>OY540840.1:3251763-4645987 GCA_961205895.1 Mythimna pallens
CAAGAAGAGAATTCTCAATCAGTGATAGTCTATGAAACACACAAAATTCGCATATTTTCTAGTGTTCGGGTTTCCTTTCCGCAAGTTTCACTACCGTTTCTACTATTCTGCAATTTGTAGATTGCCATCTTGTCTTGACTTATGCAAAACTCAATCGTACTTTCATATTTAAATTGTTATGACCATTACACGAAATTGCGTTTACTTCATGACAAAAGTCTTTTCAAGAAAATGGCAAAATAATGGATAAACTTTCTTTTAAAAATTAACGAGGGATGACCAAAAGATTTTTTTATGTTAATTAATTAATTATGCTTATTAAACACTTTAAGGTTTTACAGGCTTGTTAGTTAAATCAAGATTAATTAAAGAAGTAAAAGTGAACGTTTTCATGCTGCGTTGAGGATTGATGGAGAGGAAGTAGTAGATCAACGGCTTATCGTTGCAAATTGTGGATGTCAATTATAGGAGAACGATCAGTTAGTATACGAAGAGTAATATTCTGATTAGAGATGCAATGTTTATAAAAATATATATATCATATGTTGATATAGGTATATCGAATTAAGTTGATACCGATATAATAAGCCGATATATTAATTATTACTTACACTTTTTACAGGTTTATTGTTTTAAGATCTGGCTGCCATCAACCCTTTTAGACAGTCATTGCCAGTAACAACACTTAATTTGATTTTATTTATTGTAATTTAGGTAGGTAATTTCGATATTTCGTTACAATATTATTGATTTTATTCGATATCAATATACATCGATTTCGGCGTTTCGTCGATATCGATATTATCGATATTTTGTACATCAAGTTCATTGGTTTTTCGGTATATCGTTGCAATCCTAATTCTGAGGTTTCTAAATTAAATCTCTAATGCATTTTGTAGCTATAAAATCAACGTTTATATTGCTGTTTGCAGCCAGCCCAGCACAGTTACCGTGACTGTGCTAGTAGTATCCCATATTTATGGCTCGTTTAGCCGGTACAAAAGGACTGTGGGATGCGTTCGTTTCAACTATGTACTGTGCATTGTCACAGTCACTCAAACCAGGTTCAGAGAACCTGTTGTTGCAGCAGTTTCTATTTAAACCGAAGTATACTTTTGCACAGTCAATAAGGTTTTTCCTAACTTTTCAAGTGCCTATGATTGTGGTCTCATACCAACAGCTTACGATAAAACTATTAAAAGAAGTGGTGTACTTGATGATAGCAATAAAGATAATGAAAACAAATAGAAAACTACTCATGATCCTGAAGAGAATAATAAATAAAAAGTAAAAACATAAATAAAAGATGAGTATAAATTTAATGAGCTCATTAGTGAAGCAGATGGACAAGACATTGTTGCATAATCAGTTAAATGATTTGAAATGCATACTCGGTGATGTGACGAAATTTACAAAATTATACAATAAATTAAGAAATATTCAAGATTATATCTAAGCAATAATATTACTTACCTAGTTATGATCACGTAAAATAAATATATCTTGCTATGACAGTGAACATATTAAAGATAATATAAGAAAAGCTAACAAATAATAATGTAATTAATCATAGAGAAGTTGATATGAAATTCAATCGTAGTAAGTTGCGGATGGTCGCATATCTCGAATGTTGCTCGAATGTTATATTTTTTAGACATGGAAGCATGTGCGTAGTTTGATTTCTACCGCATCTGAAATTCATTTTTTAAACTACATATATATTCTCGAGAAACTTTATCTAGACAAACGGAGATATAGCATTGCAATTTACTGTACAAAAGCGAGTTTATTATTAAACGATTTTCTTAAACACACATACAAGCAGGATTAATCGGGAAAGGGCAAATGTCTTAAGAATTTATATGTGTACCAAACTCAGGTTCTTATAGACCGTACCGCGCCTTACAAAGTAACAAAATGTATGAGAATGTTTGAGAATTCAATGCTCCTTTTAACGAGAATTGGCTTTATACAAAGCGAGCCGCTTTTTTGCTCGTATGAAAGGACCAAGTGCACAGAATTTAAAACTAGGCGGTCTGGAAGTTGAATAACCCTCAAAGCTGGCTTTATAAAGTAGGCATTTAAAACTAGAGAGCGAGGCAAAGAAAAAACAGATAATTATGTGAGGATAATTATGTTAGGAATTAGTATAAAAGAGATTAAAATTATAGCGTGACGAGTGAATCACACCTTTGCTTCTTCCATTCCGATCTATCTGTAGGTCGGAATTAGAGATGGGTTGTAACAGGTTAAACACGATACCTGTTATCACTGTTAGTGTTACTTATTAATAACAGATCCAAATATCTGTTATTAAATGTTATTATTGCCTGTTATTTTTGTACGTATGCATATTTAAATCTCAATTGAATATATTCTTTCTGATAACCGCCTGTTATTTTTGTACGTATACGTATATAACTCATTTGAATATCTTTTAGATTTTCTCCAAAAATCCGATTTTACACTTTAAATAATTCGAAAATCAGATTTTTGAGATTTTTGTAAAAGATTAGACAGAGAATGAAAATAAACTTATTTTTTACAACGTACACTAAGTTAGGTATTTAGTACCAAAACTATAAAACGAATTTTAATTTTTCTTGTTTGACATTTGTAATTTAATGTATTGATATTTTTTATTGGGTTTGACATTTGTAATTTATTTTGTTGTATTTTTTTTTTAATTTGACATTTGTGATTTATGTTAATGGCATTTAATTTTAATTTATCGTTTTCGTTATTTAATTTAATTTCATCTTTTGGCATTTATCTCAATAACATATTATAAATAGGATTGTTTGGAAAAGTTAAATGATTGTTTTTTAAAACTAAACAAAATTTTGCTGAATTAAAATTTGCATGCTGAATATAAGGTGGAGCATGAAGAACCTTGTACCTGTTATATTATAAGATCTGTACTACCATGTATCAGGCAAATAAATGAATTATTATTATTATCAATAACCTAAACTAAAACAACTAAACTTATACATAAACCAAATGAACACTAGGACCCCGTAAACAAACACTAATAAAGAGAGAAATCTTCCCGAAAATTTTAAAATTACAATTCACCACTGCTTTCGTTTTAGTACATGAAGAAAAATTCAAAATTTGGAAAATGTCAACAAACAAATCAGCCTAATAGCTTTCAGTTGAATATTGGATATGATCTTTAAATTTAGAAAAGTAAAGTCGTAAATACATAAAACATTTTTCTTTTCAACCAATCCCATCAAAAGTCAAACCAAAGATAATAAGGGCTATTGTAATTATGTTGGGTTGCTTGGGAAACTTAAAAAAAATAATTAAATAAATAATACTGTATCTGTCAACAAATACCAACAAATTTGGCAAATTACTCTCGTTAGAATTGATTTACATACTGGTTGGTCAGAAAATCGTGAATTCCTTGAAAGTTTTTTGATTAATTCTGTTAAACCAAAAAATAGATACGAGTATAGAATTACAATTCACTTATTTTGAGATATTTAAATTTAATTTTTGATTGCTTTCGTGTTGCTTTTGCGTTGGCAGGCTTAACACGATTTTTAAATAATTATTACGGACGCATTTTTTAAAATTGTATCACAAATTGCCATAAAGAAAATAAAATAAATTATAAGTTTTTTTTTATAATGGTCACTGGTCAGTAACAGGCCATGTAACAGGTAATACAACTAAATTTACGAGTCATACTAACTGCTTTTCGTTTTAGCGTAGTATAACGCTTTAGTAAGAGGGAGAAGTAAACATATTACGGTACAAGTATAAATAATAGGTGTGTTTGTTTTTAGAAAAGGTCATTCTATAATGAGGAAAAGAGAGAATGAGTAAAAGAAGTAACAGCCACGGTAACAGTGTTTGAGGGTCTATTATTAAATTAACAGATAAAATAAGTTGGTAGGAACAATTGCTATTTGTAAATATCTGTTACTTCTATCTGTTACGATAAATATGCCTCACTCCTAGTCGGAATGGAAGAAGCAAAGGTGTCGCACCGACCCCAAGTAACCTGGAACATGGGCAGGAAGACGATAATTTAGCTGACAGATTTGAAATACATGAAGAGTAGGAAATGAACATATTCCAGTAGTATTTCTATACGTAAATCAAATAGAAAAGTGTAACGCGAAACAGTACCTACATCAACCAACAAAAAAAAAAAAAACAAATAACCTTATTAACATTACTACCGTTTTCAGTGTCAACTTACAACCTTTCCCATTTCTCCGTAAACAGCAACAAACACAAGACAGACTAACAAAACACATCAATCATCAAAACGGCCTGCGTAAACGCAGAACGGAATGTCATTGTGTGATAATTCGCGTTCTATACCTTGCGTGGGATGGTTGGTTTCCATTAGGGCTTTCAATACCGGTATTACGGGATCCCGTAATACCGTAATCACGGATATATTTTGGTCTTTTTTCAATACCGGTACTGACGAGCCAATACCGTGATTACGGTATTACAATCATTTTATAATTTTAATTATTGTGGTTTGTTGTAATAAGTAGCAGGAAGTTGTAATAAATAATATAAATAACTATGTGATATTTTTCACACTTCACACTTGTGTATTAAGCGCCAACTCTTATCTCCAGCCCACCCGTCCGCACCTTTCTTAAACAACCGGTTTCTGAGTCGGTCGAGCGAGCCAAACGACGTTATTGTTTTGTTAGTCAGTAGTAACACAAAAGCCGCCCGGGTAACATGTGCAAGTGAAGTTGGTTATTGTGAGTTTTGATAAGTTTGTGATCTTAACGAGAAACATGTAAGTACACCTATAATATTAATACTTGTATTTTCTGGGAGTTTGTCTGAATTTTTAACGGATCTCGCGATCGTATCTTTTTTTTTTTTTTGGAAAAACTGATGACGAGTCACGAATTCACAACAGATTGAAGCATCTAAAATTGCATTTCCATTTTGATTAATGTCATTGTTACTATATCGAATCGAATCACGTTATCCGTTAGATCTTCAATTAAATAGTAAAAATTGAATATTTGAGCGGTTTAGATGTGACTTTGTTTTCTAACTTTTACCTAATTAGTACTTATTAACTACGTTCATGTACGAAGAAACAATTCAAAATTATACATTTAATTGGTATTTTAGTAAGAAAGAACAAGTCTATAAGAAGGACACGAATCATGACGCTTGCTGACTTTTAAGGGCAGTATAGGTAATTAGGTACGTATCGAATGTATCAGCCAGTAAACAATAGGACGGCAGCACCATCCTTACTTAAACTTTATTAGAACTGCGTTTTTAGACAATTCTAATACCTATACCACCCTCGGAAGCCAGCGATTAGGACTAAGGTAGCTTGACATTCTTTATTAGTATAAAGAAATGCTTAAAACTTGTCCAGCCGCGCAGTGCACGCAGACAATAGTTGCCTACTAATCTCTCCCGAATTCTGGTTGTAGTGCACGGCAAACACGGCGTTATCGCATACCTATAGATTAATGACAATTTCAATGTAGGTATTTATCCTTAACCTGACTAAATACTATACATTTGAAAGTGTAAGTTTAGTTGTTAGCAGAGGTATAAAAGTAAATAAATAACCGAAGGTCATAAAGGTTTTCTCTTTGTTTTAGGTCGACTCCAGAAAAGTCAGATTCGAAAACATACAAAAAATTTTTAAGAAAACGTACTACTACTGGCATATGGGATAATTTCACTGCCGCTGAAAATCGACTCACTGCAAAGTGTAACCTATGCAATAAAATCATAAAGACTGTTGGTGGAACCACTAGCGGATTGCGCACTCATATGCGCTCAATACATAAATCAAATACGCATGAAAGCACAGCTTCATCATCAAAGCCATCCACTATAGAAAACCCACAACCTTCAACATCAAAAGAAAAAGTGTCACCAGAATTAGCAGTACAAGATGAACCAGTACGAAAGAAAATTCGAGTTTCAGACTATTTTCAAAGTTCTCATTCAATGGAATTAGTTGTTTCAAGGATGACCGCCTTGGATGGTATCCCTTTGAGTAAGTTTTGCACATCGGAAGATATGCGAAGACTATTTAAGAATTCTGGTTATAATTTACCGACTTCACCAGCTTCTATAACCCATATAGTACAAAAGAAAAGCGATGATCTAAAAAATCAAATAAAAACGCAGTTCAAGACTTTAAAGACTCGTGATCAGGAACGATTTACTTTGACTTTTGATGAATATACAGCAACTAATAATAAGAGGTACATGAACATTAATGTACATAATAAAGATTTAGAAAGCGGTTACACGAACCTAGGATTAGTCAGGATATCAGGCTCCATGACAGCAGATGTAGGTATCCAATACCTAAAACAACGACTTCAAGAATTTGGCCTTAATTTACATGAAGATATTATAGCTTTTACTACAGATGGTGCCAGTGTGATGACTAAAATGGGAAAAAGTTTTGAAGGCCACCATCAGCTCTGTCTGGTGCATGGCATCCAGCTAGCTGTTATAGACGGGTTGTATAAATACCAATTTCAACAAACCTTTTCTTCTGTTCCACCGCTAAATCCTCACATTGAAACATTAGAAACTGACAGTGAAGGTGACAATTCTGGTCATCAAGGCGGTGACGATGCTTTGAATTATGTTGAAGCACAATTGCTCGAAACAGAAAGACCTGAGTTTATTTACAAAAACCTCATTGATAAAGTAAGAAAAATAGTCAAACTTTTTCGTAAGTCCCCTACAAGGAATGATTTGTTACAAAAATATGTCATTGAAACTCATAAAAAGGAAATGACATTAATACTAGATTGCAAGACAAGATGGAGCAGTATGGCTGATATGATTGGACGCTTTTTGAAACAAAAGGATTGTGTTTGAAGTTTTAATCGATCTACAATTAAACTCCGATTTCGAATTAGACGAATTCGATTTGACAATATTAAAAATATTTACAACAGCCTTTCTGTAGTCAAAGTAACTGTATTAGAAATTTGTAAACGGGATGCCAATTTACTAAAAGCGGATATTGCGCTAAAATTTATGTTGACAAAGTTAGATGGTCAAGCTAATGACTTAAGCCAAAATCTTGCAAAAACACTTCGAAGACGCATAAAGGAGCGACGACTTTTAATATCTGGAGTATTACAATATTTGCATGACCCTGAAACTTTTTTCAGTAATGACGATAGCGATGACGACACCTTTATAAAACCCACATCTGATGAAATATTAGATATTATAGTTGATCTACTTACACGTTTAAAATATAATAATAACATAACAAGACAGTCTCAAAGAGACAGTGAGAATATGGCTGATATGACGATAGAAGAACCTTCTTCTTCTTCTTCAAGTTGTGATAATGAAGACACGTCCATACAAAAGCAATTAGAAAGGGAGATTTCTAAATTGCCTAAAAGTAAGGATGCTGCTTCGGCTGTAACCACAAGCACTGATTTTAGATCAATAATAAGAGTAGAGATGTGTGTCTTTGAAACTGCTGGGGGTTTTTTTTTTTTTTTTTTTTTTTTTTTTTTTTTTTCGGGTGGGAAAATCATCTCATGACATCCCCCGCTCTTGGGCGGAGCGGGAGATAGTGTCAGACTTTTACTGACTAAAAACCCACTCCTGTTCCTTCTTTGCCATTTGTTTTCCAGGGCCCCGGGGATCTCTTTCGCATCACCCATGGCCCCAGTAGGCTTCGACCCTGTTGGGCCCCTACGGTTGCTGACATCTCCTTGAGGCGCGCGTGGAACACTACGCGCCGTCGACGACTTGGGCTCGGTCCGGACGGTTACCGGACGATAGGACGGCGAGCCACCCATTGCTCGCCGTCCGCAGGCCCGCGCCTACGGTGGCCGGAAATCGGGATCGGAATCCCGGCGGCGGTTGGGGCGTAAGGACCGTTGCCGTTGCCTCACGCGATCGGCCGCCTCCTTTGCTAGCATTACTGCTTCGCAGAAGGAGGCGACCGCCTGCCACTCCTCCTCGCTCCGGACCATGGCCTGTACCAAGGCCCGGCGCGAGAGATCGCTGCCGCCGATCGCCCTCACGAGGACACGACGGTGCTCTGCCCAAGCGGGGCACACCTCTACCGTGTGCTCCACCGTGTCCTCCGGGCGGTCCACACAATGGTGGCACCCGGGCGTCTCTTCTGCACGGATCCGGTACAGGAACTTCCCAAACTTACCATGTCCGGTGAGGACCTGCGTCATGCGGTAAGTAAGGACGCCGTGAGGTCTTTCCAGCCACTCCTCAAAGAGGGGACTTATCGCCATAATTAAGGCGTGCCCAGCACTGGGTTGCGACAGTCGCCGTCGCCATTCCACCATGAGATCCCGCTGGAAGTTTTTCCGCCATGCCGCTACTTGGCGCGGCAGCGGAGTTTCGCCCCGGCGTTGCATCTCCATGCGCAGATCATGCATACGTGCAAGGTCTTTTGCCTGCAATTCCCACGGTGGTTGGTTAGCGAGGAGGCATGCTGCTTCGCGGGAAATCGTGCGGTATCCCCGCACCATCCGGATGGCCATGACCCTCTGGCTTGCGTTCAGCTTGGCTGCCGGTCGCTTTCGAAGAGACGGCGCCCATACCGGTGCCCCGTAAAGGGCCATGGACCGAACGATTCCTGCATATAGCCTCCGGCAGGAGGCGTCTGGACCCCCTAGGTTGGGCAGGAGCCGCTTGAGGGCAGCCCCTGTGCGATCCAGTTTGGGAGCCAGACGTCGGAAATGCTCCTCGAAGTTCCACCGGCTGTCGAGGACAAGTCCAAGGTACTTCATCGTCGACTCGACGCCGATGTGAACTCCTCCTACCGTTAGTTGGGAACCCGATGGTGGCGCGTTCCGAGGGCCGTGGAAGCACATGGCTTCGGACTTGTGCAATGCCACCTCGAGTCCCAACTCTTGGATCCTCTCCACGACTGTCGCAACCCCGCGAGTCACTAGTTCGACCGCCGCCTGGTATGACTCTCCCCGCGCCAGGACCAGCGTATCATCTGCCTGAGATCGCCGCGCAGCACGTAGTCGTACCCGATGTTCCACAAGGGTGGTCCTAGTACCGATCCCTGCGGAACACCGCACGACATCTCTCGCCGTTTCCACTCTCCCAGGTGACCAGGGTAGATAATGTACCTGTCCGACAGGTAGGCCTCGACAACATGACAGAGGTAGTCAGGCACCCGATGATACCGGAGTGCCCTCCTAATGCTACTCCAGGGCAGGGAATTGAAAGCGTTGGCGATGTCCAAAGACACCACTAAGACACACCTGCCCTGGGACACCGCATCCCCCGTTGTGAGGGCTCGCACGCGCATGATGGCGTCCACCGTAGAGCGCGCCCTGCGAAAGCCAAATTGGCCGTCCGAAAGATCCGGCCCCACCCGTGTTAGGTGCGCGACGAGGCGGTCTGCAATTACTCTTTCAAAGAGCTTGCCCACCTCGTCGAGCAGCACGATGGGCCGGTACGCGGACGGTGAGTCCGCAGGGCGCCCCGGCTTCGCGATGAGGACCAGTTTCCCGGTCTTCCAGCGAAGTGGGAACTGGCCCCTCTCCATACATGCGCTAAAGAGCCCTCTTAGTCGAGGCCCGAGTTCCTCCATGGCCAGGACCCAGGCCTTTCCAGGCAGGCCATCGGGTCCTGGGGCGGTGTTTTTGGCACTGAGCCTACGTACCGCCACTCGCATCTCTACCTCGGTCACCTCTGGAGCAATGTCGTCGCCGTCGCCGTCGTGGTCCACGTTGGACACCGCAGGTGGCGGAGCCATAGGCGGGGGAGAGTGTTCCCCTCGCGTGGGGAATAGAGCGCTAACCACACCCTCCACAAGCTGGGGCCGGAGACTCTGCGTCAGCGGGGGAGCCCAGGGGCGGAGCTTTTCTCGCACCACCTTGTAGGGGCGCCCCCATGGGTCTCTGTTCAGAGTTTCCAGCCACACGTTGCGGGCCTCTACCTTCGCCCGCTTTATCTCCGCTCGGAGGGTGCGTCTCGCCTCTCTGTATCCCTCGTAGAGCTCCGCCTCTCTGGTCTCCGCATCCGGCGGACGGATGCGGCGCCTGCGGTGCCTGGCGTACTGGCGCCGCGCGGCATTGCACGCGCTACGCAGTGCCGCGATCTCTGGCGACCACCAGTACACCTGGCGCTGGGCACGTCCTGGCCGGACTCGGGGCATTGCCACGTCGCATTTGCGACATGGCCTCCCGGAATCACTCTGCCTCGACGTCGATGTCAACAGGCCTGTCCGGTGCTTGCACCCAGGCCTGTACCATCGCGGCTTCCAGAAGGAGCTCCCGGTCCAGCTGCTTCAGCGCCCAACGCGGACCACACGGGGTTTGTTGGACCGGCGCGGTTGAGGACTGGGCGGAGACGTCAAACCGGATGTATCGATGGTCTGAGTACGTCTCCACCCCTTCCATGACGCGCCAGTCAACGACACGCGGTGTCAGAGCGGGACTGGCGAATGAAATGTCCACCACTGACTCGCCCCGCATCCGCACACACGTGGGGACAGAACCCCGGTTTAGGACGACCAGGCCTAGCTCCAAAGCCCAGTCCTCCACCATCCGACCCCGCTGATCTGTGTACCGGGAACCCCAAGCCAGGTTCTTGGCATTGAAGTCCCCGCAAACGACCACGGGGAGGGAACCAAACCCAGCGACGACGGCATTCAGCTCCAGAAGGGAGATGTGGAGATCGGCGAGAGTTCGGTTCGGGGAGAGGTATACACCTACGACTGCGATGTCCCCGAACCGTGCCGCTACGCAACCCTGCCCCCTCGTGACGGCCTCGAGGGACGGGGTACCGGCGGCGGCCGACGAAATTAAGGTCACCGAGCCGTTCAGGTCCTGCACCCAGTCGGCCCTGGGCTGGACGTAGTACGGCTCGGAGACTACGGCGATGTTTATCGACCACTGCGCCATGCTCTGGAGCAACAGATCCTGAGCGGGGGCGCAGTGGTTGATATTCGCCTGGAGGAGACGTAATGGAGCTATTATTGACAATCCATTACAGTCTCCTCCCGAGCCCCTTGTGAGGGCCCTGCCACTGTGGTCGCCGCGGCGGCGTCTGCGGAAGTGATGGCGGCGGTGGCCAACTTGGCGGCCGCAGCGGCGAGCACATTCGCGGGGATGGGCCTCGGGACCTTGCCCTTGGCCTTGGCGGGGGGATCACAGGACCTGCCCCCAGCCCGGTGTTCGGCTGGCTTGCCTGCCGCTGCACATGCGTAGCAGTGCGGCGCTGCACTGCAAGTGATGGCCTTGTGACCGGGCTGACCGCACTGAAAGCAGCGGTCACTGCGATCCACCTCCGCTGCGCAACAGGCCCCCACGTGGTGCCCCACGTGGCAGCGATAGCAACGTAGAGGTCTGGGCTCCAGCAGTTTTACCCGTGCGGAGACCCAGCCCACCAAAAGCCGTCGGCCCTCCCCGCTGATATTCCTGGCCGCTGACACAGGGCAGCTCACCGTCACCGACCCCATGCCCGTGCCGTCAGCACGGATGGCGCCTGCCCGAACCTGGTTGGCCAGGCACCCCCCTATCCTGACGACGGCGGCCACAACCTCATTTACCGTCACTGAGTCATCCAGGCCCATAATGCGCATGTCAACGCATTTTGTGGGCCTGGACACTCGGGCCTCCTCCGCATCCAAGGACGTCCTTATTTTCTCGGCCAGGGCGTCTGCGGTAGGGCCGCTGTTTGCCCCGGGGACCTCTAGCATGAGGGCACCAGTCGCGGTATGCCGCATCCGGAAGCCCCCGGTGATTCCGAGCTCGGCAAGGTTGACCGCTCGCCTCGCCTTCCGGATGACCTCGCCGTAGGTCACGCCCTTTTTCTCCGCAGCCGGCTGCAGTGTAATCACTACAGCCGTAGAATCCGGGGCGCGACACCTGGCTTCAATGGCCCTTCTTTTCCGCTGCCGCCGCCGTTCTCGTTTCTTTGCGGCCCGATCCGCTCTACCCGCCTTTTCTTTGGCTCCAGCAACCTGCCATTCGGCTTCGGCCGGAGATTCCGTAGGCGGGGGAGGCGGCAAAGGCCGTCTGCTTGCCGCTACAGCAGGGGTTCCCACCGCCTTAGTGGCCGGCGGCGTTTTGCCCTTCTTGGGAGGAGGGGCAGCAGCAGCGGCTTGCTTCCCCTGCTGCTGTCCTCCGGCCAGAGGGGCTGACCTCGCGGACTGCGGTACCACAGTCCCGCGCTCGGCCTGCCCCGACGGGCCCGGCTTGGGCGCAGCAACCGTGGCCGCAGCAGTGGCAGCATAGGACGCCGCCTTTCGCTGGCCGGAGGCCGCAAGTGGGGGGCGCAGCACAATGCCCTCCAGTAGGGACAGCTGCTGCTGGATCCGCAACTGGAACTGCTGCTGCTGCTGTTGCAGCTGCTGCTGAAAGGCAGCCAGCTCCCGCTGCACCAGCGTCAGCAGCTGGCTCTCCGGCTCGGGCTGGCGCGTTGGCTGACTCTGCCCCTGCCCCCGCTCGCGCTCCCCTGCCAGTCTGCAAGAGTCGTCCTTTGGCAGCTCTTGCTGGCCCAGGGCTTTCCGTAGCCGAGCGTTGTCGGCCCGAAGCCTGGCAAGCCCCCTGCGGATGGGGTCCACTACCTCTTGGAGAGAGGTCCTGGCCTGGGAGATAGCACTCCTCTTGGAGGACTTCTCCCTTTTTTTGGCTACGCTATTCAGGCCAGATGCCAGGACTAACTCTAGCCTCTCTAGCGCCTCATCGATAGCCGAGTCGCCTCCGGCGTCTGGCTCACTGCCAGACAGCCCCGAGGGGTCAGCCTCAGTGCTGGTCGCTCTGGGGTAGCGTCCCTCCACGGCGAGCCTTTCAGCTCGCTGGGTGGACTCTTGGACAGTGAGCCCCCTCCCCCTTCCTCGCGCTCGGCCCACACCGCGGCTACTGGTGGGGATTTTTGGGGCCGAGCCCTTCTCACCCTCGGAGAACGACCCGTCGTCCCCCGGTTTGGAGCGCTTCCGGTAGGAACTTGCGTTTCTCCCGGAGTCTCCCTCTACTCCACCGCCCTCCGAGCCCTTCGAGCTCCCTCTGGATGCCGCATCGGACTCCGACTGCGCATCGCTCTCCGTCTCCTCGTCACTTGGGGTTTTAAAAAATTTGGACATATTCATTTTTGTTCCCACGAGTAAAAAACATTCTGTACCGGCTCAAATTGAGTGGTTCGCACTAGAGACTAATTAAGCTACCCATTAGCCAAGCTAACAACCTCCCTCACGGTGCGCCGCCGCTTGGAGGTTTGGGGTAATTTTTTATAGAGGTTGTCTTCCTCGCGGCCCGGGCGGTTAAGCCAGGACCCTCGACCCCCATCGAAAGTCAGAAACATGACCTTGGACAATCTCTGAGGCTACGAGACTAACGGTGGCAGAAGGAAGAGCAAATCTTCCTCCTGCCTGCTCGGTGGCAGGGTAAGTGCACACCGAGCCCGCTCTTACTTCGCCACTGTGCCTTCTGCTATAGCAGAGGGACACGCGTTGAAGAGTTCCTTCGGACAGGATATTCGCAGGCGAAAATCGAGACCCCTTAGGCAGAAGTACCCAAGGGGAATCGTTGGCCGCCTCCCAGGGTGCACCGTCCCGCGAACTGGCCTTCGCTCTGGACGTATCCATAAGGGAACTACAGCCCGCGGACACGCGTGGAGGTTTCCTGTCGTAGCACCCCAAACTGCTGGGGGTGGACGTGAGATATTCGTATCGGCGGCATACAAATATTTACTGTCTGTTGTACCGACAAGTGTTGAAGCAGAGCGTGCTTTTTCGTCAGCAGGCTATTTATGTAACAGGCTAAGAAGTTCGCTTTCTGATTCGACCTTAAATGCACTTTCTTTTTTGCGATCACACTTTCAAAATAAAAAAAAACGAAAATATCTTTTGATTAAAAATGTTTCAATATGATATATTTAAGTTTAGATTTTTATTATTGTTTGTCTGCAAATATGCAAAAAACTATTTGATTTATTTTGTTACTTGTTTAATTTTGGATTTTATGATTGTTTTTTTTTTTAATAAATATAATAGCGTTAGTAAAATGAAAACCTAATGATTGCTGTAATAATAAATATAAGCATAGATCTCATTATCATTGTAATTTGCATATTCTAAGTTAATTGTCTACTGCGATATTACATTTAGTTTAAGTTTTGATTACGTTTATAAATTCTAGTCCTATAATCAATCAATACCAAATTGTTATGCTATTAAAAGAGAATAAAGACTGATTTGGAAACAAAAATACGTATTTAAATGGTTTTATTAATGCCCTAATTAAAGTTCTTATGAACCTTAGAAGAATCCCTTAGAAGGGATGACAGTCAAGCGCGTTTAATTTTTTTTTTAAAAAGCTTGAAAAACTTGAGTTCAATACCGTGATCACGTGATCACGGTAATGAAATTTCTAATACCGGTACTGATACCGGTGTTGAAAAAATCCGGTATTTGAAAGCCCTAGTTTCCATCAATAGATGCTTCAGCATATAACATGAATTGGGTCCCTTTATAAGGTACTGCTATTGAAGATACAGAGTGCGTAGGTTTTTGTGTTGATCATTACAAAAATGTGACAGGTAAATTGAGATTTATGTTCCAAATCGTTACTCTTTCATATGTTTTTTTGTGTCTAGGCAATCTCTATCCATTCTGGGTTGCCTGAAAGAAATCGCTGAGTGCGATAAGGCCGCCAATTGTATGTTTTTTTTTGCCAATTGTATTACAATTTCTATTTGTATATTTGTAATCTTGGTATGCAATAAAGTATTTATAAATAAATAAATTGTATGTAAGTATGTATTTCATTTGGTATTGTAAATGCGTTAAGGCTCCGTGCACAAAATCAACACATTTTGAACTTTTTTGATCATAGTTTGTGAGAAAAGCAAGAAGAATTTAAACCTTCTTTTATTAGATTATGAAAGTCAAGTTCTTATTCTCTCAGTTGGCTTGATTACTTTTTTTAAATAATGTGTGTATTAATAGCAATTACCCATATTCAAAACCCTTTTCTCGCAAAAGTAACGAACGAGTGACGTTTGGCTACGTTTTACACCAAACTACAACTGATTTATAACATTAAAAAAATATCAGTAACATCATTATATGGTCTACTGGCAGATGGGTTGAAAACATTATTGACTTTAATAGAAAATATAGCAGAAAAAAAATGTTGAAGAAACACAATTCTTGGAAAACATCTGGACAAATAAGTATTTTTTTCTATACCTTAGAAACACATTTAAGAAAATTTAAAAATTGCACAATAATCTTAAGAAATCCCTTTAATAGAATCTAAAATTTATTTTATAAATAAACAATATCTTCATTTCGTAAATTACAAGCAAATTGAACTATATTATCGACCGCGCAAACTCGATCGCGTCAGTAACGACCGGGCTCTCCCAGCGTGAGCACACGTTACTTTGCTTCGCAGCTGCTCGCGAATATTACATGAAAATATTCCCAAGATTGCACGCCGACTACCACTTTTTGATCCATTTAGTATTATAGTTTATTTTAAGTACTTTTTTTGTTTATGAAAATTGTTAAAATTTCTTTCGACTTCAATATTAATTAGAGGTAACGGTTGTATGTTTGTTTGTAAAGGTTATCTGCGGAATTACTTTACTACTACCCAAATTCAAAATTATTCAAAATTATTTCACTAATGAAATCTACAATGTTTAATGGCAGCTATATTATCATCCAGTGTTATACACTATGTACAGGATGTTGATATTTCTTATGATTACTTAAGTTCGAAATTCAAGGTCTAGTTTTCGAAATCATTTTTTTTGTAGATAATGGGTCGAAAGAAAGAGACGCATTATCAATTATCATTATCAATGCGTCACTAAAAGAAAAAGGAAACGACATGTAGGGCTTTTTTTTTATTGGGTGGGAAAATCATCCTATGACAAATCCCGCTCTTGGGCGGAGCGAGAGATAGTGTCAGACTTTTACTGACTAAAACCCACTCCTGTTCCTTCTTTGCCTTCGTCCCAGGGCCTCGGGTTTCACTTTCACACTACCCGTGGCCCCCGTAGACTTCGACCCTGCTGGGCCCCTAAGATGTGTTGACATCTCCCTGAGGTGCGCGTGGACCAGTATGCACCGTCAACGACTTGGCCTCGGTCCGGACGGTTACCGGACGGTCAGACGGTGAGCCACCCATTGCTCGCCGTCCGCAAGCCCGCGCCTACGGTGGCCGGAAATCGGAGGACCGTTGCCTCATGCGATCGGCCGCCTCCTTTGCTAGCATTACTGCTTCACAGAAGGAGGTGACTGCCTGTCACTCCACCTTGCTCCGGAGTATGGCCTGTACCAAAGCCCGGCGCGAGAGATCGCCGCCCCCACGAGGACACGGCGTTGCTTTGCCCAAGCGGGGCACACCTCGACTGTGTGCTCCACCGTGTCCTCCGGGCGGTCCACACAGTGGCGACACCCGGGCATCGCTTCCGCACGAATCCGGTGCAGGAACTTTCCGAACTTAGCGTGTTCGGTGAGAAAAACGACATGTGGGGCTGATACGAGCGGGACAAAAGTTGCTATTTTTTAATAAATTGATAATGAAAATTTTGAAATGACTATGAATACTACAAATGTTGACAACATGTGTGAACTTGATCTAAACATGGTAATTATAACCTTTGTGTTACGCACAGGGTGTAAATTAATATCAAACCTACTTTTAGAAATTCATAACTTTTTTAGTTCTACATGGTAGTCAGCTGATCGCGGCTGTTTATATAGGAAGTTTAAAGTAAAAATATTTACCATTTTTTCAATGATAAAAATAAAGGCTAAATAGCCGGCCAGCAACAGAAAAAAAATTGGCGTGAAAGCGGCAATCGGCTCTGTATTAATTTTTTCGAGTTGTAGAGTTCTGTTGAATCTCTGCTATATGAGATTTGTATTAACACGATAAGTTCATCAGAATCAGATATGGATTTAACGCCTGATTCTTAAGAGAAGAGGCTAAAGCAGTAGTGAAAACCTTTTACCGCCTAAATCAAAAGAAATATATCTAAAGTCATACGACAAATTTTGAGGACGACTCAGATTTTTATTTTTACTTTATTTATATTCGCAATGAAAAGCACAGTGTTTTACTTCGGGTTAAAGATCTCTTCGAACTATTGGCGTCCAAGCGTATTTTCGGGACTAAATAAGTTGATCTCACCCCTTGGGTAACAATGTATTATATGATTTATGGTGACATTGCACTATTAAAATATTTGCTAGTTATAATATAATTTTTGATAAAACAGACACAAAGATGACGATTTGTGTTTCAGAAAAGGGTTACGTTATTGTTATTTTCCTCGGGACAGTACTTTTCTTCGGGAGGAAAGTTACCCTGTAACCGTTTTTGTTCACCAGACAACATATAATATGTATAATTTCAGGATAATCAGTTCATTGATTTAGGCGTGAAAAGCTAACAAACAAAAATAAACTTATTTTCGCATTTATAATAATTAAAACTATAGAATCTTGAGAGTAGTTAATTATATTTGTTTCAAATCTTAAAACTTGTCGAGTAATAGTTAAGATTATCTTGTAAATAATATTTATATATCTTTAATATATATTTTGTTTAAGTAATTTGTCTCTTAATTATCTCACAGATAACTAAGAAACTGGGTAAGTGTGAGTCAGACTCGTGCCCTGAGGGTTCCGTACAAATTACAATTCCCGAACGGAGTCTCGAAGATTTTTCCGAATTGCAAAAATGTATTTTTTTAGTTATAAGGTGTTCGGTGGAAACACCGAACAGTGACGTTAGGTAACAACAAATTTATGGTTTTTAGATTTATTCCTATACCTGTGCTATGAAATCTTGCTTTATGTCAAATTTCAAGATTCTGGGTCAACAGGAAGTACCTTGTGAATTTTAATTACTTTGGGAGTATCAAAATTTACGTTTTTTTTGCGACATAAACGGCCGTTTCTGTTTTATTCGTTACCTTAGAAGTTTGATTTTTTCACAACTTCAAGGGAGTGCAGACTTAAATATATTGTTTAATTTCAACTCGATACCTCCACGTATTCTCGAGATAAACAGTCTTGACAGACAGACAGACGGACGAACCACAAAGTGATCCTATGAGGGTTTCGTTTTTTCCTTTTGAGGTCCGGAACCCTAAAAAGAAGAGTATCCAACACGGATAAAGCTGTGTGTCTTGGGCACCTTGAATCCCTTACTTCACTCCGGTTTCTATATGAACTCCTTAGCAATGTTCGGGAGTTAATTATATAAATCCCTGACGATCGGTATTATAACTTCGTTTCGTTCGGAATTCAACATGCCGCCCGCGATTTAAAGACACTGCATGCCACATAATCTACTATTACATATTTTTGACGTATCGAAAGTGTTTTTTTTTTACAACCATTTATATAAATAAATATAATTTTATCATCTGTTTTGGATTTATCGTTCTGTTAAATGTCTAAATTTGTCAACATCCATCTAACACAAAATTAAATAATTTTGATGTACAGTGTGATAAATATAAAGACACATGTCTCAGACGTTTATTTACAAACCTTACTTAATATAAAATTTTGTAATTTAGAATAATATCTTCTAAAGGATCAGAATTGTTTAAGCGGTCACGAAGCTCGATTTTTACGCGTGTGTGCGTGTAGTTGTATGAATGATGCACACAAACATATCATTGCAACGAATTTGCCTAAACTCTAGCGAGTGAATTTTATGCACGGCCTCTTAATTGTCTTTTTATTATTTTGTTCTAATAGTATTATATCCGATGTTTTTATACTGATAACCTTAAATATATCTCTTCGTTGAGTCCATCGAAAGGTTGTCTGTAAGATATTACCCTGTGTGATAAGACCGCCAATTGTAAACTTGTTTTTTAATTGTTTCTCCTAGATTTTTACGAGGTGCACAATGAAGAATACATAATATTTACTTTGGATTCTTGTTTTATATCAAGACAGGTTTGTTCTTTGTTAATATTTGTTTCATGTATGGGGAAGATAAAATGAGAAATTATACATTCTTCACAATATAGAAAGATAAGAGAAGTACAGAAAATAGTTTTGCAAATGGATTTGATTTTCTAGGAGCAGTTTTACAGAGTGAATTAAGTTTTGAAGTACTAAGCGAAGCAATTTATGACTTAGGCGGAAACGATATGAAAGAGAAAAGTGATTTAATAGAATACTTAAGAACTTATGGAACGGAGAGCGATGATAAGTAGTTTAGTAAAACTACTTACCTAACGTCTTAAGTAATGAAAACGTTGCAAATTAGATAACTAGAAACCGCTTTACAGATCAACGTCAGGTTATGGAGCTGTTTCCTACAGCAATAATGTAATCAGCCAGTTCAAGTCATAAGTTTAATTTAACAACGACTTGGCATTTAATTACATATTACCAAACAATAATTATTTCCAGTGCTCGTTATCCTTAACCACGCGCAACCAAAATTAAACGAGAACAACAGAACTGAGTACATTCGTGATACGACAGCAAATTAAGTACTAAATCAGTGTTCAAAACAAGGAAACCAAACTGATGGAGCACAAAAAATAATTATATTCGAAGCATGAGCATGCATCAACGTCAAACACATGTGCGGCCTTCGTACAATTTGCGTAGTACATTAATATCAAATTGTTTACCATGTAAAAGCACGAATTTAAACCTAATAGCCAGGAAATAAAGTACATATTTCAACTTGTAACCATTCGCAGGATCATGCCTCGTTTAATATCTGAGCCACATACAGCATCAGAAGGGGTCATCAAGATGTCTGTTTACTTTTCATCCTTAATAAAAGTTATCGTAAAACGTGGATAATAAAATCGCAGAACAGTTTACGAGCTGAGCAACAAGCTTTTTACTGCATCTTGAACATTTTTGTTGAGAGCCCTTATCTTTTATTTCGGCAAAAAGATCCGCTTGGACATGTGAGAAAGAATGGGGCATCGTAAAAAAAAAAACACCATTAAAGAGATTACGTCCACCATTCACGGCAAACATTGAATCACTGCAAACGAACATTGACCTCGCTCAAGAAAGCGCTATCGCAGTCTATACTATAGTCTACAAACTGTTTCGAACCATTTTAATATCACCCAAATAGCTTAGAAATGACCTATCATTAGATAGTTTCTTATTTAAAGTTTGATGTAACCTACATCAGCATATAAAGTACTTGCGAAGTAGAGTTTTGAAATATTGAAGTCAAACTAAGCAACATGAAACTCAAACCTTGAGTTCACACTGCAGCCAGCTAAGCAAAAGTACTTAAAATCATAACGCCACAACAAAAGCTTTACGCAACCATAGAAATGCGAGTTTCCTACAATTGTTTTAAAGCTAATCTGTTAGTTGTGCGGAATAAAAACAGCTGTGGTGCGCCGTGCCGGGCGGCGCTTGGTACACCTTGGTACGAAACGTGCGCGCGCGCCGACACATTATCACGACGACCCGGGCAGCGCACTTGTTAGGCGACGAATTGAGACCTAGCTTATTATATGCTAAGATATAATAGTAAACAGAAATGAATACTTAAAGAAACATAATATCGACTTCGGAGTCCTGTGATAGTTAGATTGTATAAAACACAAAATTTTGAGGTTATAAGGATATGTCTAGAAAGGTGTCTTTGAGATGAAGAAGTAATGTTGGGCGGATCTAAATAAATAGGGATCGCTGCAAGCGAATGATGATGATGGTGATGAAGTCATAAGCAAAGTAAAAAAACAGTCAGCTAACCACAGGTCACATGTTTGTAACAACAAATTGGTGGAGGCTAAAACGAAATCGTTTAACTACATCCCGCCCAAAGAGTTGAACACAATATTCAACAAACGTGACAATTTGCTCCACAACCGCTCATTACGACATCAAATAAAACGACAAAAATAGAACCGCACATCTGTCACAGGACTAGAACGGAAACGGCACTGCATTCCGAGGCGATTCCGTAAATACTAATATTGGGTTTGAAGTAGTTATCTGACCCGGAAGAGAACATGCAATTATCAAAGGAACAAGTTCTCACGCTGTATTTAATACAATGTCCATTACGTGATCACTACAAGTGATTATTAAAACTTATAATATTATAATGGGCACATTTTTGATCTTGAAGATCGTGCTAAAACAATAGGCAGAAGACACAATTAAAATTCTTGAGAACTCTAATAACGTATACATTGTACAATTTTCAATTAACATGAACGTTTAACAATCAGATTTCCACGAGTAATTCTGTAAATCAATTGAATTTGCAGCGGAAGTAGACTGTAATGATAGAATAATGTGTGAGAACATCCTTCTGTTAGCTGTACTTTCAATTTGTTTTTATTACTAATTGTATCTCGTTCGTGCCTTTGTCAGAATCTGTTAGGTGTCAGAGGCCATTGGGTAATGGGCTTGTTAATATACATTAAACTATGTAAACTGCCAATGCAGTTGGCATTGGAGCAGCAGTTAAAAGCAGGAAGCAAGTCACTGGGAAACGCCAGGAAAGAGAAAGCAAATGAACCTGTTGCAAAGAACCAAATAAATTAATTGCACAGTCGGATACACTGTTTAATTTCCCCAATCATTTGTTCAGAGACTAAATTTTCTTCTTCTTCCTGCCCTTAACACATATTACTTGCGGTCGGCGCAAGACGTTTTTTTTCTTCCATTCTTTCCTGTCACCCGTCACACTATCACTAACTCTCTTTTCTTTCATATCACTCCACAGAAAATCTATCCATCTTTTCTTAGGCCTCCCTCTCCCTCTCCATCCATCTACATGTATACTTAGAACTTTTTTATGTTCAGAGACACAATGCACATCTAAACGATATTGTTTGTTTAAGTACATAATATGTACCAAATGCTCGTGTAGAAACATCGACGTAACAATGACGTTGGAGCTCGCAAACAGTACGGATAACTTTAGCAAACATGCTGTCTGTCGGCAAGGTTTGTTCAAATTCATATTTATCTTTCAACGCGACAATGGAAAATACGAAAACAATGGCACTCATTATACGTTGCTTTACTAACCTGCGAGTTTAATCAAAACAGTGCGTATTGCGTAAAATATATTTGAAACAACTTAGCAAAACAATAAATATATTTGGTCTTTGGAGGCGGACAATATGTAAAAATTGGTTTCGTATCAACAAAAGTCAATCAGTATGTAAGTCTTCAGAAGAAGCCATTAAAATGGCTCTATAAATCACACTGAAGATATGAAGCCTTTATTAAAACAAGACTGTAAAACTAAATATAAAGCAATTCTCAGAAAATACGGTCGTAAAAGGTAAACGGCTTCCAACGTTAACACTAGAAACGTAGGAATTCGCGCGTTAATATCAGCCAGCAGTGAAATGGTAACTACAGGTTACTCGCAAAATTGCAAATACCGAAGCAAATTAGATGAAACTTCCCAATTTCTTATTAAATTGAAACTGAGGCGAATCAGCACAAGGTTTCTTATTACAAACGTAGAATTGATTGTGAGTTGGGTTAAATTGCTTTCTGTATTTCTACGCACACAATTTACAAAGCGAGAAATCCTTTCGTGGAATATTTTAGTTGCGTGCCGGTTAGATAGGGATGCTGCGAATCAGAAGTAAATAATAGTTTCCTGTAATGTTAAAGCATTATTAAATCCATTTTATCTGAATGATTTAGTCAGTTATCTTGAAACTCCCGTTAGAAACCCACTCGAAACTAAAACAAACTGTACACCTTAAGTAGAATATCTACAGGTCACAACTAAGTGCCAAACCATGTATGGTAACGCGTAAAAAATTAAACAGAATTTTCCAATTAATTACACCTATTTACGTATAATCCCATTGCAAATAACAGGACTAATAAATCAGAGCTAATCTTGAACACCCACACGCTAGCGTCTGCGAACAATCTAGACCATATAATGCAAGAAATATGTAACCTCCTTAGATGTATGTGAGCAAGAATCTCACATCACTGTGCGGTATGTGGCGCGAGGTACGGGCTACAATTATTATTTGAGGTCAGGGAGCACGTTGTGACCCTTAAGATACCGAGACTGGCATAATACTTAGAATTTTTATTTTATTCCTTACACTATTGAACGGGGCGAGTGAGATTGTAAACAGAATGCTTTAGTATTATCACGATGAAGATGAAATAAAACTTTCTTGGCTTACAGAGAAATCTTTGTATGTTGTTTTAGAAAGGAAATCTTATAAATGTACAGATTAGAGGCTAAATCAAAAGATTGGATAATGGAACTAGGAATGATGCCATTTCTAGCATCACATATTCCAATGGAATGATTAACAATACGAAATGGGAAACTTGGTCAGGGATCACTCAACACAAAGAGGTTTGGAAATAGAGGGAGAGCCTTTGCGGCACAATGAAGGCTAACAAAAAGAAAACTTTTGCAGCAAATTACAATGTTTTGAGTATTCAATAGAACAGAGAAAGTATTTTTTTTAATATTACAGCAGAACTACATAGCTATTTGATACCAGCATGAGAAAATGAGTGTATTATAAGATTACAGTCTACTAATGAAATCCCACAGCAAAGCTATCACATTCCAACACAGGAAACAATAATGCCTGGTAATCCACACCTACTATCATTAAATGTCGAAACATTCATATTTTCGGCTACAAGCACGTGCAATTGCAGTGAACACAATACTAATAATATCAATAGCGTATCGCAAAGCTAATTTATTCGAGCCGCGACCAGCCCATCCATTGTAGCGATCGCAACATTCCATTGTGTGGTCGTGACCTTAGCATCATAGAATGTTTGTCAGATTAATGGTTACCAGTGGGCGGCGATGGACCTGTTCACTCAGTTTTTGTGTGGGATTCTCTGAAGTTTGTGAATGGCAAGGATTGAAAGATTGCAAGTAAGTTGTGGTTGAATTGTAAAATGTGCGAGCTTGGAATAAAGTTATTAAAGGCTTACTTGGAAAGGCCTATTTGTATGGGTCTTCTTATTCGTCTAATTTTTTACGATTTTGGTCGTGAATCTGAATCATCTTTTTCTCTCTGACGATCACATCATCAGGCAAGAATTAATTTGCACATGCAAACACCATTAAAATTACGACTACCAAAATTCTTCTGCGTTCCTAATTTGATTTGAAACCGTGCGTAATTTTCTATTAACACAAAATGCATGCGTTATGCCTATCCGCAATTTGCGTACATGAGTAATTAACTAATGAAAATATTTAAACACTATAATTTGAAGGTCATGGGCTGAATTAATGGATTTTTCCGTAAAGACCGAGACTAAAGGTTAAATGACCGGACCTTCTCAAGATCATAGGATGGTGTAAAGAAAAATAGTTAAACAAACAGAAAAGCTAACTCAACCTAAACGAAAACAAAGCAATAACGACCGGCCTGACCCAGAATCATAGATTTTTCTTGAAATCCGCACCGAAAGATCAAAATACAGACGAAGAGTAATAAAATTGGATTTTTAGTAAAATAAAAGGAGCTTAGTTCTTCGCAAAACTTGTGTTCGTTCAAGGAAAGATAAAAGATATATATTCCTTTAGTGTAGCATTCCTTCTCGGTAGCACATTCGGTAACCCGATAGGTCTAAAATAAATTGTCAAGCTTCAGTGTACATGAATTCGATCACTGAATTGGCCTTCAATATTGCTAAATATTATATCGCCATCAGGTATCACTATATCATTAAGGGAAACTACATCCGCAATTTATCCTACCATGCCGTGTGTTCACACGTTTAAAGATCTCGACATATTATTTACGTCAATATTAACTAATGGTACATAATTATTTTTGCCTTGACATCCATGCAATATTAGCCCATTAGCAAGTTGCAGTGGGGTAGGAAACTACGTCTGAAGTATAGCTGAAGCCTTAATGACTTCGTTTAATCACGGAAGAATCTCTGCGAAAGCGTTTACTTCGCTATCTCCTGAATGTTTTGCTAAGTATCGGGTTTTGACTAGACATATTTAACATTCTATCATGCAACCTACATGGACGACATGATGTTTTGTGTCGCTGCCAGTCGTGATGCCGTCCAGCATCCTATGATTTTTAAAACACTTAATAACACAGTTCGTGTAAAACGCCATTTACCCTAGTATTCATAAATGATAGCTTGGCAACCATTACAACTTGCGCTATTACAAACTTAAGATGCAATATTATTTAAGTTATGTGAATATGACTCGTCTATCAACGATATTCCATCTTAAGCAGCACACTATTTTCTTAAAAACTTAATAAAAGATAAGATATTCATTGTTTTACTACTTCAACACTAAAGTTAGGTGTTTTTACAATAATTTCAAGAGCTACAGGCTATAAACGGAAGTCGTCAGATATAAAAGTCAACGATCCTAACGTATGTGATATGGCATATTTGCTAATCTGTGTCTATAGACATTCACAAGACCTTAGTTATCAATGAATACAAAAAGGAATAAGCAGTGACATACACAATAAATTAATTCAACCATCTGAAAAATCACCAGAATTTTGAACCCACATTTGTTTTTTAAAAAAGAGCAAGCTCAACTAAACACAGAACTTGATATCTAAATGTGGCTCCAAAGGTTTAAATTGCGTGTAAACAATTAGTGATTTTTGCAGGAAATTCTATATCATGTCGACGATTTAATTTCTTGTTTTTATAAATATTCATGAATAAAAGATAGCAGGTTGCCCCAAAGTTCATACGCTGAGCGTTGACCTTCATGGTCCTGGACAGGTTTCATTCCATAACAAAGATATAATTATAATTTTGTATCATCTATTGCGTCTTATTTATGTTGTTGGCCCCTCTCAGGTATTAAAGTTAGTATTTGTTTACCACAAAGTTCTCTATTCATATTTTTGTGGTTATTTATGTTTTATTTTATTTAAACCTATTCTTCATATCATATTATTTTTTCTCTTCATCAATGGATGAAGATTCAATAAACTTGAATTTCGTCATCAACTGTAAGCAAACACAAATTACTTTCATACCCTTACACTATTATGTTGAAAACAAAGCATGAATTAAATGTTTACTTAAAAAGTTCACCCAAGGCTTTATTCTCTTTTATACTAATTTAATTGAAATTCATAATTAAAGCGCATTCTACTAAGACTAACTTCATTAATTTTCTTTGGGCACGCTGGGACCGTTACGTAATGTAAAATAAGTTGACGTTTATTTTTTATATCGTGAATTTTTAAGTATGATGGATTTTTTATAATAATTATAAATAGATAAAGAAGAAAAAAAAAATCCTATTCAACAAAAATGTTTGTCAGAAGATTCGAAGCATTATAGCCAAAAAGTTTAACTTTCTTGTCATAGCTAAACTTCATGAAAGGAGCTATTTTCTCTTTGGCTTCAGCCATAACGGTTATCGTGTTATTGATTCTGAGTTTTTTTTTAACTCAGTTTCTTCACTGGTACCAGCAGATGACAAAATTTCTCTAGAAATTTATGGCCTAACATCTCGTGCAGTTTCGTGGAAATGGCTAATCTCCTTGCAATCTAGATTGGACGAATCGTACGCAACAGATCGTGTCCGCCGGATTAGTAGCGCTTTAGATACAGCAGATTACGCAATTTCATTCATTTACACTGTCTTATCGGCAACCAGTATCTTGTGAATAACTTGTTTAAACATCCTACTAATTTTACTTGCATCATACTTTTGGTCCTACTTAGTAAATTTTATGTAAGGATAATCTTGTGTGGGAATCAGCTCGTAAGAGGTCATGGGCCTTGTATAATGTATGGAAATTCGACAAACGTGTACCAGCTATAACATTCGTAGGAATCGTAAGGTGATTGAGGAAGATGAGCAACAGCATGCACCTGCCCTCTGACATCATCAAGAAACTCAGGGATGTCTCATTCAAATATGATGCCTATGACATCCCTAATAACGCGAATTACATTTCTGAATGCACGTTTCAAGCTGTTCCCATAGTTCAGACAGGTATGTACTTAGTCGTTCGCCATACCACAACAGTTTTGCAACACTTTGCCCAACCTCCGGTTTCGATCTCAAGACGACACCACGACGTGAACCGTGAGAAACGGCTAGGTCTGATGCAAGAAGACGTGAGTGACGATAGCAACCAGCTAACTGGTGTTAACACCCTTCATGTAAGCAAATAAGGTACAGTTTCCTCTGAATAAACAGCAAAGGATTATACAGAGGCCTCGTTACTAATTGACGAGTTAATTCGTTCATACCATAAGTCTAATGACACGTTAGTTTTTTCTAGGGTATAATTGGACGTCATTGAATATTGAGGTGCAATGGAGCACTTGCTTAAAGAAAATTTTAATCTTAATCCTCGTCATAAAGTCAATCAAAAGTCATTACTGATAATGACGTAGATTTGATCATTGACCAATGATTAGTCTTTAGATAAGATTGGCTAAATAACTGGTAATTTTTATCTTTAATATTCCATATGATATGTTACTGTTAATCTACGCCGAAATCTGGGAACTACGTAATAAATTGTTGTCATAATATAACCACGTTTTGGTTACATATGTTTGATAGTGGCTAATTTCCCACTCGAAATAGAACTAATATGATACTGTTACACATATGATGTGTTAAAGTTAGATATCATATGTAATTTTATGACAAGCGCACCATTGCTATTTTTTTTTTTTTGTGAGATATCATCTAATAACTTCTACCGTTCTGAGTGTGAGGGTTAGTAGGTATCAGACTTTTATTGTCTAAAACCCACTCGTGTTCCTTTTATTTCTCTTTGCGTTCTAGAACCGTGGTGCTGTTTCGAACATAATTGCAACATGACTACGAGTGTATTATACGATGCGAATACACTGGAATTTCAGACTATGTCGTTATCATAGCGATGATATCTATGATTACGAACAACATTATTTTATGATGGACTGTATGACGTCTATCTTAATTGTTATATCACAATTGCATGTTGCTGCCACAATTACATTTATTACTATTATAGAAACTTCTCATTACCAGATCATATCTGTACTTAGGTACTGCGTTACAATACCACGAGCCAAGGCCTAATATTAAAATCAAGGGGAATAATAAAAAAATGTAACCGTGTTGGTTTTTATTGACTAACAGCAGCGTGAATAGGTAAGTCCGAGGATTTTGCCGCAGTCTCGAAAAGTGCTAGCCAACACGTAAAGTCTATAAAAACCATTCTCGAATATAAAGTAAGTAAATAAATAAAGCTGCTGATTTTTTTAATTATATACAGCAGTGTTCATATCATATGTAAAGCTAGGAAAGCTAAGCAACAAAAAGCAAAATATACAAGGCAGATACTGAAGATAGCGCGCACGAGCAACTGTACCTAGTCTCCGCAAATAACTTGTTTCTCACATCAAGTCTACAGGATTGTATGATAGTGCGCATGTACTTATTAAGCGAAAACTGGGAGACTTATTTGTCCACGGGATCTGCGACAATCAATTGATAGATAGCTTTACGAAATCGCGTCGCTGTCGCTCCCGTGTGCGCATCTTCCAAATTTCGACGAGGAGACATGAATAGGATAGAGGCAAACAAGTTGCTGTGCTACAGCTTGTTCGTGGACGCCCTCCCAGTCCCCCTAGGCAAGTTACGATCGTTTCGTTTGCGTCGAACGCCTCGAGAAGGCCACGCCTCCAATTACTTTGTTCTGACCACGTGACTGAGCGTTAAGATGACGTCAGAACAAAGGAATCGGAGGCGTGGCCTACTCAAGGCGTTTCACGCAAACGAAACGATCGTAACTTGGGGGGCAGTAACTGAGATGATAATTCTGTAAGAAATAAAAAACGTCGCGCCGTAAGCTAGTTAAGTTCTATTACAATGAATGCATTCGACCTCCGAATAAAGAATTGATAAGGAAAATAGAATATTTATGCAGACGGCAATAAACATAAACTTGCACACAATGGCGCCATAATGCAAAGTATAGCTGTACAGATGTGCGTGTTAAAAGGAATATGTAATGATATTCAGATGCATCTAGCTGAACTAGAAGCTGACCTAAATTTAGGTGTAGTAACGCTAGATAAGGAATATCTTTACTAGCACTGGAAAAAGAATTCTTAAGTTCTAACAGAATCACAGAACACGCGAAGCAAAGCCAAGTACCAGCATTTATTGAAAACTGGTATTTATTTATTAAACGCTGCCGTTTCTTGCGAGGGCATGTCTTTACCAGAGACCCTACTCAAAACAACATTTCAAAAATTCACATTCCATTTAATAAAACCAGAATCGACAATAATAACAAACGATAGCTTGAAACAATGGCGCCCGTCCCCAATTGAAACCACGTGGAGACATAACGTGCCGGTAATAAAGTCACATCTGTGTATTAATAGTGACAAATATAGCCGTCTACTCGTTCTCAACTAATTTACTCCAGTTGACTTTAACAATGAGCACAACAATATGAAACGAGATGGAATAATAAAGACGAGATATAGATTTAGACGAGATCATCATTGAACATTTTGAACAACGTTCACACAGCTTATATGGTCGTTGTCTTTGAACTATACTGTCAAGGATAGTCCTTTGAAACAATATTTTTTTGTCAAAATATGCTATACAAAAATAAAGATATTAGATGTTTAGACTACAAAAATTATTAATAAAGATCCATTTTTAAACTACATAACTAACAGAAATATTAGTGGCCGATGCTAAAAAAAATCTCATGACTATGCTAGTTAAATCGCTAGAGGGTCACTGACAAATGCCTTATGAGCATCACCTACATACTTAGTACAAAAAGCAGCCGTAAAAAGAACATTAACGTAAAATTTGGCAATCCATATCATAGTAGCCTTGGCTTGGCACTCCGAGGATAGATGGCCGAGACCCATTTGCTCTGGCCAGTGACGCGACCCCAAGTAGTGTGAGATGAGTGTGAGCCACGGGAATGAAATGTAAATAACTAACATTTGCTCTCGTGAATGAGCCTATTAGGGGGCACGCTCTTTCTCTGTAGGAACAAGTAAATATGTCATGGAATGGGGCTAGGGAGAGAGAATAGATCATCTGTAACCACTACATAGAGTGCATTGTTTATGGATTCAGACGTTGGTACATTTTAGAGTAGTCACGAGGGATTCTCGAGATTTCTTAAGTCTTATGACAAAATAAATATTCATTGTCTGATTATTATCTGTATAACATTCTTGTTTATATTCTTTTGAATGAAAAAAATGAGTAAGTATTGTAAAGTAAATGAGAGATGATTTATTGTGATGTTTATTGTTGTCATTTCTTCCGGCTTACAGCTATTTAAACAATACTTCTAATGTTACGTTACTAGCTCAAGTAAAAAAACGGGGTTTCACTCAATCGTTTGCTGTAGTTTTCAGACTATTTATTATTCAACTCTAGACGCAGTTTTATGACCAATACTAAAATGCTACGACTGTGTCGAAGGCTCTATAAAGACAAATAAGTACATGCTTATGAGGTGTCAATGACAATAGTACTCACATAGCTTTAGCGCACATGTCCACTAGACACACACAACGTGCTAAACAAGAACATATAAAAGTAAATAGTGGAAATAAAAATATTCGACACGACACACTCTTCACAGACAGACATAGTGACTGAAAAACAGACGGGTTATCGATACATAATAACAAAAGTCACATTTAAAATATTTTTTTTATTTGAACAATGTTGCTTATCTGCAAGTTTGTTTTCATTTCCGGGATGAGCAGAACTGAGAGCGATATCAATACGTGCATCGCCAACATGAAGTTACATACCACAGTGGAAGTTGGAACCAGTTAGATTAACACATTACAATTGGATACGGTAGATTCGGTGAATGGCTCCTAACTCGGGGTAGCATACCAACCATCTCGACTTTATTGCCGACGGCCATGCAAGTTAGGTTAGTGGTAAAATGAGTAGAAGAAACAATTCTGTGAAGAATATGCGTTCTTCTAACAATCTTCTACTGCTTTGTCATTCTCTTACTTCTGGTTTTGTTCATTCTTCCTTTCATATACTGTCCATACTTCTGTGAAATGCGCTTCCTCTTGATATCAAGATGGCCACCAGTCCGTATGCATTTAAGCGGATGTTGCGGCTTTATTTTCTACACAAATAGCGGAGTAGTCTCAAAAATCCTTTAATTTTTCCTTATATAAATAATATATATTTATATATATGTAGGTCTATATTATATTAAATATTTATGTGTGTTTATTTTATATATACATCTGTTCCCTTGTTTTCTTATTAATCTTTTCTTTTTTTATGCACCTACCATGTTTTCTCTTCACTACCTTTGGTTGACTGGTAGAGAATGCCTAAGGCATTAAGTCTACCTTTGTACCCTTGTGTTGCATGAAATTTTAATAAATAAATAATTTCCAAACGTTAATAAAGTGAAAATCCAAGACGAGACTCGATATATTGATTTAACAATAAACAACAATCAGTCATTATAGGCGGATATTTCACACAATGGTTCAGCACAAAATAATTAACAAAGAATCATAAATTCAAAAGAATTATAAACTCCGTTACAAGATGATGTCAAACTGATAAAAAGATAGTAACGGCAACTCCTAATCAAGATCTATTTTGAGGTCAACAGTTCTGAAAGAAACTTCCAAAGATCGTATCCCGAGCAAACGAATGGCGAGCACCTACTTATTGACTGATAATATCTTCTCAAGAACGTTTTTCTTAGTGACGCCAACGTTCTGGTAAATGATAGAAATAAAATTGATTTTAGTTCTAAAACTAGAGACATGTTTTGTTCGGAAATCTAAACGAACAAGCGTACTCGTCGAAGCTTTAAAGCTATACCTTAACAGATTTTCTGAAAAAAAGCAACGAAAAACGATCTATAGCTACTAAACCACTTAGTAAAAATAAACAATTAACAAAGAGTGTTATTTATGGACCCTTTTCCGAAACTTGGATTATCTGAAATGATGTTCGGTTATTGAATGACAGAGTAGTTGACTAAAATGTCTCCATTGCAACCTGCATGCCCTGTAGCATCTAAAAGTTGATTTGTCAAATCGAAGCCCTAAAAATTATGTTTACCAACATCCATTACGTGAAGGCGAAGATGTAACTCTGTTCCGAACACGTGCGGTTACGAACAATCGAAATTCGTTTTTTAAACACCACACCGCAGCACGCACAATAGGTAGCAAATAATGTGTCGCAATGAATGAAAGTTGTGAAAGAATATGAGAAACCCGTTTACGTAATACACGCAAAAATTCGACCGACAATAGACTTTTACATGGTTCATGCACATATGAGTGCAGTACAATTTTTTATACTCTAAATGTTTTGGGGAACGTGCTAGCATTTGTTGGAATTTTAAACGGTGTCGATTGCCAAGATTGAGAAATACATTTAGCATCACAATTGAAATTAGCTATGGTTTCACTTCGTATTAGAAATGAGTGACGCATTTATACGGCGTAATCGATATATAATATATATATATTTGTTTTTGTCTTTAGGTTCTTTTCCAATATCAAATTTAGGTTTCAAGTAATTAACACCAGCAACAGTCTTTTCCTTATTTGATTTCTTATTGCGAGTTAACTCCAGAAAGAGCTATAAATCAGTCTTCTTTGAAGCTTTTCTGGACAAAAGTTAACATATACTTAGCACACAAACATTGGTCATACTCGAACCAAATATGGCATTACTGCAATATGATGATATCACGCTTATTCAAAGATGCATTACTGGCCATTCGAGTCGTCGGATACCGATTAATTTAACCACCTCTAAAGAAATGATCATCATGTTATATAAGCGATCAATCGATTAAGCGTAGAAGTTGGAAGCGTTCCTTGTTTTAGAAGAATTGCTAGATATGTTTATATTTGATCCATAACATCACAGTATATGTGAACAATTTTTATTATACATTCATACAAACCGGATCTCTATCCAAAAATATTCGTACTCTTGATATCGGCCTCCGATTCTACAGATCAAGTTCTTCAGATTGGAAACTGTATTTAAATAAAAGTTGTCAATGCCGTGTGACGTCGATGCTTTCATCAATATATGTATAGGCTAGTATTTATTCGTCGAGGAGGTCGCAGTGACGTCGTCCCGTTCAATAATTCCGGTATTATTGAACTGTTTCAGTGTCTCGAGTGTTCTGGATCAGACAGAGTTGGATTAATGGTGTCATGGCTTTACTTTACAGCTTGACCTTTTATGTTACGGACCAATTTAAAATGTTAGGCGGTATTCTTTCAATCACTGAATTCTTGCCGACGAAAAACGCAGTGTTTGCTCATTTTGATTCTGATTCTGCAGTTTTGTTTGAATGGTTCAAATCAATACAATTTTTTTTTTAATGTAGTAAGTACGTGCAAACGTTTAAATACTGTATAATTTGAGAACATATATTATTACGTGTTCAATAAGTTAATACAATCTTATGGCACAATAAAATCTGCAAACTTTTGTTCTGTGGCCTTAACTTCATTTACAGTAATAGAATTTAATGTCCAAAGTAACTTATTATCAATTTTTTGCATACCATATAGCCAAATCGGTATTGCCTTTGTCTGGCTTTTAATTTTGTAGGTCATGCATGAAAGCGGACGATATTACAGTTGATTAACCAATATTAAGAACGGTAGCCTCTTTGTAGGGCTATGAGTCAAGCACTTAGTCAATATGAATAACGTTTCCTTTGCAATAATTTATTTCCTGTATTATAAGGATATAGTCTAATCCAACTAGGCAAGCATTGAAATACCAAACAGCCTAATTTCGCAAAAGATATACAGTAAGGTACGGTCCGTTTACCAATTTCAAACGCTTCGTAAATGTCAAGAGTTCGTCTTATTCATTCACACGTAAGTTCCATTCGGGTAAATACTCCCTAGCAACCACATCGATATTTAATGGAGTCTGTATTTCTTTTCTGTCTCAAAATAATGAAGAAATATTGTATCTATTTATAGCGAATACTTCGTCCTTTCCCTCAAGCACTTTATCATTGTACTACATTTTCTTTTATTCTGATATGCTGACTCTTTTAACTCTATCAAATCAATTGATATTTTATCAGATCAAAGATCAATTGCCAATACCGTCAGAATTGCTTCAATTAAAATGTCCTCAACGACATTCACCATTACATCAGTATTACAAAAACTAATGGTTCTAATCTAGTCCACTTTGTTCCCTTTATAAATAGGCGACATTCATTCATAGTTCGTGCATTCTTGTGGCCTTATCAATTGAATGCTTTAATTGTCACGATACAACATAAGGGTACTTTGTTATTGAAATACGAGTCTTCTCTGATGTTTGATGATGACCCATATTTGAGTTTCACTTCCTTTTTGGTTACACAAGGCGGTCTTTAACGGTTTAAAGACTCCTCGAGAATGTTCAAGGCATTCGAAATTCGAGTCGAGAACGAGTATTTGGGACAGATAATAAATCAAGTCTGGATATTGCAGATGGGTAAGACATATATATGTACGCTACTCAAAGATGTCGGAAAATACATTTAGAATTTTATATCCACATATAAAACCCAGACAGATTTCCAATATAGACTCCAGATATAATTCAGACCTATTTCTGTCGGCAGCCTCTACTGCGTATCGCAACCGCTAATTATTTTAATTTTATAACACGACTAAAATATTTATTGATAGTTAAAGTAAAACCATAAAAGCACGAGTGGTTATGTGATGGAACAATTTCCTGTCGGCTATAAATGATTAACTCATGACAGATTAAGTACGGTTGGAGCTGTTCGTTCACGATCAGGCGATTAATGCGAAACTGAAACTTTCTTTCTTATGTTGAGTGATATAAAACATAAATCTATCATTAGTATCGTATCACGTCAGTAAAATTATATTGACAGGGAAGGAGATTACTGTTATTACAGGTCATAATCTCAGGGAGCTAAAGTACAGAGGACTGTTTTGCCCAGACTAATAGTTAGAAGACAATTTATAGCCAAGACCACACAAGTACCTAATCTAATCATTACAAAAAAAAAAAATATATTATATCTTCTACATAATATGAAAACTAATATAGAATTCCATCGAAAATATCTCAAAGGTTGCGAATCCAGAAATATGTATAAAGTCATTACGTTGGATGGAATCGACGCATTCGTTCTATTGACGTAGGTTTCAATTCTTCGATGGCCTCTTTAGGGACCCCAAGTACTTATTCATATATACATTTGCTTGCTTTCTATTCGTGGGAATATGTTTTGGAAAAAAGCATTTTCTTGTGTTCGAATTTCTGTTGCCTAGGTGATTTTACCCAACATATGCCTTTTCCGAATTAAGATTATAGTAATTGGATTAGATTACTTTGCCTTGATATATTATATTAGTCACCTAACAAAGTTTTAGGGCCATAAAACCTTGCTATCGTTACTGAGATCATGAAAGTGTAGCAAATCGATCCACAATAGAACCACCGCCTTACAATTTGTGGTCATTCTCATCAAAGGAAATATATAAATATCAGATTTAACTGCTTTTGAAGAAAGTATATTTAAACACTGACTGACTTCCGTAATAATTAAGTAACTGGTGTATGTAATCGCTACTCTGGTCCGTGCAGTACTTTCACTGGGAGAATTTATTAAATTTCACTGTCAGATATTCCATCGGTATTGTTGTTATGGCATCAGCAAGCGTGAACCAAGCGACTACCTCGCACCTAATACCAACTGTTAAACGTAGTTACGGCACAATTACTTTTTGCAATATGAATAATTTAATTTTCATTAATGACACGATTTCTACGAATGACAAGTAGGTTGTGTGCAAATACGTAGCTTGCGATATGTAATATTACGCAGATATTGACACAAGCACATTACGGCTTATGGCATAATTTTAAGGAACGAATCGGAAAATCAAATGGCATACTCGACATTGCTTTATCCATATTGATCTATCGGTACATTGGAATGACTTTTACAGTCCATAATTCATTATTAAGAATGTAGTGGATGTTTTTTTGTGGTTTGACTCAATGCGAAACACATGAGTACTGTGTGTCCATATTCCTATTTATAAAGAAGTTCGAATTATATATTTGAGATAGAAAAGAGTATTTATATGCACACACGTATCCTTCATGAATGTCATGCATTATTACGTTCTATCACTACACTATGGCTGCACTCATCTCCAGATATAACCGCTGATAACGAATAGAGAGATCCTAGATGAATTAAAATTAACGAATAGTTGGACAATTTCGGAAAACTTAAAATTCAATATAACGCTTTACAATTTTCAGGTAAAACGATTTAACACGTCTTCACTGACTTCAAAATGTTATCGTGTAGCAATAACTTGTACATCTCACGCGATTTGAAGAAGATGTTTGGTAATTCTATGATGGTAAGGTTTACGTAACCACGAAAGATAAAAGTTGTGAACATCAAAAGATAAAGAAAGTGATATCTTATTTGTGGACCGTGTTACAAAGATTATGTTTGCTATAAATAAGATGGAAGTTATTCATATAAATGACGCCGGCTACCAATTGAAAGGTGATAAGATAGTTGCTTTTGATTGTCTTAGTCATCCAAACACGTTACCAAACTTTCAGCCGGTTTGCTATATACTTCTGAGGTCCAACTAGAATAAAGAATGATTCAAAGGAGAAATTGACACTGTTGCCATTGGATTAAGGTTAGAACTGGTTGGTGTTGTCGCGTTGGACAATAATAAGCCTAGCAAAGCAATCATAAATAAACACAGCAAGACAATTAATGTAAAGCGTAGTGAACAAGCAGAGTGAAACTTAATAAATCACCATACTAATACTGCTCCATAAAATCAAGTTTCTAATTTTATACTCCTCCCCCCACTGACATAATCCAATTATTTCGGTGCTGGGGACAATACCATCGAATATACTGGTGTATATTCTTTTATACACTTCGTAAGCGTAAAACCACAACGACCGCTACGTATTCTATAAAATTATATTCTAATTCTATGAGAAAAAATGTTGCTACACTATCTGTGTGTTTATTAAAGAGAGTCATCGACCCCGAGGCACTCAGGTGCTTTTGTATCAATTTTAATCTTAAACTGATGGCCTTTCTTCTTAGTAATATTGTATTTTAAATTCTTAATTATTCAAAGCCAACGCAATATTGGGCTAAATATTAGATATTCGTCAATTATTTTCATCGTTATCCTCATTCAAACTCTTTCAAAGCTTATGAACCTGATCGTCTTCTTCTACGTGATATTGAATTCCAAGTTTTTTAATATTTAACACCATGACAATAATGAGGTCTATTTAAATAGGTATTTCGATTTTTATCTTTGTCGACACCTACATTATTTTCATCGCTATCACCGTTTGCACTTTGGCTTCTTAATACAAACATATTACACGCATCGCCACCATACTAATGCCCACCTGCTTAGACAATTAATTCTCATTCATTACACTTCATCCTCACCTTCTGGCTCCAAGCTATTATATTTATAGAGCTTTAGGTCGCAAACTTTGCCTTGGTAGATAATAAAATCTACCTACACATGATTACCAAGACCTTTGCACACCACCCTGACCAACCAGTCAACAAGTTCATTAAAGGTGACACTCCTCAAATAGGCATAGGTTTGTGAAAGGGGGTGACGTCAGATTGACTTCGCCTTCCTACGTAGGCGATCTTAAAAAATACCTGTGCTCTGACTTATGGTCGTAATATAACTAAGGAAATATAGCGAAATCTTGACTTAAATGATAGAAGCACTAATTCTTTTCAGAATACAAAAGAATTTCTACAGCAATCCTGGTTTTTCCTTGAAAAATAAAGATCGGCGTCGTCTGCTCACAAATACTATGTAGCTCCAAATTGTTCATATTATGTTTCGATTACAATATAAGACCCTCTTTCACATAGGTACTCAAATAAAATATCCGCTTTTAGCAGTACAAAGTTCAATAGCGTCCAATTTATCACCCGCTAGTTGTTACAGTGGCAATGTCGTCAACTAAAAGTACCCAGTCATTGTTATGTATACCATGTGTCACAAAGTTGACAAAATTATAAACATTAGTTCGTTGTCACAACATCTTTGTTTCTGTGGGTACAAGAGTGACATTTTGTTCTAGCCATAATTGTTTGTGAGTCATGCAAGAACGCGGAATATACAAATGTTTGCCAAAAAACCTTATAAATTAAAAGCTTAAAACAAAAACAGTTCATTATACTATTGTAAAATGTAAATGTTCTGTTCAAAAGTGCAGACGAGTTCAACAAGCTATAAGTACCTACTCAAATTAAAATCTATTACTTGATCTTGATGCGTTGATAAGATCTTGTTAAGTCTAATTAAAAATCTGTTTACTAAAGAGCATAGAGATTGTGATGGATTAACAATTTTTAGAACTTAAAATAGAACTTTAATTAAACAAGAAGATCCAGATAAATATATTGCTCTAAAGCAAGATTTTACCAAAAACCAGAAAAACTACGATACTAACACATGAACAAAAGTTGTTTCATCATTTTCCGGTAAGATGACTCTTGCATATTGTAAAATATTATACAAAGCTTCGTTGTCGTAAGGAAGAAAAACAATATTGTTTGTATTTTTTTTTTCAGTTTCCATAACAAACTGGTTAAAGCATATCATCCGTAAATTATTCCATATCACTGTCTTCATATGTCTCTTTTGAAATGAAATCATCTTTTTGTCATAATTCATTGTTTAACCGTGAATTTTTGATCTAGCCATTTCCAATTATTGTTTCGTCTTGTTCTTTTGTCCATAATAATTATTTAACCTGTCCTAACGTAGATTTATTTTTTAAACTTTATATGATGTCTCTAAAGTTATTCTGTTACTAATTTGAAATTCAAACAGTGCGCCTTTTAGAATTCCAAGTACTGGACACAGCATAATGCTTTGAAAAATATTTCTTCCATGCCGTAATCAGACCCACAAAGATAACCTGCACTTTACAAGCAGCAAAATAAATAGGTGTTGAGTCACCAGGAAAGTTCACGTTGCTTTATCATTATGTACTTCATAATCGTAGCTTTATGGCTATTTTTTATGTTTCTATTTCGAAATAAGAAGGTTCTGGTTTTTTACTATGAAGAAAAAATGAGCTAAGAATCTAAGAATAAACTGAATGGGTTTTTATTTCGTAAGATCTTGTGTCAGCGCGTAATTCGTGAGGTGAATGTTTTTCTCTCTGCTATCACGCAATGAGATGCGAAGAGCTATATTTATATCTGTGTTTCCATTTGTATTGTTTTTGGAATCCGTTATATTGGCGTTATATTTAGGGGAGTTAGCTCCCCTCTGGCTAGACAGAGGGGATCCGCCCTACCATTAGTGATGTGTGAGCGATACTCTATAAATTCCATCAATAAAATTGGCAGTATTTTGTTTCCAACTACGCAATTTTAAGTCATCGCTTGTCGCTTGACCTTTTTACAATAACACTATTTGTTTAGTCTAGAAAGCTTATCAGTGTACTTTCACGACTCAACAAATAGATTAACCCAGTTGTAAATACCAACACTTAAAATTGAATTAACATTTATCATCGATCATTCAGTTCCGGTTTGCATCAGGAAGGTGACACAGAATTTAAAGTCATCGGTGTTATAATTCCATATTCATTTAAATGTGAGTAAGCTACTGACGTAACCAAAGGCGTAACTAAGATCGACGGTAAGTAGGTAAAACGCCATGCAGATGTAACGCCTGACGGAGTTCCAACGTCCAATACTGATTAGTCATTAGAAGAACAACAATAGCAGTAATTAAGTCCCGGTAAAATGCTTGATAAAATTGTATTGACGTCAATGACTCAGCCATAAGTATAGACTTGACCAACCCGTAATAGAACATTGTCAATGTTACCTCAACCATGAAATTTCTTTCTGGTAAATCTGTGGTCAAAGGAAGCCGGGTCAAAATGCGCATTTACGTTTAAAAAAACAGGTTTATGATATTTAAATTCAGTGTACCGTGATGAGAGTAACTATTGAAAATTAACTGAAAGCTGGTTCTTATAAGGCGTCCATCCGTAATCTGAATCCCGTTGGATGTTAATCTCAGGACCTCACACAAAGCCCAAGTCATAGAAGCTCCATAAATGCTGAATAACCTTTACAAAATTGCTCTATAACAAAGAACATGTTATATTATACTATACGGGGTCAATGTGTGATAAGTCAGCTATTCAAACATCTTAAGTCTATGAAAATAGCACGTTCACGATTGCACAAAGAGTCACGAGAAACTTTAATAATGCCAAACATTTCAAAACAATTTGTTGAAAGCCGCAATATCGTCAAAACAGTAAAAGAAACAAGAACAAATTATTTTCAAAATTATATTAACGCACCATTATGACTAAACAACACACTGAGAGAATCATTTGCATAATTGACAGAAAAAAAACAGCAGTATATAATGGCCAACCAAATACCAAATTATATTCAGATAAACAGAATATAGCATCATTGCTTCTACAACTATTATAATTCACATAGCGTGAAAACCGGATTTGGATTCACCAGTTTCGCCTAATCTGGTGTATTTGCAGTGCAATATTGCGTATAAGGCACTATCTACTCTCACTTGAGCAGCAACAGCGAAGAAAACCACCAAGACACATTGTCACGTGTCGTTAAAGTAAAAAAAAACAAACTCATGAATGAAACCTTGGTTAAACAGCTGATGCCAGCTTTTTTTAATGCGGCATTGCCTTTTAAACTCCAAGGCGAAACGACAATACTGTAACGACAGACGATAAACAGGTCCCTGTATTAAGCAGTTCGTTAATTTGAGGACCTTGGAGCTAATGAGGGATGACCCGGATTACCGGTTGCACATATCAGCTGTACCTATCTACAGTTACATACCTATGACGAGAGAAACAAAGCTCTTTGTGGACTTTAAAATAAAAGTAGGCGCGCCATTTTCTCGAGTGCCAATCTTACTTAAGTTTCCGGACGAATAAATAGCAGGGAAAAAAAAACCTAAAACCATTTTACCTATTGTTTTTTTAACATAATTTCTAAGAAGTTTTTGGGTAAGCTGCTTATTTACTTTTTCTTAAATGTCAGCTTCCCAGAAAGGCTGTCGCTTTTTTTCTATTTTCGCTTCGACTCGCGTATCAGGTGTCTCGAGCATCTTGTCTGCACCATATGCTAAACGTGCGCCGTATCCGTATGGTCAATTTGCTCCAGTGTCAGATAAAGCCATTAAGACATGCTTTCAAGCGAGTGCTAATTTGAGAACACTTTTAAAACTCTCTGGGCAATCTTTATCATCAAACGTTTGACCGAGCTGAATGCAGACTGCTGTTGGAACTACAACCGTTACAACGAATCCGAGCAGTTTTCGTTAATAGCTAAGTGCACGCTTTCCATTGCAGCTTCGGGAAATAATGTTTTTAATACACGATGTACAAAACCAGCGATGAGAAAAAGGGTTAGTGTTAAACCATCCAAGGTCAAGCGTCGTAGCGGTAGCAGAGTCCAGGGGCACAGCGCCTTTGAAAACAGGTTTCCCCGGTCAAGTATCGAGTGTATGGAATTGGCCATTGTACATTATTACGTATGCAGCGACTTCGCTTTAACTTTATGCCGTATTGTTTCTCCAACCGGATCTCGAAGGGCTTGTATTTGTTTTAGTGTTTCTCATTTATTTTATGCTTTCTTGCAAGTTGTTTGAAAGCCCAGTGTTTTATTGCATACGTTGTAAATACATCGATGTTATCTGCGACGCTGACATCGGCATAAGATTCGTATTTAATTTCATCAACACGACTGTTTATTGTGATATGTACAGATAATGCATCTTCGACTCTCTTTTGTATACAGAGAATCAGGGAATTATCTCCTGATTAAGTACTTGGTACTTGGTTTCAGACTTCGTGTGCTATTTAATAACGGGTTTATGTGTTACGCTTTGTGATCGTGTGCTAACTGAACAGTTAACCACAACGCGTTGTGTGGGCAACTCAAAAAGCCCTCAAAGTCTTTGTGTTGCGGTTGCCCTGATATTTGGCCGGAATGCATTTTGCTTAAGCGGCTAACCGAAATTCACAATTTTACTTCAAGTTTATGCTCAGCGTCGTTTTGAAATCTGTCTTATGGTCCTTTCAATACAGGTCAATTTCTTTTGAGTATTGTTTTTTAAAATAACTTCATGCTTACTTTAATAGAAATGCACTCACCATCAAAATTTAGCTGCGTAATATATTGTGTTCGGTGGTTGTTTATTTTGTTCAAGAGTTTCAGGAAAAAAAGATTAATGCATAAATACCTAGGTAAGTACATAAGTATAATATTTAGTTTATATATATTATACTATACTATTGGTTTATTAAAACTTGTCTTCTAAGATATAAGAAGACATAGAATAGTCTTAAAGATAGTCAGTATCGAAAGATACAACAAAGATATCATCAGATTTGATAACAATCCTTCGGACAAATTACCCAACATCTGTTGAATCCATCTTCACTATCACGATCCGTATTATTTAATCGATTATTAGCGGTAAAATGACGTCAGTGTCCACCGGGACTAAGCAGACGTTAAGCAGTATCGTTTTTACAGCGGTTTAGCGTTGCGTCATAGCATAGACGACACGCACCATCAACATTCAGTAGTTCAAAGACCCTTAATTGAAATCTCAGAGCGGGATCTAGTCCGCACCGCTAGAGTTAAAAGGGGATGGAGATGTATTGCCATCTTTCTCAGCGTCATACATTGATGTTAGATAAGGGGAGCATATAAAGAGGTCGTTTTTCGTATCCTTAACCCTGATTTATTTGAGACAGATTCGTTACGCGTTCATGTGAAAAGATGTGTTGGATTTGTCCGTGTCGTTTGCTAGAAATTCGACAAGAAAAAGTGGTTTTCTTTGATGTTGAAAGTTTTGAATTGCTTGGCAGGAGACCTTAGAATGACGTGAAGCGCACTTATACAGAGCAATGGCGTAGTTAGGAATTGGAGTTGATTAATTAAAGCCCGTATTATCGTCCCATAATGACACCGTAGCTCTGCGTTACCGTTAAAAGAAAAGCGAGAAGTTGTAAAGCCATCTGGGCGAAGTAATAAAATATTCAAATGAAGCTGCCTTTGCTGCGTTCATAACACGATCTTTTAGGTTAGTCACATTTTTAACATAGCTGGATTAAACAGGTTGTTAAAATTCTTAGAACAAGAACAGCTTTAAGCAAGACAGAAAAACAATTCCAATAAGAAATCGGAAGCGACGATCGGATATCATTCTTTAACAACTTGCCAAAATTAGCACAACAGTACAAAGAATATTAACGAAACCGCGATAACCACTGCAGCGCAACCTGTTAATGCCATAATTAGAAATCGGACGGTACAACGATAAATACCGGCACGTACGGCGCATGCGCCCCGATTGAATTTGCAAAACAAACAAGTCAGTGCCGTCAGGTACACCGTGCATATCGGATAACAGATACTATTCTATCCCGTAAATATTATTGTGAAATCAGTGCCGTGCGCGAGATAGCCAGGTACGTAGGAGTACTTCGTAGGTTTCAGTTCTAGGTTAAAATAATCAATAAGATTCCTAAACAGTATTTGTATTTGATTTTAACGCTTGAACGACTTCCGTCTAGTCTAATGTCAATAGTACTAAGCGTTGCGTCATCGTTTTCAGTACAGCTGGAGGCCACGCATCGATAACACGCTTCGCAACGCTCTGTCCGCGTCGCATTAATTATGTGTTTAAGTACATTGAATTTATGTATTGTTGTTACACTTGTTACAGATACTGTGAACTCCCTGCCATTTAATCACTAAATGAGCAGCGCGACCTCAGGACTAACGGTACTAGACCAAACAAACACCGGATCGAGAGAAAGCGTTGAGGATTTCCAGCGGAGTGAAAGCAACGGTCGTCAGTGCAACCGTAGCGTCGCGTCGAGCGGACGATAACATAACCTCAACATGTCTCTCGCAATCGCATCAGCGGTAATTCTTACCAGTGCCGCGGCCATTTACTGGTACGTCAACAGACACAAGCCCTTGAAGTACATCCTCAGTGAACTAAGGTACGCGCTAGACATGCAGGGCGCAGGCGCCGGCGGCCTCATTGATGACTGGGTGAACGTGTGGAGAAACAAAATTGTGTTGCCAGACGCGAGAAGGAAAATTGCCGTCGTCACCGGCGGAGCACGCGGAATCGGAGCTGAAGTTGTGCGAGGATTACTGAAGTCCAACATGTTCGTTATTGCCGGTGTGAGGAAACCGGAAGCCATGAAGAAGTTAGCTGATAACATGGAGAATGGGGAAAACGTTGTCGCTTTCCCGTTGGATTTGCAATCTATGAAATCTGTCAAAGAATTTGCAGAGAACGTTTTGGATAGATTCCCCGTTATTCACCTTCTCGTTAATAACGCTGGGATTATGTATGGAGACTATCAGCTCACTGAGGATGGGTTTGAAAGCCAGTTAGCGGTCAACCACCTAGGCCATTTTTACCTGACACATTTGCTATTGCCAGCATTAAAAAAGGGAGGCGCCATCGGGGAAGCAGCGAGGGTTGTAAATGTGACGTCATGCGCTCACTACCCAGGCAAAATATACTTCGAAGACATTAACATGAAGGAGCATTACGATTCCACGGCGGCGTATGCGCAGGCTAAACTGGCACAGGTAAAGAAATGTTCTACTTTCTTCAAGCAACAGTATTCTAAGTAGAAACCAGTTTATTGAATCAACTTATTTCTTATATATTGAGTAAAACTGTCTTTTAAACATTGTTTTTGTTTGTTACAGCTTATGAGTGCCAGGTATGTTAACAAGCTGTTGGAAGAAGAAGGTTCTGCAGTGAAATGTTATGCTGTTCATCCAGGAATTGTGGACACAGACCTTTTTGAAAAGACAATGTTCAAAAAAGCTTTTCCTTGGGCCATGAAACTGTTTTTCAAGACCCCAGCTAAAGGAGCTATTTCCATACTTCATGCTTGTTTTGACAAAGACTTGGAGAAGCGTGGAGGTTTATACATTAGTAATTGTATTGAAGGAATTAGTAACAGTTTCTCAAAGAATTTGGACCATCAAGAAAGACTGTTTGAAATCTCTTGTGAGTTAGCTGGAGTTGATAAAGTTATTTTTGGTAAAGCATGAGTCTAGTCGATATTTTAGTTACTTAATTATAAATTATTCCAATACAAAAGACTTTAGATATTAAGTACAGTATAAAAACTATTTTATAATGCATAATATTTAATAAATAAGATTGTCTTTGAATAAAATTCAAAATAAATTATTTTTGTACTATGCTTTGTGGGTTTTATTACACTTTTATGTAAATTTTTAATCCTATTATTCATGGTGACATCTAGTGACTTACACAACTCAGTAAATATATGAAAAAAAATTGTCTTTGTCCCAAATTGGTAATTTATGTGCAATACATTAAGACCTTAAAGCCGAATAAGTATTTTTTTACATCGAAGTAGATTTTTGTCTTAAGAAAACAATAGACAATGAATAGTAAAACTAAAACTGGGGGAAATTTCAATGGTTTCTTTAACCTGTTATTACTAAAATGGTAGACGGACAATGCAGGTGTTCTGTTAATGGCATTTTATGAATGTTTTAAGACTTAAGTACAGTACTGGGACTTCAGGTATAATAAGCAGCTGATAGAAGGAAAATCTCATGTTTTCCTTGTAGCATTATAATGTTAGCTTATTTGATTGGCATTGATCTTTACAATCTAGGGATTGATTACTAACATTTTGCTAAGTAGATAAATAAGGAAGACGGACTTGTAGGTTTTTTAACACAATATTATATAATACACTAGCTTCTCCCAGCGGCTTGATCCGCTTTCCATTGAAAATTGTACCAACACTTATCTTCACTAATATTATAAAGAGGTAGTTTCTTTTTTTATTTTATGTTTGTTTTTGTTTGTAGGAGGTAATCTTTTAAAGTACTGGTCCGATTGCGAAAATTTTTTCTCCAATACAAAACTTATACCTGAGTGACATAATAGGCTATATTTTATGTATGCGGGTGAAGCCGCAGGCAAAAGCTAGTCGCAAATAAATTGATAAAGTAGCATTTTACTGGTGAAAGAATTTTTAAAATTGATCCAGGAGTATTTGAATTTATTAATTACAAATTCAAATACAAATCTTTTCTCTTTATAATATTAGAAATTTAAACTAAAATGAAAATTGACAAAATAGAATTCAAATCAGCATTTATCAAATTAAAATTATTTATTGCCTAGCAGAAAATAGCAATTTCAAGAGTTAGATAGTTAATTAATTTTCTCAATTATTAAGTAAGTGGATACTAAATGCTTCCTAATGTTATGAGATTGTATTACTTATAGAGTATGTCAATATATTACTTAATAGAAACTTATGAGAATGCTGATCAGTGCTAATTAACATTCTTATATGTTAATTGGCCAGTAATGTGCTGTTCTATATTTAAAAAAACATCTGTCAAAACATTTTCCTCTAACACAACTATTTTCAGTTTTTATTTTTAGGCGAAATGCTACTAGTAACAAGTGTTTTGAATAAAACTTTTTCTCAGGAAATTACATACAGTGTATTTTGAACTCTTCATTTATTAGAATAAAGTACATTTTACTATACTTCATGGCTAATGTTATCTATGGTACACATAAAATACAAGTAAATGAAAAGGATGATTCATGTGAATGTTATTATGTGACAATCATAATAAATTAAAAATAGACTGGAACTCATCACAGCATGTTTATTATAAGTCATTTGAGTAGTTTTATAAATCAAATAGATGTCTTTAAAAAAAAAATGTCTTACCTGCTGAAAAATCCAGAAAGCCCCTTCTTTTTCAACTTTGAGTGCTGATCCTGATCAATTGAAGAAGCATCAGGAACCTCATCATCCTTAGAGGCAGCAGACCCAAGAGAACACTCTGACAGACTTGAAACAGTACTTGAGAAGGACCCACCATCCTTGCCTCGGTGGTGACCACTCACACTACCCCACTGCAAAGTACTCTTAGGAGAATCACTTGTATCACTCTTCTCACAAGTAGATATAGAGAAGTTACCTTCGTCACTGAAACTGCTCTTCTTAGACAGCTTATCAATATCATCAGATGTATCCTCTACTTGTTTCTCAACCTTAGGACTCACGAAATGCAACTGTTTCGTGATTGGGTTGTAAGCAAGTTGCATGTTATCCAAGGCTTCACTGAGGCGCATCCCGCCTTTTTGACACGGCGTCGACGACATCGCGATTTCGAAATTCGAACACTGGCACGCTCAAAATTCACATCCATGTTTATGTACACAATATTCATATACGAAAGCCATTTTCAGTAACTTTTATCGACTAATTATGCACGCGTGTTTAATATGAACCTCATGAACACTGGACATCACTTAACACAAACTTTACACTAACTAATTTATTCAATTGTTTTTCTATTTTGTTTTTGTTACAATCAGTAACACTACCATTGATGAAATCAAAACAAGGATTTCTTATGAGACATTTACAATGGCGTATTCTAATAACTGAACGAGTTAAATAATGGTAGATTTATTAATAATTCATTTTGTTTTTAACTTATCCATTCGTTTCTATTTAAAACAAGAAATAAACACAAAGCAACACACCCATCGCCTTTTACTTTCTACTATAAATTAAAATTGACATAACATAATACAGTGTTGCCCGCTGGGTCTTTGATTTCCCTGGTTCAACTTTTTAGTGGAGTGTTGTTAGCGTGGAAATCGCTATAAATTGACTTTTTAATCTACTCGACCATTTATTTCAAATGAAAGACCAGAACACAATTCGTACAATCCAAACCAACTCAATGCATCGTTTAATTTTTGATACGTTGATTCTGATGAATAAACAAAAATTGCACGAAGAATTTTATCATCCTACTTATCGTAAAAGTGATTAAACCTTTCGTTATATTATTGTGTGAAAAGATTCAAAAAGAAATATCAAAGGCATTTTATGTCCTCTTCCGTGTTCCAATTTTCATCCAAATCCGCTCAGATGTTTGAGTGCAAAGGAGTAACAAACATCACAAACACACCCACATCATAGAAACTTTCGCTTATATAGTATTAGTTTGATAAGATGTAAAATATTTATTAATTGAAAATTATTATATGATGCTACTAAATCCACCGCATGCGAGACCTTGTTACCCAATAGAAGTTCAATGCAAAAAAGCTGGCAACATTGAATTGTTTACTCATGTCGTTCAAAAACTAGTGACGCTTACCGATTCTGAGTTTTACGTTCAGAAATATCTAGTAATACTAATTCAAATTAAAAATGTTATTTTATTAAATTATAGGTGTCAATGCTGTGTCAAACGCTTTTTAGATAACTGATGCCTCTATTTGATGCAAAAAGAATTGGGAACTTCTAGTATTTAGGGTTACAGACACTCCCTGTGGAGTATCTTGGCTTAGGGGCATAGCTGAGTGGATGACAGCAAGAGCCAGGCTGGGTCAAATATTATTACTAATGGGCGACGAATTTAAGACTACAGTCTCAGCGGTGCAGGCTGGACGTTGGTTCGAGTAAAGGACATGGTAGACATTGACAGGGTCCCAGACGTCAGCAGGACAGACCTCGGTAGCGAGGACGGAAGGACGGTGATTTATAAAAGAAAAGAAAGAAAAAGAGTTCATTTGCACAAACATCGCACATAACTTAAAAAAAAAAAAACACCAATCTGGGTTAACGGAGGGTACTAGCTTCCCTACGACTCTATTGGAGCAGGGTTATATTGTCATCGGGAGTGGCAAGAGTTTTCCTGAACCGAAAGAAAGAAGTTCCGAAAGAAGTTTCGTATCGGACGGCCTTGTTCTAGATATAAATTTAGAAAATACAATATCTATACTATTGTATAGTATTGTATGACAGACTGGTGTTATTTAAAGTGAAGTTCTTTGACTAGCTTTTTGAAGACAGCTATATTTTTAGCGTCACGGATGTTAGCTGGAAGTTAAGTTCCACAGTACTATGTGAAAAGGAATGGAAATAGTTTTTATGGTAAAAGGAATTGTACTTATCGGCAGGGCAAGTGACAAAAAAATGATCGCGCCGGTAACCAACAGTAACCAAGGTGTGCTAGTTTAAAAAGAACATTCTCTCTCATCCGAGTGTCCCTACGAAGACGGATAGGGAGCCACTTGAGATCTTTGCGTAACTGGAGTGACTTAGTCGTATTTTCTTGGGTCAAAAACCAAGCAAAGACACACGTTTTATGAACCGTCAAGTTTATTACGTTGACTCTTGACATTGTTGCCATCACGGGTGTTACCTGAATCAAGCTGGCACGGAAACGTTGAGAATGGCACAAAATATGAGCCAATGAGAGTGGGTGAAGTCGGGCTGTTTATTCAAAGATTCAAAGCATTTTATTTCAAATAAACTATTTAGGGCCGAAACTGAGTTACGCGGTCGCCTGTACGGTCCCATACTTTGCTCCGTCGCGGAGAGCCGAGCCCCGTGCCCGTTTTGCTACGTAATAATATATTAAGTTCTCCATCGACACGACTACATGCACACCGTTAAAATTGAACTAGCGACACTGCGTAGTTAATAATCCGGTTTCCGCGACGGCGGGCGTCCGCACAGACGCAGTCGCAGTTTCGGCCCTAATGGTCGCATCGAGTACTTACAGACAACAATAAAACAATTTAAATTATCAAAATAATTTATTTCTGGTGTTTCGTTTCTACACTGAAAACATTTCAAAATACTCTGTGGTCTTTTCGATTACAACCTCGAAAGGTCAAGCAAACGAATATTGCTCCAATATGTAACTAATATTATAAAAATAGATTCATTATTATACAATAAAAATATTTACAATTACATAATAATAAGTTGCCTATAAATTAAACTAAGGACAAACAACCGTGCGTTTTTGGCGATTTACAAAAATAAAAAATGCCTAGCTGAAGTTTTTATTTATAAAATAAATAGTGTCTCTCCGACGTGGATACAATTCTCAACTCTTTGGTTCTTTGGATGGGCTGTTGTTTACGGCACCCAACTCCGGGAACAGCTCCATGATGCACAGATCCAGTAGATTGTAGACCAGCTGAAGCAAAAGAAAGATGGGTTTAAATTTATGATAGCAATCAGGTGGAATAGGGAAACAATCAGAAGGGTTTTGAATTGGGTAGTTATTAACTTGCAAACTGGCAAGATATTGATACTTTTTTAAGGTTTATGCTTTATGTAGAACTAGCTTCTGCCAGCGGCTTCGCCCGCGTGGAAGTAGGTTTCTCCTTACAAACTTTGGACCCCCTTTGATCCCCTCAGGGGGTGAATTTTGCGAAATCCTCTCTTAGTGCTCGCTTATGTCATAAAAAGAAGCTTTGTGCGAAATTTCGCTCCTAGTCCTAGCAGTTTCGGCTGTGCGTTGATATGGCAGTCATTAAATTTCTCCTTTTATTTAAATAGATAGGAGTTCGTATTTAACAGGAAAAAAATGAGATTGTTTTATATGTCACATAAGTAAGGTTAGCTGTCAAGCTGCTAGCAGGAAATATTTTATAAAAAAATAAACTTAGTAATTTAACCACAGAAGTGTTTCATTACTTTTCCGACTTCACAATATCAACAGTAGGTACCTCGCCATTCAAGAGAGAGTGTATTTAATCAATATTGCCACAAATATGGAAGGCTTGACGACAGATATTCGTTATTTAGGTAAACATGTTAATATAAACTGGTTCAGTATTTTATTAGGTAGATAGTGTATTTTATGAACTGTGTCACCTCATATCCTAAAATAAAGTATCATTTATGGATATCGTGAATTAATTATATATATTATGCGTTAGTCATCACATTATAATGAAGTCAGTATAGCTGATAAGGATAACACTCATCGGATTTTCTTATCCTTGAGATTATAAGATGTTCAAGATAACGAAACAGTAGCCAAATAGCGTAGATATCTATACTCCATTCGTAATAAGATTACTCATTTAAACGTTCAACCGATTTTGACTTTTATTACGTTGCAGGCAGGGGCGTCGACTCCGTGCAGCACCCATGAGAAATAAACAGTGGGTGCCGAGCACCTCTGAGAATAGACATCAAGAAACAGATCAGTAATCGCCTTTTAGGTTACGTATAAATTATATTTCTTGATAAAAAAAACTAGTTTCATTTTTATATAATGTTTTCATTTTATATTTTTATCAAACATAATTAGTAAATAAGTACGCAGTATGTTAGTAGGACATTTATTTATTTGTTTGTCGTTCAGTGTGCATTTGTCTTCTCACACTTCGCCACTTTTTCGAGTAATTAAATGAGCATGAGCATCCATGAGGTTTTCTAAAAGCCGGCACCCCTAGTTGCTACCATGACAAATGGCAACTGCAGTAAATAGTTGGTATTGTAACAACTTTTTAGGTTTCCGGTTTTGTGGTAACAAAAGAAAAAAAACGGAACCCTTATAGGATCACTTTGTAGTCCGTTCGTCAGTCTGTCTGTCAAAACCCTTTAACTCTGAAACGCGTGAAGGCAACGAGTTAAAATTAAAACCGTATACTTAAGTCAGTGGTCCCTTGAAGCTGTGAAAAAATCAAACTTCAAAGTTAACGGAAAAAAATACGGTCGTTTATGTCACAAAAAACGTAGACAATACTCTCAAAGGAATCAAAATTCATAGGGTACTTCCCGTTGACACAGAATCCTGAAATTTGGCATAAAACAAGGTCTTATAGTATAGATAAGGAAATAAACCTGAAAACTGTAAATTTGTAGTAATAAAAAAAAAAACTTTTTTTACAATTCGGAAAAATCTTCGTAACTCAATTCGGGAATAGAATTGTTTTCATAGGTAAGTTTGTGCGGAACCCTCAGTGCGCGAGTCCGACTCGCACTTGCCATGTTGTTTTGCTTTTAATACCATCCTTATAGGTACCTAAGAAATTGAAGTCAATACGGTTGATCAGACAGTAAGAAAGGGTTGTTTAAACGTTTTCTTCTTCTTTTCAAATCGATGGTTTTCTTTTCCTTCAGATTTTGGGCCCAGTTGGTTGCCAAGTTTATAGCGGCGTCGTTAGTAGCGTTTTTTATGTCCTCCAAAGCGCTTATGTAGGGACATTTTGGTTGATGGATGGTTAAAATATCTAATTTTATTTCAAATGGTGTGTAAAGGTAGTCGCTCGACCATTGAACCTTGGCGCAGCTGGTGAAGCGCGGATGTCAATGTCAAAGAAATATCAACATTGTATACATTAAAATATAGTCGAGAAACATAAATAACTTGAGAGAAAGGAATATTTATTTTCTTTCAAGTAACACAAGGTTGACATTTGTTTGGCAGTTGAGACAGTCAGATTACTACCGTATTGATCTCGTGTTACAGGTAGGTATCGTATTTTATCAATAATAATATTTCTTTATTAAGAACAATAACAAAAAACAGTGTCAGTTACTACAGAAACTATATAAGGTAAATAGGAAATGAAATAACAGATGTTCAATTATAGCCTTTGTCCGCAAAGTTTCATGCAGGCGTACACCAAGCGTATAATGACGAATATGCGACTATAAAGCTATGCGTTTGTGGATAGTAGGCTTTGCTTTGCAGTTGCATTGATGAGTCACTATTTTCCTAACGTGATTAGAATTTAGTAGAATCACTTCATTGCTAACAATTGTGACTTCAGTTCAATTGTTTCCGCATTGGTTTCAGGGAGAGCAGACTAACACTCCAGTAAGTAGTTGTTTAGTTTTATTTATTATTTAAAAACTTTTAACGATTTTTTATCATAGTGTAGCGTTAATAGGTGTCGGAACAGTAGTGTTTTGGGCTTCAGGCTGGTTTATTGTACCTGCTTATTAAGATGCGGCGCCTGTATGATCTCGAAGGCCGTGTCGGCAGCGGCGCGCAGCCCCTTGCCGGCCAGCAGCGCGGCGGCGGCGGCGGGCGCGGCGCCCAGCAGTGCGGGCGCGCCGCGCTGCAGCCGCCGCCGCGCCGTGGCACGCAGGGCCCGCCCGTCCGTACGAGGGGACATTTGCTTTCTACCGAATAACAGTCCTGGAGAAAGAAAAAGAGGAATCAGTGTTTAGGTTTTTGATGGACCCGTAAGCATAATAATACTGAGTGCCTTGTGTGAGCGTTTTTTTACGTTAACACGATCGATACGTTTACCTAAGACGTTCGGCACTCCGATTAGTCCGCTCCAAGCTTTTAACCAATCAGAGAGCCAAACACAGAAACGTTTCGATCGCGTTAACGTAAAAACAACTCGCACTCAACGCACAATAATTGTGCGTTAACTGCGAATTATTCTTCATGCTTTGGGAAACATGTTAAGCCCGGTCCCAGCTGTCATTTTAAACCTTAAAATAATTAACGATACTGGAAATATGAAATAATGTAAGGGACATTTACCTAAAATGTAAAAATATCCCTTCGTTAATTCCTACTTAAAAGAAAGAACATATGTTATGTGGTGTTGTTGTTATATGTTACTTCTGGTATCGATATATAAATTCATTTATCTGAAACTTTATAAAGCACTTACTTGATTTAATACAATAAAGTCATCAGAAAACCTAAACTCTGACATAATTCTTGACAAGGAATACCGAGTTACCCAGTTAGTGAGCCGTGGAAGTCAGTTTAACTGCATTCAATCAGAATGGAGGTCAACCCAGGTGGGGTTGGTATTTGAGAAAGGACAGAAATATTTCTGTCTTAACATATAATAAGACTAGCTTCTGTCAACGGTTTTGCCGGCGTGAAAATAGGTTTCTCCATACAAATTTTGGAACCCCATTTTATCCCTTTAGGGGGCGAATTTTGGATGATCCTCTCTTAGTACTCGCCTACATCACAAAAGGAAGGCTTGCGCAATATAGAATAAGCTCTTATTATACTAGTGCACCTCACCATCAACGATTGCATCACTGTTTTCCATCAGGTGGGATCGCAGTCAACCACTGGTTTATACCAATTAACTCCTAGTCCCAGTAGTTTCAGCTGTGCGATGTATGTCCGTCAGTTTCTTTTTACATATATAGATGTAGTATGGAATGTTACTCACCATGCCCTAACCTAATAAGATGCGCCAGTCGTCTCTCATTCAGTAGATTCCTCAGCGTCCTGTTCAGCAGACAGTTGAAAGCGTCGTCGATGAGATCCTTCGTCAGCGCCAGCAGGGAGCCGGCCACGTGAGCGATCACGCCGCGGACACGGATCAGTTTTATTACTGGAACAAAAGAATATTAATTTAATAATGGTAAGGACCCGAACCTCTCATTATGTCGCATGTACGCAACTTAAACCCGAAGAGGGAGCTGGCCCACACCGCTGAGGAGAAAGCAAAGTTAACCTCTCTTTTTGCGAATGTTCGCGTATGGTGACGCGCGACCCCAACTTTTTTTTTATTCTTGACAGATTCGCGCTTGACCGCTATCTCACCTGATAGAAAGCGACGATGTGGTCGACGATGGAGCGCGTTTACCTTGAAGCAACCTATTACCTCTTGACTTAAAGATCCCGGGTTGTAGCCATCAGGAAACAGATTCCAGCAAGGAATTCCACTCCTTAGCTGTACGCACAATGAATGTGTTCCCAAAACGAGCTTCTCTTAATGAATGCGAGATGATTATCTTGGACATTCGCATCTATCAGAGAGACGTCATATACATACGTTGTGGGGACACAATCAATGTGCGTATAGCTAAGGAAGGGAATACCTGCTGAAATCTGTGTTTCCTGATAGGTACAACCTGGGGGGTCTTTAAGTCAAGAATAGGTTACTTACAGACAAGTGTGCTCAATCGTCAACCGCATGATATCGCTATCAGGTGAGATAATAGTCAAACACGAACCTTTCAAAAATTAACAAAAAGTGGGCAAGTGCGAGTCGGACTCGCGCCCTGAGGGTTCCGTACAAACTTACCTATGTAAACAGTTCAATTCCGGAATGGAGTCTCGGAAGATTTTTCAGAATTACAAAAAACTAAAATTGTTATGTTTACAAATTTACAGTTTTCAGATTTATTCCTATACTTGTGCTATAAGACCTTGCTTTATGCCAAATATCAGGATTTTAGGTCAACGGGAAGTACCTTATGAATTTTGATTTCCTCGAGTGTCGAAATGTACGTTTTTTGCCACATAAAACTCAGAAGTTCGATTATTTTCACAGCTTCAAGGGTCCGCGGACCTGAGTATATGGTTTTAATTTCAACTCGATACCTCCACGCGTTCCTGAGAGAGATAAAGGGTCTTGACAGACAAACAGACGGACAAAGTGATCTTATAAGGGTTCCATTTTTTCCTTTTGAGGTACGGAACCCTAAAAAGAGAAATGCGAAATTTGGTAAATCGACCGCTAGAATACAATGCGCTTACGCGCGGTGACTGTATGAAAGTTTAGTTTCGACACTATTTTTGGTTCTTTTGCAATAGCAATGGCGGCCGCAGTGAGTTGCAGTTAGCTGTTTTGTCAGTGGAACAGTATTAAGCTGTTTTCACTATTATTGAATACTCACACGCATACATAAGACACTGCGTGAAGCCGACCACGCTGCTCTGGTACTCTGTATCCACACTCCGCACTACGGCGGTCACGTCGAAGTTGTTGTTGAACACGCTCGCGTGAATGTTGCGCACGCGTCGTGGTCGCTTCGTTTGTACTTCTACGGCTATGTCTTCGCTCATCTCTTGCGCTTCTTCCACGTGAGATGTGCCTTGCTTTCTAGAGAGAGAAGTGGACTATGATTTTAAACAAATTTATACAAAGGGATTTTCCTATCCTATAGAAAACCAGCGTCAGGCAACTACCACTGATTACCGCGTCTGGCAGTTTTGCTGAACTGGACCTATTTGAAGCAGCCGTGAGACACATATTGTGTCAGTGTTCTTTATCAATCTTAAGTTTCTAAATGTGTTTCTATAGTGTGTGTTAAGTGTGCTAAATAATATTTTTTTTTCTTTCTATCGTTCGACGAAACTTTACCCCGGTGAAAATATAATACGACAACAAGAAAATGTGTATCAAAAATTCTTTGTGAAAATGTAAAAATTATTGGAATCGATTCAGTTACTGATTCTGAATAAACTATATTCAGGTTTAGCATATACTAAAAATAAGGTTGTATACATATTTAAATTATATAGGGTGACTCGCAATTAGTGTACGATACTTAAACACGTGATTGTGCTCATGATAACCAACAATTTTTAGTATGGGAGCAAAGCCGAAATCGCGAAAAAAAATATCAGCTGTTCAGTACCTACATTAGGCAAACATAAATGTACTGAACAGCTGATTTTTTTTCGCGATATCAAGTTTGTTCCCATAGTAAAATTTGTTGGTTATCATGAGCACAATAACGTGTTTAAGTATCGTACACTAATTACCAGTCACCCTATATACACATTTTATACTTACAAAGCCTGATACCGCTCAATATCTGAAGACACCAACAGATTCCTCAGAAAACTCTCCAGATGTTGTCCTTTTTCTTTCCGCAACCTATGGGCTACGCTCTGGTATATATTGCCTAAGTCACTACTCGTAGCGTTCAACGTTGAAGCCTGCACGACGATGGAAAAGTCACCATCTTCTGTGAGGAATATTCGGAGAAGTTCGCTGGTTTGCAGAAGACTCTTCTGTAGGAGACGCTGGAGAAAGTCTTCGTATTTGTAGCGGAGGGTTTCTAGGGGACTGTTGTCTCTGGAATTGGAGAGATGATTTTTGTCTATGAATTTATTTTAAAGTTTTTTTTTTAATTGAAATAAACCAGTGTCATACTGCGATCCCACCTGATGGTAAGCAGCAATGCAAAAAAAAAAAATATATAAAAGGTAGTAGATTATTGTTTTTTTTATTTATTGAAGAAGCAATCTGAATTCTTTTATTCAGCTTTTTACTTAGAATTTCCATTCCACAATTCAGCTAAAATTACCTTTGACTCAACCCCGATTTCCGATTATAGTATTTGAAGTTGAGCATTTCTCAAACTCTACTTTAGCCCCGAAAACCTGTCAAAATTTAAGTTTTAAGTAGGGTTGAGGCATTCTTAACTCAAAATACTCAACGCAGAAACCCGCCGATAATTAGTAAAACTGTTTTATGAATATTTGAGAGGGAGAGAGAGACTGATTCTATCTTGAAATCTTCTATTTTTTTTTAATATTTAATATACTTTATTGTAAATGTGCCCTATGTTATAAATAAACGATTTATTATCATTATATGCATATAATGCTAGAGTGAATAGGCTCTTAATAAACTAGTGCGCCTCACCATCAATGATTGCATCACTCGTTTATATCAAATAAAAAAAAAATATATAATATAAAAAAAAAAAATATAATATAAAAATTAAATATAGATTGATCTTTTCGTAATTATTTTTAACGCAATATTAAAGAACCTAACTATAATATTTCGTTAAAAATAATTAATATTAATTCTAATGGAAATGCTAAGAGTAATAGTCTAGTAGGGTCAATTCTAACACTAATCATAATGTAGATTTGTATAACATACTACCTCCGGGAGGGTAGCGTAAGGTCTAGAAGCAGCCTGTCTCCATGGAACTCGTGCAGCTTGCTCCGCAGCAGATGGAAGTCGTGCTCGCTGCGCTCCACGCTCCACAGCGACGCGCCCGCGCCGGCCTCCACGCGGTGCACGGTGAGGGTGAACACTCGCACCGTTCCGCGCCGAGGTGGGGCTTGCTATTAGAAAAAAAGCACCATATTCACTTACTAATTTTTGCTTGCGGTTTCGGCTGCGTGAAAGTAGAAAATTATCCCAAGAAAACGTACTTCCAGGATGAAAAGTTTCATTCACCTTTGGCTCACGGGTAGATGATGTTCTGGAATAGCTATGTGCTATTCTAGAACATCATCCACCCCTGAGCTAAAGGTGAATGAATCTTTTCCCATACATTGCTGGCATGTATTTTTTTTTCTTTTCGGCAAAAGTGAGAACTTGGCCATATCTTAAAAAACTGTATGATAAATCAATAGGAAAAAGAATTATGTCTACCAACCGTAAACAAACGAAGTTAGAGACTATTCATTATGTATTGCTATAGTTTGTTATCAGGTGTTATTTTTCTTAAATAAAAATACTGTATGTCTGATATTTTAAGTTTCCCATTGTTAAATATAGTTTTACATTTCGGTTTTTATGGTGAGTACGCATTAAATAGTGTTTAATTTTTTTCACACTTTTCGTTTATCACTTGTATACTAGTTTTATATGATGAAAAACTACAAGGTTAAAAAATATATAACAGTAATAACCAATTTAATCTATTTTATCAATGGAAACTTCAAAATATTATGGAAATATAATACTAATTCCATTTCAATATAATATAACGGAAATAGGTAACACCTCCTGACAAAAATATACTAGCAATGCTTCTATACATATCATCGTTCAGTTACGGTTTAAAGACCTGGTTCTTTTTGCTATTGATTCCTCGTATTGACCTCTAGCCTATAACCTAGGTTTCATTGCTGGCGAAAAGAAAAAAAGTAAATCATGCCATTAGTTTGCATTGGCCTTTCTAAATCCATTCAGCCGTTTGAGCATGAAGGAGTACCTTACATTTGTATATACACACACACACACATATACGTATACATACATACAAACTTTTGCCTTTAAGCATTAGTGTGGTTTACATTCATTTTATCACACTCACATATTCCATCTGTGATGTATACAAATAAAGTGTATGTAGTTATCGGTTGCATAGGCCGACCGCTAGGTGGCGGGGATAGTCGGCTCTCAGTTGTAAGCTAGCCACCGAGCGAATCGGTCGTGTCAACTCTTAACTCCAGACATTGAAATAAATATAATGTGTTTTATTCGGAAACCTCACACCATCCATCTCTTCTTTGACCTCCCTCTCCATATTCGTTCATTTACATCTATACTCATCTCTTTTAGTTCATTTGTCTTGGTATGGTCATGTGAAGAGGAGGGATGAAACGCATGTTACTAAAAGAGTTATGAATTTACATGTGGATGGATGGAGAGGGAGAGGGAGACCAAAGAAAATATGGATGGATTGTGTGAAGAGTGATATGAAAGAAAAGGAAGTTAGTGATAGTATGACGAGTGACAGGGCAGAATGGAAGAAAAAAACGTGTTGCGCCGACCCCAAATAACACGAGACAAGGGCAGGAAGATGATGATGACTCATATCTCTTTTAGTCACATCCATTCCATCCCACCTCTTCTCAAACTAACGAAAAAACCGCTATTCACTGACAAGAAACTACTCACTGTCGCGGCGCCAGTGCACAGTGGCTGGAAAATTGAACTTTTCAGCCCCCGGCGCCACTTTCAAACTTCCTCTAGTGTACTCATTTCTCACCATCTATTCTCGTCACTCCACACTCCCTCCACACATCCAAAATAATGAGTACATAAATTTAGTAATTTTTAAACTAAAATAACTCAAAAAAAAAACTCACCAACTTAGTCTCAACATTAGTCAACACAACTTTATAAGTGCTCAAGTCGTGTCCCTTCTCCGCATTCTCAACCGTTAGATTATCTAAATACTTCAAAATATCCATATTGTCCACCCCATCGCCCTCCGAGTCGTCACAATTCGTGTAGCAGTCTAGCACTTGTCCGTCTACTGTCTGTGGTTTTAGCGCCCCTTTTATTTTATGGCCCAGCTTTAGAGCCGTATTTAGTAGCCTTTCGTGTGGTCTGGAAAAGAAAAAATATGGATAAATGATATTTATTTTAAAAATTCGTTATATGTTACATGGAGAATAATTGTTGCAGGGAAGACCAATCCGATCACAATTTAGGTTCAAGGCTAGAGTAAATAGGCTCTTTATAAACTAGTGCGCCTCACCATCAACGATTGCTACACTGCTTAGTGCATACCATTAGGTGGGATAGCAGTCAACAACAAGCTTATATTATTTGTAAAAAAATAACATATTTTCACGTCAATTTCAACTAGATGAGCCCGGTGTTTCCTAGCTGACTACCCTGAGTAGAAACACCGATATAAACTCGGAGTTTAGGCCGCGACTCCACTATGCCGTATCGGTTAATTTATCGTCGGACGACTATTGTCTCTAGCTGTTCCCATTATAACAACTGTTTGTCGTGGCCACATGTTTTACTGTCACTGTTTAGTCATGACAATTTTTTATCGTTTTACGATCCTACCTATCATAGAAAGAAAGAAAATCTGTTTAATCGCGCGAAATGACGCAATCTTAAAACTAGCAAACAAACATTATCAATTAAAAGGGAAGATATGCGCGAAGATATCATGACAATCTGTTGTCACCGCAGTCGACAGTTAATCGTGTCGTCTTAAATGTGAACACCTCCATTTAAATATATAAGCCCCGACACTTTTAACTACACGATTATCTGTCGTAACGACAAAGTGGGAATGCGGCCTTAAAGTTTCTTTTAAAGTCCGTACCGTAAACATCTAATGATCAAATCATACATGAGAACCACGTAGCTTAATCTCCGAGTTGGTACTTTGAGGAAAGAACCACACAGATTTGAGCGGATCCAGACAGTGCAAGCATTTATCAAATATCTTGTAGCTCAAGTTGCTCAATGATGTATTCAAATCATATCATAATTTTTATCATCATCGTTATTTCATCTGTCTTTCCACGGAATCGGTACCTAATTATAAAAAACAAACCGGCCAAGTGCGTATGGGACTCGCGCACGAGTGGTTCCGTAACATCAGTAGCAAAAAAAAAAGGAAAAAAAAATGTATAAGAGCCCCTTAAATATTTAATTTATTGTTTTTTAGTATTTGTTGTTATAGCAGCAACAGAAATACATCATCTGTGAAATTTCAACTGTCTAACTATCACGGTTCATGAGATACGGCCTGGTGAGAGACGGACAGCGGAGTCTTCAAAGGCTAGTTTTAGTGTTTCAATTTCTGTGTTCGATTTTATCATTTATAAAAGTTCCAGAGCTGCTGAATTGTTCGAAAGAGTCAGAAACTACAGGGGTGGGACCCAAAGCTGAAGAAAGTATGTAAAACTCATACAATTTCTAAGAATACAATAAACATCATGAATGGGCCTCATCAGAAGGCTTACAGTCACCCAAAGGGCAATGGAAAGGGCTATGCTCGGAGTTTCCTTGCGTGATCGCATAAAGAATGAAGATATCCGCAGGAGAACCAAGGTCGCCGACATAGCCCAAAGAATCGCCAAACTAAAGTGGCAGTGGGCAGGGCACATTGCTCGTAGAACGGATGGTCGATGGGGCCGAAAGGTTCTAGAGTGGCGACCGCGCACCGGAAGACGCAGCGTTGGAAGGCCTCCCGCAAGGTGGACCGACGACCTGGTGAGGGTCGCGGGAGTGCGGTGGATGCGAGAAGCACAGGATCGGTCGTTGTGGCAACGCTTGGGGGAGGCCTATGTCCAACAGTGGACGTCTTTCGGCTGAAATGATGATGATGATGATGACAATAAACATCATAAATATACAAACACAGACTTACTTTTTGACCATCTGCTTTTGATACCCCACAGGTATCCTGCTTCCCAATAGTAAATAGTAGAACTGTAAACAATTATATCCGCTTTAATTTTATTGATCATAAAGATAACATAACAACATACATTTTTAACAACAACGTTTATAATATTTATTAGTAATTACCTCTTCACTATGTAAAAACTTAGGCAGCCATAGTTTTTCTAATACAGCATGTGACTGCCTTGCTGCTTGGTACAATGCCCGACTGGTTTGAAACCTGGGAAAAAAACGTACTATCAAACCGATGGAAAATTGACACGAGTAATTTTGTCTGTGTCAACCAAAGCATGCATAATTGTAGTGAAAATTTGTGAAAACAGGAACTAGACAGGCGTGGACAAAGTGTGAAAATGTTCAAATCTTTGCGATTGGAATATTTGCATCTGAATCACTGAAATGTTCCGAAACAGTGATATGTATCATTTGGAACATCGGCTCAAAAGATACAAACGGGACATTTGGAACATCGGCTCTTAAGATACAAACGGAACATTTGGAACATCGGCTCAAAAGATACAAACGGGACATTTGGAACATCGGCTCTTAAGATACAAACGGAACATTTGGAACATCGGCTCAAAAGATACAAACGGGACATTTGAAACATCGGCTCATAAGATACAAACGGGACATTTGGAACATTGGCTCAAAAGATACAAACGGGACATTTGGAACATCGGCTCAAAAGATACAAACGGGACATTTGAAACATCGGCTCATAAGATACAAACGGGACATTTGGAACATTGGCTCAAAAGATACAAACGGGACATTTGGAACATCGGCTCAAAAGATAAAAACGGAACATCGGCTCAAAAGATACAAACACTGACTGTTATAAATCGCGATGTGTTAAATGTGTCCAATTGTTCCAAATGTTTTTCAATTTTTTAAGGTTTTTTTTTTAAATCGGGCTTTTCAATACCTAAAAAACTGGGCAATAACGAGTCGGACTCGCGCCCTGAGGGTTCCGTACAAACCTACCTATGTAAACAGTTCAATTCCGGAATGGAGTTTCGAAGATTTTTCCGAATCGTAAATTGTTTTTAGATTTATTCCTATTTCCTATTAGAGAATTCACATTAAAATCGCCTTGCTGCTTTACCATTACCCCCTTCCGAATCACACACATCATACGACTGTACTCACTCGTGATGTAGTTGCACGGCATAGAGCACGCGGGCGTTCAAAAAAAAAAAAACAAAACAATGTACATGCGACGCGCTTTCCGGGGTGACTGCTATTTTTAACTACGTCTCTACTGCACGGCAAGGGCCGAGGAGAGGACGTGAGGCGCTCTACTACTAGAACATTTTTCCTTCCCGAGGTCAGACTGGGTCAGACTATCAGCTGATAGATCGTGCCTACTTTTTATATTAGGGCGCGTGCGTTCCTAGATATTTTCTAGTTATGCGGACATACGTTGTATCTTAGTTTCGTGGCTTGGATTAGTAATTTAAAAGCTCACGATTCCTAGTTAGTTTAACTAGTCTTTAGATATTATTTTACCGAAACATGTACGTACATCGCTTACGTCATGATAATACGGGCGCGGACGCCGCGCCGCTAACAGCTTGTCGGGTGAAAGCGCTCGCGCGAAGTTTAAACTTTCAAACAGCTGTTTTGTTATTGTGATCAAAATAATTAGTATATAAAAAAAGTTTGTTTGGAAAAGTTGTTTGTAATCAGTAGTGCAATCACGTGTTTAAGTATCGGTCACTAATTACCAGTCACCCTATATAATCTACACCTCTACGCGTTCCCGAGATAAAAGGTCTTAACAGACAGACAGACGGACGGACAATAAAGTGATCCTATAAGGATTCCGTTTTTCCTTTTGAGGTATCTTTTATAGGTCCTTTTCCTAAAAAGTTACAGACACCTTCCAGCGTCAATATAAAAAAGTCACAGGCCTCCAAAACGTAGACGGATGAGCTGGTAAGAGTCGCGGGAATGCGATGGATGCGAGACACACATTACCATTCGTTGTGGCGACACTTGGGGAGGCTTATGTCCAACAGTGGACGTCTTTCGGCTTAAATGATGAAGAAGCCACATTACTTGTTGATACTGTTGTCGTGCTGCAGCAGCGCCTGCAGCTCCTGCGCCAGCTCGCCGACGATGGGCAGCGGGTGCCCCACCGACAGGTACGTGCTGTACATCACGCGAGCTTGCCGCAGGAGCGACTCTTCTTCTGAACTGTTTATGTCAGGGTTCAGGATTTTTGTTTGAAATGATTCTGCAAAAGATAAATAAATTGGAACTAAAACTTTCAAAGGGACGCTTCGACAATGCGTCCGTTTATATTTAGGCTTAAAGTTAGTATTAAGCTGGTTTGACGAACACAAAAGAAGAATGAGGAACAGTCATGATTTATAAGAAATAGGCAGACTTATAGCGTCAAAAAATATCGTAAATACTGTGAAGAAATTATTTAAATCGGACCAAAAATGACAAAGATACAGCAATTTTAGTGTATTAGTTCCAAAAACGCGCCCGAGAATGAAGCGACTCGCTGTGACGTTATCCGGCCTGATCGGTCTCCATCGGCGAATGAATACGATCAAGCCGTTCGTCGCACGGATCATGACAGATGACGTCATAGTAAACAGTCCAGCGAGAGCGCGCGTTTCTAAGTAACCGTTCAAAAAAACTTTAATAAATCCACTATTTCTTGACGGATTTTAATAATTTAAAAAATTAAACGCTCAGTAAATTATTACTCATACGATGTACTTAGCAAAAATCGGATTTGCTATATGATATGTGATTGATCCTCATTGAGTATTTGTCCCTGTTAATTTCTGTACATTTTTTATCTGAAAACCTCATCAAAATTGGTTATAATTATTTTTCTTTTAAAAAATGTTGCCCAACATTCGGGTTTCCTTTTCAGAAATTCTCCGCGGTCCTAGCTAGCGGGCATTGGCCCTGCAGGGCCCCTACGGTTTTCTGACATCTCCTTGAGGAGCGCGTGGATCACTACGCGCTGTTGACGACTGGGCTCGGACGTCCACGAGCCCGCGTTTATCGTGGCTGGTAGTCGGGTTCAGAATCTCGGCGGCTGGGGCGTGAGGACATTCGTTCCCTCAAGCGGCCTCCTCCTTCGCTAGCATTACTGCATCGCAGAAGGAGGCCATGGCACCGCCTGCCATTCCTTTTTGCTACGGACCACAGCCCGAACAACAGGAATTAGGTCTGGATCAAGAACACTTACTAATGTCGTTATAGAAGTTAAGCAAGTGCAGGTGGCTGGTGGTCTTCATGAACTGCAAGAACGCGAAGAAGTGTTCCTGTTCAGTTATGACGACGTCCAGTTCAATACGCAGTAACTTGCACCGTTGGCTGTAGATCGATTCTGTTTGGCGTACGAATGTTTCCAGGAATTCTACCTGAGGGAGTAATAAGAAGAGTTACTCGCTAGGAAATACTAACCCAAGTAATAAACAAGTGCGAGTCGGACTCGCGCACCGAAGGTTTCATACAAACTTACCTATGAAAACAGTTCAATTCCCGAATTGAGTTACGAAGATTTTTCCGATTCGCAAAAAAAAAGGATTTTTTTTCGTGACGTAACTACAAATTTAGAGTTTTCGGATTTTTTTATAAACTTGTGCTATGAGACCTTGCTACATGCCAAAATTCGGAATTCTAGGTCAACGGGTCAGTCGAAATATACGTTTTTTGCGACATAAACGGCCGTATCTTTTTTTTCGTTAACTCAAAAGTTTGATATTTTCACAGCTTTAAGGGACGAGTGTATGGGTTTAATTTCACCTCGATACCTCGACACCTTTCCAAGTTAAAGGATCTTGGCAGACAGAAAGTCGGACGGACAACAAAGTGATCCTATAAGGGTTCCGTTTTTCCTTTTGAGGTACGAGTGGGCACTTGCCCAGTTTTTTTAATAAGCGAAAGAGTAGCCGCCATGATATTACGTTAGGAGCCAGAGGGAATGTCAGATTTATACTGGTAAAACCCCACTCAAGTTCCTTTACTTGGCTTTTGCATTCCAGGGTATGGCTGCTGTGACTCTTTCGAAAAATTCCGTAGTCCTGGTAAGCATCGGGAAGTGGATAAACTTACATGCATGATGTTGCTGTAGACTTTTTTCTTTAAAATTATAAGTATAAAGGTGTACACAACTATCACATACAATTTACCTTATAGTTAGGCGTGGAGGGTAACTGCGCCATAGTTTCATCTCCAGTGGCCAATATGATGAGCGTGTTTAATATATACGGGTCAGCTAACACGTCAGTCAGAGATAGTAACACCCAGCCAGCGAATATCTCCCTTATTAACACGCGGAATACACTAGAACAAAGAAATACCGACTTTATAGTCTTGACGGTAAAGATGATATTAGTATGAAGAGCGTGGTCAAAATATATGGATCAGCTAACACATCATTCAGTTACCCAGGTAGTGAATATTCTCTTAATACGCAAAATTCATGAGAATGACGAAATATAGACTTTATAAACTTGTTACTAAAGATGAAATTAGTATGATGACCGTGTTCAGTAATATACGGGTTAGTTACACGTCAGTCAGTGACGACAACATCCAAAACAATATCTTTATTATTAATACGCAGAATACACTGGAAGAGAAATGGACTTTATTAACCAATAATTAAAGATGAAAGTACAATGCGATAAAACTAAGAATAGGAACGTCAATCATCTTTATCTGTCATATTATTATATATTGTGAGTTTTAGGAAAGTGTGAGGCATAAATAAAAATATTTTCATCCTTTTTCCTAAAAAATGTTTTGTCTATGGATTTTTCCAAAGTAATTTTCTAAAGGGTTTTGTGGGGGACGATAGACATTATTCACAAGTAAGCCTAACCGGATCTTATCACGAACTAATAAAATAGTTCATTATGATATTCCTAATCTACTTAGCATACAATTATGCTAACAACAAACCATCAAAGTGCTAATTTTAACCTCGTAAAAGTATCATGAACATGTTAATAACTCAAGTGTAGTGTAAGAATGAGAAATCCTTGTGCGTATTTCTGTGTGTATAAACACGATAAACTTTAAAATTACTAAACGAATTTGCAAGCGGTTTTCACCTTTAGACAGAGTGATTCTTGAGGAAGGTTTAGGTATATAATAAATGCATATTATAGTAGAGAAAAACCGACATTTTCAAAAATTTCTAACACTTGTGCGAAGCTGGGGCGAGTCGCTAGTTGCATACATATAAACTTACAACATCCTGTGGGATTCATTTCACAGGTGTCTTTGGTTACAGCTCCACTCCACTCCTGCGTGCATCGTGATGTTGTTATAGCTTATAGGCTATATATAGCCTTCCTCGATAAATGGGCTATTTAACACTATAGAATTTTTTCAATTCGAACGAGCAGTTCCTGATATTAGCGCGTACAACTAAACAAAGACTCTTCAGCTTTATAATATTACTAGCACTTTGCATCGCGAGAATATCTTTAAGAAAACTTTCAACTTAAACCGACTGTTGAGAGTATTTCTGCCCCCTATTTCTTCAAATCAAATGAAATCAAAAACATTTATTTCAAACAAACACGTACGCACTTTTGAATTGTCAAAAAGTCAATGGAATGTGAATCATTCCAAAGCGTTAATCTCTATCTAGAAGAATGTGAAAGAAACTCCAAAATCTAAGCATACGCCCTGAAGCCATCACCTAGAAGCCGGAAAATATTGTTTCTTTATTATCCTAAATAAATAATAACCATATTGTTTTACGCGTATACTTACGGATTGTGCAACTCATTATTCTTCAACAAATACGGCATGATGGCGTTAGTGATACACCTCAAGTACTTCAGCTCTGCGTTCCTATTGGCCGCGGCTGGGTGGAGCGCCATCTTGGAGTCTAGCGGCACGCCCGGTCGCGACGCACATACGGAGTAATGACGTAACGCACACGGGATTAAGCGGGATGTTATGAAGCGGGCGTAGTTTATCTGAAAGAGAAGATGATTTATTTAGAACTGAAGAACTGAATTCTAGCAAAGCTTAATTTCATGATAATGAAAAGTCAGAACTAATGTCATGAAAAAATATAAACTTGGATTTAAGTGAATAAATCCGAGTCTTATTTTTCTACTAGAAGCAGGTTAATAAAATCACTAAGTGTCTGAACACAGTGATTTAGTGCCTTTACTGTGTCCCGCTGCAGGGCAAAGGCCTCACCCTTCTTATAAATCTCTCGATCTTTGGCCAAGAGTGCTCCAAAAATATATCTTATATTAACCTCTCAGGCACCAGTGTACCGAATACGGTACACCAAACTTAAACCACCGTACCAACTAAGTTAAACCTTACTTTTACGTAATAAGGTTTAAGTTAGCTGGTAGGTGTACCGTATTCGGTACCGTATTCGGTACCGTATTCCTGTTAGGTGTACCGTATTCGGTACATTTTTTTTTAATTTATGATAGGTTCGCGCTTGACCGCTATCTCACCTGATGGAAAGCGAGGATGCGGTCGACGATGGAGCGCGCTTACCTAGAAGTAACCTATTCACTCTTGACTTAAAGATTCCTGGGTTGTAGCCATCAAAAAACACAGACTCCGGAAAGGAATTCCACTACTTAGCTGCACGCACAATGAATGTGTTCCCAAAACGTTTCGTGCGTATGAGCGGGATTTCCACCATGTACTGGTGGCGCATTGCCGTACGCCTGGTGGTCCGATGATGGAACGGGCTAGGCGGAATTAGGTTATGCAATTCCGACGCACATTAGTGCCTGAGAGGTTAATAGGGAACTTTTAAAGCAGCTTTAGCATTTTTCTATGCTACTTTTTTATAATTGACAGGCTCGGGTTTAACCACTATCTAAACTAACGATAAGCAATAATGTGGTCGACGATAGAGCACGCTTACCTAGAAGTAACCTAATTACTCTTTGACTTAAATACTCTAAGATTTGTAGCAATCAGAAATAAAATTATATTGACAATTGTGAGTCAATATAAAAAATAATCGAATGTCACTTAAACCAGCTGAAAAAACTACTTGGCCCTTATTCTTTTTTTTTTTTTTTTTTTTATTCGCTATAAACCAGTGCTTGACAGCGATCCCACCTGATGGTAAGCAGTGATGCAATCATTGATGGTGAAGCGCACTAGTTTATTAAGAGCCTATTCACTCTAGCCTTGAAGGCACCTAAATTATAGTTGGACGGGAAGATAGCAGCAGGCAAATTGTTCCAGTCCCTCGATGTACGCGGTATAAACGACGAAGCAAATCGCTTAGTTCGGACCGTTGGTGTTTAAATTAGGGTCTTCAAGGTGACGGAGACGCTGGCAGCAGATGTCATTACGGACGTACACACATACCCCGGCACGCTGCAGGAAATGATGCTCCAGTGAGTATCCCGGGTAGTTGAGGTACGCCGTATCTGACGGACATCTAATCTCATTAACAAAATACATAGAACAACTTTAGTTTGATCATAAGTTCGAGTTTAGGGCTTGGGCCACATTTATTGCAGAGTGTAGCAGTATAATTCTTCATCTGTACATTGTCAAAACTAGTTGGCATTATTTAGGGGCATAACCACCCAACCACTTTTTCACGTGGGTAAATCATCAAATAACCTCACCCGCTCTGCGCGGAGCGAGAGAGGATATCAGACTTTTACTGACTAAAAGCCACCCGAGTTCCTTCAGCTGCCCTTTGCGTTTCAGGGCCGCGATGAGTCTTTCGTAGAATCCCGTAACGATGGCAGGCGTCGGTCAGAGCGGGCCTCATTAATATCGCTGAGAGGTCTTTGAGGCACGCGTAGAAAAGAACGCGCCTTCGACCCCGGCGTTTCCTTTTTTTTAAGGGTTGAAATCATCCATAGACTTCTCCCGCTCTGGGCGGAGCAAGAGGGCGAGTCACTTTTATTGTATAAAACCACACCTGTGTCCTTTAGTTGCCCTTTGCGTTCTAGGACTATGAGTTTCCTTTTAAGAAATTCCCCGCGGTACTAGCTAGCGAGCATCGGCCCTACTGGGCCCTTACGGTTTGCTGACATCTCTTTGAGGCAATATGCACTGTTGACGACTGAGCTCAGTCCGGACAGCAAGGTAGCCATTGCTCGACGTCCGCAAGCCCGCGTCTACCGTGGCTTGGCCCTTATAGAACGGTGAGCTAACTTTAGTGCACCCAGTGTTTATAATGACATTAGGGCTACTACATTCATACCTTAATAGCTCTCTGCAGTAAGCAAGCAGAAGCGTATCTAAGCTGGTAGCGCAGCTCATCCACAAAGAAAGGCTGCAGTGTCACCTTGCTGTACCACGAGTTGATGAACTGATCCAATATTGTGTTGTAGAACTGCAATAGAAAAATAAAGTCTTTACAATTGACTCTTCTGGATAGACACAGTTTATAGTAACTTTGAAGTATGGTTTGTAACACCATATTGATTCAGCATATTGGTGTTTATTAATATATACCTATTATACTAGCTTTTGCCCACCGTTTCGCCCGCATACATAAAATATAGCCTATGTCACTCAGGAATAAATCAGCTTTCTGTCGATGAAAAAAAAATCACAATCGAACCAGTACTTTCAGAGACTACCCTGCTAACAAAAAAAAACTTTCTAATACTAGTGTAGATAGAACTTATTTACTAGTTTCTCCCCAAAGCTAATTCCCGCGTGAAAGCCCCTCTTACGCCTTTCAAAGCTTCTGGAACCCAGGGTTCTAAGATATACAAACAGAATAATAATGATTTATTTACAACCAACTAAGGCCCATAGACACGTTACACAGAATAATCTTAAAAATAATAAACTAATACATATTGATATCATAAAACAACTAATCTATTTATTATTACAAACTATTGCACATGAAGTGAAAGCGTCGTGTTTCGCTGCGAGGTCGGTAATCTTTCCACGAAATCGTATCGGCATATAATCGTATCATGACACCTTCGTGTATACGACACCCTACGGCCAAAACTCAAAGTCAAAGTCAAAAATTTTTATTTCACATAGGCCTACATGGGCACTTATAAAACGTCAGAAGCTAGTGCACGGTTCCAAATTGGTCGTTTCCTATGGAGAAGAACCTCTTAAGAAACTCCTATTTGAAGGTCTCCAAGTGATGATTCAACACCCGTACTACAAACGACTTAAGTTTTATGATGCTATTCCAACTGCACGTTTTTGTGTATGCAACGATGGCAAGAGAAGAGACCTGACGGCATGTCGTTATTTCCATGGAAGGTGGGTCTTTAGTATGGGACGCTACTTGTGTCGATATTTTTGCGCCATCCCATCTTCCTAGCTCGTCGTTTTGTGCTGGGGCTGCCGCTGCGGCTGCGGAGAACCTCAAGTGGCGAAAATATAATAAGCTTGTTGGAAGTTATATTTTCGAACCGTTTGGGGTTGAAACTCTCGGATCGTTGGGTCCGAGTGCTCACAAATTGTATAAAGATCTGTCGAAATGTCTTGTTAGTAGGTACTTTGCGTGACCCAAGGGCTCCCATTCCGCCCAAGAGCGGGATTTGTCATTAGATAAAAAAAAAACCATACTAACAGAGAGGGCGATTGATTTCTGGCGTTATTCGTGACATATTCATTTAAAGGGACTTCTAATGACAAGGCATCATGGATACTTCCGCCTAGCTAAGGTAGAGATGATGTTGTCGCTAAAGTTATTTTAGCTAAATTGTTTATAAATTGCAAAAAGAAAAAAGTCATAAACCAAAAATACACAAACACCAGAATTTCAAACAATAATTATTCCGGTTACCGTATTATGCACGGTTATTAGTTCCAAAGGTGCAATTAACGCCGTGTCCTCGTGGGGGTAATCGGCGGCGGCGATCTCTCGCGCCGGGCCTTGGTACAGGCCATGGTCCGAAGCGAGGAGGAGTGGCAGGCGGTCGCCTCCTTCTGCGAAGCAGTAATGCTTGCAAAGGAGGCGGCCGATCGCGTGAGGCAGCGGTCCTCACGCCCCAACCGCCGCCGGGATTCCGATCCCGATTTCCGGCCACCGTAGGCGCGGGCTTGCAAACGGCGAGCAATGGGTGGCTTGCCGTCCGACCGTCCGGTAACCGTCCGGACCAAGCCCAAGTCAACGGCGCGTGCTGTTCCACGCGCGCCTCAAGGAGATGTCAGCAACTGTAGGGGCCCAGCAGGGTCGAAGCCTACTGGGGCCAAGGCTCTGATTCTGAAAGGAAGACTCGGCCCTGGTACGAAAGGCAACGAAGGAACAGGAGTGGGTTTTTAGTCAGTAAAAGTCTGACACTATCTCCCGCCCCGCCCAAGAGCGGGGGATGTCATAAGATGATTTTCCCACCGAAAAAAAAAAGGTGCAATTAAAATCTTTGTAGTACAAAGTTACCGCTTTTTTTAAGTTTTAGATCTCATCAATACTATTAGGTATTGCAGAGTAGTTTCAATACTAATTAGTAGTAGAACAATTATGTTTTCGATTTAAATTCGTTGATTGCCCTTCCTCCCTCCCGCCCTCTAGCTTGTTGTATGTCATCATCATCATCATCTTCCTGCCCTTGTCCCGTGTTATTTGGGGTCGGCGCAACATGTTTTTTTCTTCCATTTTGCCCTGTCATTCGTCATGCTATCACTAACTTCCTTTTCTTTCATATCACTCTTCACACAATCCGTCCATCTTTTCTTTGGTCTCCCTCTCCCTCTTCATCTATCCACATGTAAACTCATAACTCTTTTAGTAACATGCGCTTTATCCCTCCTCTTCACATGACCATACCAAGCTAGCTTATTGTATGTAACAAGCAATTAAACAGCTCGCCCATAAACACGATCTTATAGTAATTTTACACTTTTAAAAAGTTATTATTTTTTTTATCATATTTCCTAATTCCTGGGCATAGGTCACCCTCTCCATCTTTAAATTCTATATCTTCATATCAACCACCATTTCCACATTCTTTAAGTCCAGGGTCGGTAAAATAATATTTTTCTAATATTCTTTATGTAAAAATATACTTACTCAAAATAACATATCGGTATTTTTTTAATCGCATAATGTACATTTGCATATTTATAAGCATTTAATAACCGTAGATTTTGCATACCACAATGCGACAAAAACAAGTTTCGTGTATTATACAATAAAGTCATAATGATGACATTTCAAGGTGAATAAAGAAATTATGATACGGTCTGCGTACGCGCATGGTTTGCACTAAAACCAGTAGTCCTGTTTAAATATTTATTACATACTCGCATAAGAATGTTGTGGTATTTTCTTTTTTGGAATACAAAATGATCAAACTTAAGCAGCTTAGAGATAAAAATATGATTTATGATTATCATTTTCTGAATTTATTACTATGATCAGAAAGTGATAAAAATTGTCCCTAACATATTAGATTTCCAAAGGGAAAAAAAATTAAAATGCCAAAACATCTTCACCCGTTTTTTGTTTATTACATAGGGATAAGGCAAAAAATAAGCAAACGTTTTATATACGGAGTTTCAACTTGTATATAAGTGCTTATTTACTACGAGTGGTCTCATGATGGTGTATCTGCCGTAGCTTGAACTAAAAAAATATTTCAACAGCGCTGCGCAGTTCAATCTCGGACACGCTCGTGTTTTTGACACCCCTCCCTTTTTTAGATGTGCGCCTGAGACCAAACTTAACGACTTACGTTTGCGTTTTCATAAAGGATGTCGTGTCGGTTACCATAGTCCGACGTGGCCTAAATGGAATATTTACTGGCGGTCACCATCGTTCCAGTGTCGACAGTGTCTCAAGAAGTCTATGACTAGTGCGTGTTGCCAGTGATGACATATGGCTCCGAAACATGATCGCTCACAATGGCTGAATGAATGAATGGCGCAATATGAGAAGGCTTAAGAACACCCAAAAGGGTAATGGAAAAGGCTATGCTCGGGGTTTCCTTGTGTGATCGCATCAGGAATGAAGATAATCGCAGTAAAACCAAGGTTACCGATATAGCCCGATAAATCGCCAAACTTAATTGGTAGTGGGCAGGGCACATTGCTTTGTAAAACAGATGTTTGTTGAGCCCGAAAGGTTCTGGAGTGGCGTTCGCGTACCGGAAGACCCAGCGTTGGAAGGCCTGATGAGGGTCGCGGGAATCCCATGGATACGAGGCGCACAGGACCGTTCAACAGTGGACGTCTTTCGGCTAAAATGATGATGATAATGACCATCGTCTGACATGGCGACTAACTTGTTAACATATTATTTTTAATGTCAATTTGTTGATTACAAGTAGAAACAGAGGAGAAAAAAGTTTAAATAATTATCCGACGTTCATTTTAATAAATATTTAAAATGTGTAATCAGGTTCCGGAGAAACCTCACTGATAAAGTGATAACTCTAAATATTAGTCATCCCGAAAATTACCTAATTCCGTATATCCCCAAACTGGGCAGAACAGAACAGGGAAGTGATTAAATGTTATCGTCACCTTTTTGGAGTGCAACAACAGATAAATGAACAGAAAATCTAAACCGTATTTTTTTTTTTTAAATAGCACGTGAGGTGAAGAGGAGGGATGAAACGCATGTTACTAAAAAAGTTGTGAGTTACATACATGTGGACGGATTGTGCGAGGAGAGATATGAAAGAAAAGGGAGTAAGTGGTAGCGTGACGGGTGATAGGACAAAATGGAAGAAAAACACGTGTTATACCGACCCCAAATAACACGGGACAAGGGTAGAAAGGCGATGATGAGCAAGCACGTGACCTTGATCTCGCTGGATGGAAAGCGATGATTGCGGTCCACGATGAACATAACGTAATTGGCAGTGGGCAGGGTAAATTTCCCGTAGAACGGATGGTCGATGGGGCCGAAAGGTTCTAGCGCAGGTTTTGGAACGTTTCCCACAAGGTAGACCGACGACCTGTTGAGAGTTGCGGAAATGCAGTGAATGCGAGACGCACAGGATCGGTCGTTGTAGTGACGCCTATGTCCAACAGTGGACGTCTTTCGGCTGAAATGATGATGATGAATATGCCAGAAACATCCTGTTCGAGAAATCATGCTTTGAAGGATTTTATAACGATGGTAGGGAACACAAACACCGACAGAGTTTTAAAAATATTGTGGAACTCTGTTGAGCGATTAGATGCCACGCTGCGTGTTGCGGGTTTGATTCCCGCCCCTGGCCTAAACGCTTAAAGGCCTGTGTTAGGGCTAAAGATGGAGTGGACATTTTAAGTAGAAGTATGGTTTAGATTCTATATCACATGTTATGTAGAAGAGCATTTGCAGGGAAATATGAAACTAGACTGGAGAAACATTCAAATTATCTAGCTGTCCTGCTTATATTACCAGACTGTGTGCACAGATTAAAGAGACATACATATAATCTTAGAACTCGGCAGTATATGAACCATTTCGGAAGGACAGATTGCACGATATCACTTGAGAAAAAAGAATTCTCACAAGCACAAACTTATTCTAAAAATATTACATTCGTATTTATGAAATTATAATTTTTTTATTTGAACAGATTTTTAAAATTAAAATTTTATTGCGTTCCCGCCTGATGTTGATAGTGAAACGCACTAGTTTATTAAGAGCTCTCTAGCCTTGAAGACACCCAAATTATAATCGGACGGCAAGACCGCAGCAGGTAAATTGTTCCAGTCCATCGATGTACGCGGTATAAACGACGAGGTGGTGAAACGCTTAGTCCGGACCGGAGAGATGTTAACAATGGGTAGATCTAGATGTTAACTCGCCGCACGTCGGGTTGTCCGATGGTAGAAAGGCGATGGCGGAATCAAGTTATGTTATTTATTTTTATTTGCCACGACCTTTTCATTCATGATGTAATGTTACAGCTAATATTCGTAATGATTGAGAGACGTAAACTAATGTAGGAAGTGTCATGCCGTTTGAAATAAGAGGTGATCTCACGAGCTCATAATATCAATTGTTTTAGTTTGGTGTCGCCATTGTTAAGATGTTTTTGCTTAGATATTTTTTGACCTTGATGGATTCAGTTATGTGAATATTATTTTTGTTATCTCAACTAATGACTATAGAGCAACTAAGTTATAAAGAGACCAGCTTCTGCCAGCAGTTGCGCCAATCTGAAAGTAGGTTTCTAAGTAACTTTGGACCCCCGTTTCATACCTTTAGGGAGCGAATTATGTAAAATCCTGTCTTATCTTTTTTGTATATAATGTTACCCGCAATTTGTATAATACGGTATTCTATACATACCTAGGCAATTTGTAATGTGTATTAATTAGTATTATCGTGTGTTTGTTGAAGGAACGGTATACAGTGACGACATGGTCTCTAGTTGGTCTTCGGGGCGTACACCTGTATGACCTTCAGCTAATATATTGACGATATTCTGAGTATAAGGTACGCTAGCGCTACCCTGATCGATACTCTCGATCGTCAAGGGACTTATGGACGATATCGACACCACGCTGGGACAGCTGGTCACTCTCCCGGAAATAGAGCAGCTAATAAAATTTAGAAAATTATCGTGTCCTCCTGCTGACTTCTTCTTTTTCTTTAGATAATCCTAGTCTATCGTAACCAGCTCAATTCGTCCTATCGAGCGGTGATCTACTCGGCAGGTCGAAGTGTTTGCGTGTGGACCTGTTAACATTTAAAGTTAAGTTCAGTTGTCGATTTTCCGTTGGTAGCCAAATCTCCTCCGGCGATTCTTCTCCCCTTCCCTCACCGTAACCTTGACCGCTACTGGAGTCAAGGGTAAACAGGCTTTCAAACTCTAGGGGTCATTTTTAGGGTTCCGTACTTAAATGGTAAAACGGGACCCTATTACTAAGACTCCGCTGTCCGTCTGTCTGTCTGTCCGTGTGCCACCAGGCTGTACCTCATGAAACGTGATAATTAGACAGTTGAAATTTCACTAATGATGTATTTCTGTTGCTGATATAACAACAAATACTAAAAAACAGATTAAAATGAATATTTAAGGGGGCTCCCATACAACAAACGTGATTTTTTTGCCATTTTCATATCCTTCATAACCCTTCGTGTACGAGTCCGGCTAGCACTTGGACGGTCACCTCTTACGACCTCCACGAGAAGAGCTAAAATGGTGCTATTTTTGACGTTGACATCATATGTTGACATATTTTTTATTTTTAGTTTATATTAATGATTTACTCTATTTGTTGGAAAATAAACTTAATATGGTGTTGTTTGCTGACGACACTTCTTTGATTTTTAAGATAAATAGAAGGACTAATAATCTTGACGACGAAAATTACGCCCTACTGCAGGTCCAAAACTGGTTCACTGCTAATAATCTAGTTTTAAACGGGAAAAAAACTAAATGCATAAGATTTTCCTTACCTAATGTCAAAAGTAGTGATTGTGACGTAGTATTAAACGATGAAAAGCTAGAATTTGTCGATAAAACGGTTTTCCTGGGGATTACGCTTGACTCAAGGCTACAATGGGGTCCTCATTTAACATCTCTTGCAGGACGGCTTAGCTCAGCTGCATATGCTGTTAGAAAAATCCGCCAATTTACGGATGTTGATACCGCTAGACTAGTCTATTTTAGTTATTTTCATAGTATCGTGTCATACGGTATCTTACTATGGGGACGGGCTGCAGACATTGACTCAATTTTTATACTACAGAAAAGAGCTATCAGAGCTATTTACAATCTTCGCCGGTGCGATTCTCTAAGGGAACTGTTTAAGAATATTAACATCATGACGGTGCCTTGTCAATATATTTATGAAAACATTATGTACGTTAGAAAAAATCTTCATCTTTTTAGCAAAAGAGGCGATAGACACAATTATGTTACAAGAAATAGGGACCAATTAGTTCAACCAGGTTTTAGACTGGCTAAAGTGGCCTCTTCTTTCATGGGGTACTGTTTGAAATGTTATAATAAAATACCTCCATTAATATTAGAACTCAATGAAACGAAATTTAAATCTTTTATTAAACGCACACTATGCAGGCAAGCATATTATAAGTTGGAGGATTATATTCAAGATAAAAATGCTTGGCTCAATGCTGGTACAGCTCCTCTACCACCGAGGTATACAAATTGATTAGTTTGGAAATTATTATTATTATTTTTTAATGCTTTTTTTTTTGGGAATTATAAAATATTATAAGTATTGTATAATGTAGAAGCATTTATTTTCAAATTTTGTAGGTTAGCTATTTTATGGTTTTTTATGTTACTATTGGACTTGTTTGACATAAATGAGCACGGCAGTTGAGAGTTTGTCATGCTCACTTAAATGTCTCACTGATGGTGGCGCATGTGTTGGATCATTCGGTTCCCTTCAAAATGGTTGAGCTGAGTGGTGCTAATATTAGCGTCATGTTCGTGAACGGGCGCTGTCAGTTGAGACTGGTCATATCTTAGCTGCCAGTTGCTATTTTAATATCTATATTTAGTTTTTATTTTTACTGTATTTACATTGTTCTCACATGATAACGACAAGAAACATGTAACAGTGATATTTGTAATTACAAAACATGATTGAAAAGAGTGTCCATGGAGTTTCTTGCACATTCTTCTCCATAGAGATCTACGCTTTGGAATGTGCAATTAGCATCATTTTTTTTTTCTGACTAACTGACTTCTTGACATTTCAAAAGTGCCTGTAAATGGTTTATTTGAAATAAATGCTTTTGAATCTTTGAATCTTTATGATTTTTCGCTGAAAGAATATTAAAATTGTCAAGTGTAAAAAGGAATACTCACATCCTCTATGGCCTGATCCAACTGTTTGTGTATCTGGAGCCCCACCCAAGGCTCCGCTGATACGCTCGAGTCATGTCTCCCGCAATCCTTAGACCCACAGGTCTCGCAACCCTACAAATGCAAGACATTGTCATCAGTACAAGAAATGAGGGATAGTTTTGATGGCACTTTCAGCTACTACTCTTTCAACTAACTGAATAAGGTAATCCTTACCCAGGTTATGATGATGATGGGCAGGATCAGGAAAATTTCCTCATTTTAAAAGTTTAATCCAGACCAAAACCATTTATACAGAGTTAATAATATTATTAGTTGATGCATTAGTAAATAAATTGCTATTTATTTACAAGCATTTGTACAATGTTACGGAGGATGAATCATATTTGTGATTATGGTACTTAGAAAGGTTTGAAAATCAATCAGTGGTTAAGTAATAAAAAATAACTCAATAATTTGTTATTGAGTGAGTAAGTTACTGACTCAATCAAATAATTATAAATTAATTAATTTATTAATTATTATTATTTAATAATTTGTTGTTGAGATGACCAAACACTTAAACGATTTGGGATATAACATAACTCATCTTGGTGGCCTTCCATGTTTTAAGATACCTCTATTATCTAAGATTTTTAGAATCCTCAAGAAAAGCGTAAACGAAGTCGCCCTAAGCAGACCTGGCGAGGAACGGTCATCGCAGAGGCGAAGAACATAGGGAAGATTTGGAGCGAAATGAAGCACGAAGCTCAAAACCGAACGGTGGAGTTTTTTGCCGGTTCTTCTCAATAGGAAACGACCAATTGGAACCGTGCACTAGCTTCTGAAGTTTTATAAGTGCCCCTGTAGGCCTATGTGACATAAAACATTTTGATTTTTATTTATTTGAATTTTTAACTGGATGGCGACACACTGTGGACGCCCCATCTGGGGGACCCAGTAACTGAAGCAAGTCAAGTCAGTCAAACTGATTACAATATTAGTTTTGTTTGTAAAATAACTAGTTGTTTTGAAGATAGTAAAAAATATTTCAGTAATATGTTTATTAAATATCTTAAGTTCTTGCACTAATAGGGAGTTACACTAATGTTGAGCATCGTAAGCAGCTTTCATCTCTGAAAATGCACTGATACTGTAGAACAATCTTCTATGTTTTCGCAAATGACCATACTAAAGAAATTTATGTATCCAGCGCAGTCAGTATCCATAGAACAATAACTACTATTCATTAGTGTGAACTAATTATAATAATAAATGTTTTTCATTTTTTTATTGAAATATTTAAAAATATAATATTTAATTTATTAGATATATAATATAATATGTTATAATAATGAATAAACTACATAATAACATAATAATAATATTCCACAACTTTCACACAACACCATCTATTCCCAAACTAAGCAGAGCTTGTGCTATGATACTAGACAAATGATAAAGATACTTATTTATATATTTCTAAATACATACATATTATAGATAAATTACACCCAGACAGATAAATGATCATGCTCATCACACAACATTTGTCCTGGGTGGGAATCAAACCCACAACCTCCGACATAGCAGTCAGAGCCACTAACCACTAGACCAACAGGCCAGTCAAAACTCAATTTGTTTCATTTGTCATGATGAGACAGAAAAGTGTGAAGTAATTAACAAATTATCTAATCTACCTTTTGATAATGACAGTTTAAAATCAGGTCAACAGGAGCTACTTAATTCAATACAAGATTTTATTGCTTGATAATCAATGATCCAATAATTTTTTGTTAATGAAGGTATTGTCATTATTTTATATTCAACTAGCGGTCCCGGCAGACGTTGTTCTGCCCAAAAGCGGGATTTAGTAAAAAAAAAAAATTACCCTACTCTACCCTACTCGTTAAAACCCTATGTCCGTCTCCTGGTTCTAAGCTACCTCCCCACCAATTTTCAGCCAAATCGGTTCAGCCGTTCTTGAGTTATAAACAGTGTAACTAACACGACTTTCTTTTATATATATAGATTTTAGATTGTACACAGAAATTTTATGTTTGAAAGTGTACAACTCTTTAATGATCTGCTTAGAGAAAGCAAAGATTGTGAGCTGTTTGGTATATTAAAAACTATGTTGAATAGATATATTATGTTTTGGAAAGTACTAAACTTTAAAATCCCATTGAAGATATATAAGTTCTGCCAGCGGCTGCACCCGCTTCAAAGTAGGTTCCTCCATACAAAATTTGGACCCCCATTTCATCCCTTTAGGAAGTGAATTTTAGAAAATCTTCTCTTAGTGCTCGCCTACGTTATAAAAGCAAGCCTTGTGCAAAATCTAATGCCCCTAATCTAAGTAGTTTCGGCTGTGCGTTGATATATCAGCCAGTCAGTGTCTTCTTTTTACAAATTACAAATACTGTTTAGAAAAAAATTAGAGTACATCAACACAAAATGAAGAAGTTATTAATTTACACTCATTTTATGTAAACTTGTTATTTTGAGTTAATAAATTCTTTAAACTTAAAAAAAAATAGAATTGCTGACAATCGCCTCAATACAAAGGAAAGGAAAAAATAAATAATTAACATTGACTAAGTCTTGACATCTCAAACTAATTATAATGAAATTGATTTTATGACTCAGTGATTGGTAATTAGAATTTGAAATTCATGCCATGAGTCAATGAATTAATTTAACAGCTCATTCATAAACAAACTGTAGTACAAGGCAGAGAAACCAATATCAGACTATGTGAAAATTACAGCATCAGATAAGATCTATCTTGTTAAATGATAAGTAGAGTAAGTGATTACTGACCAAGATACAACTTAACTGGTTTCAGTCCATGTACTACCTCAACAATCATTACTTTAACCATTGGAAAACGGACTTGGAAGATAACATGGATGTTTAATTAAGCAATTAAAATGATTATTGAAGTCACTAAGCAAATTAAAAAAAAACAGCTGTGTAGATATTTTCTTAATTAAGATTTCTTGGAATAATAATTGCCCTCGCAATAACTGCTTATCAAATGACAAGAATTGTGAATAGGGAGGCGTAAATGACCTCAATCGCGAAATAACAAGTTTTCTATTACAAGTAAACAGTAAACAAAGAAAGTGTGCCAACTCACTCGGACAGGCGCGTCCCCTTCATCTTTGTACGTCTCACCGACGAAATGGCACTTTAATTTATCAATATAATCGTGTAAAATATTCGAGTTGAGCCCGTAATAACAAGCCACACATCCCAACACATAGCTAAATGCTATAGTGGCAAAGTGAAATCTGAAAAAAAAACAATCGGTTAGGAAGATACCACTCACAAAGTATATAGATATGTAGTTATTTAATTATGCTACCTGTAAAAATATAAAACTGCAATCCCCGTACATAGAATACCGAAGTAAATAATATAATTTTTATTATCAAATTTCTCTGTAAGCTTCGTTTGACATCTTTCACTCATGGCTAAACGAACAATGACGTTTGTTATGACGTTTTTGCAAAAGTGTTGTCAAGTTTGACAACTAAATGTTACCCTAATCAAACAAAAACAAAATACTATATTGGTTAAATTGGCTAATTTGTGACCGGCCCAAGAATACAAACGCAGAACCAATAAGTCTAGTATTTTTTTAAATTCAAATACACGTATTTACATATTTTAAAAACGAACTGTCATCATAAATATCATTATAAAAACTATTTATTTCACCAGCATTTGACGGTCTAATAATATAACACGTGTTATTTCACTCACATCTCTCTTAGGTCTTGTTTGTCTAATTTGCCTTGACAATGATACTTCGCGTGACCTAAGCAATGCCGCCACTCTGTTGAGTACAGTACCAGTCGACAGCGATGCAGAAGACTTTTTCGATGCGATACTTTAGATTGATTTTAGTTAGTTAATGAGGTTTTTTTTATGTTTTTAGGTACATAACTTATTAATTAATTATTTACGAGTTTATTCTCTAACTGCGAATATAGCAAATGAACCAAGAGCTAGATTGACCCGACACTACACCGAAAATATCTCTTATAATAGGCTCTTTAGCAGCTTAATAACAACAAGGCACCGGGTGATGACTGAATTACGGCCGAACTCCTGAAGGCAGGTGGGAAACCGATCCTTAAGGGCCTTCAGAAGCTGTTTGATTCCAAGGGTGATGAGGCCCTGCTCAAGAATTACAGGCCCATCGAATCCCGAATCCGAAGGGCCAGGCGTGATCAAATCAGGAATGAAGATGATCCGCAGGAGAACCAAGGTAGCCGACATAGCACGAAGAACCGCCGAACTAAAATGGCAATGGACAGGGCCCTTTGCTCGCAGAACAGATGGTTGTTGGGCCGAAAGGTTTTGGAGTGGCGACCACGTACCGGAAAACGCAGCGTTGGAAGGCCTCCTACAAGGTGGACCAATGACCTGGTAAAGATTGCGGGAATCCGATGGATGCGAGACACACAGGACCGTTCATTGTGGCGACACTTGGCCAATGCCCAACAGCGAACGTCTTTCGGCTAAAATGATGATGATGATGATGTTGATTCTATAACTGACAATATATTATTCGTTCAGAACCAGTGCTGTTTTATAGTACATAGATACAAAGCTTGTATATAAATACTGAGTCCCTACGGACTCCTAGACACTAGTCTATTATAGTATTAATATTCGTATTTTTGTTTTTAACCGTATGTACGGCCAAGATCCAAGATGCCGATGCGATGGGGTCGCAAAAAGAAATAATCGAGTCGCTAATATCAATTTTGTTAGGATACGGAACGCGCAATAAAATGTCATCATCAATCAATAGTAAAGTCAAAAATTTCAGTCAGTTCTCAAAAAGTAATTTATTTTCCTAACCTCATAGTTCATTTTTCTCGTGAACCTGTGAAGTAATTTACATTTCAAATCACTCGGATCATCACTTATGGAATTTACATTTTCATCTTAAAAAGTAATTCGTAAGTATTGCATTATTGTTTCAGTATTTTTAAAAGGTTTATACCACTTTAAGAGACTAATTACATATACGCCGACTCCAAAGTCGGCGTATATGTAATTAGTTTTTATGGTTTTTATATAATTTATTTTAGTAGCACAGACTACATACATCGAGATCCATCATGAAGCTATGGAGCCTTACTATATATAGTCCCCAAGGAAGCCCGTTTTTTTAAGGTCAGGGAAATCATCCAATGACTTTACCCGCTTTAGGGCGGAGCAGGAGTGTGTTAGACTTTTACTAACTAAAACCACACCTATGTGGTTTCCTTTGCCTTGCGTTCCAGGACCCCGGTTTTCCCTTTCGGACTACCCATGGCCCCAGTAGGAGGCCCTGTATCAAACATTTTGAGGGTGTTTTTTTTTTTTAACAAAATGGGCCATACTAGCTCAGAACAGGTGCCCTAACACAGGCAGACTAAATCACTATAAGCCTTGGAAGAGATGGCAATACAGCCAACACAAAACAATTCCTACCCACCTCCTTCCTACCTTCATATTCTGTAAAATTTAATCCTCTTAAATACTAGTCTCACAATAATTATGAGACACTTTTCATTTTCATCTTGTTTAATTTTACAAACATACAAGATTAAAAATTATCTACACTATTATCATTGTTGACATTTATTTATCAAATATGTATCTAGAGTAACTCAATTACTGTACCCAATTAACCTATTGAGTAGCATAATTAGAGACACAATAGTAAGGCAATGAACGAGCGAACGCCGGCGTTCACTCGGGGTTTAATGAATTAATATATTGATACCCGCATCGAACAAGGTTGTAACATTATTTCAGTAATTTTTTAGAACTAACCAAAAAGTGATAGCCAGGTCTTCCCACCTTAAAAAAAAAAAAAAAAAGGTCTGAATTTTGTTTTCAGGAAAAGTATAATATTTATCGAAAAATGAATGTATGCATCAATGTTTGTGAATGAAATGAATCTGTAGCTCATTCCACAAATATTATGCCTTTGGTGGTAACTCAAATTGGACTGTAATCCAAGATCCTTGTTTGTTGTGGATCTCGATATATTGTACTTTTTACCATTGAGTTTAAAAGAAATGGTGCACTTACCATAAAATATAGAAAATTTTTTTTTTTAAAGAACATCATAAACAACATATGACGTCATGCGTTTTTTGCAGGAATGAGTTTTTCTGTGACTAATGAAAAATTATTAATGAAAATACCTTTCTAAAAAAATTATGATGAATACAAATTCATAAAACTTCTGATCTTTTAGATTAGTTTAACATTTTTATTAGGAAAAGACAAACACCCCTTTTTGCTAAAAAAACAAACTTCTGCTTACAATGTTCATCCTGAAAAGCCTCAATCTGTTTATTGTTTCAGGACAAAATGGCATTCCAAAGATGTTTCCTGCAACTTTCAAAACAATATGTATCAAGGGGTTGTCTTCTCCAGTCAAATATTAAGCAGACATATTGTGAGTTGCGCTATCAGTACAGCAGCAAAGGAACGAGGCTTTTCACCGACAGACACGAATGGGTGGAGGTGGACAAGGAAATAGGTACAGTTGGTATCAGCGAATATGCACAAGAATCTCTCGGAGACATAGTCTTTGCTCAACTACCTGAACCTAAGACATTGGTCCAAGAAGGAGAAGAATGTGGAGCTTTGGAAAGCGTAAAAGCAGCCAGTGAAATATATTCTCCTGTCACCGGTGTAGTTACAGAGAAAAACACAGAGGTAGAGAAAAAGCCTGCCCTTATAAATACAAACTATTACGATGCTGGCTGGTTATTTAAGTTGAAGCTGACCAAACCTGATGAATTAAAAACGTTGATGACCGAAGAACAATATGAGACATTCCTTAAAACGGATGTCGAAAAAGAGAAAGAATTAGACAAGTAAGAAAGAAAGAAAGAAAAAGTAGGTTGTTATTTAAAAGCATTTGTTTTATTTATTAGAAGTTATAGAGAATAAAGTTTGTTAAGTTTATTTGTGTTTATTTTCATGACAGTAATTCTAAGGGTCGATTAATAAATTTTACACAAGAACAAAAACAAATACTGTATTGTGCGTTATCATTTTTATTAGTGCATTCTTAACTACAAAAATCAATGGTAAACACAAATCATTACTTTGGCATCAATCACACTCACAGTTAGTGTAATCAATATTTTATCACAATATTTTTTTGTACGCCAACCAAACGTAAGTAACAAAAAAGTTATCACAATTATTCCAAAGATATCACAACAAATATTGTACGGAGATATGATGAAATTAATATACCATGTAAGAGAGTTCAAATGATATCTACACCTATATTTGGAGATATCACTGGAAATTACCGACTAAACACTAGATACAAATAACATTAAATGCTGTAATGTCTATTCACATAAAATCGTAATAAATTGGTGCTATTATTTCTAGAAAACTAATATTTAACTATTATGGAAAGACCGCAAATATTTTTATGTGAATGTATATTTAAGTTTAAAAATGCGTACATATCTATATAATTTATGAAAATCATTTTATATTTTATAATGAACATCATTTAGGTAATTCTTGTGTTGTGTATTTTGGGCACCACAATATACAATGCGATTTGAGCTTTTATTAGTATTAAATATATACCTTATGACTAGAGGTACACATAAATTTTATCTAACAACTTTTATGAGTTTGATCAAGTTCAAAACATATTTCATTTGATTTTAAAAGTTAAGGCCAGTGTTCTTAATTTTTCAATAAAATGTGGAAACATTATGGTGATTTGAAAAACTTTCAAAATGCCTCTCCATTTTAAACTTGATCACACATCATCTGGATTTTAATATAACAATATCATTAGTAATTATAATTGGCATAAAAAAAGCATTTAAAATCACTGATAAATAAAAAATAATACATAAATTCTAAAGCTTCACAATACGAAAAGGAGAAAATACCAATGACTTATAACAATACTCTAATGTTTCAATTATTATTAATAGAATAAAATAAGCATTACAAAAAAATATCTTAAATCTATGCCATTTTAAATCAGATGCACTCTGGAGAAATCTACTTAGGTATACAGAATGATTCATGATTTTAGTTGAGAAAAGCTGAACATTCGTTTACTTTGCTAGTTCCATGGACAAAACAATTGAACTAACGATGAGAAGCGTATGTGCAGCGAGTAAGGCCTACTATCCACAGACGCATAGCTTCATAGACGCGTATTCGTCATTATACGCTTGGTGTACGCCTGCTGTGAAGCATATATACAAAACTATGAAACTGTCCACGGAGCGGCGATATAGCGGCATCGTCGTCCTATCGTGTCGTTGCCGCTTCGTCGACAAATACGCGTCTAATACAAATACGACATTATAAAATGTTTTCGTAAAATGACGAATACGCGTCTATGAAGCTATGCGTCCGTGTACAGTAGGCCCAAGTCTGCGGTAGTAGTGATGAGACTAGTTCGAGCGATGGTGCGCTTTCGCTCACTCTCGCTTCTACAATTAAGTCGTTCATATCGAATGAACTAAAGAGTGGATCTGAAATCTACTTCACGTAGTTCACCCGTGGGAGCACTCTAACGAACTAGTTCGTTCGCAAACTACACAAGACCCTACAAAATAATCTCAAATGTATCACCCTGCATAACAGCTTTGACTACTACCATAGAGTTATCTAGAAAAGATTTCAATAGTTCAACATCATAGATATAGAGTAACGTTAGATGGACTGTGTCCCCAATGAATTAAAGTATATCAGCAGTCAATAGAAATATAAATATCAAGTGTTAATACTTAAATTGTAATATCTTAGTAGCTACGAATATGTCTGGTTAAAAAGTCAGATAATATAGATTGAAGTGTTAATAATGGAAGATTATTTTTTGAAGTACATACCATATTATATACTAAGGCAAGGTCAACAAATGTTCATGTTATGTCATTTGTACGTTTAATGACCGCGGCTGCAACAAGTATTGGCGTTATGTATTAATTAAGAATGAGTGTTGCCAGATTTTGATGAACTATGAGTAAAACTGGGGAGAATTAGAGAAGTATCGAGACAGTATAGCTCCCTCCTAAATTCTTATGTCAATTGTATAGAAGAATTTTCATGATCATAAGAATTCATTTTACTTGTATAGCAATGATCATAATTCACATTAACTTCACAGTAAAATGTAAAATCGAGTTTTTACACAATAACATTTTCTTGCATTTTTAAGCTTATCCATCATCACCCAACTCTCTGACACACAACTCACAAAACTATTAAATTCCTTCATAGGAACCAGCGTTATGTAAAGTTTTGAACAAATCTTACACATTTATTCGACCTTACATTTCTATACCATTAGGTTTCTTCACCTACACAAAATGGTCGCACATGTCTTTGATTCCATAGATAAACGAGACTTTTTAGGACCAGAGTACACATAGTACTAAAACCTCCATCACCATATAATTACAACAATAAACTTCATACTACCCACATTTTTCATGGATTATTTTTGCTTCCCATCCTGTTTCTCCAGTTTGGGCTGGTTGCCTTCATAGTTTGATACCACTTTACGTTGAAAGGTTTATCTAGGGAGAGATTTGCTGTGATTTGGAGGACCTTGGATTGTGTGTTGTAGGTAAATTCGCAGGGCTTGATGCAAGGCTGGTCGTTGATAGCGACCATCTTGATCGGCGGTTGGTTTAGAACTGATATCTTGTTGAGGGAAGGCACGCCGTATCCCCACCATTGCACGTTGCTGCGTATCTCTGTGTTGTTCAGAGAGAATTCTATGTGGCTGTATTTTTGCTCTTCGTAAGTGTCTGGAATTGAAAAAAAGTTGTAGATAATTATAGTTTATGAGTTCAAATATGAAGAATGTGAAAAACATGTTTTTTTATTCTTGATAGGTTCGCGCTTAACCGCTATCTCACCTGATGGAAAGCGATGATACGTTCGACGATGGAGCGCGCTTAACTAGAAGTAAACTATACACTCTTAACTTAAAGATGATGTGAAGCAATATGTAATGAAACCTATTTTTCGATGTCATAGCTGTCAAATAGACAGTTTATATGGCATTTTCCCATTTTGGTCTTGGGCCAGTTAATAATGTAATAGCCTCGCCTCTTATTACAGTAGACTTAACCAAAACTATACCCATACATAGTACATACATACAAAGCGATTAAGTATATACATACAAAGCGTTTTGGGAACACATTCATTATGCATACAACTAAGAAGTGGAATTCCCTGCTGGAGTCTGTGTTTCCTGATAGCTAAAACCTAGGGGTCTTTAAGTCAAGAGAGAATAGGTTGCTTCTAGGCAAGCGTGCTCCATCGTCGGCCACATCATTGCTTACCATAAGTTGAGATAGTGGTCAAACGCAAGCCTATCAATAGTATCAATAATAAAAAAAAAACATGTCGTGAGTCGGACTCGCGCACTGAAGGTTCCGCACAAACTTACGAAAACAGTTACTACCGAATTGAGTTCGAAGATTTTTCCGAATTGTAAAAAAAGTTTTTTTTTTATGACCACTATAAATTTACAGTTTTCAGATTTATTCCGATATCTACACTATAAGACCTTGCTTTATGCCAAATTTCAGGATTCTGGGTCAAAGGGAATTTTGATTCCTTTGAGTGTTGAAATGTACGTTTTTTTGCGACATAAACGGCCGTATCTTATTTTTCCGTTAACTTAGAAGTTTTATTTTTTCACAGCTTCAAGGGACCGCAGACTTGAGTATACGGTTTTAATTTTAACTCGTTGCCCCTACGTGTTTCTGAAATTTCCTATAAGGTTCCGTTTTTTCCTTTTGAGGTATGGGACACTAAAAATAAAAAAGTATTGAGCTACACCTGGTCGCACCGAATCGCTCTTATGCTTCTATTATGTTCTGTCAAATAGAATTGTCATTCTCTAGAACGAGAAATAGAGCTGGAGTGCGATCGGCGAAATCGACTAGGCGGTCGGCCGCTTACTCTCTGCACTTCCCTTCGTTAACCGTGTTTCTTCAGTTGCCTTTTGCAGTATTAGTAAAAGTTTGACTTTTAGTCTGAAAAAGTAGGACACTCCCTCCAGAGCGAAAAAAGTTATTTGGAGATTACACATCCTACAAAAAAGGTTGAGGACTTCCTACCTCAAAAAAAAAAAAAATCGATCATGGTCCAATTTATCTACATATTATACAGAGTTCCTTTCGCATTTATAATATTAGTCTGAATTACTTACTTAAACTGTCGCCATCATCCCAGTACAGCTCTCCTCTAGCCTGGTTATCTCTATCAGGGACGATGAGCAGCTGCAGCGGGGAACTGCGCGTGTTAGTCGTGGTCACTGGGCCCTGTACTGGTGGTTCTTGCATGGGGATTATGCCACCACCCTGTGGAAATGAAATTCATTATTATTGAATTTTTTCTGAACTTAATGTTTACACTGAAACAAATTGTGCAAGTTACAGTGGCGACTACTGAGTGTTTTCATGCTCTAAACGCTTCTGAGGCCCTACCACTAGCTCTTAACGCGATCCATTTAACGACCTAAACTGAATTGTTAAACGGCCGGAGCTATACAACATTATTTTTAGTATATGCGAAACCTGAATATAGTTTGTTCAGAATCAGTAACTGAATCGATTCCAATCATTTTTACACCATGTTATATTTTTTCTTAAAAATATTTAAAAAAGGCCACAAGTTGGACACCAATAAGTCACACAGCAATACGTACAACCCAGGTCACGACAGGTCATAGCGGGCATTAGGCGCTAGCGGACAGCTGGGTACGAGAGCAAAACAACTCCTCAGTCGCCTGGATAGCCCGGTGACCATGTATTTGTGCGGACAACCAGGTAACATAACAAGCTTTGTGATTTTTCATGATACAGTTTTTTTTATATATATTCTTTATATAAATTACTAGACACGTGTTCCAATTTTCGCATATACTAAAAATAATGTTGTATAGGGTGTATAGCTCCATCACCCTTACTCGCTTACAAGCCTGACATTTTGACACGTCATGGTAAGGCCCCTCATAGTTATCAAAAGAAAGTATTGAGACAAATATATGAATTTTATACAAAATTGCATGTTCTCACCTTGACCGAGACGGTCTCGTTATCGGTGAGCTCGTAGGACTTGTCGCTGGCTATGAACTGTCCGTCCAGCACGTTGTACCAGCTCTGCGGGCCGGGGAACTCCGCGCGCACCACCGTGGCGCCCTGCTCCAGGATGGGCGACACCATGACGTAGGGGCCCACCATGAACTGGCTGTCTATGTCGTGGAGGTTGTTCTGTTCTGGGGCTCTGGGAACGAACAAATTTTATTATAGTTTAAAAAGAAAAAAAGTGCAATGCGTGTTTGTCAAGAAACTGATTGACTGACATATCAACGCACAGCCGAAACGAAGAGTTACTGGGACTAAGGCGCGGCGCCTACTATCGGTGGGCATCGGTGCTCGGTACAGCTCGGGCGTCTTACGGCGGTTTCGGACCCCTGAGGGCTATTTCGGCAGTCGTAATCATACCTAAGGACGCCGAGAATGGTTACAGGTAGCTTCGGCGAAAATAAGAATAATTCGGGTGACAGACACGTCGCAGAGCAGTCGTAACGTTACGTGAAAACAGTTGTGCGTGTATATTTATAATGGTGGATTTGGCCTTAGTTCTCAATGTTCATCTTGCTGAAGAAGATGAGAAATTTGGAGCTTTAAGGCAAAAAAGAAAATTTTGTAGTAGTACGGCAGCAGCGCGTAGCGCAGCCGCAGCGCCGCGCGGCTGTAAGACTTACTCAAAGAACAGCGGCCTGACGACAGTGTCCCCGAACACGTGCGCCCGCCAGAACAGCGTGTAGTAGTACGGCAGCAGCGCGTAGCGCAGCCGCAGCGCCGCGCGGCTGTAAGACTTACTCAAAGAACAGCGGCCTGACGACAGTGTCCCCGAACACGTGCGCCCGCCAGAACAGCGTGTAGTAGTACGGCAGCAGCGCGTAGCGCAGCCGCAGCGCCGCGCGGCTGTAAGACTTACTCAAAGAACAGCGGCCTGACGACAGTGTCCCCGAACACGTGCGCCCGCCAGAACAGCGTGTAGTAGTACGGCAGCAGCGCGTAGCGCAGCCGCAGCGCCGCGCGGCTGTAAGACTTACTCAAAGAACAGCGGCCTGACGACAGTGTCCCCGAACACGTGCGCCCGCCAGAACAGCGTGTAGTAGTACGGCAGCAGCGCGTAGCGCAGCCGCAGCGCCGCGCGGCTGTAAGACTTACTCAAAGAACAGCGGCCTGACGACAGTGTCCCCGAACACGTGCGCCCGCCAGAACAGCGTGTAGTAGTACGGCAGCAGCGCGTAGCGCAGCCGCAGCGCCGCGCGGCTGTAAGACTTACTCAAAGAACAGCGGCCTGACGACAGTGTCCCCGAACACGTGCGCCCGCCAGAACAGCGTGTAGTAGTACGGCAGCAGCGCGTAGCGCAGCCGCAGCGCCGCGCGGCTGTAAGACTTACTCAAAGAACAGCGGCCTGACGACAGTGTCCCCGAACACGTGCGCCCGCCAGAACAGCGTGTAGTAGTACGGCAGCAGCGCGTAGCGCAGCCGCAGCGCCGCGCGGCTGTAAGACTTACTCAAAGAACAGCGGCCTGACGACAGTGTCCCCGAACACGTGCGCCCGCCAGAACAGCGTGTAGTAGTACGGCAGCAGCGCGTAGCGCAGCCGCAGCGCCGCGCGGCTGGCCGCCACCACCTCGGCGCCCAGCGACGCCGGGTCTTGCGGCTGCAACAAACGGCACAGATTGTGTGTGTTCCAAGACGAGACTGTAGGGATATATCGAAATTTTTTTTTGCTGATGTGTCTTGTATGAAACATTACACACCACCATTGTCCGACATGACGACTAACATATTAAACTACAACTGTAATTTTGATATAAAAAATCTATCTATCTTTACTAACTATGCTTTCCATTTGCGTAGCACTAGAACAAACTGGATAATTTTAAATATTAATTAAGCGTTACGAGGGACCTAAATACATTTTAGTACATAGATTAAAAGAGCTTACCTTAGAACTGTCATCGTTATGGTTCCTCGAGAAAGGATAGAAGGCTCCGAGCTGCATCCATCGCTTGCACAGCTCCACCGTGGTGTCGCCGCGGAACCCGCAAATGTCCGCGCCCATCATCGGGATGCCGAACAGACTGAAGCTGAGTAGCTCTACAAACGATCAATTAGATTAAAGACGCCTTCAAATTAGTCGCAAAGTGCCGCACGACAGCAGTGCAGCTGCAGCGCTGTTGCCGCGCTGCTTTGTTAATCCATATAAATAATAAACGTAATGGCAGCCGCTACATCCTTACTGCTGCTTGTTAAAAACTAATAAGAATATAAAAAAAGTATATTTGGTAAAGTTGTTTGTAATCATGCGTACAATCACGTGTTTAAATAACGGTCACTAATTACCAGTCGCTCTACATACGAAGGCGGCACTGAAAATTTCGGGAATCAAGGAAGTGACACAACATTACAATTTAAAAATGTATTTATTGCTTTTCGAAGTATTCTCCGCGAAATTTGACACATTTTTCCATACGATGGAACCAATCATTGAAGCAACCACTCCATTCGGAAGTTGGGGTCTCCAAAATGGCCGTTTTGGGCGTCCACAGCTTCTTCAGGTGTTGAAAATCTCTGACCACGCAATTTATTCTTTATTTTAGGGAAAGTATAGAAATCATTAGGGCTTAGGTCGGGGCTGTACGGCGGATGGTCTAATAATTATATATTTTCTTGCTCTAAATCTTTTGTTCTGTGCGCGGTGTGAGAACTCGCATTGTCGTGATGGAGGATGATACGGCGGTTGCAGATCTTTTTACGGAGTTCAGAAACGACCTGTGGCAAACAAATACTAGCATACCATTCTGCATTAACCGTTCTTTGTCCCTCAAGAGGAATAGTCGCAACATGGCCGTTTTTGGAGACAAACGTGGCCACCATTTTTTTTGCAACACTCCGTGAACGAACAATTTTGGTTGGCTTTAACTCATTTTCGAACACCCAAACTCGTGACTGGTTTTTTGTTTCGGGTTCGTACGCGTATATCCAGGATTCGTCACCTGATACGATGTTGTATACAGCATTTGAGGATCCTGCGTGGAATCTTTCGAGAGTTCTGCGAATGCGGTATCCATCGGGAAAACAACTTTTTTACACTTAATTGTTCATGCAAGGTTATTTGTATTAGACTCATGCCAATGTCTAAAGTTGCCTGAATTTCGCGGTATGTTACATATTGATCTTCCTCAATCAGCTTACGCACAGCATCAACGTTTTCTTGGGTGACTGCAGTTTTTGAAAAACCTTGACGGGGATCATCACTGAGCTTGACACAGTTCACGTTGAAGTTCAGCAAACCTAAATTGTGGTTTTGGATGGGGCTTCATCACCAATGCAGAAATCATCCAGTCAACACACTGTTTTTGTGTTAAACCACTTCGAAAGTATACATAATAAATACATAATAAATCATCGCTCTTGAATTTTCTCGAGTCAATTTAATTTTCTCAACGACTAAACAAGTTTGACAAGACCTTGTGACAAGACCGAGAATCTTTTTTTAAATAAATAAATGGTATTCGTTTTTTAAAACCAAGGAATTTTTAAATTAAAAAGATTTTAATATGACAGGAACAGTGGAAATATTCCATTCCCGATACGTTTAGTGCAGCCCTGTATAGGAGTATGGTTTTTAGGTAACTTTATCTTACGGTCTTACCGGGGACAGTCATCTTCATATCATGCCAGTCGCTAGCGATGTCGCCGCTCCAGTGTCCGGTGAACTTGCCGCTACCCACGAACGTAGAGCGCGTGATTATGAACGGACGTTTCCCTCTGATTTCTGCTAGCGAACTGTGGGTGAAAACTTTCTATGTTAATTAAATTATCTATATATACAGCAGATTTGACTCCTAAACGCAAGAAAGTTTTGCCTCTATGGCATAAATACAGAAGTCCGTGGGAATAGGGATTAAGCAACCTCTTGTTCAAATCACTTCGACGTATGTGGTTTAAAAAATAAGAAACACATCCTAAATGCTGTATGGGATCTATTAAAATACACTTGCATGGTCATGAAAAATGGAGACACTTGCAGCTTTCAAGTAACTCAAGTTTATTTAAGATCTTAAAAACTGGTATCAAAACGTAGACAATTTCATTGGCATTCAATATTACTCACAAGTAAGTAGCGACGGCTTCAGTGAGAGAGTACAAGTTGTGGTTGTCGAAGTGCGAGCCCGCGTATTGCTTGGCGTCCATGCACAGCGTGTGCGCGCGCAGTTGTGGGTCGCGCGTGTGCGGCATGTACGGGAGCTCCTCGGGCCCGCACGTGCCTACTGCTGCGCCGTCGCGGAAGTTTGAAGGTTCGTTCATGTCCTGGGAATTTTTAGCTCATTGAAAATGTTTTATAAGAGTCTGAGAGATCAAAACGTAATTGTTATGAATGAAAAACGATTTTGGAAGCGATTTGTTGGAACTTAAATCGTAATTATAATAACCATTTTGAGCGAAATTCAGTGACCAAATCTAAATACTTATGTAATACGTTACGAATAGGATCGATTGCCATGTTGTGACGTCACGTCATACTGTCAAATCGCAAGAAATTAAGCAAAATTGAAGAACTCAGAGATTTGCAAAATTGAAGAACTGGATTGTGATTAAACCTTTTTCGTTCACAGTTCGTAAATAAATAAAATTTTAAAAATTTCTTGTTTTGTTCACTAACACACTAACACTAATTCTTCGATTTGACAGTATGACGTGACGTCACAACATGGCAATCGATCCTATTCTTATTCGGAGCGAATTGTATGAGATTTTTTTTATCCTAAATTTATTAAACATTATTTTAGGACAAAAAAATAACTATTTTAAAAACAACTGAAATCAGTAGCCGATTCTGAAAATAGTACTTTTAGACGTCGTATATGTCACTCAGAATCAACTAGCAATACATTATTGCCACAGGTAGTGAGAAAGTGAAACTCGGGGCTCTGAGACGAGGGCAATGAGAGAACAGGAGTGGGTTTTTAGTCAGTAGAAGTCTGACACTATCTCCCGCCCCGCCCAAGAGCGGGGGATGTCATTGGATGATTTTCCCATCGAAAAAAAAAGCAGTCCATTATTAAAAGTACCTAATCGTCGATTAAAATATATCACCTTCTAATAGGAATTACTCTAACAGATACTGTTTTAAGATGAACAAAAATAAACTTACGATCCATGCTCCATCATAAGGAACCAGTTTATGGAAGTTGGTCATCATCTCCAGCCAATAGCTGCTGGAGTTTGGATGAGTGAAGTCAGGGAATACTGTGTAGCCGGTATTCCACACCTGCAAGGTAAGTTTTTATTACAGAGTTGATAACCTCATTTACCTGACGCATTATAGATCATTTCGAGTCTTTTCAGGAAGAATATCGTAAACGACAGTTCGGAATTTTCCTAATTAAAAAGTATTTATGACAATAGGTCAATGGAGGATCAATCAATCCATGGGGCCGTCCTTATCGCACGGTCCGGGGAAAACTTCGTGCCTGGGCGCCCCCACTCACTGAGAGCCTCGAGCCTCAGTTGCTGGAGGTAGTGGTCGCAGCTCTCTTCCCTGCTAGAGAGGAGCACACATCGCCGCCGATGGCTTTGCCCACAGACACAGTCGGAGGATGAGGAGGTCCCCGAGGTGACACAACCAGAGTTGAGGGCGGCCGTGATGCGGCTCCGGGCCAAAACCGTTGCCCCGGGACCGGATGGAGTTCCCGGCCGCGCGCTCGTCCTCGCTCTGAAGGAGCTGGAGCCCCAGTTGAGAGGACTCTACTCTGCTTGCCTTGAGCAGGGCCATTTCCCCGCTCAGTGGAAGACAGGTCGTCTGGTCCTGCTCAGGAAAGCGGGGCGCCCAGTAGACTCGCCGTCCGCATACCGGCCCATAGTGCTACTTGACGAGGTGGGTAAGCTTTTTGAGCGGATTATTGCTGCCCGCCTCGACGGTCACTTGTACAGAGAGGGGCCGGATCTGGACGACAGTCAGTTCGGTTTTCGGCATGGGCGCTCCACTATCGACGCTATAATGCGAGTGAGAGTCCTGGCGGAGGAAGCGGTTTCCCGGGGCGGGGTGATGGTGGCGGTGTCCTTGGACATCTCCAACGCCTTTAACGCCCTGCCCTGGAGCTGTATCCGGGAGGCGCTAAGGTACCATAGGGTGCCCCGCTACCTCCGCCGCATCATTGGGGCTTATTTGTCAGAAAGGTGTGTCATCTACAGGGGACGCGACGGCGAGAGCCGTCGTGATATGTCGTGCGGTGTTCCACAGGGCTCGGTCCTGGGGCCACCCTTGTGGAACATCGGTTACGATTGGGTGCTGAGGGACGAGCTCCAACCGGGTGTGGACCTGACGTGTTACGCAGACGACACGCTGGTCACGGCCCGGGGGAGCTCGTACAGGGAGGCAGCGTTGCTGGCGACGGCAGCGGTTTCACGGGTGGTGAGCCGCATACGGCGCCTGGGCCTGGAGGTGGCTCTCAACAAGTCGGAGGCTATGGCCTTTCATGGCCCCCGACGGGCGCCGCCGCCGGGATCACACATCGTGGTCGGGGGGGTCCAAATCGCTGTCGAGTCTACCATGAAGTACCTAGGATTGGTGCTCGACAGCCGGTGGGACTTTGGCCCTCACTTTCGGCGGCTGACGCCCAAGTTGATGGGCGCAGCAGGCGCGCTCGCAACGCTGCTTCCCAATCTAGGGGGCCCGAGCACTGCCTGTAGGCGGCTGTACTTGGGGATCGTGCGATCCATGGCCCTGTATGGGGCCCCGGTATGGGCTTCTGACCTGACGGCCGGCAGCATCGCAATCCTGCGAAGACCGCAGAGGGCGATGGCCGTCAGGGCTATCAGGGGGTATCGTACGATCTCCTACGAGGCGGGTTGTGCACTGGCCGGATCTCCGCCCTGGGAACTGCAGGCGAGAGTCCTCGCCTCACTGTACCGGTGGCGCGAGGAGATGAGGACGCGGGGTGTTGAACCGATGCAGCGCGAGATCGAGCTGCGTCGGTCTCAGCTCCAAGAGGTCATGGTGGCGGAATGGCAGGACAGGCTTCTGCGCCCTACCGCCGGCTTCGCCACCGTTGCTGCGATCCGACCAGTGCTCGACGAATGGCTCGGGAGGAAGCACGGCTCCCTGTCATTTAGGGCGACGCAGGTGCTCTCGGGGCATGGCTGCTTCGGGAAGTACTTGTGTCGCATAAACAGGGAGCCGGACGCTCGGTGCCATCACTGCACCGACTGTCGGGAGGACACGGCGCAACACACACTGGCAGAGTGTGCCGCATGGGAGGAGCAGCGCCGTGTCCTTGTATCTGAAGTGGGCCCCGACTTGTCGCTGCCGGCCGTCGTTCGTTCGATGGTCGGGGGCGTCGAGTCGTGGGAAGCGGTTATCTCCTTCTGTGAAGCCGTAATTTCGCAGAAGGAGGCTGCGGAGAGGGAGAGGGAGGCCGTGGCCACTCTTCCGTGCCGCAGCAGGCGAACCGGGCGTCGGCGGAGGGCAGACAACGCCCTCTTCCAGCCCCCATAAAGAGGTCCGGAGGGACGGTGGACTCGGGGTCGTCCCCCACAATCCCCGGTCCAAGTGTGGGAGGGAACACCGAGGTGGTTTTTAGTCAGTAAGAGTCTGACCGACCCCTTCGTCTGCCCCAGGCGAAGGACATCCATGAGGATTTTCCACCCCGGCAAAAAAAAAAAAAAAAAGGATCAATCACATAATAGCAAATCCGATTTTTAATAAAGTACATCGTATGTGTAATAATTTACTGAAAATTTTATTTTTTTAAATTATTAAAATCCGGTAAGAAATTGTGGATTTATTAAAGTTTTTCTTAACGGCTACTTGGAAACACGCGCTCTCGCTGGACTGTTTACGATGACGTCATATGTCATGATCCGTGCGACGGACGGATTGATCGTACTCATTCGCCGGTGGAGACCGATCATGACAGATGACGTCATAGCGATTTGCTGGAACGAATACACTAAAATTGCTGTATCTTCGTAATTTTTGGTCCGATTTAAATAATTTCTTCACAGTATTTTCTGTTTTTTTTTGACGCTATAACTCTGCTCAACTCATTGTTATAAATATTTTTAACAGTTGTAAAGTAGTAACTCGTAAATCGGGGTCGTTACCACTGAGACACCACTGCTTCCCTAGTAAAATAATAGTATTATTATATATTATTTTATTTATGTACACACAAACAACTAAAAATTAAAAGAACAAATACAGATAGAATAACACAATGGTGCTGCTTATTTCAAATGAAATTTCTTCCAGCAGACCTGCGACAGCAGAGTTGGATGACAGATGTAGACATAGTGTATACAGGGTTATTTGTAAAATACTGGCAACCTCTCAAGACTATGTCACTAACATCATAAACATAAACTTTTGTTCTATGACTTTTAAAAATTTATCATAATTATTTTAGTTCGGATGAACAGATTTTCAAACAAAAAAAAAAAAAAATTGAACGTTCTAAATATTACGAAGTCTATGCGAAGCAAGCGATAGAACAATAGCGGAGGGGAGCGGGGATCGGGCGACGGGGGTGTTGATGCGCTTGTGTCGCGTCATACAGACATAGGTAGGTATAGCTAAATACAGAGTTGAAATGTGTTAGATAGAACTACAAAATCTTGAAGGTTTGTTTTTGGTAAATGAAATATGTTTTGTAAAAAGTCATACACCAAAAGTTGTTGTTTATGATGTTAATAATACAGCCCTGCAAGGTTGTTAGTGTTTTACAAATAACCCTGTATAAATTGCTAAAGTTTTACTATCTCCCTTCTTCTCTTCGAAAGTCTTTTTGGTAAACTCGTTAAACTGTTTGGGCCGAGTAGTTTACAGCTAAGCTTCAGTAACTGCAGCTATCTCCCTTTTTTTAGGCATTCCTGTTTTATTCTAAAGTGAATAATAAATAATAATAATAAATTTAATTTCACCATAAGCCTCTCATTACAAAATTCATAGACATTCATTATACAAAAGCTTATAATAATTTAGGTTACCTGTGCTTTAACGCACTGACTCCCAAACTAGGTGTATGTCCCTGTGGCTTAGGAGTCAGAGATCCTAGTAGCAACAAATCAAATAAAATAAGCCAGATAAATCAGTCGGCAGCCATTGTACAATAAATTATGGTACAGAAAAATATGATTTAAATTGAAGAAAAAAATTTTTTATTAAAATCAAATTAAATAATAATAAAATAAAATAAATAATAATAATAAACTCAATTCAACAATAAGATTAAAAATGTCAATTCAATTAAATTTAATTAAAAATCCTAATAAAATGAATGAATGACATGATATAAGGTGGTTATTGATAGTCATAAATTTTACCTGTCCAATGAGAATCTGATTAGTCGAGTTTTTAACAAATATGTCCATTTCTACTCCGCGGTCGTACGGTGGATAGGTACCGGGTTTTTCTGAAGCACCAACTCCGGGATCTGAAACAAGTTACGATTTTTATTTCAGTTCTAAAGTGCCATGGTACTGTTACAACTTTGGTTTAACTAAAATATTGTTGTAAACTTTACAATAATATTTTAGTTAGGCGATGGTTCCGCTGTTAATTGCCTATGAAAGAAAGCCAGCATGGGTGGCAGAGATACCGATTGAACCAGTTACGTGATCAGCAGAAATCGGAGTAGGTAGATTGAATTGGGGTCATTGATCCGAAACGTATATTAATATGGACATTCCTCCGGAATTGGTTGATTATTAAAAAAAAGAAGAAAAGAATTGTAATTAATACAATTCCTACCTAAGTTCCGGTTTTTTTTTATGATGAGCAATATTATATTCTTCATTTTTTTTTTATTGGTACGCAGTTACGATTTGACACAACCCAACGAACCATTAGAACATTATACCTTCCTTTAAATTTTGAATTAAGTAGTAACACTACCAACATTAACAATCTTTAATTGAATCCGGAAATACCGGAATTACTTCCGGAAAATGGCTTCTTTGCTTCTTTCTGTGTGCATTTATGATACAAGTACCAAAAATCAATCTACCTACTCCGATCACTGGTGATCAGTCCTTTCATTTAAATCACTGGTATTTAGCTGTATTTAATTAGATTAGGAGCGGACAAAATAGGAAAAGGCTGGTTAGAATTCACTTTTTCTATTACTGATAGGCTCGCGTTTGACCACTATCTCAACTGATAGTAAGCGATCATGTGGCCGACGATGGAGCACGCTTGCCTAGAAGTAACCACAGACTCCGGCAGGGTATTCCACTCCACTCTGTATCCTGATAGCTGTAACCTAGGGGTCTTTAAGTCAATGGTGAATAGGCTGCTTCTAGGCAAGCGTGCTCCCTCGTCAGCTTAATCATCGCTTTCCATCAGGTGAGATAGTGGTCAAACGCGAGCCTATCCATAATAAAAATAAAACATTTCGTATGTATGGGTGGGTCCACCATATGTACTCACCAATAATCATCATATAGTGCATTCCTTCCGCATGCAGTTCCTTTACAAACTCGGGCAAGCCGGCGAAACGGTCGGAGTCGATCGTAAAGTCGTTATGGTGGTGCATGTAGTCTATGTCGTTCCATTGTACGTCCTGCGAACAAAAGATATTTTACAGATGTGTTAGCGAATAGGTAAATGACCTGATTTTTGGAATTAATGAAGCGATAGCAGCGCTTTTAGAAAAAATGAATCCTGGTCATCATCGTCATCATCTTCCTGCCCTTGTCCCGTGTTATTTGGGGTCGGCGCAACACGTTTTTTTTCTTCCATTCTGCCCTGTCATTCGTCATTCTATTACTAACTTCCTTTTCTCTCATATCACTCTTCACACAATCCATCCATCTTTTCTTTGATCTCCCTCTCCCCCAGCAAAGTTAGGAGGGAGGATGGCGGTAAAGTAACAATTCATGGAATTAATTATTGTAGGTAGATCTAATATTATTATGTACAGATCGGTCGTTATATCTCGGCGGCCCTGAACTTCGCGCAGAAGGCTGCGCACGAACGTTTTTTAGGAACAAAATGGCGGCATGAGGCGACGTGCGCGGGGCGGAGGTTTAGGCTAGAGATTGACTCTATGTAAACACAATCGACCCTTTATTCAATCAAATATCGTAATCGATTATTATCGATTTGGAATTTATTAATTTTTGTTTCTTTGAGATATTGAACGGAATAGATTTACAAACATAGTGAATGTTGTCGTTAGTAAACGAGATTTCGACTCTAATGAAAAAAAAAACGAATAAAATTTTATTTTTGGTTGAAAGACATGATTTAGTTAAATATTAGTTATTTATAAACGACTACTACAATAACGACTGTTTGAGAATATTTTAAACCTCCTTATAAAATTTAATCAAATGTATTTTTATAATTGGATTTCAATCGATTTGAAAAATAATCGATTAAATAACACCCTCAGATACGCATATTGGACATCCCTTTTTGTTTACTCCGTAAAACTTCGTGCATATTCGGTAATGCTCGGGACGCGGTATTGTGTCTCAGTCACACGTTAGCATTGGTGTCGTGTTCGTGTCGCTATCTCTATCTTGAGTACGGGCGGTTACAAAAGTTTTCGTTGATCGTTGTTAGTTGTTATTATTTTCTTGTTAAGTTTTTTGTTTAGTGTTAAGTTTTTTGTTTGTGTTTATTCGATAATATTATTGATGAAATGACGGAACAATTCGTCATTAATACAGGATCAGACTCAGAAAATGAATCTGAAAGTGAGAGCGACGACAATTATGATGACGATGACGAACCTATACCGAGTACCTCACAAATTTCGCAAGTGGCAGATGACTTTATGCTAGGGATTTCCCCCTCAGCAAAAGTGATTAAATAATAAAAAGTTTATCAAAATGTAAATATTATTGTGTGTGATTGTGACAAAAATTTGCTACTTTCGAATAGTGAGTGAATTTTTAATTCATTAGGTACATTATTTTTTTAGCTTTCTGTCTCATAGCGTTTTGATATTTATTTTATTTGTACTTGGTCTCTGTATCAGGAAATTTATATTCGAATTTCGGTTTAAAAAAAAATTAATTCCAATAACACTTTTTTTACGAGTGTACATGCGCGAAAGTTCGCAGAGCCATGTTCAGAACCGTCAAGTTACGTTGACCGTATTGTATGTGTATAAGTATTTGTAGATTGTGTCCGATATTTTAATTTTATTTTTTGTCATCTTTATTATTAAATTATGTACGTATATATTTACATTAGATTGTGTATGTCTATTGTATAAGTAATTGTAAATTATGTCAAATATTTTATTTATTATGGTCGTCATTATTATTAAATTGCAAACACAATACAAGCAAACGTATACAAGCTGTATTATTAGTTATTGCAATAAAAGATTACTTTTTACTTACAAATGGTATTCCGGCGTCCCTATTTGATTTCCACACATTTCTGGTAGCATTCACAGTGTTATAGTTGAACCTGAAATAAAAACCCATTTTTATGAATATGCTCTTAAAACAAGTAGCGAATTTTGGTTTACTTGAGGTGTGCACTAGCTTTTGACGTTTTCTAAGTGCCCATGTATGGCTATGTGAAATAAAAGCATTTAGATATTTTTAGGGTTCCGTACCTCAAAAGGAAAAAACGGAACCCTTATAGGATCTTTATGTGTGTAGATACGACCGTTTATGTCGCAAAAAACGTGTATTGCAACACACTCAAGGGAATCAAAATTCATAGTGTTCTTCCCGTTTACCTAGAATCCTGAAATTTTGCATGTAGCTTGTTCTCATAGCATAAGTATAGGAAAAAATTCGAAAACAGAAATAAGTTACGAAGATTTATCCAATTCGCCAAAAAAGTTTTTTTTTTTTTTTTGTAACTTAACTACTAATTTACAATTTATAGATTTTTGCCTATATTTGTGCTATGTGACCTTGCTTCATGCCAAATTCTAGATTCTAGGTCAACGGGAAGTACCCTATGAATTTTGATTCCCTTGAGAGTGTCCAAAATACACGTTTTTTGGTCTCATAGCATAAGTATAGAAAAAAAAATCGAAAACAGTAACAAAATATAGGTTGCAATGGTAATCTTGTATACAGAGCTTTATGATCCATAATATAATAACGATGTGTATCTCAAAGTGTGAATTCAACTACAGTTCTCACCAGTTCCTATCAGTGTTACCTGCATAAATGAAATCCAAGCGACCAATACGGGGGCATGAAGGGTCTCCCGACCAGCTCCGTGTACTGCGCCACCACGTCTTTAGGAGACGGGCCCAGGAACACGAAGAGATTCAGTATGCCTCCTGTCGTTCTATACGTTATGCCCGGCGTCGGTTGTAGGACTACGTCTGTAAAATATGTATATTTAGAGTGAAGATCTTAGTGGATGGATGGAGAGGGAGAGGGAGACCAAAGAAAAAATGGATGGATTGTGTGAAGAGTGATATGAAAGAAAAGGAAGTTAGTGATAGCATGACGAATGACAGGGCAGAATGGAAGAAAAAAACATGTTGCGCCCACCCCAAATAACACGGGACAGGGGCAGGAAGATGATGATAGAGTGAAGATCTTAGCTAGTCGTTTACTTGCTTAGTAAAGATGGTGCACGGCAAAAATATATTTATTTAATAATAATAATATTCCACAACTATCACATAACGCTGCCTAGTCCCAAGCTCAGCAGAGCTTGTGTTATGGGTACTAGACAACTGATAAACATACTTATATATTTCTAAATACATACATATATAGATAAAATTACTCCCAGACACAGAACAAATGCTCGTGCTCATCACACAACCATTCGAACCCACGAGACCAACCACTAACCACTAGACCAACAGGCCTGTCAAAATAAATTTGTCAATGTCAATTTGAAAACTATTGTAATGCTGCAACACTTAGAGACCATCACAACACCAGTCATACCCTAAGCGAACGCCGGCGTTCGCGCGTGATTTGGCGCCATTTAGATTAAACGCTAGCGTCCGCATAGATTGTAAAATATTGACCGTTTTATATAAAGGGTATTTATCCAAGTACATAAAATAAGAAGTTCTTCATAAAGTAGTTTATAAATATCGAAAATAAGCAAACATTTCTGTTATTCCCTATATACCTATATGTATATAATAATTGAAAACAAAAGAGGTATAAATGTTGCAGCCGTATCGTATAACATGGCATATTATAAGTTGGTGTACCGGGTTGAAAAACGTCGCAATGTAATGCGGCTACCTCATGTTCAGACGGATTGTGGTGGCGATACGTTTTACGAATCATACAATGTTTAACTTTATTGTCTACGTAGGGTGACTATAAATAATGAGGAATCGATCCAAAAAAACTTTGTTAGGGTAGACAAAGGCCCTATACTATTACTGTAAACTAATAAGAAGGGGATAACGGTGATTTTGTTCACTCGCTTTGCTCGCTCAGTCTAGATGCCGTAATCCCCTTCCCTGTACCCTAAAATTTTGAGCTCATTTCGCTCGCTCTTGAACGAATTATTCTTATAATTATGGGTGCACTAACAGATTATTTAATAGAATAAGCTATAGATCTGCTATTTTAGGTATAAATGTATTTTTTCAACTTACACCATATTATTGTAAGCAATTTACAAATATTTGTGCAAAATATTACAAGGTACATTGGAAATATTCTTTTTTATAAATAAAATTGTTCGCATTGATGCCCATATCGTAGTATTTTACGGAGCCATAAACGGTCATAGTTATTAATAGAAATTGTTTCTTATTCACGTCGGATTCGTTCAGATAGACAACTACTCAAATCAAAACAAAGCATTTATTTCAAATAAATCAATTACAAGCACTTTTGAACTGTCTAAAAGTCGGCCAGTCAGAAAAAATAAGCTGATTGCAGTCTTTAGCGTAGATCTCATAGCAGAAAAACGTGCAAGAAAGTCTATGGCGGTATTGCGCTATAAATTACAAAAATCCTAGTTACATAATTCTTGTCGCCTTTACTATATAATAATAAAAATAAAATATAGAAATTAAAATAAGCCACTAGCATTTAAGAGATGACCAGTCTCAAATTGACGGCACCCGTGCACGATGTGCTTATTTACAAGTGTGTTACCATACCCATAGCGTTAGAATTGAGGAGTAGCATCCCGTGACTCTTGCCGTCGTGTTCCACAGCCAGGTAGAAGGGCTGCGTGCCGTATAGGTTCACCTAGCAAACAGGATTATGTGCGTTTAGTATAGGCTAGTAAGCTTAGTAGTAAGACAGTGGGTGGAGGAAGATATTACAAATTTACAGAAAATCTAGCGAGAATTCAGTTAACTAAACTCCCTATTTTAACGTGAGATATGATCAAATGACTTGTCATGCTGTGGGTACAGCGAGAAGGAATCAGACTTTTACCGACTAAAATCCACTTATGTTCCTTTAGTTGCCCTTTTCGGTCCAGGGCTAACTTTTTCGAACAACCCCGTAGTCCTAGCAGGTAAATAATTTTGCTGAATAATTTTTGAGGCACGTGGAACACAACACGCCGTCGCCGATCTGGGCTTGGTCTTTATCGGACGGCGAGTTTACCCTTTGCTCGCCGTTGTCTTCAATCTCGCCCTAAAAGCCCTTTCAAGACTTTCCTTAAAGTCGATATTAAGCTCTGTCTAGTTTGTCCCAACTAAGACAAAATTCCTGTCTAACTGGATTCAGCTAAACACACTAAACTCTTACATCTTACCATAAAACGGGGTGAAAAGGAACGCAAGGGTAAATAGAAACAAAAGTTTGGTTTGTTTTTCACTTTGATACCATATATATCGGCTTCTAGCAAAGCATCGACTTTTTAGAATAACAATTCATCAATAAATTGGTATAGTTAAATGCTGCAAAAAATTTCAAATATCGTGAAAATAACCTTTGAAATTTTGTTCTATATATCTATTCACCACAGTTTTTATTCACCCCATTTGACTAAGAAAGTATTGTTTTTCGTAGTTCTGCTTTTTTGACGTGGGGTAAATAAAAGGGTAATTACCGCCACAGCAGGAGCTTACTATATCGGATCCTCGTCTATAATAATATAAAAGGATATTAAAAAAAGTATATCTATAAATTCTGTGAGCACGAGAGAGCAGTGGCGGCCGAGTGGTAACGGCCCCGACTTACGAGTTGTAGGACGCGGGTTCAAACCCAGCCAGGCGCATTACTTAGTGTAATTTATTTCATCACCACTGCTCTCAAAACGGTAAAGGAAAACATCGTGAGGAAACCGGCATGTCCTAGAACCAAAAATTCGAAGACATGTGACATTCACCAAACCGCACTGGACCCGCGTCCCCCGCGGAGGAGGTCTGAGTCCCAGAAGTGCGAACATTAAAAGGCTGATTATGCTATTATGCTATGCTATATGAATTCTGTGTACTCACTCCTTCAGTAGGCGCTCGATCTCTGTTAAATATAGCAAAAGTGTTCCAGTTAACGTTGTTCATGAACCTGGATCGTTTCTCGCCAAGTCCGAACAGATGGCTGGTCGGTAGCACGGCCGATATCTGGAGGAACTTGTCTGAGAGGATCAGGCCGCCTATGTCTTGAGTGTTTACACTGCAAATAGGGAAAAGATGGTTAATTTGTTTTAACTTATTGATGCATGATGTAATAGGTAGCGGTATCTTTTTCGTCAAATTATGAGGTTTTTCTTGACGTTTATTTCTGTATACTGTGTCCTAAAAATAGGAGCGTAGCTAGGCGTGGGCGAAGATGGCCCTCGCCCACGGCGTCGCACCTAAAAGGGCCTCAAACAAGCAAGGACTCTTTAAGAACGAGGGTATTTCTTATTTATAATTGATCTCGCGTTTGACCACTATGCCACCTGATGGTAAGCGACGATGTGGCCGAACACTGGGTTGCGACAGTTGTTGTCTCGTTTTCGAATTTATGACAGGAAAAGGCCTCGCAGATGTGCCTTCGCCCACGTTTAAATTAGTCCACGCTACACCTCTGGTTAAAAAGCCAAGTTGTTATTGACAGTTTATCTTACAAACACATGAAGGCGACAAGGCGAAAATCAGGAAAAATAAACAGATTAACTTACATAGTAACATTATCAGAATTTCTGATGATTTTGAACCCGATGAGTGATCCATCTACTTGCACCCGGTACTTCTTCTTTGATAGAGGCTTCGACACTATCGTTATTTCTGGCTGCATTGGTTCGAACCTCTTGTGTTCTGCGTCGTATATCTGAAAGTTCGAGATTCGGGTAGTTGACATTTTAAATTATCTTTATCAAAAGGTAACTTTATCGATAATCGCAAAAAGGAAGAATTTGTCAAACACATACGTACAAAGCATTTTGGGAACACATTCATAATGCGTACATCTAAGGAGTGGAATTCCCTGCCGGAGTCTGTGTTCCCTGATAGCTACAACCTAGGGGTCTTTAAGTCAAGAGTGAATAGGTTACTTCTAGGCAAGCGTGCTTCATCGTCGGCCACATCATCGCTTACCATCAGGTGAGATAGTGGTCAAACGCGAGCCTATCAATAATAAAAAAAAAATAATTACAATACTCTTATTTCTATGGGTGCAATGGCATGGCGGTCTTAGCGCTAACAGCAATGTCTACGAGACAACTTCTGGATAGATTAAAGACCTGAATATGAAAAACTTAGTCCTGAATATTATATTACCATTAGTCTAGGTTTGTGTTTCTCCCGTCCAAAAAAATATCAACCACTTAGAACTTATAATGAAAGTTTTATTCATAAGCCATCATAGTCTATTCGCATTAAGAAAATAGTTACTCATAAGTGTAACTGCACTCCTACTGGGGTAAATATTAGACCATTAATATTAAAGCCAACTTTTTACAAAAATAATATATATTTTCAAATAATAATACGAGTATTAAAAAATTTAACCAGATTCGTCACAGTTTTCACTTTTATTTATAGAAACAAGTGAGGTTTCATTTTTAAAACTGCCAAGAGCGGGTCCGCAAGTCCGAAAGGCTTACTTCAACTTGTCATTGTGAACACAGCATTCTATTTTACTATGAGCCCAGTAGTCAGTGGCGTGATGAAGCTTCGTGACAACGATGAGTCACTATTTTCTTAACTTGAATAAAATATAGATTCTGACAGCGGCTACGCCCGTGTGAAAGTAGAAAATTATCCCACGGGATAAAAATGTCCTATGTGCAATTCCAAAGCATACGTGTGCCAATTTTCATCTAAATTCGTTTAGCTATTTAGAGGTATGCGGAACATGGTGTAAAGTCCCGCAAACCATCGTTGAAGAGGGAGAATTTTCCGACCAGACGGAGGTTGTGTCTGGCCCGGGCAAGAGCTCGATAGTAGATTTCAGACTGTTTTGTACGTTCTAATCGCGCGGAGAACTTTGATTCCGCGATGCTGGATAAGTAGTTCTCATGTGGCGAAATAGATGTTGCTACAACAGAGTAACAAACATAAATACAAATTTTCGCCATAATATTATTAGTGTGATGACAGCTAGAAAATATGCGTTTCGCCTCGTCATTTATACTGTGTACATCGATGGGTTGGAACAATTTGCCTGCAGCGGTCTTCGCGTCCGATTATAATTTAGGCATCTTCAAGGCTAGAGTGAATAAGCTCTTAATAAATTAGTGCGATTCACCATCATCGATTGCATCACTGTTTACCATTAGATGGGATCGCAGTCAAAAAGCTGGGCAAATGCCATCGGACTCGCGCACTTAGATTTCCGTACAAACTTCAATTCGTCAAAAGTCGTTCAATCGTAAATAGTTCAATTCCCGATTGTAGTCTTGAAGATTTTTTGATAGAATAAAAATAAGAATTTTGATTTCCTTGAGAGTATCGAAATATACGTTTTGAGCGACATAAACAGCCGTAACTTTTTTTTTTCGCTAACTTAGAAGTTTTTTCACAGCTTCAAGGGACCGTAGATCTGAGTATATGGTTTTAATTTCAACTCGATACCTCCTCGCGTTTCTAAGATAAAGGGTCTTGACTAACAGATAGACGGACAACAAAGTGATCCTATAACAGTTCAGTTTTTTCCTTTTGAGATACGGAACCCTAAAAATGTTTATCATCCTCACCTTAACCTGCAGCGCATCATCAGACAGATACTTGAAGTCCATCCTCACGACTTCGAAGTCGGCCGGGTAACCTGAAGGGCGCACCTTCTCCATGTACACGTTCATACCGTGCTTATCCTCCGTCATGTTGAGGAAGCGGAACGAGTCGAAATGCGATGGGTAGTAACAGTAAGGAACTCCTTGGGTGTCGGTGGTTTTCCAGCAACAGCCTGGAAGATTTTAAAGGTTTAAAAAAAAACCTACTAATATTATAAAAAAACCTACTGATATTTAACAAAAACTACTACTAAAAACCTACTAATATTATTAACTAGCTTCTGCCAATGGCTTCACCCGCATGATAATATAATAATGTTTGCATTTTTATTTTTTAATTGTCTGTATTTTTCTTTTGTTGTATTTTTACAAGTGACACTAGTGACAGCGGCTAAACGCGATTATGTGAGCCAAACGTTAAAACGCAATTAGTGTTATTGGTGAATTCCGCCCTTAGTTGGTAATCCGTAAAAACGTTGTGAATTGCACATTGTATCATATCTCTAGATGTAACATAAACTGTACAATACTATATAAACACATACATACAGATTAACACATGCATGTCAATATTTTCTGAACTAGCACACACCCTTAATTTTAAGTTCAGTGTATTTTCTTTTGATCTGTTCTTTAATGTGTCTGGGTTTTACTCAGAATGAAGTTATTTTCCGCAACCGCTATGTCCCTACATATTAAATCTGTAATATCTTCGAAAATATTCATTTAAATTACACGCTGTAAAGGGCCATATTGATATATATTAAATGCTCAATGTACTTAAGGTACTTAATTGGATAAGGATTAATGCTGTATTACTTTAAAATCGTTTCGTAAATAAACCATTATTTCTAGTAAAAAGTAAATAATAATAAACCGCATCAAAATCCGTTGCGTAGTTTTAAAGATCTTAGCATACATATGGACAAACAGCGAGAAGCGACTTTGTTTTATACTATGTATTTAGTGATAAGTATATATTTAAGATTTCACAAATTCTTATTTCTACACACTATTGTCTACATTTCATCAAATTTCTCCTTAAGTCTGCTGGAAAAATATTTTTTTGAAATAAGCAGTGCTTTTGTACAAATTTTTATAATAATATGTCTTCTTCTGTTTAAATGTGTACATAAAATATAAAATAAAAATAGAAAATAATTACAGAAAGTTTTTTATTATTGACCAACATTGCTCATTTGTTTACAATAGGAACGTTTTCTGAACAAAAAATAGATTTATTAGAACTTGAAGTTAAAAGCATTTACTATAGAACTATCGTCGCAACGTATAATCATTTGCGGTTTAGTGAGAGCAATTCCAATATAATGTTTTAAACCGCTACAGTAGTTATGATAAAAAAGGGTAAAATTTAACAACAAATCAGCGACGACTAATTATTTTTTCCTTTTCTTATCTGCTTTCTGTTTGAGGATGTACTGGGACTCTAACATGAGCATGTAATCCAACAACCTCTTTCCCCAAGGCGTGTAAGACAAATACCATGATCGATACATTTCGTTTTCAAATTCACCCATGTACACGGCATTTTCAGCATCTAATACGCTCTTCAGAATTTCTGAAGGTTCAAGAGGTTTATAATAAAGCTGAGCCATTCGTTTACCAGACATTAACTTGTCGACAGCAGATCTAATAAAGCTTATACTGTAGCCTTTCAAAACTTGGGCTGCGGAATTAACATCAAAGTCACGATTGACGCCATGGTACTTCATAAGCATATGCGTCAGAACATAAGAGATACTACCATAGTCAGTACTGGGAATCATAATAGTCGATGGAAACGCTTTGGACATGGGACCGCTTCTTGCCATCCACGGTTCTGTTGCCGTTCCAATGACCATTATTTTATCTTGATCCGAAAGTGGTTTAACAATTTGATTGTAGAAATCTTTTGACAACCGTGTTGGATCAAACATCTTCTCCTCTTTTGGTACCTTTTTGTAAAATAGTTTATCTACATTGTCGACGAGTATTACTGTTGGTTGCATTAATCGACTTATTTTGTTTACGAACGTAAACATGTTCTTTTGATGTTTTGTGCCGACAAATTTATTATATACATTGAATGGTGAGAGATCAATCAGAAGGGCATTAGTTTCCGTAGCGACGGCGTATGCTAAACTTTTCTTACCAGTGCCTTTAGGACCAACAAATAATTGAGATCTTTGTATGCTTGGACAGTTACATCCAAGAGCCAATATACATCGTAACCTAACCTGCTCTTTTAAATCGCCTATACAAGCCGGCGGGAATGACGGTGTCCAAAGTATGGCTCTACAATCAGCAGCAGCATAATTCCTGTCACCCCAGTAGTCATCGAGAGTCATTCGAGGATATTTTCTCACAATACCGTTATCTGCTAACTTTTGGAACATAACTTCAGGTGATATTTTGTCAGGTTTAGGAGGTTTTACCTTTTTAGGTTTTTTCCTCTTTTTAGTCAGTGGTATTTTTAATTCAAAGTTTTCATAGTCAAGTCGTAGAGCATTTTTCAAAATGTCTAATTCTAATCTCATAATTTCATCTGCAATAGGACGAAGTTCTAGTTGTATGTCCTTATAAATGTCTTCTGTAATAAGTTGCATAAGATGACCTCTTATTACATCTAGACTCGCATCAGGTGTATCAAAGCCAGCCCATTTTATTTCATAATTAAACCAATTAAATTTTATTGTATCGTGGTGTTTGCCTATTAAAATGTAAACACCGGGATCACTGTCGGGATTCATTCGTGATTTTCTGTACTCCTCAAGCCTTTTTCTTTCTCTTTCCTTAAGTTCTGCAGCCATTCTCTTTTTTTCTTCACGTGCTGCTACTTTTTCCGCTTTTATCTGATCTGCACCTTTTACATTTCCACTTTCAGCTTTTAACCTTTTCTCTTCGGCAGCACGCCACTCAATATATTCTTCGATTGTAAAGGTTTCACCTTTTACAATTAATATAGATCCACCTTCGTCAGGCCAAGGAAATTCATCGAACACTCGAACACCTTGAAACCATTCCTCAAACCACTGTCTAATTTCATCCGTTATATCGTCCATTATATCTCCTTCTCTTAATTTTAGTACGCGAGATTTTTCTTTCATGTTTTGTTTTAAAAAGTCTTCATAATATGCACGTCTGAATTTCCGTCTGGCCTCTTTCACTAACTCTAACTGAACTTTTGCAGATGGTGGTCGGTAAGAAGAAATAACCATATCAAGCTTTTCTTTCAATTTAATCTCTCGCCAATGTATGCGCTTAATCTCCATAAACTGTTTATATATTTTTTGTATAAGTAACGCAGCTGCGACCCTGATATGTTCGGGTCGCGATGGTTTTTTTAATCCTGCTAATTCTATGTATAAGTTTTCATCTTTAATTGCCTTTTTTGCAATAGCATATGTTACGCTTCGTGATCTTTCCATTCTTTGTATATTGTATGCATGGCCGTTGAGTATGTCCAAAAGCCTTTTTGCTTCTTGCTCTGCTGGTGTTAAATATACTGACTTTTCATCAGCAGCGTATTTGCTAGCTAATAATTCTTCTTTCTCTCTTTCTAATCTTTCCTCCTCTTCGCGTTTTTGTTCTTCCAATTCCTTTAGTTGTTCCTCTGTAGGAGGTGGGTCTCCTAATCGATTTCCGGCAAAAATTTGATCCATTATATACTGCATTTCAGCTCTACGTATTTCGAATGGGTAGAAGAATGGACAAAGTATTTCTATATCTTGAGGTTGTATAAGTAATTGTTGGAGTGCGTTATCAGGATATGTGAATTCAAAGACTTCTACCAGTTCTAGTGTTTGTTTAAGCTCAATAATTCGACAAGTAAGGCTATCTATAATTTGTTTTATACATGGCCTTCTTTGTACTTGCTCCATTTGGTCATAGCAATCGCATAATTTGTTATATAATTCACAATACTTGCCGTAAACTCTACTGACTACTTCAACAGCAGTCCCCTGTGGCTTGATACCAACGGACTGTATCGCCAATTCTTGTAAGCGCACATCCTCTGCTAAGGCAATCTTGAATTCCTCTTTAAGATCAAGCCATCGTCTATAATAATCTTTATTTGACATTTTGAATACTTAATAATTTTCAATACATTTGTGTTAATAATTCAAAGAAATAAATCTATTTCACACCTACTTTTTAAGCATGACAAGTAAAATTTGACGTGACCCAAACTCAATGATTATTTTAACGTCAGACGAATAATTAAAGAAAATAATTGGTGCAAAGAGTATTTAAACCTACATATTATGTCTTATAAAAAAAACAACTATAAAGTATGAAATTGCATCATTTAGCAAATTATTTTTTACTTAAGTCATAATAAAGTAAACCTGAATTTTAAAAACATAAATATTACAAGATTATGCTTTGGATGGCGTCCTGGTGAAAAACAGAGAGAAATGAAAAAAATTAAAGTACATAGAACATGTACCTACCTAACATGAACTGTGATGCCTCAATCCTCATAAAAAACTTTTTGCAAAAAAAAAATACAACCGACTTCAATGCAAAAAAATAAATTAAAAAAAAAACCCGACAGTAAAAAATTACTTTAGATAAAAACTAAAAAGAAAAAAAACAAGTTTGGTGCAGTACCAGCGTAAAAACCAATTTAAATAAATAATAAATTCTAATACGGAACATATTGACTGGCACAATCGGGACCCATTAGAAGGGATGATTTTAGTCTGGATAATTTTAATGGGTCCCGACTGTTGCAGTCAATATGTAAATATATAACCGACTTCACTAAAAAAAAACACTAAAAGGATCAAAATAACTTTAATTTCGGAAGTCAGTGTTAAATAAGAAACAACTTATTATTATTATTATGTTTAATCATTAATATATACATATAAATTATATTTTAAAATATTTTTTATATGTATATATAAAAAGTTTCATCCCTCCTCTTTACATGACCATACCAAGACAAACTTCTAACTATTCAGTCTCTGACGCCACTTTCAAACTTCCTCTAATATACTCATTTCTCACTTATTCATTCTCGTCACACCACACATCCATCTTATCATTCTCACCTCCGCACATGTAATCTTTTGTTCATCAGTCTTTTTCACAGCCCAACATTCTGATTCATACAGAAGGTGGTCAAACGCTAGCCTATCATTAATAAAAAAAAAAACAGTATGTCAGGTCTTATTACATATTTGTAGATTTTACCCTTCATCTTGAGGGGGGAGCAGTGGTGATGGAATAAATTATACAAAGTAATACGCCTGGCGGGGTTTGCCACGACCTACAAACTCATAATCGGGGCCGTTATTACTGGGTCACCGCTTCTCTACGCTGCCGCTGCACCACAATGGTCACTGGGCGGGAATACGCTGATTTAGGGTAGGGCATGATTTCGTTGCAACGGACGCTTAGAAGAGGCGATAGAGACAGTTTTGATCAGAATTTATAACCAAACTTCCACACACAACACACAGAACAGATGGAGAAACATCATGGAAATGAAAGAGAAGAAGCAGGAGATCACGACCCTCAGCATTGAGGAATACGACGCAAAGAGGGAAGGACCTAAACTTCCACGCGCTTCAGAGCTCAAAAAGGACATCTAGGTATGAACATCATTTTTTTCAGAAACACAGGATTGTTCCAGGGCTGCAGGATTGTTCGAAAGAATTACCACCAAAGGGTAATTGGAGGAACCCAGGTGGGTTTCGCTCGCTCCACCCAAAGATGTTATTTTGATGGTAAAAAAGGTACATAATTTGTGGAGCCTTAAATCTAGTAATAATTGTGATCAATATTTTTTTTAAAGAAATCTAATACATCGTTAGCAATATTATTAACCGTTATTATGCATAACCGCAAGTATTAAATAGAAGGTCATTCAAACATGCGATACATTGAGGTTAACAGAACGAATGGGTATTCTAAAGAAGGTAATTATTTTTAAAAAAAAACATTAATTTGAAGAGGATACTATACATTATTCTATTACATAATACATGAGTGTGGAAACCCATTTGAGCATTCTGATAACTAAGGTCAGGCAAGAAAACCATTTTTGGGCAATAGGCACAAGGTAATAATTTTAAGAGGTTTTCACTAGATTAGTTTTACGCAAACCTGTTTTGATTTCACCATCAACCTAGATAAATTCCACAAGATACCTTTTTTTTTCTTTGTGGGAAAGTCATCTAATGACATCCATCGCTCTTGGGCGGAGCGGGAGATAGTGTCAGACTTTTACTGTCTAAAAACCCATTCCTGTTCCTTCTTTGCCATTTTTCCAGGGCCCCGGGGATCTCTTTCGCATCACCCATGGCCCCAGTAGGCTCCGACCCTGCTGGGCCCCTACGGTTCCTGACATCTCCTTGAGGCGCGCGTGGAACAGTACGCGCCGTCGACAGCTTGGGCCCGGTCCGGAAAGTTACCGGACGATCGGACGGCGAGCCACCCATTTCTCGCCGTCCGCAAGCCCAATCCACAAGATACCTGTGTTTCCAAAAAATCTAGACAAATATGTGTAATATAATAACGTTATAACCCCGTAAGAGCGGTTGTATGGGAAAGTATCTCGGGTAGGCCGCTCTTAGGGCTATATTTCACCGGGACACCATGGCGGCGCAGCTGGTCGCGCCGCCATGGTGTCCGTAAGCTACCAAACTAGACACCATACAAACACCAGAGTCGCTACACCACACTGAGATAGTATTAAAATGGACCTTAAGTGCACGCGTCCGAGTTGGTCGCGCCGCCATGGTGTCTCGGTGAAATATAGCCCTTAAGTCCGCCTCTGTGCTTTTTGAGTGCACAGTAATCACAGTATTAATATATAATATACTATCTACTATACTAATATTATAAAGAGGAAAGATTTGTAATTTTGTTTTGTAATGAATCAACTTAAAAACAACTGAACCAATTTAAAAAAATTTTCACTAGTATAATGCTACATTTCATCGAGTGACATAATAGGCATAATTATATTTTCTACTTTCACAAAATAAATAAAAAAATATAACAAAAGCTAAAATGCAACTACCTTGTTTAATCTATATAATATATGTATATAAAAGCGAAATACCACTCACTGATCACGAAATCTCAGAAGTTATAACACCTACAAACTTAAAATTTGGCAGGTACGTTCCTTTTAAGGTGTAGACATATGCTAAGAACACATTTTACGAAACTCCACCCCTAAGGGGGTAAAGTAGGGGTTGGAAGTTAATATGGAGAAACCTACTTTTACGCGGGCGAAGCAGCTGGCAGAATCTAGTAAACAAATATAACAAAAGCGAAAATCTAACCTACCTCGTTTAACACAGTCCTTCTCATTGGCAGCTCCTTGAGGAAAACAGTCAAACTTCATTATTTCATCCACCTTCGAGCACATATCTTGTTGCACTTCCACCGTCCTCTCAGGGTACACGTTCTTCTTGTTCAATTCTGTCTTTTTTCGTTCTGTTGCGTTACTTTTGTTTTTAGTGCTCAAGTTGTTGTGATCGTGGTAGCGGTATTCTGGAGCTTGCTGTATTGGGAACTGGAATTTCATAAATACTTGGATATTTTTTGATATGAAAGAAAAGGAAGTTAGTGATAGCTTAACGAGTGACAGGGCAGAATGGAAGAAAAAAAACGTATTGCGCCGATCCCAAATAAGACGGGACAAAGGCAGGAAAATGATGATGATAGATATTTTTTGTATTAAATAGTAGTTTTAAATAATATAAATAAAACATTAGCCTTAGCTCCAAATTTTTGAACATGGTATTACCTTTTCATACGGCATTGGGGAAAGTGGTTTCTTGATCGTGTCTGGGTGAGTCTTTTCCCATAGTTTTCTGTAATGAGGTTTAAAATATGTTTTAAAGTGTATGGAATTTATTCGACATTTTGAAACACAAAATAGACAGTCATTTTTAGGGTTTCGTATACAAAGAATGCCAAACCAACAGAACCCTATTACAAAACTAAGGCAAGTTTATCTATCCATCCGAATTTGTTGCGTCGCTCGTAAAGATTATTATATCTACCTGTAATGCTCCTCGCCCCAAGTCCCGCCGACAGCGCCCCCTACGGCCCACCAGGCGCCCACACACAGCGCACACACCAGCGCCACGCCTAACATACCCGACCCTAGCCCGGGCATGTGTTCCCAAGCACGCTGGAATATGTTGCGACGCTCCGAAAAGCGCTGGTATCTGGAAAAATAAGAGTAACATGGAATAATAAACCTTATGATGCTTCCACTGCTGGGACTCAGGTCTTCTCTCAACACATTCCACATTCTATTATGATGTATTATATTATTTAAGTACCTACGCATCACCGCTATATATTACACTACAAAAATGTTTCGCGTCCGTTACGTCACAACCTCAGGTTCAATTGAAAATCAGCGTCAGGCATTAGTTGTCTGGCAATCATGCTGAACTGGACCTATTTTGGCGCAGCCGTGAGGCGCACAATTGCATATCTATATTATTATTATTTTGTTTTTTTGTGTTTTTATTTTTTTATTCTCTATTGTACTGTTTCGTGTTTACATATTATATTGTTTGTGTGCCTTGCGTTGTGACAAAATAAACTCATTTTCTTTTTTTCTCTCTAAGAGAGTGAATGGGCCGTAATCCACCACGCGGGTCCAATGCGAATTAGTACATGTCACATGTCATCGATTTTTTGGTTCTAGAACATGCCGAGTTCCTCACGATGCTGCTCCTTCACTGTTTTGAGAGTAGTGGTGATAAAATAAATTACACAAAGTAAAACCTGGCTTTTTTAGGGTTCCGTACCTCAAAAGGAAAAAATACGGAACCCTTATAGGATCACTTTGTTGTCCGACCGTCTGTCTGTCTGTCAAGACCCTTTATCTCGGGAACGCGTAGAGGTATCGAATTGAAATTCACATACTCAAGTCTGCGTTCCCTTGAAGCTGTGAAAAAATCAAACTTCTGAATTTATGAACAAAAAAGATACGGCCGTTTATGTCGCAAAAAACGTATATTTCGACACTCTTAAGGGAATTAAAATTCATAATCATCAATACTGATTTCTGGGAAAAGACCAAAAGGTTTAAAATAGATGAAAACACCTTGCTTTTTCCAAATCTTCTTCCCCACTAAAAGCAGGATGACGACTTGACTTCTACCGTAAAGAGTGGGCTACACTAGGAGAGAACAGAATTACACGGAGGCCTTAGCCCTGTATTGTAATAATAAAATAGGCTAGTTAGATTTGATTGAAAATTCTTCTCTCATATAGACTTAGTTGTTGGCATACCGATAGTAGTCAAGATAATATTTATAATGATCGTTGATTTGAATTCAAAAATTGGTCTAACAAAACGGTATGACAATGTAATAATGAAAAATTTTAGGATTCTAGGTCAACGGAAAGTACCCTATGAATTTTGATTCCCTTGATAGTGTCAAAACACACGTTTTTTGCGACGTAAACGGCCGTATGTTATTTTTTTGTTAACTCAGAAGTTTGATTTTTTCACAGCTTCAAGGGACCGCAGACCTCTTAGTTTTAATTTCAACTCGATACCGTCACACGTTCCCGAGATAAAGGCTTTTTTCCTTTTGAGATATGGAATCCTAAAAAACAAAGTCTGCCACCGCATCTGTCTGTCTGAACGCGATAAACTCAAAAACTATTGAACGAATTTTATAATTTTAGCATATATTTTATAGATAAGCAACAGGATGTAAGATACTTTTAGTCTGGTTTTAGCAAGCGACACAGAGATAACCACAGTCTAACTGCTGATGCAGCTGAATATTAATAATTTACACGAATCAACAATCTACACATAGTTTAAGATATCACGCTAATCCGCACTGGGCCCGCGAGGCTGGATTACGGCCCATTCCCTCTCTCTCAGAAGAGGACTGAGTCCCAGTAGTGGGAACATTGTAAGGCTGATTATGCTTACATATATTTTTGTTACTTCTTCACAATCGAATGGTAGAACGGATTTCAATAAAACTTAGTATCTACACGGGTAGACTATGTCTTAGAATAGCGCATAGGACACTTTTTATCCCGGGAATATGTTCCCTTCGGATTACTTTCTCCTACAATGCGGGCGAAACCGATTAAAGCAGCTGGTGATGTTATAAAGACATAAATAATACTGCTTCAACAAATATTATTTATGTCCTTATGGCACTATACCACCAACAAACAGCTCCACAACATGGGACTAGCAAGTGACCCGACTTGCAGGATCTGTGGAGATGCAGAGGAGACTATGCTACACTTGCTGTGCGACTGTGCAGCACTAGGCTCCAAAAGACTAGAGTACCTGAGCCAACTATTTCCAAGACTAGAGGACTACAGGCTCAGCCCCATCAAGGCCATACTGGGATTCACGAAGAAGGTGTATGGAGGGCTAGGGGTTGAGTAGACAGGAGGTGCATAGCACAAAAGATCCAAAAGGGTTGAAGTGCTCTGGCCTAAAGCCAATCCCAAAACAAGATAAAATAAGAATACTGCTTCAATGGTATCATGGTATCATGGGTAAATCTATTACAAAAGCGCAAAGTTCTACGGTTCACCTCATGATGCTGTTGTCACTACATGACACTGGCAATCGTTAAATAGTCGAAGTGGGCTCAGTTCTCAAAGAGAAAAAATGGTATGTTCAAATAGTATTTAATAATAGTACTATTTAAACCACCGAATACTAAAAAAAAACAAAATTAACACTAGAAGCGTGGAATATTAATATTGCCCATTTTATTTTTGCTATAGTATATGAATGACACTGGTAAATTACTTATAATACAATACTTGTTTTGGTGTACTTGGCAATTCTACGCATAATGAAACCAGAGCAGGAAGTACATAGGAATGAGTCAAATTTGGGACGCCTTGCACTTCTAGTGTTAATGTTTTTTTTTATGAAAGCAATACTCACTTTTCCATGATTTACACTGCACAATGAACACAAAGGGTTCCTAACATAACTTTATTCACTAACAGTATTAGATATAATGAAGAGAATGTGTGCTATTTATACAAGTTTGATATTAGAAAATTTATTGTTCAATCAAAGTTCATGTTTACGGAGCAAATCGAATGGATGATTAATCATAAACTGACGAGTTTATTATTCAGTATTATGTTTTTGTTTCATTTTGAACTTTGTTCTATATACTAAAAGTAGTTTATTTAAGTGTGAGTAATGTTTTTATTCTGATTTTAATAAAGTGTACTGTTTTTTTATGCAACTTGTTTTACTTTTACATATTAATCGTTTCCATAATGTGGGACCTAATAATAATATTGACGTAGATCAAGTAATGTTTGACTATAGTGTTTGTTTTGGGGTCAATGAACCTGTTTATCATGTCAGTTAGGATTGGCGGTAGTTGATAAGTGGCTAAATAAATATATTATAACTTTTAATTACTGGCTCATTACTGACTATACAAAAAAAATTAACTTCTAATACATTTTTTTTTTGTTGCTTTTTCATCTGCCATTAGTGTCCATTAGATATGTTCTAGGGTAACTGTCTTGCAGAGTGTGTTCTCAAGCAAGGGCAGCTCTTCTGTATAACATAGCTACCATATTTTTTGAAACTTCAATATGTCGTGCCTTTTGTGACAGTTGGAGTAACTTTAGCACATGAAAACAATATTAATGTAATTTTTCAACAATTTTTAACAGTTTGATCAAATATTAATTGCTGAATAAGATGGAACAATTTTGTTTTTCATCTATCCAAACTACAATATAATAGATTTAATATATAATTATTTAATGAACATTATAATATTTATTTTTAACACTACCTATCCCTGCAGTCTCACTTGTGTCTTTTGTTATGATTCACAACAAATAGTATGGATACAGAAAGGTTTTTTTTTATTGGACTGGTAGTCCAGAAATTTACGCTTTTAAATAAACAAAAAATTCTTCTGTCTTATTATATTATAGTATAAATGCTTAAAATTAAGTAATAGTAAGCGTCTGTAAATATTCTCAAGTTTAAACTTTTTATAAAACTATTTATTAGACTCTTTACACACATCTGCTTATAATAGCACAATATTGTCACTAGTTTGCAAAATCAGACTACCATTCTAAAGCACAAATGAACAATACACTGCAATTTGACCCACATTTATTTATGCTATAAAAAGGAATATTAAGTATGAATTTATTTCTACAATAAATTCATACAACAATTACAATAAATCAGATAGTTCATCATCCGCCTAACCTTCTCTCAACTATGTTGGGGGTAGCCTCTCTACACTCCGTTCGCAATAAGATTAGGTACACATTTAAACAAAACTTTTGAGAGCACAGAAGAAATTCTCTCTACCATCTCGTAAGTTATATATTATAAGTAGTTATAGGTATGTATTTGAATAATTTAATTTATGTTTGTATCTATTTATATGTATATTTATTTACTGCTATATGTAGCAGTAAATAAATGTACATATAAATATATGTATGTATTATATGATTTATTTTAGATAATAATTAGTCTATTTAATTCTTCTCTATATTATTTATACACACTGCGTCTACATCTCTCATCCAACTCTCCTGTCACAGGTCTGCTGGAAGAAATTTCATTAGAAATAAGTAGGACCTTTGTACTCTTTTATCTGTATTTGTTCTTTTCGATTTTAAGTGTTTGTGTGTACATAAATAAATAAATAAAAAAAATAAAAAAACAAAGAGTATCAAGGTCTGTTTAATGAGGCAATGTCTTACGACTGATAGTATAGAACTAATAGTCCAATTTGCCTGCTGTGGTCTTCCCGTCCCATTATAATTTGGGTGTCTTCAAGGCTAGAGTGATTAGGCTCCTTATAAACACACAATTGTTCGCAAGTAAAGCGCTTTGCTGCTCAGGAGAGTGAGAGATAGTCGCAACAGCATCCTGAGAACTGAAGCGGAGAGCTAAAGCTCTCCGATTATGAAATTTCTTATGCAAAGGGTACTAACACTAGATAAAAGGTACCTATTTATTAAATACTAACACTCCATGGATCTTTTTGTGTCCGAGATAAAATAAATTCTATTCTCTAAACTAGTGCGCCTCACCATCAACAAATGCATCACTGCTTACAATCAGGTGGTATCGCAGTCAAGCACTAGTTAATATTATTACAAAAAAAATATAATCAGATGAATGAGACTGACTTCTCAGTTTATAGTAATATTATGGCTTCATAGCTCTATAATAGTGAATATTGAACAATATTATTATGACTTACCTATGCTCTCTGGAGCCAGATTCTCCTTCATTCCTCGGTTTGGGGATAACGCCACTAAATAGTGGAGCCTTGCCCGCCTTAGCATTGTTGTATCGCCCAAAAGGAGCGAACGAATTTGATAGTTTCCTCTTAAAAGTAACACCTTTCGGACCATTCAGTGAAGTCTCCGTCTGTCTATCTGCACTTCGTGAACTCTCACCTTCAGTTTCAGCTAATTTAGTATTCTTATCACCTTCGTAACAAAGACGATAGTTTATGTTGTCATTTAAAGTCAATAAATCTGTTTTAGAACCAGGAGACTTGTCACAAAAGTCTTCAAAAGACACAATCTCGTAATCTTCGTCATCTTCATGTAATAATTCTGGTGATTTGTACGGTATCTTTGGCATTTTTCTTTCTTCTAAATGCGAAGCACAGAATCCATGAATCTAATTTTAGAACCTTGTAAATTAAAGAACAATTAGAGTTTCTAAATATGGCTAGAGGATAAATGCACTTATATTTCTCATTTTATGTATTTTGAATCGCTAAAACAAAGGCGCTATTTATCAAAATTTTATCAAAATTCGTTATCTATCCATTTGTTGTTATGGGTATTTTTTTTTAAGTCAAAGATTAGATGTCAGGCTATAGTCAGAACTCATTGTGCCTTGTTTTTAGTTCAATCAATTTTGAATGACAATCTGTGGAAAAGAAAACAAACTAATTTCTAAAAATACAACATACCTATTCCAAAATATATTTTATTACATTTTTTTTTGTTTTTCTTTTCTTTAGATATTCGTGGTACTGGGTTGATTTTAATAAAAGTCAATTTTGTTGGCAACAAAAAAAAACCAAAAAATTAATGATAACTTTGAATGTTGTGGGTACTCAAAAAAAAGGTCTTAGTAGGTAATTTAAAATATGCCATAAAAATAGGCAGATGCGTGGACAACATGGTGGATAATTGATATCTAAAGTAAAATTTTAATTTGATAGTTTTATATAAGTAACGAATGCAGTAATTTTATAACGATGGATTGGAGAAACGCAAAGATTCTGCTCGCTTCTACCGCGACGATGATGGTCGCAGCACAAATAGTGAAAACAGCTTACAAGTATTTCTCAAGAAAAATAACTCAACACGAAAGTTCCAGTGTCGACACATGTAACGAAAATTTGAGTACTAAAAATCGTGAGATAAACGATGTAATACTGTTCTCCGACGACGTAGTCCAACATACAATAAGAGTACCACCTAACAAGGACCTATCTATTTGTGAAAGTAGACAGCTGAACTGCTTAAAATTAATTAAATACATAAAATCAGCACGTGAGACCCTGGATGTGTGTATGTATTTGATAACAAGCAGTGAAATTGCAGAACAAATCATTCGGCTGGGAGAGAAACACGTTTTAGTCAGAATAGTTGTTGACAGTGATATGGCTTTCACACCACCATCGCAAATTAAAAAGTTACAAGAATACAGTGAGTATAATCGGAACAAATTACATGTCTGCAGTGAAGTAACGAGCATTGTAACTTTTGTGAAAGTTGTGTTTAATTTGTTATGCTCTGTACTTTCCAGGTTTCATCCAAGTGCAGACAAACAAAAAAACAATGCTGATGCATCACAAGTTTTGTATTATTGACGGGCCAAAAGCCATAAAACGGAAGAATTTATTAAAAGCACATGCAGAAAAGTTGAATATTCATGCACAGTTTATCAAGAATATTAAACAAGTACCAAAGACCAAGGCCATCAAATGTTTCGTTATGGCTGGTTCATTAAACTGGTCTACCCAGGCTATGGTTTCAAATCACGAAAGTGTTATAGTTACAAGTCATCTTAATATAGTAGGAAAGTTTGAAAAGGAATTCGAAACTTTATGGGTGGAGAATGAACCGGTAATTAACTATTTTATTTATCCATTTACTTATTTTGGAGGATTATTTATTAAACTCAAATCTTTTAATCTTTTTTGCAGGCAATAACGACGATTACATGATGATTACATTTAAACACATGGCACATCATCGAACAAACGCTATTACGGTTAGTACGTAATTTATTTATGTCATTCGTTTTACAGGGAATTTCCCCCCAATATTACTCAGTTAATTCATTTTCAGTATATTTTTATTAAAGCGTATAAACCACTACTATCGTTTTTCGTTATGCGAAGTCATCATTGCCACGATTAATTATTTTACAGTATCAAAATGAATTAATTCTTAATAATTATTTCCATCTTGATAAGGATTCTCTATGGCTCAATATTCGTTTTCATTTCCCGTTCCTCACAAATGACAGGAGACGAACCATAGACAACTCCATGTGCACTTCAATTTCGATCGATCATATGTTTTCTTTGTGTAGTTTTTTCAGCCGCTGTAATTCGAATTGGTTATAAAGTTCACGTGTTAAATCGGCTCTAAACCCTCGATAATCGGCTCGTTGTGCTATATTGATGCTCATTAATTGTCTGTAGAGTGTGAATATATAAAATTTTGTGACTAAATTACGTGGTGCATAATAGGTGAATTTCTATGTGCACGTGCTTGCATTTTTCAGGCTAATTGTAATGTTTCAGTTTGAAGTGTGGTACAAGGTGATCTTAGATTCATAAGACCAGTCTTATTTATGCAACCACTCCCGCCCGAGCCCAGTTTTTCAGTCTATCCCATAGAAACCGTGTGTTTAACAGTGCTCTAATAAGTTTGAAATCTTAGGTTGGAAAATACTTTGGTTGTTTTATTACGAACCAGTGTCATTATGAATCCTATATCCTGGATTAGTATTCCGTTGGATGAAGTGTCTGTGGTACGTATTGAAAAATAATAGGTTATTTTGAAACTGAAAATGAGAAAAAAACAAGTTGCATTTGAAGGACATTCTAGAAAGGTCATAATGTTTTTGTTTTTTTTTCTATTTAATTTCCACCTGTAGTATTTATTGCACCTTACACGACGATACCCTTTAAGCCCTAAAACTGCAGTCAGAGTATGGTTAAAGAAATGGGATAAACATTATTAATTTTAACTAGTAAATCAGTTTTAATTGCATGGAATACAAATATAATAAACATTAAAATCTATTTCCTCTAATGTAGTGTAATCCATCACAAGGCAAACAATTTTCCAGACATGTGCAACTGCCACATAGGCAATCTTTTCATTGTCATCTTCTAAATACATTAATCAAATTCAATCACATGTCAAGAAGAAAATTACTTTATGTGGCATGTATGCCAGCATATTTCATTGTTAATCTTAGATCTTGCAAATAAGTAATTGGTAAATATAAAAAAGCGCTATGTAGAGTACTTTTGCATTATTTTTTATTATGCAGAAAAAGTGCATTATGTAACAAAACATGATTAAGAAAAATTACTTATTAGTTATTGCTTAACACACAAATGAAATTTGATTTTTAAATTTATTGACCATATAGGCAGAATAAGCCATAGTTTCAAGACATCAGAAAACTTAATTCTTAAAATTTAGGAAACTTAAACAGTCATAAGTATGAACTAAGGTACTTATCTCAGTTATACATGTATATTATTAGATTTTGCAGATATTAGCTTGACCATATAGTTAATAGATTTTCCTGTATCTAGGTTGGGTCATGATTTCCGAGATAGTATCTATGTTACAATCATCTCATCAGTTTTGTCTAGATCATTTTACCATAAAGTGTACATTATATTACCATTTATCACTGTTATACTTTAAAAAAATAATGCAGTTGTAAAATTTACATTGATTTGACCTAATAATATTTTTTTACTTGGCCACCACATCCGCTGATTTATTAATAAACATATTTATTATACTAAGCTAGATGTTTATGTTCTCGTAACATATCTGTATGTACAAATATTTAATTTTTTTTTCTTATTGTTTCAGATAAATAACCCAAAAATAAAATCCCACATGTGCCAGTGTAAAATATGTGCTAAAAGTTATTTTCTAGTGAACAATTATAGTAAGAGAAATTGTGCAAACGACCAATATATTACGTGAAAAATAATAATTGTAAAAAAATGTGAGTTCAACAGTTTTCTGAATTATCGTGTTTATAAAGTGCACATTGGATGCAGTGTTCTTCGCTAGATGGCGCTGTTCGGATTGTTGCTAAGCAAGTGAGATACTTGTTCGGCCACTCCACGCTAGATGGCGTTTATGGTAAGTTTAAATATTAATTTGAACAACAGATGTTGCCACCAGATGTCGCTCACAATTCAGCGCCATCTAGTGCCGAGTAGCGAGAATCAATTTAGTTTCTTAAAGATGTAGATGGCGCTACTTGGATCAAATAAACTATAATTCTTGAACAAAATTGCACTTGAATTTAATAAGTAAATCATATTAAAACGGTTAAGTATTTGGGTAGTAATTATCAACTCCAGGACAAGTAAAATTTATTTGATCGAAATCTTCAATTTTAAAAGTCAATGCACTGTACGCAGGGCATAGTTAGTTTTTTGCCTTTGAAATATGTTTTAACTTATGCACCAGCCATTAGGTAAAACAGAAGGTTTAAGGTTTCGTTTTTTTATCGTATTTTGACTTAGCACTAGCTTGAAATGCTAATGCGACTATGGCGGAAAAAGGAATCAAGGACTTCTTTTAAATTACAATATCATTTAACTTCTGGATTATAATATATTCATGCCCAAAATACAAAGCATCTGTTAACACCACATACTATTCAGCACTGTCGTATCTTCAAACATGGCGGACATCCATTATTTAAAGAACTAAGCTTCGCATTTGACATCCGTTAATCTGCCTTAAACACTTTCAACGGTCAAGGACTGTCTAGCTCCACAGCCGTGTGAAATGTTGTGAAATAACAGGTTATGCAATCGGAATAGAAAATTTGAATAAACCAGCCTTGAACCTCGGTTACGTAGACGAAACTACTTGGAATTCGGTTTTCGGAAAAGTCATTTGAATGCCTGCGGCTTCCATTCAGGTACAAACGCATTGCTATTTAGTATTCCTTTCTATGTCGATTTAAATACATTTCTCAGCAACACCGATTCACCGATTGCTTGGCTGGCATAGTAACCGCTAAGCGCTACCTATTTTTAAGTCGTGAAAAAAATCATAAGTTAGTATTGAAATAAAAAATTAATTACAGCCATAATTATTGATAGTTGACCATTAACGCTGTGTTTTATGAGAAGCCTCTTCATTATCATAAATAAGTACGATTTGTGTAGCTAATTTTAAGTCCGTGGATCGTGATTTATAAATATTTGGTTATTAAATACTCATCTTTAATAATTTAGCAGTTAAATTTAATGACATAGGCCGTGATGGGATGTCAATAACACGAATCAAGTTAGAATCCTTTGATTACTGTTGAGAGGTATAAAATACTTGTAATAGTGCTTGTAAATGTGGCACTTTTTACACTGCTGCCTGCTTTTTCGAGGACTAGTAGCTAACATACGACTGAGGTGTCATTGATAATTTTTTTTTTTAAGTGTTATTAAATAACATCTCCCGCTCTGAGTGTAGCGAGAGGGAGTGTCAGACTTTGGAACCCACATGTGTTCCTTTAGTTGCCCTTTACGTCCAGGGCCGCGATTATTATCGAACAGACCCGCAGCCCTATGTTTCGATGACGAATTGTTAAATGAAATTGTCAGTAAGTAAATTGATTGCAAGTTACAATAAGGAGACTCGTTATTTTGTTTTTCTCTTAAGTCTATCAACTTTATTCCGCGGCTGCGGTCTTGTGTCCTCTCCCTCAGGAATCTTGTATTTTTCGGGATAAAACGTATCCTCTGATTCTCAGCGTTAATGTGCAAGAAACTCCCTGGACACTCTTTTAAATCATATTCATCGTCATCATCATCATCTTCCTGCCCTTGTCCCGTGTTATTTGGGGTCGGCGCAACATGTTTTTTTTCTTCCATTCTGCCCTGTCATTCGTCATGCTATCACTAACTTCCTTTTCTTTCATATGACTCTTCACACATATTATGAGTTAGAAATAAATATTACTTAATAAGGCTGTTTACGTTGTTATTATCTTACTCTAGGTTGACTATTTGACGCTTCCTTGGTAGTCATCTAGTTCGCATAAATATAGTCTTTCAATGAAAAGGCTACTAATACATTCAAGCATGGTGGAAGTCTGCAGCACGTTTCCTGCGCAGATAGTCGTGAGGACACCGCATTCTTTGCTTAGCATTAATTAAATTCAACGCGTCACATTTTATTCAGCATTTACGTCTTGTTCTAAGAATATATGTAGATATGTCAGCGCATTCTGTTCGTTATTACTAAGGTAGGACGTTGATTTCGAGTGATTTGATTATTTGATTTGCATATTATTTATGTATTTGCTAACGCAATAGCTTCCTGGAGATTGTTGAAGGTCCAAGGGTTTTAGCATTCGCAGCGGTGTTTATATGTACCTATATTCTTGGGTACCCTTTGCATATTACGTAAGTAATTTGAATTTCTGTTACTAGCAGATGCGAATATTACGCACCTTACTTTGTTAAACTTGTTCAAATAATATGTTATTGGTCTTATGATCATCATCTGGTTAGCCTTTTTCAAACCATTTTGGAGGTGGCTTCCAATCTGACACCAGACGCATCAAGATACCAGTTTAAAACTAATATTATAAAGAGGAACGATTTTGATTTTTGTTTGTAATGTATAAACTCAAAAACTACTGGACGGATTTCAAGAATTCTATCATCAGTAAATTGTAAAGTGTGTGTGTTGTTGTTATGTGTTGTTGTGTATTGTGATTGTTGTGTGTTGTGTGTAATTTTTATTTTTGGTGTACAATGAAGAATATATCTATCAGTAGAATGCTACTTTATCACTGACTTAGGCTATATTTTCCTCTTTCATACGGGCGAAGCCGCTGCCAAAAGCCAGTATTTTATATAAAGCGACGGCCTATCTCACCTTCACAACTCAGTTACTGGGTAATACGATTCTCCATGGTAACATTTTTTCGTGTATGGGAAATTATCAAACAACTTGACGAGAGACCGTGTTAGGCTTTTATTGACTAAAACCCGCCCGTGTTCCTTCAGATGTCCCTGGCATTCCAGAGCCAAGGGTCATCGTGGAACGAGTCATCTTTCGAGTAATCCCGTAATGGTAGACTTTCTAGCTTTTAGGAGGTGCTAGAAAGAGCAGGGCCGATGCCCGCTGGGATTTTCTGAACAGGAAACCCGACATCCTAGAACGCAAAGGGCAACTGAAGAAGACAGGTTTGGTTTTCGTCAATAAAAGTTTTACACTGACTTCTTCCGCTCTAGGGTAGAGTGAGAGGGCGCAATTGGATGATTTCCTACCTCAAAAAAAGTCATGTGTTCCTTCCCGTGACTACTGACGACTATCACATACAATAATCAGTTTATCTCTCATAGTAATAAAACAGTAGTTTATCAGCTCTACAATACAACTTTAACTAGGTTTAAATACTTACTACCAACTTTGAATAATAAATACGTTGTCCACTATAAATAATTCATAAATCTCACGTTCTTTATGAACTGCTAAAAAAACATGTTATCTACAATCTCTCAAGTGCCACATTTCTACTGTATTAAGAGAATACAAACTGCTTCATTTATTAGTTTTATTTGTTTCTTTTTTGGGACATTTTGACCCGTGCGTTGTGTTAAGATTGGGACACAACGAGAGTAAGACGCTGACATTTTGTTTTGTTTTTATTTGGCGCTTGTTCTGGAATTAAAATATGCTAAAAAATATTGATTGGAATTATATTTGAGAACTAGCTACTTCTAGCGAATGTAGCTTTCTTCATACAAACTTTGGACCCCTATTTGATCCCCAAAGCGGGTGAGTTTTGGAAAATCCTTTCTTAATCTTTGTATACATAATTAAATAAATCTCTGAACAAAATTACAGCGTTCTAGGTCCAAGAGTTTAACCAAGGCGTTGATAGGTAAGTGAGTCAGACCTTTGCCTTTTATAGCTTCTAGTTTAAGAGCCATCTTATCTATCCAGGATTATAATTGAAATACCTTCGCCCGCATACAAAAATATAGCCTATGTCACTCATGAATAAAGCAGCATTCTACCGGTGAAAAAGAATTTCGTAATCGGACCAGTACATTCAGAGATTACCACAAACTTTGCAGAGGTAAAGTTAGTTTTTCCTGTTTATAATCTTATATAAATGTAGATTAAAATAAAGGAATTTAATCAAACAATTAGCTGGATTGACAAAGCATTGGTTTGGTAGCTTTTTTAATTCTAAGGCGAAACGAAAACTATAGTTATTAACTCCCGAATTAATTTACCCTGTGTGTGCGCAAGTGGGACTCTATAGTGCATACCTACTTTTCTCAATTTATAATACAAGGTGTCTCAAAAGTAAGTTCACATTTGCTTATCTTATTACGCGAAAGCAACTATTCTGAGGGGCGCGGGGGGTATGTCAGTCGGTAGTCTGGCTCTTGGGAATTTAGTCGCTATGGAGCGTTTCTCTGGTGCGGACCGTGCGTTGTGCGTACGTGAGTTTTACAAAAACGGTAATTCGGCGACTGTAGCGCGTAGAAAATTCTGCAGTATTCGACATATTCGTCACTTAAATGATGCGCCTAGCACTCGTCTCATTGCAAAATGGGTTGAGAAGTTTGAAGAGACTGGGTCAACTCTGGAGAAACCAAAATCTGGGCGACCAAGAACATCAAGAACAGCCGAAAACGTGGACAGTGTTACTCAGTCTATTCGAGATGATCCAAACCTCTCGATTCGGAAGCGTGCTGTTGCTTTAAATGTGCACAGATCTTCATTATGCCGCATTTTACACAAAGATTTAAAGCTGCACCCGTACAAAATTCAGTTAGTGCAAGAACTGAAGCCTCAAGATGCTGGTCAGAGGCTTGCCTTTGTAAATCAGATGATTGAGCGCTTTCCAACGTTCACCAACATCTTGTTTTCCGATGAAGCCCATTTTCACCTGAATGGGCATGTAAACAAGCAAAATTGTCGTTACTGGAGTGCAACCAACCCAAAACAAAAACATCAGAAACCGCTACATTCACCCAAAGTCACCGTATGGGCAGCGATGTCGGCGCGAGGAATTATCGGCCCTTACTTTTTTGAAGATGGAAGGGGACGCACACTCACAGTGAATTCAGAGCGTTATGTGGAGATGTTAGACGAGTTTTTCGTACCCCAACTGCAAAACTTTCCTGGTTACAACCAAAGAACATGGTTCCAGCAGGATGGAGCAACTTCACACACGTCCAACAGATCTCTGCCTCGAGTTCGAGAAATTTTTCCGAACAAATTAATCTCCAGGCGAGGTGACATAAATTGGCCTCCACGGAGTCCCGATTTAACGCCTATGGATTTTTTCCTGTGGGGTTATGTCAAATCAAAAGTTTACGCTAATAAACCGACTTCCCTGGCACAATTAAAAGAAAATATCCGTCATGAAATGGCAGCCATCACGGAGACTACCTGCCGAGCTGTCATAGGCAATTTTAGTGCCCGACTAAATGAATGCCGAGAGCGCAACGGTTTACATTTGGACGATGTTATTTTTAAAAAATAAATTCCCAAACAGTGTACTTCAATATAAAATAAACATTTTTTCAATAAAGCTAAGACTTTTCTTTTAAAAAAAGATTTAAATGTGAACTTTCTTTTGAGACACCTTGTATGAGCACTTAAATCGTTTATGTATAGTTTCAACGACACTAAAACTAATCAGAATACATTTAAAAACGTTAATATCTTAGTCTAATATTAGCAACATCAAACGAAAGTTCGATGATCTGAGAACAGTGTCGTGTTCGTTAGAAAGTCGCCTACGTTGAGTGTGGGACGAAACTTCCCTATGTTTATAAAACTGTACGCTTTAAAAATAGTTAACGTTTCGCTTTCTGTCGCTTAGCTACCGGTGTATTTGCGTCCTAATGCAAAGCCGTGTGACTCACATAAAGTTTAACATTTTAAATGTTTTTATATTTACAAACAAAGCCAAGCTGAAGGGTTAACAGCACCGGATGTTTTGTCCAGATATGGAATATCCAAAGGAAGTGGATAAAATAAAAAGGGTGAATCGGAACTTATAATCGATATAATCGTGGATTCGATCCGGGTATACGATTATAGTGTTGTTGACATCGATCACTGAAATGATCGTATTGTGTCTGTGTCTTGTTGGCGCCATTTTCTCGGACAATGTCTAGTATTGTTGTCTTACAAGTAGTTCTTATAAGAATCAATTGGATGTCGGAAATGTCTGACGTATAAACATCGAGTATTCTCATTAGATTCCGAAGCGTCGGGCTGTAGATTTCCATTTGACGTCGTTTTATTGTCAAATAAGCCGAAAGCCGAATCTTATTCAATAACGACGATGGATTGTAGCGTTCCTTCCTCTATTAAATTGTCTAGTAAGGAACGGAAATCTCGCCTGTGGTATATTCTGATAAGAACCTTATCATGGTTAATTCTTTTATAATTGCAATAACAGAATATATGCTCATTAATTATATACGCACTGTTTAGCATACCTCCTTCAGTTGAACAGGTCATGCAGAATTCAACGATGCGATAATAACGTTGAAACATCATCAATCTTTTATATACAACGTTCCTAATTAATGCGGGCGTACGTTACATCAAGTTACACTTTACAAGTAATTATTTAATGGATATGTCTGCAGGTAGAAGCTGCGTTTATATGCAGATTCATTTTTATATGCTAATAATAAAAGTAAGTATGTTTTTATTAAGTCTGGCTATATTTTTTTATGGCGTTGTTTTATAGCGGTAAGGGGTTATCTTAATTAATGCATAAGTCTTAAAACTTATTAATTAGCTGCAGTTGATACACGCAGATGCTACTGTTAGAAATTGTCTATACGCACAAAATGTTTGGGGAGTACTTCTGTGAGTAAGTGTTTCCTAATATAGATACTGTCAGGATGGGGGCGCAATGAAAGGCTTCTAGTTGGATAATTACTATTATTATATTGTATTAAGCACTTTCATATATGTTTTCTGTATAAAATGCGTCCCGATTTCTATGACGTTTTCCTATCTTATTGTTTGAACATCAATCCATACTAAACTTTTATAACATAAACCTCAAAAGTATAACATGCCAGTTTGCAATTTAATAATAACTGTGACCTCCATAGTCGTCACAATACCTAATAATATTAATAGGTATGTGGTTAAGTCAAGAATGAAAAGATATTCAGTGAACCATCCAGGATGATCCAGGTGTATTTGTGTATCTAATTTCGTGTAGCCATTTTTATTATTGATATGATTGTGAAAGTAGAAAACACATAACTTTAGCCTATGCGGCCTCAGTGACAGAATAATTTCAGTTGACAGTTGAAAGAATTTTTAAAATTGGTTCTATATTTTTGAGTTTTTTACTTAATTACAAATAAAAATACAAATCTTTCTTTTTCTTATTTATAGATTATTATTCTATATTTGTTTTGACGCCGTAGAAACACAAAGTCGTCCTAAACTTATCCATATTCATAAATGTTTGAAAACACGAGTAAGATAATACTGTTGTAATAATGTTCCTTTAATATGTTGTGAAACATGTTGTTTTGTTTTAAGTTTGTTTGGGAAACAAAACGTGTTGATGTTGTTTTGTTGCGAGTTTGCGACTTGTTGCCTGTGAGCTATTGGTGCTGCTTACCTTGAGATTTAAGGGATTTTAAGATAAGGAATTTTCTTTTCGTAGGGAATCATCAAATTACTTCTCCCGCTCTGGGTGCGAGAGGGAGTGTCGGATTTTTACTGAATAAAACTCACCATGTTCCTTCAGTTGCCCTTTGTCGAAGATCAACCTTGATTTGCAAACGAAGAGGTTATTGTTAGATATTTTTTGTTGGTCTCTGTTGACCGTAGATACAATTTTTTATTATCTCTCGTCATCTATCTATACTATCTGTGATTAATTTAAAGTGGACAGTCGTTAATCCGGACCTCTGTTGTATGGGTTCGCGATTATCCGGATTGACAAGAACCGCAAGCAGATATCTTTAGGGTGTTTTTAATATTCGCTAATGTCCTACAACTCTGTAATATAACTCCCACTAATGTCCATTTCATACAAGTATTTATTGTACGCGGGACGTGTTTTTCTTTGCATTTTGAAATTATCTCGCATGCGGGGCAATCCCGCATGCGTGATGAAATCCGCACGATATCGAAAACACCCTTATAGTTTAAAAGATAACCCGCGTCCGACAGGTTATCTTTGTCTTGTTTCTTTGTAGTAATCTAGTTTCCGCACTAAGTTCTTGATGGTCCATTATAGCCTTCATTCTAACTAGATCACGTTTCTTCAGAAGCAGATAAATATTGATGTATTTCTGAAATTAATATGAATGTCAAAAATCACTCCTTTTCATATATTCAGTTATTCGAATTTCAGTTTATCCGAATTGGTTACGTCAATAATTAGTCCTGTTAATGGAGTTTCTACTGCTCTGCTTTACTGCGAAAAAAAGGCCCTCATATTGAGGCCTTTTTTTGGTGTTTGCAACGAAAAGGAGAGTCAGCCTTTAACTGACTAAAACTCACCTATGTTCCTTTAGTTATCTTCTGCGATCTAGGGCCGCGCTAACTCTGAGGTGAACATGAAGGCCTAGGTTCGATTTCCGGGTCGGGCAGTCTTATTGGGAGTTTTCATTTACAATTTCTTAGTAGCATCCCATAATCCAGCTTTGTGCTTTGATGTCAATGTGTATTTCTTATTTGAAACATAACCGGCCTAAGGTAGTATTTGAAAAATACACACAGTGTCTAGTCTACGTCTCATTTTTCCAACTCTCTTTTCGCAGGTATGGGAGAGACTTCTTTCCGTTTCCTTCTTGTCTTTACTTTGTACCTACTACCACCCGCTTCTCTGGTTATTGCTCCGCTGCCATTGGTAGTCATTTAGTCTATATTATACGTCATGAACCTGTCTATCCCATCATCATCATCATCATCATTTCAGCCGAAAGACGTCCACTGTTGGACATAGGCCTCCCCCAAGCGTCGCCACAATGACCGATCCTGTGCTTCTCGCATCCACCGCACTCCCGCGACCCTCACCAGGTCGTCGGTCCACCTTGTGGGAGGCCTTCCAACGCTGCGTCTTCCGGTGCGCGGTCGCCACTCTAGAACCTTTCGGCCCCATCGGCCATCTGTTCTACGAGCAATGTGCCCTGCCCACTGCCACTTAAGTTTGGCGATTCTTCGGGCTATGTCGGCGACCTTGGTTCTCCTGCCAACGTTGTGTCTATCCCATACTGAAAAAAAAAAACTGGGCAAGTGCGAGTGGGACTCGCGCCCTGTGGGTTCCTACAAACTTACCTATGTAAAGAGTTTAATTCCTGATTGGAGCATCGAAGTTTTCTCCAAATCGCGAAAAAAAATAATTTTGCAACGTATACGTCACAAATTCTTTTTTTTTCGCGAACAGCTAAATTTTCTGTTTTCAGATTTATTCCTATACTTGTGTTATAAGACCTTGCTTTATACTTACAAAATTTTAGGATTCTGGGTCAACGGGAAGTACTGTAGAATTTTGGTTCCCTTGAGTGTCGAAATATGCGTTTTTTTTGCGATATAAACGGTCATACCTTTTTTTCCCGTTAACTTTGAAGTTTGAGTTTTTGACAGCTTCAAGGGACCGCGGACCTAAGTACATGGTTTTAATTTCAACTTAATACGTCCACGCGTTCCCGAGATAAAGGGTCTTGACAGACAGACAGACAAGCAGACTGACGGACAACAAAGTGATCCTATAAGGGTTCCGTTTTGTCCTTTTGAGGTACGGAACCTAAAAAAATGTCAATGCGTCTGGTAGTACCAGAGATCTTTATTATAAATAGTATGTGTGTACATTAATAAATAAATACCTGCTGTCTCTGCTAACACTTCTAGAAATACCTACTGGCGTGATGTTATGTAGTTGTCCCATACATGAAGCACGGACTAGGATCGTGACGTATAATAGTATTACTAGTAACAATTACAAATCCTACGGCTTATCTGTCCTACAGACGGTCACGCACCACCGACGCGCTTCTATTTACACCTTACATGTAGTACGTATATAATTGAACTAATACTATTAAGAGGGGCCTTCCCAACCCGTCTATCGTCAACGTGAGCATGGTTTAGAAGCATGTTGTTTCATCCAACGCAATGTTTGATAAAGAGGCAACGCGAAAAGAGATAACGCCTTCACTCGAATATTTCACATTTTTTTTTTAAATTAAGGATTTTTTTATAAATGTTATGGATAATGGATTTGTTTAAGTACTTAATAGATTTCGAAAAAATGATCGTCATTTAGAATTACAATTAAACGTGAAAGGTTTCTATAGGTATATGTAGTTATATTTTTTTTTTACTTTTTAATATAATATGAGTACATTATGAAGGGTCAAAGTTTACACAAAATAGCAGATTGTCATAGATCTTTACTGGATTCGTTTTACACAAATGTATGATTTGATTTCAATAGAAATCTACATAACATCCACACAATATCTGTGTTTACAAAATATCTCATATCCGCGTACATCGAAGGACTGGAACAGTTTGTCTGCTGCGGTTTTTCCGTCCAACTATAATTTAGGTATCTTCAGGCTAGAGTGAATAGGCTCTTAATAAACTAGTGCGCCTCACCATCAATGATTGCATCACTGCTTACCATCAGGTGGGATCGCAGTCAAGCACTAGTTTATAAATATCAAATAAAAAAAAAAAATCTAGAGAGAGATGTGTAATGACTTTATAATCTCGTAAGAGCGGTTGTATGGAACTATATCTCGGGTTGGTCGCTCTTAAGAGCAAAATAGACCTATAAAATCGAACAATGGCTAAAACTTTTGCGTTTCCGCTCACAATAAACTTTATTGCGTCTGTACGTATATATGATAATAGATTTAGTTGTTTAAATGGTTGCATATTATTCACGAGTATATGTAATTTACGAGCAATTTGCAAAAGTGCTAGTTTACGAGGCTCTTATAGGGACATTATGTAGGGGCCTTGTTTATGGTGTAGAGACCGGCTAAGCTCCGAGAGGGACCACGCACACCAGGCATAGATTGTGGTTACAAGTGCTGATAATAAATTGGCCTTATATCATCAAATAGTTATCTTATCCTTCCCGTTTCGTTTTGGGTGGAACAAGAGTGTCAGTTTTGTTTTTTTGATAGCATTGTGGATGATATCGTTACAAAGTACAATGGATTGAGAGATAGACACAAAACCTACCCGTGTTTTCATTTTGTTATTGATGCTTTGACTACATTATCGTGTTTCGTTGTCGCGATTAAAACATCGTATTCGGGTATGTACACGAATACGTTGTCTATTTTTATTTATTTATTATTTATTTATCGTTTATTTCAGGCATATTAACCAACAGCAATATTATAGAATTAAATAAAATTAAAATTGTCATAACATAATGAATTAATTAAATTAAATTAGCATAATATTAGCCGTCAATCGCATTTCTATGCGACTGTGTAAGCGTCGACAAGCATTCGTGTTCGCCCGAATATTTCCCGATTGGCGAACTACTCGGCCTCATTTGTCGCGATAGCGAGACTGTTCGCTGAATCCCGATAATGTTGACAAACAAAAACACGTGAAAATACATTGCTATCTAGCATAGATATCTTTTATTTCTTTTGTTTGCCATCATTTTCGTTCACGAACTAAACTACAAAATTATTCCAGCATATTGCTTGTAAAAATGTCGTGTAACGCTAGTAAAATTAATTTTCTCGGTAGCTATCATAATTTAATTATTTAATTAAGTTTTACACGCAAGTCTGTTCGCGTGAATATGATGACTTGGTCTGTTCCGCTACTGACTCTGCTATGCTGTATTCATTACGTACAAGAAATTATAATTTTTGGTCTTATCCGAATAGATACAATGAACAAATTATTATCCCGCACACAGCGATATCGAATAGAATGAAGTCCGCCATTTTTTGCGGAGTCTAGGTTCGAAAATAGAACTTAATTATTACGTTAGCGTATTATCATACAGATGATGTTATTATAACTTTTCACGGGTATAATGGCTGACGTTAACGTGTCGGTACAGCCTCAGGGCGGTGCAGCTTTTCGAACTTTGAATGAGGTCCCCCGCTCCGCATGGCAACTGGATTAGAAACGCTCCAAATTCTCATTGTCAATACACAAATAATTGAATCTTACCTTCTTCTATAACTTTGGCATCACCTGCATTTGGTCTATGTGAAAAAATGGATCCCCATATATTTGGCGTCTCGTTACTCAATGTCTTGTGCCTTTGTGTGTTTGAGACTATTGTCTGACGCGAATTTTGAAGCGAGCAACCCCAGTTCCGTATTAAGCAATTAAGCCCTTATTTAAAGTGGGACAGTATTGATTTACGGCTGTTCCATTTTGGCGGTTGCGTCGTTTCTTAGCCGTTTTTGGCGGCGTCTTCCCGCCAGGTGCGAGTCGTACTTTTTTCCTTGATAGCATTGTGGACGGTTTCGTTTCAAAGTACAATGGATGCGAGATTTGCACAAAAACTCGGCGTAAAAAGGGGGGGTTGTAGAAAAAACTATGCTTATGCTGAATGTCCAAACGTTAGTTCGTTGGACTGTAGTCGCGTGCCGCGATGCTTTATATTTAATAGTTTTTTTTTTTGCTTTGGTCCCAGGTGAAGGCGCAGCTTGACGCTCGCCGCGATCACGAATAAACACGATTATTAACTTTAATACATGATATTGTTTTACATTTAAGTCTCGTTCATATCCTGCTTGCTGATTTAAACACTAAAATGTTAAAGATACAGATCGAAAGCAATTAAAACTACGTTTCAGTAAAATTCTTTAAAACATCAGCTATTTTCGTAGCTAACAATTAGTCACTAAAAACGATGCTTATTCCAGAGTTCGTTGCCACGAAAATCACAAGATTAATGCGTGTTATTCTTCTTTCTCTAACACTGCTTGACAGAGGAGTCGACTAAAAATACTAAAATGGATTAGTGGTCTATGCGTTACACGGTTTCAGTTTTATCTTCCCGTCAAGATTGCACCAACTTAAACGCGTGGGAGGATATTAAACTTTTAATGCTGTCACCGCCACAGTATAACAAAATTGACAGTTGACACTGTCTGTCAATCGGTTTGATACACCCCAACAATGGTTCCCGCGCTTTTATGGGATGAATGATTGAACGAGTGAATGGGTCGCTGCGGGCGGCTGATGACTGACTTTGTAGTCGTGTGTATGACTAAATTAAATAAATATTTTATTGTACTGTGTGAATTTGAATGATGAGCTACGTCGTAAAGTCTTGTATTTATTTGTTGTGGTTTAGTAAACGGATATTTGATGGCTTTTTGATAGGGTGCTTTTTTTCTTATATTCCCAACGTAAAGAAAACTTTAATTAATAAAATTATAATTGTAATGAAAAGTAGGAAGTTCCGCACTCGTTTTAATTCATTAAGATTATAAAAAATGTACTAATCAGTGTTCCACTGGCGCCTGATCTAGATAATGCCGCTCTGCAAATTCAGATAAAAAAATAATAATTTTAATTACGTCGAATTATGTAAGATTTTTTTATAACGACGCCGTGTTCGCAGCTGTTCGTGCATTAAAATGTTATTTTTTTTCGGATGCATGTACTGGCGAATGAATACCTGAATCTAAATGCAACATTTTGCATAATAATTATAAATAATCATTTGCTTCGCTTCTCTGTGGCAACTACTTTTGCTGGTGAAAAATACCATCTTACTATAAAAAATCCTTATATTAAATCTATTACAGAGAAACTGACTCGATAGATGTTATCCTGTCTTAGCAATGAACTGTCAAACGCTCAGACTTAAATAGACGTAGTTTTCTGTAATTTCCTTCTTTTCTGCACAATATTCTTATTTTTTCTTTCAATAAGAACCTTCTCCCGATATTAATAAACAGAACAAGAAAAGAATGAGCGAAATTGGCCCAGCCGTTCACGCGTGATGACGTGACCAAGGGAAATAGGGATTCATTTTTTATATTATAAAAATAGATATAATATGCAGCTTTTGAGCCATTCGAGTTTATTTTCTCGTTCCTTCAGTGCAGTTTTTCTGACTCTCATAACGCATTACCGTTTACTACGGATTTATAAATTTTAATACCAAGTTCCGCCGCCATTTAATTTTATATATCATCTTTGTTATTTTCCTAAGTTCATACCATGTTGCAGTATTGAAGGAAGCTTAACATCTTTTTCATAGTAATCCTGTGGAAGTCCGTTAATCTATTGGTGCAAGCGCGCGATCTTCGAATATTTAAGATGTCCCGCCTGCGTGCACACGCGGCCACTCAAACAATTCGTGTTGTAATCCAACATCTTTTTAGCAGTGTAATGTATACCGAGGAAAAACTGTGTAATTGCACATTGCGAAATATCTCCGGTACTATTATTAGTTTTTGTTCATAGAGTTTCGAGGAAGTCGGCCGGCTGCCTCAAAATCATCTGGATGTAAACATTGCATTACTCTTTACGGGTAATTAACATCGGAGTACACTCACTAGCTGTATTTCTGAGCTGCCAGTGTTTTTAACGGTTTTCATAGACTATCGAAAGCCGTTTGACATTTAATTTCAAATATCGAACAGTGTCCACACTAGCGGAGGGATTTATAAAAATCAATCACTGGGCTGGCGAGGGGTAAAAATAACGTTTCACAGAATTGCCTGCCTTTTTTTTCCACTTTTCGTCTCCCCAGCTTGTTTGGACAGAGGCCCCTTGACTATGAAAGTTTTGGAAAAGTACGGATTCAACGGATATTAAACCTATTTGGGGGGTGGAGCGTCTTTGCAATGTTTTATAGTGTCTAGACTAATTCTCTGAGTTGTTACTTGAGTTCGGCGAAGTATTTCAGGTCTTAAATTTTGTTAATCGACTGGAGCCTATTAAAATAAATAGCCTTAACATTCATTATATTGAAACCTGAAGTTTGAGATAACCGAAACTATTAGACTATTAAAGGCCTTATCTCATTAGTAACTTACTCCATCCATATCGTCAATGACCATTCATAAACTCGAATCATTCGCGATCTAATAAAATTTATCTTTGCGCCAAAAACATCATACTTTTCCTTCCAATTATAAAATTGTTTCTTAATAATTAAGTATTAAAGTAAGCGCACATTCTACGCTACTTAAAAATCTCTTTAAAAGCAACCAGCGAAAACATTGGTAACAATTTAAGCAATTCATTTCAAACATAACGTCTTTATTTAAACAAAGAAAAACCTCTCAATGTTTCAGCACATTAAGTTCGCGTGTGGGGCCACTACGCTCGCGTTTCTACGCTACTCTTACGGGATATTACATGGAGTCGGCTCGTGTTAACTCAAATATGTATGTAACTAACTAGTATGTATTAAATATTAATGGGAGATCGTTAGCTCACACGCGACCGCGTCTAGCCGGGAAGTCGGCTGTAAAGTCGCTTTTTATGGACTGAATAAAATCTGGCCAGGCTGGTAGGCCCCTCGATGCAATATGGCCGCGTAGAGGGTGACAACTTGTTTTCAATATTAAATTAATTGCCTAGCAGTAACTTGGGGAGTGACGCAGACCAACTGCGATTTTATTTGCTTTTTACACTTTTTCGCAAATCGTGTGTAAATTATCGTGTCGCGAAACTTCTTTTGTAGCATTTTTTTTCTTGGTTGATTAACCTTTTCATCAAATAACTCCTCTAGCTCTTAGTGTCAGGAGTGAGATGGTGTGTCACGACATTACTGACTAAAACCTGTATTCCTTCAGTTGCCCTTTGGGTTTCTGAGCCGAAATAACCCTTCTGAACAACTCCACAGCTCCGGTGGACTATCTGGCTCACATTAGGTAACCTACCCTTCATAACACAATGCTAAACTGTTCAACCGTTGATGCTACCTTCGAAATAAACGCTTTCATTTGGTGGAAACCTGTCGTCGTAGAACGCAAACGGCAAACTGAAGAACACAGGTGTAGTTTTGGTCAGTAAAAGTCTGGCACGCCCTCTCGCTTCATCATGGAAAAAAAGGATATTAATAATCGGATATGTTCCACCACTACGATGTCCCACATATCTCTCTGGGTTTATCCAGTCCTCCTTCTTTGTCCAGGCTCTCATCTCATCAGGCATCTCTCTTTGCGCTCCCTCTGAAGATCAGGACGGCCTTCAGTCGGTTCACTTTTAAGGTGAAGGCACGTGAACACATTCGCAGGAAGTTGGTGTAATCATCACAGCGCTGATTTGTTGGATTCGTTTTTCATAATAACATTGTTAATTTTTATTGTATCTAAGTATATGCTTATTTATTATTTTATTTCTAATCTAGTTCATCATTTTGTTGCACCTACCATGTTATATGCAACACCCTAAGGTTGACTGGTAGAAAATGCCTAAGGCATTAAGTCCGCCTTTTTACAGTGTTTCTTACTAGTGTATGAAGTTAAATAAATATCATTTGGTAGGTCGTCGAAAACCTCTCAATACTGGTCTAGCCTTAAAATTTTAATCAGTAATTGCTGTACGTATCAACTCGAAAGGAAATACCCTTACCCGATATTTTGGTTCATTTTCCTTTAAGGAAAATATGGAAAATTCCCAGTAGGTGGCTTGACGTTAACTTAATGCTAATTAAATTATTTGCAGAGGATTTAATGTATTCATAATCGATCCTTCATTGAGTTTTAGAGACGAAACTAATCAGAGACTCGATTTTATTAAATAGTCGAGTTCTTAATATTCTGATAGATAGTAAAAACATAGGTAGGTATATTATATGGAAATTTATATTATTTACGAGTCTAAATTATATGCTTGAAGGAAAGACTTTTAGGTACTTTTTTATCCCAAAACTTCTGTGACGACAGACCTCAGGAAACAAAAAAAGCAAGTTGTGAAAATGTTTTTTTTTTCTATATTATACTTTTTCTTTACGATGTGCAAATGTATATTAGACACTACTTAGTGCTATTGCTTGACCCAAGTAGTAAACAAACATTCACTGGCAACTTGCCGCTATTATGACGCCATGTTTAATCTTTAATGAATCTACAAGCCTTATTTTTTACTATAAATTCATTTCGCATCCGCAATTATTCTGTGGGCGGCATTGCCAGCCAGACTGCGTGAGGTCTATCTCAAAAGCTCAATGGCTAATTTTTTTAAACTTTTTGGTTCTTTATCGAATTAACAGAAATGTGTTAATCAACTCGTTTGTTGAGACATGACAGGCGAAGCGCGGCGAGTGCAATCGCCGAGACGTTAGTGATGAACCATTACAGATGATTTGCATAATCGACTAATCCACTATGCAGTTCCGAATAGCCATTATCGATTTATCAAATTAAAATGGTTGATTTTATTAAATTTTTATACGGTTGTAGCTTTTTCTATAGTTTAATCAATCGAGCCGTGGTTTTATGGCTAGATGTAGTCTTTGCAGGCTTAACCGCGTTTAATTTCTTAATTATTGAAATGTATAGGTATTTGCTATCACACTGACCTTTCATCACTTGTTATCTTTTAAATAATCTTTAATTAATGTAACGACATCAACATATTGCCAAGTTATTTTTTCTGCGCGTCAGTTACGCATATAACGTAACAGTATATAATTAATCAAAACATTATCAGTAACTTGATAATCCATTACGAGTTATTAGTCATCATGGCAGCCCAACCCTAGGTGTCTGGCTGGCAGCAACTTCGCGCCTAAATTTGAAATTAGAACGCGTGAGAAAACGCTCGCGGCTCGTCTTGAATTACGACGTTCGGAATGTGAATGAACGGCTCTTAAAAAAAGAATAAAAACAAAACTTTGAAACGAGGTTTTTTGCTTGTTATACGAGTAAGTCTAAGTTCTTTCTAGGCGCGCTGTGATAAGGAAAAACTACATTTAATTTACCTTGTAAATCAATTTATAGTCATCCAACATGTCAAGAACCTACATCAAAGTATGTTTGCGGTCAGGCTAGCCAACTCATGTGTCGACGAACTGTTCTTAGCACGCTTGACGGATGTTGTAAGCGGTAAAAAATAACTTGTGATAATTTTAGTAAGGAGATTTCGTTATGATTATATTCCGTTTTTTTTTGGCCACGCTTCCGATAAGTTACTTAACAATACCATGATTTTCATTTCAGTATTTGTATGTAGGTAAATGCATTCGAGTTCCCATTCGTAACCGGTTTTCAACTTCTTATTATACCTTTAAAATTAACTCCAGCTATTAATTAAAAAAATTCGCTATGTTGTGACACAAATCATGTAGAAAAAAAAATTAAAATCCTATCTAATCCCCTTATTTATCCGTATAGGGTCCGCTTTGTTTTTTTTTTTGCCATCGAATTGCGCCATAGAATCGGAACACGTGCGGTCTTGGAAGAAATTACGGGTTCTAGAGACGTGTACGATATGGTTTAGTTAGATGCGGAGTGGGGTGTGCTGTACTGTAACCATGAATTCTGGGGGATGTGGGATTAGTATTAGAATGTGTCTTTTACTACGAGAGGTAAATATCTTCTAGTTCTATGAGAGTTGCTCGTAATTTTAGGTGTAGAAGTGATATGTTTCTAAAGTTTTGTATGAGACTTAGTATGTATTTGGATTTAGGAGTTATTAAAATCACAATCATATTATAATGGTAAAAGTTTGCATGTATGTATGTTTTTAACTCCTTCACGCTCAAACGACTTAACGAATTTGGATATTTGGTAACAAACGTTTCGCCTCGTCGATTATAGTATACCGCGTACATCGCAGGACTGAAACAATTAGCCTGCTGCGGTCTTCCGGTCCGATTATAATTTAGGTGTCTTCAAGGTTAGAGTTAATAGGCTCTTAATAAACTAGTGCACCTCATCATCAACGATTGCATCACTGCTTACCATCAGGTGGGATCGGAGTCAAGCACTGGTTTATATCAATTTAAAAAGAAAAGATAGCTTTTATCTTAACACATAGACTATAATTTATGTTGGAGGGAAGTACTAAGTACACTGGTACAGAAGCTCCTAGCCAACCTCCTCCTCCTCCTCCTCCTTCCTTCTCCTGCGAGGGTCCTCTTAGCTGGGACTGAGAAAGCTTCAAGATTGATTAAGAGGTCTTAAATAAGTGTACGTATGACAATAAAAGAACTATTCGAGACCTGACTACCTAGACTGGAAACTTGCTTGTTTAATTTTTTTACGGTCTCAATGCTACAAAATAGTCAATTTAAGGCGTGTACCGAACAAGCACTTGCAGACCAGTCTCGCTTTCACCCTAGCCTTAAATAATAACTTTTAATCGTCATATTTATGACTAAACTTGCTTTAATCATAACCCTTCCCCTTGCAAGTCTTAAATTTTTACGACAGTCCTTTTTGTTGAGCGATTGTCGAAATTAGCGTTTGTAGCGGCACAGTCCATGATAATGGGATCGTTTGGTCACATTGTACATGGCAGGCAGCGTCGGGTGCGGCAGATGGCTCGGCTGAGACCTTCCCTTTCAATTGCCCATCTCTACCAAGCACCCATTTTTTTGCTCCCCAAACTGATTGTGATCACTACTATTGTAACTTCCATTGTGTTACACAGTATTGTTACGGTGAAATTCTTAGGTTCTCCGCTTTCCTAAGGCATATTGCAAATTTTCTTTTTCTGCGAATTCTATGAAGCTGTGGGAACCATTTTGCAATTTGGGATTAGTATAGAGGGTAATGCAGGTATGTGGGGATTGCGATCGTGAGATGTCGATTACAGCATTGATTTTGATGTATTGTGTTACAGTTTTAAATGCTCCCGTTTTGTACTACTGCCACCGCCATTGTACGGTTCATCATTTAAAAGATTGCAGCTTGTTCGATATTATTTATTCAGTAGCCGCAGTAATATTGATTTATTGAATGACTGTTGGTATAATAAATCGTTTTAGTCGTCTAAGTAATGCGGTTTACGTTCTTTGTTTACACAGTGTAATTGTATAAAATTTTTCGCTTTTTACTAAGTGTATAAATCAGCGGCTTATGCACAAACACCTGCGTTTTTTTTTAATTTTTCCCACACTGTTATCTACGAAAACATTATTTTAGTGGTCCAACTCTAAATATAACAAATTCGTCGCTTCTATTTTTCTTCAAAGGGATTCCTACCCTTTCAATAATCATAAGCAGCCGTCCTGCCGCTTCAAGTGTCGGAGTTAAACACTCAGAAATCAAGTGGACTACTTGTACCAGTTCACCGCAAAAACTTGTGCTGCTGGTGCCTACAACATTTTTATAGCTTTCGTTCTAAAAAATCGGTTGTAAAAAACCCTTCCGACGTGTGTCTGTTTAACAATTTGAGTGTATCGAACAAACGCATTGAGACCGTTCAATACCTCCATTTAGACATGTTTGAGTCCTAAAAGGTTTACTTTAAATTCGTTATTGGGCTATTTCGAAGGATCGTGTAACTTGATAGCTGAATGTTGTTGAGATGCTGCAACTGGATAAGAATCTTTATTCCGTAAAGTGTTACGGCTGATTAAATAAACTCCGTGGCACCTAATAGTGATGCCGTCGCATTAGGGAATATAACGATATTTCCCCATTGTCATAGCTCACGAACTGGACGAGGCGACGACTCAATGAAGTCTATAAACAGAACATAAAACTGCTCATCATTAAATCAGTCTATAATCTCTTTAAAGCTCCATTTTATTACATATTCCCCGGGCATGACTCGGAATGTCAATGTCCATTCATTTCATAGAGAGCTCCAATGGCACTTTTCTGCCATTACTTGACGTAAGCACCGCCCAAATGTACGATTGAGGTATAAATCTTACGTAACGTCTCCATTTTAAATTCGCCAGTGGTCCATTTTATGCCTTACGGAATTAGCGGGCACTTTTTAGTCCCCACTGTAGGATTCCAGTCACGTCACGGACAGTTAAGGCGCATCTAGCATTCGGGGGCTGGGTTTAATCTCGGAGGAATGTCTGACGCTCATAACAACGCCAGTTCTGAGTTATGGACCGATAAACGCGCCGTATTTGAATAGTAGGCGACGAGACGGCGTCAACCCCTTCCTGATGAGGTACATGCCTAGATAGGTTCCTTCCGGAGACTTGGAATTAGGAAATCGTTGGAGTCTAGGCAGATATTATTCAGCTCGGCTATTTGCATTCGCTCCTACGCGCAGACATTCCTGAAATGACTGTTATTGTTTTATTTGAATTAAACGATCACTGAACTTTATTGTTAAAATGCTTTTGTAATCTTTTGTTTACCCAAGTAATGAGATCTGGTGTTATTTAATTCCCTGAACAAAAAAAAAAGCTTTCAAGAGATTGATTTGCCAAAAAACGTAATTGCTTCTTTAAAAAAGTATTTTGCGATTGATGATTGTTTTTATACGGCGGACATGGACACCTAGATTAAAATATATTTTAGGAATGAAAGGCTGTTGAGGTTATATTAGATTTCTGGGAAGTCTGACTTGCGGATCGTTTACAATGGAGGTAAGAATGGTCACGTAGTTGTCTATGAGAACGTTGGTTGGTGTCAAACTACCCGCGGTCAGTACCGCCTGTCGAGCGTCAGTGCACGGTTGGTTGGTTGATGTATGAGCAATTATATTTTACCGTAGCTAAGCTTTAATTTTTACTATACCGCCTTTTTAGTGAACTAGGTAGACCGTAGTACGTTCTAATTTTACGCCACTTTTTTATCGATAATTCTCTCGATTTAATCCGTCGTTAAAATGATTGAGACAATTGTTCTCGTGTTTTTTTTTGTAAGTACTGAAATTGTGCATAAGTAGACTATATTTTTTTTCAGTCGATATTTTTTTTTTTTTTTGTTAAGTTTTTTTGCTCGTTGTCGAGAAAAATTCATAATTGAAGTTGTCTATTTCGACAATACTCTGAACTGTGGCTAACAAAGTTTCTTAGAAGTCTTTTGTGCTCTTATTATATTTTGGACGATTCATTCATGTAGGCACGGTCCTTATAATGGCCAGCAATTCTCATTTGAATGAATTGCTTAACATCAGGGCATATTTTAACTTTTATGACAATATGTAATGTTAGTTGTCTATATTGTCTTTGTTATTGAAGTACTGAGACCTAAATTGCTTGTTTATCATCCATTATTCAGTGACTTATTTCAGTTTCCCCTATGTTTTATTGGATTAAGTGTGCTCTTAATACTGAGCAGAATTGCAAATAGCACTTTTCACCTTCGTCCCCCTCTCCCAAGGACTAAGGGTATTCTAAATCTTTTCTATTATTGTGCAATAAACAATATTTTCGTCTAGACTGTATAAATATATCACAGGTCTAGGTATAGGGGATTCAAATTTAATGGCGCTGTTTGCCTTTATGTGTTTTGTTTTGTAACTTATTTCTGGCTTCAATTGCTTCTCATGTCGTGGGGGATGCACTGATGTTATTGTTAACTCCACCGTAACGACCCTAAAACTGCTGCTTAGTTCGCAACGATAGGACTCGCTCTTGTGTTGATACTCTTCATTTATTACTAGAGGAAACTATACAGCATACCTCTCCTCCTTTTGCGCCCCTCTCTCACCTTGAGTACTCCGCCTGTCTAGTAGGCATGACTGGCCATCAACCAATCACAGTCATTACTGCCTATTACCATCGTCCTCGTCTCCTATGCCACAAGATCCCATCGCTCTCACCAGCCACTTCACTGCCCTCTTCGGCTTGAGCGATCTCAACGCCAAACATTCCATATAGAACAGTAACACGACCAGTGCCAGAGGCAGTGTTGTCTTGTCTTTATTTTACTCCCAAATAAATAAATATTCGATCCAGCCTGTCCCTTGCTGTCCTCAGCGACGCCACTTAATTTAGTTTGTAGGTTTTTTATAAGTCTTGGTTGAATGCGGTAGATGACCTGAGAGATGACACTTATCGTACCTAAATCCTTTAATGGAACTCGTTTATGTGTCCCACACAGATCTATAGTTGTCATGCGTAATACATTTGACAATTCAGCACTAAAAGTGATGTCACAAAGATTAGCCATTTCTGTTGTTATTGATCCATTTACAGACTATAAAATACCGATCTAAACTGTTTAAACTTAAATACCAGTTCTATCTTCAGCGGTCTCCTCTCTAAAGCCAAGGTCTGTTGGGATGTGAATGAATGTGACAGATTATCGATCGTGAACACACCGACCAGTCGATCATGCTTATCTAATGTTCGAAGCAAATATTGGCTCGACGCATACCGAGAATTTGGACACACTAAAACGATGTGCGAAGGAGGGTGAGCCCTTAATATTTAAAATGGTTTTTGGGTTCGGTACGGTATGAGATGAAGGTATTATTTAATTAATGCGCATTTTGACTTCTAGTTAATAATATCGAGGCTTGATTTGTTTTTGTTTTGTTCGTTTTTGTGTGTGAATGGGAATTTGTTTTAGGTCGTCATTGCAGTCAAAATCATCGTCTTCCTGCCCTTGTCTTATGTTTTTGTGGTCAGTGCAACATGTTTTTCTCTTCCATTCTGTAACAACTGTTACACATCACGCTATCACTTTTTTACGTCGAAAATTATCAAATGACTTGAGCGGGAGAAGACACTCCCTATGTCAGACTTTTGCTAACGAAAACCCACTGTGTTCCAACAGTTGACCTTTCCGAGGACCACGGTAACTCCTTCGGACGATTCTCAGCTCTGGATCACGCTATCACTGATTCTCCTTTCTTTCATACCATTCCTTACAGAATCTTATGCAGTAATTTGCATCATATCTAGAAACATTCATGAGTCGATAGATTCAAATAAGTATGTATATGTTGTCATTTTTTTTTTTGTCGGCTCCAAGAATCCATCTTTTGTCAATGATATATAGCTTTTGTCCAGTTTTTCCGTATCCCTAAGTCACAAAAAGCTTTATTAATTTTGTTTGTCCGTCTGTCCGTCGCTTCGGACATATTGTTTGGTTATTGGTTCCGATAGCCACTACCTGCCGTCTTTACCTGACCGCTTGCGTTTACTGATGTTATTCATTTGAACATTTTGAACCAACCGTTCTTTGTAAGGCGATGCTACAGGGTGTTTTTAGAAATCCGCCATTTTAAAGCAAACTTTCCACCTTTTTTTTTGTAGAAAGCTTATTTTGCGTCTGTTGTTACCTGGGATTGGGTAGGTGACTTATTCTCTATTTTGTTGAAATTGGTTTCGTTCTATGGCATCTTCTCTGTTGTCTGCAAAATTAATTTTATCACCATATCAATAATTCCTGAGAACAAAAGTTGTTGCTATCCTAAAATTGTCACTATCATAACACTCGCGTTTGGGCCCTAATTTGGGCTATTACATTTGTAGTAACCTACATAGTAACCTATTACGGGCCACTCTTGGTACCATGCTATCCACCTATCTGAGTTTGGGCCAACCTAGGATTATGCGATGATCAAGTGTCATCAGGGTCGACTTCAGTCTTACCAGATGCGGCTGAATACCTGTGTTCTACATGGAACGACTGCCTATCAGACCTCCACATCCCAGTTACTGGGCAATACTCCTTGGATAGACTGATGGTCAGACTTGCCTGTAACGACTATCAAAGATCTACGAAAGACAACCACGACCAACGGGCTTACGTGCTTTTTGAGACAGGGTCTCAGTATTGTCCTAGATAAACTTAAAAAAGTACATTATGAATTGAAAAATTAACATTGGTAATTGCCCGATTTCGAAACCGCAACCTCATGCACGAGAAGCGTGTGTCTTAACCATTGGAAAACCATGACACCTTCGATCTGCGATCATCAAACAGTATAATATAAAATTAAAAACTCAATCCGATAAACGTAAAGAAAATACATCAACCTCCCCCCTTGGCTAACAGACAAGCTTCAAAAAACATACATGTACTAGACACGGATACCTCTACATATGTACATACACGTTATAGACAATTACCCCGGGTTTATGGTCGGTACGCCGTGGCTTTGTAGCGTGGGCCGTCAAAACAAACACGCAACGCCATACATCCACTGATTTGATAACTGCAACGATGCAACGAGGTACGTCGATCGTAAAACGAACCCCGGCACAATGTTATTAAACCGTATTGTCGGTTTTATTGGGAACTATTAAATTGGTATTGACATGAAATTTGTTTTATTTGCTTTTTGAAGCGTGACGTGACCGGTTATTTAGTCGTTATTTGAAATTAACTAAACTAGTGCATGGTTTAAGCCTAAAATACTCCATGGGTCGTGGAACGCAAGGCAAAGAAGGAACATAAGAGTGGGTTTTAGTCAGTCTGAGACGCCCTCCCACTCCGCTCTAGAGCGGATTGGATGATTTGCAACCAAAAATAAAAAAAGCCAAAAATATCAACAAGTAATGGTGACCGAGCAGTTTGAGCCTATAAAGTTCGGTAATGCCAATATCAAGGGTTTTTTTTTTCTTATGACACATTACTTATATCATCGGTGTCAGTGCAGAACCATCTCCATTTATTTTTTTTACAAAAAATGCAAATATAATAGTGTTGTTTACTTTGTTACTTTAAAGAAATATTTTGTTCCCTATAAAAAAGGGTTTGTGTATAACAAAGTTCTACACTTATCTCGACGAAATATTTCTGAAAAATATAGATACAACAGCAAAATAAGGTCTTGGAAACGTGTCTTTGAATAAAGTTAGCTACAATGTCCTGCACTGATGCCGACGATATGTGGGTATCATACGATACATAACATTCAGTCAAACAACTCTACAGGCCAATCAAAGTTGCAATTTCACAAAATGTTTTTGCAATGGATCATGTCTTATCTTAAAATAAAAACATAATCTTTAAGATCACTTTGATTTGAGAAATTGATTAAAAATTAAAATGTCGGGTGCTCTTACCAGGTTTGGCTTTTTTATCCCAAATTAATTATGTTTTAGTTAAGAGTAATGAGGACTACACGAGCAAAGCGCGGTCACTCTCGGACTACATACAAAAGAAAGAGATGCGTAAACACAATGTTTGCAAATAGTGATAGATCTGTAGATATTTAGTAAATCGCTAAAATATTTACTAAAAATCTACAGATCTATCTATCTTTACAATATAAAAATGAATAGCGGTTTTAGCTGCATTCGTCTCGCTAAAACTCGAGAACGGCTGGACCGATTTGGCTAATTTTGGTCTTGAAATATTCGTGATAGTCCAGGGAAGGTTTAAACGGTGAGAAAAAAATCACGAAAAAATATCCGAATACAACGCCATCTCTAATTAAACTGTCATTATAAAATGAATAATGCTGTTCTAGTAATGCCAGTAGATGGCGTTATCCTTACTGTTAGGCGGTACGAAGTTCGCCAGGTCAGCTAGTCTTAAAACTAAAAACATCATTTTTAAGATAACTTTTTTATGAGTAAAATTTTTTTTTGTAGCATCTTGATTGAAAATTACAATTTAGGGTGATATTACCAAGTTTGGCTTTTTTGTCCCAAATTAATGGTTTTAGTGAAGAGTAAGAGGACTACACGACCAAAGCGCGGTCACTCTCGGACTACATACAAAAGAAAGAGATGCGCAGACACAATGTTTACAAATAGTGAGTGTCTATGAATATTAAATATATTATAATTTATTCGTTCCATTAGTTACTGATAGTTCAAACTAATACATTTACATCCTCTATCATCCCTTATTTTATCCCCATGGGGGTTGAATGTATCAAAATCCTATTTAAGCGGACGTCTTCATCATAGTAGCTCCAATCTTTAATTTCAGTTCAATCAGTCGAAAATCTAAGAAGATTTATACAAACTTACAAACTTTCATCTCCTATTTTATCCCCCTAGGGGTGCAATGTATCAAAATCCTTTCTTAGGGGATGCCTACGTCATAGTAGCTATATGCATGCAGTCTCAACCCGATCGGCTTAAAATTGACAAACTTTCATCCCCTATTTTATCCCCTTGGGGTAGACTTTATCAAAATCCTTTCTTAGGGGATGGCTACGTCATAGTAGCTATATGCATGCAAAGTCTCAGCCCGATTCCTTCAGTGGTTTGGGCTGTGCGTTGATAGATCAGTCAGTCAGTCACCTTTGAGTTTAATAAATTTAAATAAAAATGAATAGCTGTTCGTTAGTCTCGCTAAAACTCGAGAACGGCTGGACCAATTTGGCTAATTTTGGTCTTGAAGTATTCGTGATAATCCAGGGAAGATTTAAACGGTGAGATAATATATAAAATTTCTAAAAAAATCGAACACAAGGCCATCTTGAATTAAAATGTAATTTTAAAATGAATTATAATATGCTGGTTATGGTAATAACAGTAGATGGCGTTATCTTTTGAAAGTTTAGCTAAAAGGTTCGGCGGAGGCGGTACAAAGTTCGTCGGGTCAGCTAGTTAGATTATAAAATTGAAACACCTTATCGGTAAAACGTTGCTTTTAAAAAAACTGACCAACAATCAGTATCATTGCATGTAAGTGTATCTGGCCTTTAACCGATAAAAGTAATTTTTAGAGGCATCTTCGTGATATTGTTCTATCGCACTAAATGAGCTGTATTATGCTTTGAACACACTAATTAGCTTTATCCAGAAGAACAATATCATCATCGTCATCATCACCTGCCTTTGTCCCGTATTATTTGGGGTCGGCGAAACACGATTTTTTCTTCCATTCTGCCCTGTCACTCGTCATACTATCACTAACTTCCTTTTCTTTCATATCACTCTTCAAACAATCCATCCATCTTTTCTTTGGTCTCTCCTTCTCCATCCATCCCAGAAGAACAATATATTGTAATATATTTTTTTAATTCTGTTTACTGCAATCATATACTTCTGCGCATTATAAAACTCGTAATTAGCTTCTGTAGTCCTTTTAAAGTATGTGGTTTACTGACATTAATCATTGATTGCAATTTACAGAGCTTCGTACCTCAAGGATTATAAAAACAAATGACGTGCACTTATCTACAAATGCTACTATATCTTCCTCACAACGAAACCAAACCTATCAAGTATTTGACGGACTTGAACGAAGAACTTGTACTAGTAACAGCTTTTACAAGGTGCACGAACGTTTTCATAGGAATATTTCTTACTAAAAGGTCAGAGCGGCGTCTTTGGTGCCGTTTTATAGTATCGTTAACCTTTCTGTATCATTTTTATGACGTAAGCATGTTCCGGCAGTTGAGGCACGCATCGCCAACCCGTGGCCGCAGGTGTGATGCGAACCGGTGCGTGATCATCACGGACTTGTGTCTGTTTGGACGGTTCTTTTTTTTTAGTGATGTGTATTTGACTTGATTGAGAGTTCGGGGTGCGGTTTTATGTCCCCAACGGTTTCATCCATGTTTTTGGTTATTGCTCCGCTCCTGTGTGTCGTATTCTGATGATATTTAGTGTATATAAAACTTCCTCAATAAACGGGCTTTTTAATACTAAAACGATTTTTCAATTCGAATCAGTAGTTCCTGAGATTAGCGCGTTCAAACAAACAAACTCTTTAGTATAGATTCAGGGCTTTGAGGTGCTCTCATTTTACCTTTTCCCAGATTTTAAGATTGTAGAATTTGGGAAGTGCACGTTATCATAAGAGATCGGTCGTTTCCTTTTCTGGTTTCTGAGAATTAATAAGAATGACTCGAATTAACAAAAACTTGTGATACCTCTCCCGTAGGAATAAAGCAAGCTTAGAATTTTAAATAGCAGATTTAATCTGATTTAAGTTGTTCTTTCACACTTGCAAGGAAGCACTCTGACCAGACCGGTTAGACAGTAGCATTACTTAACAATAAATAATTCTATAAAATATGATATAATAAACGCGTTTAGTAGATTACGATTAAAATTCAAAAGCTTACTGTTCGTAAACCGTCAGAGCGTGAAGCTGACATGGATTTTTGCAATTTCGAACATTAAAATCAAATGTGCATCGCGATGTATGTTAATAAGTTTAACAAAGTTGTCTGCGCATTAAGGAAAGTCCATAGCCCGTGGCCCGAACCGCTAGACCGTGCACAGAGTAATATTTTGAATAAATTACAATTTCCCATCGTAAAAGAGGTATGAATAAGAATTAAGTGTTTTTATTGGCTGCACCGCTGTTATACGTGCTTTGAAATCATTTTCGAGTGCATGCTGATATTGTTTTAATAGTCCTCCGACCTTGTAATCACTTTTACGAGGCATTCGGGTTCTATGCTAGAGATCACACAAATAAAGGAAAATATAAAGCCCTGTTAAACTCATATTGCCGTGTCATATTATAAATTTTATATAAATAAGTTAAAACATTTAATATCGTAACGCTACGTAATCCTGACCATTAAGGGTTGACCCCTTGCGTTTATTACGAGAAAGCGCTTAAGGCACTGTAATTAAAAGTCGTAACTTTTACTCTTTATAGATTAAAATAAAATAAACATTGCACGTGCTTGCACTTTTTCACTTAAAAAAGAATTAAAAAAAAAAAGACAAAATTGATAGCATTTCTTCTTCGCCTAAAAACACGTTTCAATATTCAACGGTAACTTTAAGCTATAATAAACACTCTCGAAGAGACGGTTTAACTATCACGCGAAATATATTGCATTACAATGCGCCCCATCTTTAATGCACCAAGAAATTTATTACTGCAAACCGAGCGCTAAACTCAAAAATAAATTAGGTGTCGCCATAATGCTGTGTTACTTATACCGGTACACAATTCGAATATAGAACGTATGGGGGGTAAACGGGAGGCGATTTCTTTACGAATATATTGTTCGCGCGCCGATTTCGCTTCGTATTCAAAAGAGTTATTGGTTATTGTCGATGGGCACGTTATTGTTCGACTTTAGAGGGGGGCGCTCGACTCCGTATGTTATCTTTTTCGAAATGGCAATAAATTTTAAATGAATCGCCGTGTGATTGCGATCGTTGAAGTGGTTATCGATTTTGAAAATGTTCTTTTATATACCGGCTGATGTGGCGGACGCGTTTTATTTGTGTGTACGGAACCTTAATCGGCTGTAATATTCCGTATGGCTTTAATTAAGAACTAAAGGCGGTGTGTTGTGGTGAAGAACGTAGGTGTTCTTTCTGTGTTATTAACTTTTGTTGTTTCATAACGTTTGAAATACGGCTTGATAGCGTCTCGTTTTTTTTCTTGTGGCCCCTCTTCTCGTACTTCATATTTTCTGTTAAAAAATAGGGTATCAGATTGATCCTTTAACTTGCCTTTAAAAGGAAGCAGCGATGTTTTGCTTAATTGCTTTTAACTTCATTATTTGACGAACTCGAAAGCTGTAAGTCTCGCCAGAAGTGTTTTGATCTGATCCGTCTGACATCTCCTTAGCCTTTATTACCGGATGCTCCTAAATGCCCTTGTTTGACATGGAGCGACTGGCTAAAGCCGATTTTATTCCCTCACTAACATTTTCGCTAATTGTCTTTAAACGATTTGCAAGATATCGTTCAAGCACAGAATTATATTATAAAACCATTCAACTATGACTAATCTAAACACTAGTGATGTAGTCCACAAGTACCATGGCAACTCATTGCCCTCAGTTGACACTTTCAATTTGCGCGGGAAGAATACCAGCTGCGGCCATTTCCGGCATTCCTTCTATGTAAACCGTTTTAAATATCAATTCCGGTTGGATTTAAATAGCGAGTGTATTGTAGTTGAGTTCTGAAGTTTGGATACGCGTCGTGCTTTTGGGTAGCCATTTTTTTTATTTGGTTACTAGCTGATCCCCTTTTTTGTTAGGTGGGAAACCATGTAATGACTTCTTACGGGCGGGAGGTTTTTTATTAGGTAGGTATAACTAAAACCCACTCCTATGTTCCTTCTTTGCCCAGCGTCCCTTGACCCCTGGGTTCCCTTATGGACAACCCATGGGCTAGCTTCCCCTATTTTTTTTTTCTATTCTAAGCAGTAGTTCCTGAGATTAACGAGTTCAAACAAATTCTTCAGCTTTATAATTTTAGTATACAAAACGTTTTCATTATCAGCATTGTACTACGGATAGGGAAAGAACGGACGCCTAGGTAAATCTTACATGCATCCAATTTTTTCACGATCTGCCATTATTCAATAACCTTCGCGCCTATTCTGCCAATATTTCGAAATAAACACTACCTTTGTATTCTATAATTAAGAATTTAATTTAAATTATAACCCCATTCTATTTATATATTATCGTACCCTTATTGAAAAAACCAACTAAGCATCTGCAATTATACCCAAATTAAAGTTAATTCCATTCATCCATTCGTCTCATCAAGATGAATCTACAGGTAAAACCTACAAATTTAATTGAATAAAATAATACAAAAATGTTGATGCATTTAGTTGGTTTTTGCAATAAGGGTACGTTATATGAATTTATCATCAATGTACTTTGAAATGTTGTAACTCGTTTTCCTCCTTTGATTCTTGCAATAAGATAAACAGCTGACAATCAAACCCCTTGTAGGAGGAAGTACACAGGCACAGACCACAGAATCGCCGCGACCGGCAGCGGGCGATGATGTCATTTTTTTTTTAGGTAATCATCAATTAAATTCTCACGTTCTAGCGAGGAACGAGAGGGCGTGTCAGACTTTTACTGCCTAAATGCCAGAGTCCTTCAATTACCCTTTTCGTTTCAGGGGTGCGGTAACTCTTTCGATCAATTACTTGGAAGCTTGTTTAATTACGAAACATTCAGACAGTGTACAATGTCAAGCTAATGTTTCAGCTGTCAACCATACAGGCTGTCAATTTTTATGAGCAAACGGACACTGACTGACATCGACTATACCTACTGACGCACTTGGTTTGTATGCAAAGTTTTGACAACACAACCTCTAGCAGCGGCCGACAAATCGTCTCCGTGCTCTGTGGTCCTAATCTCCATACAAATGTACTAACAGTCGAGTATTCCGATAATTTCAACAAACACTTGTAACGTGGCACTAACCGACCATTACTTATTACGTTATACATCATCAAGCATTATGTTGAATCATTAACATATTCAGTATCACTTGTATTATTGTTTGTTTATCAACAATCCAACATGGCCGCGGAAGTGCGTGCATGATCCCAATAAACGCAACACTATAATAAAAGTGGAAAATAAAAACGCACGTGTGCTTTGTGATTTTTATTTTATTATTTGTTTATGGGGTCCTATGGGGGTCCTCTATCAATATTGAAGCGTACGGGGAAAATTGAACGTTGATTATTTCATGTGGTGATATTTACTTTCGATTTTCTTAAATGAATTGTAACAAGTGCGTGTATCACGTTACACGGTAATCGAGTTAGTTAGTCAAGGTAATAAATCAAACGAATAATTTATTGGGTCATAGTATAAATAGGAAACAGGCAGTTTTCGACGATCAATTGTTTGTTTTTCTTCTGTTGGAATGAAACTTATTGTGTGTTGAAAACAATTGTAATGTTTTGGTCATGCCATGCGGGAAACGAAAGTAATTTTCGACATGGTGGTAATCCGAGGCCTTTTAGTCCTTACTGTGTATACTGTGGGATGGGACAATGGGACAGGAACAGGCTAACAAAAAAAAAAGATGAACCCAGGAAATGCAAACTAAACACTGCCATAGATAACGATAAAGTATACTTTAGGAACCATCTTAAAAGCCGTATAACTGCCGCACACTTTCAACAATGACACCGGAATTCGAAGCATCCGTCGCGTTTTAGTTGAATCGTCGTAAAACGTATGCGCAGCCGCAGCGAATTAATTCAATAATTGTATTATACTCGGCTGTTGCTAAGGCGAATATCGTCAAGTTGGTATTCCGCATTCCTAGAGATTGGCTCTATAAAGATTCAGTTAATAGTCTACATTTCGTCCCACGTGCTACTGGGTTAAGGCGAAGCGATCACGGATTTTTGGTCTATAAAATTTATTTTTAAGAATGTACTTTTTTTTTTGTTTGGTTTTTGCAATTAACTCGCAAGTGATCAATGCTTGTACCTTCTCTGTATAAAAAGAGTCCTCTGATCTGCAGTAACACAGATGCAAGCTAGTATTAGTTCTGCTTGATTGTTCGAAATAGTTACCATGGCCCTGGAACGCAAAAGGCTACTGAAGAAACACAGATGTTCCACCCGGAGCGAGAGGAGGTATTTGATGATTTCCCACTTCAAAAAAAGGCTGGTATTAGTTACTTACATGCTGTTGTTATAGTTGTATTTTCTTTTTACCATCGTTGCGTATTTGTATAAAAAAAAAAAAAACACCAGAGTGCAAGGAATTCGATTTTTATTTGATCGGACATCGGATCGCTTCTCAGCCGCATTCGCGTAGGACTCCGCGTTATCCGGGTTCTACCCGTGGTGGTAACAGTTTCGTCTGCCCGTCCTTCATTCCTTCCACCGGTCCTTGGACGCCATCTGGTCACAGCCCAAGCATAACATAACATACAGCCTTATAATCCGAGCCCAAGTCGTCGACGGCGCGTAGTGTTCCACGCGCGCCTCAAGGAGATGTCAGCAACCGTAGGGGCCCAACAGGGTCGAAGCCTACTGGGACCATGGGTGATGCGAAAGAGATCCCCGGGGCCCTGGAAAACAAATGGCAAAGAAGGAACAGGAGTGGGTTTTTAGTCAGTAAAAGTCTGACACTATCTCCCGCTCCGCCCAAGAGCGGGGGATGTCATGAGACGATTTTCCCACCCAAAAAAAAAAAAAAAAACAGCCTTATAATGTTCCCATTGCAGGGACTCAGGCCTCCTCTCTAGGAGAGAGAATGGGCCGTAATCTACCACGCGGGCTCAGTGCGGGTTGATGGATGACACATATCTTCGAATTTGTTGGTTCTAGGACATGCTAGTTTTTTTTTAATTATAAACCAGTGCTTGACTGCGATTCCACCTGATGGTAAGCAGTGATGCAATCATCGATGGTGAGGCGCACTAGTTTATTAAGAGCCTATTCACTCTAACTTCAGTTTCCTCACGATTTTTTCCTTCACCGTTTTATGCTGTGGTGATGAAATAAATTACCCATAGTAATGTACCTGGCTGGGTTACCACTGCTCATTGGCCTACCACTGCCCTACTCTTGTCTTACTTACTAGTAAGGTATTATTTAAATAAGATTATGCCGAATAAGTGCTTAAACAACATCTAATTTTCTAACCTTTAACCCAGACGAAGCCACAAAAATGCAGACGGTACTAACGTAACCTAGAAACAAAAAGGAATTACTAATTCCTTCCCATTTACGTAACGTACTAGTTTTTTCTGTGCCTTCATTTCTGGTAGGTACCTTATAGGAATCTGGTTTTTGCCGGGACAAATAGGACCCTAATGGTAGTCAGTGTTGCTTACCATCAGTGAAAAAGTCAACAGTTACAAGAACAAATTCGCCAAATAAAAAAAAAATTACGTCTTTGTCTAGACTTCACTGCTAAAGCAAATGTCTTTTTTTGGGGGTGAAAAATCAAATAACTTTTCCTTGCTCTGGGTGGAGCGAGAGAGAGAGAGAGAGAGTGAGAGTTTTACTGACTAAAACCCAACCATGTTCTTTCAGTTGCCCTTTGCGTTCCAGAGCGACTCTTTGGAACAATCCCGCAACTCTAGGCAAAGGTCTCCCTATAGCTTTTTTTACTCTTTCTAGTGTGTTATTTTTACATTTTTCTATTTATCCCCACAGTAACAGTCTCGATCAATCCGTCACCTTAACTCTTAGAAAACTCACTGACCCGATCCAGTAGCCGCCAGTACAGCTTCCCCTTAACCAGTGTAGCATGTAATCGGGCCAGGATGTCGGGAATAACCGGCTGATTCATACGGTCTCGTGACTGCTGGCTACGCCCACCGGCGGTACACTTTCAGTTTGCCTACAATGTTAACACAGCTGATAGACACGGCCATTTCTTTTCTGATTTTTATAAAGATTTCTAATAAGACACGTTATTCGGCGTCCTGTAAGACACTTTAATTTGAACTTACTAAAAATAAAAGTGTCTTTTTGGAACTAGTGGCACAGAAATTGAAGTAAGAATAGCCTTTTGAACCGGCGATAAAGAAACTAAAATAAAAGTGTCCCTTTTTATTCTTGATGAACCTTTTCTTGACCTAGAAGATACCTAATCGTCGCCCACATCATCGCTTAACATCAGGTAAGATAGTGGTCAAACACGGGCCTAACCATAGTAATAAAAAAAGTCTGATCAGTCTGGTTTGAGTAGTTTAGAATCTTTCATGATATCGACTACTCGATAGGCTTTCATTCAATCGAACTTGGTTTCTTCTTGACCCTGGCGAATAGGACACGAAAACTCTCCTCGGATCAATACGACGCAAGCTGTTAAAAAGTAACTGTTTCAGCCTACGTTAACCGTTATCCAACTCCACATCTTTTTACAAGGAGACTTTCGCATACCTCCGAAGTATGTTTCCTACATCTCGCAAATACGGGAAATATGATTGAGCTCGTCTGTTTTCACATTAGTAGCTAACATATCTTTCAACCCGGTTTGTTCACGAAAAATCATGACGATTTGATGACTTATTGGGATTTATAGTCATGATTTGAATAAACCTAGTTCCGGTGTCTATTTGAAGTCAGTCAGTCAGAAAAATTATGCTAATTGCAGAAGAGATTGAGAAGAATGTGCAAAAAATTCCATGGACACTTTTGAATCATGTGTTATATGTTACGATTTGATATCAACTTCCTTCCTTCCAATGTAGTCGCAAATTCTGTGTGAATTTGCGATGAGTTATAGCGACGAAGAGTCAGTTCGAGATTGGGAACGTCCTCATATAAAATGGAGTGTCTAATGCCCTGACATCTGAACTGTCTAGCCACACTTATCACGTCTCTTTGCCTAGGAAGTGTAGATGCTATGTTGCTTGCTTACTGCTGTGGTGTAAATTGTGAGACTACTAAGGGCAGAATACACCAATAAAACTAATCGCGTTTTAACGTTTGGCTCGCATCATAATCGCGTTTAGCCGCTGTCACTAGTGTCACTTGTAAAAATAGAACAAAAGAAAAATACAGACAAGTGACACTAGTGACAGCGGCTAAACGCGATTAGTTTTATTGATGAAGTCCGCCCTAAGAGATTCTGGTTCCTTGGTATTGTAATAACTAGTCCATCCATAATTAATATTATAGTTAGTGTTCGACCGAACTATTGGTATCTAAAAAAAACCGTAGTTCGGCTTAGTTTTTTCGAAACTAAGTCGAACATCGGAAACTGAGTTCTAAACGGTTCGTGTTGCGATCGGACATAATTTATGTTGCACCTAACTTATTAAGTAAAAGTTGTTTTTTGTACCTTAAATCTCAGACACTGAATTAATCACACTAATATTATAAAAGCGAAAGTTTGTATGTATGTGTGTATGATTTTGTGAAATTTGGCACAATGTCCTGCATTTGGCATATTGGATACATTTTTTATCCTGTGATTATTTTCTACTATCACGCGAGCGTAGGCGCTGGCAGCAGCTAGTGTAGTACGAAATTTAATAATAATGAGACACTGATTGATTAAGATTGACAAAATGTTTTTCTTTTTCACGAAAATATGACCTTATATGGAAGTTTCGGATTCGGGTTCGACTGCAAAAAACTAGTTTCAGTCAGACACTACTTACATCTAGTTTTGAAGAGATTTAAGCTAGAACTTCATTAGACCGACGCTCACGTGGAACACGCCTGATTTGGTGGACGTCGCATGGCGTGGATCAAGTGTAGCTCTACAAGTCTAGTTTCCATATAAAATGTATGGAGACTGACACGCCCAGATCGGTGTGTGGCACACGTGTGCGCAGTGTCGCAATTCTAGCTTTAGCTAAATTCATATTTCTTGGAATAGTAAAATTCCATTCGTAACATTATACGTCTCGAAAATACTACTGAAAGCAATTATACTTATGACACAAAATAGAGTAGATTACTTTGGTGTGAGAGAAAAAAATGCGTAGGTTAGCAAAAAGAAAATTAATGCCACTGTTTAATCATGAACCATCAAGGTCAATCAAATGACTATTCCAGTTCTTTGATGTTCACAACTTTCTGTCATTGTACGACTGTCTTACGTTCATTACAGCTAAAAATTACTTTTGATTTGATCTCTATGATGCGCTTGGGCTGGATAAATATAGATTTCAATTACCCACGGCCCTCTAATTGTTTTTTTTTTTGTTTATAGATAGAAACACCTTACAACACACCTATAAACTGACCTTAACCTTCGTGAATTATTTAATTTAAATGAGGAAAGACGGTTATCGTAAACACGTGATGGATATGCTAGCTGGTAGGGACAAATAAAATGTTGTAAGAATACGAAAAAGTTTATACTGTTAACAGAAGCTCAAACTTGGTACGACGGATTTGGTCTGTTCGTACCAAGGTCAAGTGTGATTCAGCATAAGTTAATACTAATTAGTATTAACAGGCACTCGATTTTGGTACGAACGGACCAAATTTATCGTACCAAGTTAGAGCGTGTGTTAACATTGTTAGATTGTAACGTCAGGTGACTGGTGACACATTATTGAGGCTCTTCTCACCCTAAAAACGTCACGGTTTAACTCTATTTTCGCAGGAATTTCTCGAGTATTTTTAAATGACGAAATCGCGGAAACAATACTCGTTTGCCACGACTAAAAAAGTATAAAACATCTGTTACTACGCCGCCGTAGGCGCTGAAGATTCATCTCACTACGCCGTAACCAGTTCCTTAAATACATTGTAAAATATTGCGGTTTTTTTCCGCCATTCGCGCGACACTCATATACATAATGTAAATTATCCAGCCAGACGACATTTCGCTCTTTTAATTCTAACAAAAATCTCTTTATAAAAATGAATGGGACCCACAAATTACGAATTTCAATGCCACTAGTGTATTTAGGTTGGTCGTGCCAATTTCTTCAGTTGGTGCCTCAAGGTTGCCTAGATAAGTGGGAGTATATAGGTTAGTAGGTTCGTCGGAAGATATAGCATTGTGTGCTCTGGGAAGCTAGGTTTTGATTACAATCGTCTTTGTGTGGCGACTGGCGAACGATGTGGACTGATTGGAGAGGATGCCTATCGGGTGATAACGTGACGGCACGTCTGTTTATCTTGGTAGACTAGTATTTATCTATATATATAAAAGGAGAAACTGACTGACTGACATATCAACGCACAGCCGAAACTACAAGGACTAAGAATGTGAAATTTTGTACAAAGCTTCCTTTTATAACGTAGGCGAGCACTTAGAGAGGATTTTCAAAAATTCACCCCCCTAAGGGGATGAAACAAAGTTTCAAAGTTTGTATGGAGAAACCTATTCTCACGCGGGCAAAGTCGCTGGTAGAAGCTAGTTTAGTTATATTTCATTTATGCTCTATTTTAAGTAAAATAAAGGACAGATGCAGAATTGTTAGGAATAAGAAATGTTGATCTAACAAAAGTTGGTGATATGAGAGAGAGGTGAATCAGTCTGACCAGAATAAATTAATGAATGAATCTTTATAGGATCACTCGGGAGTCTCTTTTAGGTTGCAAGTCGGAAACATTAAAAAGTAAAGTTTTTAGAACTGTACCGTATGACATATTTAACGAAAGGTCTAAGGGTTTCAAATGTGTTTTTCCATCATATTAGAATAAAAATATACAGAAAATAATTCTTTGCTCATAGATTGCAGGAAAATCTATAAAAAGTCTGTTTTTTATTAATTTAAGAAAACGTGTTATAAAAACCTATTCGTTCGGAACTCTTTACGCGCTCTTTACGTAGTTCGATTCGCACTTGGCCAATTTTTTTTTATGTGAAAGCAGACTTCTGCAATCAACAAAACAAATAATAAAATTGATTGGATATAGGTTTTACTGTGACACGATACAAAAAAAAGTATAAAATTGTTAAAAAAAAAAAATAGGTAGTTACTTAATACCTTCTCAGAAAACCAGTTGTTTAGTAGTACATCCTCGGAAACTGATCACACAATCATTGACTAACTTAAAATTCTACAAATTTGACGAGGAAGTTTATTAAGTATTACGTAGTTAGTATAAATATTTACAAAATCTTAACAAAAAAATATTCCACGAATAGTTTCATCTTCCTTTGACTAAAATAACATAAACTTTGTACTAAGACGTCTTTCCTTAATACTTAGAAAGGATAAAATCTACATTTTACCGTTCATTTTGTTTAATAAACTGGTTATCCTGCTATCGGGGAAATCCTTTGGTTTTAATATACTATGTACGTATAGCATTATATCTTACCTAACACCTACGTATGCGTTAAATGAGGTAATATACCCAAAGGTTGACTGGTAGAGAATGCCTTGTTGCATTAAGTCCGCCTATGTACCACTACTGTACATGAAGTGTAAATAAATAAGTAAATAATATGTGATTTAGGGTCAAATGAATGTGAAGACCCTTTCGTCGTCCCCATCGACCATCTGTTCTGCAAGCTATATGTCTTGCGTCGCGACCACGTACCGGAAGACGCAACGTTGGAAGGCCTCTCACAAGGTGGATCGATGACCTGGTGAGGGTCACGGGAATCCGATGCGAGACGCACAGGAACGGTCGTTATGACGACACAGGGAGGCCTATGTCCAACAGTGGACGTGGACGATGATGAATGTGAAAATCCTTCATATTTCTCATTCGTTTGTAACTGAAGTGATCTTTCTGGAATTGGTTTTCTACAAACTTCAATGTTTCGGCATCTCAATAATTTTTTTTTTACGTGAAGAATCATCAAATAACTTCTCCCGCTCTGTTTAGAGCGGTAGGGAGTGTCAGACTTTTATTGACTAAAACCCACAGTGTTCCTTTAGTTGCCCTTAGCGTTCCGCGGCCACGGTAACTCCTTCATAAAAACCCTCAGCTTTGACAGGCATCGGTCGTAGCACACTTCGCTGGCATCTCTACAGTCAACATTTCAGTCAGAAAAAGGCTGACACGGCCCCTCGTTTCACCCAGAGCGTGATAAGTTCGTTGTTTGCTTCGTGATTTACCCGATCAAGTTCTTTGATGATATCCCTTCATTCGTGGCGATTTTTGACTTGTTGTAGTGCGTGACAATCTTCGGCTTGGTGTCCAGGTGTTGTGTCTCTCGGTCAGGCTATCATGCACTATGGCTTGACCCGACTTGAGCCCTATAGGGCTGTATTCGTTTGCCGACCAACTCATACTAATTATAAATGCGAAAGTGACTCTGTCAGTCTGTCTGTTTCCTTTTCACATCTCTTTAATCGGATTTAGATGTACCTTGTGTCCTTAAGGACTGTCAATATTATCCTTAGGGACTATGTTCTCTTAGGATCTTTTTTTAATTGATATAAATTCAGTGCTTAACTGCGATCTCACTTGTTTTCCGACTTTCATATGGACGAATCCATTGGCAGAAGCTAGTCCGTAATAAATATACCGCGTACATCGAAGGACTGGAACAATTTGCCTGCTGCGGTCTTCCCGTCCAACTATAATTTAGGTGCCTTCAGGGCTAGAGTGAATAGGCTCTTAATAAACTAATGCGCCTCACCATCAATGATTGCATCACTGCTTACCATCAGGTGGAATCGCAGTCAAGCACTGGTTTACATCAATAAAAAAAAAAATACCCTATTTTCAACAGTTGGTAAATATCGCGAAAGGTGGATATCTATGGATAATGTAGTATCTTTCCGTGATAGTAATAAAAACATTCTGCGTCACCAAACGATACGGAATCGCACGAAATCAGGTGGGATGGTGCTGATATAAATATTGGTGGAAAAAAAAAAGATTTCCCGGTTCTTCTAAAAGCGAGAGAATTATTACGTAAATTGAGCGAATCAGCTGCTTTTTAAACCCACGCAAGTAGTAAAATTGAAAGAAATGGGTTAATCGAGTTAATACAGTGGCAAGCAATGATCTAGTAACCTAGGTCTTCCCACTGGTGGAATATTCTTCTACAGTCTTTTTTCAAAATTATCACAAGTACTACTTCCGGCATAAAATTGTCCTATGTCCCATTCCCGGACAAGGTCTATCCGTGTGCCAATTTTCATTCCAAACCAATCAGTCGTTTGAGCGTTAAGGAGTAACAAACATACAAACTATCACATTTATAATATCAGTGTGTGTTAGGCATTTTGTTGTTTGCTTTTCAGTCAATATAAGTTCCTCTTTTACCTTAAGCTTTTCAATTGTTTAACCTTTTTTCCATAATATAACCTTTAATAGGCTATCTTCCAATATACTTGAATTTTATAAAAAAATAAACTAGCTTTTTCCAGCGGCTTCGCCCGTGCGATAGTAGATTTCTCCATACAACTTTTTTTTTTCATAATATAGCCTTTGCTTTAAGCGCGAGTGTTGTGACTTATACTGACTAAAATCCACCTTTGATTCTTCAGTTCTCTTTGCGTTCCAGGGCCACGGTAACTCTTTAAAACAATCCCGCAGCCCCAGCAAGCATCTGCCCTACTGGACGCCGTCCATTTTGCAGTCAGCTCTTTGAGACACATTCCAGGAACCAAGGCCTACCTATCAGGCACGGTTCCCTGAACTATATAACTGATAGACTTAGCTACTTGACTCACAAGTTACCCATTCAAAACCCAGAACTCTTGAGTAACTATTTCAATACCCTGTTAGAACAGACACGTAACCGCATCGGAGAACGCTACACGTTCAAAGGTAAACGGTATGCTTCTATAAATAAATTGACAATCATACAATGTGGTGCATTCTTACGTGTGCCAAGATATGTATGCGACGCCGTCTGCTTAAAATAGCTCTTGAATCATTGAGTGCCATTGTGCTATTGCATCCTTTTTCCTTATGCAGACTAGTCAGGAAATACTTTCTTTTTTTGAGGGTTGGAAATCATATAACTTACACCCACTCTAGGTGGAGCGCGATTGTCGCGCTCCACCTAGAGTGGGTGGCCTTATCAGAAGGCTAAATGTCACCCAAAGGACAATGGATATGGCTATGCTTGAAGTTTCCTTGCGTGATCACAGCAGAAACGAAGATATCCGCAGGAGAACCAAGGTTACCGACATAGCTCGAAGAATCGTCAAAGTTAAGGGGCAGTGGGCAGGGCAAATTGCCCGCAGAACTGATGTTCGATGGGGACGACAGGTTCTGGAGTGGCGAATACGCACCGGAAGACGCAGAATTCGAAGATCTCCCCCATAAGCCTCAAGGTGGACCGATGACCTAATGAAGGTCGCGTGAATCTGATGGAGACGAGACGTACAGGACTGATCAGTATGGCGAAACTTGGGGGAGGCCTATGACCAACAGTGAACGTCTTTGAGCTGAAATGATGAGGTGGAGCGAGAGGGAGTTTCAGACTTTTATAGACTATAACCCGACTGTGTTCCTTCAGTTACCTTTTGCGTACTAAGGCCGCGGGCACAGCCCTGGTGACATAGAAAATACTGGATTCCTTTCTTGGTAGGTTCTCGTTCAAAGGATATATGGCTTAGTGGCTCATATGCCAGTAGCTGTACTAATGTTTCCTTTTATTTAATTATTCGAGTAACAGATTAGTCTCTCTTGGACGTTTTGTCCTGAATCTATTACGTTTGTATGCTGGATTAAAACGAGCTCCAAGTCTTCAGTAACTACGAATTGCTTTAAACCCGGTTGGTATCATTTATGCGCCTCAGTCTTGTGGAAATTCAGTTTATTCGAATCATAATATAGTAGGTAACTTAGCATTTATTTTTCTATTTTCTTAACCCATTTCACATACAGAAACATATCAAAAGAATTCAAATTATACCCCACAAAGAACATATTCGGTTTGATCTTGATACGCTGTGTCCGCCTCCGCATTATTTTTGTAAAATTTGAAGTAGAACTGTTGCGTGAACTAGCTTTGGCTAGCGGTTTCACCCGCATAAAGGTCGAAGATTGTCCCACTGGAATGTGCTTCTGGGATACCTTTCTTTTGTTCCATAATTTAAAGAAAGATTTCGTTCATAAGGAAGTCTCAATCGACCAAATCCCGCTCTGGGTAACTTTCAGGCACCCATATTCCTTCCGTGGCTGGGCTACGGTGACTCCTTCGAACAATCCAGCAGCTCTAACAGACATCAGTCCTAGCTGGCACTGTCACTCATGCTGACTTCTCTTTGAGGCGCGCGTGGAACACAACACAACGTAGACCCAAGCCCTGGTCCTTATCCGAAGGCGAGTTACCTCCTCATTAAGCATTAGTTTTTCAATTTTTATTTATCTTTCTTTCAATGTTCCCACTGCTGAGACTCAGGCCTCCTCTCTAGGAGAGGAAATGGGCCATATTCTACCACACGGGCCCAGTGTGGGTTGGTGAATGTCACGTCTTCGAATTTTTGGTTCTAGAATTTGCCGGTTTCCTCACGATGTTTTCCTTCACCGTTTTGAGAGCAGTGGTGATGAAATACCTCCCATACTTCCCTATATTTGACTAGGTTAGCTTAGCGGCTTCGCTTGTGTGTAAATAGTTTGTAGGTTGCCATACAAAGTTTGGATCCCGTTTCATCCCCTAAGAGGGTGAATTTTGGAAAATCCTCTTTTAGTGCTCGCCTACGTCATAAAAGGAAACCTTGTGCAAAATTTCACACTCTTGCGACTTGAATTTGAACGTTTTGAATAACTAGAATAATTCTGATTATCATGTGAGTTAATTTCCGACCGATCTGTTTAGCCAAAGGAGGTCTGATTGGTAAATAAAATTCAAATATCTGCACATCCAGACTTTCACTTTTCTAAGAGAACATAAAGTAATTTTAAATGAGATGTGCATAAATATCTTGGCATTGAAGGAAAGAGTGCAAATGTCAGTGAACTGGCATACGTAGGGCGTAGGCGATCTAACCCAGTTTAGTTCATTCCAGTTCCGCTTGGCAACGCCAATTTCTTCACTAAGCATTCGCTGAAGATTTAGGTTTTTGATAGACTAGTATACTGAAAACATATTTAGGCTTTGGTCTACGTTAAGATTTTCAGATAGGATTCAAGTCTTACTGGGATACAGCTCTAAACAAGTACGAGGGGATATGGCGAAACACAACCAAACCACTTTTAATATATTCCATTTCACATACAATAAATAAACTCGAAGACACTCCCTACCGATACGAATACCCTATTCTTATTTATGTCCCTAAGTACCGGTAGCGTATTCGTACCTACCTACAACCCAATACTTACAACAATTTCATTTGTTAATTACTTAGTTAATATTCATGCGGTGATTTTCCTCGTCTATTGTAAGTAGTGTCGGCTTCAGGTAATAAGCTAAGTTATATATTTAACACAGTATTCAGTGCCACGTGACTTGTGCAACTGTTGCAATGTATCACTGACCTAGGACCCTATTGCGATGTCACTAGATAACGTTAGTTAGGTCAAGATTGCGTAAATTGTTGCATTGCAAACATGAATATTCAATAATTACTTAATTAATTTAAAAATAGGGATTTGATTTATTGACGTGACAACGTCTTATAAATTGGTTTGCCGGGTGACACTTCAAGAAACTGCGTTACGCTCCGCTCACGTTATGCGCTCACAATGAGAGCGAGTGAGAGGCACGCGTCCCTTCCACTCACACGATTTTACCACTCAAAGTCGTTGTCACGTAAAACTTTCGCCCGTATACCGACTTTACAGGCAACCAATTTTTTTTTTTAAATTAATTTTAGGTTACTAACTTTAAACTGAGTTAATATTGTACCCAATAACACAATAAAAATAATAATAACCGTCGGTTGGTATCACGTTCCATTAAAAGTGTCTAAAGACCCTCTCCGAGTTGGTTTTGGCTTCTGCCAGCGGTTTCGCTCGCGTAAAAGTACGTTTCTCCATTCAAACTTCCAAACCCCGTTATACCCCCTTAGGTAGGTAGAGTTACGTAAAATCCGTTCTTAGCTGATGTTTGCACCTTATAAGGAACCTACCTGCCAAATTTTAAGTGTGTAGGTGTTATAATTTCTGAGATTTCGTGATTAATCAGTGAGTGGTATTTTGCTTTTATATAAGTATATATAAGTAGATTTTAATACTTAATAATAAAAAGTGGGTCGAGTATAGCCTATAGCCACCTCGATAAATGGGTTATCCAACACTTAAGAAATTTTTCAATTCGAACTAGTGGTTCCTGAGATCAGCACTTTCGAATAAACAAACTCTTCAGCTTTATGATATAATCATCATTAAATTTTCTTTCGTAATCCAAACAGACATTTACGAGTTGAAAAATGTTGTCTCCGTCGCTTAAACAATCTGGATTCACGCGACATTTGCATGCGACTGAACACTTTTCCTAGATTTCCTGTAACGTTTGCGTCATCTCACAAACGTTTGTGCATTATGAAATTAGCTTTTGTATTTCCAGTGTTTTATGTTCTCTTGTCGGTTTTTAACAAAGATTAACCTGTTGTCGCGGTTATGAATTCATTTGTACAATTTTCAACTGTTCTAAATTCAGTGTAGAGTATTTTAAGTTATATGTAAATGTTGTTGCTAGGCGATATTTATCTCAGCCATCAGTGATAGATATAGTCGTGGATAGTATAGTATGTGCCCTACATGGTTGCGTCATACAGTCGTAGGCGCCGGCGGCGGCGCTTGCGCATCTCGGTCACTGTGCCACGCGCACGCACCTAGTCACGCGCTCACTGATCCACATTACAGGGTGTCTTTTTCTGTGTTTCAGGGGCTGATAGTAATTTTGAACGTGAACTTTTGCTTAAGGAACTAGTTTCAGTTGTAAAAGCAACTAAGTAAACTCTTTTTGTCTAGATAAATGAAAATACCTAATACCTAATTACTTAGCTTCCGCTGTCGTCCGTCCGTCTATTAGCGGGTTGTAGCATTAACGGTATGAGGTAAAGAAAATTTTCACAGAATGTGTGTCTATTGCCGCTATAATAACAAATAATAAAATTAAAATATTAAAGTTAAAAATTTAAAGTAATTTTTTTCTGGCGTTTTTTGCTCGGTTTTATTATTCACGAGTCCGACTCGCACTTGTCAAATTGTTCATACTGCACAGGGATCATCTCTTGGTAGAAGTTCTTTAAAGTCATACTTCAACCGCTTTGAAAAACTGTCAATGAATCAAAAATCTATTTGTAGACCACGATTTTTCTCAAGGATTTCACACATACCTAGTGACAAGTGATGGCTCGCTTTTCTTTATATCATTGTATACATTTATAACATTTTTATCGTTCAGAATTACTTTTACAAATACATTACGTTTCCATGCTTCCTCATTGTCGCTCGCAAGGTCGTGCCGTGATTTTATTAACCACATATTTGCTATTTAAATTATTGCGGCTGAAACCTATTTTGCGGCCTCTGAAATGAACATTCTTAACTGTACTATATTTAATAAAACATTTTTATTAATTACTTAACTTGTATTTAAAAACACGTGATTATTATCAAAAATTTATTATAAATTAATTTATTTCAAGAAACAATAGACTCATTTTAGTTTTTATTATTGCTAGCCCGTATCTTCCCACTGCTGGACAAAACCCCCCTCCATTCCTTCCTATGATCACGATTTCTCTCTTTCTCTTTCCAATTCTTAAGGAAGACATCTAGTCGCTGTATCTGGTCACCAATCCTGTGTTTTACAGGGCCACAGCTCGTGAGAAATGTGGCAATGTCATGCCGTGCCCAGTTTCTTTTAAAATACAATAAAACTATCAGAAATCAGAGATCAGAAACGTTTATTTAAAATAGACCAATTACAGGCACAATACAAAAAAAATTCAAAATGTGGGTCAGTCAAAAAAATACAAGTGAAGCTAAATTGCACGTTCCAAAGCCTAGGTCTCTATGGAGAAGAACGTGCAAGAAACTCCATGGACACTCTTTTAAATCATATTATGAGTTACATCAATCTTGGTTACATATTTCTTGTCGCTTCTAATATGTGAGCACAATGTAGATCAGTAAGTAATAAAAATAAAAACTAATAAAAAAATAGAAATTGAATTAAACCACTGGCAGGTAAGAGATGACCAGTCTCTACGGTCCAGTCTAATAAAAATAACATCAATAATTAAATTACATAATATTAAAAATGTTTTAAAATTAAATTAAATTGCATTGGATTACAATAATTATATTATCAGTCAGTCGGTTGGTCACTATTTATTTTTTCATTATTATATTTTTCCACCACGCTACACTAAACACTAGTAGATTTTGTCGTGTTCATAAAATCAGGAAGTATTTTCAATAGGTTTTATCTGTCCCTACTGTCTGTCTGCTCCATCCCTTTTTCCAATTACCCGATTGCGAAGTTTTTTATCAGTCCGCTCCGATCAATTAGCTCTGATTATGTTTTGCCAAGTTTCTCTGCAATTGGCTCCAATTGAATTTCGTCGCAGACGATTTTACAACCTGACAAAAGATTTGTAGCTTCTTTTTTTTTTATAAAATATAGTCATTTTCCGCGTATGTCTGTCTGTGTGTTTATCCGTTTTTTTTTTTTTGAGCTGGGAAATAATATCTAATGACTTCTAGCGCTCTAGGGCTGAGCGAGAGGCTGAGATTTTATGCTGTTTTCAGTGATAGAAAAAGCGATGAACGAAAAAGGTATAGTAAAAAGGAATTTATAGTTAGCACTCGTGACGAAAGGTTCTGGAGTGGCAACCACGTACTGGAAGACGCACTCTTGGAAGGCCTCCCACCAGGCAGACCACCCACCTTGGTAGACCCATGATCTGTTGAGGGTCGGGGGAATCCGATGGATGCGAGACGCACAGGACCGGTCGTTATGACGACACTTGGGGGAGGCCTATGTTCAACAGTGGATATCTTTTGGCTGATGACGATGATGACTCGTGCAAAACCGGGGCGGGTAGCTAGTGTTCAATAAAGTTAGATGTTTATTTATTGGTACATGATGTAACTGAAAAAAGCTTTTCTTTTTATATGTTCCGACTTTTATTTGATTTTTAAATGTCAGTTTCATAACGTATGAACGTTAGTTGCAAATTCAATTTTAGAGTCCTATGCTATTTCAAGGTGACTCTGTTACTGGAGGTGGTAAAGATTTTATTACCTTTATTTTTATACTAGGAAACTCATTTTTTTAAATTATTTGTGACATTATAGATTGGAGTTAAGCCAGTGTTATGTATTTTTCGATAAAAAAAAAGAAATCAGGTAGGTATTTAAGTGCAACACTGCATTATTAATTACCTGTGGCAACACAGATGACATAGTTGACAGGATTCTCTTTTTGAAATCCGAACAAATTCGAGGAATAGATGATTTCATGCAGTTTTGTTTTAGAGAAAGATATCATAATCAGTCTCTGTCAAATGCAGTCAGCTCGGATGCACTTAACTATAATTATAATTGATTACAGTTCATGTTTAATAGTCTAGAATCTTAGTCGCTGCCGTTTTTCGCACTAGTTACGTAGATTGGAGTTAAGCCAGTGTTATGTAATTTTTGATAAAAAAATTAAACAGGTACTTAGGTATTTAAGTGCAATACTGCATTATTAATTATCTGTGGAAACAACGATGTCATCGTTGACAGGATTCTCTTTTTAAAATTCGAGGAATATATGATTTCATGCAGTTTTGTTTTAGAGAAAGATATCATGATCAGTCTTTGTCAAATGCAGTCAACTCGGATGCACTTAACTATAATTATAATTGATTAGTTCATGTTTAATAGTCTAGAATCTTAGTCGCTGCGGTTTTTCGCACTAGTTACGTAGATTGGAGTTAAGCCAGTTTTATGTATTTTTTGATAAAAAATTAAAACAGGTAAGTACCTAAGTATTTAAGTACAATACTGCATTATTAATTACCTGTGGCAACACAGATGACATCGTTGACAGGATTCTCTTTTTTAAATCCGAACAAATTCGAGGAATAGATGATTTCATGCAGTTTTGTTTTAGAGAAAGATATCATGATCAGTCTCTGTCAAATGCAGTCAGCTCGGATGCACTTAACTACAATTATAATTGATTACAGTTCATGTTTAATAGTCTTGAATCTTAGTCACTGCCGTTTTTCGCACTAGTTACGTAACTTCATTGTAGTTATATCAGAGTTGGTTGATATAAATAATGAATAAATGTTTATTTTCTCACCACAATATTTTACAATACATCAAATTCTTAAAATGTAGTGACTAGTGTTTTATTATTATGGAAGACTGGTGCCTAAACTAGGCTGCAAGCCTGTGTTTCAGGACACCAGGACCCCGCCTTTTACACAGTAATTATCTCGTTACATTAACATTAAGTCTTGAATATTGATCGGTGAACTCATGCATAATTATTTTCAATAAATAAATAAATATTGGTTAGTATATGTGTGTGTGTTTATATGGGCATATAAGTATATGAGTGTGTGTTGTGTGTGTAAGTGAAAGTAGGTATGTGATAGTGATGGTATGTGTGTGTTCATTACGTTTGAAATATTAAACCAAAGTAGCAAGTAGTTTCTCCGTGTCGTCATAATTTAGTGCTTGTAGAAAGGAAGTTATTTTCTTTTTACACATGATCTTAGATTAACTATAAATGGCGTCCTTAAGCCGGTTATAGACTGCTGTAACATGCAATGTAACAGAATTCCAATAGCGTGGACGCCTTGCGCGCGCGAACCGTGCACACTAAGCGCGCGAACAGAGCATTTCAACTATGTGAGTAACATGCTCGGTTCGTGCGCGCGATGCGTTCTCATTTATAAAATCCTTCTTTCATGTTACCTTGCATGTTACGTTACAACAGTCTGTACCCGGCTTTAGTTTTCGCAGATAGACCGTGGGTCAATATAGCTATTAGATGGCGCTGTGGCCGCCATGACAGACTGCCAAGGAGGGAGCGGTGTTGTGACCATGTTTCTAATGTATTGGGAATGATGACTTGCTACATCTGAGAATATTGTATGATAAACTTATGGCGGATTTGGCACGATTCGTGGTTTTGATAAGTAGATAATGAAGGTCGTCCATCTTGTTGGCAAATATCGTAAATGCATTAGAAGACGATAAATGAATGGTATTAGTATTTGGTCTAAATCTACCAGGGCTGCGGGTTGTTCCAATTTACCGTGGCCCTGGAACGCAAAGGGCAACTTAAGGAACACAGGTGGATTTCTGGCACTTACTTCCTCACGCTCCACCTTGAGCGGCAGAAGTTTTTTAAATTGTTATTATTGACACTCGCGCTTGACAGCTATCTCACGTGATGGTAAGCGATGATCTAGTCGACGATGGAGCACCCTTACCTCGAAGTAACCTATTCACTCTTGTCTTAAAGACCCCAGGTTTTAGCTGTCGGGAAAGACAGACTCTGGTAGGGAATCCCACTCCTTAATTGTGCGTATAAGTGGGATATCCACCATGTACAGGTGGCGGATCGCCGTGTGTCTCAAGTTAACGAGTTATTTGATGAGTGGGAACTCTAAAAGAAAGTCAAAACAGTCCAAGATTAGACTTCAGTTTTGACTGTTTACCCATTTCCTTTAAACGGCTAAAGACTGTCTAAAATTCACTGCATAATTCTAGAAAGAATTCACAGTGATTATATACAATGGCAGAAAAATATAAGAATGAGTAAAATATATACGTTCTTGTCGTCCATTTTTAGTTTGACTTTCCAACAACCTACGAGGTGCTGACGTGAATGTTAATTATCTGTCTTTGCTTAGAAGATCAGACATTGTCGTCTAGCTGCGTTTTTATTTTACCTTTTTAAGAGGACTACAGAAGCTAATAGCGAGTTTTATAATGCGCAAAAGTATATGATCAACTGCAGTAAACAGAATAAGAAAAATATATGTTTTTCTTCAGGATAAATATTAGATAGATAGTGTATTCAAAACATAATTCAGCCAATTCGGTGCAATAGAAAAAAATCATGATGATGCCTATAAAAAATACTTAAAACCTATCTAATATACGTGCAATTGTTCTTATTGTTTGTCAGATTATTCTACAAGCAACGTTTTACCGTTATAGTGTTTTAATTTTATAATCAAATGTGTAGATTTTCAGTAAATCGCTAAAATGCTTCATATTTTGCAGCCATTGTGTCTTTTCGCATCTCTTTCTTTTGCTTGCAGTCTGACAGTGACCGCGCTTTAGGTGTTGTAGTCCTCTTAAATGCCGTCTGCTACTGTTTTTAGATCATGATCTAGGAATGTTTTTGGGTATTTTTCTGTTTCGTATTGTTGTTGTGTTTGTTTTGGAGCTGTGTTCTGGTATTTCCCAGTCTTGGTCATACTTAACATGTGCGGAGCACATGGTGCAGTTTTAAAAACAATGTCCTTAACAAATAATTTTATTATATGTATTGTCATTGACTACTTTGAATACGACTAGAATTCCGCCATAAAATTCTCAGCTTGACCGTTCATTGTTAGTCAAATGAAGTTTGAAACCATTGAAAAGGCTACGATGAAAGACAACACGTCCTTTTACAGTAAAAGAAAGATTTTATTACCGGAATATAAACTTCCCTAATATTCCCATTTCCTAATGGTCACCCTTGGGTAGGGCGGGAGATAACACGACCAATTTGCAGATCTAATATCCGTGGTCCCAAATTATACTCGCCAACGAAAAAGGGCATCATGAGTGATCCATATGGGCCGTCTCTATGACGTGTTGTGAATTCTCTTGCTTTTATTATTAATATAGTTTATAGAGAAAAATGCTGTCCTCTATGACTTATGTTTGTGGTGAAATGATATTAATTTGTGGTATTGTGTGGGTGTGAATATGGTGTTTTGTCTTCTTTATGGGTGGCCTTTATATGTCTGGGTTGTAATCTGCTGGGCAGTTTATTTTTGGATCGGAGGCGGCTAAAGGTGGCTTCGCGCTTCCGCATCATCATGCCAATTTTTGATGAGTCTAGACTTTTGAAAAGTTTTGTAGTTATTTTTACTGATTTTTGCAATGCATTCCAATTCAGCTTCAAAACTCCTAGATGTATCAATATGTAGGCGACACAAGTACAGACAGTAATAGCTGTTCTCCCGGATGCGCAACCTCTCAAAATAATCGTAATCGGAAATGTTTTGTGTAGGTTTCGAAACGATGATGGATTCTTGCCGATTTCATTTTATATAGGCGTATCAACTGGTCCGCTGCCTACGGGATAAATCCCACTCACTTTCGATGCCGAAGGTACAGACTTGAAAATGCGTGGGTTTGACACCAGAGATAGGGAAGCGCTTTATGTGAGAGTGAAATAATGTATGATTTTTTTGCTATCCTGTTCTGTTTCACTCCTGGCCAAAGAATTTTACTTATTAAAACTTCATGCAACACAAATGTACAAAGGTGGACTTAATGCCTTAGGCATTCTCTTCCAGTCAGAAATCTGTCCAGTTCGTTTCGCCATCTTCTTCATAGACTTCCGCGACCCTGTCTCAATGTCTCAGGGCATCGATGATGTTCTTTGTTTTGGCAAATTGTGTAACAGGAAATAATAATACATATTGATCCATCAATAACAGATCGCTTATTAGAGTGATATAACTGATACGGTTAATAAGCAATAACGTTTACCAGAGAGATCAATAAACAGACAGACGCCAACAAACAGCACTGCAAGGCAGAGTCACTGACTATGATGATAAATTACAATTCCATAGAAATGCTATTCTCATCCTTTTAAAGCCCAAAAGTACATCGTTTGCTTCTCACAAAATATATATTTTAAACCGATAGCAATTTCGAATATAATCTGTATCGTATCGTCCGGTTCCCCACTGTCATTAGCAGTCGATACCGAGATACCTCCTCCTGATAAATCTACTACAAATTGCTTTATGTCATCGATAATACCCTTTAGTTAATGATCGTAGACGTACACTAAATTATGTTTAGAAAATATTTCTTTGACTGTACCTATGTCTGTATTTTATTGAATGGTACTCGAATTGTGTTCGTTTTTTGGATATTTTTTACTCTCATCTTATCGTGAATGTTTTATTGTAGTTAAAATTGCTTGTTTGATCGTATCTGTGTCAATACTTCATAAGGTTATAGATGAAAACTATTGTCTACAAGACTAGTGAGAGGGTAAACATAATCTGCTTCGCTTATAGTCACACCGTCAACATTTATTAAGTCTTTATCAATGTAATCAGTTTTAAGTTTAATCATCATTTTCCTGCTCTTGTCCCGTGTTATTTGGAGTCATCGCAACACGTTTTTCTGCTCTGTCAACAGTCTCATCTCTCAGACTCTCTTTCTTTTATATTATACTCCTCACACAATCCATCCATTTTTTCTTTGGCCTCTCCAGCCAGCCACATATAATATACTCATAAGTTTTATGTTTTTTTTTCTGGTTAGGTATGACACTTGCTCTCGAACATGGATACCCTTTGTTGCAGGATCCAGTCGCTCTTGACAGATAATATAATTAAGGTAAGATTGTGGTGTGCAAAGGTAGTGTGAAGATCTGATCATGTTCGCGGGGCAAACTTGGCCAGAGATGGCCCTAGACAGATAGGTTTGGAAGGAGAAAAGGGAGGCCTTTCCGTAGCAGTGGGACCAAAAATGGCTATCAAAGGTAAGATTAGGAAACAAATGCAACAGTTTCAAGTCTATCTGATAAACTACCTCATCGTAATCAAGACGGTCGTCGTGTAAACCTAACATAATATTCTGTGTAACTTTCTGCTGAACAAAGTGAATCACTTATTCTATAACGTTCAAGTTGCTAACTTACTTCGGCATCAATAACAGTATATTGGCTTTTTGTTAGTTGTTCAAGATCATATTCACTTAGAGTAGGTATTTGGCTTATGGTTTCTGCTTACTCATATACTCCAAAACCAACTGACACAGGGTCGTCAATATTTTAACAGATGTCATGAATAAATTCATGCAGTATTTTTGCAATGAACAATTGTCAATGATGGATATAGTAGTTGCTTACCTTCATGGTTGATCATTATGACTCATTTGTTTCAAGTTTTTCATTGTTGAGGTAGATATCTACTTGTAATTGATCGGAAATTATTGTGATCTTTACTATACCGTCTATTATAATATATTGAGTGTGTCACTTTTGACCGTATTGTTTTATTTTGAAAATATCTATGTAGATTGCGTGTTGTTTGTTTTTCTGCACTAAATCGAAACGGCATTTTTTTTTTGAGGTTGGATTCATTAAATATCTCCTCCCGCTCTGGGTGTAGCGAGAGGTAGTGTCAGACTTTTACTGATTAAAACCCACTTGTGTTCCTTCAGCGTGACGGCATACTCTTGTATTAGTATATCTCATCCCTCTTTTATTTCTAAACATTTTTACGATAACCCACATTATTAAACATGCTAGTTTTATTACATCACACAAATTGCAGTCAAGTGGAACACCAGATTTTAAAGTTATGTCAATGATTTCATTTTTATGTCTGGTTCCATTACGATTCAGGCCCGCATCGAGTTGAAATATGCGGTCGAAGGACATTGGGTTTTAAATACACACTAGTGTGCTAATCATACTAATTGTAATTGCTCATATGTTTGCTGTGGTGATGTGGTTACTGACGCATAGTTCTGGTGAAACGCAAGTCATACGGTTGGCAATAGATTTGCATATTGATAACGTTTGTAATCGCGATGTTATTTTTGCGAGTAGGTTTATGTGGGTGTGTTGATAAAATTGTTTTCTCATCACCAACATCATTTCAGTCCATGTTGGACATGGGTCTTCCTTAGTGACGTCACAACGACCGGTCTTGTCCGTCACGCATCCGTCGGATTCTCGTGACCATTAACAGGTCATCGATCCAACTTGTGGGAGGCCCACCAACGCTACGTCTTTCAGTACCGCCACTCCAGAACCTTTCGGAGCTATTGACCATATATCGGTTCTGCGAGCAATGTGCCCTGCCTACTGTCACAAAGAAAGAAAGAGAATGTTTATTTGGAACACAATGAACAAACAAGTTGGGTGACGGTTGGTCGTTGTTTGTTTTCTGCCCAAGATAACCTACAATTTTACGCAAAATAGGTTTTTTTTTAACTTTGCTTCACACTATGAATTATTTCTGTATCGCGATTCAGAAACATCTAAACTCATATACAAGACCCAGACCCAACTAACTCTCTGTAGACCATACAAATATTTGTCCCGTGCAGGTATCGAACCAGCTACACGTAGCGCAGCAGCCAATCGCTTGTGTATGTGAGTTTACATGTTTGTGAACGCACCCACATAGAAGTAATTCCTAGCGTGGGGCTAGAGTGAATAGGCTCTTAATAAACTAGTGCGCCTCACCATCAATGATTGCATCTCTGCTTACCATCAGGTGGTTTGTACACGTTTGTGCACGCAGTCAAGCACTGGTTTATATCAATAAAAAAAAAACAATTTAATTTTTTAAAAAATCCGCACCGTCGGATTTCGTAATATTCAACCCCGGTGGTCAAGAAAGTAGAAAAGAGGCAAATCAATCACTCTTATTAAACTTAAACCGACCATATCATCCGCAATATTCCTTCTAAATAAACGCTTTAACAACTTTAAACATCCTGATCCGCATAACATCCGTTATAGCTTAACATAATATCCGAAAGTATCAGAAATCTCAAACTTAAAGCTTTATAATACCTATCGGTTCCTGTTACACTCCATCTTGTGTTCAGAACTTGGTGTAACTTGCAGGAGCGGATCGTGAAATTGTTGGGCTCTGGGCTAACACTACTTGGGGACCTTAATCAAAATTATCGGCATTTTGTCGACAATCAGTTTTATACTTTTTCTGAATTTCTTTTAGACAGTGATCGATCAAAGCAAAAGTGTCGTCCCATTACCAGAGATTCCTTCAACTAACGGGTCATGGGTTACTATGGTTACCTTGAAAGACTTTAAATAGTATACTTTAATCACAGGCTGAACTTGGACACCAACGTTGAGTGCTTGTAAAACATTGACCCGCCATATTTGTAGCAATATCAATGACGACCTCCACAATTAAACAATAGTACTCTATTTGTTATAAAGAAAATTGTCAAATAGATTCAGACGTATTGAAGATTGTTTTTAATGATATCTGCATCACGTGCCCTGTTATTTGTTCTATGACAGCATCAGCGGACAGCATTGCCGTGGCCGAATACTGGACCAGGCAAGGAATTTAACTAGTTTTGCCATCGATAAGCTAAGAAGAAGGAGAATGATGTCTGGGGGCCCCTTATATCCATGGGGCCCTGAGCTGCAGCCCATTCAGCCATTAAGTAGATCCGGCCATGATAACTTGTCCTTGAAAGTTTCCTAATACCGTCTTTTCTGGGGACGAGAAATTGTTCCAAGAAGTTTGTATTGTTATTTGACTTTCTGTTAAAAGGTTTTTGAACGGTTGACGATTATTAATGGGGGTGATGTTTTTTGCGCACTTTATTGGGCTTGTGGGGTGGGTTGTTTTTTTTTAAACTGGCTTTGATGAAATCTGATTAAAGTAGGAATTGACAGTCAGCTATTTGCAAGTAATTCTAGCTTTTAAAAGTAAGTAGTAACCCGCCTTGGTCACGGGTGGGTACTAATTATTTACACAAAAATCATATCGTTTATTGCTAAAATCACTAACATAAACATACAAAGGTGGAACTTGGCCACTTTCTTTTAAATTCTGTAGAGATAACTAAGTAGTTGGCAGTTTAAAAGTAAGCGTCTGAAGTTAACGCAATGAACTATACGAAACTTCCCTAATAAAAGTCTTTAGCACTTTATAAATAAATAAAATATCAAAATGATCACAAGAACATTTTTTTAACCAATAATGCAATTTAAAAAATTCTTGTCTGTTTGTTCCGGTTATTCTCCGAAACGGGTGGACTGATTTACATTAGTTATCTACCAGTGAAAGTCCTGTCATCGCTAGTGGATAACTGATGTAGACAAGTTATTCTATAAGAGTAACTTAGGCTACTTTTATTTTAGTAAAAGAATTGGTTTGGTGAAAAAAGTTCTTATAATTGTTACCGATTGCCATTGTGATCTTTTACGAATATGACGCGGACTAAGTCGCGGGCACTAGCTAGTTTAAATTAAGTAAATGACCCAACCCGAAATGGTCGCCATAACCCATAATACAGTTATGAGTCTCCAACGATGGCACATACTCGGGAACGTTAGGGGACCGAGACAGACATACCCGGTCTCCCCTTAAATGGGAATGGGGCAATTAATTGTCCAACAAGCGACCGGTCTAGACTTTTGGGGCACTTCGGGGACACTCGCCTCGAACGTAAACTTTGTTCCTCTTGTACTGTCTGTCTGTTCTTAGAGTTCTTGGTAATTAATATATTTCTTCATAATGTAATTAGTGTTTTGAACATGTTTTTCTTTTTGTTTCAGGGTGAGTACATCTACGAAACTTGGGAGTGAGGATGACTTCCGTTTGAACATGATGAGGTATTGTTTTTTTTCGGTTAAGACTTCTATGTGGACTATTGGTGTTCGGCTGCTTCCCTTTACCTGGCCAGTTAGGAAACCATCAAATAACTTTCAGACTTTTACTGATTAAAACCCACCGTCCCTCAGTTGCCCTTTGCCGCGGCTCCAATCAGGTCTGTCCTTTGCCGCTTCCTCTCAGCGAGGGGGTCTATATTGCATTTTTTCATATGCCTTTTTTGAACGTCCGTATACCTGAAGAACTGACCTCCTTATTTCCGCGAGCCATCCCGTTCAAAAAAGAAAATACATACAACGTACAGTGTCCAGAACAGCGTAGCTGACGACGCATAGATAGGCCTCAATACCACAGACATTAGTCTTACGCAGTACATCCGTGGTCGGACCATTTAAAAATGACACGAAGGCACTTAAGGTGGAAACAGTCTAATTCACGAATGTGTCTTATGTTCTTACAAGCACCACGTCTCAGAAGCGTAAAGAATTTTCGTCATGACAATGGCCTTGTATACCGGTATACCTTAGGGGCCTTAGATACATTAGGTAACAAATTGACCCCCCAATATGACGCGTAACGCTTAATCTACATGACGCTGCAACGTTGTACAATCTCCCGCAACTTGCCCCTAACATTTTACAACGCTTTCTTATGATGCGGGACATATCGACAGCTTTGTGCGTCATGTGGTGGGACCGTGGGACATTTTGCCTCCTAGTGTATCTGAGGCTTTAGTCTGAAATTTAAGATCGTGTGAACGGAACATTTTTTCTCCAAGTCCTACAAACACTATTCCGTGTTCAGTTTCCGGGTCCAGGTCACCTTTACTTCGTTTACGAGAAAGTATTATTATATACATTTATTTAGAGTAGCATTAGTTCGTTATTGAGTCATTGACGACACCGTTGGCGAGTGGTTGAGCAATTGGCTGCACTGCGTGTCGCGGGATTCCCGCACGGAACAAATATTTTGTATTGTCTTGTCTACAGATAGTTCTTTGGATCTCGGTGTCTTGTGCTTGTGAACGCACCTACAACACAGTTACATAATTCCTACTGTGGGACAACTTAAAAAAGATAAGAAAAATTGTATGACCCTCGACGCAGAGTGCATTCACTCTCAGAAACCTATTAATGTGTCCAATTATAACGGTTTACCTCACTCACATTATCTATGTATGGGAAACTCCAGTTTAGAGATACCGATACTGCGTGCATTCTATGTTATTATTATGTTAATTCAATTAGGTCATGAAGTTTAATGTGTTTGTTTATATGTCTGTATGTTTACATCTATTGGCTGCATTAACAGAATTATTAGAACAGTCATTAGTCGTTGTCGGACTGAGATTCAGCAGAGATTCAATATCGTTTGTAAGGTGTAGGAAGGTTTGTTTATTTGTGTTTTGAGCGTCCATTTTATTATCACAGAGTTTATAATCAGTGTTAAATGCTAAATATATAGGAATTAAGACTATCGCCATATGCTCCGTTACATGGTCCACTACTGGACATCACAATTATCGGTCCTATGTGTCTTGCATCTATCGGATTCCCCCGTGATCTTCACTAGGTCGTGGGTCGACCTTGTAGGAGGCCTTCCAACGCTGCGTCTGCCGGTACACGGGGTGCCGTGTCCAGAATCTTTCGGACCTATCGACCATCTGTTCTGCGAGCAATGTGCCCGGCCTACCTAAATAGGTGTAGGTACACTATTTTAAGACAAGGTACACACTCGCGTGTCTTTCCTACAATGCGGTAGTATTTTGCAAAGTCGTTAAATAAATATGTCTTTCGTCTATGAGCCGTTCCTGTTTTAGCAGCGGCACAAGCTTAAAGCGTTGCTTTCAATTAATGTTTATTATGTTATTTATTTATTGCCCATGTCGTAAAGAACTTTAATAGCTACTTAACTGTAGGTCAGCGTGGGTGGCGATGTAGGTATAAAGTACTTCTGCGTACTGGTCGGACCGCAATCCGCGGGAAAATAGTTGTCATGTGGCTTTATCAGCACGCGACAGGCCGTTTATACCAAATGTATGAAGGCATCAATAGCCCGGGAAAAAGTAACGGTGTAAAAATCACAGTTAGCAACAGAATTGTAAATATTTTGAAACTGTTCAAAAGCATTTCAGACAATCATTTAAGATGAGAACTATTGACCCAGTTCTTTTTCTCAATTTTTTTATTCGCAAAGCTTTTCTGAATTGTTATTAGAATAAATTTCATCGGCGAAACAAAACGAGGGAAATATATTATGTTGTGCAGACAAGCGTTTTGTCAGCAGTGTGGGAATATTATTAAAAGACGATAGCCAGAGCAATAGCGAGCCGCTTACGAAATGCTCATATTGCTCCGTTCGTTAAATCAACACACAGTTGCTAGCTTTACGGTTAGTTAGTGTACAATTTACAAAAAAAATCGTAAACAAAAGAGATTTTTTCGTCTTGAAACAATATTTCAATCAGTCGCTTCTAGCTCTTCACTTGAAATCTACGATCATTTAGGCCTTGACATGCAACTGTTCAGTGCAAAGCAAACATAACGGTACACACGCCTTCAATCTTATGTCCAGCAGGTGATGAGTCATATTTCCTTGTTTTTATGATGATGGAATAGGCTAGTAATAACCCAAGTTTTGTGGAGCAAGTACAAATCATTCATGAAATGTGTTGAACTGTTTGATTTACAACCGTTTGCCGTTTGTTTACTCAGCATTATTCCGCTCCAAGGTGTATTTGGATTGGATTTTTACGCATACAGGATATCGTCGTATACAGAAAAGTTTCAAGTTCATCCATCTTTTCGTGATTAAATGATTTTACGAGGCATTTTTTAAGTAATTCTTTGAAATGTTACATCACATGTTGGTTCGTCTTCAGCATAAACAGCCTTATAATTTTCACATTGCTGGGACTCAGGCCTTCTTTCTTGGAGAGGGAATAGGCCATAATCCACAACGCGGCCCCAGTGCCATTTGCCTTCCTGAAAGCCAGACTAAAAATTCGCTAAAGTATTATAATATCAATTTTTATCGGTCTACCTACCCGAAGGCCTAGGCATGGTGTCAATAGACTTTACCATGCTGATGTGTACAACAATCATTTAATTGAAGTCCATACCCATGCTGGCGTCACTGGGCCCTGGTATAGGTCCAGAGCGAGGGGAATGGGCGACGGAAACCTTATGCGAAGTAGTATATAATGCTAGCGAAGGAGGCGGCCGCACGCATGAGGTAACAGACATCCTCACGTTTCAGCTGCCGAGCCCTCGACTACCAGCCATCTTAAGTGTGGTCTTGCGGACGACGAGCAATGGGTAGCACGCTGTTCCTCCATCCACTAACCTTCTGGGCCGAGCCCGAGTCGTTGACAGTGCATAGTGTTCCATTCGCGTTTCAAAGAAAGGTCAGCAAAACAGTAGGGGCCCAACAGGGCCGAAGTCTACTAGGACCATGGGCCGACAACTGAAAGGGTTATCCATGGTCTTGGAACGAAAAGGGCAACCAAAGGAACATAGGTGTGGTTTTATTCAGTAAAAGTCTAACACGCCTTCGCGCTCCGCCTTAGTGCGAGAGAAGTCATTAGATGATTGCCCACCTTAAAAAAACCCATGCTGGCGTAAAGTAATACTCTGAAAAACATGCTGGGCACGTATCCGATCCTTATGCCATAACTGATCCCTTTGCCAAAGTAGACCCTGTTGATTCACCAACTGGGTTACATGTGGATAAACATATAGAAAATGGCTTACGTCCGGTTAAATTTGCAAACTCCACCCTTTTAACTTATACCCAACGTATAGTGACCATAGATATCCGGTTGTGACTTTGTTTATGCGAAAAAACTTTAAATTGTTTGGTCAGTTGGATTCGGGGGATTAACTTTCGTTTCGGTGTCGATTCCAATATTGATATTTTTGGTTTGGTTTGGATATTATGTTGTTTTAGGTAGAATTCACCGTTATTTTGTTGATTTATAATGGACCACCTATTATTTCTTCTTCTGTGTTTGAAATATTATGGGACGAATCCTCCTCCTCTGAATCCATCCTCTGGCTTGTCAACTTTTTGTTTTTGAAGTGTAAAGTCATCAATGACTTCTCTCGCTCCCGGGTGAACCAAGAGGGCATGTCAGACTTTTACTGACTAAATCCCACCTATATTCCTTTATTTACCTTTAGCGTTCTGGGGCTACGGAAACTATAGTTACCGTGGCCCTGTAATCAATGGCCGATGGCAGCAGTGCTATTCTGTAAATGGTAAATCATTTCGAAAGTCATTTCGCAAATCATCTCGAAAGTCACACTCACTTCGCTTCTCATCTCGCCTGTACAAGTTTCGTTATTCTTATGTCAAGATCAAGGCCAAGTGTTCCGAGAACAGAAGAAGAGTTCCGAGAACCCAAGTGACATTGCTCTATGGTAGTAGTGCAGTGCTGAATTGTGTCTTGTTATGATTTACATCGACTCACTTCATTTAAGAATACGAAACTTTAATTTCACATGATTTCACTGCGGATTCAGAAGTGATTTCGCAAATAAACTTTTCAGAATAGCAATGCAGATCGCCAATGTCGATCCTGTTACATGGGATTCCTAGCAAACGGACCTGCTTATACAATTTTATACGGTTACCACAAAATACATGAGTAGTATCTTAAATGAAGCGGATCTTGGCAAAGGGTCGGCCCATGAGGATGAATAAGTAAAAGTGTATGTCCTTTGCAGAGAAAGTAGCGATTCGTTACCTAGCAACAGAAGTGGGATTCTTGGCAGACCAGCTGTTATTGTTACAACAGTTCTGGCTATCATTGTTCTTGGGTCATTGCGCATGTCCAGAATTAATTGCCGGAACCACGTGTTTAGTTTTACTATTTGACGTTCGTGATGAAATTACGATGTAGTGATAAATGCTTTGTTTAGTGCTGTACAGTCTTGCATTGTTTTAGTCTAATTTCATTATTTTGGTCTGACTGGTTAGTTTGTATTTTAGTGGATAATGGTTTATTAGCTTACCCGAAAATGAATGGAAACCTGTTTAGTTCAACAGCTTCAATTGTCTGGAGTAAATTGTCGCCATTTTCTACCCTCTTATTAGAACAGTCTTTCTAAAGGAACCTCAATACACAATATCATGTGTCATTCCCTCAACAAAACATCAATACTGACCACATTTTCCTCAACATACCCCAAATTGGCAGGCGATCGTTTCAAACAATATAGATTGTCGTTTGTTTCCCACAAACATGGGACTGATCCCGTTCATCCAATTGCGACGATGTACACAGAGAATTGACCCTGGTGAATAAATAAAGTTTTGATTTTAAACCACCACCGGATCTCATGAAACTTGCAGTGTTGACTTCCCATTCATGTGCCCCCTATTGTAGGGGTTATCAATATTTGATTTAAACTTGCCAAGGGGTTTTGAGAGCAGTGGTGGCCCAGCATTTACAGCTCCGACTTACGAAATGGTACGTTGTGGGTTCAAACCCAGGCAGGCGTTTTACTACGTAATTTATTTAATCAACATTGGTCTCGAAACGGTGAAGGAAAACATCGTGAGGGAACCGGCAAGTCCAAGGACCGGAAATTTGAAGATATGTGACATCCACCAACCCGCACTGGAGCCCGTGTGATGGATTACGGCCCATTCCTTCTCCTAGAGAAGGGGCCTGAGTCCCAGCCGTGGGAACATTATAAAGCTGATTATGGTTATGCAAAGGGTTTTTGAGAGTAGGTAGGTAGGAGAGTAGGGCTAAGACAAAAGATTTTGAAGTGGTAATATGCTATTCTAAGCTAGAACGTCAAAGACTTGTCTCTTAATTTTATTACATTACTTTCGTCATTCAAAAGCATTAGTAACATCATCTGCTTGTCTTCTTGAGACAGAGAGAGAGCTCACGTAGCATATCATTACGTTTCCTGCCTTCTGTATCTTATCAGCTTTCTTTCATCGCATCCGTCGGTTGTTCGTCGCTTCTAAGGTGTACTTAGAGCAAAGCAAAATTAATATTTAGTTCGCATAGCTAAGAGTAGATAAGTAGTGTATATGCAAAATAAATATCATTTCTCACTAGTAAAATAAAGTGGTCCAACAGTGGCTACCCCGTACTGGAAGATGCAGCGTTGGTATGCCTCCCACAAGGTGGAGTGATAACCTGGTGAGGGTCGCAAGAATCCGCTAGGTGCGAGACACAAGACTGGATGTTGTGGCGATACTTGGGGGAGACCTACCCACTTTCGGCAGAAATGATCATAGCTAAGATAATTTTTCATACGTGTCGGCAGACCTATAAAAATAAATTGTACCTTAGCTATACTTTTATTTCTTGACACCTATTTTACAGCCAAACTAACCTTTGTTTCAATTAACTGACCACAAAGATTCATATTAAAAACAATAGGCTAAATATAAATAAAACAAAAACCACAGTGACGAGCGCAGTCGCAGGAAAATTGTCTACTTCCTTATAAAGTACCAGGGCTTAAGTACAATAAGTAAGTTGACTTGTGAGCAGTGTGTAACACATTCCACTCGATACAGTCACACTCGACTATTGGTTTTGTTCATAATATTACTAGCTGCACGAACGGCTTCCCTGGGTTTCACCCGCATCCCAAGGGTAGCCGTATAAAAAGAGTTTCAATCAAACCAGTATTTTATTTATTTATTTTTTTCCGGTGGTAGAATCATCCAGTGACATTCTCCGCTCTTGGGTGGAGCGATCACATGGGTGAAAGCTTTGGTTCTCAGTAGCGTCTTATGTACTCCAACGGGGAGCTCCACAAGCACACAGGTATTCATTCAAATACCTGTGTGCTTGTGGAGCTCCCCCTTGGGGCTCCTGGGCAGGTATCAAGTGAGAAAGGGAGCTAAAAATAAGAGTTACTTAACTTGAATTTTTATAGCTGATTTTTACATATGTTTTGTAGAATATTATTATAAAGTAGTATCATAAGTGACAGACACTTTCCATGGACCAAAATTTCTGGTAAACGCTTTAGAGCTCCACAAAAAATAAATAAACTTTACTTATTTTTATTTCTGACTTTTAAATATGTTATTAAGGTAACTATTACAAAGTTATACTTCATTAGTCAGACAAACTGTAGTGACCAAACATCCAGTCAGTGCATGAAGTCATCTCACTCGCTCTGAAACGCATGCGTGCTCTCGCGTTCGTACTCTGGGCTGAATAATTTTTATGTTTCTGTTGTTTGAAGACATGTGACATCCACCAATCCACACTGGGCCTGCTATAACTTACCGCTGTACCTTCAGTTGCCCTTTGTGTTACAGGGCTGCGATGACTGTTTTGAGCAATCGTGCAATCCAATTATATTTTTAGCGTCATGATTAAAGGTAGTTATTTTAATTAGTTACTTTTAATTGAAGCTATTTTATGGTTGTACCGCAAGCTTAGGTGATTTTTGTGGTTATGATGAGTCTATTGTACCTATGTAAGATATCACGGTTGGGAATACCTGTGTTTGTTTTTTAGTGGTATTGCATCAATTGTTTTAATTGTACATGTAAGTTTGTTTTGATTATTTTTCTTTTAAAGATTTTTTCTACGCATGGGTCTATATTTAATGTTTTATAAGTGCCCATGTAGGCCTATGTTAGTTTGCACCATTCCAATTGTCGTTTCCTATGGAGGAAAACCGGCAAAAAAATCCGCAGCTATCCTTTAAAAAAAATATTTTTTACTATAATTTATTAAACCATTAATTTTCATTTTTTATAGATGTTGAAGTGTGTTCGTCTCTATACCGGTATAATTTATCAAATTGATGAGGATTTTTTGGGCTGAAAAGATGTTATAAATAGTCTTGATAAACGTTTTAAATAACAAATTAACGTAATAAAATTACATATTTATTTAGCTTCCATATCAACAGCTCAAGTTGTTTAACATAAATAACGATTATAATCTTTTAAAACTTCTAATTACCACCCGTTGTGGTATGCATGAAGATTATGAAGACGTCGTAAATATACATAATATTTTAATGACGATACAGAAATTATTGTAACAAATGCTCATACGCAACCGACGATTATTCATGATTGTCATTAAAAAGTTTACAGTCGTATATGACAATGGTAGACGGAGGTTCACACAGTTTTGTATAGTTTTCACGCGTGGCGGACTCGGGGACAAATTGCGGCAGATTGTCGCGTACCGTGGTGTAGCCACATTAATCATTTTAAACGTCGGGAAAATGGTATAATGGTTGCTAAATCCACTACTTATCGGTGGACGGTTTGTCGGCGGGTGCTCTAGTTTGGTGTGGGGTAAGTCATGAGCGAAAGCGGGCGACAGCGGCGTGGAATTGAATAAACTTAATCATTAAAATATGATATGCAATTTTTTATAGGCACGCTATGTCCGCACCCTCCTCCTTGAGATTCGGCACATATGACATGATATCGATTGGGCCATTGATGGTTGGTGGTAGTGAAATACATAGTAAAACAATTTATACTTATTATTTAAGCTTAAATCTAGAATACTTTGCCGGTGATGTCCAACGAAATATTATAAATCCATCGTGTGTTAAGCGAAAGCGAACTATTAGACATTATAATAGTTTTATATACGTCTAGTTATTTCTCTATTACCTATATTAAAATTTATATATCATAAAAGCAAACGGTGATATTCTATATAAAGTATTGCCAATCGGCATCTTGGCTTAGTAATCACTAAGCCAAGATTATGCCAAATACATTAATTTAAGTACCAATATGGCTATATTACAATTACATCATCTTATATAAATTCTTGGATAATAATAAGTGGCATACTGTAATAGAAGGTAATAAAAACTTGATACATTAGCGGTTATAAATGAACTGTCAGATAATGTGGACATATGCAGGCAAAAACAAAGCGTGGGATTTGCAAATTATGTAGAATAATATGGAGGAGACAAAAAATCAATCAAAAGATAGATAGATATACTCTTTATTGTTACACCAAAGATATTAGATAGGCTATGTTTAACTAAACATGTTAATTTTGTTGTGGTGTGGGTTGGTGACAGAAAAGCAGTGATTTTAATGTGCGTTATCTTGTTGTTTAATAATTTCGATGGTTTGTCCGTAATTTTTGGAAAAGCAAAAGAACGCGAGCTACGGTAGGCGCCAGATAACTTTGCAATAAAGTACATTATCTCTGCGAATGTTTTTTTAATACTAAAAAAGTAAAGGATCACAATAGATTCAAGACAGCTTTATCTTTTCATTTCTATTTTTGAAATTGAGAATGTGATTAAATAATAGAATAAACATTCTTCTTTCTTACTAAATGTTAGAGGTCAATGATCGCTATTACAAAATTATCTGGTTCCTACACTATTTAGAACTCAAAAACGGTTGGACCGATTTTAATGATATTTGCTTTATTAGATTCGTCTCTGCCCCGAATGGCAGAATGACTACTAAAATATCGGAAAATTCACGTAAAAAAAATAATATTATTAGAATAATATCCAAATACATTGATCTCATCATTCGGTCAATATGTTTAGCTAAAAGGTCATCACTACATTAATTGACTATAAGGCGGTACGAAGTTCGCCGGGTCAGCTAGCTTCAATTCTTTTCAAGTAAGATATCAGAAACAGCTGTCTCCTATAACTTGCATCAAACACCATCATTCTTTATTCCAGTTGCGACCCTCAAAAGAGGACCAGTGACAAATGATGTACAATATTGGAAAAAAGGCACCCCAACCATTGTCGCCATGATCGAATAAGTATAACTTGTTTGTTCTTTAATAGTTTAACGGTTATTTTTGCGAACGAATGCAAAAAATGCAGATACTGCTCTAATATTTGCCGCCATTTTAATATTGGCCATATTTTTTGCAACGCTTTGTAATGTGTACATAGTAGATTCAATTTGTAAATTAGTTTAGAATTTATATTGTTTTAGTATGTGGTAGACTTCGCGTTGGAAGGCCTCCTACAAGATGGAATCCGATGAATGCGAGACGCACAGGATCGGTTGTTGTGGCGAAACTTGGGGAGGCCTATGTCCAACAGTGGACGTCTTTCGGCTGAAATGATGACGATGATATGGTATTAAAACTGGACTGTAAGTTTTTAAATCAAAGCTAGTTGTTTCTGTGTATAATAAAAAAAAAATAGTGTGATTTGATCCGATGAATGATTTAAATTGCAGCGATGCAACGTCGCATCGTAAATAAAAATCTGTGAGATCGCACGACACATTGCAAGAGCTTGCGAATTGATTCGCATTGCACATTGTATGTCAACAGAAGCGATTCTTTGCTGCACGAAATCGCATCGCAGCAATTCGCATCGCAGGTTCCTGCGATGTGGCATCGTATCGCATCGTAGTTTTGTGTGTGAGCCCTTACGATTTTCTTTCACCGTTTTGAGAGCAATGGTGATGAATTAACAAAGTAAAATGCTTGTTTGAATTTGAACCGTTACCATTGCCCCACCACTGCTCTTTATGGGTTGTTAAGCATGTTATTGTTAATAACTATGTAAATAAAGAATAAAGTCTATCCATGAATCAATATCTCGTGAACTTTTTCCACGGGCATTGTGCGAAGAAAATAGCGATTCGTTCCATTTAAATCCTATTAATGTTATGAATTGATATTATAAATCCCATTTACACTATATTATATGTATGAATGGGCTATTATGTCTGTTTTCTCACATATAAATATAAATAATCTTCTATACATTATCTTTACGTTATTAGACGGTTTAAGTAACTGTTTTTAGGTACCCGTAGGAAAAGTGAGTAAATTTTTTAGGGGTCCTAAACATAAGTGCAAAATCCTTTTTCTCTTTTCTTTTGGAGTGGAAAATCATTAAATCTTCTCGCTTCGAGTGTTGACCACGTACCGCAAGACGCAGCGTTGGCAGGGTGGACCGATGACCAGTGAGGGTCGCAGGAACCCGATGGATGGGAGACGCACAGGACCGGACGTTGTGGTGACACTTGGGGAGGCTTATGTCTAACAGTGGACGTCTTGACTGAACTGATGATGATGATCATGGTGAATTCTTCTCGCTTCGGGTGGAGCGAAAGGGAGCGTCAGAGTTTTACAAAACTGTTCCTTCAGCGCCCTTTGCGATCCAGGTCCACAGCGAAAATTTGCAATTTGCAAATGTGTCAAATGCACACTTATTGGGTTGTGACAATTTCTAATGATAATATAATTTATGAAATGGATGAAAACTGGTGAAAACTACTTTTCTGAATTGAAATGGACGTTTTATTAAAAACATGTCGTTTCCGGGTCTTTCAATTCGATTGAAACATGACAAATCACTTTTGATAACAGTTGGATTGTCAAAAAGTTCAGATGTGAAATGCGTAGGTCTCACAACGGGTGTGAGTGTATGATCAGGGGTTACACTGTCTTCGGAAGGCCAAAATGGATAACACAATCAAAGTGAGTTTTGAGATAAAAAGAATTCTGTAGCATTATTTCCATCTTCTAATGATATAATATATTTAAAAACAGTAACAGCCGGCGACTTCTTCAACAATGTTATACACTTCATTTAGCGGCTAAAGCGTATTTTTTGTCGACCACACCGTCGCTCATTACTTTGTTTTTTAAAGTGGGAAATCATCCAATCCTTTCTCGCGCTCTAGGACGGAGCGAGAGGGCGTATCAGACTTTTACTAACTATAACACACCTATGTTCCTTCTTTGTCTTGCGTTCCAAGACTCCGGGTTTCCGTTTCGGAAGTCAACCCATGGCCCTTGTAGGTTTCGGCCCTGCTGGGTCCCTACGGTTTTGTTGACATCTCTTTGAGGTGCACACGGAACAATACGCGCCGTCGACGATTCGGACTTGGTCCGGACGGTTTCTGCTACTCATTCTCGCTTAGCTCACCTGCACATCTCTCATGGAATTGGCTGCTGTGCTGCGTCCCTACAGATAGTCGTTCCGTGTTTGGTGTCTTGTGTGTGAGTTTACATGTTTTTGAACGCACCCACGAACAGTTCCAAGTGTAGAGTAAAAAAAAAAAAACGATTTATGTTAATCCCTTGCACATTGTACACTCTTTGTTTATTCTTATCGATAACAATTGAATGTCACATTGACAATAGTCCCAGATGTACTCTATTAACATGGACAAAGCAAGAAGGTTCTAAGTCGTGGAATTTTCCGTTCTGTGGTTTTAGACCAGCTAGGCTGTGGGATAAGGCTTTATTTTATATTTCTTTTTGTTTCATCTTCCTGCCCTTGTCCCATAGTACTTGGGGTTGGAATATGGACAAAGTAAAAAGGGTCTAAGTCATGGAATTTTCCGTTCTGTGGTTTTAGACCAGCTAGGCTGTGGTATAAGGCGTTATTTTATATTTCTTGTCCCATAGTACTTGGAGTTTTGGCAACACGTTTTATTGTTCTATTCTGTCCTGTCACACGTCACGCTATCACTCCTCACACAATCCATCCACTCCTTCCTCTCCTTCTCCTTCCATCTACATACTATACTCATAACATTATAAGTATTGTTTATAAGTATGAAGATTTAAAGTAAACAAACTTTAAATATAGTAGCTAGTAGCCACAGTACACGGTCTTAAGAATACACTAAAAACAAGTTAAACTTTACTCAACTTATTCGAACGGACAAAAAACATCTTTGTTTAAAGATACATTCAGGAAATTCTTTTTGTAGTTTTGTTTAGAAGCCGAAATGAATTTATTATGAGAGGAGAGAGATCTTTTGTGTCCCTCATAGGCGCACAGAAAGACCGACAATATTACCATATATATTGTCCTTTAGTTTTGTGATTAATAGTCGTTTTTCATACTGTGTGAGCTTGACGGGGCCTATCTTTGAAAATATGTACGGCAGCTACTTGCTTATACAGCTTTTGACGTCATTAGCTGAAGCAACCACCGTGATTAACACGGCTTCTATGTTAGGCCGTTTTTTTTTGCCATAGTGCTGTAAGGGACGTCTTCGACAATCATTTTCTTTCATCTTCATAGTTGGAGCAAAAAATTACATTTACCAACTATTTAGTTATTTCAAAGGCGGTTAAGGAATCGTTCAAAAAAGGCAATGAATTATTGTGTGTACCTTTGTCATAAGAAAAACCAATTACAAAATTTACCAATAGACTTTTTAAATCTCCGTGAAGGTATTAGTATAATCAGCCTTTTTATGTCCTGGGACTCAGGTTTTCTCTCTAGGAGAGGGAATGGGCCGTAATCGTAATCCACCACGCGGGCCCAGTGCGGGTTGGTAGATGTCACAAGTCTTCGGACTTTTGGTTCTAGGACACACCGCTTTCCTAAAAATGTTTTCGGTAATGAGAGCAGTGTTGAAGAAATTAATTACACTAACTAATGCTCCTACCTGGGTTTGAAATGACCACTCATAAGTTCAGGTCCTTACTACTGCCCCAACATTAAAATATAATACTGACAATGGTATTTTGTGTAAATGATAAATTTTAATTGTCGCCATTTACATTTACGTACGGGGCCGTCAAATATAATTTAAAAATGTTATCTGACATCGCTCCCTCAGCCCCAACATAATGATACGAGTATGTTAGCAATTCGAGCCCACATTTTGCGGTCGCATGCAACGTACGCGCGTTGCCAATTTTGTCATAAGGGCCTTACTCCCTGACTCATATGTAATTGCGGCTGCCGCCTCAAATGATTTTAACGATGTCAAAATTGAGGCGAGTACTAAGGCTAGCAATGAAGATGGTATCGTTTTAGGCAGGGGTGGACCGTGAATTTGGGCTCTGGGCTAACCAGTACTCGGGGGGCCACCTCATTAATCATACGAATTGCCATTTCATCAAAAAAGTGTTTTCTTTTTTCGCAAAATGTGCCCCTTTGGCAATTATCGATAATCCCATTACCTGAGACACCATTAACTGGTCTTAAATTAGGTACTATATCTAACTTTATACTTTGAACACAAGCCGAACTTGAACACCAATGTTGAGTGCTTGTAAGCCATTGTAATAACTCGCCGTATTTGAAGCGTTGTCAAAGACTGCTTCCAATAATTAAACGGCAACTATTTTACTTCATTTAATCTAAAAAGTTTTATCAAATTGATCAAGCCGTATTGTCCATTATTTTCAATGTGGTTTAGGGGCCCTTTATATCCACGGGGCCCTGGACTCCAGCCCAAAACGATTATGTAGATCCGGCCATGGTTTTAGGGCCGGTGTGTGATATATGTTTTTGCGATGGTTTAAATTTAATAGTAGCAGACGCCTACCTTATGGCGTAGCCTTGGTATTCCAATTGGAACATCACATTCACGTTGTACGTTTTACTACTTCACCCTTATCTTAAAAACTACTGTTTAGACTTTAAATTATCGTACGGTGTTCACTACTTAAACTTTTATCAACGAGTTCACTGTAAAAATACTGCGTATAAATCCTTTGGCGGCTCGATCGTAAAACATAAAAATATTCTTTAAAGTTGTATCTTCATAGATAGATACCATTTCGTTACTAGCTTTCATTGTGACCGGTTTAGCAACCGTCTCCCTCAGTTTATTTATACAATTTGTGCGGAAGATAAGCGTTTGACACTGTTTTCTTTCATTCCCTATTACTGGGGAAAATGTAGGTCGAGCTTTATTTACAGTGTTCCTTTAGTTTTCTTCTTCTATCATTATCTTTGGCTTCAGTTGGGTTTCCGACTGATCATTGTCTAGTTTGCTTTCCTTTGGGTTTATGGATGAGTAAGTTATTGTTCTTATGTCTATCCAAACCTTTACATCTGCTATATTATATATACCATCTCAAACCAATCATCACGCGCTGTGTTTTGTAGAACTTTGTCGATATTTTGATTTCTTAGATTATGTGCTTTTGTTTTTTACGTGAATTTTACTCTTGATTTTATTAATTCTTGATATGCCAATCAGGAATTAATACACTTTTTTTTATAAGTATAAATGTAAAAAAAAATCTCTTACATGTCGACTAACGCAGGACCTTTAAAGTGACCTAACTCAACATTTCTGTAATTTCTGGTTTTGCTATAGGTACACTGACCTTTGAAAGCCTAGGTACTCTGGAATTTTGTGTTGAAAAAGAGCTTGAATAAGGAGTAAGAAATAAACACGGGAGAGATGTATAAAAATTTAAATAAACACGGGAGAGATGTATAAAAATTTAACACAATTAAATTTGGAAACATTTGGAAGACTTGCTCGTTGCCCAGAAATTGCAATTTTCGAGTTTGTTTACTTGTATTCTAAGGACGCGCTGTGTTTTTGAACAATTCCTAGGATATGGGTGGTCCTCTAAGGCCCTAGTTTAGTAGTCAGCCTCAGTATAAGTCAAAATTTTGTAAACTCTCCAACAAATTTTGTAATCTTTTTGACTTAAACATATTAAGCTGTTGTGATTTGTTTGTATGGTTCCGGTGCACTTAGAAGCATGTCAACATTACGTGCTAATCGTCACGTCAGCATGTCGCTTACTATTCCTTCTGCATGTTACGACTATTAATAACAACTAACCCATTTCTCAACTTCCCATATGCGAGCGTAATTCATTTCCTGTTATATTCTCTCCGAATTTTAATAAGATTACACATGCCTAAATAAGGCACAAGATAGTCAGGTTACCCCAACTTGAAATCAACCTTCTCTAATAAAATCTGTATAATGTATCGTTCCTCCGAGGGTTAGAACTAAGAGCATGTTCATTAACAGTTGATTTTATGGATTGTGAGAGTATTTAACTTCATAGTTAATGTAGCCATGCGGGTAGTTCAATACACATTTTAATATTATACTTTGTAAACAAAAAAAGTCGCATTCAATTGAAATTCTCGAATCCCGGACCAATACGGGATCATTTCAAACAGAATGAGTGGACGGTTGTTATTATTAAGTCATTAATATACACAGTAACGTATGTCTGTAAAATGGTACCCGCATAGGCGCACGCGCCTCTAATGAATTTTGGAATCGGACCCCATATTGTATTTTTTTTTCTGACGTTTGGAATTGACTGCGTGTGGGCACGTTTTGGGCTACAGATTAACTCATGTTGCCATTGAATTTCTTGCTTAGTTTTAATAAGTTAGGAATATTTATGTAGCGTTACACAAAATCGTTGATGTTTTGAAATAAATTTTACAAGTTCCCAATAAAAATGTCTTAGTTTTAGACACAAAATGAAAACATTAACCTCTATTAAAACAGGAAATTATGCTACCGTAAATTCATTGACTAATTTATTTTTTTAATTGACGTTTATTTCACGTTAATGGTGTTTATTCTATCAATATCAACATAAATTGACATAATATATTCTGAAATGTTTATTTCTTAAGTAGACATGAATAGGTTACCACTTCGAATCCATTCAGTATTATTTTTATCGCATCTTAAAACCCACCGAGAGTATTTTTAAAACGATACATTTCTTATACCAGACATTTATATGTTTTTTATTTCAACCATGGGGAATTTATGCCCCTCATGGGAATCACTCGACGGGATCGTGCCAAAACGTTTTTGACGTATGTAAACAGACCCTAAAATGAAATAAAAAAAGTTAAACCGGAAACTATACTGCCAGTGTCAACGTCAACACGGTCCTTCTGCGAAACTGCAATTAGCCAGACTACAATAAAAAAAAGTTTGACTTAAGTAAATAATGACTGTAAAATAAAAACACGTAAAATGTTTGCCGCTTCTGGAAAGATCTTGTCTATTCAATTTTCAACTTTGTCTTCAACGTTATTAAGTTTGTTTTGGTACAGAAAGAGATTTATTGGGACAGGCGCTTACTGTTATGTGATATCAATTGAATTTGAAAGTTGCTAGACTTAAAATAGGTTTTTCAACTTATTTCTTCAGTACAAAAGCTTTAGATTTCTAGAAAACCTCTTAAAAGCGTCTTTGTAACATTTGATATTAGAGAAAGTCTAAAATGTCTAATTTAAATCGGTTCCGTTAACTATAACTAGGTTTTAAACAGTTACAGTTGAGTAATGTTACAAGAGACGTTCCATTATCACGAATCCAAACACGTTTATCGAAGAAACACTATCCGAAAGTGTTATGGAACTACCACCAGCACGGAGTACAGAGTTACAAAATTCAAATACTAATATCACATTCTTTTACGATAAGGATAACTTACGTAGTTTTCCGTTGCGGCCGCTGACGAAACGATGAGATGTCGCGACCTCCCATAATTGTTATCATGACTGATAGCGTTATGTGACAACGACCGATAAGTCCCCGACACTCGCGTCTCCATCACGATTTATGATTTTTAACGGTCCGATTCTAGGCGCCTTCCTCAAATTTTGGATGGCAAAAAGCGCCTAGGTTTTTGTTGCTCAGGAATTCGATTTGTCTGGACTGTGTTTTGTTGTGTTTACTATTTTGAAAAGTCTTCCACATTGCATCAGTTGTTCGGGTAATTGCCTGGCAACTGTTACAGAGCTTTTCATACAGATAGTCACAATGTCTCGTAGTTTTTTGCGCCGCAGCTTTGTTGAAATCGGTAAGGATCGTTTCTCGTTCTGAAAACCGTTGCAATTCATGTCGCATTTAAACATCAATCAAAGGCAAAAAATTGACAAAATGTAGGGAGTTTTTTACTGACATTAAAATGCTAACGGTCCTTTTAAAAAAAGAGGAATCTCTCATTAGATAAATACGAATGACTTTACATGTAAAACTGCAGGGTATCAAGTATAGGCTGAATATCACAGGATACTACGGTATGGTCACTTATGGTCCGGATTGTTCGAAACAGTTACCTACCGCGGCCCTAGAATGTAAAGGGCAACTGAAGGAACACAGGTGGGTTTTAGTCAGTAAATTTCTGACATTCCCTCTCGCTCTACCCATGGCGGGAAAAAATGGTCACTTATCTATACTTCCATATTACTTAATGTGTATAAGTAATACATGTGAAAGCAACTCTGTCTGTGTCTCTGTCTCTATTACAATTTCACGGTTTAACTACAGAACCGATTTTGGTGAGATTTGGTAAGGAGTAAGCTTGAATCGTTGCGTCTTCCGGAAGACGCAGCGTTGGAAGGCCTCCCACAAGGTGGACCGACGACCTGGTGAGGGTCGCGGGAATCCGATGAATGCGAGACGCACAGGACCGGTCATTGTGGCGACATTTGGAGAAGACCTATGTCCAACAGTGGACGTCTTTCGGCTGAAATGATAATGATGATGATGATGATGATGATGATGAGAAGCCTGTCCTTCCTTGGGATTCAAGTTTCATAACTTGAATTCCAAGGAAGGACAGGCTTCTTTTAATCTGGCTTTCACTTCGACTTCGCATCCGCAATAACCCACATTTACGCGGATGAAGTCGTGGGTAAAAGTAGTGTTATAAAACTTTCCCAAAAATGTAAAAAAAAAAAACGATCATAGCAGGACACATGACACACACATGACTTATTCAACGTTGCCACAGTCATATATTATGACGTATGAGGGGTGTTTTATATAGCTACCATTTACGTGATTGACTTAGAGATAAAACAGAAAAAAAATTATGAGCCTCGGTGGCACCACAAAATAGATAGGTACAGAAGTCAATCTCATGTTACATGTACTTCAATGTTCATACCTACGCTCAGCGATCGCGCTAGGGTCAGCGCGTGGCGCCGAACTGTCCGAGTGCGACCGGGCGCGGTGATAAATGCCTACGTAATCAGAATAGTAGGTGAAAATATTACATGGTCACTAAATCATCTTCTCTTTCTCGGCGTGGGGCCTGTTCTGTGTTACGTTAAAACAAACCATCAAATTACAAGCAAATATCTAGTTACCTCTCTGAAACAACCGGTAGCCTAAAAAACGTCAATTCACTGTTTAATGTTGTTCCATTTTTTTTTTGTTGGTCCATTTTTCCACAAAAATGTTCACAGACGCGTGTCTCTAACGTATAGCACTCGAACTCGCATTGAGCTGAATTGAGCCGAGATATCGTGCCCGTGAGCGGTGTTGAGCGTGCTTTGTATGTAGATTGACTTCTGTACCTATTTTGTGGTGGCACACTGTAACAACCAATAAATTTATACTGCTTCTAATTTAGAAATGGATACAGGAGCTTTAGTAGTCGCTATCTTTTTGTAAAAAGCCTGCCTTTTATAGGATTAGTGCTTTAGTACGAGTGGTCTATCAGGCTTTGCATAATATTCTCGCGACTGGAGTCTGGCTTTTATTATTTGCTATATCTGGCTCAAGGCTTGTCCAGATGCCACGCTTTCATCGTTCTCACATTCAGCCTGTTATGTTATGAGCTAAAGGCCTAGCTTGTTACTTGGATGATATCCAGGAAAATGTAGCCATCCCAAAACCTTGAGATGCTTGGTAATTTTCTTTCAAGTACAAAGAACTTATTTTCTTCATTTACATTATGATATCCAGTAAAGTGACTAAAATTAATTTAATAAGAAAATATGTTCTGTAGCTTAGTAATTGTTTTGTATAACGGGTAGATCTTGCATAAACTGACGGGCCTTATTAAATTTTCCAATTTTGAGATCAAAATGAGAGTCCTCGCAAGAAACCTGTAAAAATATTTCATCAAGAGAATGTTTCAAAGCATTATTCATTCTGTGAATTTATTCAACTAAATTACGAAGATTTTGGAATGAAGCATCTTTCTTTGAATCTATTTCATTTGGCTGATTTAAGTATTTCAGCCGCTCTAATTCTCCGGACTGCTGAAAATGTGTAAACGGACGTGACACGTAAAGACTTCAAAAGATGACCGAACGAATGTCTTTTCAACAAATTGCGAGTGATTTCCTACATAAGTACAGTCGGTTTAATAGTAAGTATAAAGTTCTTAAGAGCGCCCAACCAAACGTACTCGTACGTAACCACATAAAAGCTGTTCTATAGAACATAGCACACAGCTTTTATGTGGTTATGACGTTACTACACCTCTTTCTCAAGATTCATTTTTTTTTTATTGATTTTGGAAACAGATATCTTATGGATACCTAGGTTACTATTGAAATCAAATCTTAATAATTATTTTTATAAAACTAATCCAGTAAAGAACTCTGAAAATCAACTATTTTACGTGAACTTTGGCCCTTCATAATGTACTCGTAAATTAAAAATATTTAAAATAATAGTGTTATAACTATAAAATGCACATTTATTCGAGATTCTGAATGACGAAAGTTTTTAAGGGTTTTAAAAAAAAAACACGTATTTTCTATATCAAGTTTTGTGAAATATTCGAGTGAGTGCCGGAATTACCGAGTGCCAACAAAGCGTTTAGGCGTTATTTCCCTTATTCGCGTTGCCTCTTTATCAAACATTGCATTGGATGAAACAATAAGCTTTTAAACCATGCTCACTTTGACGATAGATGGATCAGGAAGGTCCCTCTTAATGTAACGAAACGAGGTTCGCAATCGAAACGCTGACGACATCGCTAACACTTTCATATTTCACCTAAGAGTGAATGAACTTGATAAGCAGCTAAAAGAACAGCTTATGACGTCATTAAAGAATAAACAGAAAGCCTCTAGATTGGGTACTTATCGTTAATTGTAAAACATGTCTGGTACGTAATCCCGTGGTTCACAGAGAACTGGCGTGTGTATGAGGTCTAACGAGCGAAGCATTTGACGAGCGATGAATACTACCTACGGGCGAACAAGCTGTCGTTTATTAACAGAATTGACCTGGCATTCTAAAGCGAGGGGCAAGATTTATATTCAGCTTCCTTTCGGCGGAAGAGTAATCACGATAAAGCAAAGAGATTTACATTGAACCTCTTTAGGATAAACCGACCGTGTTGTATGAGCCCTCTGATCTCTTAAATCTGCTAAATGAACAGGTTTGTCTGAAGTTGTCGGGTCGGAGCCAAGGGCAGTAGACAATGTCACTTCTATTTGCCTTTGAGCCCAGAGAGGTAAATAAACTAAATGCTCGTAGTACTAAATAGAGTGCGGTTTCGTTACGTGTAAGAGGTTATTAATTAAAATGTCTGATTTTTTTTTTACACGAAAAACATTCGGTTTGCGTGTATAAGCGTTGTTGTCGATTTTAGACTAAATTAAAAATTTACATATAATTTGTTTCGCTGAAGCTTTTATTTCTAGAATTAATGTTGTTTTGCAGCAAAACAAAACGTAAACAACAAACTACTAGCTGCTGCTAGTGACTTTGCCCGCATGGAAATTATCTCAAGGGAACATACTCCTGGGATAAAAAGTACCCTATGTGCTATTCCAGGACATGGTCTGCCCGTTTACTAAGTTCCATCTGAATCCGTTCAGCCGTTGAGTGTGAAGAAGTAACAAACATACAGTACTCACAATTATTCGCCTTTATAATATTAGTTGTAATTATTTATTTTTCTTGCTTTTTTTTTATAATGTGAATGGTGAAAACACTGTAGACTCTGCGAATTCTTAGATTACTTCCTATTACAACTCACTTTATATTATGATTATTTTTGTTGTAGTTTTGAGTACAATATTGACTGGTCTATACTGTCCTTACATAATATCTACTAGTACTTACTGTAATATGGAAGTATTGTAAGAACAACAATTTTTTTTTAAAGTGTAACTATGGAGCTTCATGCCGGTTCTTCTCCATAGGAAATGACCAATTTGGAACCGTGTACTAGCTTCTGACGTTTTATAAGTGCCCATGTAGGCCTATGTGAAATAAAAACATATAAATTTTGAATTTTGGCTCTGAATTCTTTAAATACCCTCCATAAAAGGCAGTGAGTAATTCCTGTGGGTGGATTGTGATTGCCCGGCTGGAGTTTGATGTCATCTCTAAATTGCCACAATAACAAGAATATCACAATCCAGACCATTCAAAATCACACTAATATTATAAAAACGAAAGTTCGTAAGTGTGTGTGTGTCTGTCTATGTTTGTTACTTCTACATGCTCGAACGGCTAATCAGATTTTGATGAAACATCTTCTATCTTAATTTCGGCCATTCAAAAAATAAGTGTACGACGATTGGTTTTAAATTACCTTTTTGATGATTAAGATGTATCTATAAAATGTAATAATTTTTGTTGAAATGTTTTTCTTGTATTCTTTAAAAAGTATTCAGTACAATCATATTTCGATAGAATGCATGTGCGATGCGTTGGCCGCTTGATCAAACAAACATTCGATATTTTGAACAGTCGACGTATTGAGTGTTCGATATATTTAACGTTCAATTTATTAACCCTTCGATATTATGAACGTTCGAGTATTTAGGTGTTCGATTAATTGATATTCGATTTTTTGGTATTCGATTTAGCACAGTACACCCATTTAAGTATAATATATAAAACCATTTATCGTAGATTTATTTTTTGAATAGCAGAAGTTAATATAGATAGAAGATGTGACAATGTATATTATCAGATCGTTTTATACGTTAATGTTTGATGATATTTCAGTTCTCGTTTGGCCTACTTTCTTTAGATCTTTTATTATCATAGAAATCCTACATCAATGATATGGCCAAACGAGGATTGACATATCATCAAATGTTAACGTTTAAACGATTTGGCCAGTTTTAGTTGGCCATATCATGAAGTGATCAATTTCTAAGATGTGGCCACGACATACGACAATATTTAAAAAAAAAAAATCTTTAATTCAGACCCAATAGTCCATATATGTATTGTTTGTGTGTTAATAACAGAAAGTGCTTAAATAATATATGAGTGTTATTAGTAACCTATAGCTAATTCCACCCAGTGTCTCTGGATGGGGCAATCCGGCAAAATATTAAGTAATAATGTTCCCTTGGGATATTTTTCTATCATCACGCGAGCGAAGCCATTATGAAGCGAGTAATATTTAAATGTTTCGCATGAAATCGAGCGTTGTACGCATGATCTTGACATTGACATGATTCCGTTTGACGCGTTCATCTGACACACGTATTGATGCTTCATTATATAGTCATGTTCCCACAACTCCCGGCTCACTGCATACGATTGACCTGTAGGCTGTTTGTACACTGTGTAACAAGGCACATAAAACTGTCAATAGAAATGTAATTTGTTTCTGTTTGAGAGCTATATCAATGATCATTCAATTGTCGAGGTGTGAGGCGACAAGTTTTAAACTGAGTTGAATCATAAACATCTTCAAATTATCTATTTTATCGCATAATAGCTGAGCTTACAGCACAATGCCTTTTGGTCAGAATTTCAAGTTTTTGTTTTTACGCTTGTCCCTATTTTTTTCCGAAATAAAAGTAGCTTAACTTATCCTTTGTAACATCAACTATCTACCAGCGAAAGTCCTGTCAAAATTAATCCAGTCGTTTCAGAGGTTAGCCGGAAAAATCTGAGACAAAAAGATTTTAAAAATTGCATTTGTCTTATAGGTCAGAATAAAGGTGTTTTTTTTGATGTTGCAAAGACACGCATAAAATTTATTTATATGTATAGACTACTTTCTGCCAGCGGCTTTGCTCGCGTCCCTAGTGTCACTTAGTGATAAATACCATTCTATTGGTAAAATATTTTTTTTTAACTGGTTCAGTCGTTTTTGAGTTTCCACTATAATACTTTGGTATTTACCTACAGTATTTTGGTATATGTATAGATGTTTATATTATGTATGTATATTTGTTTTAAATGTTGTCACGTTTCCAATATTGTGTTCAAATTATCGTCTGTGTTATAGCCTAACTTACCGACAGCCCATTGTTTGGCAAACCTCATCATTCAAATTCGTTGATCACTGTGATGATGACTTCAATTGTATTCATTCTGCGCAGGATGACAAGGTGAAGATGTTAAAAATATTATCAAACGCCTGAGACGAAGCATACATAAATGATTTAGGATTGTTTGGCTTATTTTGAAAGGAAATTGTCGTGCAAAACATATGTTGACTCCGTGCGTCAATGCGTGAATATTTCGACACCACAAAACGTCTCCCTTTTTTATTAAAATGTAAATATAATTCAAGCTTAAACGGATGCACTTCGTTACGATTTTTGCCAGTGATAAAAGTGAGATTAAACATTTAACCGCTTCAAACCGTAAGGGCCCAGCAGGACCGAAGTCTGCTGGGGCCATGCTTAGGTCGTCCGAAAGAGAACTCCGGGGTCCTGGGACGCAAGGCAAAGAAGGAACATAGGAGTGGGTTTTAGTCAGTAAAAGTCTGATAGGCCCTCTTGCTAGGCCCTAGAGCGCGAGACGTTATTGGATGATTTCCTACCTAAAAAACCTTTTAATCGCTTTCGTCGGATTAATCCGACAAATATTTTCGTGTCCGTTTCGCCAGGGTAGGGTCTTATAATTCCATCGTAGGCGCGGGCTTCCGGACAGCGAGCAATGGGTAGCTCGCCATCCTACCGTCCGGACCGAGCCCAAGTCGTTGACGGCGCGTACTGTTCCATGCGCGCCTCAAGGAGATATCAGCAAACCGTAGGGGCCCAGCAGGGTCGAAGTCTACTGGGGCCAAGCGTCTACTTCTGAAAGGAAGACTCGATCCTGGTATGACAGGCAACGAAGGAACAGGAGTGGGTTTTTAGTCAGTAAAAGTCTGACACATCCACGCGCTCCGCCCAAATCTGGATGTCATTGTATGATTTTCCCACCGATAAAAAGGGTCTTATAATTATTTACGACAAAATACTCCATCGCGTTTAACTCTTCAAATCACCTATGTGACGGAAGAGCTGACGAGGTGCAGTGTTGATCGTAAATAATTATAAGACCTACCCTGGCGAAATGGACAGTAAAATATTTGTCCGATTAATCCGACGTAAGCGGTTAAAGGGCGAAAATACGAACAGCGCCTGGAGCTTCACGTAGTTTTGCAACTAAGTCGGCCATTTGCAAGTTTGTAACCACTTGGTAGGATAACTGCAGCTGTACCGCCATAAAGTGACCTTCATTGATGGTGCCTTATCTCCTCCATATTTTATTGTCAAGGTGCACGTTAACATTGTACTATATTTCCTACATTAATATTTATTACGTAAATTATTGTGTTTTGTTTTCGAGTTTACTGTCAGGGATTTCAGACGATGTTACTACTCGAAACGATTCTATTTCTGTGATGTTTTAGTTGTGTTTACGATACAAAAAATGTTTTCCTTTCAAATCATATCTGATATTACGACTCTATGAATGTCTATAAATAATTTAAAGATCTTATTTAATATAGTTCGATTTGCTTATTCGTTCCGTTCATTGAGAGAAAGATTCTATGCGGCTTTGCTCTATATCTGTTTGAGAAAGACTTCATACTCGTCAAAACTGAAATTTAAGAATGTTATATATCTATCTATATATATAAAAGGAGAAACTGACTGACTGACATATAAACGCACAATCATAACTATTGGAACTAGGAGCGTGAAATTTTGTACTAGGGTTTCTTGTATGACGTAGGCGAGCACTAAGAAAGGGGATCTGACTCTCAAGTAAATGGGAGTCTAAAGTTTGTATGGAGAAACCCATGTCACGCGGGCTAAGCTGCTGGCAAAAGCTAGTTTAAAAAAAAACAATATCGGTCCACAATTGACCGAGAAATCGGCGAAAATACATAAAAAAAAATACTTTCAGCCGAACATGAGCCTCATCCTTTTGCAAGTCGGTTAATAAAAGTTCTTGTGCAGCTGTCGTATTGCCACTAAACGTGTTACGATTTATATTTTTATAAGAAAAATGTAATAAACTAGACCCGAAATATTTTCTTTACGCCTCAAGTCTAGCCAAGACGCCATCGAAATCCACTTTAGGTGCAATTTTCTCACACTAATTTCAGCCACGCGAGCTTTGCCAAACGGTTTTCGTCTAGTTTTCTGAGAAAGTTCACTGCACTGTTCGGGTGCCCTCTGCGTAGAAAATTAGATTTTTCAACTTTCTACGCTGTTATAAATAGTGTCGGTTCGTGCCTCCACCGCCGTTAGGTGTTTTTTTTTTTGGGATTGTCTGTTATTACACTTAGCATGCAACTTAGTTTTAACCTGTCGGCTCTTTTGTATTTTTTTATTTATTTAATCGTCTGTTGTTTTTAATTACGAAACTTCGAATTTAGGGAGTAGCGCAGAATAGATTAGGTTTGTTGATAATTTTAATTAGTTTTCTAGAAGTTTTTGTACTTGGGATTGGTGCGATGGTCTCATTTATTTGTTGAAATGAAAGAATTGTTTCTTATTAACACATTTTATTTGGTTTGACCACCTTCTGACCTTCAGACCGAACCAACCTAAATCTAAATCAACATAACAACCCAAAAAAAAAATCGCAAATTTAACCCTCCAATACGAAAGGTAGCCCACGTAACCGTAAAAGCCCGCATTTGGCTAAAGATCTCGCCGCATTCTGCATTGCAGCTGTGGGTGGTTGGCCGCTGCAAAATTGTTGTTTATGCGCCACCAGCGCCTCCCCGCGGCCACCACTGAAATTATATCACGATGCATTACCGAAGCGATGCGATGTTTTTTACTGAAACGTTTACCTATTGGTTTTACGGTTCGACGGTTTTGTAGCTGCATTTGAGGTTTAGGATTCTTTATTCATTTTGTTTTTAATTAGTAATTATTTCTGACTGACTACCAAATTTTATGTTATGATTATGATTGGAATGTCGAAATATGGCGACAATGAGATCATAGATGTTTGATATGAGTTGAAATTAAATAGTTTCACTGAAACAAAATTTGTAAATTAATATAATTATGCTATCAGCTGTTATTATTTTTAATAAACTTCGCATTGACTAAAAATAATAAGGTTGAAAAATAAAATCTACAACCATCAAACAAGATACGTGATGAAATACACGTACAAATAATTTGTGTACCATTAGACGAGTGACGTCGGAGGACACACCTAGTCTGGTATTATGACGCATATGTATTTGTGAATACATTCGAAGAAAAACTAACAGAGGTCATTACACTCTTTTGATATTAGATAAAGTTTTATCGTACATGCCATATTTTTTGTTTGTGCTCCTATGCTAATGAGCTTTTACTCAAAATTATAATTTCCATACTAATTATTTATTTTTAATTACCTCTAAATCCTCACGTCCAATTAAGTCTTTAAAATCATGTCACACTTGACGGAAACCTGCGTTACGAACTTACACATGAGAAAACTAATTGAATAACTCGACAAAAAGCGTAATTGTATTTAGAACTTTAAATGATTAGTTTAAAGTTGAATATTGCATGTAATGCCGCGTCACAAAGTGTAATAGTAGGTGTTGCTGTACACTGAATGTTTGCCCATCACTTGAGCGTTGATTTCGTAATTATCCTACTGGTGTAAGTTGACCTATTATTCTTCATGCAAAAGTTTATTTTTAGTTATGATTGGTGGGTCAGGTTGAGCTGGTGTTCAAATATGTGGAAACTTCGTCCATCCATCATGTCCGCATGGAACTGTGAACGGCTTATGTGAAGATAACGTATCGGTCGGTTACCGAACGGAATTTGAATGAACAATTTTTTTTTTGTTGAATTTCGAACGTGATAATTTACAATGGCAATGTTTTTGTTGGTAAAGTTATTAAATATTTGATTTTCACTATGATTTCCTGTAACTTCATGTAAAAAAAAAGTGGTCAAGTGGTAGTCGGACTCTTTACACGAAGGTTCCCGTACTACAATATTAAAATCGAGCAAAAAAAAAAACCCCTTTAATTTTTAATTTTATTGCTTGTTGTTGTAGCGGCAATAGAATGGCATATACTGTTGAAAAAATTCAATTCTACCTCTTACGGTTTTGAGATACAGCTTAGTGATAGACAGACAGATAGACGGACGGATAGCGGAGGCTTAGTAATAGGGTCTCATGGCACTCTTTGGGTACAGAGCCCTAAAAATAAACTCGCGTAATATTTCACAATATAGTTTCTAAATTTTATTCAAATAAAACTATCAAGTAATGGCTTTTTATAGCCTTTACGTTCACAGGTTTCTATAATTAATATAATCAGGCATTAAATTTAACTAGCAAGGTATTATTTTAATGTTGGATAATAAATAATTGTCACTTATGAATAGTTATGAGCGATTTTTGGAATAAATTCCTGAACTGGGAACGTTCCCGTGGTTTCGGTATCCGAAACCAGAATTCCAAGTTTTTAATTACGCGTTTTGAATATTAAATTAGGTTACATTTTATCACATTTGTCAAGGTTTTATTTTCATGACTATTTTATTTAATGATTCATTGACATGATAAAATCTGTTCGTAGTCTCTTTTTACTTCTTCTTCGTTTAATCTACTTAGACAAATATGTTGACCAATGAACTAGTGATGTAACGAATGTTAGATTTCTTACATTCGCGAATGCGAATATTCAAATTCAATATTCGCAAATGCGAATGCGAATACGAATGTTGGCTTTCAAACAAAGTGCGCCAAAAATGTCATACTGGTTTGACATTTCGTGTTAGCCAAATTTAAATCGAACATAACAGAGCTGTTACAGACTTATTGAACGAAGCTTATCACATACACTAGCCACCAATTCTCCTCCTAAATACAATGATACTAAGGTCGGACTAACGCGATCAGGTCGCAGGGTGCACTTTCCAGATTATTATCGCCCGTAGTGATGGTCTCTTTGATACGGCGTACTCCAGTTCATTCGAAAAGATTTGTTATGATTTGAGGTTAACATTTTGTTTCACAATTTGTGACACTGCAAATGTGAAATGCAAAATCTATCCATATTTATTGTCATTCTTATATCCATTCAATCAATATATTATTTCCTTTTTGTTCGTCAGACACATTCGCATGTTTCTTGCGAATACGAATGCGAATGTCAAAAAAATGTGCGAATATTCGCTACAATTCGTTACATCACTACAATGAATGATTCTTTTTTTTGAGATGAGAGAGATATAAACTGGTGATGGTGTAATGGATATGAACATAATATATGCAACCATGATTATTTTATTTTATTGTTGTTACGCTCGCGCTAGACCACTATCTCGCCTGATGGTAAGCAATGATGTGGTCAACAATGGAGCGCGCTTGCCTAGAAGTAACCTATTCACTATCGACCTAAAGATCCTATCAGAAAACCAACATATCCTGAGAATACTTCAGTTATCCCAGTCTTGTTCATAAGTTAGATCTATTGCTAATTAAAATCCAACAGTCCCATCAAAATCAAGGCAGTAGGGTTTTTTTTTTTAATTCATATAAACTAGTGCTTGACTGCGTTCCCACCTGATGGTAAGTAGTGATGCAATCGTTGATGGTGAGGCGCACTAGTTTATTAAGAGCGTATTCACTCTAGCCTTGAAGAGACGTAAATTATAATCAGGCGGAAAGCAGCAGGCAAATCCAGTCCCTCGATGTAAGCGGTTTGGATAGGACTAACTCGAAAAAAATTTAGCAGTTTAATTAACTTGTCCTTTAGCCATTGCCCATTTACGGCCCATTTCCTCTCCCTCGGGCGCGGCGGGAGGATGCTTTAGATTTTCACTGACTTAAACCCGCTCCTATTTTCCTTCTTTGCCTTGCGTTTCAGGACCCCAGTAGGCTTCTGATTCCCAGCAGTGGGGACATTACGAATGTAAAGCTTATATAGCTAGCTTTGGCCCGCGGCTTCGCCCGCATACACAAAATATAGCCTGTCACTCAGGAATAAAGCCGCTTTGTATAGGTCCACGGGTAGTGTGAAAGCGAAACCCGAGGTCCTGGGACGAAGGCAAAGAAGGAGCAGGAGTGGGTTTTTAGTCAGCAAAAGTCTGACACTATCTCTTGCTCCGCCCAAGAGCGAGATTTGTCATTAAATGATTTTCCCATCTTCAAAAGAAAAGCTTTGTATAGGTGAAAAAAAATCACAAACGGACCACTACTTTCAGAGATTACTTGCAACAAACAAAAAAAAACATAAAAAAAGCACTTTTCCTCTTTATAATATTAGTGTAGATTCTTCATAGTCTCTTAAACTCAAAATATTATTTTAATGTCTGCCGCAATCCCCGCGGTTACGGTTGCCAAGCAGATAAGCGACTCACTAACTATCCGTAATCGATCAGTAATATTCCATTTGGTTGTTTCAGATTCTACGAGTTCAATAGCCGATAAACTTCCCCTGATAACATGTGAGTTTTTAACATATATTTCTGGCATATCGACAGTATTTTTTGCGAAATTCTGTTGCTATGCAAGCGGCTTGTGGAAATCATAACTAAATGTTATCAATTTCACAGATGTCGAGAACATTTGAAAGGGAAAACGTGGTCTTGTAACGCATAAAGCAACTGAAGGACACAAGTGTAGTTTTTATCAGTAAAAGTCTTGACACGATTCCCTTTCCACCCTGGAGCGGGATAAGTAATTGGATGATTTTCCCACCAGGAACCCAATGCGTGGAGACTTGCCCAGCGTTCATTCTTGGTGTATCTGTCGTGGCCAGGTCTTAGAAATTGATCACTTCATGGTCAAGTAAAACTGGCCAGATCGTTTTAAACAATATAGTTTGATGATATTTAAATTTTCATTTGGCCTGCTTTCTTTAGACCTTTTATTATCATTGAAATCCTACATCAAAAATATGGCCAAACGAGGATTGACATATCAAATTTAATGTTAACGTTTAAACGATCTGGTCAGTTTAAGGGCCTGTGCACACCACGTTTGTAGGGATGTAGACGCAGCTTGTGGACCTTTAAATAGGATAAAAGCGCGCCGTCGTCGACGCACTTTAAACTCTCAAACACGAACTCAAAAACACGTGGTGTGCACTGGGCCTTAGTTGGCCATTTCATAAAGAGGCCAATTCTAAGATCTGGCCACGACATATCTAATATCAGTCTCGCGGTAGTAAAAAAACGTATTCCTTCTACAGAAGCCGTCTTGTTATTTCATCCATAATGATCGTATTTTTTTATACCTTCGTCTTCACAGTAGCCCTTGTCCGTATGAAAACGAAATTAGTAGAGTGTAGTATGTAATTTAATGCATAGTATATTGTTGATGGTTAAAAAAACGTGTTATTAGTGCGACCATCCGAGACTGGAACTGTATTTAATTTTGTGTTTGTGTCTAAAACGTAGCTGTCATCAGCCTCTTCAGTTAAATAATTACACTAATATTATAGAGACGAAAGTTTTGTATGTTTGTTACTTCATCACGCTCAAACGGACGAACGGATTGGGATGAGTATTTTACCGGGAGACCATGTCCACTAGAGAGGCGTAGGATACTGTTTGTCCCGGAAGTTTTTCCTTTTTTCTTGAAGTCAAAAATCATCCAATGACTTCTCGCGCTCTAGTGTAGGACGAGAGGATGTATGAGACTTTTATTGACTGAAACCAGACCTGTGTCTCACGGTGGCCAGGGATCGCTATACGACTCCCGAGCGGCGTGAGGATGTTCGTTCCCTCACGCGTGCGGCCGTCTCCTTCGCTAGCATTACTGCTTCACAGAAGGTGAATCGCATCCTATTCCCTAATTTTTAGGGCGGGGCCACTGGCAAAGGCAAGCGAGATAATAATTGTGTTTTTATTTGTAAGTAATTTGCAGGAAATAATAAGTTATTTTTCTGATGTATTTTCAACTCATTTAGAAAATATTTGGTCGAAAGTTAAACGATCAGTGTTAATTCCATTAGTGCATTATTTTAACGAAAAAGAGCTTTAGTCTTAAGGTGTTTCTTTAGTTAATTAGCTTACCCACAAACAACATAATATGTTGTTGAATCTTACATTTTTAGAACATAATCAATGCCAACTGCGATGTGTGTATGTGGCCAAAAAATTTAAGTCGTCATTCCTAAAATATTTTTTTCTAAAACAATAAACATAACTAAAATAGTGTATAGGCATGCAAAGTGCCGTGGGAAACATAATATTGGGACACATGCTAAAATCATAGTCAGGGTGTTAATTTCCGCTTGAGATAAGCTAATCTAAACTATGAATAATTAAATAAGGGATAGAGTTACCACAACGTTTCTGTGGGACTATCCAACAACTTGTTACTACGGTCGTTTTGTTAATGTTATACTTTATTGGCTTTTAATTAAAATTTGAACTAGTCAATGTTATAGGAGTTTTGTACTTTAGATAGTTAAGTAGCTTTATTTAATTTTAATTATAAACACTTTAATAACGTGTGACTACGGTTTTTCTTTTTGTTCTGTTCGAAGTATGAAATTCTTGTTTCGGATTTTAGTTTTTTACCTTTCAAATGATATCAAACACGGCGTATTTTTCACTATTTTTATTTTTAACATATTACTTTTTGTCCGCTATAGGGCACCATATCGAGTTTTGTGTCACGTTACGTAACCTATGTTCAGCGGACAATTAAGAGGGTTCTAACGATACCTCACATGTCGAGTTCCAATAAGTAGATTAGGAGCTATGAGGGAACATGAACATACTCACATACATACATACATACATATACATACATAGCCTGCTAAAATCATAACCCTCCTTTGGCTTTGCCATAGTCGGGTAAAATATATGGACTCCTTTTAAAATCTCTCTCAAATCTCTTGTTGAATATACGTATACAACCTCCTTTCTCATCTTATTACATCTATGATTTATATATGTAATCTGTTGTCACTCATTGTAATAAAAATGATGTCAGCAAATTACGCAACGGGGTCTTTAAGTCAAGAGTGAATAGTTTGCAGTGTGCTCCGTCGTCGGCTACATCATCGCTTCGCTTACCATCACGTGAGATAGTGGTCAAACGTGGACTTAACCATAATAACAAAAAAATCGTGAGTATTTATTAAACACATAATAAATACATACATTTTGAGAGTGATTTTAAAGCGAGACTTTTTTTTGAGATTGGTCATCATCAGAGGTCGGAATTAAGTAGAGTTATTTATGTACTTGTACTAAAGAATAAAGTGGATATGTTTCAAATCCCGAGATTAATTTTAAAGAACAGAAAAACATTTATGACACTATCAGAACTATAGCAGAAAAAAATACCAGGAGAGAGGAAGTGTATAAATTTGCTAACCTCACCTCAGTTGATGTATAGCGATCTTTTTCAATGAAAAACACTAATACATATTTTATGTTAATAATCTTTGTTTTATTTGTCTTATCTAACTCTGAGGTTTTTATTATTATTTATTTGTAATATTGTCGGCCACACGAGATTCAACATTTCGATGCAAGTACATAAATAACTCTACTTAATTCCTACCTTTGGTAATCATCCGATGACTACTCTAGGTCTAGGGTGGAACGAGAGGACGTGTCGGACTTTGACTGGCTAAATCCCAGCTATGACCTGTTTTATTTATTTATTTCGGTGGGAAAATCATCCAATGACATCCCTCGCTCTTGGGTGGAGCGAGAGGGTGCGTCAGACTTCTACTGACTAAAAACCCACTCCTGTTCCTTCGTTGCCTTTCATACCAGGGCTGACTCTTCCTTTCTGAAGCAGACCCTTAGCCCCAGTAGGCTTCGACCCTGTAATATTTTATAATCTAATTACCCCTAACCTACCACAGTTACAAAATACCTTCACGTAAATTCCATAAAGCTGATTGGCATTATTGCCTTTTTCTTGGTAATAATAGTCCGATGGTATCTGGATCCGTTATCTCAGCATGCCATAAATCAGCCGACTGCAAATTTAGCCTTTCGCAGAACTGCCCATTGTGGTGCATGATGGATGACCACCGTGGGGCAGAATGGCGCAGAGTGGGGCCACAGGGAACTTACGGTTTTCCATCGCGCATACTATTCAAGTTGTATGTGGTTGTTTTCTTGAGTAGTGCGATAGTTGTGTAATCAATATTATAATTTGTCTATTTTTATGTTAAATAATTAATGAATATTTGTCAGTCGTAAGCTGGTGTACTGTTCGTAATTTATATTCTAATTCGTAATTCATTATATAGGCGTAGGAATGAAATTAGTCCTACGACAATCGCTATTTCGCACGAACGCTGGTAGAAGGTGACTTATGCGACCTCAAACGTACTATATCACGCGTTCTACGTCGTAGACTACTTTGGCGTGTATAGAACATCGAGTTATCACAAATTAATGTTATATGAACCGCTCGAAACACAGACTGCACACACCCTCCGCAATCTAGCTAAAAAGTCAAACAATGCAGTAGATTTTATCTTCAGCCACCCTATGCGGCGTGCCGTACCTAGCTGTGTCGGGGATAACGGCTCCTCGGTGGGGCTATATGGCTAGTGGCTAATAGCTGCGACATGACACCACCGCACGTTCTTCTTTGTGAACGTGCCAATTCATAAGGGCTGTTCTATCGAGGGTGCGATGTTCAGTTTTTTCAGCAAGTGGGTTAACATTTTTTTTGTTGTGTTGTCTTGCGGATTTTTTAGTTAATAGTTGCAGTTTTGTAAGCAACCGTTGTCTGTCCGTGTTAGATTTATTTAATTTTTATTGAAACTTTTTAAACAGTGGTAGCTACATAGATGGACTTAAAAGAGGTAGAGAATGTCTTGTTGCCTAAAGCATTATCAGTAATAGTCAAGCCTTTGTGTTGAAAATAATTACTTTACATTATTAAGTCACCGCATCACCGATACTTGTGGGACATCCCACCCATACGCACTAAATCTTTTGGGAACACTGTCATCTTGCGTACAATGTCATTTAGCTAAGGAGTCAAAGTGAATGGGTTACTTCTAGGCAGGTGAGATAGTGGTCAAGTGCGAGTCTATCAACAATAAAAAAAGAACCTTTCGGCCCCATCTGAAATATATCTACTGTTAGTGATGTAACGAATATTCACATTCGCATTCGCGAGTATTCGCACATTTTTTGACATTTGCATTCGTATTCGCAAGAAACAGGCGAATATTTGCCGAATGTTTCTGACGAACATGAATAGATAAAGAATAAATTTTACAATTTTATATTTATTTTAATATTTTTCTATCACACAACTTGCATTTCACATTTGCAGTGTCACAAATTGTGAAACAACATGTTAATATCAAATCATAACAAATCTTTTCGAATAAACTTATGTGATGAGCTTCGTTCAGTCAGTCTGTAACGGCTTTGCTATGTTCAGTTTAAACTTGGCTGACACGAAATGTCAAACTGTATGACAATAGGCACGCACTTTGTAAGTCAACATTCGTATTCGCATTCGCATCCGTGAATGTGAGAAGTCTAACATTCGTTGCATCACTAGCTACTGATCTAATAACCAAAATCTTAACAGTTCTCCTTCTAAAACCAGAGGAACTGATTCAATCATAAATTTAAAATCGGTTCGTGGATCTAATGATATATTTATATAAATTCTATAGATACACTTGTACTATACCGTCAAGTCGCGGTTATCCGGCCGGCACTAGGTGCGGCGTGCATGGGGAGGGGCGGAGATTCGTATCAGATGCATTGTTTCCCTTTCGAACTGTCACTTAGGGGTAGCACTAACGGTTTTTGCACGATACTGCGAGCATGTGTGCGAAATTTTAGCAATATGGCGACTCTGCTGCCATTTTTTTCAAGCATTCTGTTTCTATCAAAGATCCTGTCTTTGATATTTTTGCAATAAATAACTAATGATAATAAAATGCTCGCATAATTGTGCAAAATGTTAGGAATTTTTGCTTTTTCAATGCCGATTTTTACATAAATCATAACTTTCATTGATACCTCAACCCAAAAAAATAGGCTAGGTGGAGAGATAGAATCGATTCTTATCGTAGGGCTTAGCAATGGTCGAAGACATCAGACGTATGTGAAAATGGGAGAGAGAGGCTTTTGCCCAACAGTGGGACATAACGGATTAATTTCATTAGTTTAGGGGTACAAAGACGCCTTTAAGACAGTTCTTTATAATGTTACTTTAGTCTCGTATTGCCTTCTTCTGATTATTTTGTCATACGAATCCATTTCGACTGATTCCCAGGACAATAGAATTACGTGACTATGTTCTATATTACCGTTAGGAACCTTTGAAGACCTGCCTAGCAACGTGAAGCATGATATCATCACCAACTATTTGTAAAACATCATTGTCAGCACTATCGTAGATACCTTATTTTTCTTGACAAAGTAATGAATAATGTATTCATTGATAATATGAAAGCTCATTGCTTATTGCTTGAGCTCAATCGCTTTCCGAGAATTCCTCGCGTCATCGCCCATAGTTTAATTCCTATGTTTCCATTGATTGAAGAAATTACAATATTGTGTCGATTAAGTTTGTTTATTATCGTTATTGATCGATCAGACTTTGTCAGTTTTGATAGATTAGTTGGGCACTTTACTGACTGCTCATGTTTCAAATTAAGTTCCTACTTGATTATAGTTTCAGTTTCTTGAGATGCTCCCTCACCTGGACTCATGACATACACTGCAGTACTGCCTCCCTGATTTGATTGCATTGTATTTAGTTGATTCCACAATGTCAGACAAAGCGATCGTTGTACTGAGAGCGGTAATATTAATTCGACATTGTTATTTCCTCCCTCACTGATGCAATGCACAATTCTGTGACCTTACATTGCGGGCAAATGCTCCATGTAAGGGAGCACGTTTCAGTAAACCTGTAGAGGTATCCGGAGCGTCCCGCAAACCTCCATTGAAAAAAGAATGTTGTGTTTGGTCCAGTCAAAAGCCTATAGTGGAATCTCTATTTTATCTTTTTGTCACATTGATGCACGCCCTAAACGAGAAAGAGAATCCCATAATAATATTTCATACAAATTGACGAAAACACTTATTATGCCCACGACATCGGTGGCTGATTGCTTTCATACATGACGTTTATTTGACAATTTATTGCACCATCAAAAATCATATGGCCGCCAGCCCTATTACAATTTACTTCAAGTACTTACAATTTTCCCCTTGTTCACTTTGTCGTTTGTGAATAGGAATGCGATCTCCTACCATGGGGTGAATAAATTCCATACATCTTTGGCCAACGTACTTTTAACGGTTCTCTAAGTATTATTGCGTGTTTTTGTTATGAAAATTATGTGTATGAGTTATTTTTCTGGGTGAGCTTTTGAATTGTTCAGTGGGCTAAGTTTTTTTTTATTTTTTGTTGAAATATAATTGAGGTTTTCACCAGTTTAATGGAGAGGTTTATCGTTATTTATTTATGTGACTGACTTGGAAATACAATGAGGTTTAAGTGGTTGGTCAAATGTATGTGGAACTAGTCTGATTTATAGTATACTCTGGTATCTAATTCAACAAACACATGGAAAAAAAAGATAGAAAAACACAGGACAAACAACAGAATACATAACTATGTATTCTATAAAGTCTAACATACTAAAAAAAGTACTATTTAAAACAACATTTAAAAAAAGAAAAAAAAGCTGTGGCCTAAGAGGCTTATATACGCCGCGATAATTTTAAAAAAAATTGCTCTACTATTAGAGTAAGGTCCCAGAGCGTTCTGACATAACTTATTTTCACACGGATGAAACCTTAGGTTCTCAGTCTCACTGTGTGACATAACTTACAAAGTTATATTTAATGAAATTGATTGACTGAAACAGATTGTGATTTAAAGTAAGAGGAAACGAGTTACTATGGACGTCTCACTCGCTCTGAAACGCATGCGTAGTACTGCTGATACTCTCGGCTGAATCATCAAAAATGAATTGTTTAGTCTCAACAATTTTTAATACTTTAATAACATATTTAAAAATCAGTCAAAAATAAGTAAAGTTGATTTATATTTTGTGGAGCTTTAAAGTGTCTGACAAAAGTTTTGGTCCATGGAAAGTGTCTGGCACTTATGATACTACTTTAGAATAATATTCTACAATACATATTATAAAAATCAGCCATACAAATTTAAGTTAAGTACTTAACTCTTATTTTTAGTTACCTTTCTACCCTGGTATCTGCCCAAAGGTCACAAGAAGAGCTCCACAAGCACACAGGTATTCAAAGCACATGAGGAGATACTTAAAAGCAAAGGTTTCCTTGTGAAAATGAGTTATGTCAGATCGCTCTGGGATCTTGGACTATATTCTGATAGGGCCTGTGATGCGTCGGACCGAGGATTTCGGGATGTTCTATCCCTATAAACTCTATCTAGATTATCGCCAAGTAAGTTACCGGAACCCTCGTTCATTAAGGGCCATTAAATCGTCATATACATTAGTATCTATACGTTACTCATCTACTTTGATCTCGGCATGCGACGTGAGGGGTTCACTGATGGCTCGCTTATATGTTACGCTATTTTAGTACCCGATGAACTAACACGCCGTTCGAAGTTTCTTCATGCCCCCCAAGCCAGTACGATATAGTTATTTATTTACAAATGCCGTAGCCAGTAATAATAAAAACATCGTAAACATTCTAGCGTGTCTATTGTAAAAGAAATAGCATTGTTTTTACGTCTGCACGGAAACGTACACTCGGATCCATTAATATGTAAGATTTTGCTTGGCAATAAATCTGGTAAGCCGATATGTGGGCAATCTATAAACAGCTGTTCAGTGAAGCACAGTGTATTTGACAACTGAACTCGCTTGATCTCTTTCAGCTTTGTTTTTGTCCGTTTTCTTGCGCAAGTCTGCGGTATAATTAAGATTATGTTCGAACAGTGCGGTAATCTCGTTGTATTATTCAGTAATATCTATGCGAGCTTCAATCGGAATATTATTGAAATTTTTTTTTTTTTTTTTAATCGGAATATTTCTCTTAGAAAAACGTATTTATTTCTGGCGTTTCTGCTTAACAGTTTCATGTATGTATTACATATACTTTTTTGTTGTCTTAGAAGAATAGTATTAGCCGTGAATCACCATTAAGTTTGCTAGGTTGCTAGTTGGTTGGTTGGTGGTATTTAGGTTGGCTTGGCTACTATAGTAACCTTATCTGTATTTACAAATACAAGAACATTGTTACCGTACTATAAACTACGTGTGTAAATCGGTTCGAAACACGTGTAGTTTAGAAATACTAGAACAATACTAGAGCCAGGTTGAATCAAAGCGTAGTACATACGTTACGTTCGTTAAAGTTTGACGATTGCGTCCTATTTGTATTGATAGATTGTGTATGCCAACTTCTGTTTTGAGTTGCTTTAGTTTTTAACTATACATCTTATTCCCTGATGAACCCGAATCGTTGACGGTGCGTAGTGATCCACGTGGGCCTCAATGAGTTGTCAGCAAAACTGTAAGGGCCCAGCGGAGGAAACCAGTTCTCTAGAACGCAAAGAGCAATTAAAGGACACAAGTATGATTTTAAGCGGTGCTCTGCCCAAGCGGGGCACACCTCTGCCGTGTGGCTTAGTTCCGCACGAATCCGGTGCAGGAACTTCCCGAATTGACTATGTTCGGTGAGAACATGCGTCATGCGGAAGGTGAGGACGCCGTGATGTCTTTCCAGCCACTCCTCAAAGAGGAGACTTACCGCCATAATTATAGCGTGCCCAGCACTGGGTTGCGATAGTCGCTGTCGCCATTCCACCATGAGATTCCGCCAGAACTCTGTCCGCCATGCCGCGACTTGTCGCGGCAGCGTATTTTCGCCCTGGCGTTGCATCTCCACGCGCAAATCGTGCATGCGTGCAAGTACTGTTGCCTCCAGATCCCACGATGGCAGGCCACCAAGGAGGCTTGGCCATGACCCTCTGTAATGCGTTCAGCTGGAACGCCGGTCGCTTTTGCAGCGACGGCGACCACATAGGGCCAATGCCTGCCTAACCTCGCAATAAAATGCAACTGAAGAAACACCGTGGGTTTTAGTCAGTAAAAGTCTGAAGAGCGGGAGAAGTTATTTGATGATTACCTAAAAAACGGGTATATCTATCAGGAACCTTTATCATACTTCTGTGTATTGATTGATATATATGCAGCTACCACAACTCATTTCATCTTAACCAATCGGTTACCGCCATTTTTAACGTACTCCTTAGCAACAGTTACATGATGCAAACGGGCTGCATTCACAAAGTGCAAAACGACCATGACACACTACCGCCACGGTCATACCGGTCGTACTAGACCGTTTCGTTTAGTTTACAGCTCGTACATGTATGCCAATCAGTAACTACTGGCTTTGCGTGTTATTTATGCGCTGATATTTTTCAGTCGGCTGTTATTACGCCCGATTTAATATGCTTCGCGGTTGTAAATATCTGTTTTGTGCCGCCGTAAATGAAGCTAAGATTCCGTGTATCTTTAGGGCGCTCTTTTTCACAAGAGATGCACTATGCTATGGTGCTATAAATGCGTTATCTCCACCAATCATAGTCATTGGTCCATTTAGCTTAGTACTTGTGAAAAACAGGTTCGACTAAGCTATGTTTTTTATATGGGCTCTATGTGCTCTGTATGCGGGATGCCTTTCCTACTGTCGATGTATTGCATAACTCGAGCTGTGCATCCTTCTTGCACAGCTACCTCGCGGCGGTGCATCTTCATAGCACATCTTAGTGCCCTATCACAATTTGCGATGCGACGTCGGTTCGTAAAAATATACGAGTACGCATCGTAAGAACTTGCGAATTGATTCGCATCGCACATTGTATGGTCACCTCAACCGATGCTTTGCCGCACGAAATCGCATCGGAGGTTTCTGCGATGCGGCGTCGTATCGCATCGCATCGCAGTTTGTGTTCACACCATACTAGCGTGGAAACGGTCACATAGTTTCATAGGTTAGTTTTCGCCTCCTCGCTGCATAGCTCATGTCTGGTGGAAAAGCGCCTTTACACATAAGCTCACACCATTTTCCAATGGGGGTAGGCAGAAACTACAGAACTTTCATATAATCTATATCTACATATTAAAGGTAACCGTTACTGACTGACTGATCTATCAATATACCTACTACCCATACAACTGAACGGATTGCGCTGTTTGGCACGCAGATAATCTTTCTAGATAACTCGCAGATATCTTGATGTTACGCTTGCGCCAAAAAAGCTTTTTTTTTTCTAAAATTCGCCCTCTAACAGAATGATACAGTTTGTGTGGAGAAACATAATTCCACGCGTGCGAAGCCACTGGCTGATGCTTGTATGTTTAATATATTTTCATTTATTAGGCTTAGTTAAATTTGTAAGTGTATATTGTACGATCCTACCCTCGAATTTGATCTCTACATATCCCTTAAAGATTGTGAAATCACTGTGTAAGTACATGGGGAAGGCCGATGTCCAACAGTGGACATCTTTCGGCAATAATGAATGATGATGATATTACATTTTATTACCCAGCCTCTGGGAAATTGTGTTTTTATTTTTTCATTATTTGTTTTTGTTGATTTTCTTATGAAAAAAAAACGAAAAACAAATGAAGGCATTAAAATATGTTAATGTCTAGTACACTATGAATAAATGAATGTTTAATTCTTCGTCCTTAAGGTCGTTGGTTCGATTCCGTGCTGACAATAGGGAGGGGTGAGGATCATGATTTATATCTGCAGCTTGGTGACTGGTGGCAATTTTTTGTTTTTTTTTTTTTAAACCGATGTTCTTAAAGGTCAGCGTGCATTGAATTTCCGTCGTCTTTGCACGCTCTTGATCACTTGCGTGTGAGTATGTTTTATTTTTATTTATTGATAAATAAAAATGTCAGTATTTTTTTTCGTATTTTATTCGGTTACGTTAAATTTAATGTCACGCCTATGCTCTTTGGGTTTAGGTAGATGTGTATCTAGAATAGTATACCTTAATCTCACGTGAGCCCCAAGTAATACTAGACAGTGGAGTCTTGTTTTTATTCTTGATAGTTTCGCGCTTGACCGCTATCTCACCTGATGGAAATCGAAGATGCGGTCGACGATGGAGTGCGTTTACCTACAAGTAAACTATTCACTCTTGACTTAAATAATTAAAATACTCCCGGGTTAGTTAAGTCTTAGTAACAGGGTCCCGTTTTTACTCTTTGGGTACGGAACCCTAAAAATCATTGGTTACCTCGTAAGTAAAGGAACCAAAGTACTTCCTGACGATTGTTCTTGATATGAAGTGTGTCCGAAGTTGATCTTATCTGTCCCTTTTGTACGAGAAACTTAGTTTTGTGGTGATCGTGTCCTATCTATCGCGAGGTTATGGCATTTGTAGATACGTGGGATATCTCTGTGTGTAGCGTAAATAAATAATATTTTGTTTGTTATGGTCATTCATTGGTAACTTTTGTTACATGATAACAAGAAGCTTTTGGAAAAAAAATACGGGGAAAAATAAAGCAGGTATTTTCGTAAAATATGTACTTACACATTCAAGGGCTTTTTTAATACTTCAAATTTGCGAGACTGAGTTGACGAAATATGCCTCCTCGTCAAAAAAAAACGAGTTTTTTTTTTCTGATCTTTATCGACAATTTATAGAAATGAAGAACATCCCGTATAACCAATGATAGACCAGAGTTTTTACCACTATCTAACTAGATGGTGCGTTAGTGGTAAAATAGATCCCGCTTACCTAAAAGTAACCTGTTCACTTTCGAATTAAAAACCCCCAGGTGGTTTCAGGAAATAAAGACTGCACTATTTATGCTAATAAGCATTTTAAATTAACCGATAGTCCCTTTTTATATTATTAATAGGCTTGAGCTTGATTACGATCTCTCACTATGATGGTAAGCGACGATGGAGCACGCTTGTCTAGAAGTTACCTGAAGTGACTTGTAGCTATCAGGGAACAGACTCCAGCAGCGAATTCCACTCCTTAGCAGTACGCACAATGAATATGTTCCCTAAAAGTTCTGTGTATTGTCACAAAAGGATCGGTTTGTGATACCTATATAAATTGTACCACAAGTTTACTATAATTGTTGAATCTTTTAATGAATAAACTCATAAACATAGTCTGTACCTGATTAAAACAATCCAGTCCAGATGTATGTATATTTCTCGCATGCATGCGTACAATAGTAACTCAGTACCTGCTGCCCTCAACATTAAGTTCTAAAAATAATCGGAATAAATTTGTTTAACATACATAATATGTTATTAAGTATGATTTCTGATTACCATCCTCATCTATTAGAGGCATCGCATCGTACGTAATACCAGGTTTGAGGAGACGTATTAACATCAAGTTTAATTGTCGAAATAATTGAACAATTACGAAGGAAAACTAAAGTGGGGTTCCGTATGTTTCGCCCGGTATCGTAATCTAAATCCGTAATCATTACCTGCGGAGAATTCACTTGACAAGTGACGTGACAGGTAATGTCATTGCTATATATTTTGTACGTAGCGTTTTGCGGAAACGCTAACATAAAAGTCAACAATTTTGCCAATTTGTAACACGTACGAACTATTATTAGGCCGTCAAACGCTGAGGAATATTTAGCGAGTAAATAATTAAAAAAAAAATACTAATATCAATTGTAACTAAATTGTAGATTACTAGCTAATTAGATGCATATTTGTTCTTTTCTCTGTACCGGGTGTCCATGGAATTTAATATTATCTTGTACTTTATAAGTGAGGACTTGTTATTGGCTGACAGTCTAACTAACTGATTGTTACCTGTTTTTTTTTAGCTGTAATTCTTCCATATCATTTAAAGTTCAAAATAGAAAAATTATTTGCAGTTACAGACTGACATTATGACTACATAACGAATTAACGATATTATAATTTAGATGTCTTCAAGGCTAGAGTGAATAGGCTCTTAATAAACTAGTGCGCCTCACCGTCAACGATTGCATCACTGCTTACCATCAGATGGGATCGCAGTCAAGCGCTAGTTACGAGCATATGTATTAATAAAAAAAAACTTGACAGAAACAAACTTGTAAGAGAAAACTCATTTGTCTAAAACCTGCAAATCCGATCTTCACTGTTTTTCAACCCGTATTTCAGATTAATCTGTTTACCTCACTCTGCAACTGTGAACAAAGATTCCGAACAATATTTTCTTCAATTAATTACGACTCCTTGTTTTGTTAGCTATAATTAACTTCCAGCAACTAATTAATCCATTAAGGCGGTGAGTTTCGACTTTAATAAAAGTCTTCGAATTGCAAAGGCTTCCGCATTAGCCCGCGTACCCCTGAAAATATTCGGCTCCAATACAAAGGGCGCACAAATTGTCATAATTGAAAGTTAGTGTGCGTTAACTGACGTAATTACAAGAATTGTTTATAATTAAAGGCGTTACTTTTTTTCACTAAAACAAGCACCGAATTATACAAAATTACTAGTTGGCATTAGGCTTCTGAAGTTATCATTATATCCGTTCTATGTCCCGGGAAATTGTTCCTGGAAAAAGTTATTATCGTGCTCAATATTAAAACGTAAACAAATATGAACTTTACGTGTTAGATAATAAGGATATTGCAATGCGATCGTAGATAAAAAGCGCATCAATTTTGGCCGCAAGATAATTTCTAAACAAAATTATGTTGCTCGTCCTTAACTTTTTTGAGTCAAAACTAAGTCTTAATTCTATTGCTATAAGGTTGAGTATATAAGATTTAGGTGGTAAATAAACGTCTTGATCGACAGGTCAATTACCTAAGGGCACGCGCACACTGTGTACAAACAAACCGAACTTGTTTATTAGCGTACGGTGTTGGTCATTCCAGAACCGTTGGGTGGTCGATTATTACTTTTTTTTTTTATAAACTGTAGGAAAATACTGTAATTGTTTACACCTTACGACAAAACGTAATTATTTTGTAATGAAAGGAAACGTGTATGAATGGGGATAATGATCTTAATTTGAACAAATGTAAGGCTTGTGGAGGCGGTTTTTTTTTTTTTTGATTATTACAAAAAACGGCTTCCTGAATTAAAAGTAGGTATTATACGTTTCAAATAAAACGAAATTTATTGATTTTGTGCTACATTAATGACTCCATTCATAAGGTTCTAGGGATGAAAAGCAGCATTTTTATCAGGTAAATATTGCATTTTGTCATGTATGACATGGCGGATATTTCTTTGGTTGGTCTCACAGCAAAAACTTTATTATTTATTTATTGGTAAAAATCGTTGCAATTCTCGACTTATCTCTGCTAAATATATTATTCATGTAACCTTAATAATAAACCTTTCACATGAATCACTTTGTCTATTAGTGAAAACTTTATTAAAATCTGTTCAGACGTTTTCGAGTTTATCGTATGTAAGGATTTATATTTTCAATTTACAACTACAGGGTAACTAAATACGATAGAGTACCTACCTATATTTTTTTAATTATCATAATGTAAAAAATATTTAAAAAAAAAATATTATTTTATATTTTTAATTATGATTAATATCATTTCCGTCAACTTATTAGTGTTAACAAATTACCCTGTTTTATGTTGGACTAATTGCGCTATAATCATCTAATATAAGCGCAGAAACATGATGATCGGCCAGATAAGTTACGTTAAAAATATCTCATAAAAAGTCTGAATAAATAATTTATTTATGAAACAAATATCTTAAGATCGAAAATGGAAGTACTTTGTGATACCGTTTTTTAATAATAAATTACAATTCAACGAACATCTGTATCTGAACTAGATAACTTAATATCTGTGTCTCAAACAGCAACGCTCTTCCCTTGGTTTACTTTTCCATAGTTCTGTTAAACAAGACCATCCATCCTAAACGTGAGTATCGATTCACAAGTCCAATACTATCACTACACACTTCAAACTAATCAGCATTAAAAATTAACTATAAAAATCTTTTAATTGATCGACAACACAACAACGACGCACCTGCTGCTGATTTACTACATACAAAAACACGAAATCGGGAAAAAAAATATAACAATCGCAGGACCTACATTAAAAAGCCATCGGTAGGGATATTAACAAATGTTTAGGAGTTTTAAAGTCCTCATTACGGCGAAAGCGGGAAGTAGGGTGGGTTGGAAGGTCTCCGAGATAAACATCAACCAACCACAAGGCACCTGTCACTAGAAAAAAACCAGCCAAGTGCGAGTCGGACTCGCGCACAAAAGATTCCGTACCGTTATTTATACAACGTTAGACACAATATTATAACCGGTTTTTAGTTTCACCTGTCCCGGTGTTCGTTTGTTGAAAAATAATTCAATTAAATTGTTTGTTTGTTAATAAACTAGTGCGATTCACCATCAACGATTGCAACACTGCTTATTATTAATAAAAAAACCTGTTAGTTGTATGGGATCTATTTTTAGTATTTGTTGTTTCAGCAGCTACATCATCATTTGTGAAAATTTCAACTGTCTGTCTATCACGGTTCATGAGATACAGCCTGGTGACAGACAGGCGGACAGTGGAGCCTAAGTAATAGAATCCTGGACAGCCAGACAAACGGACAATGGTGTCTAAATAATAAATAAATAAAATAAAAAGCATTTATTTCAGGCAACTAATAGCACCCATACAATAATCACAGAACAGAACACACACATAAGGAAATACATATTACTCTATCGGACATAACTGGCAACATGTCTGCTACAGCAATGTCCGATATAACGGCAATCAAATCTGCCAACAATCATTGCCAGAACTGTATTGGAGCTAATATAATAGTCCTGTTTTTAACCTTTGAATACGGAACCCTAAAAACAACTATAAAAATCCAAAGGACAGTGTTGTAGAATTAAACTTATCAAGTTATCTGCTTGACTTTCTACACGAGTTATAGGATTGTATAGAAAAGGTGTATGAAGACAGTTATATCGTAGAAACGTTCGCATGTCGTGCGTATTTTTAAACTGCACATTGCAATTTTATTGGTCGACAGTTTTACTTTTAAGTTGTATTGTCGATCAGCGAAAGAACAAAGTACACTGCACTGTTGGAAATAAATAGCATAAGGGCAGATCTTACAGGAGATATTTATTTATTTATATATTAGGTACCCAACGGCTTAACCACCAATAACATATTACTAAAAATACTTATTCTATTATGTATTATCGTGAACTTATCACTTAACTTTACGACTACTTTTAACATTTAGTTGTAAATGCAGAGGCCTTTTCTAAAGTGAACCACAGCTGTTCACTAGACAGTCGAATGGAGAAGTACACAGCTTAAACATAAATAAAAAAATACATAGGTACAATTTATGAAATCTATCTTACAGAGTAAATAAAACAATTTTATGTTACATTCATTGTAACATAAAATTGTTTTATTTACTCTGTAGATATTAAAAATAAAAAAATAATACTTTACCATATGAAGTAAATATAAAAATAATATCTACACTACAATTTGTTTATTTTTGGCAGGAATGGGTTCTCTCTTCCATAATTAAAAAGTATTTATAATATTATGTTTAATTATAATAATAATATATTCAAAAATGTGACTTAAAGCTAGTCTCATATAAAAGGCAAATTCTTGACCTGCTCACTGACTCTCAACGCCCAACCCAAATCTTTAGACATAGAACGCTGAAATTTTGCACAGAGGTTCCTTTTATCGTACAAAAGTAATAAAGGATTTTTCAAAATTCACTCCCTAAAGGGATGAAACGGGGTCTAAGGTTTGTATGGAGAAACCTGCTTTTTCACAGGCAAAGCCAGACGCTAGTTGTTCATATAACAGCTAATGTAATAGAATTGTTGATATTAACATATTTTCATAAATACTTTTTTATTATAGAAGAGAAAACTCCTACAAAATACGCAAATTATCGTTTACGATGTTCTTTCTGAAAAGGTTCAATTTGCTCCTGATATCTTACATACATTTATTTATCAATGAATTTCTAGCACTAAATGTAGCTACAGAACAATCGAAACAGTACAGAATGCTTGCCAGTCTAATGTGGCCTACTTTACAAACATTCAAACGACCCGAAAACCAGACACGCTTGGCCAAATTCCCACCTGCGATACATTCTCATAGATTCCTTTCATCTATATATAAATATAATAGGAAAAACTGACTGACTGACATATTAACGCACAGCCGAAACTACTGGGACTAAGAACGTGAAATTTTGCACAAGGCTTCCTTTTATGACGTAGGCGAGCACTAAGAGAGGGTTCCCCAAAATTCACCTCCTAACGGGATGAAACGGGGGTCCAAAGTTTGTACATAGAAACCTATTTTCATGCGGGCGAATCCGCTGGCAGGAGCTAGTTCAGTACTAAAATACATTCAGTGAACCAAAATATACGAGTATCAACCACACAGTATTATTATTGAAAGTTCCAAAACTCGACACCTTCGAAGATTTGTTAAGCCTACAAGAGATTGAAAGTATAAAAGACTTAACCGCACCGAAATACATAATTAAACGAGGACGGGGATTGGCTGGAAATGTTGAAACCAAATTCTCCAGACGTCTGCAAAGTTTCATCTAATTATCAACTGAAATAAGTTGGCGTTATACAGGCTGGCATTGTTTGTTTCACTGTCACCTTTACGTGAGGAGAGGAGTTACCTTTACGAATCCAATTGTTCCAGCAAATCCCTCCGTGTCTATATTTACTTCCATAATTAATATTGAAGTTCTGAAAAACCGCACAACAAACAACGCTAAAATAATTTCACTATTAGCAAAATATACGTTATTATACTATTCAATTTAAAATGATATTCCATAACACCAATACGGTTTATCAATAACTCAAAAAAACCCACCACTAATGAAGGGGTATTCGATTAAATTGTGCATTAGATACCCATAAACTGCGGACTTTGAAACCGTTCAAAATTACCCAACACCGGATGCGAATCAATCGTTCAATTAAAAACATTAATTTGATATTGAGTCCACCGCAAGAAATGGACTCCTAAACACAAAGCGATAAAACTATACGTAGGCAATGAGGAAATACAGAGCAGGTGATGGCAATTACCGATAGATACAGATGTAGGATGAAACAAAGCTCCATATTAAAGCGACCGGTGAGCCACCTTACCAACACCTTTACATTTCCAACGGGCCAGCTGCCATCATTAAAAAGGGAAGTGTCATAAACGACGCCTCGGATAATGTTTGTTTTACAATGGCCAATGACAAGACAATACTTGGGACTTTCCTACAAAATGTACATTACATACAAAAATGAACTCCGCTGCACCACCACCCATAGATTCCGATTCATAAGCAAGTACCATAAAAGGCTCCATCACAATGGATTCGGTTCATCTTTTGTTGTCGAGGGTGGTTGGTGAAATGGTCGCGTCTTCCCGGTAAGAGGATTCGTTTTTGTTGTTACTGATGAATAAATTTTTATTTACCTCGCCGGAACAATGTCTGCCCCGACAAAACTCGCCTTAGGGACGCCTTCAGTATGTTCTTACAATTGTTTTTCAAGTACCAACGGTCTTTTGAATGACCTTTTTTACGATAATTACTAAAGATCTATGGTTTTCCTCGTGCCAACAAATTGGCTAGCAATAAATGCCATAGAAATCGTTCAGTTGGTTAGTTTAAATGCTCGGACGAATATTATTGAGTACACAAGAGAAATACAGAATAAATAAATATAGTGAAAGAAATGAATATAGAGAGAGAGTTGGTGTAATCTTCACAGTTTTAATTTGTTGGATTCGTTTTTCATAATTACATTGTTAATTTGTATGGATGTATCTAAGTATATATTTGTTATTGTATTTCTTTTCTATTTCTTTACTATTCAGCTGCACCTACCATGTTATGTTTCTGCACCACCCTAAGGTCGACTGGTAGAAAATGCCTAAGGCATTAAGTCCGCCTTTGTACAGTGTTTATTACTAGTGCATAAAGTTTTAATAAATAAATACAAGGGCACGCAGCATCGTATTTTCATAAATCTATATCAATTCCAAGGAATTTAAAAGAAACAGTATTGCACCAACAGTTAATAGGAACGAGTTCCCTCAATCTGATACAGCATCGCGCCAAATTTTTTTCCGTCCAAAAAAACTGAGGGCTTTAAAGCGTAGGCGCCAAAAAGCCGCCAGTTCTCAGAACGAGAATGAATGAAAAAAGCCATAAACTAAAGTTGCGCCTCACCGACAAACGGCTTCACGTGCCGATGCACCGAAGACCAAAACCCTCCGATGCTAACAATTTAACGATAAACGAAGAATTGACCCGTTTTTTTTTTGTGTACCTTATCTGTGCGTCTGAGTGGATCAGTATGGCGATTAGAAACTCTTTAATTACGGGGATGTCATGTTGCTTTGATGTTTGATTGCTTGGCTGGAAATAAAGAATTCGCGAAGAAATTAAAAAGGGAGATAATCCGATAGCGGTCAGGCTCTTTTTCCTATTTTAAAAAGAACTGGTGGGGTATTAGGATTAAACTTGTCATTTTTGTATTGTACAAGCAAAAGTCTGAAGACGTTGTCGAATCTCTTTATTTTGCTTAACTATTGTGTTTGATCGAAAGCTCCTAACACAAAATGTTGATGACAAAACAGCCGTCGAACGTTCCGGAAACGCATCAACATCAAAACAAGTTTCAAAACAATTTACACCATGATTATCTAGTCCACAATACATTTACCTGCACTCAGAGTTCGCTCTCATCTTCATCACATCATCCGGACTCTCCTTTGGGAAGTCTAAGATCATTCCGCCATTTCCTTTGTGGTCTACCGCGACGTCTCACGGTGTCTTGGGAATCCTTCTGTGGTAACTTAAAAACTAGAGGGTGTATTATAACTATTTTTCTTATTGCTTTGTCGGTAGGCTTTGGGCTATATTGTTGGCGGTTTTGGTTGATTTTCCGCTGTATACTGTCCATGGATGAGTCGTTGGGTCTTAGAATTCATGTAGTTTATGAGCTTTTATACTAAAACTAGCTGTTGCTCGCGGCTTTGCTCGCGTCAATGTAGGTTTCTCCATACAAACTTTGGAACCCCGCTTCATCCCCTTAGGGAGTGAATTTTAGAAAATGCTTTCTTAGTGCTTGCCTACGTCATAAAAGGAAACCTTGTGCAAAATTTCACGCTCCTAATCCCTCTAGTTTCGGCTGTGCGTTGATATGTCAGTCAGTCAGTTTCTCCTTTTATATATATAGATGAAACTTTTGAGTTTAGGCCACACTAACGTTATGACAGTTTGTTGGCATTGAATATAGGATTTTCTAACTATGCAGCAGTATCAAACAAATTTAAAAAAATCAAGCATTACTAACCCATATATATCTGTTAAAAAATCCACTCTTATCTTTTTGTAAACTTGATCTATGCTCTCCCATACTAAATTGGCTTTGTTCACATCGTTTGTACAATTATGAACACGTTGTTTTCATTTGTATTCATTCATTACTTTGATTAATAACTTGCGAGTGTTGAACATTTTTCAACAAGATTCTTTGATCGAAAATTGATTGCGAAATAATTGCACGGTGCAGAAATGACGTACGAATTTTTCCCACCTGTGCACCTGGACATCATTTGTACAAGTCAATCTTCGGCACCATAAAAAGGCTTCGATAATTACCGAAATATCATTATCAACTGATTTTGGAAAAGTGAACAAGATATCGGAGCTTTCTCTCAATGTGTTCATTACGAATATTACGCTTTTGACATTTTTAATACAGAAAAATATTCTGTATATCGTCAACATTTGTGTGGAACAGTGTTTATTAAATTCACTCCCACTGTTATTGGATTGTGTTCACTTTTCAACAATTTTTTTTTTATTTCGTTCAATTTCGAACACGCGAAGTGTAACTGTATAATTTCGGCCTCCGATTGTTATCCGTTCATCCCCTCAAGATATTTCGGTGAATGAAAAAATAACTTTTTAAAAACGATTATTACGCTGGTATAAAAATCGCGTGCCTTTTTTATCCAACGTTGGAACAATAAGATGATTAGCAACCCTTAGGCCAGGCTCGCTCCCTTTTTAAACGATAGAATTACTTCCCAGAACTTTGTTACGATGTTTTGATAGCCGAGGTCGTTATACGCTCAGAAATCTTACGTTTCAGCGCTCGCGATTTTTCGCTAAGTTTTTTTTATTGAGCGTATTAGTGGTAATTTAAAGTTAACTTACAATTTTTGCAATTTCATAGCTTAACTTCCTAACAACTTTTTGTCTACCGTGAGTAATTTATGCTGTAATGCGGCATCGTTGAAGATAATATTTAAGATTAAAGAATCATTGAGAATTTTTTATATTTTTTTTGTTTGAATAAAGTGTTTCGGAATAGAAGCGGGCCGTTGACACACACTCAAGCTATGCGGTAATATGTATAGTTCCAAATTGACAGTAACATATTTCATTGCCAATGCAAAGGTCGGTCGTTCACTGTCTGCGTTCTCGTTTAGATCGTGTCAAGGTGAAGTCGGGTTGCATTAATTAACTAATACATCTGAGACGCCTCTTGCACAGATTAGGAGTCAGATCTGAAGGTTAATATGACAATTTAACAAGCAATGCGCGGAATTGGTTCGGGATCAATTAGACGGTTTCACGATGATTGGGGTCGATTGCTTAGACATTAGTGAAGGGTAAATTATACTTGTTGATTCGAACGACCTGAGAGAGGTGGGAAAGCTTTTCAAGGGTAAAATCATGCGGGATTGCAGGACTGCATTGCCTGGAACCCAAAAGGTAACTGTACGGATGGCGATTTTCTGCTGCGTTGCGAGAACAAATACATGTTTGTATGGCCTACATACAGATAGTTGTTCCGGGTCTGGGAGTCTTGTGAATATGTGAGTTTACATGACTGTGAAAGTATTAGTTAGTTAGGTTAGTTAAAAAAAGAAGAAGGTATTGAATGAACTCAGGTGGGTTTTAGGTACATAAGTCTGACATTGCCTCTTATTTCACCCAGAACGGGAGAAGTTATAGGGTAAAGAGATGTTGTTAATGAGGTTATATGTGTTAGAAATGAAGTACTTATTAGATGATCTACTAAAAAAACATGGCTGAAGTGATCGGAATTTCAAACAATATACCGAATATAGTGTTCTAGATAATGACCTATTGAACTGATTCCATATAAAGATTAAATGTGTCTCTCATTCCGACAAACAGCTTTGTCAACTATAGACCCGGAACACAATTTCGAACACAGTTACCCAGTACGCATATACAGTTAGTTAATCTTAATATCTTGCTTATCTTTGATTGCATTCTCTAATTCGAAATACAAAGCAATTATGTAATGAAACAGGTTATGATAATGCAAAAGGTATTAGGGTTATCCATGATAGGCTTGACACCAACGGAGAGAAAGCCACTACGGATGACATGGTTCTAATTGTGAAATGCTCTGTGAATGTTACTTGTTACTCTAGTCATGTATCATGGTGAATTGAGATTGTCGTTTCCTTGTGAGGATTGAGGGCTTTCTTCCTTGTTGGTTTGGTCTTATTTTGTGGTATATTGGCTTGGGTTTTGAACTTTGACTGTAGCTGTCTTATGGTTAATGAAAATAAAGCGTTAGTTAGCTTAACTTAAAATTTATTTGATTACTTACGACACACCGAGCCCAGTCAGAAGGGTTAAAGTTACCAATTGAGAGGGCTATGTTCGGAATTTTCTTGCGTGATCGAACCAAGGTCACCAACATAGCCCGAAGAATTGCCAAACTTAAGTTGCCGTGGGTAGCTGGGCATATTGCTTAAAGTTTCTAGAGTGGCGACCACGTACCGGAAGGCCTTCTTAAAGAAAGACCGATGACCTGGTGATGGTCGCGGAAATCTGATGAATGTGAGACGCACAGGACTGGTCGTTGTGGCGACACTTGAAGAAAGCCTTCAATGATGTAATGTTCAAGGGATCGGAAGGGGTTTTTATCAATGTATTTACATTGATAAAAACCCCTTCCAACGGCGTTAAGACAGCTAATTTTAATATTTCCGAAGGAATTGAGATGATCCTCGCTCGTGTAGTCAAACAGAACTCGGGAAAAGAGGGCCGTTTATTTATTCTCAATTCAACATCATCTAGTAATGTACATTACATACAAAGGTACATATTCAAAGGTCACAACAACTACATAAGTGTCTACATAAGGAACCGTTATCTAATGAGATGAGACCAGCAAACAATTGATTAGCTAATAGACAGTAAAACAGGATGTTTTGACGTTCTTAATGTGTGTACCATTGTACATTACAAACGTATATTCCATTGGTTTACTCTGCAGTTGATATCGCCGAAAAAAAAAAAAAACTCGCGAGGGCAATTTATCTTCCCGTACTAGTTAGTCTCAATAAATCAGGTCAGTGTAAACGAACGGGTACTGTGCTGGACATCAATCCTCTTTCGGAGTTCAGCTTAATAGTCGAAACTTCTTTTTAACCGACTTCATGTTTTTGAAGAGTGATATTTATTTATTTACAAGCACTTGCACAACGTTACGGAGGATGTCCAAGGCGTTGTTCAGTAGAAACTTACAAACTAAAAAAGAACCTTTTAAGTACTGTAATTAGAGACATAATAGAAAGACAATGACCAAGCGAACGCCGGCGATCGCTCGGGGTTTAATGAACTAAATAAAAACAATAATAACACATTGAAGAATAAAAAGAAAATACATATACATTACCACTAAAATAATATATCCCACAAAACAAATGAAACAATGTTTACTTATTTTTTATCCATCTTCTCACAAAACCTTAGACATTCACGACACACATCTATTCATCTCCCAGCAAACTACAACAAACAACAGATACTTCCTAAAGATCGATTTTTGAACCGATCTGAATCGATTTCTATGGAATCGATGCAGTAATAAATCAAGTTCTAAAAGATCGATTGACGGTGACTGATTCCTAAAAAGCACGTTATAAATTGTCTTACAATTCACATAATTTGCTTGAGGAAAATTGGTGCTTTGAACGTTTTTAAATAATAAGATTTCAATGCCCTCTGAGATCGATTCACGGAATCTATGCAAAGATTCAAAGCATTTTATTTCAAATAAATCAAACCATTTACAGGCACTTTTGAATTGTCCAGAAGTCAGTCATAAAAATGATGCCAATTGCACACTGCAAAGCATAGATTTCCACGACACGAAACTCCATGGACACTCTTTTCAATCATGCTATGTATTACAAATATCTCAGTTGCATGTTTAGTTATTATGTGAGAACAATCCATTGTTAAGATCGATTTTCTTGACCTATCAAATTGATTCTTTGTTAATAAATATATAAGTGAACCGAATATAAAAGTGCTTTGTTGAAAAGCTTCCTACCTTTATTAATTATCAATTATCATAAACCCCAAAGCTCCTATCACATCAAACCATAAATAAACTGAACTACTGAACCTTAATCTGGCTTTCATCGTAAATCAACACAAGAAAATCCTCGTATAACTCCTGCCTTAAAATTGATTCAAACGTATTCCCTCGGCGACAATGATTTACTTTGCTTCCGCAAGCTCGGGTTACGATCGGATGACATAACTTTCTACACCATATATGTCATGTGTAGACATTGTACCGGTGTCTATTACGGTGTGAGCGGAGGGTGTCGTGTGTCCAGAAATATCTGGCTATTTAGCGGTGGACGCAGTTACACCGACGTGTAATATTTGTGAGTTTCGGTCGCCCGAAATCGATGCAGTTTGCAGATTTATTGGAGAAGCTCGTGTAGGAACGGTTCAGTAATAGTATAAATGAACACAGAGGCCCGACCACGAACTCCTAACTGGATCCATTTGACGACCTAAACTGAACTTTTAAAGGGATCGATCTACTAAGCCTTGATTACACCTACCGAGTAGAGTGGCGAGACAGTGCTCTCGGCCGAGCGCTCGGTATTTGTAAACACATAGCCGAGTACTGCCTCGCCTCGCTTCACTGTCTCGGCCGAGAAGGATTTTACTGTCTCGCCAGAAGAAGAACTATGAAGCTGATACCCAGCTTCGCAGTTCTATCTGGCACGCACGCTTGACATTTTAACACTTAATGGTAAGGCCCCAGGTCTATTTTTATGCGACTTGTTGAACAATACCATCGTGAGTAAGCTCTCTAGAATAAAACGAAAATTCATATAATAAATATATTTCAAGTAAAAAAATATAATACTTAGGCATACAAATCACCTCCGTCGTCGTAAAACTTTTACAGTAATTTTTAAGTAAGAAAATGGTTAACAAACGATTAGAATTGTGAAAAGTGAAACCGTTTCCATTACAATAATGACTTTTAAACATCGTTTGCTTACTCTTTGCGGCTTCTTTCTTTGCTCGCTAAAACAAAGATTTGATCAAATCTACCTTGAAAGTTTTTTTTTGCTTTTTTTTCCTGTAAACATTCGTTGCTTGTTTTATTTGGAAAATATTTAAGTTTAATATCGTAATATATTTTTAAAGCGTAGAAAATAGTACTGTCATCGTGTGTGTTTATTTTCGTTACTAATAATAGCTTTTATGTCTTATGTGTACGAACTGTTGGACTATGATGGACGAAAATAAAATTTGAATTTTGTGTTTGAAAGATAATTTGAGTATTTTTGTTCTTTGATTTTATTTTTGAACGCGCAGTTACTTATTATTTTATTGTTTCAGTAAATGCAGTTGTCATAATTTCAGTTCAGTTCGGTGTGACAGTAGATCACATTAGTCGTTTAGGCGCGCCGGTTCCTATGTACTTTTTGTCCCGGGGACAATTCTAAATCGGGCCGGGTCGTTGCCGGTCTAATTCCGTACTGCCATACTATATACTACTGTGGACTTCCTATTGCGTAATGCCGATACAATTGATAGCGTTTAGCGAATATCAGACACAGACTGACACAGTGACGCGACACTGTATGCACCATGACGTTTAGCTACGAGGGTTACGACACGATGCTCTAGTTGGAAAGTGGCATTAGTCATCTTGATGGACAGAAGTGGATGTTAATATTAGAGGATGTGGGTGTGTTTATCTGACATGTGATAGCTCTTTTTGTAACACAGATTTCGAGATTAGATTCGGCGTGTAATTGTGACGATAACGCCGACGGAGCCGCTTCCCGCTGGATCCGACTGCGTGAATACAAATTAAATATAATGTAGGATGTCGACGAGTGACGACTGGACAACCATTATGCGTTTTGAATGTTGTTTTACGGCACTTTTGTGAATGGGCTCCGTACAGTCTCGTGTTCAACTCTTGAATTCTTAAAGCATAATTAAAACACAATGATGTAAAGAGTAATTTATGGATACAATCGAACCAACGAAAAATAAACTGAATTTAAAAACGTCTATATCAGCTACATTAACGCCTTGACAGACAGAGTGGAATCTAAATCGACACAAAGTGCAACAACATGCTACAAATGCGCTAGTAAAGTTTCCATTAAGTTAATTCCTTTGTGCCCACAATAGATATCTGTAGCTACTCGAACCGTATCAAGACTAGAATAGTTGACAAGGAATGCCGGTCGGCCATGTTGGTTGGCGCACGCGCCGCTGAGCGCCAACTAATTAATACATGCCCTTCCAACTCTTCATTAGCGGGCAGACGCGTTTTTGTTGAGATCGGTGCAACCGCAGGTTTTTCGCGTCCACGCGTGCTGCGCGGGAAACGACTGCACACAGAGGAAAGATAGTGAGATAGAGGCGGAACGCTATCAAAAATAATTTAGTAATGTCAAATGGTTTTTATACTACAAGTAAGCTTAATATAAGATGGATGAGAGAACTAAAGTTTTTTGTCCTAAACCGGTTTAGTTTTTCAAGCTTTTGTTTTTAAGCATACATTTTTTGTTTGAAGTCGTCGACTCGAGAATTCTATAAATCCTCTCACACATTAGACTAAGAAGTTAATATCAATAAATCATACATATAAGCAATAAATTCGCGAACTATGAAACAACTCTATAATTAAAATTGTATGATCAGTTTAATTAAGATTGGGTCTCTGGCTGGGTTTATAGTTGTGCCTTAAAATAACTAAAGTTTTTTTCGCTAGTTAAGAACTACACTTACCGATATTAAGATGGTGTTTTACGATTCCCTCCAGTGATATGTTTAAATGTCGGTTTTTATGCGGTTATGATATTACGTTTTTTTTTTATTGTTTCCGGTTTTCGAGACGCTGTTTTATCTTTATGTTCTATTTTATTATTGTCTTGTTGAATCGTAGGTACGGTTTTTGTTAGAGTAAGCAGTTTTTTGGGAAAACCTCGAATATAAAATTATCAGGTACGGTCGAGGAGCAAAGTTTGTGATGCGAACTTTATGGTCGTGTTCGCTGAATGCAAGCTGTGAATTAATTCAGGTTTTTATAAAGCTTTATTTTAACATTGACTTGTGGTTATTCATTGTGACTATTTAACTCTTAATATCGCATTTTTTTAAAGCAGTTATTGCCCGGTGGTAACAGTCCCGACTTACGAGATGTAGGTTGTGAGTTCAAACCCAGCCAAGCACATTACTTTGTACAATTTATTTCATCACTACTGCTCTCAAAACGGTGAAGGACAAACGGCACTGGCCCCGCGTGGTCGATTACGACCCATTCCCTCTCCTAGAGAGGAAGTTTGAGTCCCAGCAGTGGGAACATTAAAAGGCTGGTTATATGCTATCAAAATTTAATACTACACGAAATAAAATCTTAGTGCTCGATTTCTGCGAAAACTTGAAAGCGTTTCTGTAGATGACTTTAAACCGAAAATGTTTACAAGACCTTACAACATTACTTTCGACAAAAAACGGAATGTTTTCAACTTTTCGGAAGCAATACTCAGTGAATGCATACTCCATTATACCTATAAAAAGCTTTTGATTAATATGGGTTTAGTGGCAAAAAGTTTGCCACGTGCAAACTTTTGGCTATCAAAGCGGTGGCATTGACCTTTCCGATTGATTCGATAGATATCGGACGGACAATAAGAGCTTCACGTCGGTCAGGGCTGCCACAATCTCGGCCGTAATATTAAATGAAGCAGCAACGACACGGCGGTACAACGTTGCCGCGTTGTCGACACAGTTCCATAGTTTTGTATGTAAGCTTCACGCAGGCGTAAAGCTAGAACTACATTAGACCGACGCACACGTGTAACACCCCTGATTTGTACGTCGAACGACGTCGCGTGGCGTGAATCAAGTGTAGCTCTACAAGTCTAGTTTCCATATAAAATGTATGAAGACCGACGCGCCCAGATCGGCGTGTGTGGCACACGTATGCGCAGTGTAGTTCTAGCTTAAACCAAGCGTATATTAACAAAAACGCGTCTATGAAGCTATGCGTCCGTGTAGAGTGGACAACAGGGTGATCCCTATTCACTCCGTTTGGCTAACTCGTTTAATGTTAGGGTTAAATAGAAACAAAAGTTTGGAGGGTATTTTCATGTTGTATAAACATTGTTTGCAGCATTTGACTATGTAGGTACTTGAATTTATTAATGAATTCCTTCTTTTGTCCTTTGCGTTCTAAGGTCACAGCGACTCTTCCAACTGACATCTCTGAGGCGCGCAGTGAACTCTACGGACCGGACCGTTACCGGACGGCTAGCTGCCCATTGCTCGTCGTCCGTAAGCCCAAAACGGTAGCATGAAATTGCCCTGCAACTCCTGACGCCTTAGCGTCGCCTGCATCCCTATTCACCCCGTTTATAAGTACCTACACACGTAACGTTGACATAAACAGTTGGAAAAAGTTTGGAGGACGTTTAGACGATGGCTGTTGTGATCCGACTACCCGTTTACTTATATGTTTAGTACCCCTGAAGATATGGCTGCTAAGTATCAAAGTATTGTTTAGCTTCGTTTGTGAGTCGTTCATAAAGATTGGTTTATGATAGCTTCGTAAGTTATGTACTTAACAATTTATAGCCGCTTTTAGTCTGGAGTTAGAAATAAAATGATTGAGGTGGAACATGTAATAAAATGAAATGCTTTTTGTTCAAATGAGACGTTTACAAAATGAATGTCTTCTGTTATATTTTGTTTCTTTACCTATTAATTATTTATTAACACGTTTATAACCTTAACTATTTACAACATAATATGTATTTAGAAAATTATCTATAATTATCTATATTCTACATATCTTCTGTATATATATAAAAATGAGTAGCTGTTCGTCAGTCTCGAAAAACTCGAGAACGGCTGGACCGATTTGGCTAATTTTGGTCTTGAAATATTCGAGATAGTCCAGGGAAGATATAAACAGTGAGAAAAATGGAAATAATCATGAAAAAAAAAAACCGAATACAACGCCATCTCTAATTAAAATGTCATTATAAAATGAATTATGCTGTTCTGCTAATGCCAGTAGATGGCGCTAGACTTACTATTACGCGGTACGAAGTTCGCCGGGTCAGCTAGTAGGTAAACAATAAAACTTAACTAACTGTACTTACCGTGTATACTCTTAAAACTACTAAATATCTTAACGTTAAGTTATTCTTACTATCTTTTTATAGCCTCACAGTATCATACCTTAATTATTTCTCATATTTTTAAATGATATAATCTAGTGCTTTGACTGCAATCCTACCTGAAGGTAAGCAGTGATGCAATCGTGGATGGTGAAGCGCAATAGTTTATTAAGAGCCTATTCAGCCTTGAAGATACCAAAACTATAATCGAATGGAAAGACAGCAGCAGGAAAATTGCTCCAGTCCTTCGATGTACGCGGTATATACATATGACGACGCGATACGCTTAGTACGAACCGTAGTGGTGTGATCAACGTAAGGGTGGACATTCGCCGTACGTCGGATGGTCCAATGGTAGAAAGGTGATGACGACTCATGACGTGACACCGTGTTGTTTAAGCGCTACATCGTCAATTTTTTTTACGATTAGACTTGTAATATATTAAACTAGTTTTCTCCCGTGTCTTATCCTATCTCTGAGATAAAAATGAGACTTTAACACTTGTATATCATATAATGTAGCTATCTATTAGTGGAATAGGAAATATAATTAGTGGAATAGTTCAGATAATCTACAATCGCGGCGCAGTTAGCTGACCGATTAGCTGCTGCACTGTGTCGCAGGTCCGATTCCCGCACCTATCATATATTTGTTTGGCCTGCAGATAGTAGTTCCGGGTCTGAATATAGGATGTGTGAGTTTCAACGTTCGTAAGCGCGGCCATGGGTAGTGTGAAAACGCAACCCGGGGCCCTGGGACGAAGGTAACAAAAGGACAGGAGTGGGTTTTTAGTCAGTAAAAGTCTGACACTATCTCTCGCTCCGCCCAAGAGCGAGATTTGTCATAAAATTATTTTCCCACCTAAAAAATACACCTACGAAGCTGGGCTATGTTTTTATTTGTTAAAAATAATGTCGGTATGAAATATTTTTGATCTTGCCAGCCCTAATAACGGGGCGAATGCAAAAACACGGCGGGCGGTCTGATGATACGATGTCGCTATGTTTGGCTCCTGCATCCGCCTGTCCAGAGCCCGGAGTACCCCAGACTCTCCATTAAGACGAGAATGTAATGTAAGATAATAATGACAGACCTCTTTAGATGTGTGAGTCAATATTGTTTGAGGCAGCCGCTGTACGATCAGGTTTTAGTGCATTTCCATAATCTTGTCTGTTCGTGTTTTGATGGCTTCGATGTGAGCCCAGGGGAGCGTGATTAATATAATCTTCTTTTTATACTTACATACCTTTATAAAAATCAATTGCTGTTCGTTAGTCTCGCTAAAACTCATAAATGCCTTGATCTATTTTTATCTTTTTTTTAGGATTCGGTACCTCAAATAGAAAGAACGGTACTCTTATAGGATCATTTTGTTGTCCGTTCGTCTGTCCGTCTGTCAAGACCTTGTACAAATTTACAGTTTTCAGATTTTTTCCTTATATACTTATGCTATGATACCTTGCTTCATGCCAAATTTCTGGATTCAAGGATAACGGCAAGTACCCTATGAAGTCATTGAATGTTTTCCACGTAAAATAAAAGTATTACTTTCGAATGACTCTTTGATGAACAATACAATGCCTTACCACACTTCGTATTTCGCAGTAGGACGCCCGTTCGCCTAAACATGAAATTATCAAAATAATGCACGTTTCCCGTGCATGGCCGGCCTCACAAAGGAGGTCGTTACATCCAGCCAGACTAGCAACTCCTACATAGTTCTACAGAGTTAGTCATAACTTCCGACATATCAAACACTTCACTATTACGTTAGGGAAGTTAGTTTCCGTCCTCAAACGTATACGCGTTAACTTTAACGTCCTTCACACAGAGGTCAAAATTGAATACAAAAGCGCAATGTTCGAAACACAAACTTAATTATACAGTTCGCAACCGAAATCTTGCCGATCCTGGGAGTGTTCGAGTGCCATTAGCATATCGGACGGCGGCAAATATAATTTTGTGTGCTGGTACATTTGGCTTACCATAATGAGTGGTATATGGCGTACGATGTACGTGGGTAGACTGACACCAAGTCAAGGTCACTCCGTCCGTCGTCCTGCGAAGGTCACAGGTCTGACCGAGACCCGGTTTGTCCTCCGAAGTTCTGCGAAAATTATAGATGGTTATCTTTATATGTTTGTGAAATATGGTGCAATTGAGATTAATGGGGCACATTGATGGTTACTCGCAGTTGCTCCTGGAATAATTGTCTGGTTAGTCATAGCACAGGTTCTTGAGATGCAGTCGTAGCCTTGCCTAACCCTTGATTTGGAAGTATCAAATCCAAAAATTACTAAAGACTATGTATAAAAAACTACACGATTGGCGAAGTGGTATAGCTGCTGCGCTACTTGTCGCTGGCTTGATTCCCGCACGGAACAAATATTTGCATGGCCTACAGATAGTTGTTCCGGGTCTGGGTGTCTTGTATAAGTGAGTTCACGTGTTCATGAACGCACTCCCGTATGAGTAAATCCTGACAAAAACAAATAGTACAAGCCCCAACTACAGTAACGCCAAAATCAATAGTAGCGATCAAATGAAGCTCGACCTCTATAAGATAGTATATCCAATGTAATTTACTCCGGCACGTAGCTCGCAGAACAGGTGGTCCATGGGGTCAAAAGGATCTGGAATGGGGACCGCGTTCCGAAAAATGCAGCATTGGAAGGTCTACCAGAAGGTGCTCCTGGTTAAAGTCGCCGGAATCCAATAGATGTGAGATGCAGGGAACCAGTCATTGTGGCGATACTTACGGAGGGTAATGTCCAACTGTGGACGTCTTGCGGCTGCAATTACGGACCGTTCAAATTATCTCTTCTTATTCACAAACTAACCTACGTTTATGAACGAATAATCCAAACAAAACAACTGAGTTTCAGTTCATAATTCATGTTTTTAGTTATCAATGCACCTTATAATTATGAGAACAAACCTCTATTTTGATATCGCGTTATAATTTGCAGGCAATTTTGTCGCTACAATGTGGACGCTTCTGATAAGCATCAGTGAAACATGATGATACCATTATGTCTTTATTGCACAACACGCCATAGAAAACTCACTGAGATATTATCTGGTTCATGTGTATGTCGTATGAATGCCATGCCAAGTGATATATCCGCTGGCTGACTGAGTTCCGGCGGGATCTCATGTTGGAATGGCAACAGCGACTATCGCAACCCAGTGCTGGGCACGCCTTATTTATGGTGGTAAGTCCCCTCTTTGAGGAGTGGCTGGAAAGACCTCACGGCGTCCTCACCTTCCGCATGACGCAGGTTCCTGTACCGGATTCGTGCGTAACGCCCAGGTGTTACAACTGTGTGGACCGCCTGGAGGAAATGGTGGAGCACGCGGTAGAGGTGCAAATGACACTGTAGAGGCAAAAATGTTGTTTTATACACTCAAAGATATGTCAGCAAACCGTAGGGGCCAAAATAAAATAATTGTGACAGCTCTGTAGCTATTCAATATAGTGCCTCTTATTAACATGTAGTCGAAATAATGAGTCTAGTCCGGGTTATTAAACATCATTGTCATCATGAGGTTGTTTTAGCCAGTTTCTGCTGGATTTATTTAGGTCTCTCTGACTAGAAAAGACGTGGTTTTAAAGAGGAAAGTCTGAGAAATGCTTTAAGAAGATGTTTTCTAGATATGAATCTCGTTTTTCAGCGAAACCTTCGTGTGTTTGAACTGGGGGCTCTAATGTCTTAAAAGCCAATTTGCAAGTCACACTGTGACCCTAGACAGATTAAATGAAACCTTAATCACAGAAGACCGACAATAGTTTACGCAACCCATTAATAACCTAATCAGTTCATTCAACTTTGTGCGGGAAACGAGGCAGCTGGTAATTATGCGGTGTTCCTTTATTGGCACACGATCCAAAAACAAGATCCCCTTTTCGCTTCGTTTTAACAAAACTAGCTAGTGCCCGCGACTTTGTCCGCGTCAAATTCGTAAAACAGAACTGCTATTTGGTCACAATTTCAAGAAGCTTTTTTTGCGTAGTACTCAATTTAAAAAAAAAAAATTAAAGCAGCCTAAGTTACTCATTATAACATCAGCTATATGACATTAGCCGTAATGTCAGGCTGATTTTGATGAGACTTTGACTGATAAAAACAGACAGACGTACAAAATGTAAAAAAAAATGCCTTTTTCGTTATAAGTATCCGATGTACTTTCAAATATAAATAGTAAAACAAAATTGATGTTACAAACAGACACTTCAATTTTATTTATATATATAGAAGATGTTCCTGTTCCCCTTGTAAGCTCAAACCTGAACAGTCATTTATTAAAAAACATCGTTTCTTCATAACCCTTCTGGGGCATTGTCCCGTAATAAATTGATGATCGCAATAAGCTACCACAAAACACACCACTTTAATTCCGTATAAAGGAATCCATCAATCTATTTTCACTGCGGCCTTGGTCGTGAAAAATGTTTGTAGCTTCAGTGGGATCGATAGCTATTATAAATACGGTTATTATGCCACTGTATCGATCCCTCGGGGTTCAAGGTAGGCCGTACTCGCTTCCTCCGTCTTCTTTGTACTTATTCTTTGTGAATAACGATCCCTTTTATCGTTCTTAAAAAATACACGCGGGACTTCGTCTGGAAAATCTTCAAAATTTTCTACTGTAACTGATGTTCTTCTCATAAACCTTTTGTCGTTTTTGATTGCTGGGTGTGCTCACTCATCAAGATTGCTGTTTAGATATACTTTGCAGCCTTTTGATGGACAAATGTTTTATTCAATAATTTCCCGGTTAGGTTTTGATTTGATGTTCCGTAGACGTTGGTTGGAATAACATGGGATCGCTTCGTGTTTATTGTTCATAAATTCCATTCTCTCAAGAGTTTCCGGACGTTGAGTCTTTCAAGTTCACACGGTACTAATATTCGTGAAAGACTTTCGGAGAAAGAAGAAATCATTGAACTGGTTACAATGGCTATCATAAAATTGTGAGATACAAGTGCTATGATCGAATAGTCCACGGAAACATCTTGAATTTTTAAGCTGAGAATAATAAATCTTTGTAAGAAGACTGTTCATACTTAGAATACGTGTATGTGTTGCTTTAATATCAAACTAGTTGCTGGCAGTGGGTCTCGTTTTATTTGAAGTCGGTGCAACATGTTTTTATCCCATTCTGTCCCGTCACGTTATCACTAATTCTCTTTTCTTTAATATCACTTCTTACACAATCCATCTATCTTTTCTTTGGACTCCCTCTACCTCTTCTTTGGAATCCCTCTACCTCTTCATCGATCTTCATGCTCATTACTCTTTTAGTAACATGTGTGATAGTAAAAATATATCCCAAGAGTAATCCTGGGATCAAAATTATCGTATTTGCTATTCCAGGACATCGTCTACTCGTATTCTAAATTTCATCCAAATCTGTTCAGCCGTTCAAGAGTGAAGAAGTAACAAACATACACACTCACAAACTTTCGCCTTTATAATATTAGTGTGATTAAGATAAAGCTGCCACATCCGTAATCACAGAAGCTGCTAGATTTGCGTTAGGTATACTGGTTTCGCCATAACAACAATATCTGGAAAGTCCTACATTAATGCCTTGTATTTTTACATGTCTGCGTATATAATTCTTTAAGTACACTTAACCTTGATGAGTTCATTGGCAAAACTAATACTTTACACGTTGGTGGAACTAAGGCCATCTCAGTTCACCGACACCAAGACGAAATGTGACGAGGGCTGGCTTCCGTCATGAAGGGAATTTAACTGCGGATTCTTTGCTAAATTCTTACGTGAGACAGAAATTCCTTGCCGGTTTTAGATGAACTTGCCAACCAAATATCATCAAGTTGAACCAAAAAGTAAGCAGGATCATAAACTTGAGCTTTTGATATGTCGTAATAAAAATAGAATTCGTAGTAGGTAAATTAACTAATGCTTGTATATGCTATAAGTAACTTTACTTATAAGTAATGGGACTGGGCAGGACATATCTGCCGCATGCATGACGAACTATGGGCTCGTAAAAACAGGATTGATGCCCAGACACAGCGATATGGGGCCGCGGCAGATTACGAAAATGGCGGGACGACCAAGATGTCTTCTTGAATTGAATGGGAAAATTCGTGATCGTTGGAAGAAATGTAGGGAAGCCTTTGCCCGACAGTGGGATAATAATACGAATGCTTCAGGAGCACTCTGATGTAATGCTTGACGTAAACATGATTTTTGTCTTATCTAAGACATTAAAGATTAAAGACAGACTATATAATAATAATAATAATTATTATTATTTATTTATTGTCGGGCAACTAAGGCTCATAGATAAAATACATAATATTACAATCTTATAAACAAAATAAACTAATATATATTAAAAATAACACAAACAATTAACTATGATTATACACGTAACATCGGCGTCGTGTTCCGCTGCGTGGTGTCGCGTAGCCTTCCCCGGAAACGTCGATACACGACATCTTTCAGCCAAAAGTCCTCTCTCAAAAAGGTCTGTAGATGGTGGTTTGGAACACGTATCACGAACGACTTGGAAGTTGGTATCGTGGCGCGATCCAGCCTTTCGACCCTCAGAGTCCAATCAGCCAGTCTTCTAAACATGTCTTAGTTCGTCAAGGCTCAATGGTTACGTAATGTTATCCCTTTCCACTATTAGCTTGTTATCATTCAACAAAGTTATTAGTAAAACATTACCTCGGTCGAATACCCATTATAGTCGGAACAACATTACATAATGTCAAAAACCATTATTACTCCGTTCCGGTCGCTAATCCATCGTGTCTTTATGAGAAAATCCATGAAAAATGATCGTTTCTTCCGAAAGCGCCAGTTTATCGCGGATGCCTTGCCAACTGTCTATCATGGCGGTTCAAGGTCGGCCATGTCAAAACATTCAGCTGATGTATGTACTTACGAATCTTTCCGATATTATAAATGCGAATGTTATGTAACTGTAGGCGGATTTAGACGGAGTTTAGGAATTCCAATGTAGGATACATTTACACGAGCTATATAGCCACTACTAATGGCTGCTGGCAGTGGCTTCAATCTTGTGTTAGTATAAAATTATCCCAAGGGAATATACTTCAAGGATAAGAATTATCCAATGTGCTATTCCATTTATTTATTTGTTTATCCTCACATTAGAACGCCTTGCAGAAATTACACCAATGGAGCACAATTAGTTCAGAATCTGCTACTTTCTAATATCATGTGCGCAATGGAGTGCAGTATCAGGCCAGCATCTTTCCAGGATTCCGCGTGTATCAAACCAGCTTCGAACACATTTTTGAATTTTTAAAGCCTTTCGATGATTGAATTGAATTGAAAAATACGGAAAATTTTGATACGTCATCTTGACGGTTATATGGTCATATGATATGGTCTACCCGTGTAGGCGTGTACCAAGTTTCGTCGCAATCTGTTCTGTCGTACGACCATGAAAAAGAAGTAACAAACTACACTTACACTCACTAATTTTCGCCTTTATAATATTAGTGGTAGTGTGAGAAAATATTCAGTTTTCCGAAATATAACAACGCTTTGAACTGATAAACAATACATTCGATCCCTGTTCCAAATTGTATCCAAGTCCATTCAGCTGTTACGGCTTGCCGGATTGCTGCGTATCGTAAAAATTGATGCCAAAAATATCTAAATACTGCAGTCGTGCCGAGGTACTCCTAAAAGCTTGTTACGATTGCTTTATGCATTTGGAATTTGCTCTAGTATTTTATGTACTCTGCACGACTCCTTTTGGTGATCTTTCAGAGATACCAAACGAGTCTAGAAAAGCAATTTCCCTTTGCCGTCGTACATTGCTGTTAGTGCGGAATTTTTACTATAAGATTGCTTAATAGAGCTGCGATGAACGGTGTACATTTCGAAAATCTCATCGCGAACAACTTTAATCGTAGGATGGAAACCTGAGCGTCATTTCATCTAATAATAATGCATACCGTAGCGAGCAGTGGACCGGCCGATGGCGGAGTTTCCTCTCAGAGTAGTTTATGTTTTGAATGTTAAATATTGTCGTCATGTCTGTCAGTGGCAGTGCACGTGTTCTCAGGTTCAAGGGCGGTCCGCCGGTCGTTACACTTCGCTTTTTGCGCGTTTGCGTAACTATAGCTCCCCAGACACATAGATTGATGACTGAACCATGTAAACATGACAGGACGGCTGTGACATGTTCGGAACGAATCTTAGCGTCCGGCTCGGACACAGACCGATTCTCGTGATTACACATTATTTATTTATTGTGGTTTTTTTTTTTTTTTATAGAAAACTAGACTAGCTGCTGTGAGCGGATTCGTCCGAATTTAGGAAATAGTTCTACGGGAACATACTCCCGGGGTAAAATCCTATGTACTATGTAACCGTGTATTTCATCCAAATCGAGCGTGAAGAAGTAACAAACATACACACACAGCCGAAGGTGAAGGTCGAAGCCTACTGGGGCCATGGGTAGTGTGAAAACGAAACCCGGGGCCCTGGGACGAAGGCAACGAAGGAACAGAAGTGGAATTTTAGTCAGTAAAAGTCTAACACTATCTCTCGCCCCGCCCACGGGCGGGGGATGTCATAAGATGATTTTCCCACCGAAAAAAAAAAACACACTCAAACTTTCGCCTTTATAGTATAGTGTGATGTGATGTGAAGTGATTTTATTCTTAAATGTTTTTGCCAGATTTACAGGCTGACAGGCTGATGGGCACCTATTGCTATTACTTTCTCACTTAAACTTTTATTAAACTTATTTACTTAGTAGGTCTTTCTTAAGTATAGGTATCATCCATATTGAATTACTGCAAAAACTAAGTTTACAACACAAAAACAACACGTACAACTGCATTACTGTACCGTAACCGTACTGCAACTAGCAGAGTGATGTCTTAGTAACGATTCAATTATTTAAACATTGCTACACATGTACTACTGGAAAAACGTGGACGAAACTAGGTAGCCAATGTTTAATTCAATATATTGTCGACTCTATAAAGACATTGACTTTCTAAATCAGCCAATAAAATCTTTACAAACGTCTTATTTAACCGTTTACACTGACGTAATTTTTTACTTAGAGCCATTGCTAAAGTTGCTCAGTCTAAACACTACTTTTTTCCTGCGGCTTCGCTCCTTTAAGGCCTCTCCTAAAAAATTTTTTTTTGAGATTAGAAATAGCTCATTACACTCGGGGATAATGTCTTTTTATCAGCGAACAAATTTATGAAAACGGATTCATAGTTTCTGTGATTACCCCACACATCCAAATATAAAAACACAACACAAATTTCGTCTCCGTAGATGTAGATATGGGGGAGTATGTTCGTCGCATTATTTCGTCTAAACAGCTCGACGACTACGTTTGTCATGTAGAATAAATATGCAATTTGTGTGTCCGCCTGTTCGCACCTTCGTTCCCGGCGCCCCCTGCTACAACAATGTTTATTTACTTCACAAACATGAGCATTGGCTCCCAAACTCCCGAATCAAATCGACTTTTGTAACCCGTTCCCGTGGTCTCGTAACATCGACATCCCAAAAAGAGAAATGGATAGACGTGCTCTAATTTAAAAAGCACAGTAGCGTCTCTGTTATAATTTCTTTCACACCTTTTTGTAAAAGGATTCTCGTGTTTTCGTCAAATTGTTTTAAAATTCGATTAGGATTTGTAAGAAATCTATTTACTTAACACTGTAGGTATTTCTTGTAGACGAGTGGATTTATGTTGATTATATTCTACTCCTCAAGGTTGTAGTGTACGAAATTCGCTTGGAATATAAATCAGTCCAGTACCTACACGTATTATTTTATAGGCTCTCAAAACTATACATTAAAAAAATCAAGGAAAAGAATCTCGTAAATTCACTCACAGCTTAATTTAGATTCAATGACACAGCGTTTTGATGAAACACAAAAATTCTGACACGTAGAGTATCCAAATTATCTGCATATTTGGTGAGGAGGAGGTCCTAGCTACCAGGGTTGTAGGCGTGTGGTGTGAATCATTCAACTAGGAGTACATGCCATTGTCAAGGCCGTCTCAAGACCTACGCGGCAATCAAAATTTTATGTGGCTACGTAGACGTATTTCTAAATATAGTTAATGATCATGGTGAGCGAGGCCTTTTTAGGTGTTTTATTTGGTCGTCTCTTTAATATTATTGTTTGCTAAATTGGCATGGAAAAATTGAATTAGACCAGACTGCGCTGCCCCAAGTCGGTAGACTTACTTCGATATATTTCAAAGAACTGGCGGCCTTGCATTAATTATAAAATATATTGATGTATGCTTTGAAAACAAATTTTAAATATACTTTTACGCGTCAATTTTTTTTTCTGGTAATTTAAATTAGATGAAGCCAGCGTTTCCTAGCTGACTATCCTGAGAAGAAACACCGAAACAAACTCAGTCTGTATTAAAGTCCATACAGTAAAAATGTCAAGCCATAATTATGGGTACTATGCAAATTAGTGTCTGAGATGGTCTTTTGAGGAAAGAACCGCACAGAGATATCTTTCTTTTCATTCTTTCTTTCTTTTTGTCGAATCGAAGAGCAATTGAAATGAGTTAGAAAGCACCTTATTTGACAAATCCTGTGTGGGTTGGAAATATACGCTTGGCGCCTCTTATAACAAGTAAACTTTTTAAGCAAGATAAATTGCCCCACTTAAGCCCCACATATTCTACTAGCTAATTAACAAACCGTGCATTCATGACGATTTCCTGCGATAAAGAATCTATATACCGATACAGTAACAGATGACAAAAACGAAGTTCATACAAAAATTCTAAGATCACATCATCATTCATGAATGCAAGATCAACTTCGTTCGTTTGCAAATGATTCATAAACTCAACTGCTTTATGCTTACATCCTTTCTGCGAACTCGGAGACTCGAACATCCGTAGCGTTTTGTACGCCTTGAGTCAGGGTTCAGAGGTCGGCATAGCCAAGTAGTGTATCTACCACGCTTGCCACGCTGCGGAAGCAAGGGTCACGGGTTCAAATCGGTTTACGAAAACTATGCCGACGACCGAAGACGGCCGAAATTGAATTAGAAGGCGTGCTGTCACGAATTATGATCTTGATTGCTTGATGTATGACCAGTTTACCAATTGGTTTTTAATTACATGACTGTGTAATTATTCCTCTGGTGTGTTGACCTCTGTAAGATTAGACCTTAACAAGACAGCTAATCCAGGCTAAAAGTGGGTTCTCATAGGAACCTACCTTGAGTCTTGGAAGAGGTCTTGTTGTATGATAATGCGTTAAATCTATACGAGTATTTCGTAGAATAGTCGATCATTTCAAGCAACGATTGGCCACTTCAAAAAATGGCCACATCAAAATTAATCAAACCTCGGTCTAATCATGAAATGCCCAATTTATATAATAAAATTGAAGTGTTTGTTTGTAATATCAAAATGACATTCTTTTACTAAATGCATAATTAAAGTATGTTGGATATCTATATACAATTTTTGAAAATTTTGGTCTGTCTTTGGCTGTCGGCTAATCTCCGAAACGGCTGAACCAATTTTGACGGGATTTTCACTGACGGTTAGCTAATGTTATAAGGAGTGACTTAGGTTACTTTTATTTTAGTGAAATAATTATTAATCATACTGTTTTACGAGTCTGACGCGGACCGCGTGCTAGTAGAAAATATTTTTTTGTAAATAGATATTGTAAATAAAAAAAATTGATAACCCGCAGTCCAGAGAAGCTACACGATCACAATAAAACTGTCGATAAAACAACCATCAGTGTAAAAAAAAAACAACGTACAATTCGAATTCCGGCTTCACAATAAAAAAATCAGCTGTTATTAAGTGCCGTTTTACGAAGCAGGAAGAAATGCCTTTTATATTCCATCGAGTCTTTCCGACTTTTTCCTGATATATTAATTAAACGGCCAGCTTACTCTCGATCGGCCCTGACCTCCGACTTCCGTTCCGCTTTACAATCTTCGCCGTTTTCTTTCACTTCAATAGACTAATTGGTACTGTTAGGAAATGTTTTTTTTTTTTTTTCACCCTAATCGCCACAAGAGCTGTGGGGGGTCCAAGTGCTCATCGAGTTGTCCGAGATATTTAGAAACTAGTCGACTCTTCACGTGACAGAGGGCTGGACTTTTCTTTGGCCAACGAATCAGCATTGCCATTCAAAGTGACAGTGCTGCTAGCGTCCTGGGCACTTTTCTCATTGACAGCGAAGTAGATGAATTTTTTGATGCCCAATGAATTCTTTTTCTCCGTAAATACTATTATTTTTAGCTTGTCTAAGTATCTATTCAGTTGTTTATTAGTTTGTAAGTATGTAAATAATTTTAATAATTCGCCGTAATTGTCTTGAAGTTCGACTCAGTAATTTCTGTATGTGTCCATTTGTTTAAATCAAGTTGAAAGCTGTTTTCAAGTGCCATTGAAGACTAGTCTAATGCCTCGTTCGTTCCTTGGTCGTAAGTGGAAGGATTTAGAAACTATATCAGATTTAAGGTCGAACTTCAAGATAGTTTTAGTATCGGTTTAGTTTTGTTCTAGTGTTAACCCTTCTTAATGGAAACTTCAAAATAGGTAACGCCTAGCAAAAATGCTTCTATGCGTATCTTCGCTCGGTTACGGTTTAAAGACCTGGTTCTTTTAACCTTTCGCGCTTTTTTTTTTTAAGGTGGGACATCATCCAAATGACTTCTCGCGCTCTGGGTGGAGCGCGAGGGCGTGTCAGACTTTTACTGACTAAAACCACACCTGTATCCTTCAATTACCCTTTGCGTACTAGGACTACGGGTTGCCCTTTCAGAAATTCTCCGCGGTCCTAGCTAGCGGGCATCGGTCCCACTGGGCCCCTACGGTTTGCTGACATCTCTTTGAGGAGCGCGAGGATCACTACGCGCTGTTAACGACTGGGCTTGGTTAATTACCGAACAGCCGGACGGCGAGCTACCCAGTGCTCGACGTCAACCTTTCGCGCTGGATTGGCCCCACCAATGTTTTCGTGTTTTATTTACCAGTGTAGTGTTTGCGACTGGGTAGGTACTCTATCTCATTTAGCTCTTTAATCGCCATAGGTGACAAAAGAGCTGATTTGATCGTTGTGTCGCTGTTTGTCGGATATATCCGACGCATGCGATTAAAAATTTAATAAATTTATTTGTTTATGCAAGCATTTTATTAGCTTCAACATATGAGTTGCATTGTCTTATAAATTATCTTGGTACAAACAAGCTAATTTTAATGAGTTAGCAGTAAATTGCAAATGGCGCACTTGTGTTTATTGCACATGTTCGATTCGCTGAATCAAATAATTGATGTTCCTATCTTCCTACTTCCATGGAAAAAGGGCTTATGAGCTTATGTCTGAGTTTAGTCAGCAAAATGGATGGTTGTGATGGAGGAGATAAGTGAATTTTGGTGTGATTGTAGAGTTGTTTATTTACTATGAATTCAATTATGCTTCAAACATATCCATTTATCGGTTTCTATGACAACTTGCAACTATATCCGATGATTTTGGTTACTTATCTCCTTGGTTGACTGTACCTGATGTTTTTTTTAAGGTCAGAAATCATCTAATGACTGCTCACGCTCTGGGGTAGAGCGTGAGGGCGTGTCAGAGTTATGCTGACTAAAACCACATCTATGTTTCTTCAGTTGCCCGTGCTTTTTAGGACCACGGGTTTCCCTTTCAGAAATCGGCTCATGACCTCAGTAGGCTTTAACCCTGCTGGGCCCCTGTGGCTATGCTGACATCCCTTTGAGGCGCGCGTGGAACACTACGAGCCTTCGAGGACTAGGACTCGGTCCGGGCGGTGAGCTACCCATTGCTCATCCTCCGCAAGCCTACGATACTTGATATTGTATATACTTAAGCTCAAAAACATTGCTATCTGGTTACCTAAATAACAAAGTGCAACATAATTTTTGAATTATTTTCCTTAATAAGTACCAAAGTCAAGAAGTCTACGTAAGATATCAAGCCTTAACATTTATAATGATATGTTATCCTGCATGATTAGTTTTCCGTGAAAAAATATTAATATGCATTCGTTTGGAACCAAGCTCTGAGTCATTCATTGGCTAACCATTCATGCCAACGGGCGCTTAGAATGTGACTCAATAGTAACTATTAGTACCACTTGTCCGCTGATACTAATTGATACCAATAATTGAGTTATTTTTAACCGTGATAAGATTGTGTGACACATTTTGTTCAGTATTAATTCATGATCTCTTGATCTCAGTTTCGTTTTAAATGGTCAATAAATGGAACTTTATTGTTTCTTTAGACATCTATATATATAAAAGGAGAAACTGACTGACTGATATATCAACGCACAGCCATAACTACAGGGATTAGAAACGTGAAATTCTGCACATGGCTTCCATTTATAACGTAAGTGAGCACTAAGAGAGGATTTTCCAAAATTCACGCCCTATCCGAAGTCATTTGGATGATTTCCCACCTTAAAAAAAAAAGGGGATGAAACGGGGGTCCGAAGTTTTTATAGAAAAACCTATTTTTACGCGGGCAAAGCCGCTGGCAGAAGCTAGTTTATAAAATAAACTTAATAGTATTATATGATTGAACTTAGATATTATAGTATGTTTTACTTTTCTAACTTGTTTGTATATATATGTCGTGGTCAGATCGTTTGATCGTTTAAAGTCAATCCTCGTTTGGCCATATCATTGATGTAAAGTCAAAGTTTTTTTATTTCACATAGGCCTACATGGGCACTTATAAAATGTCAGAAGCTAGTGCAATAAAGGATTATGTATGTGATGTAGGATTTCAATAATAATAAATGGTCGTAATCATCAAACTTTAACGTTTAAAACGATCTGGCCAGTTTTAGTTGGCCATATCATGAAGTGATCAATTTCTAAGATGTGGCCACGGCATATAAACTGTGTCTACATCTCTCATCCAACTCTGCCGTAGATCTGCTGGAAGAAATTTCATTTTAAATAAGCAGAATCTTTGTGTTCTTCTATCTCTATTAATTTGTTCTTTTCATTTTCTAAGTATTTGTGTGTACATATATAAATATAATATATAATATTCACACAACGCCGTCTAGTCCCAAGCTAAGCAGAGCTTGTGTTATGAGTACTAGACAACTGATAATCATGCTTAATTATTTCTAAATACATACATATTATAGATAAATTAAAACCAGACACAGAACAAATGATTTTGCTCATCACACAAACATTTGTCCTGGGTGGGAATCGAACCCATGACCGCCGGCATAACAGTCAGGTTCACTAACCACTAGACCAACAGGCCAGTCATATTCAATAAATAGTGTTATAAATAAATAGCAAAAGTATGTGGTCATGGGGTAACTAATCAGTTTCATAGTTGCATAGATAATGCGGATAATGAATAATGGTAACTATTATCTATGCAACAACATCATCGTAAGAGATATTTTTATTCTTTCCGGGTGGTCATTCGCTATTATTAGTACCTTATCTCTTTTAGGGTACCGTACCCAAAGGGTAAAAACGGGACCCTATTACTAAGACTCCACTTTCCGTCTGTTTGTCACTAGGCTGTATCTTATAAATCGTGCTAGGTAGACAGTTAAAATTTTTATTTTAATATAATTCTGTTGCCGCTATAACAAAAATTACTAAAAACGGGAGAAAATAAACTGCGTTAAAAAAGTTGTATAGATAATGGTACGGAACCCTTTCTGCGCGAGTCCGGTTTGTACTTGGCTGGTTTTTTTTTAAGCAAAATCTGGCTTCTTTTAAGGACTGCGGTGGACAGAAACCAGTCCAGTCCAGTTGTGAAGTCTTAAAACAAGTTCCTCAATCAGTCAGTAAAAAAAAGAAATGAAGTATAAAATGATGGACGAGGCCTAATTAGTGCTAATTACTTGTAATATGGCGATAATTTTTGAATAATGTTATAATAGGATGTTTTACTTCAGAAGTAAGCTATACCAGTGACAAGATTTTTAATTTCAGTGATATAGTATCAAAATATGAGTTCGTTTGATCTGAACATCACAGCAGAAGCGCGACAATTTGTTGAAGAAATTGGAATTTATTGTCTTTACGTATTCATATATTATATCCGACATAGCACGAAGAATCGCCAAACTAAAGTGGCAATGGGCAGGGCACATTGCTCGCAGAACGGATTGCCGTTGGGGCCGAAAGATTCTGGAAAGGCGACCACGTACAGGCCTTCTACAAGGTGGACCGATGACTTGGTAACGGTTGCGGGAGACCGATGGATGCGAGATGCACAGGACCGTTCATTATGGCGACACTTGGGGGAGGCCTATGTCCAGCGGTGGTCGTCTTTCGGCTGAAATGATGATGATGATGATGACGTATTCATATTAGCATTAGAATGTAATTTAGATGTTTCGTGTTATCATATATATTTGATATACCCAGTTTGGACATGATAATAAATTAGAAGTGTGTACATTACCGATTAGTGATGCTGCAGATCATTGATCGCTTATTTTTTTACATTTTTTTTTGGCAATAGCCCAGTATATCAACATCGCTGTCTATAAAAGGATCGTGTGCTGTCTGGCAATCATTTTTATATTATGTACCTCTTAATTGCTCGTATATAATATGGGTTTTATATCTATACATCGTGAGAACCGTCGGTGATGGGCTGATGGCATTTCTGTATATTATTTTATGACTATGTTTTATGAGCGTTGCAACGATTTAGCCTGGAGTTTCATTAATTCGAACGTTCCTATGATTATAGTTATAGGTAGTGTGGCTGTCTATAATTGTTACCTGCGACTTGTGAGCTTGCGGTGTTTCTCTTTAGGCTACATGTTTTTATTATGATGAAAATTTCGTTTTGGTCCTGTTGCGGTTTTATTTCGTATAACTACTACGGCTTGCAAGGCATTTTTTTGTCAAGTTTAACATCTGCAATGCATTCAATAAAAACCATTTCTTAATCTTCTCCATATATATCTTCAAAGTTATTCGTTTCTTTAGCTCCTTTTGCCGTTTACTTTCGTATAACTTCAACAGCTTGCAAGACATGCATTTTTTTGTCAACTTTATCTTCTACAATGCATTCAATAAAAACCATTTCTAAATCTTCTGCATCTTCAAAGTTATTCATTCCTTTAGCTCCTTTTGCCGTTTACTTTCTTATAACTTCAAAAGCATGCAAGACATGCATTTTTTTATCAACTTTATCTTCTGTAATGCATTCAATAAAAACCATTTCTAAATCTTCTGCATCTTCAAAGATATTCATTTCTTTAGCTCCTTTTGCCGTTTACTTTCGTAAAACTTAAACAGCTTGCAAGACTAGCATTTTTATGGTCAACTTTATCTTTTGCAATGCATTCAATGAAAACCATTCAACAACATACCTACCATGTTCTGACAAATAAATGATTATGAATATGACCATTTCGAAATCTTCTTTTGCATCTCCTAAGTTGTTAATTTCTTTAACTTTGTTTATGCTAGTAATTTTATTTTTGATTTAGTTCATCTACAGACATGTAATACGACTATATATTGTTTTTAAAAAAACAGTGTAAACTAGTTTGCCTCATCGGTGATGATGACCGGCATCACGTTGGAACAAACATAGCTAGTTATATCGTTACGCTACGGTAGCAAGGCGGTGAACTGTGGACACGGTGAAATGAAAAAATATGGTCGTCTACGAACTGTATCAGAGCGTTGGGTTCTTCTTCATATTACAAAGCCAGTAGAAGAGAGTATAAAAATTGTAAATAGTATGGAGATCAAAAAAAAAAATGGTGTGAATTTCAATTTGCTTTAAGTTTAATTATAACCATAACATCTCTCAAGGCACTAGTCTGAGATTTCCTACAACTAAAGATAAGCATAATTATTAGCCTTATAATATGTTCAGTGTTGAGACTCAGGCCTTCTGTATAGGAAAGGAAATGGGTCGTAATCCACTACTCGGGCCCAGTGAGGGTCTTCGAATTATTAGTTCTGTGACATGCAGGTTTTGTTACGATGTTGTGCTTCACACTTTTGAGAGCCGTGGTAATGAAGTAAATTACACAAAGTAAATCGCCTGCCTGGGTTTGACTCACGACGTCTCATAACTAGCTATTCTTAAAAAATTCTTGCATTATTGTTACCATCAATAATATTATGCTAGCAGTACTTACAGAAATGATGCTTTCACGTATGTTGAAATACATACAACAGGGTTTAACTCTCTTCATACTGAACTCCAAAACGCCGACACTTCATTATCCCTTAATTTGAAATCATGTTTGTTTTTGGTTCCAGATGAGGTTGACGGCGGCCCCTTCATAGCACCCATCGTGAGTAATGTTTTTATTACAATTTGTGCGTTTATTTACCTTTTTGTTCATGTCATCTTCACTGTTCTCATGTGTATTATCTTTACATAGTATATAACAATCAGTTTACCTGTTAATCCGCTAAACTCCTAAACCAACCAACGAATTTTCATACAGTTTTCACTAATAGAAATAGCAATAAACGTAGAAGGTTTACCATAGCATACTCGGCCTTATAATGTTCCCACTGTTGGGATTCAGGCCTCCTCTCTAGGAGAGGGAATAGGCCGTAATCTACCACGCAGACCCAGTGCGGGTTGGTGGATGTCACATGTCTTCGAATTTTTGGTTCTAGGACATGCCGCTTTCCTTACGGTGTTTTCCTTCACCGTTTTTAGATCAGTGGTGATGAAATAAATTACACAAATTAATGCGCCTGGCTGAGTTTGAACCCGGCAACCTACAACTCAAGGCGAGGCCGTTACCAAGTCGGAAGGTTTAATGTATATAATTTGAGTTCGTGCGAAACCGGTTTTTTTTTTTTTTAAGGTGGGAAATCATCCAAATGAGTTCTCGCGCTCTGGGTGGAGCGTGAGGGCGTGTCAGACTTTTACTGACTAAAACCACACCTGTATCCTTCAATTACCCTTTGCATCCTAGGACTACGGGTTTCCCTTTCAGAAATTCTCCGCGGTCCTAGTTAGCGGGCATCGGCCCTGCTGGGCCCCTACGGTTTGCTGACATCTCTTTGAGGAGCGCGAGGATCTCAACGCGCTATTGACGACTGGGCTCGGTCCGGTTAATTACCGAACAGTCGGACGGCGAGCTACCCAGTGCTCGACGTCCGCAAGCCCGCGTCTACCGTGGCTGGTAGTCGGGGTCGGAATTACGGCGGCTAGGGCGTGAGGACCTTCGTTCCCTCACGCGTGCAGCCTCCTCCTTCGCTAGCATTACTGCTTCGCAGAAGGAAACCGGTGCGTGTCACGAGTGTTGATGATACAAAAGAAGTTGTATTGCAAATTAAGTTAGGTTTTACGTCTATCAACAAATTGCTTTATACCAAGTTGATTGATTGGTTTATTGAACGACTCGTAGTTTTTATTTGCCACTAAGTACACTCGGTTAGCAATCAAGTTAATACTGTGAACAGTGTGAACTGCTTCATCATCTTCAGTATTTACAATAACGCTAATTATTTTCATTCGTGTGCCAATTACGGGTTCATAAGCAGTGTTAAATTCTCCTTTTCCTGTTCGTAAATATATAATATCTTTTCGGAGAATTTAAGCAAGGTTTTTGTGCTTGGCTTAAACTTCAAATTGAAGTTTATTTTCGCTAAAAGCGCTGCGAAATGGCTGGCGACAAATTTATATTGCCAATTAAATGACGGTTGTTGATTCATTCACGGTTTTGAACTTGAAGCCGCGGCGTTTGTGTGATGTTGCTTTGTTGGTGTTTTTAAACGATTTTGCGGAATTGGTAAACGTATTTATTTATACGGTTCCGTGCAATAGTAGCGGTGATCAAAGAATTCAATTTTGAGGAAGGGTAAACAGTTGCATCGGCCATATGATTATAATTATTTCCTATTAAGAAAGTGTATCAGCAGAAAATGAATTACCCTTATAATGTTCCCACAGCTGGGACTCATGCCTCCTCTCTAGGAGAGGGAATGTGCCGTAATCCACTACGCGGGCCCAGTGCGGATTAAAATGTGTGAATTTTCGCTTCTGTGACATACCGATTTCCTCACGATGTTTTTCTTTACCGTTTTGAGAGCAGTAAAATAAAATTACACTAAATAATGGGCCTGGCTGTGTTCGAACCCACGACCGCCAACTCATACGTCGGAGTCTTTACCAATGGGTTACCACGTTACAATTTTTTTTCTTAATGAATTATATTTGGAATTTATTCAGCCAAACTTCCATATTGCTAACTTGCTTCCAATAAGTCAACTCCTTCTCAAGTATTAGATAACTCTTCGCGTTTCTCTTCTTATGGTTGACTCTATAGAGACACTACACGAATTTGAGCTCGGCTCGTACTCTGCTCCTCTCCTCTAGCGTAGACCCACCTTACCTTAAGGGCTATATTTCACCGGGACACCAGGGCGGCGCGACCAGTTGCGCCGCCATGGTGTCCGTAAGCTACCAAACACACCAGAGTCGTTACACCACACTGAGACAGTAACAAAATGGACCATAAGTGCATGCGTCCGAGGTGGTCGCGCCGCCAAATTGGTTGCGCAACCAAACGGACACCAGGTAAGTAACTCTCTATAGAGCTGTGTACATTTTGTTGGTAGCGGCGACTGGTCGCGCCGCCATGGTGTCCCGGTGAAATGTAGCCCTTATAGATAGACACTTCTGATCCACAATAAAACATCGTAAACTTCTGCTACGCCAAGAATTTTGTGAACGCGAACATTCTCGTTGTCATTTCATTTTGCGGTTCCACTCACTGAAACGAAAGCCTTGGGACCGATCTAAATGGTGAAGGGGTCCCATTTAGAGTAATTAATTCTTTTTGTATCGATAATTTTACTCGACGAGTATTTCGCAGTAACATCAGCTGTGACGGGTGAAATGTTTCGTATTACTGAAACGATTGCTCGTAAGAGATATTATTTTGTTTGTATCATACTATCAAATATTTATTATTACAAAGGCGATATGTAAGTATTGTTTGTGCGTGTATGTTTCTCCCTCCCTCCCTGCTAAAATGGGTAAACGAATTTGTATGTATGCTAAACGGGTATGACATATAATAATTGAGACATTGGCGTAGTGGTTGAGAGATTACCAGCTGCACTGCGTATTGTGGGTTTGTTTCTTTCACGGAGCACATATTTGTATGGCCTACTGATTGGTTTTCCGGGACTGGTTGTCTTGTGTGTGTATGATTACATGTTTGTGAACGCACTCACATACAGGAGTAATTGCAAGAGTTAAAAAAAAAAAAAAAATTTAGGAGTATGATCTCTTGAAATAATTTTCTACATGTACGCGGGCGAAGCCGCTGGCGTTGCCTATAGTTATTCATATCGTATGACTTTACTCATGTATTTTTTCCTGTTAGAAACACGTCACCACCGCAAAATTTGGTCCATTTAAGATGCAATTCCTTTTAAGGACTTAACGACTTACAAAACAGGTTTCTAACGTCCTTATGATCCAGTTCCATTGAAACACTTTTATTTATTGTCGCGTTTTGTTCTGAGATCTTATACTGGTTCTCAAAATCTGTATGATTACCTCAGACCATTGTTATTTAGTAGGTGGGAGTCTAAAGGGTTCTCTGCCATTTTATTGCTCGTCTTGATCTCAATTGAACTACAAATAAACTTAAAGACAGTGTGTGGGTGGAAGTAAGGTTTGGTTTCACATGGCGCTATGACAGCAGATAGTTTCTGCCACTGTCTGCTCTTAGATTCGATTCTCGGGTTGGACAAAGTATAAAGAATTTGTCAGTAGCAGCTCCGAGTTTCGAAGTGGTGTGATACCCCAATGCTTCGGAAAGCCATTGGTTAAACGCCTGATCTCTAGCCCGATCATGTAGGATGGCCGTCCCATCGGACTATACAGTAAAGGTACAAAGAGTGCACCCATGTTTTCCGCACACACTTGTATCATTATATCTTCCTCGTACTTGGCTTATCTCCGATGAGGTTGGTCGCCGTGCCCGAAATCGATCTGGAGGAATATCAGAAACTGGACTTATAATGTCACCGTCGAAGACAGTCATCATCATCATCATCACTGGACATAGGCCTCCCCCAAATGGCGCCATAATGAACGGTCCTGTGCGTCTCGCATCCATCGAATTCCCGAAACTTTCACCAGGTCATCGGTCCACCTTGTAGGGGGCCTTCCAACACTGCGTCTTCCCGTAAGCAGACCGGAAGACGAACCGCTGGTCGAAGATAGTATTTGCCCTGATTTAGGTAATTATCTACTGCCCAAAGAATAAATAGAGCTGATCCCTAACGTGATGGAAAAAAGGGAGTTATTTACCTACTTCTGTTCGACTCAGAAACACTGAAGGTCAGGCTATATTACTGTGTTGTGTAGTGTCTTGCCGCGGAGCTTTCTGGTGCAGTTTATTTGGCTACAAAACTCGTTGTAATATAACATAGCCCTAAACAGATTCGATTGCTTGGTGTATCCCTCTAGTGATGTGAATGTGTACCTAACTTGAACTAGTATTATAAGGTCCTTGTTTTTTTTTAATGGATGCATAATCATCAAATCAACTCCACCCGGTAAAACGAGGGAGTTTCAGACTTTTACTGACCAAAAACCACCTGTGTTCTTCCAGTAGCTCAGGCCTGCGAAGGTTAATGAGGTCCCACGGTGTGAGTAGCAGCCGATGCCTGCTAGGGCCACAGAGAATTTCTGAAAAGGAAACCCGTGGTTCTAGAACGCAAAGGGCAACTAAAGAGGACACAGGGATAGAAAGGAGCCCTCTCGCTCCACTCTAGAGTAAGATAAGTCTTTGAATCAAATCTCACCTCAAAAAAAAAGCAGTTTGAGTAGCTGCACTACACAAACCGAGCTAGTTCGCGCGCTTGCTTGCATTGTGTAACCTAGCCTTTATAACAACGAATACTTGGAGGACAAAACGAGAGGTTTATCACTGCCCTAATTGTACATATATTCGATCTTTGTAACTAATCTCAGAGTCTGGGAAGAATGGTATGTATTTGTGAATCGTTTTGCTGCTGGCTTTTAAGGCGACACTAAAAGCCTGAGACCTTGAGCGAGCAAAAGAGCTAGCGTCACTCCCCGCGCATCAAGATTATTCGAGTAATAATAAAGTCTTTCATTTAAAAAACACAATATGAATAAAAACCGTATATAAAAAGATTGGTAATTAAATTATCTTTTAGTTTGTGAACGTTTCATAAAAATATACCCAATAGTTTTTGCCTCATCTTCGCTTTTTTGTCTGTGTTAGACATAACTTTGAAAATAAATCACACCAAGTTCTATGAAAAAAAAAAAAATGCAAATATTCGTTTATCAAATTATTAGGCAAATAGTCTGGTTTAATATGTTTCTTTTTTTTAAACATACGGACGCCTACATTTAGACGTGATGTTGAATTTAAAATCAACAAAAATAATACATACATCTGCCCCTTACCGGCTTATTCAATGGGTTATAAAGTGTGAATCTTCATTACTCTTGCAGCAGATAAATTAGATATTTGATACTGTAAACGTTTATTTCTATTTTATTGACACATCGTCACGGCTGCGTTTCTTTAGCTAACGGGTGACACTAATGGCCAGTTATCTTTATACTGTTAGGTAGTTATTTATTTTAACTTTATGTACAGTAGTGGTACATAGACGGTCTTAATGCAACAGGGCATTCTCTACCAGTCAACCTTTCCCACGGGTAGTGTGAAAGTGAAACCCGGGGCCCTGGGACGAAGGCAAAGAAGGAACGGGAGTGGGTTTTTGGTCAGTAAAAGTCTGACACTATTTCCCGCTCCGCCCAAGAGCGTGATTTGTCATAAGATGAACCAGTCAACCTTTGGGTTAAAAAAGATATTAAGTATCACTAATTTTAGGGACCTATTTTAAACTAATAAATCCCTAGTGTGAAAACGAAACCCGGGGTCCTGGGACGAAGGCAACGAAGGAACAGGAGTGGGTTTTTAGTCAGTAAAAGTCTGACACTATCTCCCGCCCCACCCAAGGGATGTCATAAGATGATTTTCCCACCGAAAAAAAAAAAGATAGTTTTTTTTTTTTATATATATTGAGTTTAATAATAATAGAGGAATAGCTTTTTGATGTCGAGGGTAAGCACATTCCAGAGTTTGATGGTAAAGATAGTGTAGGAACTAGACATAAACCCAGTGCGGTCTTTTTTTTTCTTTTCGTGTCGATGTACTCTAAATAAATTTTATCTGACCAGTATTTGGCAACCTCTACGGCCCTGTTATTGGCCTCGTATAGATCCTGAAAACTGCAGGTGGTTGTGCAGGATGGACAGCATAGCAAATGACGCATGTCCTGTGCAGCGGCTCCACACTGGCACTGTGTTAGAGATGGGTCGAGGAAGCCCCATTTGGGCAAATTGTTTTTACAGCGGCCAACCTGGGTCCGCAGTCGGTTAACTTGTGATATACGTGCGATTGCCAAATCAATCTAGGTCATCAAGATCCCTTAAGTAAGGACTGAATATATATATATATTTATTATTATTGATAGGCTCGCGTTTGACCACTATGCAGTTAGTGTATTTAGAAAACTGTAACGAAATTGCAAAATGTTTTAGATTTTTTTTTGGGATGTGGTAACTTCAAATAACTTCTTCAGGTCTGGGTGATGGAACAAGAATGTCAGACTCTTAGTGACTAAAATCTAACCGTGTCCAGGGCAACTGAAAGACAGGTGGGTAAAAGCCTGACACGCTCTCTCTCACCACCCTAGAGTGAGAAAAGTCATTGGATGATTTTCCACCTCAAAAAAAAAAAGTATTCAAAAACTTATGTTTTGACTTTTCGTCACTCGCTGTCGCTTATAAAATATCACTATAAAATAACACTTTTGTGACCAATCTGTGACCAATTCCACAATTTCTTACCAATCTCCCTTTTATAATTTACATGTAAACTAGTCATGGAATCCTCAGAAATCCCTCCTCATGATTGGTTTATCTCAAAGTCGGAGCTCGTACCGATAACCCTGGTTTCCTCGAAGGGCGACCCTCGATAACTGCCGATAAGCATGTGAATAGATAGTGACATTTGGTGAATGAATCCCAATAAACCGACAGACCAGACGATGTCACTTCATAAATATGTATCTGCGTCTGTACCGTTTTGTATCGTTCGTTGGGATTTTTTCGACGATTTCTGTTGATGGCTTTACGAGATTTGTCCGTGTAAAGGTGAGTAGGGATCGAAGGTCCGTGATTTGTTACAGACATTGATTTGTTTGAGTATTACACCTTTGAACGGTTTGACAAACGTTACAATAATATTTTGAAAAGGTTTAATTAGTAAAATAAATAAAAATTATTATAATTTATAGCATAGCAGGTATAACTACATTTCCTTAACACTATCAGAACCTTAAACTTGAGTTGTTCATCAAAAGAACCACAATATTCCACAGCTATCACACAACGCCGTTAACGTTGTCGTCACAGAACAAATGATTGTGCTCATCACACAAACATTTGTCCTGGGTGGGAATCGAACCCACGACCTCCGGCATCTGCTATGCCGGAGGTGGAGGAGGGCCACTAACCACTAGACCAACAGGCCAGTCAAATCAGTCTAGGCTATATTCAAGATGATGTAATTCTATGGTTGTTACTATAACAATACCCCTCAGTCTGACCCATTACAAATCAAAGGTTAACAGCAAGTTACATATGTGTATACATAAGTAATTATCCTCTATAACAACGGGATATCTTGCGGTTCTAATGCGAGGTATGCGAGTGGCGTCTGATATGAGAGCTAGCAACATTGTAACAAGAGCTAAAGGTCGCACTAATGTACTTGTAATATGTTATGTTGTCACTTAAAGATGCCTTTTCTCCCTTTTAGAGCTCATGAATTTAAATGAGACAGTTATGGTTACTGTTTACATTTGGGTTGGAGTTACTCTTATAAGAAACTAGCTTCTGCCAGCGGCTTCGCCCGCGTGAGTCGGTTTCTCCATACAAACTTCCAACCCTCTTTTTACCACCTTAGCGTGGAGTTTCGTAAAATCCTTCTTGTTAATGTTCTTAGCGGATATCTGCACCATATTATACAAAGAACTTACCTGGCAAATTTTAAGTTTGTAGGTTTCTGAGATTTCGTGATTAATCAGTGAGTGGTATTTCGCTTTTACATATAGATTTCAAGCCTTGTTTTTAGACTTACAATCTACCTAAATAACTAACTTCACGACCTTCAGTAATGAGAACTACGGTGCGAAGAGGGGGAGGGAAAATAATTGACAAGATATTGCATTAGATCGAAAAAATACTCGTACATGAGTAACATAGCCCGGAGAATAGCCAAACTTTTTTTTTATTATTAATTATAGGCTCGCGTTTGACCTCCATCTCACCTGATGGTAAGCGATAACTTAAGGGCCTATTACACTACGCGATATTTAGCACACGATATTCAGACGGTCTTATTTTTTGTTCCGAGTAAGACCGGTCTAACCCTTATTACACTACGCGATATCGACTAAGACTGCCTGAATATCGAGTAGTGTAATAGGCCCTTTAAGTAGCAGTAGGCAGGACACATTGCTCGCAGAACTCGATGGGGCCGAATAGTTCTGGAAAGCCTCAGTGTTGAAAGGCCTCCCAAAAGTTGGACTTGGTGATGGTCCAGGAACCCTATGGATGGGAGACTCAGGGGAAGCTTATGTCCAACAGTGGACGTCTTTCAGCTGAAATGATGATGACGTTCACTTCACCTAAGTATTTAAACTGCAATGTTGGCAGACTGTACTTCCGCGTTTGTCATTAAGCAGCTGAGTACATGTGTCGCTGTCTCTGTCTCCAGTGCTAACGTCATTTTGATATCAATTTGAGTATAACTTTCAATCCAATTCACTTGAAACTCATCATCCACCTGATGTAGTAGCAGCATCTCGTATTCCCACCTTTTTTTATCAATCATAACATCACTTCCTCGGTTTCTATAACAGCCGCGTCATCCGTTTTTTCAACCTGACCCTACTGTCGCTTGATCCCAAATAAATTAAAAAGTCGTCAAAGTACTCCAGTTTTTGTTTACAAGCCTCGTAATGATATAACCGGGTGATAGATTTTTTTTTAATTTTCTTTTTTTTTTTCTAAACAACTTGGAGCCAGTCGTTTTGTCTCGACAGATTGCGTTGCGTGATTGTAATTAGGGATGATTAGCTCCAAATGGGCGGTCGTTAAAGCAATGATAAATACATTAACTGTTGGTTAATATTGTTTTAGAAATAAGTAGGGAGTTGATTAAGTTTAGATTTATTTATAACTAGCTGTTGTTCGCGGTTTTGCCTGCTTGAAAGTGGAAAACTGTCCCAAAGGAATATGGGCCCGGGATAATAAATACCCTATAAGCCATTTCAGGTGCATCTGTATGCTAAATTTCATTCCAATCCGTTCGTGCGTAAAGAAGTAACAAACATACACACAAACTTTCGCTTTCATAATGTTAGTGTGATATTCTCTCTCATACTTATCTTCATCAGCCACTCTTGAGGGTCCTTTTCCACTCGCCTATCGTCAACATGGAGCATGGTTTAAAAGCTTGTCGCTTCTTCTAACGCAATCCAATGCGATGTTTGATGAAGAGGCAATGCATAAAAAGAGATAACGCCTGAAAACTCTGTTGGCATTCGGTAATGCCTTGATTTACTCGAATATTTCACAAAACTTGTTCCAGGAAATTCATGATATTTTTTTAAACCCTTAAAATTGTAGTTATTCAGAATCTCGATTAAATGTGCAAGGCTTCTATTGATGTACTTTTCTTATATTTTTAATATAATGAGTATATTATGGAGGGCCTAAGTTCACGTAAAATCGTACATTTTCAGAGGTCTTTACTTGATTAGTTTTACACAAATTTACGTTTGGAATTTTATAGAAGCCTAGATAATGTCCACAAGATAGCTGTGTATTCAAAATATCTAGAGAAAGATGTGTAATAACAACATAATCATGTAAGTGCGGTTGTTTGAAAATGTACCTCGAAAAGGACGCTGTTAAGTCCTACTATACAACCTGATTTTGTTTATCATCTTCCTAAATGCAACTGAACAAAAAAGAAAATAAAATCGGCGAGCTATTCAGAACATTTTTGATTGCATTTTTCGTTAAAATGTTCCCAATTTGATTTTCAGACTGAAATATTGTAGGCAGGTTTTGTTTGTCCTGTTGAAGTACAAACTGGTAATAATAGCATACCTATCGCCTATTTAGTTTTATATTTGGTATTCATGGAATTGTGAATCATCGTGATAAGTACGTATGTTTAGCCAGTCCGCGGCTGATGTGTAATTGGATTGCGGTAGCGATAAAGGGCATGACCTATGACTGGAAAATTCCTGGTAGAACTGTTCAAAATTGGGCAACATGCTGAAAAATTATTTTTATTTGTATACTTATAATAAAAGGCAAATTACTCACACTCAATTCTAAATGACTCATCAGCGCCAAGCCCAAATCTTTGGATCAGGTCCAAAGATTTGGACCAGGTCTAAAGGTTAGGGCTCTGAAATTATGCACAGAGGTTCCTTTTAATTAAAATATTTTCCAATATTCACCCCTAAAGGTGCTACACGCTAGGGTGGGTATACCTGACAGGTTTACCTGCACAGTTATACCTGTCAGGTAAGCTTGTGTGGAAACCTGCACAGTTGTGCAATATACACGCTAAAGGTAGTCATGTACACACTAGGTATACCTGAAAGGTATACCCTAGTGTGTATGGCTACCTTAAGAGGATGAAACGGAGCTTCAAAGTTTGTATAGAGAAACCTACTTTCACACGCAAAGCCGAAAGCAGAAGCTAGTATTATTATATTACTATTATAACTGCTGGCAGCGGCTTTGCCCGCGTGATAGTAGAAAATCCAAGGAAACATATTCCCGAGATAAAAAAATATCGTAAGTACTATCCCAGGTTATGGTCTACCCGTGTTCCAAGTTTTATTGAAATCCGTTCAGTCCTTTGAGTGTGAAGAAGTAACATTGCATGACACTCATATGATTTGTCCATTTCAAGTTTACTGCATGGACTTTAAAAGAGACTTTGACCCCTGAGTCTGTTTCGGTGTTTCTTCCCAGGGTAGTCAGCTAGGAAACACCGGCTTTATATAGTTTAAACTGACGAAAAAAAAATTTACTTGTAAAAGTGTTTTTTTTTTAACTTATTTGTAAAATAAATATCATTTAACAAACACAAAATTTCGCCTTTGTAATATTAGCGTGACGTAATTTTTTTTTAAGTTTCGTTATTGAGAAAAATACGCTATTAATACAAACATGACTGTAAATAAATACTACTGGGCCTCTAAAATGATCTTGTTTAGTATAAATCCGTAGTGATAAAGACTTCTACCTACCTCGATTCGTGATCGAGCGCCAAGATAAGGTAGACTTTGGAACCCAATAAAAACTGTGGTATCTTTATCAAAATAATACAGCTGTATCAAATTCGAGTGAGTCACATTGTGAGCCAGCCGAAAATCCAAGTTATACACAGGCTGTGACGTCACAGTTTGTGGAAATTGGCTATAAAGTGCCTACGGCAGCTTAATAAAATAATTGTGCGAATGTTAGTCATCTAAAGAAAACCTAGGTTTTGATGTTTACTAACTTTTACCTACGAGTTCTTTCGCGTGAATGTCGGGTACAGCAGACACAAAGTCGAAGCCAAATAAAAAGTAACGTATGTCCTTTTTTGGGGTTGAAGCTTACTTCGCACCAAATTTCATGAATATCGGTTCAGTAGTTTCACCGTAAAAGCGTAGCGATAGACAGACTTATTTTCAGATGTATAATATGTATTAGTATGGCGACACTTGGGGGTGGTCTATGTCCAACAGTGGACGTATTTCGGTCGAAGTGATGATTAGTATGGATAAATATCACTTGCATACAGAATGTCTATAGAATGATTAAGTAAATGTAAAAAAAAACCGGGCAAGTGCGAGTCGGACTCGCACGTTGAGGGTTTCGTACACACTTACCTATGAAAACAGTTCAGATTTTTCGAAAACGTAAAAAAATAATTGAACGTAACTAAAAATTTCGACGAAGGCAAAGAGGGAACAAACGCCTTTAGAATAATTAAGTTAATGTAAAAAAAAACCGGAAAAGTGCGAGTCGGACTCGCACGTTGAGGGTTTCGACGAAGGCAAAGAAGGCACAGGAGTGGGTTTTAATCAGTAAAAGTCTGACAAGCCCTCTCGCCCCTGCCAAGGGCGGGAGATGTCATTAGATGATTTCCCACATAAAAAGAAAAATTGCGTCACATTCTTTGTAATCGTACTTCTCCGGCTCCGGTTGGCTTGAAAATAGGTTTCCATTCCATAGGAGTCCATTTACCCCCTATCTTTTTCTTTGATAATTCACATGGCAGAACAGCGTTTGCCGGATCAGCAAGGATTGCAATAAAAACAAAACTTAACACATCCTTTCATATCAAAAAAAGTACTCTGATGCATTCATAAATTGATCCTGCCATTCAAGTTTCAATAAGTTCAACGATCAGACTTAAACAATAACCCTCCACTACTCTTGTTCGTAATAATTATTTCTTTTTATGCCATAAAACCACATGGCCATTTCCACCGTCGAAGATTACACTTGCGGCCTGACATTTACTTTCAGTCTTTTAGAATTCATTTTTTTCCAATTATAGTTAATATTTTACGGGATATTGTGACCTTAACCCGCGCGATGCCGCGTTATTATCTTGCTATAGAGTTTATTATGACATTTACAACGAGAAACCAATAAATTGGTACCTTTTTATTAGGGTTCCGTATTCAAGGGGTAAAAATGGGACCCTATTACTAAAACTCCACTGTCCGTCTGTCTGTCATCAGGCTGTATTTCATGAACGAACAGTGATAGCTAAACAGTTGAGATTTTCACAGATGATTTAATTTTGTTGCCGCTATAACAACAAATACAAAAATAAATAAAATACATTGTGTAAAATAAAGTTGTATAGATAAATGGTACGGAACCGTTCGTGCGGGAGTCCGACTCGCTCTTGGCCGGGTTTTTTTTTAATTCTTTTTTTTCGTCGTCGAAATATTGATTAAATTCGATGAAATATTCGATGAAAGGATATTGTTTATCGTATTCTTGGGTCATCAGAAGTGGGACATGAATGCATTCTTTTATTTATTGTTGATCTTTTTTTTTGTCTTATGGAGCAGATGTTGTCTGTCGAGCACAAAGGATGAAGAAATATCGGAGCAGGTTGACTTTTACTTTAGTTTGTGATGCTATCGCAGTTTGGACAATTATTTATCGCAGTAGCGTAGAAGAATTATTATAAACGTTAAACTTAAATGCCAAAAAAACTTTCAAATTCAGATCGAGATTATCATCTATGCGAAACGGGGCTTTTTGTAGATTGCAAATAAGATACTAATCCAAACGATCCTTATGAGTATGAGAACTGCCCCTCTGGAACCTTGGGCCTTTAACATGACGTGTTAAAAGGTCAATCACACGAGCGAGAAAGAAGGTTCTAGCTATTCACCCAGCTCCATTCCTTTAACAGGGAGTTCGTGGTAAGGACTCTGCTCTTGATCACACTCCCACTCAAGGTTCCTTTATTCTACTGCTCGTCCTGCAAAAATGATAAAGGTCCCTTGAAATAGAGCCTCCATTACATTCCTACAGAGGCTCGTATCGCGTCTGTCGTGTGATATATGGTTATACTCGTCTGCGTGTGCGCAAGGTCGGTGCGGCATCTGCTGTACCGGCCCGACCGGACGCCGGCTGTGTCGCGCACGAGACGTTTACATGACGGTCACAATCATTTAGTTTTAATAATTAAAAGTAGGTACCAACATAATGCAACGAATGTTTTTAATTTGCCTTGAAACCAGAAGGTTTATGTCCCTTGAGGGAATCAAGCTTATACGTATCCTTCATGGTATCAACTGTCCTGTGTAGGTCAATAACTCAGTAACATCTTCCATCAACCAGTACTTCAGAAAAAACTGGTTGAGTGGCACCCCTCGAATTGGGATTTTTTTTATGAAAAAGAACTGTCACTGCACTCTCAATTCAAAGAGATCCAGTAGCTTTTGCTTAGATAAGTTTGTCAATAAATTGTTAAAGAACCGGAATTCAGAAGTAGGAAGTGTCAATGACTCCTCTACAATACAACGGAGTGCATATCCATGTCAAATGCTTGCCACTCGACCCATAAGTACTCCGCTACCTGTGATTTCACTTCTCTATCGTATTTGTTACAAGAGGTACGCCACATTATCTATATACAATAACTGGTTGCCAAGGCACTAGCTGTTCATTGCGTTAATGCCCATCAATCAAAGTTATCACCCAGCGAGCCATGTTTGTGCAAATATCTCAACCGGCGCAGTCAGCCAAAGACTAATGATCCGTCATAGCAATAGATAATAAACGAATGATGCCTGGATTTCATGCCCACTCATCGCAGGATTCTAGGCCAGCTTTCCTTACGTCATAGAGTGAGTAAGGAAATTGTACATATATCTGAAAGACGATACGTACTCGTTCGTGTGGTGAAGCCAATAAATTCCGCGTCATATAAGACGCAGCTTAGCGCGCGCGCGGCGACGCTGCGTGCGAACCGGGTCACCGAGGGCTGTGACTCACAGCTAGTCCCCAGTCTCTACCTTGTGCTGCAGGGGTGATTGCTCTCCCAACGGCCCAGTCGCACAGTCGCCGCACACCATCCGACACTTTTGTACCACAACTATGCAAAAATACACGCACAATGCAGGTGCGCTAAATCAACATTCATTGTGCAAATTACAGGAACCAAGAACCGACGTCCAAAGTCAAAGAGAAATTCTAGAAATCCGTCCCATCCAAACAATAATTCATACATTTGCCATCCCTGGGTGTCGCTATTGAATGCAGCTGCATTATTCGAGAGATATGAAAACAAAATCTCGTCCTCACAGTCGGATGGACGCATTGATCGCTGAACAAGTTCGAACATGCTTTTGTGAATGTAGAAAGGCGCGATTTTCTCCGGTGCATATCGGTAAAACGCAACGTTTATGCTTGGGCCCATAAATCAGAAGTTTGCTATTGACGGAGGCACCGCAGGTGTCCGCGCGGTATCATCTCGTCGAGACTGCATTGTGAGCGTGGCGCGATTGTTCCATTTCATTCACCTGCGATTTGTCCAGGCCTTATTAGTCAGTCTATCGCGCCCGTCTCCTTGTGTCCGTACTCGTCGCCGCATCATCTCAAACGGTTGCGCCTTCGACAGACCAATTTAGTATCTGTTATTTTCTTGATAAGATCGAGTCTCGCGTGTCACGGTGGCAGCGTTAGACCGGATGGGAAGCCGAGATGCTGTAATTTGGCCGCGCAATAATAATCGCAGCCGTTCGTAATTGCGACGACATCCGTCGTACGAGATGTACATACATGTGCACTCCGTGTGAAAGTTCGAAAGGGCCACTCGTTGCCGGACCGAGTTGTGTTATCAGAACCAGTTTTACGCATTTTAGATATATCGGCTTTCTTTACCGCTCGACACTCCAGATAACTCGTGCACGCGAGTATTTTATTGCTTTTAAATTGACAAGAACTTTTTGTATGTTCGTTTGCTTAATAAGGGATTAGGCGTCGTTTCACACCTAATACGGTCGTTGATAAAAAAAACAATGTGTCACGATAACAATGGAGGTCCTACCACAACATACGGTTGATTTGGTCCGACTCCGACGGGGCCGATTAATGCTTTTGTCGCTTTTTAGGAGCGGAAGTTCCATTGTAGCGGCTGTCGTGTGGTCACTGACGGATTTGATTTATCTGCGTGTTTTGACAATCGCTGTTAGATAAATTCTCTTCTCTCCATTGAGTTACTGCTATCTCCGGAGCGAGAGAAATGAAGACTCCACTGACGTGATCACCAAAGAGTCCTTTCTTTCCGAAACTGTTTGCGCAAACTCAGGTAGAAATGTGGAAGTATTTTTATCACAAAAAATCTATTGTAAACGAAGCTCGATTCGATAAGATCTGTTTCCGACTGTCGACGCTCTTCAACAGATAAATGTAACATGGGGTTTAATTTTGTAATGTTTTCGATAAAAAATATTTTACTTTCATGTGTTGGGGGCGTGGGACCCAGGGATCGATTAAAAAAAAAAAACCGGATATCCTGTAGTGTTAGTATTAATGTATACTTTACGTATAATGTTATGGAAATAATACCCTTTATCCTTTTAATTCAATGGGATTAAAAGATACTGTATAATTTGTACAATCTAGCTTTTTTATTCAGTGCCAACCCTCTTTACGATTCTCAGTTTTCGTGTTATTGAATTCTAAAGGGTAGATATTTTTTTTCTATTATTCTGTATGAGCATCTTTGGAAACAGGTATTGGAAGTAAGATAGACTCTTATATTTTTATTAAAAAATGTTTTCGTAAGTAATAACTGTTGGCAGTGTGCTGCCTTTAAGGGTAGAGAGTCGTCAATGTTGCCAGCGTCAGGCAACTACCACGAAGTTGTCTGGCATTTTTGCTGAACTGGACCTATTTGGTGCAAAGTTAGTTTTTTTTTTATTTATCTTAAGTGTTTACATGTTGGTTCTAAATTGTGTGTATCTGCTAAATAAAATATTTTTCTTTCTTTCTTTCTTTTCGTGTTGGCCCAGTCGTTAAAGCACCTCTCATCCATTTTCTAAGTTAATTTTGGACGTTACAAACACCCTGAGCCTCGGAAAGCAAGTATAGCCGATGGTCCCAGTTGACATTCGTACCTAGGTCTTTGTAAGTCATTACAGGTAACAACGTCGGAAAGTCTGATCATCAGTCTATCCAAGCAGTATCGTGTTGCCCAGTTACTGGGTTGAGGAGGTCTGATAGGCAATTGCTCCATTAACACACGGTTATTTAGCCGCATCCGATTAGACTGGGAGCCGACCCCATGCTAGATGGAAAAAGGTTAAGGAGATCAGTGTGCTTTTATGGATAACTAGCTTTTGGCAGCGGCTTCGCCCGCGTAAAATTTGGTGTCTTCATACAAACTTTGGACCCCCATTTCATCCCCTTAAACGATGAATTTTGGGCAATCCTTTCTTAGTGCTCGTCTACGTCATAGAAGGAAACCTTGTGCAAAATTTCACGCTCCTAGGTCTAGTAGTTTTGGCTGTGCGTTGATATGTCAGTCAGTCAGTTTCTCCTTTTATATAGTATATAGAAAAGTTTGATTGTTTCAACTCACGAGTTTTTTTACACTTAATTGATTTAAGCACTCACTTACATCGGGTATTAAACGTTTTCTCCTGTTAACAAGAACGAAACAACCGATCTATCAACACGAATATTGATCTCTAGAACCATCACATTCAATGGAACACACATCACACTCAATGGAAAACTACCACACATTCATCAACTCCAAATCAATTGTCATAATCCGTTACTCCACAAACATGATTTAGACGGAACCCTGCTTTGGTTTCTATCAAAGAGCATCCAAAAAAAACTAAAACCTTCATAAGACTATAAAAACTGTTAAGTAACTATACATCTATCTATGTCTGCCTTAGATGAAAGATTCAATCACGATGAGAGACGGTTCGTGGAAGCCAGGCTTTTTTTTTCGCTAAAGTTCAATAGTTTTTGGGGTTCCGTATGGCTTGTACTGAAACGGATATTATTGGGTGACTTGCGTAAGCTCAATACGTATCTTGAAGATTTTTCTTGTGATTAAGTTAATTTAATTCAATTATTTATAGTTTTTAACCACATCTTCAGGAATTACCGATTTTTGATAACAACATCTTCCTAATAAAGTCATACGATTAATAGGTCACATAAAAGCTTTTACAAGCATTACTTACATTCTCCTTATCTTTATGAATAGCCCGTAGATACATTTTATTTTTCCCTAATTAACGTTTTTTAAACCGAAACAAAGTCCCAATTAAATTCTGAGCATACCAATAATTCTTTGGTACGACTTTGTGAATGTCGTTGAATATTCATTCGGTGATTACGGAACCCGTTGTGTTCTCGCTTTCTGTCTTGCTCAATTTTTTCTTCGCCACCATCAAATCACTCGGGAGTCGTGAGCTGAGTTTTTTCAACGAGACCCGTTAGTGACCTGCACACTACCCTCCTTCATCACGGATCACTACAAACATGAACAGTTCACACTACATCTATCCTTTATAAGGAAACATCTTTGAATTAACACCTACAAACTCAGCGATGAATGCTGAACCTTACAGTATTTCTTATCTCCGTTTTGTTCGCTACATTTTCTGGTACGTTTATACTTTTATGAATGTATAAAGTGCCAAGTGAATTTTTTTAGTCTCGGCGAGATTTATTTGAGTTTTTTTCGGACCACCTCGCAGATGACAGTTTGATGATTAAGGGTGCCGCGGACGAGCATGTGTTGGAAATTGGGGTAGTATGTCGTGGGAATGTAACTTTATTTTCACCATTTTTATAAGTATGTAATTTGTTAATGAAGATCGTGCTGGAGAGAAGTTTTGAAGTGTTTGCTATTAATTAACATAAGAATATTAGGCATTAAGAGGGTCTTTTACCACTCGCCTATTAATATCGAGCATGGTTTAAAAGGTTGTTGCTTCATCTAACGCAATCCATCGCGATGTTTGATGTAGAGACAATACAAAAATAGAGAGATAACGCCTGAAAACTCTGTTGGCATTCGGTAATTCAGTGATTTACTCGAATATTTCACATAACTTGTTCCAGAAAATACGTGTTTTTTTTTAAACCCTTAATATTTTTCAGAAAAAATATCATTCAGATTCTCTATTTAATGTGCAAGGCTTCTATTGATGTACTCTTTTATATATTTTTTATTTATGAGTGTATTATGGAGGGCTAAAGTTTACGTAAAATAGTTGATTTGCAAATTTATGTTTTGTTTTGTATAGAAGTCTAGATAATATCCACAAGATAGCTGTTTATACAAAATATCTAGAGAAAGATGTGTAAATAACATCATAATCACGTAAGAGCGGTTGTATAAAAATGTACCTCGAAAAGGACACTCTTAATTCCTCCGCTATACTTTTGTGTGCATAAATAAATATTTAACATTAAGATGCTGATGATGTCAACGCTGTTACAGAGGACCAGGAACCTTACCGTAAAGTCAAATCAGAATGTCAAGATACCCTATATAGCTCTATCCCTTTAACAGTTCAGTTTACGTCGTCAAATGGTTTGCCTTAAGAGCTCGTGGTAGGGCCTCGGATTCATTTAATTAGCAGGATATGTTGCTACATAATGGAGTTTTTAATACTTAGTACTTATATAAAAAAATGTTATATACTAGCTTTTGCCCGCGGCTTCGCTCTCGTCAACTGTCTACTCTACCCAATTCTACCCTGCCCTAATCTACTCTACTCTACCCTAGTCTACCCTACTCTACCTTACTCTACCCTACTCTACCCTATTGAATTCATTTGTTACAAAAAATGTGATAAATGAAGAACCGCTCGACCGATTTTGTGCAAACTTCACATAAACCATCTACTAAATAGTCCGAACAAAGCTTAAACATTTGGTTTGAATACTTGAGCCCGTTCTTGAGTTATAAAATTACAACGAAAAGTGGCATTGATTTTTATATATATAGACTAGCTTCTGCCAGCGGCTTCGCCCGCGTGAGTGTAGGTTTTTCCATACAAACTGGAGTCCCGTTTCATCCCTTTAGGGGCTGAATTTTGGGAAATCCCCTCTTAGTGCTCGCCTACGTCATAAAAGGAAACCTTGTGCAAAATTTCACGCTCCTAGTCCCAGTAGTTTCGGCTGTGCGTTGATATGTCAGTCAGTCAGTTTCTCCTTTTATATAAATAGATAAGTCACTAATTTCAAATACGCTTATACTACCCCGCTCGATCCTTAATTCAATTTCCCTTTTTATTATTAACCTTTAATATAACCAGCTCAATTTTATGTAATTCTGAAAATAATAATCAAGGCCTTTTGAATCCGGTTTCAGGTAATTAAGGTGCCAATAAAATAATCGAGAAGTATTTATGAAATAAGAGAAAATCATCATCATCTTCCTGCCCTTGTCCCGTGTTATTTGAGGTCGGCGCAACACGTTTTTTTCTACCATTCTGCCCCGTCACTCGTCATGCTATCACTTACTTCCTTTTCTTTCATATCACTTTTCACACAATCCATCCATCTTTTCTTTAGTTTCCCTCTCCCTCTCCATCCATCCACATGTAAACTCATAACTCTTTTAGTAACATGTGTTTCATCCCTCCTCTTCGCATGACCATACCAAGACAAACAAAAATGAAATAAGAGAAAATAGCATCAAGGATGTAGACCATTCGAGAAATCAAAGTCAAACTAAATAAAATTGATGTTAAAACATGGAGTTTATAAAATTATTCCATTGCCTGCAAAGTGACTTTCAATTCAATTCTTTACACTTGCTTTTTTCCTTTTTATTAAGTGTAGATTAACACGGTCATAATATTTTCGGTTCAATAAAGATTTTACGTTTTTTGTTACGATTTACGTTAAATATGTCGAAAAAGTTTACGATAACTATTGAATGCCAGTTTATATTGTTCGTAAAGAAGTAGTTAATGACTTGCGGGGTTACCATGACGTTCAAAGTAAGATTGTTTCATTCTTATTTCAGTGTGGGTAAGAGACAGAGCTATACAGGTTGTCTTGCGCCATCTCTTACCCACACTGGAAATAAGAATTAAACAATCTTACTTTGAGCGTCATGGTACAGGTTTTGGTCACTTGTCGAATGTATGATATTATTGGTTTTTGTATGTTTTTTTTGTTAATCTCGATGTGAAATCGTTCGCACGTGGTTATGATTTTTTTTACTAAAATATTTTTATTTATGTAAGTGTTTTAAACCAAATTATGTTGAGACCAATTTCCACACTTTCAATTTAATCGAAAAAGATGAGATGTTGTTATTGAAAAAGGTAAAATGTTTAAGTCAATTAGTTTTACTAAACTGTTTTCTCCATTAAAAACCGGCCAAGTGCGAGTCGGACTCGCGCACGAAAGGTTCCGTATACCATTTTCTATAATATTTATTTTATTTAGTTTTTTAGTATTTGTTGTTAAAGCAACAGAAATACATCATCTGTGAAAATTTCTACTGTCTTGCTATCACGGTTCATGAGAAGCCTGGTGATAGACAGACGGACAGTCGAATCTTAGTGATAGGGTTCTGTTTTTACCCTTTGGGTACAAAACCCTAAAACAGAGAAACATCCCGTTTCAGAATAAATATTTAATAATTATATATAATATTTTTTAATTATTATTAATAGGGTCGCATTTGAATTTATTAATATTTTAACACAGTTTAACCAACGACTCGTATATTGTGGTTTTATCAACAACTACCGTATAAATCATATTGATTATAACTCCCACTATAATATTATCTCCCATGTCATTGACCTTCAATTCCCTTCATTCATAAACTAAACATACATTTCAACTCAAACCTATTATTATTATATATTATAGTATTTGGTAAATGAATAAATAACTACGTATGTGAACGACCAATGAAAACTAACAAGTAAATAATGTGATGTTAATTAAGGAATGGTCCTTAACGCCCTTAAAATATACATGGTGAACAAAATTGACTTATTATTTGTAATATGTTACTGTAAAATCGTGAACTATGGTAAATCGTTTGATTTACCGCCCTAAGTCATAAGTTATTTATTTCTTTACAATATGTAACATTGTGTACAAAATAAATATGAAAAATAACCGTTAAATAAATAATAGTAAAAACAAAAAAAAAACGCAACAAAATCATAATAATTAACAATACTTATGAATAATTATATAATAAAAATAGTCAGTGAAAAATGTCAGCCGTCGTCCAATAATAATCAATTAAAATCTGAATAGTAACAAACTATTAGAATCGGTAAATTCGGACTTTGACTAGCGCTCACTCGGTATATCTTAGGTTTTGCCGCAGACTTTTCAAGAGACACGGTAAATGTTGAAAAATTGTTGTGTCTATGACATTTAAGAATACTGAAAAGCTTTTTTTTTATGTGAGAAGTCTTCAAATGACTTCCCGCGCTTTTGGGGAGCGCTGGAGCGGGAAGGAGTGGCAGACTTTTACTAACCATAACCACACCCATGTTCCTTTTTTGCCTTGTCTTCCAGGACTACGAATTTGCCCTTTCGGAAGTCATCCCATGGTCTCAGTAGGCTTCGGCCCTGCTAGGCCCCTACAAAGAAGACCTTGCGAGGGTCACGGTAAATCTTTTAAACAATCCGTAGCCTTAGCAGGCATCAGTAAGTAAGCAAAGTAATTCTAAGCTTTCACCATAGTTCGAACTTTTACGCTAACATTAAAAAAAAAAAGAATATAATAATGTCCACAACACATATTATTCCAATCATGGCTCCGTGACGTTCGCTGTTGGTGTCGGTTAAGTAGGTATTATGTGTTTGTGTTTATTGTTAGTGATGCAAAAGGGATACTGCACTTAAAAGAGTTGAAGCCGTGACGCGGTGTGATGGTAGCGATTGGTGTGTAGTTAATGGAATTGTATGGCGATTATCTTAAGATTTTTTGCACTGTTTTGATGTGGATAGAGACCGTGACTAAAGTTGATAATAACAGCCACACAGGTTGGTCTTCGTAGGGGCCCAGCGGAACCGAAGACTACTGGGGCCATGGGTTCACTTCCGTAAGGGAAACCCGTGGTCCTAGAACGCAAGGCAAAATGGGAACAAACCAGCTTAATAAAAATCAGGTTTATCTTAAAGGTTAAGCAACGGTTGCCGGGGTCGGTCTCCGGATGGGTGACCATCTTAACATACCGAGATTCCTCCGTGTCTCGGAGTATGTTAGGCTGTTAGTCCTGGCCGGAAGATCTTTGACAGTCGCTACGGATAGAAGCCAAAAATCTGGCACCAGTCTTGCCAAGGGGTTACGTGTTATTTGATTAATGGGTTGTGGAGCTCAGATAGACAGTCGGTGCATGTAAAATACTTAGCTGGATCCACCCCAAGTATTGATACAGGAGCAGGAAGATGATTATGTCGACACGGTTGGCGCAGTGGTTGAGCGATTAACTGCTGTACTGAGTGTCGTGGGTTCCATTCCACCACAGAACAAATAATTGTGGCGTGGGTTTTGAATTTTAATTCCTAGTGTGAGGCAAAGAACCAAACGCTCTAAGCGCCTTCTAGAATCGGTCTACACTACATGAATTTGTGCTCGGCTGGGCTTCTCTAGAGTACACCCACCTTAAAACCTACCTGTGTTCCTTCAGTTGACCTTTGCGTTCTCGGGTCGCGATGACTTTTCTTGCAAGATTCGCAGCAGTTTTACTAACCTTAGGGTCATATTTACCCTAATCTGTCTAAAAACATGAAGATAAATCGATCATGCCAGCGCAGATATGTCAGGATAACATTGCAATTTGTTAAGTAAACCAGTCGTACAAGGAAAACGATTAGCCGAAGGTTTAATACGCGGAAGATTGACGCGAGATAATACGTTCTTAAGTTATAAATAAACTACTAATGATTGTCCACATTGAACAGTGCAGTGTTAGAATTGTTGATGTTTGTTTGATTTGATATAATAACTTTATCTGCTTTTGTAGGTCTATTTATATGGCCCGTGAACATGATCAGGTGTCTTATCACGATATGTGAAAATGTCAGTCGTGCGAGCGAGAAAGAAAGATGGGGCTGTACACTAGCTCCATCCCTACACCAGTACAGTTTAGGTCGTCAATAGGACCGCGTTAAGAGCTTGAGGTAGGGCCTCAGATTGTCACACCACCTTGGTGACCTCAACGTCGTCGTTCTTCCTTGCTTGGCCTCAACGACGTCGTTCGTCCTTGCTTGGCCTCAACGAAGTCATTCTTCCTTGCTTGGCCTCAACGACATCAGGGATCTTATCATGATTTGTGAAAATGTAAGTCATGCGAGCGAGAAAGAGGGATGGAGCTATACACCCTATATAGCTCTATTCCTTCACCAGTACAGTTTAGGTCGTCAATTAGACCGCGTTTAGAGCTTGAGGTAGGGCCTCAGATCATCACACCACCTTGGTGGCCTCAACGTCGTCGTTCTTCCTTGCTTGGCCTCAACGATGTCGTTCTTTCTTGGTTTGGCCCAAGATCGCCCAAGACAGAGATTTTTGGAAGATGGGAGAGGATTTTGCCCAGCAGTAGGATACCATATAGGCTATTAAAAATATCTATACGGAGTTATTTGATTTGTTGGTTGTTAGATGTATGCTTGTTTTTGAAATGAGTACTCTAGAGGAAGTTTGAAAGTAGTGTCAATGACTAAAAAATTGGAAGGGAATCTTTAATCTTAGTATGGTCATGTGAAGAGGAGGGATAAAACGCATGTTACTAAAAGAGTTCTGTGTTTACTTGTGGATGGATGGAGAGAGAGGCCAAAGAAAAGGTGGATGGGTTGTGTGAGGAGTGTGTGTGGGATAGGTCAGAAGAAAAAAAGGTGTTACTCTGACCCCAAATAACACGAGACAAGGGCAGGAAGATGATGTTGAGGTATATTTAGTAGGCTAGCTTTTATCCTCAGCTTTGCTCCCGTGACTATCTCTCAATAATCATCTACTTTATTAGCGTAAATTATGTGCTATTCCATGATATAGTCTACCCGTGTGCAAAGTTTCGTCGAAATCCGTTCAGGTGTTTGAGCGTGAAGGAGTACACATACATACAAACTATAGCCTTTTAATATTATTGTGAAAAACAATTTGTAACAATTTATTATATTTGTTACAATAAGGCTAATGATCGTCAACAGTGCAGAATGTAGAACCTATTCCAACTATTCAATAATTGATTATATTGTTTGTTTTCATAATGACTCTATCTGTTATTGTTGAATGATTGATGTGGAGGCATGTAATTAGCGAGTACTGTAGCGTATTTTGTGGAGCTGGTATTTTGTTTATTTCATTCATTTATGTGTCTTCAAGGCTAACAGAGGCCCTACTAGTCCTGTGTAGTTCGCGAATAATGAACGAATAGGAACTGTATCTTCTTACTGAATGAAAAGAAACGTTTCCGAAAACAGAAAAATGGCTATCAAGTCGCCCTTGATTGGATATCTAGGTTAGGAATATTCCATTAATCCGTTTAGACCACATCACCATAAATTCTCTGTACTGCTGTGCGGTGGATGTGAGACGCACAGGATCGGTCGTTGTGGCGACGCTTGGGGGAGGCCTATCTCCAACAGTGGAAGTCTTTCGACTGAAATGATGATGATGACTGCTGGACATAGGCATCTTTAATCGTATGTCATTTACTCGATCCTCGGTTTTTCTCATCCAGTTGTTTCGAACTACCCTACAAATAGCTCCACTTTGCCTGCATCGTTCCACCGTGCACCTAACGATAAGTAAAAAATGAATGGCAATATTATGACATCATAAATTGATTGATATTTACATGATTTTGTACTTAGTGTTTGGCGGGAACGTTAACAGAAAAACATAACATACATTGTCTAGGTCTGCAGGGACGCGATAACTTTTTCGGACAATCCCGCATACAACTATCCACCATCAGTTCTTTTACAAATTTCACCCCAAATATCACCTGCAAACTACAAATCAAACCTTCATTTTCTACACAATCTACAAGGATAAGTCACAGCTACAGGCTCTAATCTGTTCAGAATCGTAGTCGGGGAGATGACGTACACAGAGCAGTCGTTATCAGTGTCACGATGCGACGATAGCGCCGCACTGCGCATTCATACCGCATCGCTGACTCCCCGACTATAATATTTAAGGCTCCCGCCGGACTGAACGATACATTTTTTATCATTTTGCCTTTATTTTAAGTTTTACCTACTGCAATGGTAAATAAAATCTGTATGGAGATGTAAATGTCGGTTTACGCAACTTAGTCATTTACGCAGTTTTGGTTTTTTTTATGTTTCTTTTTTGTTTGTAGGAGGTAATCTCCTAAAGTACTGGTCCGATTGCGAAAATTTTTTCATCGGTAGAAAGCTGCTTTACTCCTGAGTGACATAGACATATATTTTATGTACGCGGGCGAAGCTGCGGGCAAAAGCAAGGTATAATAATATGTAGCGATACGTTTTTAAATATTAAAAAAAAAAAAAATTAATAGTATATTAAATAGTAACCCACTGGTATCGGGGACAGGATCCATTTAATTACTATATTATTATTTGTAAACTAACTTCTACCGGCGATTTCACACGCATGATGGTGGGTTTCTTGGTTTCACCCCTAAGGTGGTGAATTTTGACAAATTCTCAGTTAGTGCTCGCCTACGTCATAAAAAGAACCCTTGTGTTAATTTCACGCTCCTAGATCCTATAGTTTCGGCTGTGCGTTGACGCCTCAGTCAGTCAGTTTCTCCTTATAAATATTTTTAAATAATTGGCTTCTTGTTCAAACGATTTACTTTTATGGTCATTCAAGTATTATATGTAATCAAGGATAATAATCTGACCTTAATGGCTTAGATGTGAATCGGAATGTCAGTTCTGCTAAACAACAGGCATATAATATTGTTGCGGCGCTAGCATAAAATATCATCATCATAATCAGTTTACTTATATTGGCATGTTATGGAAACCATAATTTTCTGCACTGTCGTTATGTTGAGCTATATCTAGATGTCAATGCATAGTTAAATGCTAGCTTTTTGACTAAGCATTTTGGTGAAATTCATTATCAATTGATAATCAAATCAACGAGCTTAGAGAATCATTGGCTATAATGCACTCATCGAGTCGATAAATACGGAATCTAAATTGACAGTTTTTTGTAGGTTCTAATCTAGACTAGAAATTAAAAAAAACACCTTGCTATTTGTAGTTTACTTAAAAATTCTATGTCCATTACCGAAACTATCCGAAATTAGCAGATATTCCGAAATAATTAAGTATCCGTAACTGAAACCGATATAGCCATATTCCTATGTACGTATCCACCCCTGTTACGTAGAGAACATTTACACTTAAATTGTGTAGGTACATAAACAGCCATTTTATTCAGATGAGCAAAAGTTAATTAATTAATGACTATGTACATGAGTACGTCGCCGTCTCCCCCAACAGGGCGGGTGGCAGCAGCACTGGCAGCGCCCCAGCGAGTTGGTGACCGCAAACCCCGGTGACGATGTACCACACCGACCACTAGACTAACTAATTGAGCGATATTGTTAGGTCAAAATAATATTCCCGTTCGTTATCGACCAGCTTCCGTTGATCATAGGCACCGCTTTGTGTTTTTGCCTTTAGTATCAGGAAGCTTGATAGTGGATATGCTTCCTGGGAATTCGACCACACAGTTCGCTGATAAGAATAGGTAGTGTGTGATTTTAGTTGTGGCGTGCGGTGAAAGACTATTTAAATATTAGGGGTTGAAGTATGACATTACCGATTTGTACTGAAAAATTTAAATTCGTTTTTTAATCAAAATAAGATATTTATTTAATCAAAATAATTACCATTATTATCTATACATTGCTGACATCTAATAGGAAGGTCATTTATGCCCTTGCGATAGAACTCTGGTGATCTAGATTCGACAAACCCTGTTAAAGCATTGTGTACTGCCTCCTGAGAAGAAAACTTTTTATCACGTAGGAAATTGTCCAATTCACGAAAAAAATGGTAGTCCGTTGGAGCAAGGTCTGGCGAATACGGAGGGTGACGAATAGTTTCTAATTGCAGTTCCTGTAGAGTTAAAACGGTTTCTCGTGCTGTATGAGGTCTTGCGTTATCATGGAGTAATGATGGTGGTGGTGATTCATGAGTCGGGGCTGTTTCACTGCTAGTTTTGCTATCATTGTTCGGAGTTCGGCACAGTAGAAATCTGCCGTTATTGCTTGACCAGATCGAAGAAATCTATAGTGAATAACACTATGCTGAGACCACGAAACAGTTACCATTACCTTTTTATTGGTAAGCTTTGCATTCCCGCATCTAAGGTAAAGCGCGAAAAATTGAATGAAGTGAGTGACCTATATCAACGCAATAATATCTATGCAATTAGCCCATTATATCCCACTACTGGGCGAAGGCCACCCTCTCCCCTTTCCACACATGTCTGTTTACTGCCATTGCGAGCCAGTCTCTCCGGTAAGAGTCGAGGTTGTCTCTCCACCTTCGCTTGATCTGCCGCGATGTCGCCTTACGTTTAATGTGACGAATATATTATTATATGGAAGCAATAATAATTTTGAAACAAAAAAGAAGAGAATCTAATTAAAGACAAAACAAAAGAGTGAGGTACTGATATTAAAACATGGTTTTAAAAGTAGACAAAGGTAAGGCGTACACAAACGCCTTACCGACATGGGCAAGTCATTCCATAACCATACTGCTAGAACTATGAAAAATTTGTCATTGAAGCTGATGGAATACATTGGCGGCAACTTTAGTGTCATGTTGATGAAACACGTCTCCAGTGCTTAATAACCGTTTTAGCACGACCAAGCCGTAATCTTTACAGAAAACAATCAAAAAGCAGTAAATTCCAGTGCGGGGGGTAATCTCCACAAATCGATATGTTAATCGATTAACCTGAACGACCCATAATATTACAAATCTGCAAAACTTCTTAACTCCTCATGAAGACAGTGTATTACAACAGTACTCAGAGACCTCAGGATACTGCACAAACCAATTAGCAAGTACTTGACAAACAAAATATCGTAAAACCAGTCAAGCATCACCACCAAGCAATCACTGACGTAAAACAACTACTTCCACAATTTTAATCTCCGTTATCTAGATTGCCTTGTGTACACTTTAAGCATGGACCACAAAGATGTAATCTAACGTCCCAACAAAGATGGCCTTGTTGCAATCGGTGTAGACAGCAGCAGTAATCAAAATTTTGATATGACGTTCAATGTCCTTGGGGATGGGTGAGTTTTTCCAACTGCAGTTTCGACCGCAGTGACAGTTTTGCGAATGTGTTGGCGCGTGGATTAGATCCTAGTAGCCGTAACACATTCCAAATACACAAACCAAGTTCAACCAAGATGACCTAAGTTGTGACGCTGGATTACATTCGTGTGGCCTATGCTTTAAAGTTGTAAAAGGATTGCCTATTAAAGATGGCGATGATGTGACGGCTCGCGCAGTTGCCCCGAGAAGTTGTGAAGGGCGTGAGGTGACGTCGGCAGTTTGTCCAGACATCTTGTAGTCACACACGCTTCACACATAGTTATGACTCTCGAGATTGCATGTCAAGATTCATCACGTTTGCTCGCTCCAGCCCGCTTGACGCTTTCCACTCGAACAGGATTATATTGTTCTTGAGGCTACGTACTATTGTTTATTAACATTCCTAACGGGGTCTGAAGTCTAGCGACTACGGGCTATCTCATAAAATAAACTTATACCCGCTTGCAGTAAACTTAGGCATCGGAAAGGTTATACTTTAACAGTTCCATGTTACCGCAACAACTTTTTTTTGAGTTCCTTTTCTTGGTCGTTTCACTCTTGTGATCGTGGTTATCACGAAGGTAGCTCTCCGGAAGCTGTCAGGGTACGCCGCACGACTTCCCGGCATTTGCCTGCTGGAAGTCATCATGGGGTGCACTCGTTCAATGGGCCGCCAACAGCCGGTTTGATCTCGTCAGTCCATTGCATCGGTGATCTGCCACACAGCCTCGTCCCGTCCACCTTTCCTTTTATAACAAGGCGTTCGATGGAGTTACTTTCACGTCGACAAATATGGCCAAAATATTATAAAAATACTACTTCTCTTTGAGTTCGAAAATTATGAAATAAGTCAGCTAGGACTGGGTCGACCAAGAGGGTCCCGTGTGTCAGACTTTTACCGAGTTTCTCCAGTAGCCCTTTGCATTTCTGGTCCCCGGTAACTCTTTCGATCAATCTCGGAATCCGATTCTAATCATGTAATAGAAATTACTGGCCTTGATCTAACGTTTTTTTACAAGTTTCTTCAAACAAAACAAAGAAATAATCACAGTTTAATCATGTAGTTTCTACAAGTCCCCAAGCTCATTTGTATGTTGGCCTCGCGTATATCATTTAGAGACAACGACTTAATGGCATGGTGTGCCTCTTCAATTGTCATATATTTGTTCACAATGCTAACGGATATCATTAGTGCAACAAGTAGGGCGAACCGTATTTGTGATAGAAACATAGAAAGGACAATTTTCAATATTATTTTTATGACGACTGTCGACCGGGACAAAGGTTTATTGTATCGGTTATAGGTCTAGGTTAGGTACGGACAAACGACAATGCTAGATGTTTTATTTTCTAGCTACAAATGTGTTTTCAGTACGTACTGAATTGGATTCGCTTTCGAATACCGTAATTAGAACACAATAGAAAGATAGTGAGAGAGCGAACGCCAGCGTTTGCTTGGGGTTAAATGAAATAAGTGTAACTTTGATTGGTGTTTCAGAGAAAACGACAAAGACCCCTGATAACTTACTACTTGAAGTAATTAATAATGCTAAATTAGATCCTTTTTTTGTTGTTTCTAATAGGTTCGCGGTTAACCACTATCTCACCTGATGGAAAGCGATGATGAAGTCGACGATGGAGCACGCCTGCCTAGAACTAACCTATTCACTCTTGACTATAAGACCCCTAGGTTGTAACTATCAGGAAACACAGACACCGGATGGGAATTCCACTCCTTAGCTGTACGCACAATGAATGTATTCCCAAAACGTTTTGAGCGTATGGGTGGGTTGTCTTCTAGATTTTATGGGGTTAAAGAAATTTCATAAGGAGAATAAAGAAATACAATATTGTTGGCGGTAACTTATCGTGAAGGAAAACATCGTGTGAAAACCAGCATGTCCTAAAATAAAAAAAAAGATATCTATGTGTGCAATTGGACCGTGGATTACGACTCATTTTCTCTTTTAAAGAGAAAGCCTGAGTCCCAACGGTGGGAAAATTCCCAGGCGAGTCTGATTATTATAACTTATCGAGAATGAGCGATTAACCTTTCTGTAAAACTGCAATTTCGTGTGACATGCATATCTCACATGTCCCAGCGTCTGACATTTCATACATTATATGACAGAATTTCATATTATTAATATCACAATTTCTACTTATTTTAAACCATCTTGACCATGAATAAAAATTGAATCTCCATAATAATCTTTTAACCCATTCGACTGCTTGAAGCGAGACAAATTAAACGTTTATATAATCAACGTGTATGATTTAAATCGATTTCGTTTTTCGTGTTATTTTTAATGGCACAGGTATTTTACTGTGTTACTGTGGGCATTATACGTTAATGTCCCGCGGTTTGTCGAGGCCACAGCAAATCGGAAAATTCTTATGTGTTGGCAGACGCTTAATATTTCAATATTTGTATTTGAAGTTGTCCTGTGGGCAGCAGAATTAATGGGCCGTCTGGCCATGGGTACAGCAAGAGAAACTAAGGTTTATTTCAAGAGATTAAATAGCAGATGAAGATTGTCCTCACAATACCACCTATCGCTATGAAAAGCAGGTTTCCATGAATGCTATCCTCATAACATTATGCTGATAGCAGCCGAAACACGTCCCCTGCTGGACAAAAGCCTTTCAATAGATTTCCGCAACGACCTGATATGTTCTCTCTATCCACGTGATTCCATGTAATATTATAATCAAATGGTAAAGGCACGTTCCCCGTAATATCAGAAACATATCAATTGGATAATAAAGTGGATACTGAACTAGCTAGGAACGTTTTTTTGAAAGAGTGACTGTGGCTCTAAGAACAGTGGTTCTTAACCTTATAGTTATGAGGGACCAGGGACCATATTACAAAATTTTTGTCTTGCCATGGACCACCAAGTTGGTTAATTAGCTTGTAGTTAAAATAAATTACCTAAATGTAAATAAATGTTCCAATTCATGTATAAATAGAACACGCATAAAATTATTTAAAGCCCTCAGTATTTTAATTATCTTTACAGTAAATTATCTACAATACAGTTACGATTTTATTGCAATTTTTGTGACTACATACTCTTTACTAACTTCTGAATCCTTGGTTCAGTCCTACCCAAAGCCAAACGCATATCGCTGAGTGGCATACAATCGATTTAGGTACTTGTTTTTAATAATCAGAAGCGCCGAGAACCGCTGCTCACATAGATATGTCGATGAAAATAACGGTAGGTAACGAATATCAACGTCTCGAAGTTTTGTAAAGAAATTGCCTTTTAGCTTTAAATTTCCTCAAGATTTATTCCCGAACATTCTTATTTATTAGGATGGTTCCGCGGACCACTTGGGATGCTTCCAGGGACCACCAGTGGTCCGCGGACCACCGCTCTAGATAGTTAAAGGCAACTGAAGGGGATTTTAGTCAGTAAAAAAATCTGACACGTCCTTATCGAACGCTCTTACATACCATTCCAAACTAATTCCATTTGATACAGTAAAACGGTACTTAGGATAAAGGAAATTCCATCGCTACATTTCCATAATAAATTTTCGTGAGAAATTATTCAATAGGTGCTTGTAACTAAGGATTGAATAAAAACAGTGCGAACTGAGTGCTTATCTTTCCGCACAATTTGTAGCTATAATGGAGGGAAACGCAAAAACTTGCCGTCGGTAAACGGTGCGCTAACAACCCGTCATTATTTATGCACTATTGCAATTTTAAGAGCTTCGGACTTGACATGAATATGTAGTGTTGCGCCATTCTCCCATGGGTGTATAGGATCTGGGATGTTCGTACACTTCTTTCTGAATTGATGCTATCGCAGTGTTTTGAGGATAATCGGTCGTTGTAGTAGGCTGTTGTTTTTTTTCTAGGATGCACTTTTCTTGTCTTTTCTTTTTTCTATATCTTAGTTGTCAACTTAATCCTCACGTTCATACAACTTTTTCAGACCAGAAAAAACGTAAGCAATTCAAATATCTGTCCCGTTCGAGAATTGAACTCTAGACACCAGCGCAGCAGCCGATCGTTCAACCTCAGCCCCATCGTACACCGCAATGGTTTGGGGCATTTTTTTTATCAACATGTCTTTTATTTATTTCTTATATTCTTTATTGTACACCAAATAAAAAAAATATAGGACAAACATTATTAAAAATAACAGTACACTTAAGTGTATGTGCAATAAAACCTGTGCAGTCTTATCGCACAGGGCAATTTCTTACAGACAACCTCTGGATGGACTGAAAGAAAGGCGATAGATTTAGGACTGTCAGTGTACTACATACATATAATACAAAAAAAATATACTAATAAATATCAAATATATAATTGAGCCAGGAGAAGAAAAATCAAAGTGAAAGGTAATGCTTCTTCACCATTTTTTTTCTTTTGCCCATACAACATGGTTATGGACCATATTCTACCTTTTCACCCATATCATTTATTAGCCAATCCATACAAAATCGATGGATTGTGTGTTAGTAATAGGCTTTTAGTAAACTAGTGCACCTCACCATCAACGATTGCATTTCTGCTTACCATCAAGTGGGATCGCAGTCAAGCACTAGTTTATGTTATTTAAAAAAAGAGGACTCGTTTTGATTCTTTGGTAATCTTTCGGAGACTCGAGCGCATAGATCAGCTCTAATAGACCAAGATGTATTGAACTAACTAGAGTACACAAGATCCTTGGTTTTCTATGCTAACAAAATATTTTCTTAACTAGCATATCAGTTAGTTGTACGATAATGATCGCGTATCTTTGTCATCAGGCGGCGCTTGCAACCTCGGTGATTACGGGTTATCGAATGTAGGCCGATGTGTTCATAACCTTACGTTGTTTTCATTGATTATTACTGTGATGTTGTACGTATTATTGACTATATATAAGTCTGTTGTAATTTTCCTTGGATATGCAAAGATTTTAAGTACTTACATATCAAATTGGACAGTTAAAAAAGGCATCATCTTCTTCCTGCCCTTGTCCCGTGTTACTTGGGGCCGGCGCCACACGTTTTTTATTCCATTCTGTTCTGTCAACCGTTATGCTATCTGACTCCATTTTCTTTCATATTACTTATCATACAATTCATCCATCTTTTCTTTCGTCTCATTCTCCCATCCCCATTTACGTAGTAACATGCTATTCAGCCTTCCTCTTTACATGACCATACGAAGACAAATGATTCCCTTTGAACCGTTCAGTCACTAGCGCTACTTTCAAACTTCTCCTAATGCACTCATTTCTTACTGCATCCATTCTCGTCACTCTACACATGCGTCACTACATCCTCATCCCCGCTACATGCAATCTTTTTCCATCCGTCTTTTTGGATTGGCTTATAATAGATTGATTGACATCCATCAAATGCCACATTTTTTCCCAACTATGTTGGGGTTGTCTTCCTATCAAGCCGGATGCAGCTGGATATCAGTCATTTACATGGAGCGACTGCCTATATGACCTCCACAAACCAGTAATCAGGAATAGGGTAACATCCCTTTGGCTAGATTGATGTCGGGTTTCTGTAACGACTGTCCAAGGTCTACAAATGACAGCCAGGACACGGAGAGGTATAAATCTCGATAGGTCAACATGGTTACCCATTCACAGACCGACCTCGGCAAGCGTTGCCTTAACCTTGGTTATGGACCAATGCGGCTCTACTTAGCCAGGAACTCCTCATGGACTAATAGGGATACGTGAGGTAAATAATGATTCGGTTAGTGGGCCAGGAGTATAATGGATGCTAAAAATAATCTTCTGTAAAAGTGAGTGCGAAGTATTTGTGTGAACGTCTCATTGGAATTTATTATTTTATCAGAAGATCTTGGTTAACGCTCGCGTACGGTATACCGATACAGTAAGTGTTTACATACCGCTTGATAACTGCAAAGGAACGACGTAGCTAATATGTTAATATAGGCACTAAGCCTAAACTAGAGACTGATCAAAATCTTCCAGAAATATGCACAATTACATTGCCTACACTACCAAATAACATTCTCACAAAGCTATTACTGGAAATAACACTAAAAATATCTATTAAAAGTGTATTTTATCCTTCTTGGATTAAAAAAAACGAGACAAAAAGCCATTTTCCTCAAGCACTCTCCGTAAAGCGTGCAAACGCAGTACAATAAAATGGACCTAACAGAAATGAGCCGCTGACTCGTACAACTTCATCGAGGAGTCGTCTAACCACTACATAAACAATCGATTAAACTGAAACCAACAGTCGATGGCACAGCTTCACAACTGTCGAGTCTCCCTGCACCCATTAACTGCACCGAGCGCTAAACTTAATCGCTATCTATAAATAGATACGTCTGACTCCGCAGACATCTCACTACCAACACCAACGGACACTAACGTCCTATCTACAAACTTCACCACAAACGATACTCAACCTTATCTCTCGTTCACAAAGTTGACTCTCAACTAGTTGCAGTTGATTGTAAAATATAAAATACAGTTTTCATAGGAGAGATGTTGCTATGCGATTCTGCATCGATGCTAAACGTCACAAGGTTGGGTTTACGTTGCAGGGGAAGACCGGCGCTCGGATACGTAGGCTGCAAGTTAGGTCGGAAAATGAAGCGCCGTTTATAGTACTCATTATAGTACTATCGTAGTATTGTGTGAGTGTGTGCGCGGTGGCGGGTGTAGGACGCATGGAGCGCTGCAATCGGCTGCAGCGGCTGCCTGTGTGCGTGTGCTTCGTTTATACTCAATGGAGATTGTATTTATGTTTCCCAGTCTGAGGTCGGACTGCTGGCTTATTGATTTTTTTTTTCATTACGTTCGCGTCGGATGCAAGGGAATGGGGAAATAGTAATGGAGTAGTACTTGCCTGTCAGTTTGACGTAAACTTTTTTATTACGTTTTAGTGGGCTGCATTAGTGGAGGGAAAATGGGGGTTATAGAATGAATTGCGGTTGTGTGTTGCCAGTTCGTATGTGTGGGTTCTCGTCGCATAGTATCTAGAGTAGCCGGAGTAGCGCGTAGTTGTGTAATGAGTTCTAGTTTATAAACAGACTGGGATCGTTAATGTTTTAGGGTTTTGGCTGCACTTTTCGGTATTCTGGTTTTCTGAACGACATTTAGTATTGTCTGGTGTGGAAAATCAGTATCTGACTCACTTGTGTTTTTTTTTTGAAGTTGGAGATCATCAAATAACTCCCCCTGCTCTGGATAGAGCGAGAAAGAGTCCACAAGGGTTCTTTCAGTTACCTTTTGCATTTCAGGGCCACGGTAACTCTTTCGAACTACGTCGGAGCCCATCTGGTTCATTGGCTAAATTTAATATGACGTCCATTTTTGCATGTTCGTCTTTTAATTCTCCTAAATGCAAATTTTTAGGTATTCTATATTTGCACCATTTATAATTAACATATTTTTACTATTTACAGGTACTTACGAAACGCCGCCAGACACCACTTGCAGCAACGGTAATTTATTTTACATATAATAATTATAATAATACTCACCATATTATAAATTATAAATAAACTTGACAAGTACTAATAGTGTTAATACACCTTCGAACTTGGTACATCGGACCAAATTCACACCGAGTCAAGCTCGGCCTTGGTACGGACTGACCAAATCTGTCGTACCAAGATCGAACGTGTTTTAACACTATTAGTGACATAACAGTATAAGTACCACGACCAATAATCGTGATTTTTGTGAGTAAGTACTAATTATACCCAAATAGTGATGTGACATCACTATATTTTATCAATAACTATTATTTACATTAATAAAATTATTATTTTTATAATAAAACGCGTTATCAGTGACCTTAGTAACGTTACATTCAAGATTTGATTAAATTAGTCACGTGCAGTTTACGATTTTATTTCATTTTCTTTAGCCGTAACGAAATTTAATAATAAATATAAAATTATTGATTTTGAGGGTTTAATCGTATCGTACCGTATAATTCTAGGTTAAACCAGTTAGAAAAATCTACGTTTAACTTACTAACTGTAACTGATTTACCTATTGTTATCAAAACTGAGCAAATTATACTTTGTTCGTTCATTTATATGTAAGTAAATTTACTTACATTTTAAAATATTTCAATTAAAAAAAAAATACATATTGTCACCATCTTAAGGCAATGCTGCATAGCCTTAAATATAATAAAACAAAGCCGCATATATCTGTATTTCCGTCAGCCGCGATAAACTCAAACAACAACAACAACACAACAACAGCATAACAACAACAACAACAACATAACAACAAACAGCAATTTAATCAATCAATTAATTTATTTATTTAATAAATTTCTCAATTTTTTTTTGGAACTATTTGCCTGCTGCGGTCTTCCCGTCCAACTATTATTTAGGTGCCTTCAAGGCTAGAGTGAATAGGCTCTTAATAAACTAGTAGGCCTCACCATCAATGATTTTATCACTGCTTGCCATCAGGTTTGATCGCAGTTAAGCACTGGCTTATATCAAATAATAATAAAAAAAAAAATACTAGACAGAGTGATTCATGAGGAAGGTTTAGGTGTATGTGTGTGTATTATAGTAGAGAAAATACGAGAAATTCAAAAAAAATTAACACGTGCAAAGCTGGGGCTAGTGAGTCAACAGTATCGAAAATATAAAATATGTGATCACTAGTTACATGAATAAATTGGTATTTTGTTTTAGAATTATCTATATATATAAAAGGGGAAACTGACTGACTGACATATCAACGCACAGCCGAAACTACTGGGATTAGGAGCGTGAAATTTTGCACAAGGTTTCCTTTTATGACGTAGGCAAGCACTAAGAAAGGATTTTCCAAAATTCACTCCCTAAGGGGATAAAGCGGGGGTCCAACGTTTGTATGGAGAAACCTACGTTTACGCGAGCGAAGCCGCGGGCAGAAGCTAGTATTATCATAAATACTTTTTAATTACGGAAAAGAAAACCCATTCTTACGTCAACTGTCGCTTACGATGTTCTTCCTAAAAAACCTCGATGTAAACTTACCCTTTAAGATAACACTGCAGGCCAATTCAAACAAATCATTAAAAATTTAACTACAAAAAACACGGTATTAATTTCTAATCCAAAAACCCCACGATTGACACGTACTCTGAAATAAATCTTTTATCTTATCGACCAATGAGCTGTCCAGCGCTGGCGATTATCGATAATTTTCCCCGGCCTTCAATTTTTTCGATGTGGGTTCTCATTTATCGATAGATAAGGCATCGATAATAGGGGCCGCAGTAGCTTCAGTTAAACAATTACTGTACATGTGCTACGAAATGTACTTATTTTAATGTAAATATTTACTATTGGATCATTGGTGGCCCAGTAGCAACGGCCCTGACTTATGAGTTGTAGGTCGTGGGTTCATACCCAGCCAGGCGTATTACTTTGCGTAATTTATTTCACTACCAATGCTCTCAAAACTGTGAAGGAAAACATTATAAGGAAACTGGCCGATATGTGTCATCCACAAAACCGCATTTGAGGAGGAGGCTTGAGTTCCAGCTGTGGGAACATTTTAATGCTGATCAATAAGCATAATCGTCGAATCCGACTCGGCTGGGCAGTGTTCGGGTAGCTGCGCGGTATCTTCTCCTCCAATATACCACAGTGTCTCAAAACAAAAGTCTATGACCAGCGCGTGTTGCCAGTGATGACATATGGTTCCGAAAGGTGGTCTCTCACAATGGGCCTCATCAGAAGGCTCAAAGTCACCCAAAGGGCAATGGAAAGGGCTATGCTCGGAATTTCCTTGCGTGATCGAATCAGCAATGAAGATATCCGCAGGCGAACCAAGGTTGCAAGGTTGCCGACATAACACGAAGAATAGCCAAACTTAATTGGCAATGGGCAGGGCACATTGCTCGCAGAACAGATGGCCGTTGGGGCCGAAAGGTTCTGGAGTGACGACCGCGTACCGGAAGACGCAGTGTTGGAAGGCCCCCTACAAGTTGGACCGATGACCTGGTGAAGGTTGCGGGAACCCGATGGATGCGAGACGCACAGGACCCTTCATTATGGCGACATTTGGGGAAGACCTATGTCCAGCAGTGGACGTCTATCGGCTGAAATGATGATGAATAAGCATAATCAGCATATTTACTAATAAAATAGTATTATTACGGTCTAGCGAAGCTGTGGTGTGCGAATTAATCACTCGTTTACAAGAATCGATAGCATCCATCTCATCACTAAATAATCGCTTCCATTTGTGTTACACTTTTTCTGTTACATAGTTTCAAAGTTTCATTAGATCTCAATTTCATGGTTTCAACGATGAAAGGGCCAATAAGTGAGCAAGAAAACACAGCTTTGAACGACGGGTTCTTGCAAATGAATAAATAAGGAAAATCGAGTCATCTTGCAATGATAGAGCATATTTTTTAAAGTATTAAATAGGTACCTAAGATCTTTAAGGAACTACAATTGCACAATGTTATGTTAAAACCAAGACTTTTTAGGTGATGTCATTTGTTTCTTATAGCGGGACCAAAATAGATTTAGAGAAAAAAAAAGTCACGCCAATTTGAGCTAATAATCTGAACCAATATTAAAAAGAGTTAGGATAATCTCTGGAATTTCGTGGTCTTTTTTGTGGTGAGATCATTAACTTTTTAAGCGCCTAGATCGGATATAACCGACAAACACTCTCCGCCAGGGTCATCGCACATCCACGATTAGGTACATACTCCATCTCGTCAGCTCTTCTGTCACCTATAGTGATTGAAGAGCTAAAGGAGATGGAGTACCCAGTCGCGAAGACACAGCGCTGGTGAATAGGACACGAAAACACTCCTCGGACCAAACAGAAGCAAGCGGTTAAGGAGTTGAATAATTTCTCGCGCTCTCACATGAAGCATGAGGGATTGTTGACTTTTACTGACTGATTGATAGGTGGGTTGCCTGTGTTCCTTTTGCTGCATTTTGCGTTTAAGGTCACGGTAACTCTCTCAAACAATTCCGCAACCCTAATCCTGGGTCCCGTCTATTTTACTGATAAACTGCGCGCCTGGAGTTTGACAGGCCACTTGGTCTATTTCGATTCCCAACTAAGACAAATGTTTCGGTATAGAGCATGATCATTTGTTCTGTGTCTGGGTGTAATGTATTTAGAAATATATAAGTATGTTCATCACTTGTCTAGTACTCATAGCACAAGGTCAGCTTAGTTTGGGACTAGATGGCGTTGTGTGAAAGTTGTAAAAAAATAATTACGCGCACTCGACGACCACTTCGGAAAATAAAATGCAAGACAGCAACGTACTATCTCAGATTGTTTTATTTAATTTAAAAAATGGTGACACTTACCACGTAATCACTATCTATAGATATGAGATAATGCACTCACGTGCGTATTACATAAGCTCTGAAGCACGTGAAATTGTAGATCTTAGTGCACTAATAATAAAACTGATAAGAAATTTATGCGTAAATAAATTTTTCGTAAAATAAGATATCTGCACTGAGATGTTACGTGACCTCGGCAGATAGCACAGAGCAAGGACAACAGAGATCATTAAAAAAATATATATTAAAAAGACGCGAACTCAAATAGTCTTTATATTATAATTAAATACTTCTAGAAGTCTTGTATTACTTCTAGTAGTAGGTAATTATATATATAATATAATATAATATTCCACAACTATCACACAACGCTGTCTAGTCCCAAGCTAAGCAGAGCTTGTGTTATGGGTACTAGACAACTGATAAACATACTTATATATTTCTAAATACATACATATATAAATAAATTACACCCAGACACAGAACAAATGATCGTGCTCATCACACAAACATTTGTCCTGGGTAGGAATCGAACCCATGACCTCCGGCATAGCAGTCAGGGCCACTAACCACTAGACCAACAGGCCAGTCAATTATTGTGTTAGTGTTACAATTTTTTTTTTTGTTGTTTGTAAAATATACATTGGAAATAATTTGGGAGAATCTCTCGATCTGGGGAAAAGACGGAAGAAAAATGATTGCATGTGGCAGAGATAAGAATGGTGAGATAGATGTGTGGTATGACGAGAATAGATAAAGTGAGAATAGAGTATATTAGAGGAAGTTTGAAAGTAACTGAAAAGTTGAAAGGGAATCGTTTTTCTTGGTAACTCTGCCACTGGTGTCCTAAAAGTACATAAAAGTGAATTGAACTTTAACACTTAACCATTCCACCTCGGATAACAGTGTTATAATAAGAATTATTTGCGTCACAATCGCCCGAACACGTACTGAAAGGTTTTATACAAGCATTGTAAGCGATTTGTTCAGCTGCGCGCTGTTGCCACGGTACCTATTGTTTCTACAATGAAATCCACTCAATGTATGAATGTATGTCAACAGGTCAGCTTCTATGGATTATAATTAAAACTACGATTGTGAAATGACGTCAATTACTCAGTTATTCCGTTCATGTGTACATCTTCTAAAATTACACTTGATCGATTTTTAGGGTTCCGTACTACATTATACTGTATGCTGTTGAACGAAAATAAAGTATACAAAATACTGTTTTCAGCGTCAAAATGCTTAACATTACACTATACTCGTAGTTAGACTTAGAAGCTAAGTAAGTTAAAATTTATTTGCATAGATTGTAGGTACATGAGATAAGTTGGAACAATAATTAACGCTCACACAATTGTTTTTTATTAAATCAAATATTCAAGACATCAAGACTGTCACTCACTGAAACCGACATGCGAGTGCGTGCATTTTAAAAACATAATCTTTTCGTGTGGACACATAAATAAAAAATGAGCTCCTCATTTATTTTAATTTTAAGTTTTAATTGTGGTGAGGCGTATGCAGTTTTTAAAAAAGACTGTAAATTAATAAGTTGTGCGAAGCACAAAAAATATTTATTTAAAAAATTCAATAAATAAAATACTGTAATTTTTTTGTAAAATACAGTTTAATATTCTTTTCAGATAAATTTCTTGCAAAAAAAGCTGGCAACCTTAGTTCCGTACCCAAAAGGCAAAATGGGACCCTATTACTAAGATTCCGCTGCCCGCCCGTCTGCCTGTCTGTCCTTCTGTCACCAGGCTGTATCTCATGAACAATTATAGTTACACAGTTAAAATTTTCACAGATGATTCTGTTGCCGCTGTAACAAAAAATACTAAAAAAAAAACAAATATTTAAGGGTACCATACAACAAACGTGTTTTTTTTTTTTGCTCTTTTTCATTGATACGGAACCCTTCGTGCGCAGGTTTTGTTCGTCACTCGAATTTGTGTAATTTTCGCGTCGTAAAGTCATGTTGGTTTTTCGCTGTTCATTCATTAGAAAAATGCGCCATGTTGACGAAATTCCTGTAAATGACGCTGCTGTGTCGTTGCAATTGCTTCGATATGCATAGGTTTTTTTTTTAAATTAATATAATCATGATCCAGTTCATTAATTTTAATTGTTGGATGTTTTTAATTACTTAAACATTTTAGAAAAATAATTATATCTATTTTACTTTTAATTAACATGTAATTATTAAAGGTTTTAAATGCCAGTAGCATGTAATTTTCATGGAAGAATTTAGAAATAAAAAAATAAATTAAATTATTAAGGTGTTCAGACACCGTTTCGAAATATTAATATTAGACTGTATAACTAAATTAACTTCTGTCTGTGTGTTTCGAAGATATCAAATATAATTCCAATTCTACTGTCTGACTATTTTGGCATACGATCTATATTTACAAATAGAACGAGTAAGTAGGTAGTAAATATTAGGGATGTTTAATATCTAATAGATACTAATAATATGTGACTATAATCAAATATAATACAAAGTCAGATCTAGGAAATATATTTCAAAATTCAACAAAAAAAAAATCTAAATATTTTTTTTTTTCACATAGGCCTACTAGGTTCCAAAGTGGTCGTTTCCTATGCAGAAGAACCGACAAGAAACTCCATGGTTACTCTTTAAAAAAAAGTGGTTTTTGTTACAATATTTTCATATTACAGTATTAATAGATATTATGTAAGAACAATATAGACCAGTCAATGTTGTACCCAAAAGCACAATAAAAATAATCGTGGAGTCTACAGTATTTGCGAAATAACTGGCACAATTAATTATCTGATGGTAATGGCCCCGACTTTCGAGATGTGCGTCGTGGGTTCAAACCCAGACGTAGGTTCATCACCATTGTTCTCAAAAAGGAAGAAAAAATTTTTATGAGCAAACCATGTACTGAAACCAAAATTTCGAAAATATGTGACATTGACCAACCTGTACTAGACCCGCGTGGTAGATTACTCGGGCCATTCCTGTTCATAAATAGGAGGTATGAGTTCCAGAAGTGGGAACATAATAAGGTTGATAATAAAAAACACTAGCTTTTGCCCGCAGCTTCGCCCGCATATATAAAGTATAACCTAGGTCACTCAGGAATAAAGAAAAAAAGAAAACATTTATTTGAGACTCAAACAGGACAAACAACGATAAAATAAAATAAAATAAAATAAAGTAACTACAAAAGCAAAGCAAAGCAGCAAAAAGCAAAACAAAGCAGCAAAAAAAGCAATAGCAGCTTTCTATCGGTGAAAATTCGCAATCGGACCAGTACTTTTAAAGATTTACTTACTACAAAAAAAAAAAAAAACAAAAATGCAAACTTTACCTCTTTATAATGTTAGTGTAGATAATATGCTTATGGTTTGGATGTATGAAACGTATGAAACACTTCCTCAAACGATCAGTAAGAAACCTAGTCTGTCGCTGAGAGTCATATGCTTTTTAATCCCAAAATAAAATTCATGGTGCCTACGTCATAGGCCACCGGAGTGAAGCCACGGGAAAAGTACTAGTTACAAATTAAATAGCTCATTAATAATAAAAGAACTAGAGAATAATAGTACTCATTGATGTGGGACATGACCTACAATTTGTTAGAATTGATAAAAATTAATCACTACTCATTTGTTTTAGTTTTTTTATCTAAACAAATTGGACGGAATATTTGTCGATGCTTAGAACAAAGATGAAGTATAAGTCCCGAACAAATCATCTCTGAAAGTTATAAAATTGCCGTTTTGCAAACCATTCATATTAAAGGACTGGAACAATTTGCCTGCTGCTGTCTTCCCATCTGATTATAATTTAGGTGTCTTCAAGTCTACAGTGAATAGGCTCGTAATAAACTAGTGCGCCTCACCATGAACGATTGCGTCACTGCTTACCATGAGGTGGGATTGCAGTCAAGCACTAGTTTATATCAATTTGAAAAAAGTAGGAGATAAAAATCAAAACAAAACATGAAACAAAATGACATTTTAAAATGTAGAGCGCTGACAAAAACAGAATTATTAAAAATATTAATTTGTTTCTTCACTAATAGAATAGGAAAGACCAGGTTCCCACTGTCTATAAAGTCAATGAATTTTTATAGTCAATAGCACACACTACCAGTCCCCTCCACAATGCTAATTTACACTAATTATTGTTGACCATCCGTTGAAGTTTAACTAACTGCGATTATGACGATGATAACGACATTCCCATGCCTCCTACAAGACAGTATTCAAGAAACGCTCAAAAGAATTACCATACAGATAAAATCGGAAGTATTTATTATGGTAAAAGCTATACTATTTATAAATATTATCGACCATTGAGGGCACATGCGATAATCAGACTCTAACTCAATGGGAGCCGTAATCAGGAAAAGGGATATTCTGGGCAAGCTCTCTATCAGAACCAAAGCCAATGACACCGTTTGTAAAACTTCTTGCAAGAAAGAAAAGCTCTTTCCTAGCTGGTCGCAGTAGCAAATTAACGTGATCCATAGCTTTGTATATATTCTTATTGTGCACGGGTCAGGTTAGTTTGGAAGCAATGTAGGATTAAGAAACGGGGTAAATAGTCGAGATTACGACGGGGCGTGGGCGGAATCGAGGCCATGACGAAACTCTGATTGATAACGTTCCACCATACGTATTCTGATAAACGTTCCTTGTTGCTATGCGAGAATACGTGGCTACAGATTTTTTTTTTGTTCATAGTACTCTTAAGTTAAAATAGGACGCATGAGAATAAGTCTACGTGCCCACATCGCTTGTGGGTGGATCTGTTAAAACTGTTATTTCTGGCTGGAAAATACGGTGACGGCTCGCCATCACAAATACTGCATCAGATAACAAGTACACATCACTAATTCACTCATAACGGATACTAAAAATTCTTGACCCGGAAAATATGGAATAGAAAGAAAACCTTCATATGGATCGGATATTATTTCGTATGATCACATGACTAAGCCTACGTCATCCGATAAAAATATTTAATTTCTTTTTCATAGACCACTTACATAAATTCTTGTGAATGAAAAGCGGTTCCAAATCGTCCATAACGAAGTTTCCCAAACGTGTCAACGGCTTCCCGCCATCTATTCCTGGGACAAAATCATCTCGACTTCTAAATAATATCTTCGACGGAAACGTGACGACTGAGTCAGCTGACACTGAAAACTATAAATTATATCTGAAGCAGTTAACTCTCTCATAAATGTTCTAACAAATTGAATGAATAGAAAAAAAATTATAAATAAATTGTTTACAATCGACTCGGCTGGGCTATGTCTATAATTTAAGTTAAATTCTGTGACAAGGAGATCTACAGAGAACCAGACATTCTTGCATCAATATCAACTACAAAAAAAAAAATTACAAAATCATTGAACAATAAAATAAGACAATAAGACATTAAAAATATTTCTAGTCCTTTCACTGGTTTCGGGGTGCACTTATTGATCCAAAAAGTTTACTAAACGCCGACTCATGCAGACTATATTAATCTCTCTTCACCCCTTCCTGGATTTATTACAGGATTCGTCACAGCGTAAAGCAACCAATTTAAAATGGCAACGCATTTAACCGTATCGCAAAACTTTTTGTTAGTATCAATAACAATGGTTTTTGGTTTAATAGTTTGTGATACGTCATCATTTTCGTTTGAAGCTCAAGGGTTTGGATTGAAGATGTTGTTCCAGTGACTTTCAATTTTGCATCTTCATTTTAATGGAATACGTTTGACGTTGGGTTACATTATTTTCTTTCGTTGAGTGTTGCAGATGTCTCGCTTTTATTAATATGGTCCCGAAGGACCTCATTATTGTAGACTTTCGGATCGTTGTCAACTATTGTGCATTCGATATTGAGTAACATGAGCAAAACTTCACTTTGAGTGTAATCCTCTTGGGGCTTAATTATCTTTTGATTTGGTTATTCCTTATTTCTTTCCAATAATTATGTTTATTTTTTATTTTATCTTTTTATACTTTCTCTATTTATTTTACTCGATTTTACTTTTGTAATTTTTTTAACGAACAAATTTTTTTTGTTTCAGATCTAACGCGCCCTGCCGAGAGCCGAGACTCATTGTTCCATCTAGCGTTTAGTTTATATTGGTCCACCACTATATTAGACTTTTTAATGTTACAATCATATTGTTCAAATTATTTAATTCTACAATCCTATTTTCATCTGGAATATTACGAAATGTGCAGTCAACGCTCATCACCGGTCTTGTTATATTGTTCATATCCACTGTATTACGTGATAGTGCTTCACTACACTTTCGTAAATTCTTAGGAAACATTGATTTAACATTTTTTAGTCCAATATTGTTAAATATAATAATAATCGTAAAGCGTAGTAAATTTACCATACGTTATGGTAAAATCCCGGAGGAAAATGCAAAAATGCTCCTTTAGTTTATAAGTTTTATGACTTGAAACATTATTGTGATCTTTATCACGTTTTTCCGTTTTCCTCCGCGATCCTCACAGTTCACGCATTTTCATTGTTTTATTTCTCAATTCTATGTATTTGTGTTGTTTATACGTGTTTTGAATTATATTGACTAACAAATACTAAACAATTCTAACGCATGACTCCTTATTTTTTTTACGATATCAACTCGCGAGTGTGCATGACATTAAATAATCTCGTTTTAATATTTAATTATTTTAGTTATAAATGTTTTGTTAATTATTTAGACAACCTGCTGCTCTGACATGTTATTATTATGTTTTAAATTATTTGATTGTTTAAATTTATCGATGTGTTTACTTCAACAATTTGTTAATTCAAATGGATTCAATCATCAATATGGGATCAATGTTACGTAGTCGTGAGCCCTGCTACATAAAACTTGATTTTAGGTTAAATTCTGATCACTTAAATTCGAGTTTTAGTTCTTGCATGGCAATACCCGGGGTTGCTATCTAGTTTTTTTATTTAGAAAAATTTGATTATGCAATCTATTAATTACATGAATCAGTCAATTATACATTAAGGAAGTTATTGTTTTATTTTGTATTGATTTAAAATCGGATTACAATAAACGTTTCGGCATGAATGTTGGTTTCATTGATGTTCCATGTGGCGTCTCTTCCCACAGTTATTTGGTATGTCTTGTGAGCGTTGAATGGCACGTTCGGAGGTCAGACATAAAGTCATTTTTCAATTAATCCAATGTCATCAGGACGACGCGACCTCTGCACCAAACCGGCTAAGTACCTATGTTCGGTATACAATTCCTATACGAAAATAAACTTTATAGGTATAATATTAATGATGAATTCCCCTTTACACATGCGAGGTTAATATAGACTTGAAGTCAGTTTGTACAGTTGTTTCCTTACAATGGTGAACTTTTGTGTAGACAAGTTAAATAATGAGTATGGGGAAAATGTTGGCTGTGCAACGGAAATAATCGTACATTGCTTAGTAGATCAGTGGCTGAAGTATTTCTGTACTAAATAGGTCACACTTGGTATGTCAGTAGCTCACAGCCACAGCTGATTTACTCAGTGTTTATGCTTCGATAAACATTTTTTTTTTTTTTGTAAAATATATTTCTATTGTAACCACAATAGAACTTTAAATTTAAATTCAGGTGTTAAATGAATTCTTCGTATGTATAAGTATCTCTCCCATATACCGAATAAATCTTCTATGTTTTGATAGAGTTAATGATTTATGAGTTTGACGCGTGCATTTATAGTTTTATTACTGTTATGAGATTTGAAAGAAATATAAACTGCTTAAGACATGTTTAAATGTTTTATTTTGGGGATCAAACAAAGATTATGGGGATCTTAGGACACATGCTAGCCATAATTTATTGCAAATGAGGTGAAAGCAGTGAATATTTCAACTAAAATAACCAGGCTATGTTAGTTAACAACTTTAAAGTTTATTTACAGTAATGATGCACAGGTCACTGACACGATAAAACTAGAATGTCAGCAAATATTGTCACGTACATACAAGTATTTGTTTCTTCATAATACGCAATTAATTAAATTAATGTGTCTTTTTTAGCGGATGGAAACGTTAAAAAGACGCCTGGACTTTTGGAGAAAAGACTAAGGTGTGTGGAATTTTTACTTCACTAAAACCACCCTGGTTATCACCATCAGCACATAGAACCCCCCCTCCCTGTACGTCTGCATGTTCGAGGAGACTATGAAGAGGTCTCCCCTGAGCCTCACTGTGCGTGCCAGCTCGTAATCACTGCCACTGTCTTTTTCCTAGGATCACTCGATGGTCGGAGAGTGCTCATTTTGAGAACCCTCTACTCCGGTGTACCACCTGCTTTAAATGGTATATCAATGTACTTGCTTGTATATGCAATCAAAAGGAAATCAATAACAACCAGGAAAGTTGATGAATAAGCCTTTAAAACAATAACAAGTATGTAGGTTATTAAAAATGTTTATTCAAAATTGAAAACAGTGCTAAATTAGTGAAAGATTGCTAATTAAGCACTTTTTCTAATAGGCCTCGATAAACATCAGAACATAACCCGAGCAAGTCCAAAAGAAAATACCAATATGTTTATTCCGCGTAAGTAATCGAAGGACTGGAAACAATTTGCCTGCTGCGGTCTTCCTAATTCAGGTATCTTCAAGGTTAGAGTGACTCTTAATAAACTAGTGCGCTTCACCATCAACGATTGCAGCACTGCTTACCATCAGGTGGGATCGCAGTTAAGCACTAGTTCTTGTCATTAAAAAAAAAATAACAGGATTTTGTAAATGAATCCAAAAATATTTATGTTCTAGATCTCTCACGATAATTCCATAAAATATGACTTGTTCTCTGAAACAGAAATATCAAATATTCTGAAATTCAAAGACAGATAATTGGTGAAAAATTTTAACGAAGCAGCTAATGTAACGATGAGTGAAAATTAATTTGTCCGTGTAATCTTGAATCAGATCTTATCAAGCCAATCTACGGACGATGACCGCGGTCTAGTCCACTCGAGAGACGAGTGTGTATCTTTGTAACGATGACTAATCTCTGGAGCAATTCATCGCGATGTCAGTGAGTACATTTGTTAAGGCTTTTTATCCACTCTTAATTAAGGTGTCAGGCTGAAGATATGTTAATTGAAATCATATTTAGGCAGACATTTAGGTTTCCTTTCCTTTTTACATCGGTCAGCTTTGTTGTAGTTTGCCGATTAGCAATCGTGCAGTAAGTTCTTTGCTCCGTGATTTAGCGATATCCTGCTTCATCAACATCACGGTTAGCGCAGTGGTTAAGAGATTGACTGCGACGTTGCGTATTGTAGGTTCGATTCCCGTAATGAATATTAGTATAGCTTACAGATAGGTATTTGGGGTCTGTGTGTCTTGGACATGTTTGTGAACGCTCGTACGGCATAGAAGTAATTTTGAATGTAGGTTCGTTTAAAAAAAAAGGCGAGTAATCTGCAAATAGCTCAGATTGTTCAGGGTGAATCAAGGCATAGTGTCAGACTATTACTGACTAAAACCCTCCTGTGTTCCTTCAGTTGCCCAGGTCTGCGGTAACTCTTTCGAAAAATACCGCAAATCCTGTTTCATCATGGATTGCTCTTTTTTTCCTGTGCATTCTAAATAAATGCAGCACGATTTTATCAACCGCACGTTCCACACTACTTCTTAACAAGATTTTCTCGAGCTATCATTGACGACATCAGCAGAACGCAGTTAAATCTTCACAGATAATGGTAAGTATGGCAAACTAGCAGGACAAGTATCATTGACACTTAATAACGCAACACTTAAGGCGACAGAACGTGAAATTGCAGGAAGTAAGACCACTAATTGCAGAACTGACTTAATCACTATTATTACATAAATATTATGACAGGTCAGCAATGACACCACACCCTCTAGAAAAGATTTCGACAAACTGGCCGGTTGGACAGAACCGCAGAAGTGACATTTCATACATACAGTTGCAAATGGCCGACGAAAGTTTAATGCCAAAGAATAAAAGTTGTCTCGCCAGTGACTTTCATGCTTACGAAATTTGCTCACTTAATTGGGTTGCTTGTCAGTTATGGAATGTTAGGTTTTTGTCCAGTGACACGCGAGGCGATGATGCCGATATATGTTGCTATAACAGGCTAGGTTTTTATTTTTGTTTTTTTTTTTTAGGTGGGAAAATCATCTAATGACAAATCGCGCTCTTGGGCGGAGCGAGAAATAGTTTCAGACTTTTACTGCCTAAAAACTTACTCCTGTTCCTTCTTTACCTTCGTCCCAGGCCCTGGATTTCACTTTCAGACTACCCGTGGCCCCAGTAGGCTTTAACCCTGCTGGGCCCCTACGATTTGCTGACATCTCCCTGAACAATACGCGCCGTCGACGACTTGGGCTCGGTCCGGACGGTTACCGGACGGTCGGACAGTGAGCTACCCATTGCTCACTGTCCGCAAGTCTGCGCCTACGGTGGCCGGTAATCGGGATCGGAATCCCGGTGACTGGGGCGAGAGGACTGTTGCCTCGCGCGGTCGGCCTCCTCCTTTGCTAGCATTACTGCTTCGCAGAAGGAGGCGACCGCCTGCCACTCCTCCTCACTCCGGACCATGGCCTGTAGCAAGGCCCGGCGTGAGAGATCACTGCCGCCGAAGGTTATTATTGTTATTTGACATGCAGATTGTGTTGTTAAAGTCATACTTATATGCTTCCGCAGACAGCTGTGATACCAGAATGATGCTATTTCTATGAAAACGCTTTGTTGCGTCACACCTTTCTGATCATCTCCGTAGCCTTTTCCGAACTACCTTGGGGTCGGGTTCCAGTTTAACCGGATGCCGCTGCGTTTTATATGGACTGACTGCCTATTAGACTTCTACAGCCCATTTACTAGGCAACACAGTACTCTCTCTCTCAGTGCCAGACTTTCTGGCATCTGACTACCTGTAACGACTGTCAGAGATCTACGAATGACAACTGGGGCCAATGACTACGTCTGTTCCGAGGAACTGGATGTCATTATGTCCTTGATAGACTTAGAAAAGTACATATGAATTGAAAAATTAAGGTCTGGGTACTTGCCCAGTTTCAAGATGCCATAAGGGGATGCAACTCGACATACATTTTCACCGTACAACCGCTTACGCGATTATAACGTTATTACACATTTTTCATTTGATATTTTGGAAACAGTATTTTGCTGATATTATCTAGGTTTCTATTGAAATCAATTTGTAAATTGCTGTAAAACTAATTCAGAAAAGACCTCTGAAAAGTAGTTTCGGCTGTGCGTTGATATGTCCGTCAGTCAGTTTCTTCTCCTTTTATACATATATAGAGTAGGTTCTGCTAGCGGCTTTGCCCATGTAAAAATAGGTTTCTTCATACAAACTTTGAACCCCGTTTCACTCCTTCAAGGGGTGAATTTAAGAAAATCCTCTCTTAGTGCTCGCCTACGTCATAAAAGGAGGCCTTGTGCAAAATTTCACGTTCCTAGTCCCAGGAGTTTTGGCTGTGCGTTGATATGTCAGTCAGTCAGTTTCTCCTTTTATATATATAGATAAATAATTAATCTTTCGCCTGCTCGCTTCTACAGCATAGCTTCACCTACAGCACCTCCCCAAGCATCGAACACAGTTCTCGGCTGCCGAGTGATGTGTTTTTTCTTGAAGATAAATGTACTTACGATTTAACGATTACATTGTAATGCTCAGGTCAACGTCTATATTAAGTTACTGTTGTTTTTGTTGAAAAAAAAAAAAAACATTCTTTATATTATTGCTTTTGTTATGAGCCGAGATGTTGAAACACTACGTCTGAAAGCAGGTGGTAGTTGTCGTAAAGATGGAGAATGCTGCAACCGCAGTGCAGATGGACTACGGACTACGGAGGGTTTAAGAGGAATGAGGTCGACTGCATACCTACCTATAGAGATAGGGGATGGAATGGTTCTTGAGTTAAAGCAAGCTATTTCGACTTAATTGTGATGTGTTTGCATAGTGATGTAGTTATATCCGAGTTTATGTTCGCAGATATTTGCTGTAGTATACTCGTTTATTTATTAATTTATTAAATACTTCATGCACAAACGTACAGCGGCGGACTTAATGCCTTAGGCATTTTCTACCAGTCGACCTTAGGGTGATGCAGAGATAAAAAGTGGTAGGTGCAATAAAAGAGAGAGAAAAGGCGAAAAGGTACAAGAAAAGATATACTAATAAACCACAAATATCATACAATTATACAATACATACACAAATTAATAAACTATCTACATATATATCTACACGAATAAAGTCAAACAATTAGTTCAAATCGACAATTTGAAAACATTAACGCTGTGATGACACTACTGCCAACTTCTTACGAATTAGCTCGCGAACTTTGGTTTTGAATGTTAATCGATTTCCCAGCTAGTAAACTTTTAGGTTGCTGCTTGATCTATATATCTAAAGATACACATTAATAAAATTTAAGCATCTGTTGCATAATTGCATATGAAAGTATATTTGATAGGTACCTATAACAAAACTGCAATTTTAAACATTTTGCCTGTCTGTCTGTTTATTTCGGCTAATCTCCGAAACGGCTGGAGCTGATGTTATGAGTCACTTTGGTTATATTATTTTAGAAAAAGTATTAGGGTTTCGCGAACTTCTTGATTGATTGTACCAACCCACACTGTGTCTGCGTGGTGGATTACGGTACATTCCCTCTCCTAGAGAGGAGGCCTGAGTCCCAGCAGTGGGAACATTAAAAGCCTGATTATGCTTATGAACTTCTTGAACTTGATCAATGTGCTATTAAAGGTCACTCCACCCTGATCGGTAGGAGCTATTTGATGATTCATCATCATCATCATCATTTCAGCTGAAAGACGTCCACTGCTGGGCATAACCCTCCCCCAAGTGTCACCATAACGACCGATCCTGTGCGTCTCGCATCCATCGGATTTCCGCGACCCTCACCAGGTCATCGGTCCACCTCGTGGGAGGCCTTCCATCGCTGCGTCTTTCGGTACGTGATCGCCACACTTTTTGATGATTTTCTTTTGATGATTCGGTACGTGATCGTCACACTTTTTGACAGACCTGTTGGTCTAGTGGTTAGTGGCCATGACTGCTATGCCGAAGGTCGTGGGTTCGATTCCTACCCAGGACAAATGTTTGTGTGATGAGCACGATCATTTGTTCTGTGTCTGGGTGTAATTTATCTATAATATGTTTGTATTTAAAAATATATAAGTATGTTTATCAGTTGTCTAGTACCCATAACACAAGCTCTGCTTAGCTTGTGACTAGGCGGCCTTGTGTGTTAGTTGTGGAATATTATATTATATTTCATACCCCAAAAAAAAAGCAGAAGTTTCCAAAATATTTCAAAATGAGTTTCGATATTTCGCGATAAGTAAATCATGAATGAAGTGACTAGCCTCAATATTGAAACCTGCTGGTACCCGCAACTATAATTTACAACTTTTCACTCTTCGTTTATCCTTCAATCAATGTGTCAATTAAGATAAACATTTTGGTGATGTGAACTTGTTGCTTGATTATTTCATCCCTCTGTCGCAAGTTTTGATTATGGGTGAAAAACGTAAACAGTAAAGCATCAATCATTTCGTCAAGAAATTCTGACTACTTGATGATAGTAATGACAAAGACTTAAATATAATTCTGAATAGGGCTTTTTTAAGGTGGGAAATCACCCAATAACTTCACCCGGTCTGGGTGAAGCGAGTTACTTACTAAACCAAGAAGTCAACTCATGGCCCCAGCAGGCTTCAAATCTACTGGACCCCTTTGCTGGCATCTCTTTGAGGTGCGCGTGGAACACTACCCGCCAATTCATAATAATTACCGTGGCTCTGGATCGCAAAGGGCAATTGAAGAAACACAGGCAGTCAGTAAAAGTCTGACACTCCCTCTCGCTCCACTCGAGTTATTAATGACTTACCATCTCAAACAAAAAAACATAATTTAGAATGAAGTTGAAAATAACGAAATGTATTAACTTAAAAAATATACTTATTTGCACTAAAACAACTAGTTGATACCAAAGGTTGAATTGAACTTGACACCTGTAGAATTTCAAGCTTCAATTACGATTTGTTAGCAAGTAACGTAAAGCATTGAAGAAACTGCCATTTAGTAAACAATTTTGCCTTTCGCAGTAATTATCTATTGTTTAAAATGAGTCGAAGGCTATATCTATACTTATAAATCACACTAAATATAAAGGCGAAAATTTGTGAGTGTGTATGTTTGTTACATCTTCACGCTCGAACGGCTGAACGGGTTTGGATGAAATTTGGAACACGGGTAGACCATATCCTGGAATAGCACATAAGATACTTTTTATCTCGAGAGTATGTTTCCTTGGGACAATTTTCTTGATAATAAAGCGGATAAGTTTCTTATTTTTTCTTTAATTCTTTATTGCACACAAAAACATAACATAATATATTGAGATACAGACAGTTCATGAACAAAGGCGATATATAATTACATTAAACATACTAATACATACTATATACACTAATATTAAGTCAATAATGAAAGGAAGTGCTCTTTAAGTTTCCTTTTGAAGACATCTAGAGAAGGGCTGTCGCGAAGAGAGTATGGCAGAGAGTTCCAGAGACGTACTGCAGTTACAGAAAAGGAGCCATCATAGCGGCTAGAAGTACGACGGGGAGTGCGAAGGAGAAGAGAAGCGGTGGTACGACAGAGTTTTTGCTTTGTTTAAACGGGCTGATCTCTGGAACAACCAGACGGATTGGGAAAATCTTTCAGTATAAGATAACCAGATTCATGTCGAATATTATAGACCAGGGATGTCGAACCCTTATTGGAGAACGTGCCACTAAATATTTATGGAAAAAAAATGTTATGACGTGCCGCCATTGAATCTTGACTTTGTATTTTAATAGGCAAACTGAAACAAAAAACTTAATTTGCAACTTTAAATTCGTATAGCATAATCTTTACAGTTGTTTGCTTATTTATTTAATTAAATAAAAGTAAAAAAAATTGAGCCTATATGTTGTACAACATATATTATTATAGGTGATTTAATACGGTGATTTCATTTTGCGTGTCATAGGTTTAACATTCCTGTTATTGGCCATATAACTTCACGCCATGTCTTACGAAAGCGGAGCAGGAAACAAAGTTGCGGGTGGAACCACTGAGGACTAATCTCTCTACTAGTTTGAAGGTGTAAGTAGGTGATGTGTTGCACTAACCCCAAATATTTAAAGACTATCTTTTTTTTTCGGTGGTAAAATCATCCAATGACATCCCCCGGTTCTTGGGCGGAGCGTGAGATAGTGTCAGACTTTTACTGACTAAAAACCCACTCCTGTTCCTTCTTAGCCTTCGTTCCAGGGCCCCGGGGTTCTCTTTCTCATCACCACGGCCCCAGTAGGGTAGTTGTTTTTTTGGTATTTAAATGCACACACAATGCCAGAAACACCGACTTCTGAAATTAGAGTTATTTTGAAAGTTTCATTGTTTTTTGTCGTAGTGAAGTCGGATTTTTTATAGTCAATAGAAGTCTGAAACGCCACATGAGTAATATTTTCCTAATGCTGACAACGTTTCAAACTAAAAATTTCAAACCGGAACCGATCAATCTAAAAATGAAACAGCGTTACATATATTTAAGCTCATACTGGTTTCAAAATCCTGCAGACGTGACGCATAGCCGGGTGCAAGAGAAAGTGCAGTCGTCACGCCGACAGTGCTTGCCAATAATTATATGGCCTAGCTTTGATTGGATGAGAGCCTGATAGCTGATCAGCTGTTATTAGTGTCAGGTATCGCAAGACAATGGTTTGGTAACTCAGTCTGAAAGTTTATGATGAAATACTGAATTAAAAATCTTTAGCTTGCTAGTAATAGGGATGGCTATCTGAGATCGAAGAATCGATTTTGTAGGTCAAAAAAGATTGAAGTTAAACAATGAACCGATTTTGCGAATGGATCTCAAAAACTTAAAATATATATATATATAAATGTTATTATTTATTATTATTGATTCTTTATTATTATTCCATTTATTTATTTTGTATACATATTCATTACATTTTTAAATGTTTCTTTAAAAAAAAACATTAAAAAATATAAAAAATAGTAGGCCACCGGCATCGGGAACAGCGTCCAAGCTACCGGTCTAATAGGTCGGGGCTGCTGAGAGAGGAATCTCCTAACAATGCGCGCTGTTTCCAGGAGTACTGCTTTCTAGATCAGGCCCTTGATCCAGCTGCCTAACGAGAGATTTATTATTATTATTATTGTACTTGAAATTAAGATTCTATTTTTTCCTTGCGTAATGTATAAACCTACATTTTTGTGAACTTACCCATGATACAGGAGTAATTCCTATTGTGAAACAATTAGCTTTCTTATTTCTTGAATGAATGTGTATCTGGTGGAAAGTGACGTCCCGAGGCTTTTGCCCAGCTGTGGGACAATCAGGACTAATTAGTAATTTTGCAAGGATCGGCTATTGGATTTAAGGTTGCCGCAGACATATAAATTACTAGCTTCTGCCAGCGGCTTCGCCCACGCGAATGTTAGTTTCTCCATACAAACTTCCAACCCCGGTTTTACCCCCTTAGGGGTTTTTTTTTTTTTTTTTAGGTGGGAAAATCATCTTATGACAAATCCCGCTCTTGGGCGGAGCGAGAGATAGTGTCAGACTTTTACTGACTAAAAACCCACTCCTGTTCCTTCGTTGCCTTCGTCCCAGGGTCCGGGTTTCGTTTTCACACTACCCATGGACCCCCTTAGGGGTGGAGTTTCGTAAAATCCGTTCTTAGCGCATGTCTACACCCTATAAGGAACCTACCTGCCAAATTTTAAGTTTGTAGGTGTTATTGTTTCTAAGATTTCGTGATTAATCAGTGAGTGGTATTTCGCTTTTATATATATTGATTCTATCTTGTAGAGTAATTTTGGAACAATTTCCATGAAAATGTATTGTAGCATTAACACGATACACCTTTCACTGTCACCTTTAATTGTTTCCTAAAGTTAACAACAATTAAAAAACCAATCAAATATTTATACACTTGTTCTATGAACTTTTATAACTACACGAGTGCAGTAAAACAAACTCAATTATGACGCAAATGTTAAGAAAATTTCCATTCCTTAGTAAATATGATCATTGTACTGAATTTCGCAATTACAATTAACGTTAATTTATTGCTGCAAGTAATTAAAAGTGTCGTGATAGCTCAGTGGTTAAGGCACCCGTCTCTCAAACACGAGGTTGTAGGTTCAATGAATTTTTCAATTCATGTATACCCCTGCCTCGATAAGCACGTGAAGCCGTTGGTCCCGGTTGTCATTTGTAGATCTTTGACAGTCGTTACAGGTAGTCAGACGCTAGCAAGTCTGACCATCAGTCTATCCAAGGAGTACCGTGCTGTCCAGTTACAAGGTTTTGGAGGTCTGGATAGAAGCCATCCGGTTGTACTGGAATCCGACCTCTACACAGTTAGGAAAGAGGCTAAGGTCTTTTTACATAGTATGCGTTTTTTTAACGTGCTTCGCGCTCTGGGTGGAGTGAGAGGGTGTGTCAGACTTTTACTGACTAAAACCACACCTGTGTCCTTTAATTACCCTTTGCGTTCTAGGACTACGGGTTTCCTTTTCAGAAATTCCCTGCGGTACTAGATAGCGGGCATCGGCCTTGCTAACGGTTTGCTGACATCTCTTTGAGGAGCGCGTTGATCACTACGCGCTGTTTACGACTGGGCTCGGTCCGGTTAATTACCGAAGGGCCGGATGGCGAGCTACCCATTGCTCGATGTCCGTAAGCCCGCGTCTACCGTGGCTAGTAGTCGGGGTCGGAATTACGGTTGCTGGGGTGTGAGGACCTTGGTTCCCTCACGCGTGCAGCCTCCTCCTTCGCATGGGTCCTTCTTGCATAGGAAGGATGACAGTAGTAGAGAGGAAAGGATAGGTTACATTGTATGGATCCGACAGCTGTCACTCGCACCATCCTACAGCAATAATTGTAGGGAAATGATGATCCCCAAGTGTCGCCATAATAACCGGTCCTGTGCGTCTCGCATCCAACGGATTCCCGTGACCCTCACCAGGTCATCGGTCCACCTTTTGCAAAGCCATCCAACGCTGCGTCTTTCGGTACGTGGTCGCCACTCCAGAACCTTTCGTCCCCATCGACCATCTATTCTGCGTGCAATGTGCCCTGCGCACTGCCACTTAAGTTTGGCGATTCTTTGGGCTATGTCGGTAACTCTTGGTTCTTCATTTCTGATGTGATCACACAATTGCATTTAAAAAAATCATATTATCGTAAGGAACACCCACAACATGTCTCTATATGATTAATTATACTAAGCCGATAAGTTACTAAGAATTGCCTGAACTGACCTCAGACCAGTGTAATTATCTCAGCCTTCACATTTAGGCATAGCCTTGGTTCTGGATTAGAAGTCTAGAACTCAGACTTCTAAGAAATGTCTACCTAACCTCCTTAATCTGGTTTGCTTAAATGCCGACTGGTATTTCAGTCTGGGCTATACTTCTTTTGTTTGTATTATCTTTTCTATGGCCCTAGATTTTAGCTAATATTTATTTGGCATAAATCAGAAGCAAAGCGAGCCTTTTAATGTTCCCATTGCTGGGACTCAGGCCTCCTCTCTAAGAGAGTGAATGGGCCGTAATCCACCACGCGGGCCCAGTGCGGGTTGGTGAATGTCACAGGTCTTCGAATTTTTGGTTCTAGGACATGCCGGTTTCCTCACGATGTTTTCCTTCACCGTTTTGAGAGCAGTGGTGATGAAATAAATTACACAAAGTAATGCGCCTGGTTGGGTTTGAACCCGCGACCTACAACTTTTAACTCGGGGCCGTTACCACTCGGCCACCACTGTTTATTTGGCATAATGCAATTATTTTTCATTATTTATTAGCTGCTGCCAGCGTCTGAAAGTAGAAAATGGTCCCAAGGGAACATAATCCCAGGATAAAATGGTTCCTATGCGCTTTTAAAGGACATGGTCTACCCGTGTTTAAAATTTCATCTAAATCCGTTCAGCCGTTTGAATGTGAAGAAGTAACAGACACACACACGCTCACAAATTTTCATTTATTTTAACTTAATGTCCAGTGGTGGTCCTCCTCCTCGAGTCTTATTCCTCACTACTGAGGATCGTGAAGTTCCCGCTGGATTAGCTTCTTATTGATGGTATCTCGCCGTCTGTGACGGTTCTTAGCGTCATGAAGAGCGACGTGCAATTGGGCGTCCAGTGTGGAGCGGACCTGATCTGCCCATCTTGCCAACCATGCCAGTTACGATGAGCTGTTCAAGGTTGTGGCCATTTTTCCTGGCAATGTGACCAAAGAACTGCAGTAGGAACTCTGCACATGCAGTAGTCGACTGTCTGATCTTGATGTTCAGTTCACGTAAGATAGAGAGGTTTGTACGGAAAGCAGTCCAGGAAATTCGAAGCATTTTCCTCCATCACCACATCTCGAAGGCATCAAATGCGATCGCGGTCCGCCTTTTTCGAAGTCCAAGTCGATACAATGTGGTAGGTGAGCACAATCAACAAATAACAGATATTTCAAATAAAATGAAGCAAATGAAAGTATCTCACCTGATGATAAGCGATGATATAGTCGGCGATGGAGTACATTTCCTTTGAAGATTTATGTACATAATTAAAGTACCACCTCCCCGATACCACTTAAGCTAACAATCTTCAACGCGCTCTTGGAGACCAACCCTGGATTGAACTTGTTTGCTGATGAATAGATGACGATATTGTTAAAAAGTTTGCGGTTCTGTGAGAAAACAGATTGAAAGGATAAGGCAACTTGTTTAAAGTTACTATTTTACATATTATACAACCAAGGCCCTAACTTTTTTGGTCTGTATCTATGAACGCGATAAATTCAAAACTATGAAACGGATTTTCTTGTTGTTTTTAATTACCAATAGACAGAGTAATTCATGAGAAAGGTTTAGGTGTATAATACATACAAAATTTAAAATTCAAATGTTTTTATTTCACACTTATAGGTACACACACACAGACACACACACACACACACACACAAACACACGGATACACACACAACACACACACACAGAACACACACACAACAGAACCAGCACACACGCGGACACAAGCAGCACAGAAGCTAGTGTACAGTTCCAAATTGGTCGTTTCCTATGGAGAAGAACCTGCAAGAAACTACATAGTTACTCTTTAAAAAAACATGTTGTTCTTACAATATTTCCATATTACAGTATTAGTAGATATTATGTAAGAACAGTGTAGACCAGTCAATATTGTACTCAAAAATAATCATAATAAAAAGTGAGTCGTAATAGGAAGTAATCTTAGAATTCACGGAATCTACAATGTTCTCACATTCACATTATAAAAAAGAGGCTATATAAAAAAAGCAAGAAAAATAAATAATTACAATTATCAATAAATGAGACGTTAATAAAATAAGTTACTAACGAATTTATGGTGGTTGGGATTTAATAATATAAAAAATATTGCAAAAACAATGTGTTGGAGAAAATAAAGTATATGTAAGTATATTACTACTAATGTGGAACAGTTAATAGACACATTTACACTAGTGCAGAAGCAGTCAATGAAAAGTAGAGAAAAACCGAGAATTTAAAAGATTTCTATCAAGTGTGCGAAGCTGGGACGACCCACCAGATAAATGATTTCACAAATATAATAATTATGCTGAGTGAGTCTCAAGAACGACAGATGACAGGCTGGCTGACTCATCGACTTGACTAAAGTACCAGGAAACCCGAACTTCAAGGAGGTTCGACCTTTATACTTGCCGAAGGATGACGTCACCGTACAACCCCTGACGTCACACTGAGGCTGCTCGATACACAGCGTCATTCATCCTTTGACGTGGGTCATTACGATCGCCTGACCAAGTCAACAATCCATACATTCTTCGAGTTTCCTTCTGCCAAGAATAGCCATCAATTGAGCGATCCAAGGCAAGTAAATGGTCTTGTTATCTGTACCGCGTATGGTAATCAATCTCGCGAGTGGCGCGATGCAGCCGGCCGTTGACCCGCGCCCCTCCGAAATGCTGATCAGGTGATACCTATATCGTAAGAGTTATTATACTTGATGGTAAGTCAGTTGATGTGATTGCAGGTTAATGTGGAATTTGGGGTATTATTGTGGTCTGAGAGACATGTTTATTGTTATTATGATTGTTTACGGACTTACCCACGCTCTTATTTCGGGATTGTATTTGTATCTAATATCGTCACCAGATCAGCTCGGGAAAATACACGTCCGGAAATAATTGGGTAATTCCGATCTGTGAATTCGTAAACAATGACACATGACTGTATAATTAGGTCCAGTTAAGGCGTAAAGTCCTTTGAACATCTGGGCGAAGTTAAGTGTACACTATTCGTACTGCTGCCGGCCGCCTGCGCCCGCATATAGCTCCACTGACCTTAAAAACCATTTTCTTTGCAAAATATTGACTGATTTACATATGCTATGTATATTTTGAAGAACATTTAACCACCGATTTTTTCTTTATGTAAATATATGTATTTCTATCAAAGCCGTTGAAAGGAGTAGGGTAAACAAATGAAAAATATCATGTTGTTAAAAAATATTCTTTGGCAAATGTACCTATTAGTCGTACGAAAAAATCATATGTTAAAAATGTTGTATATGAATCTATAATCATTTTTTTTTTCAATCTACTAACCCAGCCGTTACCGAGGAGTAAGTTTCAGAAAGTCGCTGTTTTATGGCATTAAATGGGAGTAAGGTACTTAAGGTAAATTAAAAATCTAGGGGCTGCACAATTAAAATTGTCAGTTCAATATCGGACAGCAAGGTAAAAAAAAACATATTTGCGGTAATGACATTAAAACCATTAACATAACATTGTTATTTAGAGAAAGCCTAAAATGTGATATTTTAATTTTTTGACGTTTTACCTTGTCTCTAAGTTAAGATAATAGTTTTAATGAGTATAGTAATTGTGTAAATGCATACATGTCATTATCGCAAATATAATTTTTATTACCACACTACACACTATACTGAGCTGCAAAACTTAAAAAAAAATGAATTTTTTGGCCACCAGTCTTTTGGGCACATTACCAAGCGACAGCGGTGTGGAGGAGTTTTTTGACCCGAAATTTTAGTTAGTTTTAATTAGTGACTTTTTATTTTATTTTACTGTAGTTATAGTTAATAGCATTTTTTTAAAGTTAATTACATGTATAAAAAGAAAATAAAATATATCAAAGTTTCCAAAATGATCCCCTCCACCGCCAACTGCTTTAAAATAAACAGTTACAGATTGCTCCAATCGTATTCAAATCACAATTCCGTTCAATCACAATCAGAGCAACTCATTAATAGGAAAAAACCCATTGTCTGTCCAACTCATGAATGAAACTGGCCAACATTCGATCACCACTCATTCCCATCGATCAAGAACTGACTCACCAGCCATACATACTGCCTATTCGAACACAGACGTACAAATACCAGCTAGATACGGTTAAGTTTACAGCTTTTTGCAATCACATATGGCTTGATTGACACCGCCAGATGGTGAAAACTTACCATTTTTGGGTAGACAATTTGAAAATACGATACTAAAAAACTGGTAAAGTGCGAGTGGGACGCGTACGCGAAGGGTTCTGTACATTAAAATCGAGTAAAAAACGTTACTTGTATGACACCTTTTAATTTTTTATATTGATTTTATTGTGGATAAGCTCTCGCTTGGCCATTATCTCACCTGATGGAAAGCGACGATGTGGTCGACGATGGAACACGCTTGCCTAGAAGTAACCTATTCATTCTTGACTTAAAGATCCTCAGGTTGTAGCTATTACGAAACATAGATACTGGCAAGGAGTTCCACTCCAGAGCTTTACCCACATTGAATGTTTTCCCATATTCAATATGTAACGGTAACATCGCCGTACATCTGGTGGTCCGATGATGGAACTTTGTTTAAATTTTATTAATTATTGTTGTAGCGGCAATAAAAATACACTTTCTGTGAAAATTTCAACTCTCTATCTCTTATGGTTTATGCGACACAGTCTGCTGACAGACGGACAGTAGGAGGCTTAGTAATAGGTTCTTGTTAACACCCTTCGGGTACGGAATCCTAAAAGAGACAATTTTGTGTTTTTATTGCTGCCGTTTTTAATGTTGTGTTTACAACATTCCCATCGACTGATGAAACTCTCGACTCATAATCGACGTTCGTCTTCTAAAGTGATGCTATCTCTTGGCGGCATACCAAGCTTTAATTATCGTGCTTCTGTAAGTATTTACTAAGCTGTCTAATTAAACAAGTCTACGAGAAAACATTGTTTGTTCAACTATCAAAGGTCAATATTTGTTCGTAGTGGACATCGGGAACTGGTAAACGAGTACCGTTTAAAATGGTTTAAGACGAGAAATTCATTTTGTGACTCGTTGTTTAAATCTATTTACATAAAAGCGAAATTCCACTCACTGATTAATCACGAAATCTCAGAAACTATAACATCTACAAACTTAAAATTTGGCAGTAATTTCCTTATAGGGTGTACACATCCTCTGAGAACGGATTTTACGAAACTCTACCCCCAAGGGGTAAAACGGGGGTTGGAAGTTTGCATGGAGAAACCTATTTTCACGCGGGCGAAGCCTATGTAGTATGTGTGCGTGTATGTGTATGTTTGTGTGTGTATGAGAGTGTTTATGTGTGTGTTAGTTTTTAATCGTATTATGTTTTGAACACACTATCTATCTAGCATTTATCCTGAAGAATAACCTATATTTTTCTGATTCTGTTTACTGCAGTGGATTATATACTTTTGTACATTATAAAACTCGCGATTAGCTCCCGTAGTTCTTTTTAAATCAGATGAGATCTAGCTTGTACTGTTTCCTAGCTGGGTAAAAGCCTCGCTCCATTCTTTCCACTGTTCCCGGCTCTGAGCCATTTCTTGCTAATTCTTGATGAAGACATTTATGTCGTCCCGAAATCTCGTTCGTGGTTTGCCGTGACCCCGTTAGTATTATATAGGGTGACTGGTAATTAGTGACCGATATTTAAACACGTGATTGTACTCATGATCACAAACAACTTTCCCAAAGAAACTTTTTTTTTAGACTCATTAGTTTTATGACAATAACAAAACAGTTGTTCGAAATTCGCATGCGCGCGCTTGCTACCGCTCAGCTATTAGCCGCGTAAGGCCATTGTCTCATGAGTATATAAAAAAGTTTTTTTAGGAAAGTTATTTGTAATCATGAGGACAATCACGTGTTTAAGTATCGGTCACTAATTACCAGTCACCCTATATAAAATATAAATAATGTTTGGTGTCTTATCATTGTTCTAAATGTAATTTATGGCCAATTTGATGTGCTTCCCGAAAGGGTTATCTCACTCGTTTCTATTTGTTTTCATCACTGCGATTTGGTGGCGACCTTGATCCTTCTGCCAGTTAGTAGTTAGACTTTGATTTCTCTTATCAGCACACTATCATGCAATTTGCAAATGTGGCTTAACCTTTTGATAGCCACATTTAAAAAGCAAAAGTGTGCTCTCGACGCCAAGCTTCGATTTAATACTTCTGTCATGCAGTCGTGACCTTGGCGTACTGGACACATTTTGCTTTGTCATTTATACATGACTATTGAAATTATATTTATTTTTATAAATTGGTTTAGACCAAAACCGTTATACCTACGCAAGAAAATAATATTTCAAAACAAATTGAAGTTACTTACTGTTTTCTATCTGACTATTCTGGGTGATAATATATCGAAACAAGCCCAGTAGTTACAATCTCTTTAAAAGTCCAGACATTACCTTGGTCATTCGATAATTAAACGAGGACTAAAGGTGGGTCGAAGCTAGAGGAGCCGAGCATGAATGTTGATTTGGGAGAACGCTGTAGACTCCACGAATTCTTATATTACTTCCTATTACGACACACTTTTTTTTTTAAATGATTATTTTAATGGTGCTTTTGGGTATAATATTGAGTGGTCTACACTGTTCTTACTTAATATCTATTAATACTGTAATATGAAAATATTGTAAACAACCACTTTTTTTAAAAGAGTATCCATGGAGTTTCTTGCCGGTTCTTCTCCATAGGAAACGACCAATTTGGAACCGTGCCTATGTGAAATAAAAATATTTTTGATATTTGATTTGATTTTTGAATGCAGCATGAACCGAGTACGAACGCAGCATGAGCTGACCTCAAATTCATGTAGTGTGGATCAACTCTAGAGGAGCCGAGCACGAACGACACTACATTCGAATTTGAGCTCGGCTTGTGCTCAGTCCGTCTAGCATAGATCCACCTTAAGAATGTCTAAGATGTTAATTAGTATTTTGAATGAGTCTGCGTTTCTTTTGTACATCCAGCACCATCCAGTTCATCCGCATCTTGGTGAATGTAAAATATTCGATTAATCGTCCGTGTCGATCGAATACTCTAATTGGGCGTCAGATCGATGCGTGTGGAAAACAATGAGCCCCGATTAGCGTACAGAATGCCGAACTTGCGGCCGCCAACGTTATGGGCAGCATTAGATGGGCAGATTTCGCAGGTAATTTACACACATATAGTAAAAGTTTTTTTAATAGTCCGTGGTGAACATGCTTAGATAAATCTAAAAATGTACGTGTATGTGTTGTGTAATGTGTGTGTGTGTGTGTTTGTGTGTGTGTGTGTGTGTGTGTGTGTGTGTGTGTGTGTGTGTATGTATGTGTATGTGTTGTATGTAATGTAGGCTAGGTATTTTAATAGATATCTCTCAATTACCTAAACTAATTTGACAGCTGGACAACTATAGTATTTAGTTTTGAGACCACAAAAATACATCAGAAACTACTTTATTCTACACCCAGACACAGAACAAATGATCGTGCACAGCACATATACATTTGTCTTGGGTGGGGATCGAACCCACGACCTCCGGCATAGTAGTCAGGGCCACTAACCACTAGACCATCAGGCCAGTCATTAGTGATTTGTTTACCTTGGCTAAAAGGAAATCTCACTGCGTCAGTAAGTCGGTTCCCTATACATATTAGATCGGTTTCCGGCGCAACCTAACTCTCGCTGTTAGAGTCTAAATCTAAATGACCTTTAAATACTTTCACTAGGTTACGCTGCTACTGAAAACAACCTCAACTTCGAAGGAAAAGATCGTTTGGAAGAGCCACTGCGACTCTGGAAATACAAAGGACAACTGAAAAAAAACGAGTGGGTTTAATCAATAAAAGTATATTTCTTTTCGCTCCACCCAGAGCGGGAGAAGTTATTTGATGATTTCCCACCCTCAAAACAAAGGACGATGAGCAATGGGTAGCTCCCCGTCCGGCCATCCGGTAAGGACTGGATGTCAGCAAAACCGTAGTGGCCCAGTGGGGCTGATGCTCGCTAGGGCCACGGGGTATTTCTGAAAAGGAAAGCTGTGGTCCTAGAAAGGGTAATTGAAAAATGTAGATAAAATATACTCTTTGTTGTACACCAAAAATATAATTACAATGGGAACTTAAAATTGTCACAATGGTCGGCCTTATAATGTTCCCACTGTTGGGACTCAGGCCTCCTCTCTAGGAGAGGGAATGGGCCCTAATCCACCACGCGGGCCTAGTGCGGGTTGGTAGGTGTCACATTTCTTCGAATTTTGGGTTCTAGAACATGCCGGTCGTTTTGAGAGCAGTGGTGATGAAATAAATTACACAAAGTAATGCGCCTGGCTGAGTTTGAACCCGCGACCTACAACTCGTAAGTTGGGCCGTTACCACTCGGCCACCACTGCTCTCAATCTCACCTGATAAAGTTACCTGATAAAGGCATCATATATACGAGAAATCCAATCTTATCAACAGCGGAGATCTTCACAACAAGTTTTGGATGCACCGACTCACTGAGTATATTCATCGAAGCACATCTCAGTAACGGATACACCAATCTCAATGGAACTTTCCTGCTATGACTGGCCCAGGTTCTCCGTACCTGCAAAAAAACTATAACAAAATCGACCCAGTATTTCAATACTTATATATGTACTCTAGTTCTCCTTCTACGAATTTAGAACCGGTTGGGTGACAGAATGCGTCAGATCTTATGAAGCTTTTAGCCTTTAGATACGATATCTATATTGTGAAATTAAGTTTCACTTGCATTACTCATTTGTTTTCTTTATCATATTAAATGTCATTTGTTTTTGGTGGGTTTGCTAATAGGTTGCAGTGAAAGGAGTGCGGGGGAAGATGAGGTAAGCATTCAGCTTAGAACTTGGCAATGTCTGGCCATAAGACTAGATATTCGGATTTATAAAAGAGTGTCCATGGAGTTTCTTGCACATTCTTCTCCATAGAGATCAACGTTTTGGAATGTTCAATTATCATAATTTTTTTAACTGACTGACATCTTTACAATTCAGAAGTGCCTGTTGGTTTATTTGAAATAAATGCTTTGAATCTTAGCTTGTAATGGCATCTCTGAGACTATTAATTTCCCATTGTGCCAAATAGGTTGCCTTTGGTGACCTGTACATTTTTTTTTTGTAGTTAGGAAAATGACATCCCCCGCTCTGGGCGGAGCGAGAGGGCGTGTCAGACTTTCACTGACTAAAAACCCACCCCTGTTCCTTCGTTGCCTTTCATACCAGTCTAAAGTTGCTGTCGCAATACTTAGTGGGACTTGTCTTACTCTAGGTAGAGCAATAGGGTGTTTCACACTTTTACTAACTAAAACCCACAGTGTTTCTCCAGTTGCCCTTTACGTGAGCCACGGTAACTCTTTCGAACAATTCCTCAGCACTGGTAGGCATCGTTCATAACGGGCAATCATGCTGATATCTCTTTGAGACGCGCGTGCAATACAACGCGCCGTCGACCCGAGCTGGGTACTTACTGGATCACGAGCTACCTATTGCTCGCCGTCCACAACCCTACACCCGACGCCCGGGGCATCTCCGGCTAGTGGAAGTACCTGAAATATGGTATACCTCTATTACTCAGTCTTCTAGAAAAAAAAAAAATATTACGGGAAACGACAAAATTCTAAGTTACCTTAAAAATAATATCAGTTCATTAGTCCTAACAAGGAAAGACCTATCTAATTTTGCAACTTTAATTAAAACTAAACATTAAAACAAATTATTTTCGTTATTATTACATAGTTTAATCTAGTTACTGTCCTTGTCTACATTAAATACAGTTTGCTCTCTAATATAATATCTGTTCTACTTTTCCAAATAGTAAAACATGAATTAATTTGAACATGAATTTTGACATTTGTTGAACATTGATTTATAACCTTTAAATCAGCTTTAATATAAATAGACATATTGTGAAATGTCTAAATAGACATATTATTTTGCTTAACCCGGCTAATTGGAGCGTCTGTTACCAACATATATGTACCAGGGGCGCCGACTCCGTGGGTGCTCGGGGGCTCGAGCACCCATGAGAAATAAACAGTGGGTGTCGAGCACCCCTAAGAATAGACATCAAGAAACAGATCAGTAATCAATCGCCTTTTAGGTTACGTATAAATTATAATATTTCTTGTTAATAAAAACTAGTTTAATTTTTATGTAATGGTTTTATTTTATATTTTTATCAAACATAATTAGTAATTAAGTACGCAGTATGTAAGTAGGACATTTATATGTTTGTCGGTCGATCATTGTGCATTTCTCTTCTCACACTTCGCCACTTTTTCGATTCCATCTCAATATCTAAAACTTTCAGGCAATGTATGAAATATTATTTTTTGTCCAATTTGTCAAGTATTCTATGCAATGCCGAATGTCCTTCGGCAATGTTTTAAAGACGTTTGTAAGTAAGTTGAGCCGAAGGAGCGGGGGGCTCTCCAACCTAACCTAACACAAGAGGGATAACGATGTCCATGTTCCTTTGAACCTAGCCTGTCCATTTTGGGATGCCTTAATTACCCGAGCTCACTTCATTCACTTTTAGATTAATTAGGTTAGGAGCTGACGGAGTCGTGTAGTCCCTGACGGTACACACTTCCCACATTTTATCTATCCTTCAATCTCTCGTGGCATACTGTACCTACCTAGAACACCTAGGTATTATATACATTGACTAGGCAGGGTGCATAACAATAAAAAATAGATACAATATTTTATACATTGCATTATATGGAATGACTAGGCATTCTACACAATAGCTTGCTGGTTTCAAGACACACAATAAGCAGTTTACTCCGTTATGAAGACGTGTAGGTGATATTTGACATTAAGGAGGCTCTCACACATACCATACATTACATCAGTAGGAACTCATAAGTGTTTTATATCTAGTTTGTTCTAGTTTCGTTATTGACATTTAAAATATGCAGTTCCACATAATTTAAACTCTAACCATATTCAAAAACTATAACAATATGTAGAACAATTCAGTGAGAGTAGATCGCCTACAGATCATTGTGGAACCCAATGAGTCACTTTCGATAGCAGCCGGTCACAAGCTATGCCTCCCTGGTACCTAAGCGGGCCGCGCACTGGAACTAATCGGGAATTTTGACGCTTTATAACAGTTTAATTATTTATTAGCCCAGTTATTGTTATAGTTTATGGATCTACTGTCGAATAATAGAAAAAGAAAGTCGGTTGGAAAAATATTTGTTTGTAATGAAAAAAGTCGGATATATTAAAATTTGTACGTGTATCTACGGATGGGAGACTTCTGTGTTGAATCCATGATTGTTAGAATGACTGGACAAATTGTATCTTAATCTCATGATGCGACTAGACAGAGCCAGTCTGTGTCTGGTGGCGGGGAACATCACCGGACTCTGCACACTGAATTCACACCATCACACAATTGGCATTCCACACAGGTATCACCGATGCACGCATACGAACTCTAGGATCCCCGAATTCCCTTACAGATGCCCTGAAAAACCTGAGAGTCCTAATTAGTTTTTGGAGAGAGGTGGGCTGGTTGGAATAAGCCCACCAAAGGTTGCCACCATGGCCCACGAACAACGGTCCTATGAATTTGGAGTTACATTTATTAGTTACTATCTCTTAGGTTAAGATAGGTCACCTCCTTGGTCTCATGGAAAAATTTCGGCCTCCCAAAACACGCTTGAAAGAACAGTTGCAGATTAAATACAGTAACATTAATCAACATACTTAAAACCGGTTACTACAAGTGATAGCGACAAAGCATATTATGTATAAAAAAATCTTGACAGACAGAAGACCACAGCCTCGTTATGAGCAGACAGCAGGGCGCTGTCTTTCTACAAAATGGCCGACAAGCCTAAACTGTTGTAATTGAATGATATTATGATAGTTTGGTTGTGGTTTCGCTCATCGTTATTTATTACTCCACTTCTGTAAGTGATTTATGCCCTATTTCATTTTTGGCCTATGAAATTATAGTAAACAGAAGCGATTACAGTAATCAACCATGGTAAATATCAGTGAGTCATTGATGATTGAAACAGCTGTTGTTGTCAATTGGATCTTATGCTGAAGGTTTTGTACGTCTTTTGCAAATCTATAAATTGATAAGGCTTATAATTTTAAAGGTTCTGGGGTGGCGACCATATACCGGAAGACGGAGCGTTGGAATGGCTCCAAAAAGGTGAAGCGACGACCTGCTGAAGGTCACGGGAATCTGATGGTTGAGAGACGCACAAGACCGGTCATTGTAGCGACACTTGGGGGAGGCCTATGTCCAGCAGTGGCTGAAATGATGATGATGATTTTAACCGTGATAACTTAAGTGTTTCAGGCCAATACTCCGATATATCAAAGCTTAACCACTTAACACCAAGCAAATTAAAAACGATATTTACGACTAATTGGCAATAAATCTCAAACCAATCATACATAAAAAAAACAATTACGAATATGATACATTAGAGATCACTAACCATCGCGTTGACGTAGCAACAGTCGTGATATCGCTCCATTTTTTTCTTAACATAGACTGACTAATCGGAAAATAACCAAGAAAGTAATAGCATGTGTGAGTGTACGCCGCGCCGACGCGTAGGTGCGCCCGCGCAGTGAAATGTGAACGAAACAAGCGCTAAAATCAATATACAGATTGGTTCAGAAGTTCTGCTGTGGGAGAGTTCGAAAGAGTCACCGCGCACCTAGAAAGCAAAGGGTACCTGCAAGAACACGCTTGGGTTTTAGTCAGTTGATAAATGATAATGATAAATGATATTTATTCTGCAAATCTATATATATAAAAGGAGAAACTGACTGACTGACATATCAACGCACAGCCGAAACTACGGGGACTAGGAGCGTGAAATTTTGCACAAGGTTCCCTTTTATGACGTAGGTGAGCACTAAGAGAGGATTTTTCAAAATTCACCCCCTAAGGGGATGAAACGAGGGTCCAAAGTTTGTATGGAGAAACTTACTTTCACGCGAGCGAAGCCGCTGGCAAAGTGCTAGTAGGTTTATAAAACACTTTTACACGTCAATTTTTTAATAGCACATTAGCTAAACAACAAGCTAGTGAGGCTTCTGCATTATCTTCTTTCCGCCAATAGCTAATGTGCTTTTGATCAGTGGGAGGGTATATTAACATTTTCTTGATTGACGTTGGTTGACTGTATTTACTTTATATTTTGGGGGCAACGGTCGCATTTTGGCAGTTGTGTGATGAAGTAATCATAGTGTGTATTTATGTTTTAAAGACTTGGTTATATTTTTGTTCATAGAAAATTACTTATGCAATATGGTGAGTATTTTGTCTTTCATTTTTATTTAAGACTAGTTGACCCAGCGAACTTCGTACCGCCTAACAGTCAATATAGTATATCTTTCGATATATTCAACCGATTGTGATGAAACAAAGCCTAAGTAATATATCAAGTTACACACAATTTTAACATATAAAAGCTATCTACATCGATTTCGTACATTTTACGTGATGCGCGCGCAACTAAAAACTTGTGCAGATTTATTATAATTATTTAAAGATTTTACAGAAACAACATCTTTTCAATCTAAAATCTGTTTTATTCCAGGGTTGCGGGAAGAGTTAGCGAGCCTCTGAAACGTAAAAGTCAACTGGAGGAACACAGGTGGGTTTGGTCAGTTAAAGTCTGACACTCACTCTCGCTCCACCCGGAGCGGAAGAAGTCATTTGATGGAAGTAATATAGTGTTAACACATGCTCGAACTTGGTACGGACAGACCAAATCCGCCTTTCTCGATCGTCGAATCGAGCTTTGTTTTTTAGTTAGGAAATCATTCAATGACTTCTCCCGCTCTGGGTTCTAGGGCGTGTCAGACTTTTACTGACTAAAATCCACTCCTATTGTCTTTCTTTGTCTTGCGTTCCAGTACCACGGGTTTCCCTTTCGGTAGTGAACCCATGGGTACCTACGGTTTGTAAGTTCGAGCGTGTGTTAACTATTGGAGAAACTCTCAAAGATTCCTAATTAAACAAATTCCAAGTCAATTTTTCAAGATCTGGACAGGAGCGAACGTAATTAAAATGAGGGTAGTATTAAAGAAGCTTTTATATGCAGTCACAGGGCCGCCATGGTCACGATTGTTGATTTTTTCCGTCCGTCTCCCTCCCTTTGTGCCTTCGTAATTAGTGAGCTTATCCGATGACTGGAGATGTCAGCTTCCTTCATATAATCACTCCATAAGGGTTTTGTTAAGCCACTTTGATCTTTTTACCGTTTTTCACAAGGCTATTGTTAGGTTGAACGATGTTAATTCCGGGGTCATGACGGAATGCGGAATAATGTAACAATCTGTTTTGGGATTTGAACAGGAGCAGAAACTAAAATTTCTTAAGGTTTCGTATATACTAAAACTAAAGCTCCCTAATTCTCGCTCGCTCGCTTGACATTTCAACACGTTATGGTAAGGTCTCTGGTACTTATACCATATGAAACTTAATTGATTCCGGATTATCCAAAGACAATATAAGCAACTGTATAAAGGGCTATCGCTATTTAGAGCAAGCCGAAGCTGCGGTGGTGAGCGTTAAAACCATCTGCGACGATAAGTTCGCGCCGCCCAAACCCCGCAGCGCCAGAGCCGGTACAGAAACAATGCTTGCTGCATGTTGCATGCCTGCTTGCATACTGCATGTCTGCTTTCATGCTGCATGCCTGCTTGCATGTTGCATGCTGCATGTCTGCTTGCACGCTGCATGCCTGCTTGCTATGCTGCAATAAATCCCCTGCATGCTGTAAAACGCATCTGCCATTAGTTATTTAATTCTACCCCCTCATACTATACATAATATTATACTTTTCTCTGACGATCCCTTTTGAACTCGATTATCCTCATCATTCTTCATTAAATTTATTGGTTCTGGGTCGACGAGACACCATATATTGAATACAGTTCAGTCTAGACACAACTCACTTACTCACTTTTAATTACTAAAAACACATCTGTGTCCTTCAGTTACCCATTGCGTTCTAGGAACAAGGTTTCCTTTTCAGAAATTCCTTTTCGACATTCCCATACATAATAAAATAATGTAGTAGATGTCTCTCGGTGAAAGAATTTTCAAAATTTTACCTATCAGTAGATCCAGAGATGAGCTTCAAGAAACTAATAAAAAAATTGACCACTTTACAATAGCTGTTCGATAGCTTAAAAGACCATTGTTCACAACAATGATGTCTAGTCAGCCATTTTGGATTTTTCAACCAAAATCTCAAACAAAATGGCGGGATCTTTTATACAGATTCGCGGTTGTATCCCAATGCTAACAACTTGCTTCTCTCAAAAGAATGAAGACAGATCGTGAACGATCAAGCAAAAGATAAGTCGATTCTAATTTATATAGAAGACAGGTTCTTGCCCGTGATTTTGCCTGCGTCAGACTCGTAAAACAGCACAATGCTATTTGGTCACTATATTTATTTATTTAATTAAACTTAAAGTTTACTGTGGTGGTACTGTATAGACCGACTAATCACTCATTTTTATTCTAAAATATATGTAACCTAAGTTTCTGCTTATAACATCAGCTATCTACCAGTGATAATACCTTCTAAATCGGTCCAGCTGTTACAGAGATAAAAATTTAAAAAAAAATGTTTGTCTAGGCATGGAATAAACTTTGGGGTATATAATTGGGATCGACTTCCAGTTTAATCGGATGCGGCTGGATACCCGTGTTTTGCACGACGCTACTGCCTATCAGACCTCCACAACCCAGTTACAGGACATCACGATACTCCTCGGATAGACTGATAGTCAGACTTTCTAGCGTCTGACTACCTGTAACGACTGTCAAAGATCTACGAATGACAATACTTTCATATGCATTAGTAAAGAAAGATTATTTTGATATCACAAACAGACACTTAAATTTTATTTATATGTATAGATAATTTCTTTGAACCACTTTAAACACACTCCTAAGTGTTTTAAGCACTCGCGCTCCGTAAACATTTGTATTTTTTGTCCATTCCGATCTCGATTCTAGAATTATATCGTTGTAATAACTGCGGAGTGCTGAGGTCCAACGCTCCCGATAGCTTGTATTACCTATTCAAATAATAGACGATTCATCATTAACAAGAAATGGACAGCAAAAAATGTAGTAGGAATAGTCCGTGCGCAAAGTAATGGTTCCGTCAATTATTTTAAAGATTTAAAGAATACGGTTACGATAGAAACATTATTTTGATTATTTTTCTCGATATCAAGTTCACTACTATGAAGGAAGGAATTTGAACTAGTCTGCCCTCCCTAGCCAAGTTACAATCGTTTTGTTCGCGCCAAACGCCTCGAGTAGGCCACGCCTCCGATTCCTTTATTCTGACGTCATCTCAACGTGGTCAGAACAAAGAATCGGAGGCGTGGCCTACTCGAGGCGTTCGGCGCGAACGAAACGATTGTAACTTGGCTAGGGAACTGGTCTGTTTATAAAAAAAAAAGATATTTATTACTACATTAAGTTTGAACCAACAACAACAACATGGTTTGTGACATAAGAAACATTTTTGATGAATTTGGCACCCAATGTAAGATTTAACACAGCGTCTTCGCCTATCATTTAAACATTTTATAACATTAATCTTAAGACGAACATAACATATTTATAATATTAATATAAGATTTTTTACTTTAAATGTGTATGTGTGAAAATGTGTATGTCATGGTGTGTTTATTAATATCTTAATAACATCCAGAACTCATAGTATACCAACGAGCAATGGAGCCAGGGGCGCCGACTGCGTGGGTGCTCGGGGGCTCTAGCACCCATGAGAAATAAACAGTGGGTGCCGAGCACCCCTGAGAATTGAAACCACGAAACAGATCAGTAATCACCTTTTAGGTTACGTATAAATTATAATATTTCTTGAAAAAGGTCTCATTTTACATTTTTATTAAACATAATTAGTAATTAAGTACGCAGTATGTAAGTAGGACATTTATTTATTTGTTGGTCCATCAGTGTGCATTTCTCTTCTCACATTTCGTCACTTTTTTGAGTCATCAAATGAGCATGATGGGTTTTTTTAAAAGCGGCTCCTGAATGGAACGCAGTATACTAGGTGTTAAATTAACGTATTGAGACTGAAACACTATACCTACTGCGCTCCAATACCAGGACAGCTGATGTAGCTCCAGAGCTAAGTTAACAAGTTCAAATTCTTTGAAACTCCTGTAATTCTGTATGTGTATCACGTTTTTCAAAAAAAAAAAACATCTAACTCGGAACTGGCAGCGGTGGCTCCTTTTTCTGCAAACTGTAAAGTCAACTGAAATGGCTTCCTCGGCGCATGCAGGCAAAGAGCCAAACTCTTGTTTTTGCTTCCGCAGTAAATTCTACATTTAAGACATGCACACGGAGACTTTTTGTACAATTTGGCCGCGCATTTGTTTTGATAGTGAAGAAACTTGAGAAAAGCAGAGTCGGGCTTTCGAATCTAGTTGAAAGTGCCAGGTAGCCCGAAAATTTAAGTTTTCTTTGGTTTTTTTGCATTTTACAGGACAGTGTCAAATTGTATGTTGATAAAAATATCATTGGCGGCTGTGACACGTATTTATTTGCGGAATTAATAATAACAAAAAAACAAATGAAATATCTTGACTTAGCACATGAGGTTGTCGGCATGTCGAATGTGAACTCGGCTGTCAATGTGCCGATTGTTGTGACCGCCGATGGCTTGATGGTCAAAAGCTTCGACGACCATCAGCCGAATCTGCCGCTGCGCGGTTGGATCAAGGGCCTGATATAGAAGGCAGTAACGACGTAGCGTGGCGTGGATCTAATGTAGCTCTACAAGTCTAGTTGCCATATAAATGTATGGAGACCGACGCGCCCAGATCGGCGTACGTGGCACTCATGTGTGCAGTATAGTTCAACCTTTATCCACGTAAAATAATTACTTTCAATAAACACGAATTCGGAAGAATCTACAAAAGACTTTCCGCGACGGTTTCCGTTCGAACGGGACTCTAAAAAAGAAAATGTATCTCAATGTATCAGTGTGGGAGTTTAGTTCCTTGAACTGTTCCAAATGACACATTCAACTGATACTAATTTAAACTCCGTTTCGTAAAGAATAAGGTTGATTTTCGGATGGCAGTTCACGACCACCTGCGCGTCAAAGGCCTGCCTTGCTAATATCTGTTTCACTGGTAAATGTTTTAAGCTAGTCATCTAGACTTTTTTTTGTTTTATTATAAGATTAGATCGGTCTATCTTATTATTTTGCGCAGCAAGTTAGCGCGCTGTTTCATGTATTGTTAGGTTCTAAAGAGTACCTAGGTCCTATTTACTAGATTGTGGTTGGAATATTTGTAATCGATTTACATTGTTGTGGTGTAAATTCTTTCGAGGAAGTAACGGAATTCGGTTAAAAAGGGTGACCAGGCCGTTGCAAACCAACGTCTAAACCAAGGTGACTTTGCTAGTTTTAATCCGTGTAAACAGCAGTTGTAATCCATGACCTTCAACGCCCTTGGTTGGGAGGCGCGTTTTCCCAACCAACGAACGTGTTGGCGCGGGGTTTACATCCATGTAGCCGCAACATACCTAATACATAAACTAATATCGCGCTAGTTTGCAACCGTCCGGTCACCCCTTAAGTCCTAAGTTTTGTTTTGTCATTTGACTTGGAGAGCACAATAAAGGCACATTTGTACTAACCTCAAATTAGTAACCGCATTTAGTTCTACGAATTAAAATCGGCTTTTTTTGTGTCAGTCTTTAGGAAGATGTCAGAAACTAATTAGTTTTTTATAAACGTTGCCCCGCACTAGATATGACTTCTGTATCGTGAGCTTTTTGTTTTTAGGTGGGAAATCATCCAATGACTTCTCTCTGACAGCGTGACAGACTTTTACTTACTAAAACCCACTCTTATTTGCCTTCGTTCCAGGACCCCGGGGTTCTCTTTCGCACAAACCATTGCCCCAGTAGGCTTCTACCCTGCTGGGCCCCTACAGTTTGGCTGACATATCTTTTCTCTTTGAGGCGCTCGTGGAACATTACGTTCCGTCGACGACTCGGGCTTGGTCCGGTCGGTTACCGGACGGCGAGATACCCATTTCTCGCCGTCCGCAAGCCCTCTGTATCATAAATTCACATACACAGACCAACTATCTGTAGGTCATATAAATATTTGTTCCATGCGGGATTTGAACCTGCTACACACAGCGCAGCAGCTAATCCCTAGTCTCTAAGTCAAGAGTGTATAGGTTATTTCTAGGTAAGTGTGCTCCATCGTAGACCACATCATCGCTTATTTACCATCAGGTAAGATAGTAGTCAAACGAAAGCCTAAAGAAAAGATAAACTTAGAAAAATACACATGAATATACCTACTGGTTACTGATAGGTCACTCCTGCCCCCCTAGCCAAGTTACAAACGTCATCTCAATCCCAATCGTCACGTGGTCAGAACAAAGGAGGCGTGGCCGACTCGAGGCGATCAACTTAAAGAGAATCGTAACGAAACGGTTGTAACTTGGCTAGGGGGGCAGTACATTTTAATATTAACCAAAAATACAGCCACAAAAATCAAGTCATCCATTTATCTCCAACAAAATGAACGCCTTAATTTCACCCAGCCAGGTTATCTCTCAATCTAGTCCAGTTTCCAGCATCATCACGCCATGTAATCGAATATGGGTGTGGCAGCGAAGCCTGTGGCGGTCCGTCAAAATTAGCCGTCGAGCAACACGGTTGCCATGCAGAGCGCAAACTTGTCTGAATGTTGTATAGGTAGAATAAGAGGCTGTGTTTGTCTGTGTGTCCAGTATTTTTATACAGGTTTTGATTGTAGTTTATATAGTGAATATAATATAGGTAATAGTGTAATATCCCAGATACTGGGTCGACTTGATTTACTGAAAACTGACTTGACTTTTTTTTTTTTCATTTATTTGTTTCAAAATTTATACAAGTAATAGGTACAATACAGATGATGCAAATCATAAACTCATTAGAGTTTTACCGTGCATCATAATCATCGACACAAGATTTTGCCTAACTAAAACACAAAATAGAGGGTATAAGTAAATAAGACGCAAAATTGACCGTACGTAACATCGCACCAGAGACCAAGCTAACCGCTTATCTATTTACAAAATATTTAAGGAATGTATTGAGACTGATACAGGTTGTTCCTTTTTTTAAGACGCCTATCTGTGAGCATCCCTCTTCCCAAATTGATTTATGGGCACAGATTCATATTTTTTTTTTTGTTTTTATTTAGTTAGGTTTTGCAACTGGAGTTTCGGTTTCGCCTAAAAAAGGGGCCAGCCGAATCTCTGTTAACGCCTTAAGACATTCATCACATCACACTAATACTAGAAAGGCATTAGTTTGTAGGTGTGTTTGTTACGCCACGCTGAACGGATTAGAATGAAATTTGGCACACGAGTAGACCAAAACATATTAATTATTAATTTTTTGTAATATTTTTCTACATTTACGCGGGCGAAACCATTGGTTGAAGCCAGTGAGAAATAAATAAAAAACCTCGATTTTGCGCAACGCTAATTAATTCGGCTACGCACGTCTGTCCTAAGATACAAAAAATGTTTTTGTTTTGGTTTGATAATTTTTATTAATGAATTATTTTGAGTCTAACCTTTTTTTTTATGTAAACCATATTGTTATGTAAAACTTTTTGGAACGAAGTTCCTTATCGCGCGTTGTGAAAGGGGGCTAGACGGAAAAAATTCTTACGAAAAGTTGTCACGTCACTTTCTTACGAAAAGTTGTCACGACACTTTTTTTTGTTTACTAAATATTTATATCAATTGATTCAAAGATTGAGTCAAAAAATTGATTGATTGATGGATGGATTGAAAGATTGTTTTATTGATTGATGGATTAAAAGATTGATAGATTGATAGATTGATAGATTGATAGATTGATAGATATATAGATTGATAGATTGGTAGATTGATAGATTTATAGATTGATAGATTGATAGATTGATAGATTGGTAGATTGATAGATTGATAGATTGATAGATTGATAGATTTATAGATTGATAGATTGATAGATATGTTGATGGATCGATTGATTGATATATTGATTGATGGGTTGATGATAGATTGATAGGTAGATGGATAAGTCGATAGATTGATAAGTTGATGGATAAATTGATTTATTCAAAGATTGAATGAAAGATTGATCGATTGATTGATTCAAAGATTCCAAAGATTTTAATGAAATGGTTGAGAAATTAGTTTCAGTAATTGAATCAGAGGAACTTCGTTCCATCCGGGTGTCCCTTGACACCTCTCAAGTTTTATTTTTTTAGTAAGTTGTATGCTTTTATACCAAGTTTTTTTTTTGTTATTGACAAGCCAAGTTTCGATATTTAGATATTTTTTTTTGCTTAACAACATCGGCTCGTTTTCTATAAAAATGACACGAAAAAAATATTTAGCTATATAATAATCTCATTGATTATCACTGCTAAATAGCGTTTATTAAATATTGATTTATTAATAATTTTTATATAATTTTTATAATCATTGAATACTTATCTTTTTGTTCAACACCTTTATATTCACACATACAAGGTATCTCAAGTAAGGAAATGAAACACTAAAAAATCTTAAGCCAATTAACGAAGTTGCGCGAGTGAAATGGCGGCAAAAACTTGTATCTTATAAATTTTGTCTTCGCCATTATGGCGTTTCTTTTACCATTTAAATTGGAGCAGTTTTAAATTATCAAATAATCGTTCGGTATTATTATTTGTGAGTTTATTTTATAATAATAACATTTATTTTTCAGACCACAGTGAATCCAGTGTTAGTAAAAATACTTAAAATTCATGTTAGTAAAAAAAAATTAAAACAAGCCGTCGTTACTACTTACTTTCGTTTTTTTTTAGTTTGTTTTACTTTTTTTTTCTTTTTTTGACGGCTTTTTTTAAATTTTTTAATCGTAAGTTAAAGTTAAAAAAAGATAGAAAAAAAAGAAAGAAAGTTTATAAAAGTCTTTGTTAGGAAAAAATACGAGCTGATGATTTCATTATTATTTTTCCTTGAGTTTTCAAGATTAAAGATTTAAAATGATTTAATCATTTTCTTTCTCTACACATAATTATAAATAAAATTGAAGTGTCTGTTTGTAATATCATATTAAAAAAAAAAAATTAAATACATAGTGTATTCGATTCCTATAACAAAAATTGCAATGTTTAAAATTTTTGTCTTTTTGTCTGTTCCGGGTAACCTCCAAAACGGCTAGACTACTCATAAACATACTTATATATTTCTAAATACATACATATTATAGATAAATTACACCCAGACACAGAACAAATGATCGTGCTCATCACACAAAAATTTGTCTTGGGTGGGAATCGAACCCACGCCCTCCGGCATAGCAGTCAGGATCACTAACCACTAGACCAACAGGCAAATCCAAGCAAGTTTCCACTTACATCGCCTAGAAACCTATAAAATTACACGAATTCCACAAACGTCAAGAAATATGAATCCTATGAATTCGCTAAAACGCAAAACGAACGGAAACAAAGTATCAAAGTATGGTAATAAAACAAAAATCGCAGGTTTACGGGCCACGTTTGCAATATGACACGTACCTACATACGTATCGCCTCACAGTCGCATTATCGAAATACTTGCCCCGGTTATTGAACCCGACCGTGGGCCTAAAAACTGGACCTGTCGCTTTTCAGTAACTTAAAGCACCCACGTCAAGTTGGCGTGTGAACTGAATCCACTTTGTTTTCGACTGTACCGATAAGGCCACATAAAGGGGTACTTACCTATATGACACTTTTTTTTAGGTGGGAAATCATGAAGGAACTTTTTACGCAGAGAGAGAGAGGGAGAGGGAGAGGGTAAAAGGGCAAAAACTGGCAAGATAAGTACGTCATCAGTGAAGATTCATCATCATTATCATCATCATTTCAGCCGATAGCCGTCCACTGTTGGACATAGGCCTCCCCCCCCCCAAGTGTCGCCACAATGAACAGTCCTGTGCGTCTCGCATCCATCGGATTCCCGCGACCGTCATCAGGTCATCAGTCCAACATGTGGGAGGCCTTCCAACGCTGCGTCTTCCAGCAAGCAGCCACTACTCCAGAACCTTTCGGCCCCATCGACCATCTGTTTAGCGAGCAATATACACTGGCCACTGCCACTTAAGTTTGGCGATTCTTCTGCGGTCATATCAGTGCAGACAGAAACTAGTAAGAAATAAATGAAAAGCCTGGATTTTGCGCAGCGCTAATTTATTCGGCTACGCACGTTTGTCATAAGATACAAAAAGGTTTTAGTTTTAGCTCAGCTTCGATAGACAGCTTCTGCGCAAACTGCCGCTGACACAATCTAGTCAGTATAAAAATTGTATTTATGAAAAAAAACTATAGAATGTAAAGTAGCCAAAGTAGGTATTATTGTAAGCAATCGTTAGCTATATTACTGTAAAGTTTAATTTTCCTAGTGGTCTGGCGATGAAAGACGTTTGTAGTTGGATATAGGCCTATATCCAACTGGTCTGGTCTTTCATCACCAGACCACCAGGGTCAACCCGTGTGCTTATTTTCCTTTATAATATTAGTGTGATAATAATACTCGTATATTATGTCAATAATTACAAAAACCACGTGCTAAAGAATAAAATAAATAACGAAACTCAGGCACGATGCCATTTATTATTTATATTTTTCCTTCCAAGCATCACGTTGCGGAAAACCACTAGGTACAAAGATGTATATGTACAGGTACAAAGATGTATATGTACTAGTATATGACCACATATTTATAAACAGTCACAAAAGATATGAATGTTATGAGGAAAACTGATGTAAAAAACAATGGCTGCTTAATGAAATTTAGTCTGCCCTTTAGTGTTACTTTTTTAGACAGGAAACACCTTTTTTGCTGTCAAACTTATATTTATAGTTCTTAATTCTCATAGCCCGAAGAATCGCCAAACTTAAGTGGCAGTGGGCAGGGCATATTGCTCGCAGAACAGACGGTCGATGGGGACGAAAGGTTCTATAGTGGTGACCATGTATCGGAAGACGCAGCGTTGGAAGACCTCCCACAAGGTGGACCGATGACCTGATGAGGGTCGCGGGGATCCGATGGGTACGAGAAGCTCAGGATCGGTCGTTATAGTGACGCTTGGGGAGGCCCTTGTTCAACAGTAAACGTCTTTCGGCTGATATGTAGAATTTGTAAAAATTAATGCAATAAAAAAATTAATATCATTATTATAATTATAGAAGAGATAACTAAATTAGGTACATCTTGATAAAATCCTAGACTGAGGATAAACACAGCGATAATAGAAAAAACATTGTTAACCTAATCTTTTTAAGTAAGTATAACAAAAGCAAATCATATTAGAATCACTACTTAAGGTACACAAATTAATTAGATCTGATAAATGGAACTATGTTGCAAGAATAAATTGACAATGATTAGAAAAGCGTCACCGAATATAACTGAATCATTCTCTTATTACGCTTATATATGAGAGGTAAATAAATTTATGTAAATAGTATATTTTGATACAAGTGCAGAAAGTTTGTCATTGCGACCGAGACGGAATTCGTTATGGAGCTGAGGGCTGCAGTGACAAATTTGCACGTGTATCGAACGACTTTTTTCAATACACTTACGAATAAATGAATAAACGGGGGTTGACCGGCGATTCGTAGGGGTCGACGCGCGAACAGGCTGAAACGATAAATGTAATAAAATTGTGGCGGGAGAGACCACGCGCACTTTTCTGCATTACTGCGGAAAACAGTCTCAAAGCGGTGGGATAAGAGCGGATTTTCGAGTAAGTGTATTGAAAAATATATTCCAAAGAGTTACTGCAACCCTGGAACGCAAACACGCCACAGCCCGGCAGCGACCACTCGCGCTGGGCCCTGGTTCCGGCCATGGTTTGGAGTGAGAGGGAATTTGATGCGGACGCCTCCTGTGAAGCAGTAATGCTAGCAAAGGAGGCAGCCACAAGCGTGAGTGAACGGTCATCCTCATGCCCCAGCCGGCGCGACAGGAGACACCCCGGGCGTCGGGAATCGCAGAGCAAACCCCGGCAACCGTAGACGCAGGCTTGTGGACGACGAGTGATGGATAGCTCGTCGTTCAGCTGTCTATAACTGTCTGGACCGAGTCCAAATCGACGGTGCGAATACCGCCGAAGCCGAGCAGGGTCGGTGACCGTTAGGGCTATGGGGAATATCAGAAAAGGAAACCTAAATTATTTGACCCTTACCAAAAAAGTGTGTTAAATTTAACAAAAATTACAACAATAACACAAATTCCATACTTTCTTAATTCAGTAAGTACTAGTCAAATAAAATTGGACAATGAACAAAATATCAAGATTTCTGTAACAGCTACTCCATGACAGTTACAGACATTGCTGACAGACATTATATTTCTGTAGTACCTACATGCGTGTGTAGGTAATGATGGGATCAATGAAATCTTGGCTGGACTCGAGTTTAGCTAATTCTGTTAAAAAATATGTGAGCACATAAATAGATTGGTAAAGGGCTCGTCTAGACGTCTCCGAATAGTTTTATTGTGGTAATGGCTCGATGAAATGAGAGTTATTGAGGTTATAAACATGTTCCGGGAGTTTTCCGACAGAACTGAACCGATTGTCAATTGTTTATTTTCATTTGTTTTTTTTCGTAGGTGGGAAAATCATCCAATGACATCCTCCACTCTTGAGCGGAGCGGGAGCGGCTGAATTTTTTGACTAAAACCCACTCCTGTTCCTTCGTTGCCTCTCACATCAGGGCCGAGTCTTCCTTTCAGCAGCAGACCCTTGGCGCCAGTAGATTTTTATTTGTGTAATAATGCGATGTCTAGAGAAAGACAGACCTTTGTCAGGAAAGTGTTACACCTTCATCATCATCTCTTTAGCCTTTTGCCAATAGCTGACGCTTTTGCTAACGCTGAGAGCTTATTGAGCCAGAATTAGTCTTCAGTTTAACTTTGGACCATTTCAGGCTTGATTCTTGACTTCAGCTCCGACTGACTTGCTATTGCATTTCGGGGATTGTGCATCGGAATAACATAAGTAATTTCCACTAAGCCCTATCCTTCATCAGACAACCTGACGTACGGCGATACACCACCGGTGTATGGTGGTTATAACCACCTATAGGTTTTAGGGTGTCTTTGACATGGACGCACAAACGAACACTAAGGATCCAGTACATGAAATTTTTCGTCGGAATTTTCCTAAATTAAAAAAAATATCTTTACGTTTTTTAATTTAAACTGTATTTATTCGTTATTCTAACATTTTTAGTGAAAAAAATTAATGAATTACTTTTAAAATTAAACATGTCATCAGGATTGATTAGAATAACGATTTTATCTATCCCGATAACTTTTTAATTACTTAATTTATTTAAAAAAAAAAAATTCAAATTCAAAGTCAAATTTTTATTTCACATAGGCTTATATGGGCACTTATAAAACGTCAGAAGCTAGTGTAGCACTTTTCTTTTTACCAAGCATGTTTTGGGAACACATTAATGGTGCGTACAGGTAAGGAGTGGAAATTTCGGCCGGAGTCTGTGTTTCCTGATAGCTACAATATGGAGGCCTTTGTAGAAAGGCGAATTTAACACAACCATGAGATTTCTTTCAGCGAACCTAAAGATCACATTCAAGAGTAGGATACAGTGTGGAATATAAACCAAGCGTTTGAGCGTGCCGGTGTACCAAATACACATTTTATCATACTCGCATTAGTGTGTTATTAATTATACATACATACTAATTATGTCAAATAGGAAAGTAAGTTCCCTTCAATTTCCTCTTGAAGTAATTCAGAATTAAGAAAATGACTATGATAAATTCTAAAAATAGGTTCAACTCCTCAGAACCGTTTGTTGATGATCGCTGTTTGTGTTTTGTGGCTGTCCGGTTGGCAACAGAATTAGTGTTTCAACCATATAATTATTACTAGTCAATATGTCCGTTCGTTTTGGTCACGTGACTTAAAATCAGCAACACCACGTACCGGTGTTTCCTGATGAATGACTGTATATTTCGGTGTTGAACACAGAGCATCGTCCGGTCTTCCCGTTCGTTCGTTCGTTAGCAACGCGAATTAGGAAATACTTCGAGTAGGAACACTAAAACTGTGGAGCGTTTAAAAGAAAGACAGTTAAATATTTGCAGACATAGTGGAGGACATCGAATATGATGGAGGGCATTGACTCGGTGTATAAATCATAGTTGGGCACATTGAAGAGATCGTTAATTATTCCTGTGTTAATATAGACTGTGATGAATGGTAGTTAAAATGTGTTTATACGGCGAAGCCTTGAGCCGATATTGCTCTTCAAAAAGGGTTTGATAGATCATCACACCACCATGCGATGCGATGCGCGTCCCTGGGGCACTACAACCCCCCTAGCCAAGTAACCAAGTTACAATCGTGTCATTCTCGCCGAACGCCTCGAGTAGGCCACGCCTCCGATTCCTTTGTTCTGACGTCATCTCAACGCTCAGTCACGTGGTCAGAACAAAGGAATCGGAGGCGTGGCTTACTCGAGGCGTTCGGCGCGAACGGAACGGCGATTGTAACTTGGCTAAGGGGGCAGTTCTTGCCTCTGCCGATGGTTGCCGGGATATATCGGTCATTGCTGTAGCAGACATGTTCCTGGCTGTGTTCGATAGTATTATGTATTGTTTATGTGTATATTATTTTGTAGTCTTGCCTGAATCCAAGTATCTAACGTTTTATTCATTTAATTATCATAAATGTTGTTATTTTAAGTACACACAGAACACAATACAATTGTAATATTCTTCTGTTTAACATTAAGATTGTTCTACCCACGCCAATGAATGCGCAAGAGCTCATTAAGGAAAAGGCCAAAGTTAAAATGTATTGTTATTATTACGAAGGTTTTGTTAACTTTCCCTATTATGTATTTATATGGTTATGGTTTATTCAACTAAATATTAATATTACTTAGGTTAAGGTATTTTTCCTAGGTACCAGTATTACGGATTTTTTTTTAAAGAGTTTATACCTGGAACGAAAAGGACAACTGAAGAGAGAAGAAGATCACCTTCTAAACTTCAACATAAATACAAAATCTTCAAACAACAATATATCCCAAGTCGCTACTACCAGTGGTGGTACTAACAACTAAAGTAGCAACCACCCACTGCTGGCGAGCGGGTGAAAGAACTCGCCAGTTCGCCACTGTTACAAAAACTCCCGGCTCTGATCTCATCTCCAGGATTTGGACATGGTTTGAAGTAGCTGCTGAATTACCACTAGCATCCTTACAATATAATATTCCACAACTATCACACAACGTCGTCTAATCCCAAGCTAAGCAGAGCTTGTGTTATGGGCACTAGACAACTGATAAACATACTTATATATTTCTAAATACATACATATATAGATAAATTACACCCAGACACAGAAAAAATGATCGTGCTCATCACATAAACATTTGTCCTGGGTGGAATCGAACCCACGACCTCCGGCATAGCAGTCAGGGCCACTAACCACTAGACCAACAGGCCAGTCAAATATAAAGTCTCCACTGCCGGAGCTCAGGCTTCCATTTTAAGAGAGAGAATGAACCTAGTGCGGGTTCGTGGATGTCTTCGAATTTTTGATTCTAGGACATGCCGGTTTCCTCACGATGTTTTCCTTCACCATTTTGAGAGCAGTGATGATGAAATAAATTACACAAAGTAAGGAGCCTGCCTGCCTCGTCAGTCGTGGCCGTTACTACTGAGCACCACTGCTCCTTTATTTTGTCACTATGACGTGTCAAGTCCATCATGATATCTTTGTCAAAATGAGATAAGCATAGTGATATTCGTCCTTTCCCTTATAACCGAATCCTGATAGCATTAATACGTCAAATTATCTAGTTTCTAGTCGGAACTGTTATACATAGAAAAGTTGATGAGGTGCGCTTGCGCCGAAATATTTTTATGGAACGGGAGCAACAGAATTTTGGACAAAATGAAAATGACAAACCAATCTTACTGATTGATATATTTTTTTCTAACCACGATGTATCTGTGACCAATGCCTGAAAGTATTGAGACCGTTCGATTCTAGTTGCAATAAAACTTTCATTTAGCTTTCAAAGAATGTGACCTAAGGCACCCACACTCTGTATCCGGGTATTGGCATCCAATCAGTCTTCATGGCTGAAAGTAGTCTATTGCGCGTTCTATCATGCGCACACACATAAATACTCAGCGTAAATATACCTATAAATGTGTCAAAAAATATATTATTAAAAATATTATTTATTTATTTATTATTATTTTTTATTTTAAATTTCACTTCACTTTCACGGGCATTTTCTTTTCATGCGAGACGAATAGGACCGATCGTTATGGCGACACTTGAGGGAGACCTATGTCCAACAGTGGACGTCTTCCGGCTGAAATAATGATGATGACATTTTTACAATTGTTAAGATTTTGTTGTTTTGTTTTCTAAATAATTTTGTACTGTTTTAACTTATTATTGAAGATGACGGTACCTGTGATACAAAGTTCTTCATTAGTTTATTATCAACGAAACTTCTTTTGCTGTACATAGAATTACCTATTAACTAGCAAAGCTGTTATATTATTTGGACCTTGTGTGTGTTACTGGGACCATGGGCAGTGTGAAAGGAACAGGAGTGGGTTTTTTGTCAGTAAAAGTCTGACACTATTTCACGTTCCGCCCAAGAGCGGGATTTGTCATAAGATGATTTTCCCACCTAGAAATAAAAACATTGTGTGTGTGTATTTTTCTGAAATACAATATAACATTCTACAATATATACATTCCCTCTCCTAGTGAGGAGCCCTGAGTCCCAACAGTGGGATTATAAGTCCGACTATGGTATATGCTATTCCACAATATTAACAATCTTGCCGCCTTGCCGGAATCTGTGTTTCTTGATGGCTACAACCCGGGAATCTTTAAGTCAAGAGTGAATAGGTTACTTCTAGGTAAGCGCGCTCCATCGTCGACCGCATCGTCGCTTTCTATCAGGTGAGATAGCGGTCAAGCGCGAACCTATCATGAAAAAAAAAATACTTTTAGCGCCTATATTCAGGTCGGATTCTGCCTACCTGACTTCCACAACCTAGACTGGTGTCAGATTTTCTGACTTCCGTATACTAGTAACGACTGGCAAATATGGACAAATGACAGTCGAGACCTACTGCTTAACGTTGTTGCCGAGGCACGGAGAAGCATGACATGTCAATTTAAAAGTTCATAAATTATATTCCTACTAGCTTCTACCAGCGGATTTGCCCGCGTGAAAGTTTGTTTCTAGAACAAACTTTGGACCCCCCGTTTCAACCCCTTAGGGGGTGAATTTTGGAAAATCCTCTCTTAGTGGTCGCCTACGTCAAAAAAGGAAACCTTATGTAAAATTTCAGAATCCTAGTCCCCGTAGTTTCGGCTGTGCGTTGATATGTCAGTCAGTCAGTTTCTCCTTTTATATATATAGATTATTCCGGTCTTCTTCACCACATTCTTAAATAGACCTCATAATTTGCATATTACTCGTAGAATTAACATATTAGAAGCGACAAGAAATATGTAACCAAGATTTATGTAACTCTTATTATGATTAAAAAAAGAGTGTCCATGGAGTTTCTTGCACGTTCTTCTCCATAGAGATCTACGCTTTGGAATGTGCAATTTAGCTTCACTTTTTTTTTTACTTACCGACATTTTGACTATTTAAAAGTGGCTGTAAGTCTATTTGAAATAAACGTTTCTGATTTCTGATTTGTCTTCATGTCCTCGAATAATTTCTGGATAAGGAGCTTTTAGATATATTGGACTGCAGCTGAAAATCATCGTCAGGTGGTGGCCTTCTGACATTATGCTGAACCGACGCTATTTTGGCATTATTCATTGTACGTTTATTTTCTTTCATTTTAAGGGGTTTTTGTTTATAATGATACCAATAAACGCAATTATCATTTTTTTTTCTTTTTTTTTTCTTTTATATAATTCTGTTTGAAGTTTAAAAACCGAAGTACTGTGTTAGCCAAAACTTTCTGTTTTCTCAACTGCTAATTCAACGGTAGACGAACCGGATGGCGCAGCGTTTGAGCGATAGGCTGCTGCGCTACGTGTCGAGAGTTCGATTCCCACAACAAGCAAATGGCTTACAGATGTATACAAGCTGTGTGTGTATTCGTGATGGCGCCCGCGATACAGGACAAATTCCTAGTAGGTAACATTTTAATAAAAAAAGAAAGATTGGCTAAAGGAAACCATCAATCTGGCTGTTCTACTGCGATTGTATGTATATCATCAGCCTCTCATGCTAATTAGATGATTGTCATCTGAGACACAGTATAGATATGGAACAGTACGGAAACTACCTACAAATATTCGAAACGGCTCACTCACACAAACATACGCATCGACGAGACTCATAAGCGGCATTCGCTACTGACAGGACCGCGAGAAACGCTTAGGAGTCTCGTCGATGCGTATGTTTGTGTGAGTGAGCCGTTTCGAATATTTGTAGGTAGTTTCCGTACTGTTCCATATATCTATACTGTGTCTAAGAGGTATTAGTGTCACTTTACACTTCATAGTGTAGGTTGGGACGTTGTGAATCTGACTTCGACATTTTTTTTTTTGAATCGATTTGAATTGTATAGGTCCTATTGACAGTTAGTAATTTGATTTGATCTCCTGTATGAAAGAATACTTTGTCATGTTTAATTCGATATATTACTTCGTATAGATCAACTAATACAATGAGCCTATCAGACAAAAGTTTTTTTTAGGTGGGAAATCATCTAGTAACTTCTCCCGCTCTTAGTGGAAAGAGAGGGCCGTGTTCGACTTTTAGATTCATAACATTTATTTCCCTCAAAGGAGGAGGCCGCACGTGCACGCGCGTGGGAGCGGCCCTCACGCCCCCGCCGCCGAGATCTTGATCCCGATTTCCGGCCACCGCAGGTCCGGGCTTGCGGACGGCGAGCAATTGGTAGCTCGCCGTCCGACCGTCCGGTAACCGTCCAGACCGAGCCCAAATCGTCGACGGCGCGTACTGTTCCACGCGCGCCTGAAGGATATGTCAACAAACCATAGGGGCTCAGCAAGGTCGAAGCCTACTGGGATCAAGGGTCTACTTCTAAAAGGAAGACTCGACCCTGGTATGAAAGGCAACGAAGGAATAGGAGTGGGTTTTTAATCAGTAAATTTCTGACACTCTCGCTTAATCCAAGAGCGGGGGATACCATTGGATGATTATCCCGCCTTAAAAAAGCATTTATTTTAAATCACTTGCATCACTTTTGAATGGTCAAGAAATAAGTCAGTCAGACTAATGCTAACTCCATTCTGAAGACTATAGCGGGGAGGTAAGATTCTCCTATGTTAGGTGATGTTGTTTGCAGATGCATCATGAACAACAACCTTGTTTTAATATAAATAAACTAGCTTCTGCCTGCGGCTTTGCCCGCGTAAAAAATGTTTCTCTGTACAAACTTTGGACACCCGTTTCATCCTCTTAGGGGCTGAATTTTGAAAAATCCTACCTTAGTGCTCGCCTACGTCATAAAAGGAAGCCTTGTGCAAAATTTTACGCTCCTAGTCCCAGTAGTTTTGGCTGTGCGTTGATATGTCAGTCAGTCAGTTTCTCCTTTTATATATACTAGCGTCTGCCAGCAGCTTTGCCCGCGTGAAAATAGGTTTTTCTATATAAACTTTGGACCCCCGTTTCATCCCCTTAGAGGGTGAATTTTGAAAAATCCTCTCTAAGTGCTCGCCTACGCCATAAAAGGAAGCCTTGTGCAAAATTTCATGTTCCTACTCCCAGTAGTTTCGGCTGTGCGTTGATATGTCAGTCAGTCAGTTTCTTCTTTTATATATATAGATAGATAGTAAGTCTACTAACATAGATTTAAATTGTTTTCTTAATTTTTACTTACCCATATGGTTGTTACTATTCGAATTATAAATTGTTTTATTCTATATTACAAAGCGTAGAGAGAATGGAGAATAACAAGCAAGAAACTTGACTTGAACAGTTTTTAAATCGTGTTTACATATCTCTCGGTTACATATTTCTTGTCACTTCTATTATGTGAGAACAATGACAAAAAAAAACAAGACAGAATTTAGAAATTAATAAAAATCGCTATGTTGCTCTTTGCGTTCCAGGGCCACGGTAATTTAGTAAAAAAAATATCTGACACTCTCTCTCGTTCAGCTAAAGACGAAGTAACTGATGATTTCCCACCATTCAAAGACAATTAAGTATATAAGGTAGCTAAATAATGAATAAAAACAATCTGTGAAAAATGATAAAAATGAGGACTTCTACCTAGCTTTACAGTGTATCAAAGCGTCGGACAACATTGACCGCATTGGCAGTGAACGTGTTAAAAGAAAATCTATATAAAAAAATTGCCATAAACACCATATTTCTTGATATATGGATTGATAAAATTGAATATCGAAGACCGCTCATGCAATAAACGAAAAAAAAAAAATTAAAGCAATGTATTAGTTTATTATTTTGTAAGATTATTTTTTGTTTATTTTTGGTTTGGCCTTGGTTGCCTGATAATAAAAAAAATATATTATTGTTTATATTTTTTTTAATAATTCTAAAAAATACATTAAAAAATATAAAAAAGTAACCCACCGGCATCGGGAACAGCGTCCAAGTTACCGGTGGTCAAGGCTCCTGAAAGAGGAATCTCCACCTCCTTATTAGTACTATTATAAAAATAATCATCGATTTTCAAACGGGTCAATATACCTGACATTACGTAAGCGAACATTAGTTTTAAAAATCGCTTGGTAACAGTTCGCCATTCCATCTCTGTCAAGTTATTAACCTCAAAATTGGCACGGACTCATAACCAGCTGATTTCATTCAGCAGACATTTCTCTTTTATTCCGTCAAATATAAAAAGAACCTGACCACACTATAAAACTCAAATATTTGCTCTGTAATAAAAACATAATTTTAATTGTGCTTTCTCTTTTATCTTTTTCAGCTCCTTGACTCCTTGTGCAGCCGGAACACATCAGGATTTTATATTCTATTATAATGTATATTTTATTTTATCACTTCACTCATCATTTAAAGTAATTAATGCATGGTAATCGGCAAAAAGTGCTTTCGATCGCTCTGAACGGTATTTCGAATTCACGCCAATCATGACGGATGCAAAACGGCCATTTTTAAACGAAACTCTAAAATCTATCGTCGTCTCCCTCACACACCGTATAGAATGAAGGAGAAAGGTAGATTTTTACGAGTCGAAAGTTTTTGCTCAAAACTTGAGTACGTAAAGGCGCTGGAATGCAATATTCAGTTCGATATAAAAAATAAAGTGGGGCGAATTGTGGCGATCCTATCGGGCCAGTGCGGGCCAATTATTTGATCCGACTCTGTTGCCATGGTAACGGACGCTTGTTCCAAACTTCCGACGCAAACGCCAATCGATTTTTCGGTTATTAAATAAGTTAGTGGCATACTTTTTATGAAATGCTCATAAAATTGAGTTACGTGATACCTGGGGAATTTGGCCTATCAAGGTTTTGATGTTATGTAACTATTTAATAGAGCTTTTGTGGAAAGGAGATGTTGATTTCTTTGTTTCAACGACCCGCCATAGCTTTGGGTGTTTCAAATTCTCGGATTTCCTCGTCTACAATGATAATGATGGAGCTATCTAGCCAATTTCGTTCCTTGGCTCCTCATGGTGGATGTGAGCTCAGATGTGCTGCTCTGTTTTGTGCCCCTGCGACTTGCATATCCAACTTTGGCTGAAAAACTCCGAGCACAGAACGAACATGTTTTTTTTTTTTTTTTTAAAGTGGTAAAATCATCCAATGACAAATCCCGCTCTTGGGTGGAGCGAGAGATAGTGTCAGACTTTTACTGACTAAAAACCCACTCCTGTTCCCTCTTTGCCTTCATCCCGGGGCCCCGGGCTTCGCTTTCACACTACCCGTGGCCCCAGTAGGCTTCGACCCTGCTGGGCCCCTACGATTTGCTGACATCACCCTGAGGCGCGCGTGTCAGATGTCAGAACACCATTAACGATATGATAAATTATTCTACAATATACACGTATCAGAGATCTGCACTTCTCCATGATTTACTCTATCAGTAGATTTTGAATTTATCGTGAACAGACAGACAAACAGACTCGGTGGAGGACTTCGTTTTGTAATATGTAAAAAAAAAAAAAAACAAAAAAAAAACTTACGAACACTCAATCCATTAAACTAAAATCTTATATTTCCATACTACACTAAAACAAATACACGAACATCTGTAAAGCATACTATTAACAAAAAACTAGTTTTTTTTTCAACTCATAATCTACAGCGTGTGCACATATTAACACAAATTGAATAGTTCCCAATGCCAGTGCATAGAGCTGATGAACCGAGGAGAAAGCGTGGCGGGGCTGATAAAAAGCTCACCCACTATGTACAGACGGAGAAAAAACGCAAAAAATATATATTCATTACGCTGCCTGTGAGTCTGTGAGACATGCCGACCGTAGCGTCAGCAACAATGCGAAAAAATAAAAATAAAATACTTTTTTTATTATATTTTTTTACATTTTAGGACAATTTGTCAATTTTCTGTTGTCTGACGCCATATTTTAATTAACAGTTTTTGCCTTAAGTGTACTCGTAAACGGTCTTATAGTGTTATTTAGTTAAGCGATTTTATTTTTGTTTTAGTATTTAATTAGTTTTTTTTTTCAGATCGTAATTGAAAAAATAATAATGAAACCAATAAATTAATTTAATTGTAATTAATTTAAAACTAACTTTTTTGACTGACCTGTTGGTCTAGTGGTTGTGGGTTCGATTCCCACCCAGGACAAATGTTTGTGTGATGAGCACGATCATTTTGTTCTGTGTTTGGGTGTAATTTATCTATAATATGTATGTATGTATTTAGAAGTATATAAGTATGTTTATCAGTTGTCTAGTACTCGTAACACAAGTTCTGCTTAGCTTGGGACTAATCGGCGTTGTGTAATAGTAGTGTAAAATAAAAAAATAAAATAAAAAAACTGGTTCAAGTGCAAGTAGGTGCTTCTTGTACAAAAAAATATATATAATTATTTATTTTTAGTCATTTTACCTGATTGCCCAAGAAGGACGGTAATACTTGATATTTATATATAATTTCTGCGTGCGGCTTTACCCACGAGAAATTATGATTTATTCCAAGGAAACATACCATGTTTGAACAGACAGAGTTACTTTTGCATTAATAGAATTAGTATAAATAAACAGCATATATCTATAATAGTATTAGTATGGATTAATAGAGACATAAGATAAGCATCAATTTTACAGCATAACGGCGCTAACAGCAATTGACACAAGTTTCAGGAGTAGCCTATTGATTGCATTTGATATTATCCTTATTGTTGTTATCAAACTAGATTAGGTTATCGGTCAATTGGCATTTCCTGTCATTATAGCAACAACTTCATGTCTTGTTTCATTAATAGTTTTCAATTTAAGCTTGTTGGAACTAGAAAATGCTGATGATGATGCTACTCGTATATAGCCGATTTCGGCCACAACGACCGCATTCCTTGGCTCCTCATGGTAGTCATGAGCTTAGATGTGCTGCTCTTCTATGGGTCCTCATGTGACTTGCATAGAGCATCCAACTTTGGTTGTGTAAACTATACAACAGTAACAACTAAGCAAAAACTTTTTAAGTAGTTATATATGTATTTTTGTTTCCTTCAAAATTCATTGTCATAAATTTACTTATAGTACATTTATATACAACTATATGTAGATGGATGTAGGGAGAGTAGAAGGCCAAAGAAAAAATGGATGGATCTTGTGAGGACTGATGTGAAAAAAAAAGAATCAGTGATAGCATGACGGATTACGAAAAAAAGATTTTGAGCCGACCTCAAATAAGTACAGAAAAAGATAATTACTTACTTACTGGCCCTGCATTTACTGGGATTTCTACGGGAGTAAAGCTAAAAACCAATTTAAAAAAAATAACATGATAACTTTTCTGCTATCCGTACAACTCGCCTGGCCAGTGGCCAGTCGAGCAAAGCGCGTGGCTACAGTCCTCACAGGAAGTTGATTTTTAAGTAATTATATTTTTTGTCTCCGTCAAAACACACCTTCATAAGTTTACTTATAGCGCATAGTTTGTGGTAGGTCTCTCTCGGTTTTTGTGAACTATAGTGTAATATGGTCTACCGTATAGATTTTTTCTCAAAATTAGATAAGAGTAGTAATAGCTGGCAAATGAGAGGGTTAAGCTGTCGAATCAGGAATGAAGATATCTGCAGAACAACCAAAGTTAACGAAGGATTACTAAAGTTAAGCGACAGTGGGCAGGGCACGTTGGTTGCAGAAGATGATTGATGGGGCTGAAAAGTTATAGAGTGCCGACCAAGTACCGGAAGACGCAGCGTTGGATAACGTGGTGAGGATCCAGGAATCCGATGGATGCGAGACGCACAGGAGTGGTCGTTTTGGCAACACTTTAGGGAGGCCTTGTCCGGTAGTGGACTTCCTTCCAACGGCATGAAATGTTGATGACGATGAAGTGATGTGTGAATATTGTTGAATTTCCGGATGAGACTACTTAGAAAGAACTGCCTATGAAGATAAAACTGCTGGACTAGTCGGCGACCAACAAATTCTTCTTTACAATAAGATGTGTTGACCAAAGGTAGGAGCAGTGGTGGCCTAGTGGTAGCGGCTCCGACTTACGCGTTGTAGGTCGCGGGTTCAAACCCAGCCAGGCACATTACTTTGTATAATTAATTTCATTACCACTGGTCTCAAAACGGTGAAGAAAAACATCGTGAGGAAACCGGCATGTCCTAGAACCAAAATATTCGAAGACACGTGACATCTACCAACCCGCACTGGGTCCGCGTGGTGGATTACGGCCCATTCCCTCTCCTAGAGAGGAGGCCTGAGTCCCAGCAGTGGGAACATTATAAGGCTGATTATGCTTATGCTTATGACCAAAGGTATGCAAATAGATCGTGATTCTGGTTGAATTGGCTACGGACCTGCCCCCCTAGCCAAGTTACGATCGTTTCGTTTGCGTCGAATGCCTCGATGAACCACGCCTCCGTTTCCTATGTTCTAACCACATAACTGAGCGTTGAGTTGACGTCAGAATCGGAGGCGTGGCCTACTCGAGGCGTTCGACGCAAACGAAACGATCGTAACTTGGCTAGAGGGGCTGATCGCTCAGAGTATGCCAGTCTTACAAAAGTATCGCTACCAGATCTAAAACCAAGTGTGACCTAATTAAAAAAATTTTTTCTCCACACAAAGAACCGTTCAGCGGCTGTCACAGGTATCTGCGGTAGTCAGTCATGTGTGACGCAGATACCATCGAATTCTGTCAAACATCTGGTGCAGATAACATCTCATAATAATTAGACGCAGTTTCTAAGGTATAAGGACCCCGGTTTTTTTTTGTGGTACTTACAGCACAAGAAAGATATGAGCTTAAAGCTCTGCTGTCATAGTCTAAAATGGTACTACAATTACCAAAAACTAACTTATGAGCTGCGCGATAGGGTTCAAAATTCTTTGACTGCTATTGAATGTATTGCCAATCGGATCTGTGGATCTTGTTGTACTATATACATGACAGTACTTTAAGTAATCTATGGTAATAAACCGGTCAAGTGCGAGTCGGTCTCGCGCAATGGAGGTTCCGTGCAAACATACCGATGTAAATGGTCCGATTCCCAAATCGAGTCTCGAAAATTTTTCTGAATCGCAATTTTTTTGTAACTTTTTTTTAATTGATATCAACTAGTGCTTAACTTACTTAACTTAGTGCGATCCCACCAACAACCAACAACTCCAACTTGTCCTATAAGACCTTACTTTATGCGAAATTTCATTATTTTAGGTCAACGGGAAATTCCATATAGGTTTTAATTCCCTTGCGAGCGACAAAATATGCGCCATAAACGGAGCATCAATTTATCTTTAGGCGTTGACATAGAAGTATGAAGAATTTTTTCACTGCACAAAAGGGTTGCAGGCCTGAGTGCCATGGAAATCCATGGGTCGTCCGAAAGGGAACTCCGGGGTCCTGGGACGCAAAGCAAAGAAGGAACATAGGAGTGGGTTTTAATCAGTAAACGTCTGACACGCCCTCCCACTCCGCCCTAGAGCGAGAGAAGCCATGGATGAATACCCAGCTAAAAAATGTATTTGATATTAGAATCGAATAAACTTTATTGTACACCAAAATAGTAATAAAACTTTTTCACTAACTTAAATCTATGGCGGTCTTATCGCTGACAGCGATATCTCCCAGAGGATGGATATTATTAATTTTAGCATGATACCTCCACGCGTCTCTGAGAAAAACGATCTTGACGCACGAACAGACGGACAACAAAGTGACCCTTATAATGGTTTCGTTTTTGCCAACTGAGGTACGGTATCCTAAAATGGCGGATTTAACAACTGCGTGCGACAAAAAATTAGTTGATGGAAACATTTGTTCTAGTTCGATCGAATGATGGATTAGTATCAGATCTCACAATGGTCGATACTAGTGCGTAGGTCAGTTTAGTTTTTATTGTCGTGTAAAAAAAACAATACTTGAAGGAGCTACAGCTGTTTAAGAAGGGGTCAATCAACTCACTGGGCCGGTTTCTGAGTTAACTATTTGGTGTAAAAGTTAAATTCTGGCCATAACGATCAGCCCCCCTAGCCAAGTTACAACCGTTTCGTATCGAATTCCGTTCTCCAATCGGTAACGCCTCGGTGTCAGCGACTGTAGAAAACGATAAGTTGGTAGCCATGTTGACGCGCCTGAGTCGGCCGCTTATTCTACAATATCGTTCTACAATAACAAAGGATGTAGCGTTGAACATTGTAGAAACGATAACAATTTATTCTATCATTTTAAAAGATGTGAATTTTCTATTCGTTTGTTCTGACCACGTTACTTAACGTTGCGATGATGTCATTCCAACATTACGATTATCAACTTGGCTAGGGGTGCAGTCGAGAATCAAATTTCGAAAACTACCCTGAAAACCGTATCAACATCAATTGCGTGGTTTAAGAGTTAGCAGATACACATACAGTTCTACCAGCTTACTTGGAGGTAAATTCAAAGTTCACCACGCGTAAATGATGAAGTCGTGCGTGTACCATTGATTTTAAATTTAAACCGAATTCGTTACCTTAAAAATCAGGCCGAGAATTCACTTGTGATTGACCTAATGACAACAAAAATCGTGATTTCGCATTTTAAGCCTTCCAGGATATGAACTCGCAAACAGTGAAAGGTTAAGTAGCGAATCTGTTCAGACGTGATGGGTTGATCTCTAAAGGTAATAAGTACAAAAAAAAATATTCAAGAAACTACACTTTTTTATTATTGATAGGCTCGCGTTTGACCTCTGTCTCACCTGATGGTAAGCGATAAAGCACGTCTGCCTAGATGTAATTTTGGACTAGAAGTAACTCAGAATTGAGGATAAACGGCAGAAAATGGAGGAGGAGGATGCTAACTTATTAGGTTTGATTAACTCATACTCATACGTACCGGAAGACGTAGCTTTGGACGGCCTCCTACAAGGTGGACCGATGACTTGGTAACGGTTGCGGGAGTCCGATGGATGCGAGACGCACAGGATCGTTCATTGTGGTGACGCTTGGGGGAGGCCTATGTCCAGCTGTAGACGTCTTTCGGCTGAAGTGATGATGATGATGATGATAAACTCATACTAATGCTGGAACAAAACTGTACTGTAAGAATTTTACAACATCATACATTTTGCAAAGACACGCATTAAGCAAAAAAAAAAAAATTTGTAGTTTTGTAACAACATGCATTTAAGGGATAAGCAGTACTATGAACTATATATTTCATGGGGCACAACGAAGATTTTTCTATTTACTGTCCGTAATACAATTTGTGATATCATTTGCATATTGCTAATGAGTTTCACACATGATTGGCATGGGGAAGCGCATTCCTTACACCATGGAAATGTCTGAATAGGCTTCATTATGCTAAACAGCGCTATTTGTTTAAAGGGAAACTGACAGAGTCGGTGTAAAGCCAAGTTTAATTACTTTTCTTGATTGTAAGGCTATACGTCTTCACAATGAGTATCATGGATAGCCTTTTGTGCAGAGCATGCATGGAGTCTGAGGAAACTGTCGTGCACGTGCACCTCGAGTGCACTGATGTCAGCGAAATAAGAACACGAAGTTTGGAAGCACCGATTCCAGTCCTAGACGCCTTGAACATACTGAAAAGACTCGTCTGCTTCTGGAGAGAGATGGGCTGGTTAAGTGAGGGCCGCCATGACCCATGCACAATGGTCCACCAAGGACTAAGTGTGGGAACCAGACAACAAAGATAAAATAAGATGGGCATACGGCTTTAAATATGTCATTTGTAGATCTTCGACAGTTGTTTTGGAAAAATAAGCCAGAAAATCTTACGCCCCTTATGATTTGCGGACGACGAGCAACCCATTCTCTAAGAACCAGGCCCGAGTCAACAGAACAGCGCGTATTTTTCTACACTTACCTCAAAGAGATGACAACAAAACTGAAGGATCCCAGTAGGAACGACGCCTGCTAAGGCTGTGAGCACGTTTGAAAGAGTGACCATGAACGCAAAAGGCTATTGAAGGACACAGGGTGCGTTTTAGTCAGTAAAAGTCTGTCATGTTCTCTCGTTACAGACGAGAGTGAGAGAAGTCATTGGATAATTTCCCATCTTGAAAAAAGAAGCATACTACGAAAGAGAGTTGTAAAAAAAATGTAGACACCGTGTGTAAGATTAATAGGAAAAAGTGAAAAAATAAAATTATAAACTTACGTGGTAGATTTCGGCCAGCTTGCTCATATAGGCTGGTTATAATCTAATCTACATCTACGCTAAAATATGTATTATAGAGAGGTAAAATTTGTTTTTTTGTTTGTAGGAGGTAATCTCTGAAAGTACTGGTCCGATTGCTAAAAATTTTTCACCGATAGAAAGCTGCTTTATTCCTGAATGACATAGGCTATATTTGAAGTGCACGGGTGAAGCCGTGGGCAAAAGCTAGTTTAATATATAAAAATCTCGTGCTTATTATTGAACTGCTCGGAAGTGACTTGACAGATTTTTATTATGAATTTTTTTATATGTTTTTGGTAGGTCTAAGAAAAGGTTTTTTACCCTCCTATCGCCACCTTCCATTTTTTCCTTAATAATTTATGTGGCAGAATAACCTTTGCCGAGTCAGCTAATCTATCTTCTATATATAAAACCGAAACACCACTCACTGATTAATCACAAAATCTCAGATACTATAACACCTACAAACTTAAAATTTGGTAAGTAGGTTCCTTAAAGGGTTAACATCCGCTAACAACAGATTTTACGAAACTCCACCCCTAATGGGTTAAAACGGGTGTCCAAAATTTGTATGGAGAAACCGACTTTCTCGCGGGCGAAGCCGCTGGCAGAAGCTAGTAGAACTATATAGGAGACAGTAAACCCAGAACGTATTTATTAACATAAGCTTAACCATTAATTCAGAGTTTTTCTATAATGTCTGCTTAGGTATACTATACGTTACATATACAGAACCCGCTAATTTCGTGAGCAGTTTTTCCATCCTAATTTAAGTATGCAATAACGAAAATTCATTAGTCTAAAAAAAGCGGCGCCAAGTAACTACATGTATAACCTTTACAGTTGCCGGGTGCTTACCGACTATGAAATTAAAATGCTAAAGTATGGTAACCTGGGTGCTGAATTACCATACGGATTAGCTAACAGGAAATCGTATGTTTAAAGTCACGCTACAACCTCTTCTGGATAAGCAGACCCTTCTTAGGGTTCCGTACGCAAAGGGTAAAAACGGGACCCTATGACAAAGATTCCACTGTCGTTCAATCAATCAATTTTATTTGCATAAGACATGGTGTACGAAGATGTTTTGTCAGAAATTATTAGAACATACACGTTTTGCTTATATTAAAGCATGCAAATACGTAATATATGTAGTTTACGTTACAAATATTATATGTCAAAAAGTTTAGTCTGTCACCAGGCTGTATCTCATGAACCGTGACAGCTTGACAGTTGAAATTTTTACAAATTATGTATTTCTTTTTTCGCTTTAACAAAAAATACTAAAAACAGAATAAAATAAATATTTAAGTGGGACTCTCATACAACAAACGTGATTTTTTTTTGCTCGATATTAATGTAATAACGGCAACAGAAAGGCGCTTTAAATATTCACAGAATATTTAGTTCTAACATATAAAATATTATTAATACTTTAAAATTAAATAATTTAATTAAAATAAATCGTTGTATAAGGCCCCCTTAAATATTCGATTTATTTAAATTTTTATAATACATATATCTATATTATTATTATTTTTTTATTTAAAAAGAAATCACGTTTTTTGCCTACATATTATATAGTGTCTAATGTTGTATACATTGTGTTGCGGAACCCTTTGTGCGCTAGTCGGTCTCGCACTTGGCCGGTTTTTTTTCTAGACCCTCCACAGCAAGACTGTAGATGTCAATTGGCCAATGGAGCGCAAAGAAACAATATATTGACGTGAATACCATTGAATTAAAAACTTATGTAAATGTGATAATCGACACACTTGATAGGAGAGCCGGCAAAATGGCGGGTTTTAGTAGGCATGTGTTTATTTATACATTTTATTAAACACGCAGGATTGTTCTGCATGCGTGAAAATTAAACCGAAAGATGCCACGTCCTTATACAACATTAGTTTAAGTATATGTGAAACCCGAAACACGTGTCTAGTATTTTTATGTAAAGAATCTATGTACAAAACTTCATAGCTTGTTTTGTTACCTGGTTATCCGCACAAATACATAGTCACCGGGCCATCCGTGCGACTGCGGGGTTGTTTTGCACCCGCACCCAGCTATGCGCTGGCGCCTAATGCCCGCTATGACCTGCCGTGACCTGTGTTGTACTTAGTGTGGGTGGTGTCCAACTTGTGACCTTTTTTAAATATTTTTGGGATAAAATATAACGTGATGTAAAAATTATTGAAATCGATTCAGTTACTGATTCTGAACAAACTATATTCAGTTTTCGCATAATTATACTAAAAATAATGTTTTATAATACTAAAAAGCTGAAACTGGCACATGTTGTTATGTCATACATTCAAAGAAATATCGCGATGAAGATATCGAACGACCTATTTCAGAGCTACCAAATATGCAAAAAAAAAAAACATAAAAATCGGTCAAGCTGTTTCGGAGGTGTTCGATAATAAACACTGTGACACTAGATTTTTATATACCTACTAGCTTTTGCCCGCGGTTTTACCCGCGTACATAAAATATAGCCTATGTCACTCAGGAATAAAGCAGCTTTTTATCGGTGAAAAAATTTTAGCAGTCGGACCAGTACTTTCAGAGATTACCTTCTACAAATAAAAAAAAAATTAAAAACAAACTTTACCTCTACATAATTTTAGTGTAGATTAGGTTAAAACCAACTCTCTTACCGCGTCTGACTGTCTGTTAGCGATAAACAAAAGTACTGAATGGATTTTAATGCAGTTTATACCAATAGACAGATTGATTCATGAGGAAGGTTTAAGTGTGTAATACATACATATTGTAGTAAAGAAAAGACGTGATTTTTAAATTTTTTGTAAAACCTGTGCGAAGCTTTAAGGTCTGGGTGTCTTGTGTAAGTCATTTTATATGTTTTTGAACGCACCTAAAATACAGAGGTAATGGGAGCAAAGTAAAAAAAATATATATTTTCTCGTCACCTTACCTTGGAATATAAGAGGCAGTGAATAGGTACTCCGATTAGTCGCGATTTTCCGCATCGAATCTAAGATTTACCTAAAGGTAAGGCTTTTAAAATCCAATTTATATGCAAATTTCGACCAAATCCTGCTTCCCTCGAATAAAACGAGTTTCGCTTGTCCTACTTTGACGAATTCTGTAAAATATTTATTTAATGGGCACCTTGAGGACAATGCGTGAAGATGTGACATGTAATAGCTAATGTTGAAACTTGTCGTAAGTTTTAACGATGTGTTGAACGTATTTCACACCTTCTAATCCAACAAAGAACAGCATTAGAACGTTTTCAGTGCAATAAAAGATTATGAAAAGACACAAAAAACACAAAACATCTGAAAAGATTTGGTGACATAAAGCTTTAAAATTGCTTTGGTGACAAAAAGCTTTAAAATTACATGTACAGACAGATCGTTTTGAAGTGAATACATCTTTAAAATTGCTTCCATAGTGGGAGACAGTTCAAAAAATTAATTAAAATCATAATTAAAAACATTTATTTCAAATAAACCATTTAAAGGCCCTTCTGAATTTTCACAATGTCATCAGTCCAAAAAGTACAGCTAAATTAATCTGTGTTCCAAACCGTAAATATCTAAAAAATATAATATCTCTAAAAATAAGATACAGACGGTGTTTTTGACATAGACGCCCAAACGAGTACCACGGATCCAGTACATTCCACCTCCCAGTGGTGGAATTTTTCGTCTGCTTTTAACTATTTAAAAAAAAACTGTACTTATTTAAATTTAAACTCTGTAATATCGTTTTTCTAACCAACCCAGTACTTATACAATTTTTTTTTTTATTAAAAAGTCATCGGGGTACATAAAATCGTTATTCTTATCAAGACCTCACACAAGACATCTTTAATTTAGAAGTAATTCATACATTTTTCATTTTCTTTGCGAAAAATTCCACCACTGGAGATCCAGAATCATGAACTGGATCCAGGGTATTCGTTAGTGCGTCGATGTCAAAAACACCCTGTATATGTATTCTCGGGAACCTTATCCTTATCTGTACAGTTAAGGAGTGGAATTTTGAGGAACGAAACCCTAAAAAGGAAACCATTCCAAGCACTGTAACTGTAGTAAGTGATCTAATCAACTCAACTAAATCTAAGCAGACTATATCGCCTCTGGTAGTTCACCTAAGTGCAAAAGGATCATCCATCAGCCACCAGCCTGAGTCTGCACCCGTGTATTCTGCACTGCCTGTACATTAAATCAAACTAAATTGATAATGTTTCAGAGAGATCTAAACATACCGCTTCCAACTCTATTAATCAATACTTGTCTTAAATTGACGAAATGTTTAAGGAGTATTACCAACCAAGATGATAAAGCAGTTGATGTGGACTGTATGCTGTTGGAATTATGATTGATTTTAGTGTGTTTGAGGTTCTGCGTGTATTTTTTGACCCGTGAAAGGCAGTGCTGATCAAAAAGATATGAATATTGTAAAGAGCCTAGACAGACCGTTAGTAATTCTAGAACAGGTTTGGTTCGATCGGAATCTGCCAGGCATTGGATCCGGAAACAAATTCCGTGACCGCAAAATTAATTGTGTGGCATTGTTTGACGGTTTTTGAAAGGTTTATTGTTAGTATTAGCTGCTGCTAATGGCTTCGCATGAGTTATAGAAGAAGATTATCCCATGGAAACATACTACTGGCATAAAAGTGAGCTATATGCTATTCCAGGATATGGTCTACCCTTGTGCTAAATTTGATCCAAATTCCTTCAGCAGTTTCAGCGTGAAGGATTAAGAAACATACACACCAGGGGCGTAGTTATCGCTGTATCAATGATAAGGGGCCCCCGAGCTACAGGGGCCCCGACATGTGCCATAATTCATAATATGTTCATTCATCCACAATCTTAAATTGTCTTTTTGATAGGTGACTAGTATTGAATGAATAATATCTATATGATAGGCTGTTCTAATTTTTCTACGTAAGGCGATAATAAAAACGCAACCTATTCAAGTACCTTCAAATGATCTAATAAACGAGCTCATTTTCATTTTCTATGCTAGTAGGACCTATTTTGTACAATAAAAAACTGCAATAATATTTGTTATGGGGCCCCATTAGGACTAGTTACGCCACTGATACAAACATACCTTCAAACTTTCGTTTTTATAATAATACTAACTGAAGCCAGCGGCTTCACTTGCGTAAAAGTAGAAAATTGTCCTAAGTGAACATACACCCGGGATAAAAAGTACCCTCTTTGCTATTCCAGAATATGGTCTATCCGTCTGCTAAATTTCATCCAAGTCCGTTCAGACATTCGAGCATGAGGAATTAACAAACTTAAAAAAAAAAAAAAACAAAATCTTTATTTCTAAAACCCTTGCCATTGTAATAAGTGCATGTTGCTAATGGTTAAGATTTTTAATCCTAAGCGCAGGCTATTGTTGCTAAGGGCACAAAAATCTTTCCAATTGTGATCAGGCAACAATCTGGTAAGCAGGTTTTTTTTTTCCTCATTATTAAGAATAAATTTCTTAATAATTGATTACAATCTAGCCTAAAAGACTAATAAGTAATTTAACTCTAACTTATTTTTATACGGTTTTGCTTAAACTAAGAATAGCGTCCTTTAGCACTTATAGAAGTCCATAGCACTTTCTTAGAGTCTGATATTTTAAAAACACTTTGTTCATGTGTAATATGCATAGCACAGCATTGATCACTATTATACACTAACTTTAAACACTACACTAACTCAAAAGGTTTAGTTCTCTTTAGTCTACGCACTAGGTCCGTATTGTCTAACAGCTGTATAGCCTCAACATTCACGTGTCGGTGAAGTCTGTGTTCGTGGGCTTCAGCAAATTTTTGAATGATGGTGGTGACGAGTTTCATTATGGTAAGCAGTGATGTAATCGTTGATGGTGAGGCGCACTAGTTTATTAAGAGCCTATTCACTCCCTTGAAGACACCCAAATTATAATGAGATGGGAAGACCGCAGCAGGTAAATTATAACCACAGTATAAACGAAGAGGCGAAACGCTTAGTCCAGACCGTAGAGGTTTCAACAACTTAAGGGTTGATACTCGCCGTACGTCGGGTTGTCCGATGGTAGAAATGAGATGGCGGAAACAAGTCATGAAATTCCCGCGCACACTCTCCAAAATGCAACTTGTAAAACACTGAAAGTCTGGCTACCCTACGCCTGTGCTTAAAGCATTGAAGATTGGACTTAACCAAATATGGATCCCCAATTAGCCTCTAAGCACGCCTTTCCACCGAGCACGACTTTTGCACTACCTACAGCAAAATGGCAAGCTCTCTTTTCCATAAAAATTAAAAACATTGTAATGAGATTTCCATAATATTACGTCACGTCCAAAAATCACAAAATTCATGTCACGAAATTTTCGGATGGCCCATCAGCTTGGTTCCATTATGAATCAAAATAAAGCTGGTGTCATCCAAAAACGATTTATGTCGGTGATCCAATGGAGGCAAACATTAACCAAATAACATGTTACAAAATTGATACACGCGCATAACACAATTAATTAGACTGAAGTGTGTCTTGAGACTTCTTGATCCAACACGAGTACTTATACCGTATTCAGGGAGCCGTGATATAAAAGGTAAACAAACCAAAAAAATCTACTAAATTATAAACCCCAGATACTGCAAACACTTTAAATAAAAATGTGACGTTTTGTCATCAGGCGGGTTATATTTTTCACTATCGATCAACTTGTTGATACGAGATATTTTCGTTAAATTCTTGTTATTCGCCGAAAAAAAAGCGTGCAAAGAAAACGCCAATACATTCAACAGAAAAGGAGACTGTTATTAATGTATTAAACACGTCGAAGAAACATGTTCGAAGATACATTGTTTTCTTTGTTTACATTTTGTCTCAAGCCCAGATGAATAGGGCATAGAAACAGCACATACGGTTTATCACAGACTACCCCCTTTTTATTTAAAGTTCTTACAGACCATCCTAAGGTTGTCTGGTAGATATCGCTGTTAGCGATAAGACCGCCATTGTAACCATAGATTAAGTTAGTTTAAAAGTTTTTTCACTATAATGGTGTACAATAAAGATTCTATTCTATCCCTGGGTTGTAAGTTCATAGAATTATAGCTACGACATTTCGCGGAGTGTGCGTTGGAATTGCGTAGCCTAAATCCGCGGTATTTTACGAAAGGATTTTTTTTGTTTTAGCTGGGAAATCATCCAATGACTTCTTTCGCTCTAGGGCGGAGCAAGAGGCAGTGTCAGACTTTAACTACCTAAGCCCCCTATGTTCCTTCAGTTGACCTTTGCGTTCCAAAGCCGCAGCAACTCTTTCAGACAATACTGCAGCACTGAAAACCTGAGAAACTTCTCATATAAAGTCTACTAACAGCCAGCCCAAGATACTTTCGATGGTTATTTTTAGGATATCCGTGAGTAGTCAAACCAACCAAACAATCGAAATAAGTAGAAAACTGTAAGCATCATTATCATTTCAGCCGAAAGACGTCTACGGTTGGACTTACATAAAATTTCGCATAATTTGCTTGCAAATTTTATGTCCAACCACTTCATTCAAAACCGGTATGTTATGAAGCTCCGTAGCCTTAACCGAAACTAAATCGGTTTTCCGAAATAAAATAAAACATCCGTATGTATAACCAAAAAAGCGGATAATGACGGAGTATAATTAATACGTTACGATAAGTTTTTGTTTGTTTTGCCCGGTCAGACAAATGATAATGTAGACCAGCCCCCCTAGCCAAGTTACAACCGTTTCGTTTCGACTCTCTTTTCGTTGAGCACCTCGAGTCGGCCACGCCTCCTATTCCTTTGTACTGACCACGTGATTGAGCGTTGAGATGACGTCAGAATGAAGGAATCGGAGGCGTGGCCTACTCGAGGCGATCGACGAAAAGAGAATCGAAACGAAACGGTTGTAATTTGGCTAGGGGGCAGAAATAAAATCATATCTTGCTATTTATATTTTTTGATTCAATCGTTGATAGTGAGGTGCACTAGTTTATTAAGAGCCCATTCACTGTAGCCTTGACTAGACACCTTTATTATAATCAGACGGGAAGACCGCAGCTGGCAAATTGTTCCAGTCTTTCTATGCATGCATTATAAACGACTAAGCGAAACATCTAGTCTGGACCGTAGCGGTTTCAACAACGGAAGGATGGATACTCGCCGTACGTCGGGCGGTCCGATGGTAGAAAAGAGAAAGCTAGGGGATAATCCGAAATAATTTCAGGTCCGTAACCGTATCCGAAACCGGTATAATATTATTCCTATAAGTATCCGTATTCAGAATCGAAATTTCATATCCCATATTTAAAATTGCAAACCGAAAGTGCACGATGTACAACACATTTATCAACACTAAATCATCTCCACGCATCATTATCTCCCCGAAAAGCAATTCATAAATCCAGAGCACCAGCATTTTTCATCTTTTTCTTCTTTCACAGCAATTTCAAAACAAACTGTAACTCTTAATTACCTTACAAGCTCTTCGGACTCTTCGGAGAGCTTATTAGCAAATTATAGTTCACAGTTTGAACCAGTATCTCTGTTAGTATTACCGATGGCGGATCATTCAAAGAGTTTTTTAGCCCCGATATTTTTTTCTGACAAAAAGTCTGGACAGCTTTTTCGTCCGACGAAATAATATAGGACTAATGGAGTACCTGCGGCCGGTAGGGGGCAGTCCACAGCACTGATGTGTTACTTCGATTAAAATATTATGACAGGTCATCTTGACCGGTATTTTTGATAATTCTTATATGTTGTAAGTTGCCTTTTTATTGCGAATTTCAAGGTTTTAGACAGCTATTTTTTGTACTGACATCTTAGCGTTTATAAAGCTCTATATTGTAGTATTCTCCAATGTGTATTTTAAAATTAAAAGTTAGCTATATAATACTAAAACCAAATGAACCATTAATCATCTCAGCTTTATATCAATAAAAGAATTTAATAACAACGATGTGGTTAGCAGTATTTAACAACACACCGCAACAAAATCTGCCATTAAAATTAAAACATAACGACCATTCAATTATAAATTAACAGCCAAAAACGGACGAAAACCGCAGTCATCACAAGCCGACCGCAAACAAAACGGAATCAACGAAAATAGAGAACAGAATAACTAAACCAATACCTAAATAACTTAATTGATCAATCGTGCAAAGTGCATAACTGTTGTGTAATAAAAAATGATCATAATATGGTACATGTGAACACCGTGGTCCGTGGTAACTCTTCATTACAGGGCAAAGGGAGCAAAAAGATGCCTTCGGGCCGAAGCGAAGTCATTAAGCTAATATAAACGAAACGACGCCCGAATGCCGCCGAGCTTCGGGGAACTGCAATACATCCACAGAGTAGAGGAAACCAGTGGGATGAAGCGATCTGGACTGGACCCGGTGGTGCGGAAATCAGGGGTATTGATTGAGACTTACATGCAGACTTGAAAAGGACTCCTGTTCATCGATGCATAACTAGTAACTTAGGTTGCTAATACCAGGCTCACTCAGATAATTGGTTTGCGATTTTAATCAGAATATAGAAGTCTTATTTTGTAAGTCCTAATATGTACATTGAGATCAAGATACCTTTACGGATTGAGCGTTTCGCCTCGTCGATTATACTGCGTACATCGAAGGACTGGAACAATTTGTCTGCTGCTGTCGTTTCGTCCGATAATAATTTAGATGTCTTCAAGGCTTCAGTGAATAGGCTCTTAATAAACTAGTGCGCTTCACCATCAATAATTTTTATCACTGCTTACCATCAGGTGGGACCGCAGTCAAGCACTAGTTTATAGGAAAAAAAAATACTGTATTAAAATTTATTATATTATTTATACTTTATTTAAAGTACTGCTTGCTGGTAAATCCTTCAAAAATCAACCGATTAGCCTTGTTACTCTGTTTCTCCTACACTGTGTCACTGTCCCACTACGGTGGTACTCCAGATTTATAACCCGACAAAATTAAATCAACTTATAACGTATGTTGTGGCCATATCTCTATTGACCAACGCGTTTCGGCGGCGAACAAATTGACAAGTTTATCCGGATATACCGAGGAGGACATTGAAAGCACTGCCGGTGAAATACGACCGAGGACTTTTGATTTATTCGGGCTATAAACTTGAATGCGTTTTTAGGGTCCCACATTGACAGGAATCCGGAAATATAAGGAGTGATTTAGTTATATCATTTTGAAGGAGATGAAAATTTTTTTATAAGCTTTGTCGTAAATCTGTAAACGGACTTCAGATACAGATTTTAAAATTACCATTGTCGGCGTGTTTGATAATAAACAATTATTACCACAATAATCAACCTTATAATTTTCTCACTGCTGGGACTCGGGCCTCCTCTCTAGGAGAGGGAATGGGCCGTAATCCACCACGCGGGCCCTGTGCGGATTGGTGTATGTCACATGTCTTCGAATTGATTGATTTGGTTCTAGGACATGCTGGTTTCCTCACGATGTTTTCCTTCACCGTTTTGAGAGCAGTGGTGATGCAATAATAACTTACACAAAGTAATACACTCGGCTGGATTCGGAACAGCGACCTACAACTCGTAATTAGTAGCCGTTAATTTCTTTTTTTAGGTGGGAAATCATCTAATGACGTCTCGCGCCCTTGGGCGGAGCGAGAGGACGTGTCAGGCTTTTATTGACTAAACCCCTACTCTTGTTCCTTCTTTGCCTTTGTTCCAGGGCCTTGAAGTTCAGTTTCGCACAACCCATAGCCCCAGTAGGCTTCGACCCTGCTGGGCCCCTACGGTTTGCTGACATCTCCTTGAGGCGCGCGTGGAACAATACGCGCCACCGGGCCACCATTGCTCATAAATAAACGATTATTTATTATTTTTTAATAAACAATGAACTGTGAAATAAACTAAATAACACAAACGTTTTGTTAGTATTTTATTGATTGACTCAGTTCTCATGGGAAAAACAGAATGAATGTTGTGAAACATTTACACTTAGAGCCTCGGAAATAACCAGTATTAACTTAAGAATTTTATGACGAGCATGACCCTCCATCATAGCTGAGGACAAAGGCAAACATAAAATCTGTCTCCTTTCCCACGGAACCCTGGGACACAGCTCGGTCCTGGCAGTTCCTTAACGATTTCCATCATTGGACAAGTCGGTGATCCAATTAATAATAATAATGGTGAGGGCAAAAACAACGTTACGATGTGCGATTTTGGAGCCGAAATCAGCCCAAATACCACAGCCTCCGGCGACTGAGGTCAATGCTCGGGAACTGGTTCAGAATTATTTGCCCAAAAAAGCCCTTGATCGTGGGACGGCAGGGTTAGGCGGCATGGCCAGATTTTTGCAAGTTCCTTAACATTTTTGGGTTATACTCTCTGCTAGTATATGTCGACCTGTTGCGTTCCGAGAAATCTGAGCCGCTCTTGATTTTGCTTCATGGTGATGCGGTATTCGAATGCCCATAAGGAGAAAAGAATTATTTAACAGTTCAGTTACAATTTACTTTTAAATTGCCCAAATGAGGCGGGCGTGTTTAATCACCGCGTGCGCACAATAAACGCTTCAGACCGCGTCGGTCTGTCTGTTTGTATTAATATCAGAAATTAATAAGCTGGTTGTGGTTAGCTTTTAAAAAGATTTTAGTGATTAATTATTTTTATAAAGATTGCCGATTTGGTGCATTCATTACATGTTTTGAAATTTTACCTGTAGGGATTCCAGTCTGTTGGAAAATACTGTCCGATTAAAATTAAATATGCCCATTTTACAAGATTCTTATCTTCAAACGATTAAGAAATATGTACGTTTATTACTCTTGTGGCTTCGGTTCTGGAACGCAAAGGGCAACTGAAGGAACCCAGGTAGGTTTTATTCAGTAAAGTCTAACACTACTATTACACTCTCTCTCCACGCAAACCGCAAACAATTGACTGGCCTAGTGGTTATTAGCCCTGACTGCTATGACTGAGGTTGTGGATTCAATTCCCACGATTCTGTGATTGTGTGTTGTGTGTGTGTGTGTGTTCACGGTTCTGTGTCTGGGTGTAGATTATTTATTTAGAAATTTACAAGTATGTTTATCAGTTGTCTAATAGTACTCATAGCTCTGCTTAGTTTCGGACTAGATGGCGTTGTGTGAAAGTTGTGGAATATATTATTTACTAAAAAATAACTCTCTTGCGGGTAATTTTCCTTACATTCTTGCTTATTACCAACCTCAGCCACCACAGTACCACCCAGAGCGTTTACCAAATTGTTCGGTTACCATCAACGGAGATAAAATATGATATAATTATGACTTAAACATTAAAACGTCGTGAACAGACTTGTGACACAGTATAGATATGGAACAGTAAGGAAACTACGTGCAAATGTTCGAAACGGCACCCTCACACAAATATACGCATTAACGAGACTCCTAAGCGTTTCTCGCGGTGCTGTCAGTAGCAAGAAACGTTTAGGAGTCTTGTCGATGCGTATGTTTGTGTAAGTGAGCCGTTTCGAACATTTGTACGTAGTTTCCGTACTGTTCCATATCTATACTGTGCTTGTGACATGTTCCATGCTGGTTTTATTGCGGGAGGGAGGAACTCTGCGGCAAACGAAATTTTTATACTGAGATGATCGAAATTTTTCTAATAAATTGTATTTTAGAATGATATGGTTCTAAATTTTGATTGGTTTAAAACCTTTAACGATGTTTTGATAAAGAATTTCAGGTTTTTAGAGTTGTGTTTGATTATTATAAAAAACTTTTTACAAAAAAAAAATACAACCGACTTCAATGTAAAAAAAAACACTGAAAAGTGCAAAAAAACTTTAATTTCACTTCAGTGTTTCTTTTTATATTGAAGTCGGTTTTTTTTGTAAAAAGTTTTTTATTTTACACTTTTTATTTATGGAAAGTACCCCTCAGCCAAACTTAAACACTAATAGCTAGATTTCTAGATTACATTAATTTATTACAGAGATCCGGTGCCTAACTTCAGGCTTCATCATCAGATCAGTTCGATATATCCCCCTCTTCTTTCAGTCAGTCATCGACTACATATATAAACAAAGCAATTTTACTTGTTACGACGGTTCTGCTGTGAACCTATGAGGAGTTCTGTTCCATATCTTCGAAGTTCATGATCAGATCATAACAATATTTCTATGGGACGAACTCGGAAGCATAACCTTTAAATAAAAAAAAAAAAATTAATTAATCGGTCCACGATTGACCGAGAAATCGGTGAACATACATAAAAAAAAAACATGCAGCCGAACTTAGACCGTCCTCCTTTTTGAAGTTGGTTAATAAAAGCGTAATACCACTCACTGATTAATCAAGAAATCTCAGAAACTATAACACCTACAAACTTAAAATTTAGCAGGTAGGTTTCTTATAGGGTGCAGACATCCGCTAAGAACGGACTTTACGAAACTCCACCCCTGAGGGGGTAAAACGGTGTTCCAAAGTTTGTATAGAGAAAGTTACTTTCACGCGGGCAAAACCGCTGGTAGAAGCTAGTTGTCAATATGAGTATGGAAGGGTTGTGTGAAAGATGATATATATTACAATTGTTTTTTTTTTTTTAATTGTTATAAACTAGGGCTTGACTGCGATCCCACCTGATGGTAAGCAGTGATGCAATCGTTGATGGTGAAGTGCATTTATTAAGAGCCTATTATTAGTATATATTTATTATTGTATTTCTTTTCTATTTCTTTATTATTAAGCTGCACCACCTACCGTGTTATGTTTCTGCACCACCGACTGGTAGAAAATGCCTAAAGCATTAAGTCCGCTTTTGTACAGTTTATTATTAGTGCATAAAGTTTTAGTAAATAAATAAATATTCACGCTAGCCTCGAACACGCCTAAATTACCTATAATCGGCCGGGAAGAACGCTGGAGGCAAATTGTTCTAGTCCTTCGATGAACGCGGTGGCAAATCGCTTAGTCCGGACCGTAGAAGTGTTAACAATATAAGGGTGGACACTCGCCGTACGTCGAGTTGTCCGATGGTTGAAAGGCGATGGCGGATTCAAGTCATGTAATTCCTGCGCACATTCACAGAAATCATCATCATATTATAATTTAATTTACGTATTTTGTCTATTTATTTGGATCACAACTTCTGAACTATAAAATTTTATGCAGAACTCACTACATCACCGTCATCATCGTCTTTTTCTTAAATCACTACTTGCGAACTAAAAAAAATTTTGACCGTAACGAACAGACCACTCTTGTATATTTTTTTTAATTGTCTTCAAATTCAAAGAAAATGATGGTGGAAAAGTACCTAAGTATTTGAAAAAAAAGTCCTTGTCCAGCGTCAAAGTTCGCTAGATAAAGTTGTTTGCTGGAATTTTACGACACTTAGCTGTGTGACTTGGTGCTTAGCGAATTATTATTGCAACTATGGAAGCGAAGTACCTAGTTAAATGTCAACTTTACATTGTATTTTAGTGCAGATACTAAGAAACTTGGAATTACATGCTTGAAAAGTTTACCAAGCCGTAGGATCAATAGTGGAATCGTTTTTTTTTTTCGCTTTCGCATTTCTTAGGACCTTCGAGTACACTACATTCTCAATACGATAAACATCAGACCAGTTAATGTGGCGACGTTTGGCAGAGGTCTTAAGTTCACCGGTGGACGTTTATCGACTTTAAAAAAATTATTATTAATGACACACTCGCGCTTGACGACTATTACACCTAATGGTAAGCGATGAGTCGGCGGTGGAGCACGCTTGCCTAAAAGTAACTATCACGAAACACAGAATCCGGTAGGACATTCCACTCCTTAGGTGTACGCACAATAAATGTATTACCAAATCATTTTATGCGTATGCGTGGGATATCCATCGTGTACCGGTGGTGAATCGTCGTACGTCTTGTAGTCCGATTATGGAACGGGCTTGGCAGAACTAAGTTACCTATGCAATTCCGACGCACACCTCCTTAATGCAACCGGTAGAAAACCGACAGGCTAGCAACGAGTGTATTATTTACCAATAATTCTTTACGCTCGTTTCTCAATATTTACTTTCCTTGAGCTACTCGTTCTAGGTTCATAGGGGAGGCTCACAATCTGTAGTGGATCGTCTGCGGGCTGTCAGGTTCCATGCTGGTCGGATAATAAACTATGGCGGTATAAGGAAACACTTGGATTCATATTTATGGAAATTAGGCATACTTTTAGCTGGGGGAAAACTTTTTACCGTATGCTGTCCGACATTTTACGTAAAAATGTTAATAAAGTGAGAAATACGGGTTCCTGTTTCACATTAAATGTTTTTTTATTAAAGTTTTTCTTTCGGACAATGTTTGCTGCAAAATTAGATGTCTCAGGTACTTAAAGAGCATCTATGTGAATCAAGTGCCTACTATTTTTTCCAGATCAAGGCCCTTTTTCTAGCGTATCGATGGCAAAACTAGTAAAATTCCTTGCCTGGCCGCCGCTGTCCGCTGATGCTGTCATTAGGTCCCTACGTGAACAGGTAACAGGGCAAGTGATGATGCCCTTACCATAATTTGTTAAAATATCAGAGCGAGAAAGAGAGATAGAGCTGTATAGGGTGTATGTGTGCTATGTAGGCTCTTTCTCGCTCGCACGCCATCCCTCCCTCCATCCCTTTAAAAGTTCAGTTTAAGTCGTCAAATGATCCGCCGATCGCCTCAGCTCATTCATGGTGTGTCACGCGTAAAACATGCACTTAGTCTTCTTCTTCCTCACTCTTTCCCACTTTATACGGAGTTAGCTCTTCTGATTTCGTGGTACCAAGACAATCTGTTCTGGGTTGCGAGGTCGGGTAGTTCTTCCTCTGATAGGATTTCAGTCATGCTGGTCCAATGTGTAGCAGGGAGGCGTCTATCACCTCTCACATCCCTACATGATAAATATACAAACAATTAAGAGGCCAACTTAGGCCGCCATGATACTTAAAAGCGGCCAACCCGGAGCACATTTTCATACAACCGCTCTTACATGTGATTATGATGTTATTATACATCCTTCTCCAGATATTATGGATACGAAGATATTTTGTGGATATTATCTAGGCTTCTATAGAAACCAAAACATAAAGTTGTGTAAAACAAATTCAGTAAAGACCTCTGAAAATCTGCTATTTTATGACTGGCCTGTTGGTCTAGTGGTTAGTGGCCTTGACTGCTATGCTGGAGGTCGTGGGTTCGATTCCCACTCAGGACATATGTTTGTGTGATGAGCACGATCATTTACTCTGTGTCTGGGTGTAATTCATCTATAATATGTATCTATTTAGAAATATATAAGTATGTTTATTAGTTGTCTAGTACTCATAACACAAGCTCTGCTTAGCTTGGCACTAGATGGCGTTGTGTGAAAGTTGTGGATTATAATTATTATGATTTACCTTCAGCGGTCTTCCCATCCAATTATAATTAAGGTGCCTTCAAGGCTAGAGTGAATGGGCTCTTAATAAATTAGTGCGATTTACCATCAACGATTGCATCACTGCTTACAACGGATTGCAGTCAAGCATTACACTACAATTGCTTTAGGATGGTGCGGGTGACAGCTGTCGGATTCATCAAAGGAGGCGGCCGATCGCGTGAGGCAACATCAACGGTCCTCACGCCCCAACCGCCGCCGGGATTCCGATCCCGATTTCCGGCCACCGTAGGCGCGGGCTTGCGGACGGCGAGCAATGGGTGGCTCGCCGTCCGATCGTCCGGTAACCATCCGGACCGAGCCCAAGTCATCGACGGCGCGTAGTGTTCCACGCGCGCCTCAAGGAGATGTCAGCAACCGTAGGGGCCCAACAGGGTCGAAGCCTACTGGGGCCATGGGTGATGCGAAAGTGACCCCCGGGGCCCTGGAAAAATAAAAATGGCAAAGAAGGAACAGAAGTGGGTTTTTAGTCAGTAAAAGTCTGACACTATCTCCCGCTCCGCCCAAGAGCGGGGGTGTCATTAGATGATTTTCCCATCCGAAAAAAAAAAAAAAAAGTTGTCGGATTCATACAATGTAGCTACCTACTTAAAGATGCATATATTTATCCTGCTGTCATCCTACCCTACCTATAGATGTAAAAAAGACCTTAGTTTAGATTATTAAAAAAAAACTGATATAGTCCGTGCGCTAGAAAAGAAGTGTCAAGTAACAGTAACAGTTTGTTTATACCCTCGCTATATATATATCGACTATTTACTGATAAATCGAGTGGATTGCATGGCGTGTAGCGGCGCGGCCACAAACCGCAGCGGGTAGTTGTACGCGTGAGAACCGCTCGTTGCGTACGCGCAGCCTGCATCGCATGGTGACATGATAGCGTTTCCTCATTGTTCTATATTGTTTTGATATGATCGTAGTTTTTTTCTTTGAAAGAAAGAAAAAGAGTTTATTTATAATTTATGAAAAACATGGCTCATAACCTAAATATATATAATATTATAACAAAACATACAAAAAAATGAGTTATGCGACACGTCCGCGCAAAACGGCCAACGCTCAGCAAAATACTGAGGCTCATGTACTGAACACAGCCACAGCGCTGATTTTCAGCACCAGCGGTCGTCGACGAGACGTTGAATGGCTAGCAAATTTACGTCAGCAAATTTATGAACTAAAAACAACTTAATAAACAAACTAAAGAACTAACATAATAATAAACCATCATCATCTTTCTCCTTCTATCTGTCCTAGGACCTGTAGAAATTGATTTATAATAGTTGGTTGTCTTGCACGGTCAAGTACCAATGTGTATTTTTCAATTCAGTCTATGCAAGGAGTATAGTGTTGCCCGGTTACTGGATTGTGGTGATCTGATAGACAGTCGCACCATGTAAATTTAAAACACGGGTATTCATGCGTCTGGCGAAAAGCGAAGACTCCGTAGTGTCTTTCTAGCCACTGCCTCCGCGATTGTGGCGTGCCCAGTGCTAGAATGCAACAGTCACTATCTCCATACCGGGTCCCCTATGTTGAGGAGGGATGAAACGCATGTTACTAAAAGAGTTATGAGTTTACATGTGGATGGATGGAGAGGGAGAGGGAGACCAAAGAAAAGATGGATGGATTGTGTGAAGAATGATATGAAATAAAAGACTTCCTTTTCTTTCATATCATTCTTCACAGTGATAGTATGACGAGTGACAGGACAGAATGGAAGAAGAAAACGTGTTGCGCCGACCCCAAATAACACGGGATAAGGGCAGGAAGATGATGATGACTTTGTTCAAATTTTTTCAATTTAAATAAAATCAACAAACTCGGTGTCAACATCATCATTTAATATTAAATAATAATATTAAATGATGATGTTGACACCGAGTTTGTTGATTTTATTTAATCACTGCTCAAATATTTTTCTGTACACTTTATGACTAAATAAATCGAAATCATCGGAATCATCATTCGAGCGTATGAGGCCGTGAAAATATTTTTCGAAACAGTGTCTTTCGCGACTACTTCATTCGAGTCCATGAGCTTTCGAACCTGTGAGGCAGTGGAAAAATAATTTGCAACAGCGTGTGTCGCAACAGTGGCGTTCGAAACAACATAGTGGACCCCTCCATACCACATCTGGGTTCTAACCTAGGACAAGTACCTACTTGTAATTTGATGTCATTTCCAATGGGCCACCACTGCTCTATGTTGGGATATCGAGCTCTTTTCTTGTAGCCTGAAGATATGAGAAAGTTCTCATACAAAAAGACAAATAAAGGTAGAATCATAAAAGACACATATGAAGTAATTTCGACGAAATGGTTTTTGGAATGGTCCATTTTATTAAAATTTACACTGAAATATTGAAATGTTATTATAATTTATAAGGCCGTTAAATTCAAGTAACAACAGGCAACATTAAATACTTTATTTACAGCGCTAAATTCACTTTTATGAGTCCTTTGAATCGTGTAAGGTGACATATCGAAAATTTTGTGATCGAAAAATTGGAAAAGTCACGCGAAAAGTAATAATAGTTTCAGGTATCACAATAACTTACGAATGTTATTGTGCAAAACGATCAACATCTTATCTGAATGCAATCCTTAGGTATTGAAAAGTCACGCAAATTGCAAAATACGTGCCAAGAAACCATAACATTGATACAAAATCAAAATTTCGATATCGAAAATCGACAACCCTGAATATATAAAATAAAATTCGGTATTAAAATTTCACCTGTCTCCGTCAGAAGGGGTAATGAGTAGGTATGTGTTCATATGGTATCGGTTTCCGAACCTGTTCTTGATTTTGCATCAATGAGCGGCTTCGGCGCGAGGAACAGTTCACTGCATCGCCACTGATTTCGAACGTAAATTTCTTTTGCATTAAACACGTTATTAAAAAGCAATGTAAGCACAGAGTAGTTTGGAACAGAGGCAGACACGAAATGTTGATAACTTATGGGCTCCAAGTGTTTAAACATTACTGCAAGTTTGTTTAAGAATTACCGCAAGTCAAAACGCAAAGCAACAGGAACACATTCATTGTTCGTACAGCTAAGGAGTCCCTGTCGAAGTCTTCCTGTTGGCTACAACCTAGGGGTCTTTAAGTCAATAGTGAATAGGTTACTCTAGGCTAACGTGCTTCACCGTCGACCACATCATCGTGACAAGCGCAATCTTATTAATAATATGAAAACACCATGTTCAAGAGTATTTCCAAGGAGTCACTGCAACCCTGGTATGAGTGGGTTTAGTCAGTAAAAGTCTGGCACTCTCTCTCGGTGTACCCAGAGCAGGCGAAGTCATTTGATGATAATACCCCCCACCCCCAAAAAAGTGTTTAAATATTGACAGAACAACTAATGAATTTAAGATACAAAGACCGCGTTCCCATTATGTCGTAACGGATATTTTATCGTCGGACGACTATCGTCTCTAACCTCTAACTGTTCTCATTATACGCATAGTTTGTCGTGGCCACGACAGGTACTCGCAACAATGGCACATGGTTTACCAACACGGTTTAGTCTTGACTATTTTTTATCGTGATACGACTGTCTTGCTAGCAGTTTCCACTATCATGACAGTCTATAGGCACCGCAAAAAGAGTCGTAGACGACAGTTAATCGCGTCATCCTATATGGTAAGACCTCTGGTAACTACACGATTATCTGTCGTCTGGGAACGTGGCCTAAGCCGTAATTGATGTTATTTTGTTCTAAGTCATTTACAGACGGCATTAAAAATCGTCTCTAAATCACGCTGCATCTGTGCCCCCCTACTCTGATGCCCTGCGGAGGATCTCATTTGATCTGGAGCGCGTCTTGTACTTTTTGCAGAGCTTCGTGCATGTTTCGGCAGTCACTTACAGCGGGGGTCGGGCACCTTGACGAAGATACACTATGTTTAGAAGTGATATGTAACTTTGTGGCTTGATGTTGATGGAAAGTTTAAACAACTGCCACGGATTGCTGTAAAGGAAATGAGCGATTTAAAAAATAAAACAAAACCTATAGACAACTAGCTGCTTCTAAAGTTGTCAAAAAATAAAAGGCACGTTTTGACATCTGTCAAAACGAATACTTAAATACGCAAAAAGAATACTCGCAATGTATTCCATCATATTATTTAACGCGCCAAAAAAATTTATGTATTTTTTAAAACACTTATTTTATTGTTTTTTTTTTTTTTTTAGATTCGTTCCAAGTTACGTTCTAGGGTATTTCTTAACCTATTGAGTAGTAATTAGAGACACAATAGAAAGACAATGACCTGGGTTTAATGAATTAAATGACAAAACGGGCCTTTTATTTTTTTAGTTTTCCGGTGCGCGGTCGCCAGTTCGCCACTCTAGAACCTTTCGGCCCCATCGACTTCCCGTTCTACGAGCAATGTCCTGTCCCTGCCCACTGTGACTTTGACGATTCTTCGGGCTATTTCGGCGACCTTGGTTCTCCTGTGGATATCTTCATTCCTGATGTGATTACGCAGGGAATTGTGTGTGATGTGATTCTGATGAGGCCCATTGTAAGCGATCACGTTTCAGTGCCTGCTGCCGCTTCACTGGCAACACTGCCGATAATAATTTAAAACAAGAGTTCAGACAGACACATCCAGTCCCAAAGCTCCGTGTGGCCACCACCTACATTATACACTTCGCAATTTTGTGGTGCACGTAATTGCATAGCGTTTTCGACTCAAATTTTTATGTTAAGTAGTTAATGTTTTCTTAAAATAATGAGTAGTTCGACGTAATTGGACGTCGGGTTCGGTGCGCGGGCGAAGGGGAAATCGGTCGATTTTTATCGCCAAGCTTACGCTTTGGTATGCGGGATCTTTAGGTACTGTTATACTTCGTTTTTTTCCAGAAATCAGTTGTGTAGTAGTGCAGTTTTTAACCCCTATACAATTTACGTCGGATTAGTTCGTCGGACCAAGATGCTTTCGTGGCCTATTCGCCAGGGCTGCGTATTTGCTACTGGGTACTCCATCTCGTTTCGCTCTTCAATGCCCATAGGTGACAGAAGAGCTGCACCCGTAGCCGGTAACCGTCCGGACCGAGCCCAAGTCATCGACGGCGCGTACTGTTCCACGCGCGACTCAAGGAGACGTCAGCAACTGTAGGGGCCCAGCAGGGTCTAAGTCTACTGGGGCCAAGGGTCTGATTCTGAAAGGAAGACTCGGCCCTGGTACGAAAGGCAACGAAGAAACAGGAGTGGGTTTTTAGTCAGTAAAAGTCTGACACTATCTCCCGCCTCGTCCAAGAGCGGGGGATGTCATAAGATAATATTCCAACCGGAAAAAAAAACCTTAGCAAAATTACAACAGTTTCGTGTCGAATTCTGATCTCGAATCGGTAACGCCTCGGTGTCAGCAATTGTAGAAAACTATAAGTTGGTAGCTATGTAGACGCGCCTGAGTCGGCCGCTCGTTCTACGATAACAAAGGATGTAGCGTTGAACATTGCAGAAACGATAACAATACATTCTATCATTTTGAACGAAGTGAATTTGGATACGAATTTTCTATTCATTTGTTCTGACCGCGTGACTTAACGTTCAGATGATGTCATTGTCAAACATTTCGACTAGCGTTAACGATTGCATTTTTCAAACCACCTGTGTAAGTCACTCGCAATCGATATAATAACAACAAGTAAAGCTTTTTTTGCTATCGTTTATAGCTTGGATACTAAGTCCTTTAAGCCATGTATTCGTGTGAATAGTTATTTTGTTTACCATTATAATATGGATGGACACATTCAAGAATGTTTTTGTAGTATTTGGCAACAAATGTATCAAGTCAACCTTCTCGGAAAACTTCGCTGAGGTAGTCAACACTACAATAAAATTCTCAGCTCCATTTTACCGAGATCGCGCGTGTTTCAATGATTCCACATTTTGTCCAGTTGCGCAGATACTTAAATACAAAACTAGACCAATTTGACATCACAATATCCACTAGCAATCAATTTGCGAATACTTAATTAACAGCCACTGAACTTCACTCGTAGAAGTCCCGCCAAAAACTGTAAAGTTAATTTCTTCCGCAAAATCAACAGATTTATCGATATACGGGACAAAAACCACTCGATCGACCTTAATGTATTTCTTGTGATATTTAAAGCAGTAATTAATATAGCGAATAAATCTCCTTAATCGAGCCGAAAAAGTCGATTTGGACAGCCTTGTCCGATTACAGACTAAACTGGAATGCGATGCGTTTTACTTTTTTTTTCAATTAGCACTGGTCGTTGGCAAATTCGAACCTCTTTTTATACGGCATTTGTTTTATCAAATGATTATTAAGTTATGCTTATTTTTGTCTCTTAGCTGCCAATGGCTTAATTCATTTTTTTTTTAATAGGATATACTGTCCCGCTGCTGGGCAAAGGCCTCTTCCAACTTCTTCCAGGTATTCTTTTCTTAAGCCACCTCGAACCAGTCCTTGCGGTAGGCATCTAGGTCGTCTCGCCACCTCTTCCCAGGTCGACCTCGGCGGCGTCGTCCATCTTCAGGTACCACTTTGTGAAGACTCTTGCCCACCGGTCAGAGTGCATGCGGCTGACGTGATTCTATTTCTATGTTTTAATTAATTTTATTTTTTATTACTTATCTACATTGTGCTCACATAATAGTAGCGACAAGAAATATGTAACCAAGAATATATGTAACTCATAATATAATTATATTACAAAAGAGTGTCCATGGAGTTTCTTGCACGTTCTTCTCCATAGAGATCTACGCTTTGGAACGTGCAATTTAGCTTCACTTTTTTTTGTTTTTGGACTGACCTACATTTGACTATTCAAAAGTGCCTGTAAATGGTCTATTTGAAATAAATGCTTTTGACTTTGACTTTAGAACAGATGTTGGGGTTTTCTTTAAGTTGAGAATTCATCCAATGACTTCTTGCGCTCTAGGGTGGAGCATGAGAGCGTGTCAGACTGTTACTGATTGTAACCATACCTGTGTCCTAGTGGGGCATCGTCCCTGCCCCTGTCCTCGGCCCCTAAGGTTTTGCTGACATCTCTTCGAAACGCGCGTGGTACATTTTGCACCGTCGATGACTCTGGCTCAGTACGGACGGTTACCGGACGGTTACCGGATGTCCTGACATCAAGCTACCCATTGCTCGTCGTTCGCAAGCCTGCATCTACGGTGGCCAAAGATCGCCCTGCGAAGATGTTGGAATTTTATTGAATGCTTTTAGTTCAACTAAAATTAGAAACGGTACTTTAGTTACAGAAGACAAAACAAAATGAGTTTTAATGCCGGTCAATTGTATATCCGTCCTCTTATCTTTTCAGGATAAAGGGAACCTTTCTAGGAATCACTTCGTTGTCTGTCGTTTAAGAATCTTTCTCACGAATGCATAGAATAATAATAATAATAATAATAATAACCGGACTATTGTAGCCAATAAGCCGGATATAGTGGTGATAGACCGATTAGCGCGCCGCGCAATGATAGTCGACGTCACCATTCCGCATGACGAGAATCTCGTGAAAGCTGAGAAAGAGAAACAAATCAAATATCTCGACTTAGCACACGAGGTTGTCGACATGTGGAATGTGGACTCGGCTGTCATTGTGCCGATTGTTGTGACCGCCAATGGCCTTATAGCCAAAAGCTTCGATGAACATCTGTCGAAGCTGTCGTTGCGCGGTTGGATCAAGGGCCTGATACAAAAGGCAGTACTCCTCGATACGGCTCGCATTGTGAGGAGGTTCCTGTCTCTGGAGCCCTAACCACCGGTAGCTTGGACCCTGTTCCCGACACCGGCGGACAACTATTTTTTATATTTTTAAATGTTTTTTTTATATGTTTTTTAAAGAAATATTTGAAAATGTAAAAGATATGTATAAAAAATAAATAAATGGATAAATAATAATAATATTTATTCAAAAATTCTTTACAGGATAAAGTAATACAGTCTTAAATATAAATCTTAATTCTGAGTCTTACGTGCCTGAACTAGGAAATCCTGTGTTTCAGGCGAAAAGAGCTAAAATAATTTAAAATTAACAAATAATCAAAAGGATTTTGTAGTACAATACAAACGTGTAAAAAATATGTAAAGTAGACAAGTTATCTTATACTATTAATTTATAATGTTACCAAATCTTAACTTCTAGTTTCTTAACTAACAAGATACTTAAACTAGGTCAAATATTGTATAAAAACAAAAAAATCACTTTAGCACAATCAGTAAATTCTCTGTATCATCGTAGGACATTCTTTGAAGAGCCTCCTTAAGAATTCTCTTACAGTTACTTTGATTCAAGCCATAAATGTTTGCTTTCGCGTTCAACCTATTGTAGAGGAGAGGACCGAGAAACAGGTAAAATTTTGATGTGAAAGCATGTTTGGTATGATTTTGAGGACAGACTAGGTCTTTACGTCTTTTGTTAGTAAACTCCGTGCTATATGATAGATCTGCGCGCTGTTTTAATACAATACCCATTATAAATAGCTGTCGGACTGTTAGTACTTCACATTCTTTGTATAGGAGGTTAGTGGGAAAAAGGAATGGGCGAAAAGTAGCCACTTTGAGAATTGCCCTCTGGGCTCTCTCGATGGTTAGTAACAATGTTTTACCCGCTCCACCCCATGTGGTAATACAGTATGTTATTATCGATTGACATAAAGCAAAGTAGACTTGTCTAACTATTTTTGGGTCTGCAATGTAGCGTAACTTTTTAAAAACAAATATCAATTTACGAAGTCTATTATTTACAGCTTCTATGTGATGTTTAAACGAAAGTGTTTCATCGATTATAATTCCAAGGTACTTAACAGTATTTGACATTTTAATATTGGGACAAACACATTGGTTATTTGTGCTAGATGTGCAGTTATGAGCATACAATGTTGAGGTAGTGCCAGTTAGTTTTTGCTTGCGCATCGAAAACTTGACGTAATTTGTCTTGTCAGCATTTAAAGTCAGTGAATTATTTTGAAGCCACTTATTAATAACATTGAATCCGTGTTGCGCAAACTTGTAGACATTTTCTTCTGAGTCAGCCGAAAACAAAAGAGCAGTGTCGTCAGCATAACAAACGATATGGCCGTGATCTAAATTTAGATTACAGAGATCGTTTATGTAAATTAAAAAAAGTGAAGGCCCTAAAATACTTCCCTGGGGAATTCCGAAAGCTGTGCTTTTTTCATCATCGCTGATAATATTACCAATCTTTACACATTGCGTACGTTCTTCTAGATAGCTCTTAAATAGTTTCAGCTGCGTTTCCCTAATGCCTATGGCTTCAAGCTTGCGCAACAAAATGGAAACAGAAACTGTGTCAAAAGCTTTGGCGAGGTCCAGGAATATTCCTAGGGTGTGGTTACCTTTATCAAGTTCTTGTGCTAGATAGTTAGTTAAATGGTGTACAGCATCATCTGTAGACATTTTTGGTCTAAATCCAAACTGCCGCTTAGAGAGAATAGATTTATCCTCCAAATATTTATAAAGCCTGTTGTTTATAATCTTTTCTAATATTTTAGACATAGAAGGCAGTAAGGAAATAGGCCTATAATTAGTCACTTGATCTTTACTACCTGATTTGTAAACTGGGACAACAACAGCTTTTTTTAAGCACTTGGGGAACACACCTGTGGTTAAACATTTATTAAAAATGTAAGTTAACGGTGGTACTAAAAGGTCTTTGAATTGCCTAATAATTTTATTAGGTATGTTATCCCAGCCAACTGCACAGTCGTCTTTTAGGCTAACTATAAGCATAAACATAATCAGCCTTTTAATGTCCCCACTGCTGGGACTCAGGCCTCGTCTCTAGGAGAGGGAATGGGCCGTAATCCACCAAGCGAGCCCAGTGCGGGTTAGTGAATGTCACATGTCTCCGAATTTTTGGTTCTAGGACATGCCGGTTTCCTCACGATGTTTTCCTTCACCGTTTTGAGAGCAGTGGTGATGAAATAAATTAGACAAAGTAAATGCGCCTGGTTGGGTTTGAACCCGCGATCTACAACTCGTAAGTCGGGGGCTGGCACCACTCGGCCACCACTGCTCTACATACAAAACTTAAGTGTCTTTAATACGAGGGGGTGTTCTCCAAACTAGCAAAAAATTCAGCATAATTTTTAGTGTCAAAATTTGAAGTTTTTTTTTCGGTAGGAAAATCATCCAATGGCATCCCCTGCTCCTGGGCGGAGGGGGAGATAGTGTCAGACTTTTACTGACTAAAAACCCACTCCTGTTCCTTCGTTACCTTTCATACCAGGACCGAGTCTTCCTTTCAGAATCAGACCCTAGGCTAGGTAGGCTCGACTCGACTACCGGGCCCTTACGGTTGCTGAGATATCCTTGAGGCGCGCGTGGAACAAACACTACGCGCCGTCAACGACTTGGGCACGGTCTGGGTGGTTACCTCACGGTCGGACGGCGTGCTACCCATTGCTCTCCGTCCGGATCGAGATCCCGGCAGCTGGAGTCTGAGGGCCGTATCCTCGCGCGTGCGTAATTTGAAGTAGATTTTCTAAAAACTTTCGCCTGTCTCTTTTAAATTGAAATGTAAGACTAGCATAATTTCTTAACCTTTTTCCCAACTACCTTGGGGTCAGGTTCCAGTCTAACTGGATGCGACTGAATACTCGTATTTACATAGAACGACCACCTATCAGACCTCCTCAACCCAGTTACAGGACATCACGATACTCCTCGGATAGACTGATGGTCAGACTTTCTAGCGTCTGCCTACCTGTAACGACTGTCAAAGATCTACGAATGACATCCGGGACCAACGGCTTCACGTACTTTCCGAGGTGCGGGGTGTCAGCAACGTCATAGATGAACTTAAAAAAGTACATGTGAATTGAAAATGTTAAGATATTTTCACATATTAATAGCCCCAGGCGCAGCTCATTAATAATGCCTACACTTAACTTGTGATCTAAATAATGCTGCACAGACTACAGCCTACATGCCAACCCACATTATATTATGTGTTGCTCATTACAATTATCAATGTCCTCCCATGAACCTAAGAGTATAAATCATTGACTCCTTAATCTGATTTAAAATAACTTGTTACGTAAGTAAAAGATAGGTTCTAAAATAAATCAAGTATTTATAGAGGTCGCTAACCTCTACAAAAAGAGGCATTATAACACCGAATTTAGAAATTACGATTATGATATTTCTTTTTTTCTTTCTTTCCTTCTTTCTTTCTTTCTTTCTTTTAGGGATTTGTACCTCAAAAGGAAAAACGGAACCCTTTTAGGATCACTTTGTTGTCCGTCAATCTGTCTCTCAAGACTCTTTATCTCGGGAACGTGTGGAGGTATCGGGTTAAAATTATAAACATATACTCAGGTCTGCGATCCCTTGAAGCTGTGAATCAATCAAACTTCTAAGTTAACGAAAAAAAAGATACCGCCGTTTATGTCGCAAAAAACGTATACTGCGACACTCTCAAGGGAATCAAAATTCATTGACCCAGAATCCTGAAATTTGGCTTAAAACAAGGTCTTATAGTACAGATATAGGAATAAATCTGAAAACAATTTTGTCGTTACGTTACGTACAAAACAACTTTTTTTACGTTTTGGAAAAATCTTCGACACTCCATTTGGGAAATGAACTATTTACATAGGTAAGTCTGTACCCTCAGTGCAATCCGACTCGCAATTGACCAGTTTTTTTTTTTCTTTAACTAGTTGACGAGGCTGCCCGTACACACGCGTGACGTGTCGGCTCCTTATTTCCCGCTATTATCAAAAAGCCACTAAGCATAAAAACAAATTCACGTAACAAGCTTTTTCGAGGAGTGTCAAAATATTGGAGGAAATGCCCTTTCCGTGTTTCGTTTCAATTCGAGGGGCAATAATAGGCAACCACTAAGGTATTGCCTCGAATAATTGGCCGCCATCAAAAATACCGTAATATACAGTTTCATTTCCTTAATATTTCAAGTAATTTGCACTTACACACTTCCACAAAAGTGTCGATTAAGCAATTTAAAATTCAATTATGCTGATTTTTATAATAATATAAAATTGGCTCGTAATTTATATGTCAAAATATGTCAATCATTTGTTGAATTTATAGTTTTTATGTAAATTATATGGTTTACGTGGGAAGTAGAATGTATGTGAATGTACACATATAAATAAAATTAATGTAAAACAAAATAACCTTTTATTACTAACAAAAATGTTTTTTTTCTGTTTGTTCCGGCTAATCTCCGAAATGGTCGGACCAATTTTGATGGGACTTTCACTAGTAGACAGCTGATATTATACGGAATAACTTAGGCTATCCGCAGGAGAACCAAGGTTACCGACATAGCACGAATAATCGCCAAACTTAAGTGGCAATGGGCTGGGCACATTGCTCGCAGAGCAGATGACCGTTGGGCCCGAAAGGTTCTGGAGTGGCGACCACGTACCGGAAGACGCAGTGTTGGAAGGCCCCCTACAAGGTGGACCGATGACCTGGTGAAGGTTACGGGAATCCGATGGATGTGAGACGCACAGGACTGGTCATTATGGTGACATTTGGGGGAGGCCTATGTCCAGCAGTGGACGTCTATCGGCTGAAATGATGCTGATGATGATAAACTTAGGCTACTCTTATTTTAGAAAAGGATTTACTGTTCGGCGTCAAAAAAAGGAAACTTTTTAAAATTATGTCCAAATGGCATTGTGCTATTTTATAAGTTTAACGCGGACGAAGTCGCGAGCACGAGCTAGTATTGAAACATTTATCATCAACTCTTCTATGTCAATTATCTAATGAATTATTATATACTTTTACTTGTGCTTTCAAACTTTCAATTTTAAAAGAAACTTAAATATGAAGTTACCAATAAAATATAGAATGACAGATACATGATGAAGATAATTACGGGCGGCACGATTGGCTCGATTCCTTTGTTTTGACCACGTGACTGAGCGTTGAGATGACGTCAGAATAAAGGAATAGGAGTCGTGGCCTACTCGAGGCGTTCAACGCAAGAATCGAAACGAAACAGTCGTAACTTGGCTAGGGGAGCTGGTGATTCTTCAGGCTATTATCGGTGACTTTGGTTCTCTTACAGATATCTTCATTCCTGATCAGGTTATCTACACTTAAAGGTAATTTAAATTGCCAATACACAAACCCCCATAAATAACAATAAATAAGAAAGTGAGATTAGGTTAGGATGCCGCACATAGCACGACATTGCGTCAAGAGGGGCCACAGCAGAATGATAATGATATTATAATTGGAAGATTTAAATAGGAATGCGTAATCGATCGTCACCATCACGAAATTCTCTGGTTTTCCTTCATTGCTTTTACCAAGATAGGCATCGTTATTTTCCTGCACCTTTGAGCTTAATACAGTTATCTAAGAACCATATTTATAATCTACTAGCTTCGTGAATGTCGGTTTCTCCATACAAACTTTGGACCCCCGTTTCATTCCTTTAGGGGGTGAATTTCGGAAAATCCGTTCTTAGCTGATGTCTACACCCTATAATGAACCTACCTGCCAAATTTTAAGTTTGTGGTTTCTGAGATTTCGTGATTAATCAGTGAGTGGTATTTCGCTTTTAAAGACTCGCTGTTGTTAGCAGCTTCGCCTTCGTGATTATAGAAAATAGTTCCAAGGGAACATACTCCTGGGATAAAAAGTCTCTACCTTATGTGCTATTACAGGACATGGTCTACCAATATGCCAAATTTCATTCAAATCAGTTCAGCTGTTCGAGCGCGAAGAAGTAACAAACATACACACAAACTTTCGCCTTTATATTATTAACTAGCTTTTGCCCGCAGCTTGGCCCGCGTACATAAAATATAGCCTATGTCATTCAGGATTATGTAGCTTTGTATCGGTGAAAAAATTTTAGCAATCGGCCCAGTACCTACTTTCACAGATTACAAACAAAAAAACAAACTTTACCTCTTTATAATATTAGTTTAGATGTGCTCACCGGATAATTGCAAATACCGTTAGTTTATAATAAAACGCGTTAAATTGTGGACTCTTCATTTTCAGTAAGACTCTGATACATTGTAAATTATCGAATTTAAGTAAAATTGTTGTAACTTTTTTTGAAGCTCGAAAATCATCTACTAACTTCTCCCGCTCGTTGTCTGAATGGAGGAAGAGGGGGTGTCATACTTTTAATAACTGAAACCCATACCCCCCTGCTCCTTCATTTGCCCTTTCCGTTCTAGAGTACTAGTAACTCTTTCGAAAATTCTTCAGCCCTATATTGAAGTACTACCTAATCGAAAGCAAAAAAATATTCCATATTTTAGTCGAATAATTTTATGCTTTTAATTTCATGACACATGAAGAATCGGGCTGATGAAACGTTAAAACTAAAGTCATTTATCTAGCGGTTGCGTGGCCATTTTAGTCCACAGGTGGTCACTGCCCTTTCTTTGACATAATCCCCTAATCATCACTTACGACACCCACCGGACGAACGTAGACAACTGTCTCAAAATCACGCCTATGAATAGAACTATTTTTCTATTCCAAGAAACTGAAACACATTCTATTCATAGTCAAGACCACCATGATGTGGGATAAAACCTTTTTGCAGCGTACCAAAGAGAATAGAATCTCATTAATCTATGACGTCATTCTAAATTCAAAATTACTGTTTATTAACGGCCAGTTTTTTTGTTTAATATTTAACTGTAACACATAACTATTCACTTTGACAGATTGGCGACGAACGCCCCAAGCTAAACGTGAGCATAGACACGTGAATTAGACGAAAATCATTATGTTGTTAATGTAGCCCTTATTTTCATCTGTATAAGGCCCATTACCCTTTGATTTTACAGCAAAACTATCTCGGTCGAACTTTCCAGTTGACTGAGGTCTTTAATTTCGATGACTGGTAAAAGGGATGGGGTTCAAGTTTGTCTGGTGATGGTAAGTGATAATGTTCGCCCATCCCTAAATCGGATGTTCTTAATCACGTTGGTTTTGTTTTACGATCGGTCGTGAACCGTCGCGACTTGCGACTAATCACGATGTACAAGTTTCTTAGTGGGTGTGTGATTATACATATTATTAAGGTAGAAAAAAATATAATAAACTTAATTGTACACTGAAATAGCTTGTAACTTAGAGCAGTGGTGGCCGAGTGGTAACGGCCCCGACTTACGAGTTGTAGGTCGCGGGTTCAAACCCAGCCAGGCGCATTACTTTATGTAATTGATTTCGTCACCTCTGCTCTCAAAACGGTAAAGAAAAACATCGTGAGGAAACCGGCATGTCCTAGAACCAAAAATTCGAAGACATGTGACATCCACCAACCCGCACTGGGCCCTCGTGGTGGATTACGGCCCATTCCCTCTCCTAGAGAGGAGGCCTGAGTCCCAACAGTGAGAACATTATAAGGCCGACAATTCTATGTAGTACTTAAATTTAAAGGTACAATGGCGGTCTTATCGCTTTTACCAGACACTAAGTATTGAAAACAAAAGAGATGAGGCATAAAATTAATGTTTAGTTTCAGAATCCTTTGTAATAATCAGAAAAGGGTGATACAGAAAAAAATAGTGGTGTATAGGTGCAATTAAAGAGAACAAAAAAGGCAAAAATACAAAGCAAAAATATTCTAAGAAAAGAAAGAAAAGATGTTTCTACCATCTATCTTTATCCATTCTATCATCGGACCACCAGGCACTAAACGTTTTGGGAACACATTTATTGTGCGTACAGCTAAGGAGTGGAATTCCCTGCCGGAGTCTGTGTTTTCTGATAGCTACATCCTGGGGATCTTTAAGTCAAGAGTGAATAGGTTTTTCTAGATAAGCGCGGGCCATTGTCGACCACATCATCGCTTTCCATTAGGTGAGATAATAGTCCAACGCGAGCCTATCAAAAAAAACTCTTTTAGGACAATCCCACAGCTCACATCAGACTTCAGGACTTTTATCTAGGAGAGGGAATGGGCCTTAATCCACCACTCGGGCCCAGTTCAAGCTGGTAGATGTCACATGTCTTCGTATGGTAATTAAATAATATTAAATCAGTGTGATACAATTCAGCCTTTCTATTTATATTCTTCTGTTACGTAATTTATACTCTAGCTGACCCATGCCCGCTTCAACGGGCTTGAAGTATTTTTGGGGTTAAAAATATATATTATAAATTACAATCAAATATAGCTTATATATCACTCAGGAATAATAGCTTAATTCTGGTAGAAGAATATTGAAATCAGTTCAGTAGTTCCAGAGATTACTTCCTACAAACCAAATTGCAAACTTTACCTTTTTATATTACAAGTGAGAAATGAGTATATTAGGGGAAGTTTGAAAGTGGCGCCAGTGACTGAAAAGTTGAAAGGGAATCGTTTGTCTTGGTACGGTCATGTGAAGAGGAGGGATGAAGCGCATGTTGCTAAAAGAGTTATGAATTTACATGTGGATGGATGGAGAGGGAAAGGGAGGCCAAAGAAAAGATGGGTGGATTGTGTGAGAAGTGATATGAAAGAAAAGGAAGTTAGTGATAGCGTGACGAGTGACAGGACAGAATAGAAGAAAAAAAACGTGTTGCGCCGACCCCAAATAAAACGGGAAAAGGGCAGGAAGATGATGATTACAATCAACCATACTATTTTCTATCAGCCAGCTCAACAAGCAATGCAGCAACGAGTTAAACTAACTTGAGAAATGCTAAAACAATATCTCATTAAGTACCAAAGTACAGGCTCTACTACATTAAACACTAAGTATGCTTATGAAACACTAAGATACCAAAACTGTCAGCATCGAGAGTTGATGTCGACAACGAAACGAGGCGACGTGGTCGACTGGCTCTTGACTGATTGAGGTCCTAAGTTAACCTGGACGCTATAGAAGGTTGAAATAGAAGGTACACTGTGACTACGAAACCATCAAGTCGTGAATACTAGGTAGGTACTCAATCCGTCCATTTGTGTGTCTGTCAGCAAGCTGTTTTCACATGAACCACATAAGGCAGATAGAAATTTTCACAAAGTTGTGACTTTTGATTGAAAGAAAGAAAGACAGAATGAATGGAAGAAAGAAAGAAAAAAAGTTTATTTGCTACTCGCGCAAACAACAGAATAAATAAATAGAAGTCGATAGAGGTAGATAGATGGATGGTGGTGGATGGACGGTAGGTTACCAATGATACAAAAAAAATAATAATTAAAGGTTAGTTATTATGTTTAGGTATGCTACTGAACCCTACTTATGCGAACGAATCCTGCTTGCATTTGGCCGGGTTTTTTAAATAATCATTAATAAACATGTGGACTGTTAACTGAAATCGCTCGACGGGGTCGCTGCAGACCACGAAAGAGATGGTGGAACAACTTAGATGTCTTCCTTAAGAATTGGGAACTGGCTGGGAACAACGTTCTTCCAACTTCTTTGTATTAATAAACGATTCCTATAATATTAATGTTTTTTGACCCACGAAAATCTACTCACGCACTGTGGCGATCAACGGTTCTGAATAAACCATTTTAGTATGTAAACTGTGAAATGAAAAACGTTCCTTTATCGAATGTTTAGTTTGTTTGTAAAGGAGTTAGCCTTCTGCCTGTAACCACCAGTTAAATTTTACTCGTTATCGGTTCATAGTTCGTTGAAGAATAATTGCGATAGTTACCAGTTTACCAACCAACACCGGCCTAACGAGGCAATGGCGGACTTCAGCCTTGTTACCACATCGTTTTTACATTTATTGAGAGTGACTGCATAGTTAAAGTGTCTGCCTTCATACAACTCCGGCCTGAAAGCTCTATATATGTATAAAAAAGGAGAAACTGACTGACTGACATATCAACGCACAGCCGAAACTACTGGGACTAGGAGCGTGACATTTTGCACAAGGTTTCCTTTAAATGGCGTTGACGAGCACTAAGAGAGGATTTTCAAAAATCCACCATCTAAGGGGATTAAACGCGGGTCCAAATTTTGTATCGAGAAACCTGTTTTCGTGCGGGCGAAGCCGCTGACAGGAGCTGGTATGTATATAAAAAGAGAAACTGACTGACTGACATATCAACGCACAGCCGAAAATACTTAAACTAGGAGTGTACAATTTTGCACAAAGCTTCCTTTTATGACGAAGGCGAGCATTAAAAGAGGATTTTTCAAAATTCACCTTTCAAGGGGATGAAACGGGAACGGAAAAGAAACTTACTTTGAATTTAAAGCGGGTGAGGTCGATGGCAGAAGCTAGTCTATATATAAAAGGAGAAACTGACTGACTGACATATCAACGGACAGCTACTGGAACTAGGAGAGTGAAATTTTCAAAAAGTTTATTTTTATGACGTAGGCGAGCACTAAGAGAGGATTTTCCAAAATTCACCTCCCATGTTTGTATGGAGAAACCTAATTTCACACGGGCAAAGCCCCTGACAGAAGTTAGTTATGTATACGACATTATTTTTAGTATATGCGAAACTTAAGTATAGATTGTTTAGTATCAGTAACTGAATCGATTCCAATAATTTTTACACTATGTTATATTTTTTCCCAAAAATATTTAAAAAAGGCAACGCCGTCACTAATTACAATACAGGTCACGGCAGGTCATAGCGGGTATTAGGCAAAGTCAAAGTCAAAGTCAATTTTTTTTTATTTCACATAGGCCTACATGGGCACTTATAAAACGTCAGAAGCTAGTGCACGGTTCCAAATTGGTCGTTTCCTATGGAGAAGAACCGGCAAGAAACTCCATGGTTACTCTTTTACTCCATGGTTACTCTTTTAAGGCCACAGCGCAAAGCTGGGAGCGGAAGTAAAACACCCCCTCAGTTGCCCGAATGGCCCAGTGACCATGTATTTGTGCGGACAACCATGTAGCATATATTGTACATCTATTCTTTACATAAAAATATTAGACACGTGTTTCAGGTTTCGCAAATACAAAAACTAATGTTGTGTATTCTAAAAAAGTTTCGATGTTTAAAAACTTTTCCATAACTATCAAATCTGGGTCTTCAACCACTATAAATACTCCGTCACGTGGTTAAGCAACCGTTGTTCAGGTCGGTGCGTGAGTTAGCAACCATAGAAAGTGGTCAACGTATTCATGTCAGTTGCCAATTGGCATCAGTCCGCCTATTTCTTAGAAATGGCAACACTGTGACGTCATCTTTATTACCTAGTATGGTGTTAAGATTGCCAAGTTTACCTAATATTGAGTGATGACGGGAACTACAAACTAGGATTTGTTTTCGATAATTGTGAATTTTTGTGTGCTAGTCTTTGAAAGATTGATTTTTAGGGTTCCATATCCAAAGGGTAAAAACGGGACCTTATTTATTTATTTTATAATTTATGTACACACAAATACGAAGAAGAAGATAGGTATCTTAATATAATTTTTGTACAAAGGTACTGCTTATTTCAAAAAGAAATTTCTTCCAGCAGACCTGCGAAAGGAGAGATTAGAAGAGATGTAGACTGTAGTGTGTAGAAAATAAGCAAAGAAGAGTTTGTGAAATCTTCTACTTCTCCTTATTGCTATGACTCCACTGTCCATCTGTTTGTCACCAGGCTGTTGTATCTCACAAACCGTGATAGTTAGACAGTTGAAATTTTCACGGATAATGTATTTCTGTTACCGCTATAACAAAAAATACTAAAAAACAGAATAAAATAAATATTTAAATGGGGCTCTTATACAATGAATTTGTATTTTTTTTTTTTGCCTTTTTTTGTTATGAACGGTACGGAACCCGACGTGCGCGAGTCCAACTCGCACTTGGCAGGTTTTTTTTAGACTTTTTAGAGTTTTGGTGAGTAATATTCGTAGGGGAACCTAAACCTTGCAGGTCAAGTGCTTTTAGACTCATATGCCAAGTTTCATACAACAACTATTAGTATTTTTTTTTTTCTGTTTCGTTGTGTCTATTTATGATAAATTATGTTTACTTTGCAAATAGGTTTTCAAAAAACTCTTTTTTACGTCAATTTTTTCAAACTAGATGAGGCCGGTGTTTACGTACCTAAATATTTATTTTGTAAACAATTGTAGGTTGGCTAATAAAGGCGGGAAATAGCTTGGCTTCTCTAGACTGCAACATAGATCAGTTTGTGCTAACTTGCGTCTCTCGAAGCTCAGGGCTTGTTTGAGAGATTATTCAAAAGTTAGGAGACCATCATAACTATGGCAGAGGTAAGTAGACCAACCAGGCAAAAAAATCTATAATTAAAAGATAAATAACTAGCTTTTGCCCGCGGCTTCGCCCGCATACATAAAATATAACTAGCCTATGACACTCAGAAATAAAGCAGCTTTCTATCGGTGAAAATTTTTTTGCAATCGGACCAGTACTTTCAGAGATCACCTGCTACAAACAAAAACCAAAACAAAAAAAAAACAAACTTTACCTCTTTATAATATTAGTGTAGATGATTGGAAGAAAGAAATACCAGTGTATTAATTGCAAGGAGAAATATTGTGACAAAGATATAAAAAATATTTAAAAATAATTTAACTTACAAAAGGTACTTTAATTAGTAGTTACTTTGAACATATCATTATCTCCATTGCCCTTTGCGCTCCAGAACCACGGGTTTCCCTTTCGGAAGTAAGCCCAAGGCCAGCTCATCCAGAATGACCGCAGCAAACCTTGATCGAAGGTTGTTATGGTTCACCCACGTGTCATTGACCGTCTAATAATTAATCACCATCTTACTTAATCACCGCTGTTGAGTTAATTATTCAATATATCACCGGTAAAAACTCAATTTGAGCTCGGCGTGGCATCGTTTATCAAATGTTTTTGATACGCCCTTTCGAACTTATTGATTATAATATTGTTTGGATATACTTTTATTTTGTTTACATTATGACGTGACTTCAGAATAGATTACATATAAATAAATATGCTGCGGTCTTCCCATCCGATTATAAATTAAGTGTCTTTAAGGATAGAGTGAATAGGCTCTTAATAAACTAGTGCGCTTCACCATCAACGATTGCATCACTGCTTACCATCAGGTAGGACCGCAGTTAAGCACTAGTTTATGTCACTAAAAAAATAAATATAAATAATATTCCACAAGTTTCACACAACGCTAACTAGTCCACAAACTAAACAGAGCTGGTGTTATGAATACTAGACAACCGATAAACATACTTATGTATTTCTAAATACATATACATATAGATAAATTACACCCAGACACAGAACAAATTATCGTAAATTATTTAATGTCCCATTTTATCGCACTGTAGCTCGATCCACCTCCCCTATACCGCGTATGCTAACGATGCTCAACGCGCTCGTGGAGACCAACCCTGGATTGGATTTGTTTGCTGATTAATGGAAAACAATATTATTAGAAAGTTTGCGATTCTGTGAGAAGACAGAGTGAAAGGATTAAATTAGTTTAGTTTAGTTTTAATGGCTTTTTTGCTGTTCTATAATAAATCGTGCTCATCACACAAACATTTGTCTTAGTTGTCTGCTGGCCACCCCTACGGTTTGCTAACAGCTCTTTGAGAAGTGCGTGGAACACTACGCGCTGTCGACGACTTGGGTTCGGTCCGGACGATTACTGGACGGCCGGACGGCAAGCTACCAATTGCTTATCGTCTTCTGGGGCGTGAGGATGTCTGTTCTCTCACGCGTGAGGTCGCCACTTTCGCTTGCATTACTGCTTCGCAGAAAAGACGACCGCCTGCCATTCCTGCTCGCTCCGGACCATGAAAAGGAAAGGAAAACACTAGCTTAAAGGAAAAGAAAGGGAAAGGCGTGCGAAGAGGCTAATTGGTGATCCAGATCTGGTTAAATCCAACCTACAACGCCTTGAGCACAGGCGTAGGGTAGCCAGCCTTTCGGTGTTTTACAGGATGCATTTTGGAGAGTGTGCGCGGGAATTGCATGACTAGTTTCCGCCATCTCATTTCTACCATCGGACAACCCGACGTACGGCGAGTATCCACCCTTATGTTGTTGAATCGTCTACGGTCCGGACCAAGCATTTCGCCTCGTCGTTTATACCGCGTACATCGAGGGACTGGAACAACTTGCCTGCTGTAGTCTTCCCGTCCGATTATAATTAAGGTGTCTTCAAGGCTAGAGTGAATAAGCTCTTAATAAACTAGTGCGCCTCGCTATCAACGACGGGATCACTACTTACCATCAGGTGGGGTCGTAGTTAAGCAATAGTATAAAACAATAAAAAAAACTAAGTTTGCGACTTGAAAACCTTTACTTTTAGATGCTTTTTTATTACGGTGGGAAATCATCAAATAACTTCTCCCGCTCTGGGTGGAGCAAGAGGGAGTGTCAGACTTTTACTGACTAAAACCCACCCGTGTTCCTTCAGTTGCTCTTTGCGTTCCAGGGCCACGGTGACTCTATCGATCAATTCCGCAGCCCTAGCAGGCCCCATCTAGTTTGTAGACCCGGGCCTGGTACTTGTCGGGTGGTGAGCTACCTATTGCGACCGGGATTCTGTCAGCGACAATTAGAAGTACATGGATCCGACATTTTAAAATTACTAACTTTATAATAATATTCATAATTAGTACACTAACCAACTTCGACATTTAATAAAACTGCATTTTCTCGTACATAGACGACGTGACAATTCTTGCTTCATAATTGAAAAAAAATTGAAATGTCTCGACCCAGGAACAGTATGGCGACAACCCCGTTCTTAATAGCCTTTATGTATGCAAATAAGTGTTTCACGTTACACGATAATTATAGCTTTCACATACAACATACTAGTACGGTGAAACGGCCATAGTTTCTACATACGGCGTGATAGCAAATTATTAAATCTAGTTTTTGTGGTACGGTTTTTTTTTTTACGGTTTCCCAACTGCCGAACGGCGACCTACCCATTGCTCGTCGTCCACCAACCCACACCTACGGTTACTGGAAATCAGGGTCGGAGTCCCGGCGGCTGGGGCGTGAAGACGTCTGTTTCCTCACGTGTACTAAGCGACCTCCACACCTCCTCCGCAAGAGGTCCAGCAGGGGCGATGCCCGCAACGGCCACTAGGAATTTCTAGAAAAAACTCGCGGCCCTAGAACGCAAAGGGCAACTGAAGGACACAGGAGTGATGGTCAGGAGTGGCAGTAATGCTAGCGAAGGTAATCGTCCGGACCAAACCCAGTCGTCGACAGCGCGTCGTGTTCCACGCGTGCCTCAAAGGGTATTGCAACGCTTCTATTTTTATTTCGACTGGCCTGTTGGTCTAATGGTTAGTGGCCCTGACTGCTATGCCGGAGGTCGTGGGTTCAATTCCCACCCAGGACAAATGTTTGTGTGATGAGTATGATCATTTGTTCTGTCTGGATGTACTTTATCTATTTATGTATGTATTTAGAAATATGAGTATATAAGTATGTTTATCAGTTGTCTAGTATTCATAACACAAGCTCTGCTTAGCTTGGGACTAGACGGCGTTGTGAGATAGTTGTGGAATATTATTATCTTTATTTATTTTTTATACATATTTTGTACATTTTTAAATATTTTTCAAATACATATAAAAAAAAACATTTAAAAATATAAAAAATAGCAGTCCGCCGGTGTCGGGACTGGGTCCAAGCTACCGGTGGTTAGGGCTCGAGAGACAGGAACCTCCTCACAATGCGAGCCGTATCGAGGAGTACTGCCTTCTGTATCAGGCCCTTGATCCAACCGCGCAACGACAGTTTCGACAGGTGGTCGTCTAGACTTTTGGCAATCAGGCCATTGGCGGTAACAACAATCGGCACAATGATAGCCGAGTCCACATTCCACATGTCGACAACCTCGTGTGCTAAGTCGAGATATTTGATTTGTTTCTCTTTCTCAGCTTTCACGAGATTCTCGTCATGCGGGATGGTGACATCGACTATCATTGCGCGGCGCGCTAATCGGTCTATCACCACTATATCCGGCTTATTGGCTACAATAGTCCGGTCAGTAATGATAGACCGATCCCAGTACAACGTGCCATGGTCATTTTCGTCATTTTTCATATTATTATTATTGTTATATTATAATATTATTATTTAGGTTATTTGCTATCCAATGAGAGGATTGTGGACGGTTGTGGAAGCTGTCGATTTATGCACAGCGCTAGTATTCAGCTGCATCGGGTTATAGACCAACTATCCATTACATGGCCAACTATTAATTATGGTACAATTAAAAAAGGCTTACACAACTAAAGGGATCGCTGACTCTGACAGTACTGATTTACCTGGTTTCAGATTCATGGGCTTAATTAATAGGAGTGCTGGATTATTCAAAAGATTTACCCTGGCCTTGGAACGCAAAGGGCAACTAAAGGAACAGGGTTTTAGTCAATAAAAGTCTGAAACTCCTTGCCGCTCCATCCAGAGAGGAAGAACATATTTGATGATTTCCTACGTAAAATAGGACGATAGATTATGTATTGTTTTGTATTGTATTGTATTGTATTGTATTGTATTGTATTGTATTGTATTGTATTGTATTGTATTGTATTGTATTTTATTGTATTGTATTGTACTGTATTGTATTGTATTGTATTGCTGTTATCCGCAACTCCAGGACTGAGTTGCGGAAAACGCGTGCGTGTGCGTGTCCGTGTACGTGTGTGTTTGTGCATGCGCGTGCGTGTTGTGTTTACCGGTGGGACAAATAAGTCATTCAATCCACCCCAGCTCCTCAAGGAAGGCCAGCAGCGCCTTGGTGTTACTGACCAACCAGTTCATGGAGCGTACCTGGGTTTCCGAAGTACTTTGCCCCGTATCCAGTGACCACACGACAGCTTAGAAGCAGATGAGCTGCTGTCTCGTCCTCCTCCATGCAGGCACCTCAGTGTGGACTGCCTGTAACTCCTATGACAGAGAGATGCTTATTAAAGCTCCCGTGACCAGTTGTAACGGCCGTCACTTTGTGCAACTGAGGTGTAGTCAGTCGTAGGGCCCGTTTTTTGAAGCGGCCATCATTGAAGGGAAGTGCATTCTTGGCCTGCCTGCACTCACTATGTTCTACCCATAGTTTCTGGTGTGGATCTCTGGTACGTTCACTTACCAGATTGCGTAGGTATCCGAAGGGGAGCGGCATGATAGATTATGATGATCATAATTTCTTTGCATAAGCGTAATATAGCATAAACAGCCTTTCAATGTCCCCACTGCTGGGACTCAGGCCTCCTCTCTAGGAGAGGGAATGCACCGTAATCCACCACGCGGGCTCAATGCGGGTTGGTGAATGTCACATGTCTTTGAATTTTTGGTTCAATAAATGGATGAAATAAATTACACAAAGTAATGCGCCTGGCTGGGTTTGAACCCGCGGTGGCGTAAGTCGGAGCCGTTACCACTCGGCCACCACTGCTCTCTACTCTCTCACTACGCTCTTTGAGATTGGCGCAGCATTTATTATCCTTCCATTCATCTGTAGTTGAATTATCTACACACATTTTTAAGTGAGACAGATAAAGATGATTAAAATAAGATGCTGATTGATCTAAATGGAATACCAATAGAAATGCTTGTGACATTTACAATGTTTTTATGGCTATTCTAAAGTTAGTTTTGGCTCAAAAACGAGACGAGATCACCGGAGTAGAAAGAGTTTAATTCTGAATTTATGACTAATATTAAATACTTACTAATATGAATGACGCAATAACATTTTTTAAGATCATCAACATTGTCAACGTTTATCATTCCGTTAAAGTCGGCTAAGAATTTTAAATTAGTGTAAATAAATTGTGTTGTACGTTTGTTAAAATGACGTTTCTTCATCATCATCATCATTTTAACCGAAAGACGTCCACTGCTGGATATAGGCCTCTCCCAAGTGTCGCCACAACGACCAGTTCTGTGTGTCTCACATCCATCGGATTACAACTATCACACAACGCCGTCAAGTCCCAAGCTAAGCAGAACTTGTGTTATGAGTACTAGACAACTGATAAACATACTTATATATTTCTAAATACATACATATTATTCATATAAATTACACCCAGACAGAGATCAAATGATCGTGCTCATCACACAAACATTTTTTCTGGGTGGGAATTGACCCCACGACCTCCAGCATAGCAGTCAGGGCCACTAACCACTAGACCAACAGGCCAGTCAAAATTCTCGCGACCCTCATCAGGTTACCTTGTGGGGTACCTACCAACACTTCGTGTTCCAGTACGCGGTCGCCACTCGAGAACCTTTTTTACATGTTTTGATAAGCTTTCGTTTAACCACTATCTTACCTGATGATAAGCGATGATGTAGAAGCACGCTTATAGGTTAGCATAGCATAGTCGGCCTTATAATGTTCCCACTGCTGGGACTCAGGCCTCCTCTCTAGGAGAGGGAATGGGCCGTAATCCACCACGCGAGCCCAGTGCGGGTTGGTGGATGTCACATGTCTTTGTATTTTTGGTTCTAGGACATGAGGATCCCCTCACGATGTTTTCCTTCACCGTTTTGAGAGCAGTGGTGTTGAAATAAATTACACAAAGTAATGCGCCTGACTGGCTTTGAACCCGCAACCAACAACTCGTAAGTCGGGGCCGTTACCACTCGGCCACGACTGCTCTAGAAGCATGCTTGCCTAGAAGTAATCTATTCACTCTTGAATGACCTGCAAATTGCAGTTATCAAGACTCTGGCAAAGAACTATTCCATTATATTCCATTTTATAAGATGTTTCGTCAGCTTTCGCCGTTATTATTATTCTCAGCCCGTCTTTGCTAACTACGGAGTATACGCCTTTCTTGTGCAACCTCATCCATGATCCATCCGCGTTGGCACCTTTTTTCGCTGCAGGAAGACCATCACTACTTCTTCCAGTTCTTGGACACCATTCGGTCACCACCAACTTCTATATATTGTTTAATGCATTCTGTACACGAACAGCCTGAGGGTCTCATACACGCGCGGACAGTACAACGCCCTGTGCTTGCAATATAATAATACATTTAGGGTGCTAATGGGGCTGCCCCGATTCTATAGCGCATCAGGAAGGTTCGCCGAGTCGCGAGTAGACTGTTTCTATTCTACTATGCGAAAACGGTGCACATCCCTGGTGCGCAAGGTTCGGGCTAACGCCAATGGTATCCTGAAGGCATTCGCGCAGAAGTTCGATTGTCAGTACCTGAACCTTTACTGTATGGGGTGTTTGTAAATGTATATATTTTTATTTTTATATATATGATGCTTTATTATTATGGGCATTTTTATTACCTATACTGTATCCCTGACCCGATAGGATCTTTATCGGCTACACAAATGCCCATTTTTGTTCTGCCTCATCTCCTTGTTCCATACTTGTCTGAAAATCATTTTAGTATTACCAATTTTACCGTTAACACAAGACATAACAATGACTTCTTCAGAATGAACTCTCGACAAGCAAATAAAAACAAGAATACTAAACAAAAAAGTCTTAAACACTTGGAAAGTCTCAGCATCCATTTAGACAGCACAACATTAGCTTTCGCCACAATTTTAAACCGACCGAAGTCACCGACTTTTCTAGTCTCGTTGGGTCACTGACCTGAAAATGGAAAAAGAACTATTTGGCATCCGTTTGAGTCGATGTTACGTGACGTTCCTTTCATGTTGCTTTTAGGGTTCCGTGGGGAAAGTTAATGTTTTCATGAAAGCAGCTGTTGTTTAATGACGAGGTAAGAGGTAAAAGGTTATGTTTTAGTAATTGAATGTTCTATTGTTTTGTGATAATTCATGACCTCTCGCACTCTACGCTTTTACTACATAGGTCGTAATCTATATTGTCGATAGTCAGGTGTAAATCAAAACTGCGAAGTGTAATGCAGGTTCAAAAGATCGATTTCGTGCTAATACATAATTTTGATCGTAATTTCTTCTTCAGAATTACTTGAAGAGAAAGGTACAGATTAGATTTAGTACCAAAGTTGGCAGCAATACTTATGAAATGTGGCTTTTCGTAATACTCATCTACGGAATTCATTAGAGAAATAGACAGCTCACACTTGTCCATTTATTTTTACGTTCAAACTGGGTGTTGGATGTGATATTTGAGAATGTTGGCAGCCTGATTGATCGTAGACATTTTGAAATAAAATATTCTGGTTATACCCACCCGTTTTATGAATGAAAACTATTAACGATTTAGTTTTTAAAAAACTTTTTTTTCCCAGCTTAGAAATCTGAGAAGTTGGTCACACGTTATTAGGTATGCCTAATTTAGTTTTTGTATTATGTTTACAGGTTTCAAGAAACACTTTTTCTGTGAAAAACTTGTGAACTAAAACTGTTAGATAATTGCGAAGCTTTGTTAATGTAGTTCATAGAATTCTTTGGACGCTAATTAGTTAAAAGTCCAGCTTCCAAGAGTCAAGCCAGGTGGACAGCTGCAGGCACCGCTGATTGCTTTGATTGTTTTTTTTTTCGCTTTTTTTTTCAGCTCCCTTAGCCAAGTTACGACCGTTTCGTTACGATTTTCTTTTCGTCGGTCGCCTCGAGTAGGCCACGCTTCCGATTCCTTTGTTCTGACGTCATCGCAACGCTCAGTCACGTGGTCAGAACAAAGGAATAGGAGGCGTGGCCGACCCGAGGCGACCAACGAAAAGAGAATCGAAACGAAACGGTCGTAACTTGGCTAGGGGGGCAGTAATTTTAACATATGTCTAGTAATTTAAGTATTTTCTGCGGCCTTCCCAAATGTCCTTTCCTTGGTAATGTTCGTCAAGTCGTTGAGCTCTTTAGTAGTCCTGAGTTAAGCTTTGCGAATACTGACAAATGCTTGCACTGACTGGACAGGTCTACTCAAATCTGTATGGTTCTTTCTTCAAAAGACCATCTCAGACAAATCTGCATGGTTCTCATGTGATTTGACCATTACATATTTACTGTATGGACTTTAAAAGAGACTTTGACCCCTGAGTTTGTTTCGGTGTTTCTTCTCAGGGTAGTCAGCTAGGAAACACCGGCCTCATCTAGTTTAAACTGACGAAAACAAAAATTTACGTGTAAAAGTGTTTTTAAACCTATTTGCAAAATAAATATCATTTATCATTTATATAGCCACAATACAATTGCGAGGCTACGTCCAGTTTTGTTTAAGGTGGGAAATTATCCACCACTTCTCCCGTTCTGGGTGGAGCGAAGGAAAAGCGAGGAAGCCGTAGCCTGTGTTTCCTGATAGCTCGTATAGATCTTTAAGTCAAGGGTGAATAGGTTATTTCTAGGCAAACGTGCAATCGTTGACCACATCAACGCTTACCAACAGGTCAAGTGCGAGGCTGTCCAATAATAAAAAACAAATATAAAAATCACGTTACAACGTACGTATTTGTTGTTACTGCGGCAGCGGAAAATTTCAACTGTCTAATTATCACGGTTCATTAGATATAGCCTGGTGACAGACGGTCGGACAGCGGAGTCTTAGTAATAGGGTCTAGGCTTGGGGAACGGAACCTTAAAAAAAAAATTGGAATCATCGATAAGATGAAGAAAAACGCCAGCCTTTTGTTTCTCGCCATCTAAAAATAGCCAAGATTTCGGTCGTATGGCGTGACGAATATTTTTCCAGTCAGCTTCATATAACGCCTAAATTATCTTACGCAATGTCTTAACATACGTCATTCGAGTTAGCAGACCTAATAGTGACGCTTGACGGGCCATTACCCTCTTCTTGTGATTCGGTAGACAGGGTTAACAGCCTAGATCTTCCTCAAGGCCTTCTGAGATTGCTCTTTCTTTCAATCCATCATGTGTGAGCTGGTTATAGTTACCATCAGATAGATTGGTGGCCTACTTCCTAAAATTAGCATTCATAATCTCTGTTTTACATTTTATTTGTACGCGTAACCCTTGCGCGGGCTTTTAGGCGACGTAGACTGGGTAGCTCGCCGTCCATCTGTCCGGTAATGACTGAACTCGAGCCTCAAAGACATGTCAGCAAACCGTAGGGGCCCGCAGGGTCGAAGCCTACTGGGGCCAAGGGTCTGCTTCTGAAAGGAAGACTCGGCCCTGGTATGAAAGGCAACGAAGGAACCGAAGTGGGTTTTTAGTCAGTAAAAGTCTGACATACCCTCATGCTCCGCCCAAGTGCGGGTGATGTCAATGGATGATTTTCAGACCGAAAAAAAAAAACACCATAGTGGTAAATAGGTGGATTTAATGCGGGTATGGGATTGTCCTAGAAGAGTTACTGTGGCCCTGGAATGCTCACTTTCCCATATAAAGTATTCCTTAACTCTTCACAAACCACCACGCGCGCCTCAAGGAGATGTCAGCAACCGTAGGGGCCCAACAGGGTCGAAGCCTACTGGGACCATGGGTGATGCGAAAGAGATCCCCGGGGCCCTGGAAAACAAATGGCAAAGAAGAAACAGGAGTGGGTTTTTAGTCAGTAAAAGTCTGACACTATCTCGCGCTCCGCCCAAGAGCGGGGGATGTCATGAGATGATTTTCCAACCCGAAAAAAATAAAATAAAATAAAACTTCACAAATAAAACAAATACTGTTGTGAAACAATACAAACATTTGTCTCGAAGTGCGAATGCGAAACTGCTGACTGACCAAAGAAACCCCAATAACGAAACTTTATTCACATACATTCCGAAATCAACAACTCTGTTCCAAGAATTTTCACTCAAACACAAAATACTGTGTTCTGACAGTGAGTATTTATTTATTATGAAGGCACTAGGTACCTTAAAATGCGTTTTTATTTCAACAATGTTTTTTATTTACAATGATTATTAATTTTTTGGCACATAGTCACACAAGTGTCACAAAAGCAAAAAATATTATGGATAACTAAACTACATACATTAATTAGTATAGAATACATTTGGGATAAAACAACCTTACATTTAACAATAGGAATAATTTCCACAGTCCATGGATGAAAAATTAACAGCCCCCCTAGACAAGTTACGATCGTTTCGTTTGCATCGAACGCCTCGAGTAGGCCACGTTTCCAATTCCTTTGTTCTGACCACGTGACTGAGCGTTGAGGTGATTTCAGAACAAAGGAATCGGAGGCGTGGCCTACTAGAGGCGTTCGACGCGAACGAAACGATCGTAACTTGGCTAGAGGGGGCTGGTGTTTTTCCTCTATAAATGTTGCAATTGTAAATTCGAAATGCCAAGACATGTTGCAATATAGAATACTTCCTGCCCTTGTCCCGTTTTATTTGGGGTCGGCGCAACACGTTTTTTTCTTCCATCTATCCTGTCACTCGTCATGCTATGACTAACTGCCTTTTCTTTCATATCACTTCTCACACAATCCATCCATTTCTTTGGCCTCCCTCTCCCTCTCCATCCATCCTCATGTAAACTCATAATTCTTCTTCTTAGGGTGTCGATGGCAAAAATTGGCCAGTTCAAGAAAGGAGCCTCCCCGAACGACGTACCATCCGAACTACTGTTACGTCCGGCGCACCCTGGGCGCCGGACTAGTCTTTTGTCAATTGACAAATCCTTTTACCACGATAGCAAACTTAAACTTAATTTAAATCTAACATTTTGGGTCGAGAAATCATTCTACACTGACCTCTATAAGACTTTAGCTCGCCGTCAGACCGTTTGGTAACTGTCCGGACCGAGCCCAAGTTATCGACGGCGCGTAGTTTTCCACGCGCGCCTCAAGGAGATGTCAGCAAAACCGTAGGGACCGAGCAGGGTCGAAGCCTATTGGGGCCATGGGTGATGCGAAAGAGAACCCCGGGACCCTGGAACGAAGGCAAAGAAGGAACAGGAGTCGGTTTTGGTTATTTAACAAAATGTCACGTAGGTTGGTTTTTCAATTACTTTTAAAAAGACTTACACAAAAAAAAATATTATATAATTTACATAGAAAAACTTTTTTAAAAACCTCAAATGGGAAATATAAAGAGTTAGCTTGTAAAGTTACCCAGTACCTTAAAAAAACTATAGAAGCCATGTTTGTAAGTGGTGTAACGAAATACACGAAAGATTGCAGCTTATGGGCCGGTCGGCAAATGAGGCCCATTCATTACACGGATAGACAGTCTAAGTTTTATTTGCCACAACTAAGTGTGAAGAAATAGCATCCTGTGCAGGATGCGACAGCAAATTAAGTGTGCGATTAATTTGTCGCATCTTTGTAAATGATTTATTGCTTGTCTTAAGTTTATGTACGGTTTACTTAGTGGCTTTATACTGGTAGCATAACAATTAAGTTAATATAAAATATCCTGTGATGAAATGTTTAGATGATAACTAATTATGATATCATGTCACGGTTTATTTAAATTTTAGTAAAGTATTTTATGATGGAAGTCTGGACTAATATTTTGGATGATAATATTGTTTGTCTCTATGGTGTATAACTCTCGTTCGTCTAGTATGGTGAAATAATTTTTCTTGAACTTAACTAACTTAAATTAAAATTAAAATCTTTTCTCTTTATAATATCAGTGTAGATACGTCATCTCTAAACGTACTGAAGATCTTATCGGTAAGTTTATCGACTTTTGTCCTAAAAAACGTGCTTTTTTGTAGCATGAGCCATGGGAGCGAAACTCAAAAAAAGATAGTTTTAACATAAATCAGGACGCTACCGTAACATTGTCTACATCTTAAATTCCACAAAATCATTAAAAGCAACGTTTTTCTTTCAGGAAACTATCAACAAAACATAAAAAAGAAAAGCATTTTGTCAGTCTGCCTAGTGTGTCAGGAATGCATTATTTTCTATGACAAGACGACTAATATTTTTAGCCAGAGCGTCTTCAGAAGTTTGTTATTTTAAATATTTAGGTTAAACGGCTCATTTTGAATTGTAGTTAACAAAAATCTCGATTCATTTCCCCTTGCATCTATATTATTTATTTGTTTGTTTATTTGACGTTTTTTTATAAGCTTTTCCTGATGATGCAAGCAATCGCCGCCGCGCCGGTTAGTAGACAACATTTAAAATACTTATTATGGAGCCTTTAGTAATGAAATGTTTAAAATTATTAATCTAAAAACAGGTTTAGGTAGGGTAAATACCTTGTTAGTTCCCTACTCAATACGTCTGGGCTGCGGGAACATTGGAAAGAGTGACAGTGGCCCTAGAACGCAAAGGGCAACGGCCAGCCACCTAGTTCCTGACCCCGACTACAAGCCACGGTAGACGCGGGCTTGTAGACGACGAGCAATGGGTAGCTCGTTGTCCGGCCGTCCGGCAATCGACCGGACCTAGCCCAAGTCGTCGACAGCTCGTAGTGTTCCACGCGCTCATCAAACAGATGTCAGCAAAATTATTATTTCCAAGATTCATGCTGGTCATAGTGACTAATTAGTTGAAACTAAAGATAATTTAACCGAAATATATAAAAAAAATTATTAACGAAATAATTCTTAATTAATAAATTAATTTCCACAATATAACTTACCCAGCTTCTGCGTAAAAGTATAAAATAGAAAGAATTTTTAAAAAAGAAAGATTTTTTTTTTAAATTCGGGCCATTACTTTTTGAACTTATTCATTACAAAATAGAATGATGTATTTTTGTTTCTCTTTATAATATTAATATAGGTATATAAATCTTCTATGCTGACCGTCCTCAGTTGTAATGTGTGGGAAAACAGGCGGCCGTCATCGCTAATTTAGTGCAAACATACAGATGCGCGCGCGTCGTTTTGTTCGCCCGTCCTGTTTGTTTCGGTGGTACTTACTTTGCGAATCGTGCATACTCGGGCCATTCTGCTAGAACTTTGCGACGGAAATAATAAGTCCAACTCTGTGTGACAGTAATAATTTTGCTGTTAAAGTTTTCTACTTCAATGAAAAAATTTACATATTTAATTATTTATTAAAACTTCATGTACAATAGTGGTACATGCATTCTCTACCAGTCAACCTTTAGGTTAAAAAAGACTACACTGTAGTAGTTAATGCATACGTCATCATCATCAGTTCAGTCTATTATCAATTAATTCATTTAATGTATAAAAAGGGAGTCCAATGGATGTGAGACGCACAGGACCATTCATTGTGGCGACGCTTGGGGGAGGCCTATGTCCAGTAATGGACGTCTTTCGGCTGAAATGATGATGATGATGATGATGATGATGATGATGATGATGAATGTACGAGTAATAGATATGCCTAGGAAACAACATTGTTCTTGTGTTTAAAGATTATTCTCCTAAAAGACTAGTCACTTACATGAGAAACATGGCATACAAACAGTGCTTATTTTAAATATTTTCATCGTTCATATAATTATGTATATCATTATATAATCAAATATGTGCCAAAATTCCATCTAGCAGCTTTGGACTCAGTGGAAAGGCGTGCGAAGAGGCTAATTGGGGATCCAGATTTGGTTAAGTCCAATCTATAAAGCCTCGAGCACAGGTAGCCAGCCTATCGGTATTTTACAGGTTGCATTTTGGAGAGTGTGCGCGGGAATTGCATGACTTGATTCCGCCATCTCCTTTCTACCAATACGATGTACGACGAGTATCCACCCTTACGTTGTTGAAACTCCAACGGTCCGGACTAAGCGATTCGCTTCGTCGTTTATACCGCGTACATCGAGGGACTGGAACAATTTGCCTGCTGCGGTCTTCCCGTCCAACTATAATTTAGGTGCCTTCAAGGCTAGAGTGAATAGGCTCTTAATAAACTAGTGCGCCTCACCATCAATGATTGCATCACTGCTTACCATCAGGTGGGATCGCAGTCAAGCACTGGTTTATATCAAATAAAATAAAATAAAAAAATGTACATATATATTTCTTTTGTATAACTAGGTACTTCTATAATGCATTCAATAAGTAGTTGGCTGCTAGTGGAGTATTTTTAATATTTTACAACACACTTGCTCAGAAAGTGACTCTTATTGCACTGCACTTAGGTATATAATGGCACTCGTTACCAACCTGTGACATTTTGATTACCATTACGCACTAGTGCTATAATGTAGTTAAAACCTTTTTGTTCAACCTCTTTATTCGCAAAACAAATTTTGAATTCCAATTAAATTCTCGTTCAATAGTACCTATATAAATTAGTGTCTTACTAACTTATAATATTTCATCCAATTTACAAGTTAAAATGGACAAATTTATCTTGTACAAACGATTTATTTAATAAAAAACATTTAGTAAATAAATCGTACCTTAAATTTTTTTTATTTTTTTTGTAGTCTCTGGCCGCCATTTTCAGATGCGCGCGGATTTTGGCGTGTTTTTTCTTTATTCCAGTTAAGTTCAGTGGCTGTATTACTTAATTAAATAATACAAAATCATTAAAATGTTACATCCGTATACTATTGACACTACGAAAGACATTATCGTAAAACTTTTCACGCAAGAAAACATAAACGGTGCATAAAGGTAAGACTAGGCAGTATGATCAAAATACCTTAGCCTTCCTCTAAGGGTAAATAAAATAAATGATGCGCGCGTTATGAAAACAGAAAACAGATTTTTACCGCCATGTCACAGAAAATTTTACTATTTTTACTGTTGTTTTCTTCACAAGTGTATTGTAAAACGTCGTATGACACACGTGAGTAATTAATGATTACCGTTCTTGGCTCTCTTAAGACCCTCGCCCGGCTCGGGTCTAAATACCGCCTCGACGGTAATCACTAACATTACACACTTATATCATAATGTACTATTTCGACTGCGTGTGTGTTCTTCTTCATGAACGCAGTCGGTTCTTAGTACTTGCATGTTGGAAAGTAGAATGACCCACATTTCAAGTTATGCAATCATCCGGTGCAAGTGTGCCTTAATTGTCTGACTAATGAATTGTATTTTTTTTCTATTCGAAGTAATTTATTTATTTATTAATTTTATAATTTATGTACACAAATATACAGAAGAAGATAGGTATCTTAATATAAAAATTTGTACAAAGGTACTGCTTATTTCAAAAAGAAATTTCTTCTAGAAGACCGAAATAAAAAAAAAATAAAAACAAAAATATTAATAATAATAAATAAATAAAAAATAAATAATAATATAAGTACGTAATATTTCTTTCCTTATTTCAAAATGTCTTCTAACGTTGACTATTTAATTATAGGATCTAATAGATGGCTCACTGATTCCGATAGTACTAGTTTAAATAGTTTCAGGATTAGGGATTTAATTTTCAATAAAGGCCGACCGATAGTAAGATTCAGCCAATTTCGGCAAAAAAAAAAATGATTTCTCTGCAATTTAAATTTTGGACAAAAGGGGGCCGAATTTTCGACTTGAACAGATACTCTTTGAACTGACGCTGATATCTACAGTAGTGTGTAGTGTGTGTATTAGTGTGGGTCACAGGGGTCGATAATCATGTACTGGATCCGTGGTATTCGTTTGTGCGTCGATGTCAAAGACACCGTGTATATAGACTGGCCTGTTGGTCTAGTGTTTAGTGGCCCTGACTGCTATGCCGGAGGTCGTGGGTTCGGTTTTGTTCCCACCCAGGACAAATGTTTGTGTGATGAGCACGATCATTTGTTCTGTGTCTGGGTGTAATTTATCTATATATGTATGTTTTTAGAAATATATAAGTATGTTTATCAGTTGTCTAGTACTCGCAACACAAGCTTTGCTTAGCTTGGGACTAGACGGTGTTGTGTGATAATTGTGGAATATTATATTATTAAAAAGAATCTTCTTTCTCTAATCCACTAATAAGTTTACTTTAGTACCCAAATTAATTTGAATGCTTTGACTCTCAAATGCCTCTCAAACAGTCATTTACTAATTAAGTATGCCCACTCATTGAATTATGACAATTTATGTTCTACAAACCCCACGAGACGTCTTATTTCCACCCCAAAACTTCCGTATTAAATCTCCGAAAATCACAAGGTAAACGCAAATACATGAAACTTTAACTTAACAATCTCTCGGAAGACTCGACCGTTGTTCAAGTATCACTTTACTTAGCTCCAACTTGAGCTAGACCATAGACCATTGACACTTCTTGCTGGACAATAATACCGACCGAATTTCGCCACCAGACGTATGGCAATGCGCCGCCTTTACAAGGTGGACATCTCATCCATACGCAAAATGAATGTGATGAATTCCTTATCTGCCGGAGTTTATGTTTCTTGATAGCTACAACCTATAAGTCTTTAAGTCAAGAGTGAATAGGTTACTTCTAGGCAAGCGTGCTTCACCGTCGACAACATTACCACTTACCATCAGAAAAAAAATATCTCAGTGTACCGGAGACCAGCCATCGACGTGGAAGACATTATAGTGCACAAGTGCATTCCTTCTCTTTCGCTCATAGATGGCCATTCGACAATCCGATACGATTGGAGAGAGATCAAGCGCAGGACTAAAAAGTTAGCCAAAGATACCAAGATGGTACATGGCGGAACGTGCGAGCCCAGAAGACTTTTGCTCAGTCTTGCTTTAAAGGCTGATGCTAATAGGTCGATTCTATAATATGACTGTGGGTATAATACAATATGGAGTTGAGTATTTAATGTGGAGCGACAGCCTATCTGGTCAGATAGTCGTGGAAGTCTCCACAGCCCAGAAACTGTACATCACAATACCACTTGGCAGGATTGTGGTAATTTTTTTTATTGCTTCTGCTTAACTCGAAGATCGACTTATGCGGCTGATATTATTTAGCGATGGGGTACTGGTAATGCGACTAGTCGGTATTTTTTAGTAATGGCGTGTCTAATCGTTCCGTAACCTGTACGCTAGACGGTACAAATAAGTTATTTAGCTGCACAAAGCTGCCGCGCTGCCGTTCAGTTAGTTCACTATTGTGTTAGTTTGTCAATTAAAATTTGTATTGTTGCTCATTCAGACGGTTCGTCTGGGACGGCTGGCACGGACAAAAATTGATTTTGCATAAGATTCTGACTTGTATTTTGAGAAATACGTCAGTTTTGGAAACGCACGCGTAAATGGTTTAGGACTGACGTGATTTACAGAACTGCACTAATGGATCGTATTTTTTTTTTTAAGTTAGGAAGTCGTCCAATGACTTCTCCCGCTCTAAGACTTGTGCGAGATGGCGTATCAGACTTTTACTGACTAAATCTCAATCCTATGTTCCTTTTATGCATTGCGTTACTGGACCAAATAGGTTTCGGCCCTGCTGGGTCCCTACGGTTTTGCTGACATCTCCTTGAGGCGCGCGTGGAACGCTACGCGCCGTCGACGACTCGGGCGCGGTCCGGACGGCGAGTCACCCTTTGCTCGTCGTCCGCAAGCCTAAGCCTATAGCGGCTGGAAATTGGGGTCGAGATGCCCCGGGGCGTGAAGAAGTCTAGTCTCACACTAGCGGCCACCTCCTTCGCTAGCATTATTTGGATCGCAGAGGGAGGCAACCGCCTGCCATTTCTCCTCGCTCCGGACCATACCAAGGCCCGAGTGGGCGTGAGAAGTCGTTGCAGACCTCCACCGTATAGTCTACCTTGTCCTACGGGCGGTCCACACAACGGTGACACCCGAACATCAGGTGAATTGGGAGAATTTTGAAAAATCCTCTTTTAGTGTTCGTCTATGTCATAAAAGGAAACTTTGTACAAAATTTCACGCTCCTAGTCTCAGTAGTTTCGGCTGTGCGTTTATATGTCAGTCAGTTTATTTCTCCTTTTATCTAAAAAGATTACAAACAATTATTAATAACTATTTTGATGAATTAAACAAGTTTAATTGAGTATGATTATAAATGTATACCTACTGCAGAATATATACTGCCAATTCACAACGAGGATTAATCTCCGTATGTCCAAGAAAGAAATCTAAAAAAAGAAAAAACAATCTCTTCAACCGTTAACTAAGCGAATCTCAAACTTGGAACGAACTAAAAATCTTCTGTCATCAACCGTTCTATATTTAAAAGGGTTCGATCTTAAAAGGTAAGGTAATAAATCAAATTTTGTACTCCCGCCATTCCTCGGGGAGACCGGTGCAACGGTCCTGCGTCACGCATTGCGTGTGCAGCGTCCTTTACTACGTTTACTACTAGACATAAATAGGGACGGGTAAAAGTATCGATTGGTCCATGTGTAAAAAAGTATATATTTTGATACAAGTGGACAAAGTTTGTCATGGCGACCGAGGCACAATTCTATAGGGTCGAGCGTTACAGTAACAAATTTCTACGTGTATAAAACAATGTATTACAATACATTTACGAAGATATGGGATGACGATTAGAAGTACTGCGATATTACAGAAAATACAAAACACTAACAAACTAATGAATACCTAATTTCAAAAATAGAATAACGTAATTTCATAGGTAAAGACCTATTAGATATAGACCATGCCACACGGCCTGTGTAGACTATTTTGAAACCCAAATACCAAACTGTATCTCAAACTCTGTATGTTTATGGTGAAATAAAAGAATTATTAATTTCAGACATAGGAATGTTTTCAAATTTTGTTTGGTGGGTATTAGCAGTAATGTAGGTGATTTGAATATTAACATTATTATTTTCAGTTTGTTTGAATACCTATTAAATTATAATATTTAATAATAATATTTAATAGTTAAGATGTATATATATTAATAAAGATACTCCATTTGTTATAGAATCACTTTAAAAATAAATAACAATTGTTACAACTATTTTTTTATTTGTTTGTTTACCCTCGCATAATGATGAGTACTTTATGTCCCCGTGATGAACTGAAGACTGTAAAAAAATTATATATCAAAATTTTCTGATAAGAAGATGTTTCTCATCCTAGAAAAGGAGGTGTTCGAGCTTAGATTAGTGTACCAATATATATCAGTCATGAGAACAATATCGATATTAACTTTAAAATTGATATCACATCCCTAGCTATAAAACCCTGTGACATTACTCCGTAGTACGTAAGTACTATCGGCATCGAACATGTAAGGGGTGTTTAACACGGGATGATGGTACATAATGCTTGGATATTAGTTCATTTGAATCAAACTAGCCGGCGCACGCGACGGCTGGCGTTCAATAAACGCAATAGTCATGAAAACTGTGGTAATTGTACTTGTTATTATACTTAGATATATTGAGCTGAGGCCCTTTTGGCACAATAACGTTATTATGTTGCTGTATAAGTATAATTTAGGTGTCTTCAAGGCTAGAGTGAATAAGCTCTTAATAAACTAGCGCGCCTCACCATCTATGATTGCATCACTGCTTTCCATCAGGTGGGATCGCATTCAAGCACAATTTTTTTTATTTTTATTTAATTGAATTTTGTGTCAATAAATGCAATTTTCTTTCTAATTATAATCTAATTTTAAATAAATTAGGTCAAAAATAAGTCGTGTCGTAAGTGTTTAAAATTCACAAAACTTTTTTTTTTAGAAATCATTTGTATAATAAATGATTTCTAAAAAAAAAGTTGGAATAAATAATTTGTTTGGTTACTCGTACATGAGTAAGAAGGGTATAAAGATTACTGGGGGAAAAAATACAAATCCGATCACGCATATCTTCAACACAACACTGACCCACTGACCATCTATCGTACAAAAAAAAACCCAATTTTTAATTTTAGAATGAAAATATCAAAAACCGTATTCTGATTAGGGACCACAAACCACAAGTTTATCCGTTCCCACACACGTTACTATTCACAGTTCGCATATGAACACGCTCTACGATTAATTCTTTATCTCCTACTTTTTGCGCACAAACCAGAAAACTGAATTGTTATACATATTATTTAAAATATAAGGTGACCAACTCGGATATATACCACTTTATTTTCCACAATTAAGGTGATCATTTAAGATCGTGTTCAAAAAGTTCAGTCATCGTTTAGACGGTCCTATTTAAGTTTGCGGTCAAAAATGAATACCGTGTGCAGAAAAAAAAATCAAAATAGTTCCCTGAAAATATCCTCGATCGTCGTTTTCGTAAAACATTGTACGAAATTCAAATTAAGGACTATAAGTAGTTTCAGTCTATTTCAAGTATGGGCGTTCGCCTTTGGAGTTGCTTTATTTCCATTTTTTTTAATACATAGTTCGGATTTTGATATTTTTAAGACCATAGTCACCGCATTGACTTTTACAATAATCATCAAATGACTTTTCTCACGCTCTAGGTTAAGAAAGAGGGACTATCAGAATATGATAAAGAAAGAAAACTCATCAGATTAGAGACATCCTGATTTTTTCCGCTATGCTATAGGTAAAAAGGGACACGGGTAGTGTGAAAACGAAGCACAGGGCCCCGGGATGAAGGCAAAGAAAGAACAGGAGTGGGTTTTTAGTCAGTAAAAGTCTGTCACTATCTCCCGCTCCGTCCAAAAGCGCGATTTGTCATTAGATGAATTTCCCACCTAAAAAAATAAATAGGTATAACGATCCATCTAGTCAAAATATGTCTTCATTCTATTCAAAATTATATACACCCGAGTTGGTCACCCTGTATTTATTTACAGTCATAATTACTTTGTTGATACTTGTTATCACCGTGTTGTCGAGGTCATGATTCAGGAAATAGTCGACTTATCACTAATTATTACGCCTCATTTAGTTTTGACACTTTTTCGGCTCTTTCCTTTTAATATGGACATTAAGCAGAGATTTGTGAGGTGCTTGTCACGAACTAGGTGTAAAGGGTCCTTTAAATGGCACTTCCTTGGTCATATTTTCACTCCTAATCATAGATCCGTTACTTAGCTAATAACAGTTATAAAATGAAGCTAAAGCCATTCCATGCTCACGCCCTAGTCACCCCAGGAGACGGTCCTGGCGTTAGAAATCATAGGGCGACTCGCGGCCACTATTGGCGCGGACTTGCGGACAGTGAGCAATAGGTAGCTCGCCGTCCGGTAAAGACCAAGCCCGGGTCAAAGGCGCATTATTTTCCACGCTCACTTCAAAGATGTCAGCGAAATTAACAGGGCCCGTCAGTGGCCCTAAATCGCAAAGGTCAACTGAAGAAACATAAATGGGCTTTAGTCAGTAAAAGTCTTACACTCTCTCCCGCTCCACCCAGAGCGGGAGAGGCCATTAGATGATTTTTAATCAGTGAAAAAAAACAATGTTGGTTATGTATTATATACTTACCAGCAACGGCAAGCTGATGATGATCAAAGGCCACGGCGTTTTACATATTAACAATTCTGCCTAAATACATAACAGTTTTTCTCACACACTTTCTACTTTAACTGTTTTTATATAATTCAAAGTGTGTAAGAACGAACTTATGTAGGTACTACGATTTTCTTACATTGTAATACCTACCTTAAACGTTGTCACTTTCATTTCACACACAGAACTAATCCTAAACTAGTTTATTTACTTCTTATTATATAAATATAGAGATAACATCCGCTAAAGGAAAAACTACCTTATATTATTACTAATAAAGTTGATATCCCAACGGTTAAAGGAATTATCAAGTCAATCTTATCATGAAAATGTGATTAACCTACTTAACTATACGTGGGTATATTATTTAACAAATATTTGTGAAGGAATCACTTAAAACTGAAAATCTGTGTCGAGCTTTTGTTTAGTTTAAACTTTCATAGTTCCATTGTGAAATGGTTGGGTAAAGCTAGAACTACATTAGACCGACGCACACGTGTAACACGCTTGATTTGTATGTAGAACAGCGTCGCGTGGCGTGGATCAAGTGTAGCTCTACAAGTCTAGTTTCCATATAAAATGTATGGAGGCCGACGCGCCCAGATCGGCGTGTGTGGCACACGTGTGCGCAGTGTAGTTCTAGCTTAAGAGTTTGAGCTAATATTTTGAGAGCTCAAAGTTTATTTATGAATAGTTAACAAGTGAAACCGTTCTAAACACTCTAATTTGTTGAGCCCCGCTTGGGCAGAGCACCGCCATGTCCTCGTGGGGGAAATTGGCGGCAATGATCTCTCGCGCCGGGCCTTGGTACAGGCCATGGTCCGAGGAGGAGTGACAGGAGGCCTTCACGTCCCAGCCGCCGGTATCCCGATCCCGATTTCTGGCCACCGTAGGCGCAGGCCATCCACAAGATGGCCTGCAATAGGTAGCTCGCCGTCCGACCGTCCGGTAACCGTCCGGACCGAGCCCAAGTCGTTGACGGCGCGTAGTGTTCCACGCGCACCTCTAGGAGATGTCAGCAAACCGTAGGGGCCCAGCAGGGTCGAAGCCTACTGGGGCCATGGGTGATGCAAAAGATAACCCCGGGGCCCTAGAACGAAGGCAAAGAAGGAACGGGAGTGGGTTTTTAGTCAGTAAAAGTCTGACACTATCTCCCGCTCCGCCCTAGAGCGGGGGATGACATAGGACGATTTTCCCACCGAAAAAAAAAACCAGTGTTCCTTCGGTTGCCCTTTGCGAGGGCCTTAGACTCTTTCGCACAGTCCTGCAACTCTGGCAGAATTCGTCTGAAACTAGGCATTGACAAGGCAAGCTCACAACACACACAAAAAAAAACATCCGTTTTCAACCAAGAAAACGTAACAATTATGTAATATTTCTTTATATTTATTGATTTAAAATAAAAACACACGATTATCAGCCCATATGACTGATATCTTCGAAGCAATTGTATCTAGTTCTTCCTTTATTTAGCGAGGCCAGAGATAATTGTATCAGATATGAAACATCAGCTTAATATAGTCAAGGTTGTCATAATCCCGTATTGGAACGAAGGTTTCACCTTCTCCTTGTTTCAAATTGTTTACATAAAAGGTGTTAAAATTTTTTCAAGTGTAACATTCGGAACTATTAGTTCTCTTAAAGTCCTCTCAAACTTCGTTTGGTTTTTGTTGTAATTATACCTATTTTATTTTGAGTTTATCTTAATTATAACGTTTTTATATTTATCATAGTATTTTGTAGTTTATTATTTTACTTATTTTGTTTTTTAATTATTATTATTTTAAGTACCTACTCTTAATGATACTTAATTCTATTTCAAATATTATTTATTTATTGTATACACCTACCAGTTTTTTTTTTTTTTAGGTGGGAAAATCATCTTATGACAAATCCCGCTCTTGGGCGGAGCGAGAAATAGTGTCAGACTTTTACTGACTAAAAACCCACTCCTGTTCCTTCTTTGCCTTCGTCCCAGGGCCCCGGGTTTCACATACCTACCACAGTTAAATATTTTTTAACCTGAAGGTTGACTGTTAGAAAATGTAGGTATTTGTTGCGCTAAGTTCGCACTTTGTACACCACTATTGTACCTAAAATTCAAATAAATAAATTCTGCCAATATAATAGTCCCAAAGTGATAAATAAAAATAATTTATTCTCGTAATAAAAAATTCAAAAAAAACTTTTATTTTAGACTCTACAAATAATAATAGTAATAAGCTAGCTAGCTTTAGTAATTGTTTATTTATTTTGACACTAACGACTAATTCACTAATATATTTGCATCTATTTTTATGCTGTTTAATGTAATGTTTAATTAAAATGTAAATAAATTATCTAATTGAATTTAATTGTTTACTTGATAAGACATTTGTTTAGTTTAACTCGTATTACATTTACAAGTACAACGCATTTTAACATTAATTCACGCCTTTTTGTGTTGAGTCTATTTTATTTTCCATTATCTATTATTTTTTATTTTATTTTTTCGTTTCGTAAGTGCGTTATGTTGTAATACAGCGGCGACTACAATTCAACACTTCGATATTTAAGCAATTTTACCAGAAATTTAAAAACTGAATTTATGAACTGGAAAAGTAACAGCATGCATTTATTATTTTACCGTCTTCAATAATAATAAATTTTAAAGTCAGGTAACGGTTTAAAAGTAACACTAAATGTAGCATTAATATAATAAAAACTGACTAAAGATAATATTTTATATGAATTCAAACACCTATTGGCCAATGTTGACTGCGCAGTAGCCAAAGATAAATAAATCAGCTGGTAATAAAATATAATAATGTTTATATTATATTATAAAAATGTCACATTATGTATGTTTACACAACATTAGAAGATAGGCGATGAGCTTCGTTTAATTTAATGATTTTTATGAAGCAAGAGTATCTATAGATTTGCGTAGATCCACTATCAACCTGGGCCTCTCAATGACCTTTTCAATAAATCATCAAATGCAATAAATAATATTTATATCTAAGACTGGAATCAGGAACCCAGTTAGTTGATTTAAGCTTAATTTTTATTTTATTTTTATCTTAATTGTTATTTTTTGTTATCTTCTTCTTTATTTTTTTGGCCTGATTATTAAAAAAAACGCACTAACCTAGAAGACATACCTAATTAGAAATACCTACATATTATGCACCAACAGACTGCACTAATAAAATGGTGGACCGCCAACTACCTAAGATACTGGCAGTGCTCAGTTTGGGAGTCGTTGACTCACTTTTTAACCAACTTCAAAAAGGAGGTTATATGTTCGGTTGAATATATGTTTTTTTTTTTATGTATGTTTACCGATTTCTCGGTCAATTGTGGACCGATTAAAAAATTTTTTTTTTTTATTGAAAGGTTATGCTTCCGAGTTGGTCCCATAGAAATATTGTTATGATTTGATCATGAACTTCGACGATATGGAACAAAACTCCTCATAGGATCACAGCAGAACCGTCGTAACAAGTAAAATTGCTTTGTTTATACGTGTAGTCGATGACTGACTGAAAGTAGAGGGGGAATATATCGAACTGATCTGATGATGAAGCCTGAAGTTAGGCACCGGAACTCTGTAATAAATTAAAGTAATCTAACCGTGCTTGGGATTATTAGAATTGTCATGAGATGCACTCTGGCTATAAGGTATTTAAGTTTGGCTGAGGGGTACTTTTTAGTGGTGGTACCATAACTAAAAAGTGTAAAATAAAAAGCTCTTAACAAAAAAAATACAACCGACTTCAAAGTATAAAAAAAAACACTGAAAAGTGCAAAATAACTTTAATTTCAGAAGTCGGTGTTAAATAACGAAGAGACAAAACTATTAAAGAAACACCGACTGTTTTTTTTTTACTTTGAAGGCGGTTGTATTTTTTTTGTAAAAAGCTTTTTATTGAACTAACCAGTGTAATGTGATGTAATTGTCTTGTCATTGTGTTTTATGTACTTTTTGGAAGAATAAGGAATTATTATTATTATCTGTGGGTAGCTCGCCGTCCGGCCATCCGGTAACGGTCCAAACCGAGCACGCGTCGTCGACGGCGTGTAGTGTTCCACATTCGCCTCGAAGAGATGTCAGTCTTTCATCCCATCTCAGCCGTCCAGTCCAGTAGGGCCGAAGCCTACTAAGCCATGGGTTGACTTCCGAAAGAGAAACCCGGAGTCCTGGAACGCAAGGCAAAGAAGAAACATAGATGTGGTTTTAATCCGTAAAAGTCTGGCTGACACTCCTGCTCCGCCTTAGTGCGCGAGAAATCATTGGATGATTTCCTAACTTTAAAAAAAAGTAGTTAATCTTTTTCTTTTCGAATCGATGGTTTTCTTTCATTAACATCATGGAAATCTTCCATTGTTTCTTTTCAGTCAGTATTTTACTACTGAAAGGCAACAGAGACAAAAACCAACACTGACAAGCAAAATAACTTCCGCTTACAATTCGACGTAAATATTTACGTCAGAATTCACTCAATTTCATCGTATATGTCTGTTCACGATTTCGATGTGGCTGAATTTAGAAATACCTTTACCTTGATCGAACACACATCACTAGGTAAATCAAAAATCAATCTGAGGTCCGCTTCTAGTTTAAACGGATGCAACTATTCCCCGGGGCCCTGGAAAAATTACAAAGAAAGAACAGGGTGGGTTTTTAGTCAGTAAAAGTCTGACACTATCTCCCGCTCCGCCCAAGAGCGGGGGATGTCATTAGATGATTTTCCCACACGAAAAAAAAAGCTGTATAACTATTGTTTTTACAAGACTCTAGACTGGTGCAGATTTTCTGGATTCTGACTACCTTTCGTCATTGAATCTTCAACTTTTCAATATTTCCTGCTGGACATAAGCCTCCCCCAAGTGTCTCCACTACGATCGGTCCTGTGTGTGTTGCATCCATAGGATTTCCTCAACCCTCACCAGGGCATCGTTTCACTTTGTGGGAAGATATCCAAGAACCTTACGGCCCCGTTGACCATCGGTTCTGCAAGCAACGTCCACAGCCCATTGCCACTTAAGTATGGCATTTCTTCGGGCGTTAGAATTAACCTTAGTTCTCCTGCAGATATCTTTATTTCTGAATCGATCATGCAAGGAAACACTAAGCATAGCCCTCCCCAATACCTAGCTTTCGCGACTGTCAAAAATTTACAAATAAAACTAGAAAAATACGGTCTTTACGAGACCTCCATAACCCAGTTACATGATACTCCTTGGAAATACTGGTTATCAGATTTATACACATCGCTATAATATTTACCATAAACAAGGTATAGTACCTTACTCCGGGTTTTACCATTTTCCACAGGTGTGACAGCCCTAGCTCCCACGCTGATACCATCAATAAATAGCTCTATATAATAAATACATTGAATTTCATTGAGATATCACTATCCCAGTGGATTAGTAAATATTTGACTTATCAGTTACACTGGCGCCGTGTTTCTTTGACAAAAATCGCGTTAACGTAATCAATTTTTTTTGGGTTGGCTATGTTTATAATGTATTTATCTATATATATAATTATATAAAAGGAGAAACTGATGGACGGACGCGGACGTATCAACGCACAGCCGAAACTACTTGGGACTATGAGCGTGCAATTTTGCATAAGGTTTCCTTTTATGACGTAGGCGAGCACTAAGAGAGGATTTTCCAAAATTCACCCCCTAAGGGGAAGAAACGGGGTTCCAAAGTTTGTATAGAGAAAACAACTTTCACGCTAGTATCCATGTATAATAATCACACTTAAACAAAAAGAGACTTAACTCAAACAAGGGTATTTGAAAATTGAACCGTATTATTGAATCAGACAGTTACACTTACGAGTTCAGGCAGGCTCTTTACTTGGTGCAATTTATGTCATCATCACTGCTCTCAAAACGGTGATGGAAAACATCGTGAGGCAACCAGCATGTCCAAGAACCAAAAGTTTGAAGATATGTGACAATCACCAACACGCATTACCCGCGTGATGGATTAATATCTATGGGTACGATCCATTACTTCTTCTTGAAAGGAGGCCTGAGTTCCAGCAGTGGGAACATTACAAGCCTGATATGCATTTTTTAAATAATAATAACATAGTTGAGAAAGGGTATAAAATATAATATTCTTATCTTTATGTAACCGTGCCCTACTGAAAATAGATATTGTTATCATCACCAAACTTTGAGAAAACATCGAAACACCGTTTTTTTTTTTTGCGATGGGAAATCGTCAAACAATTTCTCCCGCTCTGGGTGGAGCGAGAGGGAGTGTTAGACTTCTACTGACTGTACCAACCTGTATTTCTTCAGTTGTCTATTGCGTTCCAGGGTCACGGTAAATATTTCGAACATTCCCGAAGCCGTAACAGGCATCAACGTTTTCATATAAGGAAAACTAGAGTCAATTGCAACAGATCCACACGATTGCAAATATTACTATAAATAGCGAACACTAATGATTTAATGATGTATTATACTTAATACAGCAAAAAAAATCAGCGGGATTACCACGTAAATTATTGTTATCAGCCGGTGCGCCGGCGCCGACGAGCCGCGCGCCTTATCGTGATTTCCTAGATACGAACACGTGCTGCGGTGATCGCTTATCGCTGAGATGTGTGTGTGTGTGTGTGTGCGCGTTAGAATGCAAGGGATATTGGCTAACTGTCAGGAGTATAAAAGGATCATAGCAGGTGGCCATCTCTAGTTTCTGCCAACACCCAAAGGCCCTACGTTAGACTAAACTTCAGTTGCATAAAGTCACAGCCTTTCCATGGAGGCTGCAGTTCTTCTAAGCTGCCCAGTGGTTAAAGTACTTCGGAAACCCAGGCACCCTCCGCGGAATACTCAAAAACACCAGGGCGCTGCTGGCGTTCTTTGAGGAGCTGGTGTTGATCGATTGACAAACTTAACCCACCCTTATGCAACATACGTGCTTTAGACGTGTAGTTGCGGATACCAGACGTAAATACATACACACTAACCCCTTTTTTAACCATCTTCCATACGAGGACGTGGTTCTCCAGTCGTCTAAATGTTTTTTTTTTCTTAAGGGTGTTTTTTTTAGGTGGGAAAATCACCTAATGACAAATTGCGCTTTTGTGCGGAGCGCGAGATAATGTCAGACTTTTACTGACCAAAAACCCACTCCTGTTCCTTCGTTGCCTTCGTCCCAGTAGGCTTCGACTCTGCTGAGGCCCTACGATTTGCTGACATCTCCCTGAGGCGCGCGTGGAACGGACGGTCCGCAAGCCCGCGCCTACGATGGCCGAAAATCGAGCTCGGAATCCCGGCAGCGCTTAGGGCGTGAGAACCGTTGCCTTACGTGATCGGCCGCCTCCTTTGCTAGCATTACTGCTTCGCAGAAGGAGGCGACCGCCTGTCACTCCTTTTTTCTTAGGGGTTAGAAATCATTGTATAATTCCTCCCGCTCTGGATAAGGAGTCCTTTTCTTCTTCCAAACCTGTGCTTCAGTAAATTGAGAAGCGAGCCAAGAGGGATCATTCGTAATGATGTACTCGTCGAATCGAAGCTTCAAAGTCTTGTGCATCGATGACTTTTTGCAAGACTGTCGATTTACTACCAATTACATTTCGGAGAGTGTGCGTCGGAATAGCAAAATTTAATTCTGCCAAGCCCATTCCATCATCAGGCCACCAGACGTACATGGTGGATATCCCACCCATTCTCACAAAACGTTTTGGGAACATATTCATCATGCATACAGCTAAGGAGTGGAATTCCCTTCCGGAGTCTGTGTTTCCTGATAATTACAAAGTGGGGGTCTTTAAGTCATGAGGGAATAGGTTACTCCATCGCCGACTACATCTTCACTTTTGATCAGGTAAAATTGTGGTCAAGCATGAACCTATTAAAAATAAAAATACATCTTAGTCTTGCGCAATCTCCAGCCAAATTTGACCTGTGACCGTAAGAGATTGTTATACTAATTGGATTAGTTAATTACTTCTCTTAATTACTTCTGCGCTTAAAAGTACCCTTAACTAATAAAAAATTCTCAAAGTACAACATTGTAGTAAAATAACGCATCAATGAACCACTTATTGCCCCATTAAGTATCTCGTACAATACTGGTTTTTGTATGTTATAACGTCACCTTTACATTGTATAAAACCTGAAGAATGGACTGACCGTTCTCTATACAGACAAGATGATATGATGATCGTGCTAGTCTTTTTAAAAAAAAAACACTGGCAAAATGTCACCTGATGGTAACTGATGAAGAGGTCGACGAAAAGTGTGTTTAAGTGTGTTTTATACTTACCTAAAAAAAACCCTAGATTGTAGCTATTAGGAAATCCAGACTCTGGTTGGGAATTCCACTCCTTAGCTGTACGTAAAATGAAAAACACAACTACTACTACTAGCAGTTGTATTTGGCTAGAATACTGCAATTAGTATGACGTGGTCCAATGAGCTAGTTATTGGCTGCGAAGTCGTTTGTCTCTTTTTACAAATTTTGCAAATAGAGAGAATTGGTTTAAATTCTCTCTATTTGCAATTTTTTTATCGCGTTTTTAAATGTTTTAATGCGGTTTTCAGAAAGAGATTTGTTTTTAGTGTTATTTATTGTTTGGCATAAAAACAATAAAAATAAACACAAGAAAGTACAAATTAAAGTAATGCTCAGTCCATTCTCTAGGTTCATGTATAAAACTACGGTTTGTCGCCAACGTAACCGGAGGAAGTCGACAATAATCCTTTATTTACTCAAGCATTACAACCCGAAATGTATATTCAAACCATTTAGATAAAAATCGACCAAGCGCGAGTCGAACTTGCGCACGGAATGTTCCGTACCATTATCTATAATACAACATCAGACACTATCATATCCTTCCTTTAAAAAAAAAAAATCACCTTTGTCGTATGCGAGTCCCATTTCAATATTTATTTTAATCCGTTTTTAGTACTTATTGGCTATTGGTCGTGAAACTTACATACAAAACAACGCGTCCGTTATTAGGCCTTAATAATAGGGTCCCCTTTTTACTCTTTGAATACGGAACCCTGAAAAACTGGGCAAGTGCGAGTCGGACTCGCGCACTGAGGGAACGGGAAGTCATCATCTTCCTACCCTTGTCCCGTGTTATTTGGGGTCGGCGCAATACGTTTTCTTCTTCCATTCTGCCCTGTCACTCGTCATACTATCACTAACTTCCTTTTCTTTCATATCACTCTTCACACAATCCATCCATCTTTTCTTTGGTCTCCCTCTCCCTCTCCATCCATCCACATGTATACTCATAACTCTTTTAGTAACATGCGTTTCATCCCTCCTCTTCACATGACCATATCAAAACAAACGATTCCCTTTCAACTTTTCAGTCACTGGCGCCACTTTCAAACTTTCACTGAGGGAACGGGAAGTACCCTATGAATTTTGATTTCTTTGAGACTGTAAAAATATACGTTTTTGCGACATAAACGACCGTATCTTTTTTTTCGTTAACTTAGAAGTTTGATTTTTTCACAGTTTCATGGGACCGCAGACCTGAGTATATAGCACGGAACCCTAAAAACTAACATTATTCCGACTTTATTTAAACTTGTTAAAAATAGAAAAGAGCGAAGGTTGAAACAATTTCAATGTCAAGAAGTAGATACAAAGTAACGTAAACAATGATATTATAATTAGTTTGTAATCATCAATTTATGTTTATTAGTGCTATAGTTTCAAATTGGCGCCGCGCCAAATTGTTCGGCGCAATCTGTAGGTACATGAAGGAAAATCATGAATTACTAACCAACCAATATGTTACAGGCACTAGTATTGTTTATGTAGTGAATTTGACACTTTTTTTGGGTGGGAAAATTATCTGATGACATCCCCCGCTCTTGGGCGGGGCGGGAAAGCGTGTCAGACTTTTACTGACTCTAAAAACCCACTCCCCGGGGATCGCTTTCGCAACACCCATGGCTCCAGTAGGCTTCGATCCTGCTGGGCCCCTACGGTTGCTGACATCTTCTTGAGGCGCGCGTGGAACACTACGCGCCGCCAACGACTTGGGCTCGGTCGGGACGGTTACCGGACGGTCGGACGGCGAGCTACCCATTGCTCGCCGCCCGCAGTGAGTTTGACACTGGAGTTATTGGCGGGATTTCTGCGAACTTATGACTATCTTCATTTCTATATGGAATATCACTTCGCCTATAAACTTGATCCCCAACTCTAAACACCCATACTTTGTCTGGAGTGTGTTGTATACAAATGACAACAAAAACACATTCGTAGAAAATTATACAACTATCCATTCATATTAAAAGCTGTATAAACAGACAAACAACATACCTGGCGCCAACACTATGAAGGAAAACCTACATAGAAAATAACGACACACCTATCGCAATTCCGCATAACATTATCTATCGAATCGCGAATCGATAAAAACGGCAATTATATCAAGCCTTTAGTATTCACAGAATTTAATGTACCGTCTTGTTGATGCAATTCGGTTTTATCGTTCTCGGAAAATCGACGGCAAACAGTTCCTATGCATCGCGATTTTATGTTGACAGCCGCAACACTAGTGACGTCAATTTACTTTTAATTTGCAGAAATTTGTTAGTGATTTTTATAATTTGTTACATACATTATAATTTTTTGTATTAGCAACATTAAAATGTATTTATTTTGCACTGACAACTGGAACGTCATGCGACTTGACAGCTCAGCGCTATGACAGTTATAAGAGATTATAGAATAACGCGCTGCGCTGTCCTGACACATTCCATTCCAGTTTTCGGGGTAAGCAACATCTCAGAATAAGTGCTACTATATAATTATTATTATTTTAAATGGTATTGATTTATAATATTTGTAATAATTGTGTGCTGTCAAGGCAAAAGTATAGAGGGTGTGTTACTCGTTTTGGTCGTTTTATTTAAAACCTTTCCGCTACACTATTTCTAGGTACACTAAATATGTTTCTTATCCAATCCTTCTCTAAAGTTAACACATTAGCTAACAAATTTGAATCTAGAACGTTATTTTTTTTTTTTCAACGGAAATAAATCTTTGACAGTTGTTACTGATAGACGATAGAAAACCAGGAAATCTGTACCATTCTTGCTACCGGTAGCCGCAGCATGAAGTCCCCGACCGTGAGTCTCAATAATTAGGTGTAGAAGTGCTGCGTGCTGTCAGAGCAAGCGCAGCTTTAGGCTTCTAACCACTAGTCAGGCCGACGCATGACACTAAGTTGAAAGAGAAGCGTGCTGTCTCGGAGAACCCACCGTTATACCAGCCACACACGACCCAGTTTACCGGTAAACTTGTTGTGTACTTATCATTATGCATGACAATTCTATCGTGTGTATGTGTGGTATGTATGACGTTAGTCGGCTGCAAACTTGATGGTAAACTGGATCGTGTGTGCTTCAGTCTTCTCGGCCTTCAGACAAGGGGGCGTGGACCACAGCGGTCTGCAATAATTGACTCTAGATAGTAAGAGATGATATCCTCAGCGTGGAATACTTACTAATGCCGTAAATTGCAGTTTTTAGATAAGACTACAGGAGATATTATAATTTTTATCGTGATGATAAAATTGATATGACTAGCTTAACCAACAGTTCATATGGGTAGGTCTGAACTTAACTACACAAATTAATTCTTTGCAATCGATTTATATATTTATATTTGCAAATACCATCCACAGACATTTAAGGGGTGGTCAAACGGTTACAAACCAACGTCTCAACCAAGATGACCTTGCTAGTTTCAATCCATATAGACAGCAGTTGTAATCCATGACCATCAACGCCCTTGGTTGGATTGCGTGTTTTTCCAACCACCGAACGTATTGGCGCATGGTTTACATCCATGTAGCCGCAACACAAACCAAACACATAAACCAAGGTCATCTTGGTTTTTTTTTTTTTTTTTAAGGTGGGAAATCATCCAAATGACTTCTCGCGATCTGGGTGGAGCGCGAGGGCGTGTCAGACTTTTACTGACTAAAACCACACCTGTATCCTTCAATTACCCTTTGCGTACTAGGACTACGGGTTGCCCTTTCGGAAATTCTCCGCGGTCCTAGCTAGCGGGCATCGGCCCCACTGGGCCCCTACGGTTTGCTGACATCTCTTTGAGGAGCGCGAGGATCACTACGCGCTGTTAACGACTGGGCTCGGTGCGGTTAATTACCGAACAGCCGGACGGCGAGCTACCCAGTGCTCGACGTCCGCAAGCCCGCGTCTACCGTGGCTGGTAGTCGGGGTCGGAATTACGTCGGCTAGGGCGTGAGGACCTTCGTTCCCTCACGCGTGCAGCCTCCTCCTTCGCTAACATTACTGCTTCGCAGAAGGAGGCGACCGCCTGCCATTCCTCCTCGCTCCGGACCATAGCCTGAACCAAGGCCCGACGTGAAAGGTCGCTGCCGCCAATTGCCTCCACGAGGACACGGCGGTGCTCCGCCCAAGCGGGGCACACCTCCACCGTATGCTCCACCGTGTCCTCAAGGTCATCTTGGTTGGAACGCTAGTTTGCAACCGTCTGTCACCCCTTTAGATCCTCTTGGGATTTGGTTATGCTGTTTCTGTTCGCGTTTGTTTCATTCGTTTTAGATTGATTGTTGCATTTCCTAAACCCATCTCTTTCCTGCACTTGCTAGTCGCCCTTGTGTGAGTGAGAGAGAATGATCTACTCAGGTACCGCTTAAATATTTGCATGTATGACATTTTTATGGGTACCCCGCAATTTTAATGGCGTCGAATGAATGACCAGTGTCGTGCCCGCTCGAAATTTTGGTGTTTGTGTCCCGAAAGCTGTGCTATCGTGTGTGCTGAGCTGTGTCGAGGATTAACCAGGTACTGTGCAAACCTTTGACCTATATTTTTCCACGACTGGTCAAATCCACATTGTCCACCAGCTGAATTTCAAATATTTCGCAGTCTTTCGCCCGAACCGCGCCAATAGGGTTTGTAGGTAATCAATAATAGTATTTTCTGGTTTTATCCGGGTCCCTAGTCGAGTCATGTCGTAAATTCTGACCATCTCTTTCCTCAATGTCTTTACTAAGAAATAATCCAAAACGCTGGCTGCATCATTCTCCTGTCCAATAACAACCTTCCTTTTGCAACCATTCATCAGCAACCGTTCATGGCTCCATAATACATTTGACATTTACGGTCTAACACAAGAGTCCCTTATTCCGGACAGGGCGGACTATTCTTAGCCCTGTCTCTGTCTCCTATACATCAGTGTTGCGTATAGTTGGACTGGTATTAGTCTGATGATCGTTTGGCAGCCGTTGTATCCGCATGCGTGTTCACGCCCTACAGACACGCGTCTTCAGGCCGTTAAACTCGAGAGCTATTTATTGTTACCCTTTTTTTGGACGTTTGACGATGTCATTTAGCTACTTCTATAAACAGACTTATTTATTTATTTATTTAATGCCTTATGCACACAAAAGTACAGAGGCGGGCTTAATGCCTTAGGCATTTTCTACCAGTGAACCTTTGGGTGATGTAGAGAAAAGCAGTGGTGGGTGCAATAAAAGAGAAAGAAAAAGGCGAATACAGGAATAGATTTACTTATAGACCACAGAATAGATATACTAATAAACCATTTATTACAATTATACAATATATACTCAAATTAATACACTACATACATACACTAAAATACTTAAACAATTGGTCCAAATCGACAATGGGAAAACATTAACGCTGTGATGAAACACACTTCTACTTATTATTTTGGATTGTTATTTATTTATTAAGTTATCATAATATATAATGAAACGCATTAAGTGGGATCGCAGTCAAGCTGTAATTTATATTATTTATAACATGAATAAATTGTTATAAAATATTTCCATTTAAAATTAATAATATTGGTACCTACTTTTAAAATTAAAATAACAAGTAAAACACAGTTCTCCTATTCACTCTAGCCTTGAAGAGACTAAATTATAATAGGACGGGAAGACCGCAGCAGGCAAATTGTTCCATTCCTTTGCTATCGTGTTCGTTAAAATATACTTTGATATTTGTTAAAATCGCGAATATCGTGGTTATGTACAGGTAAAATATAATATAAGAAACACCAAAATAGCATGAGACAAAAGGATATTTGAACTAAGACAAACACCGCCGATAAAACGCGCGTTTTATAGGCGTGTCGTAAAAATAATATTCCTGGAACGATTTTGGCAAACGGCGGCCGCCTATAGATGTACCTATGTGATATTTTTAATTCATGAATCGAAATACTGGCTGTATGCGTTGACTGCACCCGTTTTTGAAAGGAGTGAGAGAAAAAAAAACGCGTTTCCGGACGCTTAACAAATTTTTGCAGCGAAAACGTGATGAGAATGACAAACAAATTTATTTTGCGTAAGTTTTAGGTTTGTTGGCCCCTCTGTCTCATCCGATACCGGCAGAAAGGTTTTTAATTCAGAATTGCACACACGTCCATAGCAAGGGTTAACAAACGACCCTTGAAATTCTCTTGTACTTCTAAAGAACTTAATTTAATTCTTAATGCAATAACAATTTTAGAACCCTTCTTTTTCTAAAAATTTAATTGGTTAGAGAAACTGTGTAGATGAGGGATCCAAGTAACGATAAACATAATAAAATAAATTCAAAATAATTACAAGTAACTATTACGTGCTATTAGTAAATGCTTGGCCACCGGTGGCGCGGCCGACCGTCGGGTAACCGTCCGGACCGAGCCCAAGTCGTCGACGACGCCTATTGTTCCAAGCAGAAGGGAGCAGGATCGAACCCTACTAAGGCCACGGGTGGTGTGAAAGTGAAACCTGGGGGCCCTTGGACGAAGACAAGGAAAGAACAGGAGTGGGTTTTTAGTCAGTAAAAGTCTGATACGCCCTCTCGCACCGCCCAAGAGCGGGGCTCACATTTGGCTACTATCTCACCTGATAATTGATAAACATGGATTTGGAGGACAATGAAGTAGGTACGCTTGCTTAGAAGTAAACTATTCATTCTTAGATTGTAACTATTTGATCTTGTCTACACAAGAGCTCTTTTAACAGTGGACTGTGATGACTGAACTGGGATATCATCATCATCATCATCATCATTTCAGCCGAAAGACGTCTACTGCAGGACATAGGCTACCCCCAAGTGTCGCTATAAAGAACGGTCCTGCCCCCCTAGCCAAGTTACAACCGTTTCGTTTCGATTCTCTTTTCATCGATCGCGTCGAGTAGACCACGCATCCGAATCCTTTATTCTGATATCATCTCAACGCTCAGTCACGTGGTCAGAACAAAGGAATAGGAGGCGTGGCTGAATCGAGGCGATCAACGAAACGAAACGGTTGTAACCTTGTGGGAAGCCTTCCAACGCTGGCCCATACGCTGCGGTGGCCCATACGTCGAACTGGAATATGCTTTTGCACAATATTGGCTGAGCAAACGAAAACTAATATTGAAGCATAGTTTACAGCAATTTAATCCGCTTGCAAAACTCGATAAATCGCCTCGCACTCATCAATTTTCCTGCCGATATGGTTTTTTCCTTAGACGTTTTTATCGAAATATCTTCAACTAGGTGTGTTCTTAATATCAATAAACTTATCGGCTTATGTAAAATAACCATTAGATTTCGCAATATTTTACACTCCGCACCTACTACTAAGATTGGTATTGAGAATTCGAGTTATTTCAAATTTAAACTAAACGTAACTAAATAGAACATTTTGATACAAGTGGAGAAAGTTTGTCATTGCGACTGAGGCGGGGTTCGCCCGAGCCGTAGGCGAGGGTTTTATAGAGCCGAGTGCTGCAGTTACAAATTTTCCCATGTATCAAACGACGTTTTTCAATACACTTAGTTGAGTCGTTTAGCACCCAGTCTGATATGATAAATGTAATAAATTGTTGCAAGGGCGAGCTCGCGCACTTTTCCGCACAAGTGCGAAAAACCAGGGTTTTCGAGTAAAGTGTATTGCAAATTTCTTTGCAATAATGTAACAATGTTTAAATTCCATTGCAGACAGTATTTTTGGGGCATTTAAAAAAAATATAAGTGGACGTTTAAAATTAACTTAGTAAAACTACTAATCTATAGTCGAAACAAAAGTAAAAACATAACTAAGATAATATATATACCTACATAAATTCTAGCAAATTCTACTTTTTAATTCTCTTGTTCATTTTAATTTAAGTCTGGCCTGAAATCCTATCCTATTTCCTATTTCTAATGTTTTCTTTCTTTCTTTCCTTCTTTTTCTTTCTATCATTATTAGGTCATCCGTCTTAAAGTGAGTTTTCGAACTGAGTTTATTTGGAGAAAACTGTCCATCGTCGGTGTCATTTGTCATCATGGTTACCTACGTCAATGACGACTGACGTAGGAATTTTAACACATAAAATCAGCTTTAGTGGACACTGGCGGGTTTATTAAACTCATTTAAGTGCACTTATTCGTAAAAAATCTAATCTGTCACCTCTTAAGGCGATTAATAATTCGAACTCTCTATAGATAATTTTGCGTTTTGTCAGTTGCTTTATATGTGCAAAATCAGTTTTGTTTTTATCAAATTATGACTACGACAAACAACACTGTTTGTCGTAGTCATAATTTGGTCATTTATATTGACGAAAACAAAAAAATTTTGACCTCGGAATTCTTACTTTTCTACCATTAAAAAATAAGCAGAGTAAACGGACTCCTATCCTTAAAATAAAGACTCAGTATCTGTCTCCAGCGATACCAAGATGTGGCTAACTGGTCAAGCGGCACATACAACGGCGAATATCAATGCACCAAGTTCAAATCCTCAGCTGATTAATACTTTTCCAGGAACGTTTGAAAGAGTTACTGTAGCCCTAAAGAAAGAAAGAAAGGAAAGAAAAATATAAACACTAAAAAAAAACAACAAAAATAAATAAATAAATATTAACACACCCTAAATAGAACACAAAGGGAAAAGAAGGAACGTATAGTGAAAAGTTTTAGTCAATAAAAGCCTGATACTCCCTCTCGCTCCACCAGAGAGGACAAGTCATTCGATGATTTCTTACTTCAAAAAGAAAACGATAACGAGGCAGGTTACATAGGTCATCTAACAAATGCTGCATAACAAAATGATAAATGAATTTTATTTTGCAGATAGGTTTTTAGAAACACTTTTACACGTCAATTTAAACTAGATGAGGACGGTGGCTAGCTAAAACAAACACCGAAACAAACTCAGGGGTTTTTTTTTTTTTTTTTTTTTTTCGGGTGGGAAAATCATCTCATGACATCCCCCGCTCTTGGGTGGAGCGGGAGATAGTGTCAGACTTTTACTGACTAAAAACCCACTCCTGTTCCTTCTTTGCCATTTGTTTTCCAGGGCCCCGGGGATCTCTTTCGCATCACCCATGGCCCCAGTAGGCTTCGACCCTGTTGGGCCCCTACGGTTGCTGACATCTCCTTGAGGCGCGCGTGGAACACTACGCGCCGTCGACGACTTGGGCTTGGTCCGGACGGTTACCGGACGATCGGACGGCGAGCCACCCATTGCTCGCCGTCCGCAAGCCCGCGCCTACGGTGGCCGGAAATCGGGATCGGAATCCCGGCGGCGGTTGGGGCGTAAGGACCGTTGCCGTTGCCTCACGCGATCGGCCGCCTCCTTTGCTAGCATTACTGCTTCGCAGAAGGAGGCGACCGCCTGCCACTCCTCCTCGCTCCGGACCATGGCCTGTACCAAGGCCCGGCGCGAGAGATCGCTGCCGCCGATCGCCCTCACGAGGACACGACGGTGCTCTGCCCAAGCGGGGCACACCTCTACCGTGTGCTCCACCGTGTCCTCCGGGCGGTCCACACAATGGTGGCACCCGGGCGTCTCTTCTGCACGGATCCGGTACAGGAACTTCCCAAACTCACCATGTCCGGTGAGGACCTGCGTCAGGCAGATTACATAGGTCATCTAACAAATGCTGCATAACAAAATGATAAATAATTTTTATTTTGCAGATAGGTTTTTAGAAACACTTTTACACGTCAATTTAAACTAGATGAGGACGGTGGCTAGCTAAAACAAACACCGAAACAAACTCAGGGGTCAAAGTCTCTTTTAAAGTCCATACAGCAAACATGTAATGGTCAAATCATATGATAACCATGCAGATTAGAGTCTGAGATGGTCTTTTGAAGAAAGAACCACACAGTTCTGAGCGGACCTGTCCAGTCAGTGCAAGCATTTGTCAGTATTCGTGTAGCTCAACTCAGAACTACCAAGGAGCTCAACGACTTGACGACCAAACCAAAGACTGCCAGACATTATGTTAAAATTAAAGAAAAAAAAAAGAATAATCACACGATGACAACACAGCACTAAGTAACTAAACATAAATATTGTTTTTATCGTAAACATCTACAAGTACCTACATTAAATGATAAACAAATTATAGTAAACACTACTTCAGACGGTCGTTGACTGTTAATATAGATAAAACAGTTTTCTAGACTTTCACTAGATAACAGAAATATACCTATCACAAATCCAGTCCAAAATTATGCCCTATCTATTCACAAGGAATTAAGGTCATTATAACTTTGAATCGCAGCATCACCAAACTTCAGTGGCAGACTCGTAGCTTAAAGAAAAGGAAGGAAGTATCGGAAGGCCTCCCACTAGGTGGACCAACGACCTGGTGAGGGTCGCGAGAATCTGATGGAAGCAATACGTACAGGACCAGTCGTTGTAACGACACTTGGAGAGGCCTGTGACCAGCAGTGGACGTCTTTCGGCAGAAAAGTTGACGATGATCACTGAGGACCAGAACAAGAGGAACTCGTGGCTATATATTTAAATAATTAAGATAAATACAAATATTTATGACTAACTTAAGCTACGCTTGTCGAAGTCAGTTCATAGATGGGTGACCATCAATTGCATACCCACCCACCATATTCCACCGTGTCTCCAGAAGCAGGTTCAGCCGATGATCCTGGCTGTCATTTGTAGACCCTTACACAGTCATTACGGACAGTCAGAAGCCAGAAAATCTAACACCAGTCTTGCCAAGAGGTATCGTGTTTTCCCAGTTACTAGATTGTGGAGGTAAGATAGGCGACTCTATGTAAAATATTGGTTGGACTGGAAACTAAGCCAAAAAAAAGCTTGTTAAGTTTGTTAAACTTTGACTAGAAGATATACAGAACTCAACCGAAAGGACGCTTTACCAATAGTTGCGAATGCCAAGTCAAGATATACTAGCCACGCTATCGATGACACATTTTTTGCATATAATCTCAGACGCTGTCAAATCTGTATCAGAATGTATCATAGAAACGATTATAGTAATCTGCCCCCCTAGCCAAGTTACAATCGTTTCACTCACGCCGATCGCCTCGAGTAGGCCACGCCCCCGATTCCTTTGTTCTGACCACGTGACTGAGCGTTGAGATGACGTCAGAATAAAGGAATCGGAGGCGTAGCCTACTCGAGGCGTTCGGCGCGATCGATACGATTGTAACTTGGCTAGGGGGGCTGATATCTCAATGATAAAGTTATAAGGACTACTTGACTAGCCTGTTGGTCTAGTGGTTAGTGACCCTGACTGCTGGTTAAATTCCCACCCAGGACAATTTTTGTTTTGTGAGCACAATCATTTGTTCTGTGTCTGGGTGTAATTTATCTAAAATATGTATGTATTAAGAAATATTTAAGTATGTTTATCAGTTGTCTAGTACTCATAACACAAGCTCTGCTTAGCTTGGGACTAGACGGCGTTGTGTGATAGTTGCGTGAATATTATATTATATTATTATACTATTGATACCGGCTCTGGTGTCGGTATGTTTCAAATACATAACGACGGTAAAGTGCCAGTAGGACATATTGGCACTTTACAATACGTCCTAACAGTTTTCAAGAAGAATTACATTTTATCGCTTTTCCGCATGTTTTATCGAAATCTCTCTGTACGTCGTGGGTTCAACCCCAGGTGGATGGTTTACTTTTTGATATTTTATACAACAGTACTGCTCAAAAAGATGAAGGCAAACATTGTGAGGAAACCGGCAAGGCTTAGAGGATGTCTACGAATTTCTGGTGGAAAACAACCCATTCCCTTTCCTAGAGAGGAGGCCTGAGTCCCAGCAATAGGAATATTCTAAGGCTGATGATGCTATGCTTATGCTTACACCATTTACCTTGGCCCAGTCCTATTAGGGTCTACAACTTCCTTGCTCATATTTTTATTAACACCCGGTACCATTCAAAGTTCGTTGAAAAATTCTCCCACCACAACTCAAGAATCAACGATAACAATATAAGAACATCGATTACATCTTATATCGAGAAATCATTGTCCAGATTTGGACATTGCGAATGCTTTGTAACAATGCCTGATCGAATATTCATGGGTAGGAGATGGCGGATTTCCTCCTGATTCACGTCCTGCCTCGGCGGGCATCTGTGGTGCAATGACATGTTCTACGTGATCTGCTCGAACAAAACTAATGGGTGTTTTTTTTTTTTTTATAGTGATGTGCGTATTATTTCGGTTAAGCTGTTTGTTTAATGTGGTACTATGTGGTTGTTTTGATATTTATTTGTAAGTTTTGGAGGTTAGATGCGCTTTTTATTCTAAGATCTGCGAGCGAAGAAATTGGGTTCTTTACCTTTTACACTTTTAAGTCCAACATTCGTTTATATTAGTTGTGTTCAAAGTCACCCTAAGGTCGACGGGTAGAAAATGCCTACGGCATTAACTCCGCATTTGTACAGAGTTTTTTTTACTAGTGCATAAAGTTTAATAAAAAATAAAATATTAAAAAGTCTCCAGAGATTGTAACTAGAGCCAATTTTTCAATATATCTACAAGATAAACTGAGAAATTGTGCAAAAAAATGTTCAAGTGAATGATTTTGACAGGTCAATTTGGCTTGTTTATAAGAGGCTTCAGTTTCGATTCGTTTATAAACAATTTAATCATTGATTTTACTTTATTGTATCTACCAGAAAGTGGTTATATTTTTCACTTAAAACACTTAAATCCAATAAAACAGTTTTTGTATTTATCTTCTACATTAACTCGAAATCTTTTCATGTCAGAATTACTTCACTCCATTACCTGATAAAAAAGGCAATTTCCTTTTACAACCACCTATAGAACTTCTCGTAGAATTCTTGTTTCACAGTAAATATCTTCGGAATGCTTTGACATGATACTCTTGTAGAGGTGATAATATGTGTACCTCCTTCTATGGGGTATATCCGCTGCATACCGAAGGAACGGTGGTGCGGACTGTTGTCGGGCTAGCGAGAATTTAAAATTATTATTTTTATTTACAAACAGTTTAGAAATATCAAAATTTAAAAACCATCCATTGCTGAAATATTTTGCAGAATTTCTCCCTTTATCTTGTAGATCAATTGAGAAATTGACTGTTTACTTATCTCGTAATCTAGTTATATTTATGAAAACTCTACACTAGTAAAAAAAACACTGTACAAAGCGGACTTAAAGCCTTAGGCATTTTCTACCAGTCGACCTTAGGGTGATTTTGAACACAACGCCAATTCGTTTCTAACCTAACCTAAACGAATTTTGGACCTAAAGGTTCTCACACGCGGATTTTAGAATAGGTATAAAGTGCATCCTTCAAAAATTACAAATAAATATCAAAACAATACCCTACCACAAAGTTAAACTGCGTAACCGAAATAACAAAAAAAAACCGGGCAAGTGCGAGTCGGACTCGCGCACTGAGAGTTCCGTACAAACTTACCTATGAAAACAGTTCAATTCCCGAATTTTGAGAAATTGAGTTACGAAGATTTTTCCGAATCGCAAAAACAGTTTTTTCTTGTGACGTAACTACAAATTTACAGTTTTCAGATTTTTTTCTATACTTGTGCTATGAGACCTTGCTTCATGCCATATCTCAGGATTTAAGGTCAACGGGTAGAGTACCTACTCTATGAATTTTGATTCCCTTGAGTCGAAATACACGTTTTTTGCGACATAAACGACCATATCTTTTTTTTTTCGCTAATTCAGAATTTTGAATTTTTCACATTTTCTAGGGACCGCGGACCTGAGTATATGGTTTTAATTTCAACTCGATACCTCCACGCGTTCCCGAGATAAAGGGTCTTGACAGACAGACAGACCCTAAAAACATCCAATTTAATATTCTTGTTCGAGCAGAGCCCAAGTCGTCGACAGCGCGTAGTGTTCCACGCGCTTCTAAAAGAGATGTCAGTAGGGACCCAGCATGGCCGATGCCTGCTAGGACCACGGGGATTGTCTGAAACGGACAACTGAAGGACACAGGTGTGGTTTTTTTTTAGATTGAACCAGTAGATTTTTTGTTAAGTGGGAAATCATTCAATGACATCTCGCGCTCTTAGGCGGAGTGGTAAGGCGTGTCAGACTTTTAATGACTAAAACCCACTCCTGTTCCTTCTTTGCCTTCGTTCTAGGTCGCCTGGGTTCACTTTCGCACAACCCATGGAACCAGTAGGCTTTGACCTTGCCGGGCCTCTACGGTTTTGCTGACATCTCCTGAGGCGCGCGTGGAACGCGCAAGTCAACGCCAACGGTGGCTGGAAATTGGAATCCGGATCCCACTTTCCAGGCTGGAGTATGAGGGCCGTTACCACACGCGCGCGGCTGGCTCCTTTACTGCTTCGCAGAATGAGGCGACCGTCTGCCACTCCTCCTCGCTCCGGACCATGGCCTGTACCAAGGCCCAGCGCGAGAGATCACTACCGCCGATCGCCCCCACTAGGTCACGGCGGTGCTCTGCCCAGGCGGAGCACACCTCTACAGTATGCTCCACCGTGTTCTCCGGGCGGTCTACACAATGTTGGCACACGGGCATTTCTTCCGCACGAATCCGGTGCGGGAACCTCCCGAACTTACCATGTCCGATGAAGACTTGCGTCATGCGGAAGGTAATTACGCCGTGTTGTCTTTCCAGCCACTCCTCAAAGTGGGGACTTACCACCATAATTGTGGCGTGCACTGGGTCGCGACAATCGTTGTCGCCATTCTACCAGGAACCCATGTGGACGAGTTCTAATACCAAAAAAATAAAATAAAAAACCAACTGCACTAAGATACATTAATTATGCATGCATTTGTTTTTTAACACATTCATTAAACAAATTAAGAATAAAACAAACAACAATTATTATAAAACAACAAGAACTAATTGGTATCATTGTAATAAATTCAATACATAATTATAATTTAAAATGTATTATCAGTTAAGATGACAACGGGTGATAACGAAGGAAGGTGAAGACAACGGAGTGACTCAAAGATAAAACATATACTTACCACCTACGTACTCATTCGACATTTCTCAAGCATCGATATTTAACTTAAAAATAATCGCGTGCCACTAACAAGAATCTTTACCCGACTCCCATAAAAACAATTGCCATGGTTTACTCCACCCATAAAGAGAGAGAATCAGAAGAACCACTGATAATTAGATAAAATTTACTTTGACGTAGTCCACCATAATAAAGGGATGAGAGAAATGCGGAGGGCTCTCGGGCGCTCTCGGGGCCGATGATGGTCAGATCACATTATTATTATTTATTTATTTCAAGTACCAAAGACTCATTTTAGTTACTTATCATACCTACACATACAGACAATATATGTTATAAAATTACATAGGTACAATTAAAATATCAAAAATAGAATTAAATTAATTTAAATTGCATTGGATTATCATTAAATTAAATTAGATAGATTAAGAAGTGTTCACACAGGTATGGCAGAACATATGTATACGGCAGAACATGTGTGCGTGTGTTTTTTTTAAGTTGGGAAATCATCTAATGACTTCTCATGCTCTAGGGTCAGCGAGAGGTAAGCGCTAGGGCGTGTCAGACTAAAGAGAGCACCACAAGCTACTTAGGTACCCATTATACAGGGCGATAGTTCCGTCGCCGGCTTGTTGCCGAACCTGTGAAAAAAACGTCTGCCAGCTGTGTTTCGCGGCGCGCTACATGCGCGCACTTTCATACAATTCCGTAGACTTAATGTGAGAAACAAATTAGTTGCGGGAATTAACTTGCAAATGCGCGCTATCTCTAAGATAGTTGTAATATGATGTCTTCCTTATAAAATCAAAAGTTAACCTTTTTTTCTACTATTTCACCTGATGGCAAGCGATGATGAAGTCGAGGGTAAAGTAAGCTTACCTTGAAGAAACGATTCTCTCTTAACTTATAAACTACCAGGTCATAAGACGACATAATAGCCACGTTGGCATTTCTGTCTTCTCCTTTTATGTGGTTCCACCGCATTGGCGATGAGGTGCGAATTTCGCACAAATTATTTTAAAGTCCTCGTTATGGCACCAGCATGTTTTTGTTTAATATTACCATAGTACCCGGTACTGTAATCATGGGAAACGAAGAAATCCTTGGACGAGACGGTTTTTGGACATGTGAACTTTTTAAAATTACACTTTTAACTTTCCATCATATTGAAAATATCAGAAAGAATTCCAAGGTTCATTATTATCCCGCTTGGGCAGAGCACCGCCGTGTCCTCGTGGGGGCGGTCGGCGGCGGCGATCTCTTGCCCGGGCCTTGTTACAGGCCATGGTCCGGAGCGAGGAGGAGTGGCAGACGGTCGCCTCCTTCTGCGAAGCAGTAAAGGAGGCAGCCTTGCAGACTTGGCGGGCTTGCAGACGGGCAAACAATGGGTAGCTCGCCGTCCGACCGTCCGGTAACTGCCCGGACCGAGCCCAAATCGTCGACAGGTCGTACTGTTCCACGCGCTCAGGGAGATGTCAGCAAATCGTAGGGGCCCAGCAGGGTCGAAACCTACTTACTGGGGCTACGGGTAGTGTGAAAGTGAAAGGAACAGGAGTAGGTTTTTAGTCAGTAAAAGTCTGACACTATCTCTCGCTCCGCCCAAGAGCGAGATTTGTCATAAGATGATTTTCCCACCTAAAAAAAAGGATCATTATTATAAATGGAAAATTATGTCTGAAACAATTCAGACATAATTTGCAATAACATATTCTCATCTCTCCGACCATTTCCCAACTAGCTTGGGGTCGGCTTGCAGTCTTACCGGATAAGACTGAATAACTGTGTTTTACATAAAGCGACTGCCTATCAGACCTCCCCAACAGTTACTGGGACACACACACACACACAGGACAGGGAGAGGACGACGACGACGGACGGGAGGGGGACGGGGAGGGAGGGTCGGTTACAGATACTTCTTGGATAGACTGATGGCCTTTCTAGCTTCTGACGACTGTCATGGATCTACGAAAGACAACCGAGACAAACCGCTTTGCGTGCTTTCCGAGGTACGAGGTGTCAGTAATGTCCTAGATTAACTTAGAAAATAACATATGGAAAGAAAAATTCAATGATAATTGCCCGCTTTCGTATCGACTCATGCATGAGAGGCAGGAGAGACCTTAATATGTCAGAATATAGAAACTTAGTTTAACTAGAATTCTAAGGGCGGAATTCACCAATAAAACTAATCGCGTTTTAACGTTTGTCTCGCATAATCGCGTTTAGCCGCTGTCACTAGTGTCACTTGTAAAAATACAACAAAAGAAAAATACAGACAAGTGACACTAGTGACAACGGCTAAACGCGATTATGCGAGCCAAGCGGTACAACGCGATTAGTTTTATTGGTGAATTCCGCCCTTAACATGGTGTTAAAACTATCAATAAAGAGCCTAGTATATACTATTCCCAGATTAAAGTAAGGTATTTCCTGTCAAACCCCAAGAGGTGTGCCTTAAAACATAAATTTATAAAAGCTATGTCGTTAAAGACAAGAGTATAAAGTTTCCATGAGCCATTGGAATGCCGTATTAAATCCAATGAGAGAAGGATTATGATAAAGCAGAGTCTTAATCGATTTTAGAAATGAAACATCAGAACACAGAACTCAGAGACTACTAGAAATGGCAATGTTGCGGAGAAAGCCCTCTCCCATTTTTTAGACATTTTGTGGAGAAGATGAAACATTAGTCATCTTCTGTGCTAAATGCTTAAAATAGTATGAGTACCTAATTATAATATGAGACTAACGTAACCGCAATCTACAAGGCTATCCTCAAGCCCTTATGGGCCTATGGCATCCAACTGTGGGGCACAGCAAGTCACAGTAATATCGAGATAATGGAGAGGTTCCAGTAAGTAAAACTGTGCGATCCATGTTAAACATACCATTATGTAGTCATAAGTAACAAATACATGTACTCAGATCTAACAGATCTCAGGTTTAATTACAGTTAAACAGGAAATTTCACATTACAGCAGGAACTATCAATATAGACTTCGGACTCACAGTTATTTACTAGCCTCGAGGCTAAAAGGGGAAGACAGTGTAAGACACACAAGGCTCAGAAAGCACAGTGTCTCCTCTTAAACCAGCAGATTCAACTGAATCAGAGACCCAATAATAGAAAGACCACTCATTGGAGTCTCTTTCGAGCTACGTTCTGAAATTCCAGTACTATGGTACTGCCAATAGAGTGGCTCATTGTGTTAAACACAGATCGCCATATTGAAGACATGAAAAAAAAAACTAACGTAACCAGGTTTAAGGTCATTTTACTAACATCACGGATCTTTTCTTTTTATCTGTGAAATAAAAATAAATAAAATAACTTCCAATATTAATGAGATATGAGAAAGCTAGGCAGCGAACTCATAGAAATATTTAAAACCGACAGCTTAGCTGTGAATCGGTGTGTAGCTGAGCGATGCTAGGTTGCGTGGTAGACTCGCGGGTGCCTCGCACACATTTCTCGCTATTTATATGTAAAAATTATAGAGCTAGGTACATCTGCTAGCCCTTTTTTACCAAAGCCTAAGTAGAAAAATTTCCTAAAACCCACCTGATACCAAGTCATTGGATGATGTCCACGCTTAAAAAAACCGTCTTCCTTAAGACCTTTTGCGTTCCAGGCTCATGACTCCTTTGAACAATACACAAGTTGTGATGAACACAATATGTTATTAGATATATAATAATTCTTATTATTCGGTAGATGTTTTTCCTCGCACACCATTTCGCTGCTTCAGCCATTGACACTTCACACTATGACAATTGAAATTGTGCTCAGCTAATATCGATCACCAAAATACTTATATCATTAATACTGGCATCACTGAAAAGTTGAAAGGGATTTTGTCTTGGAATGATCATGTGGAGAGGAGGGATGTGACGCATATTACTAAAAGAGTTATGCGTATACATGTAGACGGTTGGAGAGGGAGGCCAAAGAAAAGAAGAATGGATTGTGTGAGGAGTGATATGAAAGAAAAGGGAGTTAATGACAGCGTGACGGATGACAGGACAGTATGGAAGCAAAAAAACGTGTTGCGAGGACCCCAAATAACATCAATCCTGCACGCTCTTTGCAATTCTCTGTTCTGTACTTCACACCATTTACTGAAGTGATGATCAGCAAAGTTTCGCTAAACACGTCATCGCCATCTCGCTTTCGCAAGAAATAAAACGCAATGCCTAACAGTGAACTGCGCTAGAAACATAAACTTTTATTCAGACTTCAGACGTATTGTGTTTTAAAATTCTAATATGCAACAAATATTTCTAGTAATCGGTTTGCATTATGAAAAACAAACGACAAGAAACATTAAGATCATTTCTCGAATGTACATCATCCATTACGTGATTTCTTCAATACTTGCGCTTAACTATCTTGAATGTGCTATGGAAAAAACGCAACGGAACGAAAAGTTTTATAACTATGGTTTGTTGCAGGTTCACAAGTTATAATTAAACTATTTGAAATGACAACTATATAAGAGAACAATAAAAGCGACAGCTTCCTTTCTCTTCGTGTTCTCAACATACAGTGTATGTCTGTATGTTGTACAGCAAGTAATATTACTATTCTAATTTTAGCACATCCGTGTCTGTGACTACATATTGGTGTTTATTCATGTCAGTGATGTCTGAAAGCAGCATATACAGAAGATTTGAACTAGATTTTCTATTAGTTTCAATCTTCATGATGGGGTCAGCTGTCAATCATGAATGCAGCATACCTATGCATATTGCTGCAGTGACTTTCCAAATAACTAATCAATTGATCATGTTGAATGTTTTCCAAAGTTATGACCAACTGAAAATCTTTTAGACTTTTGACTCCGCAGCGATCTGCAGGAGAACCAAAGTTACCTAGGTCCGATGAATTGTCAAACTTGTGAAGTAGGAGGCAGGATTGCTCGTAGCGTGATGGCGACTGCGTACCAGGAGGCATAGTGCTGGTAATCCTCCCATAAGACACCGCGGTTCCTCCAAGCAGCGCCGCAAAAGCCTTCCGCCCCGTCCCGCTGCCTGTTCTTGCAGCCCCGGTGAATCAAATCTGTAGGGATTTTACTAGCGTCACCGCGAGCTCCCCTGGCGCTCTTAATCCATAACCTGTGTCTAATAAGGCAAAAAACAAGGTCGAGAATTGCAATGGTTTTGTTATGGTGTGTAGTGCAAAGGAGGAAGCATCGAAGTCAAACCAACAAGAATCGCTGTGGCATAGCACCTGCAACTCCTAGTATTAGCGTGCGTGCTGCTCAGCCGAACACTTCCCTGTACATCTTTCGCCAGCATCTCACCACAAGGGTGGAAGACATCGTGGAGTACGTGCGCCATAAGACAAAGTTCGCACTTTTGGAGTCGCACCGTCAATTTCAAGGCGTTCGTGATGCGAGTCCCGAACACTTTTCTGCACCTCATGTTGCAGGAAGACTTTCGGTTGAATTTGATTGTCTCTCTCTCTTTTTTATCCATCTCTTTTCTTTGTCTTCTTGTCTTTCTTTTTTTCTTCTTTTTCTATTTTGTATTGCGCACTAGATTCTGACGTTTTTTATGTGACCATGTTGGCCTATGTGAAATAAAAAACTTTTGACTATGACTTTGTAGGTATATTTGACTTTTAGTGGCTCCAATATTTATATTTTTGAATGCCTTGGTTTATTTGCAATTCGGTTATATTACGTACACTGTACTTATTTGGTAATAGGTATGTATATTGTAGAGCTAGCACAATGGTTGTACGTAAATTTGTTTTAGTCTCTCAATGGACAATTAAAACCTTTATCGGAATATTTGTTTGAATTTCATTTACGTTATTTGGTTTGCCATTTGCGTATTTAGAATGTTGACTGATGAATGAATCATACTGGCAGTGACAACGCATAGATCATCTTGGACCTGGGTTTTGGACTCAAAGGGTAGTAGTAGACCTATAAAACCGGCTGGCGTATCTCTTTAACTCGAGTTTATCTCCTGTTTTTTATCACAACATATGTACTTTGTCTACGTTCAGGTTTTTTTTTCTTTTGTCTTTGAACGTTATCTACGTGTCAAGTTTAAAAAGTATTTAGTCATAGATACAGAATATTGTCACTTTGTTTTCCATTAGAATGCAGATGTAACACATTCTAATGTTGTAGTAAGTATTTGGAAGCAAAAATACCGAGTCAGCTTCCTCGGCAAGCTTCGTTGACGTAGTCACCTTTCAAGAGATTCAATAGAATCTAGTAGTGTAGCTTGCAGTTTGCGGTCTGCAGTCCATCTCGGAATTGTATCTGAAGAAAAATTATTAACTTTGTTGCTGGTCATCCACACAAGTCGTCATCTTCTTCCTCTTCTAAGAAAAGTAAAGTATAGATAGCATTGTTGGATATTCTGTCTCGCACGAAGATACTGGAGTGACTGAAGCATAGTGCAATGCATTGTGCAGCCGCAACATGCTGCCGCGCTTGGAATTGAAGTAACTGCGACCGCAGGCAGCACTGCGGTCAACCGCAGCCGCTAGCCGCAGTGCTGCCTGCTGTTGCCGCAGTCTGCAGCCCGTCTAGAAATGGTACATTTAATCATCTTCCGAAAAAGTCGTAATTTTTGTATGTGTGAACTCTGCGGTTCGCGACACCACGGGTGCTGCAGTTTGCGGTCTATACGTTCTGCGGCTGCAAGCTGCGCGCCGCGGCTGCAGGCCGCAGTGTTGCCGTGCTCGTAATCAATTTCAAAAGATTCAATAGAAACTAGTAGTGTCGCTTGCAGTTTGCGGTCTGTAGTCCGTCTCGGAATTGTACCTTTACCAGTGGTTCTACCGCGAGCTCTTAATGCGATCCGTTTTAAGACCTAAACTGAACCGTTAAAGTGATGGAGATATCTAGGGTATATAGCTCCTCTTTTTCGCTCGCATGACTGACATTTAACATTCCATGGTAAGGCCCCAGATGTATTTAATTGCATAACAAAACGTATTAGTACAATGAATTAACTTAAGTGTAATCGCATTGTTTTGACCAATAACTTCACTGGTTTAAGGTTGCAATTACTTTAACCTTTAACATAACATTTACTGTTTCTACTTAGCGTCAATTCACAACTACAATTGGTACCGCCTCTGTAGTACAAAGTGGGGAATAAATTAGAGCAGATAGGTATGCAGTTATGTGAAAGAGAATTATAGTGTTTAATATGCTTATTATCTTTAAATATACAGATATTGCTAGGTCCCAGAATAGTGCCCTGAAGAATACTTCATCAATTGTAGAAACTATTATCTTTATTAAAACACCTGCTTATAGATAATGTTCCAAACGTAAAGGATAACTAGTAGCAATGTGTGAATTATTATTATTATTATTAAATTGTGTCTTTCCTAAATATATATTGACCAATTTTAATTTCAATTTCTAATTTGATAGTAGTTTCTAATAATCGCTAATTGCTGATCTCAGGAACTATTTATTTATTTAAACCTCATGTACAGTGGTGGTACATCATCATCATCATTATCATTTCAGCCGAAAGACGTCCACTGTTGGACATAGGCCTCCCCCAAGCGTCGCCACAACAACCGATCCTGTGCTTCTTTTTGGTGGTACATAGGCGGACTTAATGCCACAAGTCATTCTCTACCAGTCAACCATTCTGTTATAAAAGACAACACTGTGGTAGGTGTGCACAATAAATAAATAACAGATAATTGAAATAGAATGTAATATCGTTAAAAATAATAAAAATACGTATTAATGCTAACCTAATAAACTAATAAATACTATGATAAATATGAAATCATTATAATTATGAGAACTTAAAATATAATAATTATGCGAAGACCGAGCTAAGGTTGAGGAGAACTATTGGTTCGAATTGAAAAAAAATATAAATTGTATGGCCCATTTACTTAGAAAGGCTATAGGTGCGGAGTAGTAGCAATAAACGCGGGTGAAACCATGAGAGACAATTTTATAATATTAGTAAAGATTTACGAACCAATTCTGTTGAACGCTTCGTGAATTTTAGAAACCAAATTATTCGGTTTTACCAGTGGGTAGACTATTCTTGGCAGCGAAAAATCCATTCTAAGATCATTGGCTGCCATTTAATACACAACCAGCATTAAAACTAAACGAATAATAATAAACTAAATCCTAATTAGACACTAAAACATTATACGTAGCACATTGACCCTTTGTCAGAAGATATTACAATTAGGCGACCAAAGGCCCTATAACGAGCCATTTGGCAACCTTAACAGAACTGTTAAAGGGATGGAACTATACACGCTATATAGCTCCATCTCTCTTTCTCTCTCGTGCGTCTGACATTTTACACGTCATGGTGAGGACCATGTAAACTTTACGTTGATCGTAAACTGAATATCAATAATCGTTGTGTGGACACATTTTGGGTGTGCAGTCCGTTTAAAAACTAATTTAAAATGATATTCTTTACACTGTATGTTTTTGATTTTTGGTTGAGCTTAGATTCGTTGATTATGGAAGCGTAATATATATTTTTGCGACGCATTTCTCCCAATTTCATGTAATTTTTTTTTAATTTTAATATTAATTTGGTCTGTGTATTATAATAATATTAATAATACTAAATCTCTAAATAGGCTAAAATTTTTTATTTATTACTTTCTACTCGCAAAATATATAATGTTAACAGATGAAATCACTAGCTCCCAAAATACAGGCACCTAACCTCGGTAGTCAGGGTTTCACTTATTTCTAACCCAGTGTTGTACTAATTAGTAGTTAATTTTACTTTTGCTTTTTTTTAGCCTATACTCAAAGTCAAAGTCAAAAGTCAAAAATTTTTTATTTCACATAGGCCTACATGGGCACTTATAAAACGTCAGAAGCTAGTGCACGGTTCCAAATTGGTCGTTTCCTATGGAGAAGAACCGGCAAGAAACTCCATGGTTACTCTTTTAAAAAAATGATTGTTTACAATATTTTCATATTACAGTATTAATATTACTGTCCCACTGCTGGACAATTTTTGTAATTATTACTATTTTAAAATTACATAAACTATTGCTTACGATTCTACCTGATGGTAAGCAGTGATGCAATCGTTAATTGTGAATCGCTCTAGTTTATTAAGAGCCTTATTCAGTCTAAACTTGAAAACACCTAAATTATAATTGGTCAAATCGTTTGTTTTTTTTTTTTTTAAATATGCTACAGGAGAGTGTGCCGGAAATACAATAAATTATAGCAATAATCATCATTGTAGCTAAAAGTAATCGTAAAAAAAACTGCTGAAGAAGCATTTCAGTGTATTTCTTGCAAAGTAAATATTGCTATCGATTGTCAGCTATCTACTGATGATATAGGTATTAACTATAACAGTTATAACGTTACGCAGTCAGTTCATGGTCACCATGGCGCTACCTAAACGTGATAACAAGCATATCGATACTGATTACGATTATTATTAATAATAACTACTATTACTAAGCAAGGGATTTATAATAATAATTTTTATTAGGTGTTTCATGATCTTGAAAGTCTGATAATGAAATTATATTTTTTGACAACTTTATTTCTTTAAAAATAAAACATAATCTCCTTAAATTTTGAAGTTAAGAGTGAATAGGTTACTTCTATACAAGCGTGTTCCAGCATCGACCACACCGTTGCTTTCAATCAAGTCAGATAGTGGTCAAGTAACAATAAAAAGGTAAATTTGAAAAGAAATTATTGACTTCCCAAAAATGATATCCAGACAATTTTGTAACTCATCCTAGATGCTGCCTGTGGCTTCGCCCGCGTGATAGTATAAAATTATCTAAAGGGAACATACAGCCGAGATAAAAAGTATCCTATGTATCTATATATACACGTGTGAGGACAGGTCTATCCGTATACCAAGTTTCATTGAAATAGGCTAAGCCGTTCGAGTAGAGCAGTGGTGGCCGAGTGGTAACGAGTTGTAGATTGCGGGTTCAAACCCAGTTAGGCGCATTACTTTGTTTATTTCATCACCACTGCTCTCAAAACGGTGAAGGAAAACAGTGTGAGGAAACCGGCATGTCCTAGAACCAAAAATTCGAAGACATGTGACATCCACCAACCCGCACTGGGCCCGCGTGGTTGATTACGGCCCATAGCCTCTCCTAGGGAGGAGGCCTGAGTCCCAACAGTGAGAACATTATAAGGCCGACTATGCTAGGCTCAGCCCTTCGAACGTGAAAAAGTAAAAACATACACACACAGACACACAAACTGTCACCTTAATAATACTAGTTTGATTACTCAATTCGTAATTTTTACGACAATTTGGCTTAGCAAATAAAAATCTTAACGCATTGTGCATTAAAATGCTAGTATTAAAGTGAAAATAAATGATTTTACAATATTACTACTTTCCCAAGAGAACAGGTTTTTGTCCGTCGAAAAGTGGTATAGTCGAAAAACTTTTTTTTTTTTTTTTTTTCGAAAGATACCGTTTTTTTTTCAACCATGTTTCGCCTCCTTTACTCTTTTTAAGTACTGATATATTTGAATACTTATCCACTCATCTCGAATCTAAGATTTTGAACATTTTACACCTATTTAGATAAAGTATCCAAAGTATTAAAAGCAATTTAAATTCGTTTATGTTTATTAACAATTTGGTAGCGACAATAAAGGAGATCCTAACTGATCGAATCGTCACCAAATTATTAGCAGTGAAATACCACGGGCGTATTTTATTAATTTTTTACGAGGTATCTTCTGTTATTACGGTTATACTTCGAATTAAGTAAGTTGCAGGTAGCCTAAAGTGGGCAGATATACAATTCGTACCACGATGGTTTTTTTTTCGGTGGGAAAATCATCTGACATCCCCCGCTCTTAGGCGGAGCAAGATAGTGTCAGGTTTTTACTGACTAAAACCCACTCCTGTTCCTTCTTTGCCATCGTTCCAGGGCCCCAGTAGGCTTTGAGGCCTACGGTTTTGCTGACATCTCCTTGAGGCGCGCGTGGAACACTACGCGCTGTCGACAAGCTGGGCTCGGTCTGGACGGTTACCGGACGGTCGTCATCCCAGCGGCTGGGGCGTGAGGGCTGTTCCCTCGCGCGTGCTGCCGCCTCCTTTGCTAGCATTACTGCTTCGCAGAATCACCTGCCACTCCTCCTCACTTCGGACCATGGCCTGTACCAAGGCCGCCCTGATGGTAAGTACGTCATCGAGTAATTATGTGTATTTATTTTCATATAATGAGGTTTTTTAAGTAGTTTCTATTTCTTGTTTTTTTTTTTACTGGTCTGTTGGTCTAGTGGCCCTGACTGCTATGCCGGATGTCGTGGGTCCGATTCCCACCCAGGACAAATGTTTGTGTTATGAACACGATCATTTGTTCTGTGTCTGGGTATAATTTATGTATAATATGTATGTATTTAGAAATATATAAGTATGTTAATCAGTTGTCTAGTACTCATACCACAAATTCTGCTTAGTTTGGGAATAGATGGCGTTGTGTGAAAGTTGGGAAAAAAGAAAGAAAAGAATTCGGTAGCTTCTGGAAAAAAAAATGTTTTACTGTCTCAAATTCAAGCATAAACAAATATCTCTTTTTTTACACCATAATTTCCCCACCCTTTTCACAACTAGCTTGGAGTCGGCTTCCAGTACAACCGGATGCGGCTGTATACCTGTGTTCTAGCAGAAAACACACTAAATAGGTTACTTCTAGTCAAGCGTGCTCCATCGTCGACCACATCATCGCTTACCATCAGGTCAGATAGTGATCAAACGAGCCTATCAATAATTACACTAATATTGTAAAGGCTAATATTATAAGTGTGTATGTTTGTTACTTCTTCAAGCTTTTCACACAGCTTTTGACACGCTCTCTCGCTCCGTCCTAGAGCGAGAAAAGTCATTAAACGATCTCCCATCTCAAAAAAAAAGCATCACCTCTGTACCTATTTTTCTGTTACCTTCTTCTAATCTTTTATTTTTGTGTGTGTACATAAATCGTGAAATAAATAAATAAATAAAAAGCATATTGATATTTGAAAATCTAAATGTAATATCTGACATCAACAATAGCAAAAAATACACCTAGTCATTAACAGTTTTCGAACCGAATACGTACAATAATCATTTTATTGTTCAAATCAAACAATAATACTAGTATTTCTTCAACCAAATCTAAGTTTGGCGCAAAAACAATATGTTTTAGGCGATTCCCATGCGCAGGCGCCAGCTCCCACGGCCTCTCTCGAAGGCTGGACCAAGTGACATACTGTCTCTATTGGCTAATTAGGGTCAAAACCGCTTAGCAGATTAGGTTTTGTCGAAGATTTCATGGGTGGGAAAGGTGGATTGATTTGTTAGTATGAGAATTTTTAGTTAAAGAAACATTCTTAGCCCTAGACACTTAGACAGAAAGGGACATTTTCTCAGCGATAATGAATGTCAAAATGTCAAAATGTGAACATCCCACCCATACGTACAAAGCGTTTTGGAAACACATTCATAATGCGTACAGCTAAGGAGAGGAATTCCCTGCCGGAGTCTGTGTTTCCTGATAGCTACAACCTAGGGGTCTTTAAGTCATGAGTGAATAGGTTGGTTCTAGGCAGGCGTGCTCCATCGTCGGCCTCATCATCGCTTACCATCGGGTGAGATAGTGGTCAAACGCGATACTATCAATAATAAAAAAATTAAAAAATGTAATCTATAATGTTAACAATAAAATTAATTAGTTATTTATATAATCATTCATCAGAGTTTACCGTCGACTGTGCAAGTACAAATCCTCAAATATTTTGGCCTCGTTGTTCGTAACGAACACTCCATGGAGCGATTCGTTGTCCAGGGACAAGTGGAGGGAAAGCGGTCAAGTGGGCGCTCACCTACGCGTTGGACAGACCTCATCAGAACTGCAACACAAACCTCCATAGTCCAGAGTTCCCGAGACGCCGTAAACCGTACCAAGTGGAGACGCATCGCGCGAGCCTCACTCGCCAACGAAAATGCAACATTGTCAACCATGACCACTCTATCAAGAGTGAACGACTAAGGATGAGGAGTATATAATCATTTGTTAACAAAATCAGTATTAAAATACAACGCATCCGTCACTAGGGGGGACCGTGCTGGACTGCCAATGATTGACCAATAAACATGTAAGCATTTTTAGCCTTACAATGTTCCCACTGCTGGGACTCGGGATTCCTCTCAAAGAGTGGGAATGTGCTGTAATCCAACAAGCAGTTCCAGAGCGGTTTGGTGGATGAGACTAGTCTTCGATTTTTTTGGTTCTAGGACATGCCGGTTTCCTCACGATGTTTTCCTTCACCGTTTTGAGAGCAATGGCGATTAAAAAATTACGACAAGTAATGCACCTAGCTGAGTTTGAACCCGCAACTTGGGCCACCACTACTCTACCAAGAATTTCCTTATAATTTTTGGATATTTTAGAGTAGAGAGACGAGATAAGAGTATTGTCAGTATAGTATATATAGTATTTGCTACAAGTCCTTCTTCTTTGCGTAACCTGACCAAAAAATTCGTTCTTTTTAACATGTGCCCTTTGAAGATTACTGTTAAACAATTGGACAGTTACTTTAGCCTTATTAGTACTATAGACAATGCATTTGATTATAAGCAGAGCTTTAAACGGCAAGTATTTGATCCTCGCAAAGTTACTAGTAAAAAAAAAACAAACGAATAACAATGTAAGTCACCATCGCCATTCAAATGCAAAAACGGTTGCCTATTATAATATCAATGATCATGAATTTAATTAGAAGAGTTATTAGCGGGTCTTCCCACAGAATGAAGTGACTAGAACATTTATTTTTTTTTTTGCTTTGACTTTGGCCCTTTTTTTCTGCTTTGGCTTTGGCACATTTTATTTTTCTTTGACTTCGGCACAATTTGTTCATTTAGCTTGTGTCAGGTTAAGAAAGTATATTAAACAGATATGTAACATTCACTTTGTTTCCCATTAAAATGCGAATGTAACACGTTCTAATATATTTTTTTAATTATTATTGTTAGACTCGTGCTTAACCACTAGGTATTTCACTTGATGGTAAGCGATGATGTGGTTGACGAGGGATCACACTTGCCTAGTTAGTAGTAACCTATTCACTAGACCCCTAGATTGTAGCTATCAGGAAACTCCGGTAGGTCGAATGACGAATCCCACTCCTTAGTTTTACGCACAATGAATGTGTTCCTAAAACGTTTTGTGTGTATGGGTGGGATGTCCTGTATCGGTACGGTATCCAGCATTTGCCACAGAAACAGATGGAGGAATATCATTCAAGAAAAAGTGATGAAGCAGGCTGGTCACGACCCTCAGCATTGAGGAATACGACGAAAGATCGATTCAGCCTCCCCAGCAAGCTTCGCTGAGGTAGCCAATACTACAATAAAATTCTCACAGCTCCATCCTACCGAGATCACGCCTGTTTCATAGATAGAAAATTAATTCAAGATGGAACTAAAGTTTTCAACAAACACCCACTACTACAATTTTACTTATACGTTTGTCGATTTCCCAGAATATCCTTTCCAAGTGAATCTATTACATGCCGGTGTTAAGGAAGTCCAAATTATAATAATGGCGCCCTTTAATTGTGATGACGTCACGCGAGGTGACATAATTGTCGCTGTGCCAGGGCTGACAGTAATTGCACCAATTAAATAAACTGGCTGTATCCTAAACTTGTATGCCTGTGAGGTCCCAGTGCCACTAAACTATATCCTTCGGTGTTATTGCAAGTGTTGTGGGCTCAGCAACAATTTTTTTATTATTATACTACATTTAAAGCATGTTTACCTCTTTTCTGGTAAGTACAATTTTCGATTTCTTTTCTTTTTTTTTGTTAATGTGTTATGTAAAAAGTATATAAGATTTTAGTTTATTTCAAATAACATCTTATATACTTGACATATTATGTTTTAGCGGATTTTTTTCTAGTAAAGTTCAGTGACGTAAAGCGATGCACCACCACATACGGCTCATGGTGGACATTCCAGCTATACGCACAAAACGTTTTGGGAACACATTCATGATGATGCGTACAGCTAAGTAGTAGAATTCCCTGTCTGTGTTTCCTGGTAGAGCTACAACCTATGGATCTTTAAATCAAGAGTGAATAGGTCTGGGTAAGTGTGCTCCATCATTGATCACATCGTCACTTTCCATCAGGTGAGATAGTGGTCAACAGTAAAAAACAAGTGACAGTTTTGATTAATTATTCGTAAATTGATTTCTAGTTAGATATTGTAATGTAAAATCGTTACAGTTTTGTATCTCAAGTGTCAACACAATTGGACAATATGTGGAATCATTAAAACAGGCGCGATCTTAACAAAATGGTACTTAGAATTTTATTGAAATATTAACTACCTCAACAAAACTTGGAAAGAAGGTTATCCTCGATACATTTGCTGGTAAATACTGCTATGGGTCCGAGTGGGCAGGTCACATTGCTCGTAGAACAGCTGGTCGATGGGGCCGAAGGGTCCTATAGTGACGACCGCGCACCGGAAGACGCAGCGTTAGAAAGTCTCCTACAAAGTAAACCAATGTCCTAGTGTCAGTCGCGGGAATGCGACGGATGCGATATACACAGGACCGTTCGTTGTGACCACGGATATCTATAGTTGTGACGTCACTTGTGGGAGGCCTATGTCCACTAGTTGACGTCTTTCGCCTGAAATGATGATGATAATGATGACTGCAAAAACATTAGAATCCACAAAAATTAGATTTACAATCTACCGGCACTGGCCAAATGTAAAAATCGAGAAAAATTAATTGGGTTTGTTGCATTCCTTCTGATTTTAATTAATATTAAATTATGCAGTGGATTTCGGGAGTAACCTCCCAAACAACAAACCTACTTCAGAAAGCTATAAGAAAAGAGAATGATAAATGGTTGCATGTTGAACAAAATTTAATTATAACTTTCTCTACCTTGATTGATTTATTTTATCTATAAATCCATGTCTTTGAGTAACCATTTAAATGTCAGCTGCAATAAGACTTTTGTAACCTAAAGGATAAAAGGTCATAATAACATAAAAACTTTAGATGCACATCCTTATTATCTATCTGACCTATGACTCAACGAAAATATACCTGAAGGTACAAAGAGATTTGATCTCTTACAACATAAAACCAACTAACTTAAAACCTAAACAACCAATGGAAAATTTTCAAGCTCAATCTCCTTAGTAACAAACACATCTAAAGCTAACAACAACGATCTCTAAATTACGTAACATATTGTAATCTGTACACACAAATTCTCCACGCCAGCTGCCCAATCAATTTCAAAAGCTGTTAATCTTCTAAACGAGACCTCCCACAAACAAGACCAAGAAATGGTACCCAATATAATAGAAAACATCCATAGTTGTAACCAAATTTCCATTTATAGACAAAAATTTGTTGAAGTGTTAACTGTGCTGCGACCCTATGGGTCGAAGACGCTAATGCAAAATGTCAACAAGTGTAGGAACAGCCTTCTCAGTGACCTCGACGACAGTAGATGCCATCAGATGGTCCATGGCTGTTTGTCTCTCGATGAACTTGAGTGTTATTATCTCAGTAGCCCGTGCTAATGTATTTGCTGCCATTCTTGTAGTGTCAATAGGAAGTTGGGTGTCGTTTCTTCCGTTATAATGCTCATTTTTTTTCTTAATGGAAAAGTTAAAAGAGCCCCTGATAGTTTTACATTGTGTTTTCTTTTTAGATATTCTCTCATATTGATATTTTTTGGTTTTTGTATTTTAGTCATCATTTAACTCGAGGAACTGCCTTGTTGGCCCCGTGTTCGTAAGCGCTGCTGCTAAATTGACATCTTGTGTTTCAAATTTACGAGTAGCAACCAGGAGTCTAGATTTAACTGGCGAAATATGTATAACTTCGTCGAGGACAGAGATAATCAGACTTATAGTTACTTATACCCACCGCTGTTCCTACAATTTACCTTTAGGTTCACGGTGACTCTTTCTATCATTCCGGCAGCTCGGGTGTATAGGCTCATCTCTGCTTAACACATCAGGAATTACAGGCGTGTTGTTATGTTATGTAGGTCAAGTACCTTTATTGTTTTCATCGACAACCAAAAGACCCATGATGCCAATTAGCATCTACCAGAAAACTCAACAGTTACCTAATAATCAATATGTTTTATATATACCTGACATGCCTACCTAGTAGTAACAACAATAGTAGTAGTAAAATCATTGTAGTTTTCCCGCTATCTTACACCTGTACCGATAGGCTTTGACATCGTAACGATCAAATCTTAGCTGATTACCTTGTTCTTACCGAAAAAGGAAGTAGCAGCCTACTACTCCCACATATTTAACAAGTTATCCACTTTTATCATGATCGGGCTGAATGTCAACTAATATACCTAGAATTTTTTAATGGGCGCTAAGTAGTAGAAGTGTAGTTTAAGCAAAAGTTGAATAAATTCTGAATTCACAGTCTTAAACAATTACGACGATTCTTATTCTCATTCTTTATTCCACACAAAAACTTAAATGGCCGAAGTGAATACAGTGCAATGTGAAGTGTTACTAACATAGTCTTAAGTCTTATTTACTAACTATAAGTTGTATTTACTTTATTTAATATGTTAGTCTGCAAGGTTTATATCTATAGGCCAAGATGCCTAATAATAAACGGTTTATTATTATTATAAATACAAAAACAAAAGAATAGTTAACACACAAAGGCAAGCTTAAACTCAGAATTTGATCACGATGATGTAGCAGTAGATTTAATTTGCAAAACGATAATCACACTAATAAAACTGACACTAAAGTTAGAATATAATGATTCTGTACAAAACGTAAAAAAAACTCACCGCTCACAGGGCTTTAAACAAGTCCCCAAATTTAAAGAAAAAATATACAAAAACAGTTTTAATTGAAAAATCTGGACCGTAAAAAGACAAATGAATATATTCGTGGTAAAAAATGCTACATTTACATAATCGCGATAGGTGCGAGAGGCCGGTGTCTGTCTGTTTGTACAGCAGTCTGCTTGTTACACAATCTGGTGCGTGAACCATCGTGATATTTTCGATTCACAGCTTTTATTACAGTTTATTGTGAGTTCTATTGTGTAAAATTATACTTGGAATTTACGACAGTTCTTCTGAAAAAATCAATAAGTACATTATCATCATCACCACCGTCTCCCGACATCGATGACAAATAAAGAACTCTCCAAAGCCTTTTCCCCAAATAGGTTGGTGTCGACTTCCAGTCACAACACCTGTGTTTTAAATGGAGCGACTGCCTATGAGACCTCCACAGCACAGTTACTGAGCAACACCATACTCCTAACTTTCTGGCGTACACTACTATAAGTACATTATCATCAGTTCAACTGAAAAACGCCCATAACTGGACATAGGTATCTCTTAAATGTCGTCTCATAGAACAGTTAAGACAACCGAAAGGTTGAACCCGTAGACAAAGGTTTCGTCTAACGTAGGGACAATGCCAGCTGGATTGTCCGAAAGAATCAATGCAGCACTTAAATGCAAATTGAAGAAACAGGGGTGGGTTTTTTATTCAGCAAAAGTTTTAACACTGCCTCTCGCTTCACTAAGAGCGGGAGAAGTTATCTCATGATTTCCCACCCTCACAAAAAGTCTTCTTCATTGTTGCGTGTTCAGATATTTGTATTCAGCACAACTTTAAGAAGAACTTTCCCTTCTGGATATAAGCTTCCCCAAAGCGTCGTAGAAGTTCGTGTTTTTTTTTTTACTCATTTATAATGTCATATTCGTCATGTTCTAGATTTATCTCTTGTACTTTGATCGATGATTGTATGACATTCGTTATTATTCACCAAGCCAAAGTTTATTATGACTGGCTTCCTAAAAATGATATCCAGACAATTTTATAGCTCATATGACGCCGGACCATTCATGGGACCCATAAAATGCATGTATTCACTCAATTATGCGACAAATAAGTTCATTCACTTGATATTTAAAAGCAGACATTGCCGAAAGCACTTCCTTTACGTGTACAGAATTGAACCGATTGTCCAAATGTTGAGATGATGTCCAGAATTGTGATGCTACTTGAATCGAGCCGTTTGTGACCCGGTGTTTGGAATTAGTGTCTTTTTTAGGGTTAACAGTTCCATCTTTAGTTTCATATATTCGGTTTTTTTTTGAGCTGGCAAGTCATCAAATAACTCCCGATTTAGAAGGAGTGAGAGGGAGTTACGACTTTCACTTTCTGTGTTCATTCAGTTGCCCTTTGCTTTTCAGGGCCACGTTACCTCTTTTAAATAAACCTGCGATCCTTATATTCTGTTCTGAGACCAATAGTTCTTAGGTAGTCGTTATCTTCAACTATTAAATTTACATGTAAATGGCCTGTGAATTTAAAATTTATGGAATGTCAATCGTTTTTCTATTCACTTTACTTGTTGTTTTTAATGGTTTATCTTTATTCAATTTTAATAAGATGGCACGAGCTTCGTTAGATTCTTTTTTTACAAACCTGCCTAAATTATCAAACTCACAAAAATGCTGGTCTGATCCACTCCTCTTACAATCTTCTGATGTGTCAATTTATGTTGCTTGGATCATATCAGCTCACAACATACCAATCTGAATGCATGGTACCCGTGTAAATATAATAATCTTTATCGCTAATTTCTTCTGCCCAAAAAATCCCCTGATTCTGCCAAAACTAACGTTCAGTAGTAAAATCATTATTTATTTAGTGCCAGATATCATTCTTTATCAGTAAGATTGTTAAGCGTACGCAATGACATTGTTTCAAGGTAATTCGTATTTGATAGCAAAAACGACACATCTTTGAGATGATTCAGATCTGCCTGCTTAGGAGCGTTTTTTTCTTGATAAGAGATGTTCATGTTATTTGATAAATATGACGGAAATCCCACTTAAATTTTCTATAGACACTTTGTGTTTCCATTTTCTTCAAGTCTTTCAAATTTTTCGATGCTAGCTCTTAACTTTTGGATCAATTTAATACATTTTATTTGAACAATTTTTTTTCAGGGTCTCCTCTGCAGCTGTGCTTTCAATGCCATCTCTTGTTACTACTGACCGAATTAACCTACTGTAAAAATACAAGGTCAGCTGTAGCAGCAAAAGCAAACACCATATTTTTTTCTTTATCAAAATTCCTTTTTATGTCGACCAATTTGATTAAACATTTAAAAACTATATTTGGCGATGCTACACTGAAAGAAGAATCCGTACGATCTCATCACCAAGCAAATCCTCTCCATTGACTTTAACCTTTTCAATATCAAGAAATATTTCGTCTAAGTTACGTAACTCATGTAAAATTTCATCACCAAGCAACCATCTACCTTTGTCACTCTAAATTATCTTGATAAGTGACATCCCCACTTCGTCACTCATACCTTACTAACCCAATTCCGCTCAGCTGATGAACACTGGCGTTAAAGATAAAAAGATAAGAGGTTGATACACTCTGTTTGCTTTAGATTCCTAGATCAATAAGTGGAAGATAACATAATTGTTACTAATTGGCAGATTGGCTGGTGAGTTGACTAGAGCATCATTAATTTTGTTCTTGATACTAGTTGCTTCGTTTATAGTAATTTTAGAAGGATTAATAGAATCTTTGGCAATTTTAAATATGTTATTTGCAGGCACGGTTTCTTTGTTTGCTATTCGTCTGTCTTTATCTGAATTTACTTGGAGACAGTAAGTTTTATCTTCTTCCACATAACTCTTGTTTTCATTGTCTATCAAATTAATATTAAATTCATTATTATTATTTTTGTAGATTTATTTGTATTCACATTTATAGGCTTCTAGATCTCCAGATTTGGTTTTTGTTTACCCATTGGGGGCCCTCTTTATAACGTAATCATTATTAATCTATGATAACTTCTCCACGTGTTTCTTTTTATCATTCGTCCACGCCATAGGGCTCACGTAAAACTTAGATCTTTTACACAAAATATTTTATTGGCACTATCAAACGAGATAAGTACAAGGTAATAGTTCTCAAACAGTTCGTTTTTATCAAAGACAAAGCGATATACTATCTCCAGTCTATAGTTAGATAATACTTTATGAGTCGCTACTGTAGTAATCAATTTGCGACCTAATTCTGCCGTTGACGCAATTATACGGTGACCTATATCTTCAAACTCGATGTTAAATCTCATTTTAAGTGCACAGACATCTATTCTAATACAATTAACCCTTTTTATTGCGAATAAAGTGAATTTAACGAGTTGTGTCACGTTTGAAATTTTTCAGAGTTAAATTTTCGTCGTAACACGATAGTTAGCCCAGCCATCATAATAGTCACGCCATACTATTTTGAAATGGTGCAACAAACTGACCTATTTTCGCGCCAGCCCTGGCCGGCGTTCGAAAATGGCGGAAAGGGCGTTCGAAAATGGCGCTTAGGTTCGTCTGGGCGACGTCTGCGCCGCGCGTATTCTGTGCGCATCCAGCCTTTCCGCTGGCGGCGGCGCAATGTCAACAAACTCGCGAGTCAGCTCGAGCATAGGAATGCAACGACCACGCCGCCAACACCATGAAATGAGAACAGAAGGTCCATGGAAACATTAAGAAATACGTTCACACACACATAGGTAGACTGAATACTTTTAGTTCTATTCATAATGTTCATCATCAGCATCATAATTTTAGCTGAAACACGTCTACTGCTGGACATAAGCTTCCCTCTAGTGTCGCCACAACGACCGATCTTGTGTGTCTCATCCATCGGATTTCCGCGACATACACCAGATCATCGGTCCGTCTATGGGAGGTTTATCGATGCTGCGTTCCAGAGCTTTAATCTGCAGATTCTCAATTCAAATTCTGTGTAGAAAATTTTGCACATGATCTGTTCTATTACAGTTTAGCACTAATCTAGATTTTTTTTAATGAATCTTCGCACATTATTTTGACAAAAGTTTGCGTATGTGTATGTTTGTTCCTCCTTCACATTCAAACACCTCATTGCATTGGAATGAAAATTAGGATACTCGTAGACCATATCCAGGTACAGCACAAAAGATACTCTCTAGTCCCCCAAGATATCTCAGAGTAGAGACAGGATCTCTCTCTGTACTCGGGATTTTTATCCCGAGACAGCATTCTCTTGGGATAATTTTCTACTTCGACGCGGGCGAAGCCGCTGGCTTTTAGTACTGAATATAATGAAGCCAGAATCTTCTTAAGAATCAATATTACCTTCTTCAAAAAGCTAGTCTTCTGTATCTTGTTATGTATTGTGCAAAGACGGTGCATTGTGCGCCTGCGCTTGTCATGATTTAAAATATGGAATATGAATAGGATGTACCCTTTTAAGTAGTTCCTTTAATTACGTCATTATCGACTTGATTGCCACCATTTTGTACATGAACTTCCTACATGACTTTCAAGATTGACTGACGATATTGTCAAGCAAATGTGAGACCAAGCTTGAGAAAATATTTGTGGTCTAACACTTATCGGTTAAAGGTGTCAAAAATGGTCATAATTTAGCTGTCTTTGTAGCTCGTGCTTATTTAAAGATGATATTTGATCTGTGGTTAAGTCTAATGTTGGTTTTAAACCAATCTGCGGATTTTATTAATGAATTACATTCAAACTCGGTAAGGGCAATTATAATAATATATAATCGTTTAATTTTAAAAAGAACACAGTTGCTTATTTGCCTGAACTAGGGTGAACCTGTGCTTCAGGCTGTAAAGTGCTTAAAATTAGAAACAAAAATAATAAATTTACATCCAATATGACTATAATTAAAAAAGAAACTAAATTAAAAGATTTACATACAGCAAATAGTTCTTCTGTCTTTGCATATGATATGCTAAGAAGAAACTAAGACTATAATCTTTTTACAGCTATAGTGTAAATTGAAAGAACAAAGGCCCTCCCGAGACCGGGAGAAATCATTTGATGATTTGCTATGCAAAAAAAGGTTTTTAATACCTTTTTTTTACTTTGAATACTAATAGGATCCAACAAGACAGGTGTCGTGTTTGCTATTCGTTGACGAGACTACTTACTATATTCACTAAAAGCTTTTTGCTGTCAATGTAAAATTACATATTTTTTCACTGTTCCCATAAAATTATTTCAATAAAATAAATACGAAAGCTCTTTTTTACAAGTCATCTAGATCTTATAATCTATTCTACGAAGGCTGCTAGAATTCGTTTTAAATTAATGCAATTAAGTCATAAAATATTATAATATTAAATCATAAAAATATGTAAATATAAAAAATACACATGCAGCCCACATAAATTAGACAGCATAAAAACTATTCAATTTAAAATAGCTCGAGATAGATTGTTTAAAAAGAACTGGATCTATAAAAATTTAAGCGGGTTGTTCAACTAATAATAATATTTTGTAAATGGAAACGCAACTGTATCCGTATTAAAAATAGAAATGATGTGCAAGCCAGACGTGAAAGTTGTTATATTCAAAATTTTTGTTTTTTTTAGAGCTTCAGATATTTAAGGTGTATAGTCCCTTCACCTTCACCTTCCCGAAAATGGTTTTAAAGTCACACTCGTCTTTAAAACCATTTTCTTTGTGAAATATTTATAATCTACATATGATATGTACTTACATTCTGAAGAACACATAACCAGCAATTTTTGTGTAAACATGTTTCTAAAGATCAAAGCCAATTTGAAAGGAGTAGGGACAGCAAGTGAATAAATGTCATGTTGTTAATTTTTTTTTGGCAACAGTCATACGAAAAAATTATATGTTGATAATGTACATGAATCTATTATATTTTTTTTTTATCTATTAACCCAGGCGTTACCGAGAAGTAGACTTCAGAGAGCCACTGTTTTATGACACTAAATGGAAGCAAGGGCCTTAAATCAGTCACTGAATCAATCAAATAAATCAGTTACCAATCAGCCTTTCACGGTTTCAACCAATCAAATCCTTTCTTAGTTTTGCCTGGAATATTTAGACCGTTATGCCACTTTGCAGTGAATACCAAAATAATATTATTGTTCCATTTTCAAATACTCATAGGTGTTTTTTGCCTACATTGTGTCCTGCTAGGCAAAGTTTTATTCTTCCTGACTTCGAGGTCAATAGCGGCAAAGATAGCATGAAGATCTGATCATTTTTGCGGAACAAGATTGCACAAGATGGAGAATATTTATTAATCGATGAAAATATTTTGTAGAAGTGGGCTAGAGAGATAAATAGATAATGATTTAGTTCTCATAACGATTCTACCTATTTTTGGGACTACGGTATAATGTAGACAATTTAGTGGCAATAGAAAACAAAATAGTTTTGACTCACTCACTAACTCATTAACGCCTAATGCCGTTAATGAGTTAGTGAGTGAGTCAGAACTATTTTGCCCAATCTTTTGGACCTAGAACGTTAAAATTTTGCAAAAGGGTTCCTTTTACGATGTAAGGATTTTTCCAAAATTCACCCCCTAAGGGGATGAAACAGGGGTCCTAAATTTGTATAGAGAAAGCGCATTTGATACTTTTAGTTTAAGATTTCACATACTTCTCTTCACTTGCTTTTACACACTTGCCTACATTTCTTTTATTAGTCTCTCTTTTCATCACAGGTCTTCTGTGAGAAATTTCTTTATATTATTTCTAAATAAATTTCTCCCAGAAAACCTCTTCTTTGTAGTGGCAGTTTCTTTGTACTCATATTTATAATATACTAGCTTCTGCCCGCGGATTCGCCCGCATGAAAATAGTTTTCTCCACACAAACTTTAGACCCCCGTTTCATCCTCTTACGGGATGAATTTTGGAAAATCCTCTCTTAGTGCTCGCCTACGTCATAAAAGGAAACCTTATGCAAAAATTCACGTTCCTACCCCCTGTAGTTTCGGCTGTGCGTTGATATGTCAGTCAGTCAGTTTCTTCTTTTATATATATAGATTATCTATTATTGTTTTAATGTATGTACATTTACACTAATATTATAAAGCGGTTAGTTTGCTTTTTATGTTTTTAGAGGAGAGAGAGGATGTAATCTCTGGAAGTACTGGTCGATTGCAAATATTTTTTCACCGATAGAAAGCTGCTTTATTCCTGAGTGACATAATTATCCACTCTCATTAAAAAAAAGCAAAATATTAACATGTTACATTAGGTAAATTACCGAGTTAAATTATTATGTAAAGCGATTAAATATAATTAGAAAGACTACCAACCATACAAACCACATAAAAAAATATAAATTTAATTTTCTACTAGACACTATACAATATCTCAGTCAAACATTTGAACTGATCAATATCACACTCGCACTTGATCAAATATTACTTGGACAGTGCGTAAATCATTAATTCTTTTTCACACCGTTAACTACTCGAACACGTCAAATTATAAAGCAAGAATAGAAGAATAGAATAGAAAAAACTGTTATCTGGAACAGATACATTAGTACATTGGTTATAAACACAAAGTAAAAGAGGAGAAGAGTACAGAACAGGTCGAGCGTGCCCGTTCTGAAACGGTTAGATACTACTTAATTTAAAGTAAGTAAGTATTATTACATGGCGCTAGGCTGCTATTGGGCTGACGGTGTACGTCTGCTGCCGGCAGTAGTTGGGCAATAATACTGTACTGAATTTCATTACAACCGCTCATAGGACGATAATGTGATTTTGAATCACACCGCTTGCGGTAGTCCGTCACCACTCCTCATAACATAACAATATTTGCAGTAGATTTTAAAAAATTAAAGTATGCTCCTCAGGAATAATAGTATATCTGCCTTGGGCTAGCTTGAATCTCTCATTGCATTCAGGATTCCAGTATTAACTCCCTTGCTTCACTCATGTGTTAAAGATTAAACTCCTTTGCTCCACTCGGGAGTTAAACGTCAAAACCTACATTACGGTCGGGATTCAATATGGTGACTGTTACATAAGACACTGATTTAACCTAAATTAAATTAAATTCCTAAAATTTAGATTTTATTGCCATATTTTCTATTTTCTATAAATATGTTTACATCATATTTCTTTGAGGCAATTGCATTTCGACATTCTTCCGGCTAGCAATTTTTACGTTGCAAATAAGTAAAAACTTAGGATTTAAAATGAAAATTCTACAGCAAAAATCTTTTAATTTACTTTTTCAAATTATACAAATCACAATTTATATCTACGCATTTTTTCTAGTAGTTTGCACTCGGTGCAATGTTTGATAGCGTTATCTCGAAGTAGGTATTGTTAACGCTTATCAATGCATCGATAAATGATAAGGTACAGACATAAGAAAATTGATCGGTATTACCTACATTTTGATAGATTCAGACCAAAAGATGAACGACTACTTCAGAATTTAGGTCAAACTTGCCAATTTCTGTTTCAACTGTACTGGCCGTTTAGAATATTTAAATTAGGAACACTACGTTTTAAGAGCGTTCGTCAATCATCACAGTAATACATGTTTTAAAGACGAAAGTTTGTAGTACAGTTGTTATACGTATGTAGAAATGTATTATATGTCAGTGTGTTTCTTTGATACCTTCACGCTCACACGGCTTTTTTTATTTTTTTATTTAATTCATATAAACCAGTGCTTGACTGCGATCCCACCTGATGGTAAGCAGAGATGCAATCATTGATGGTGAGGCGCACTAGTTTACTAAGAGCCTATTCACTCTAGCCTTGAAGACACCTAAATTATAGTTGGACGGGAAGACCGCAGCAGGCAAACTGTTCCAGTCCTTCGATGTACGCGGTATAAACGACGAAGCGAAACGCTTAGTCCGGACCGTTGAAGTTTTAACAAAGTAAGAGTGGATACTCGCCGTACGTCGGGTTGATGTCGCTCACACGGCTGAACGAATATGGATAAAATTTAACAGTAATATAGCATATACATCATAATAAAATATAGACTGTAATTTATATAGCATAAGCATATGTTATATAAATTACAGCCTTTATTTTATATCTCAATGAAATTCGAAAAGCGTGCAACGGATGCAATTTCTGTGAGTTCTAATGTTATTATCGACTTCATGTTAACTGATTTTAGAAGACAATGCCAACTATGGCGCGTGCTCTTGCAGTTAGCTTCATAACTTGAATCAATTGAGGTTAGTTTTTTTAACCAGAGACATCTTCTAAGCCAGTTTTTAATATTCTTTAATAGTACATAAAAAAAAAACAAACATCATCATCATCATTTCAGCCGAAAGACGTCCACTGTTGGACATTGGCGTACCCCAAGCAGAAGACGCAGCGTTAGCGTTATACATTCTGCTAATTATTTCTTCTCTCTCTTTTTCTTAATTTCGACAGCAGGAAGGATACCTAGCCTTATTTACGACACATAAAATAAGCATAAATAAGGTAAAATTTAGTTGCTAGCTATCCAGATTGTTCATGTACATCATTCCATTGTATATCTTCTGTTATAATCTTAATTAAGCCTCGGTCACGGTGTAATAATACGATTAATGATAACTTCCACGTTTCTGAGCGGTTTGTTGCCTCGTTGGTTTTTAAAAGTTGGCGCCACTGTCGCGCCATAAGGCTGAGGCATAGAGAATGATTGCAACAGAAACCATAAATAATGTCAATTAAAATTAAATGCATGCAAAGGAAAATTAAATTATATTTTGCTTATATCATAACAGGTTAGTTTTTCTAAACCTTTTTGGATTGGAAAAGTGGTGTATTTAAGTATTTTGACGAATTTTTCAGTTTTTTTTTTTAATTATAATATGAACCAGTGCTTGACTGCGATCCCTATTACTATTAAAACCCTATTCACTCTAGCCTTGAAGACACCTAAATTATAATCTAAAGTGGAGACCGCAGCAGGCAAATTGATACGAGTACGTTTTGTATAAATTTACCTCAAAATATCTTGATCAGGGCTTTGATTTTAGACATTGGAGAAAGACGCGACGTACTATATTTTTAAAAAATGTTGCGAAAAAAGTTCAACCCAAAACAACCCAAAAAATATCCCAGCTGCAATTTAAGGGCCCGTTGTAGTCACTGAGTATTTTGTATGAACTCCGTCCGGGTCTATGTCGATTTCGAAGCCCCGTAACAGCGGTTTTATTTTTATAAGAAAAAAAAAAACAATAATTATTCAAGATTTTCGTTCGAAGCCCATTTAAAAAACAAGCTTTATTATTTTTTGTAACTTTCAAATATTTCCGTGACGTAATTTCGTATACATACACGTTTGAAATCGTAAGTTAGGATCAGATTCGCGATTTTTTTTATCTAGCCTACTAATTTACATCATGTTTTGATTTTTGCACGGCGGTTAGTCATATTTTGTATAGTCAATTATAATAATAAAAAAATCATGGTGTTCTCTTTTATATTTGTGCAATTCTAGAGGTTTTAAAAAGTTAAAAATGAGTAAAACCTGGCCTTAAATACAATCTCTAAAAGAGACTTTGATCCCTAGTTTCGGTGTTATCAGGATAGTCAGATAAAAACACACTTAAAATTGGCAAGAAAGATTCACTTTTTTCGATTGATACTACTCATGCTTAACCAATATCTCACCTGCTGGAAAGCGATGATGTGGTTAACGATGGAGCGCGCCTGCCTAGAAGTAACCTAACCTAGTAAGTTTACTCTTGACATAAAGACCCCTCGGACAACCGAGGGCTACAAAGCCATCAGAATAGACAAACTTCAGAAGAGAAATTCACTCCTTAGCTGTACGAACGATGAAGTGTTCCCAAAACGTTTTGTGGGTGGGATGTCTATACCTTACGTAAAATAAACAATTTTTTTTTCTTTTCTTAATAAACATAATTTATTACAAAAAATGTTCAGTGTTTTTATTAGGCCATAGCGTGCCTCCGATGTACACCCGCCCCAACCCGAGTGCAATGCGCGCGCGCACGCGATCCGACAATATTGAAACATCAAGAGCTGCCCTTCGGAACAGTCGTTACTAGATATTTATACTTCAGGTCCAGTACACTCAACCACACATCCGTTAAAATACGAAAATCAGCATATATGTCCAGCAGCGGACGTCTTTTGGATGAAATGTTGATGATGTCCTGTCAATCTGATCTCCACAACCCGGAACTTGGTTATCACGGCATCCCAATGCAAAACTGGTGTCAGATTTTAAGACTTCTAAACACAACGACTGTTACGTCTAATGTAAAAAATATTGACAAAAATTTTCATGTTAATCAAACAACATTTTTCAATACACTTATGAAGATATGTATTTATAAATAAACGGAGATTGACCGGCGACTCGATCGATACAATAAATTGTTGCGGGGGCGAACTCGCTCACTTTTCCGTACTAGTGCGGAAAACAGTAAATTGCGTAACTAAAAGCGGTAGGGATAAGAGGGGGTTTTCGAGTAAGAGGATTAAAAAAAAATTACACTTAACGTGCAGTTGACTGTACTAAGCTTCGTTAAGTTGACATTACTTGTATAAATCATTACCATTAGCGAGCAATAGATCATTTGGAGCAGTTTTTATTGGCGTCTCTCGCTGATTGTAATACTATCCTTACAAAGCTTACAGTCATCAGCTAAACTGAGGCCCTAACACGAGCTTTTAACTCGATCCATTTGACGACCTAAACTGAGCTGTTAAAGGGATGGAGCTATATAGGGTGTATAGCTTCATCCCTTTTTCTCGATCACACGCTTGACATTTTAACATGGTAAGGCTCCTTAAGGTGAATGCCCCAGAGCAACCCGTTAAATTCAAATTTTTATGGGTTTTTTTTTTTTTTTTTTTTAAGGTGGGAAATCATCCAAATGACTTCTCGCGCTCTGGGTGGAGCGCGAGGGCGTGTCAGACTTTTACTGACTAAAACCACACCTGTGTCCTTCAATTACCCTTTGCGTACTAGGACTACGGGTTGCCCTTTCAGAAATTCTCCGCGGTCCTAGCTAGCGGGCATCGGCCCCACTGGGCCCCTACGGTTTGCTGACATCTCTTTGAGGAGCGCGAGGATCACTACGCGCTGTTAACGACTGGGCTCGGTGCGGTTAATTACCGAACAGCCGGACGGCGAGCTACCCAGTGCTCGACGTCCGCAAGCCCGCGTCTACCGTGGCTGGTAGTCGGGGTCGGAATTACGTCGGCTAGGGCGTGAGGACCTTCGTTCCCTCACGCGTGCAGCCTCCTCCTTCGCTAACATTACTGCTTCGCAGAAGGAGACGACCGCCTGCCATTCCTCCTTGCTCCGGACCATAGCCTGAACCAAGGCCCGACGTGAAAGGTCGCTGCCGCCAATTGCCTCCACGAGGACACGGCGGTGCTCCGCCCAAGCGGGGCACACCTCCACCGTATGCTCCACCGTGTCTTCTGGGTGGTCCACACAATGATGACACTCGGGCGTTGCTTCCGCCTGAATGCGATGCAGGAACCTCCCGAACTTGCCATGTCCGGTGAGGACCTGCGTCATGCGGTAGGTGAGGATGCCGTGTTGCCGCTCCAACCACTCCTCAAAGAGGTGACTAACCGCCATTATTGTAGCGTGCCCAGCACTGGGTTGCGACAGTCGCCGTCGCCATTCCACCATTAGATCCCGCCGGAACTCTGTCCGCCATGCCGCGACTTGGCGTGGCAGCGGAGTTTCGCCCCGGCGTTGCATCTCCACGCGCAAATCGTGCATGCGTGCAAGAACTGTTGCCTCCAAATCCAATGGTGGCTGGCCAGCGAGAAGGCTCGCCGCCTCGCGGGAAATCGTGCGGTATCCCCGTATCATCCGGATGGCCATGACCCTCTGGCAAGCGTTCAGTATGGCCGCCGGTCGCCTTTGCAGTGACGGCGCCCACACCGGCGCCCCGTAAAGGGCCATGGACCGAACAATTCCCGCGTAGAGCCTACGGCAGGAGGCGTCTGGACCCCCAAGGTTGGGTAGGAGCCGCTTTAGGGCAGCCCCGGTCCGTTCTAGTTTGGGAGTCAGACGTCGAAAGTGCTCCACAAAGTTCCACCGACTGTCGAGGACAAGTCCCAGGTACTTCATCGTCGACCCGACGTCGATGCGAACCCCTCCTACCGTTATTTGGGAACCCGGTGGTGGTGCGTTCCGAGGACCATGAAAACACATGGCCTCGGACTTGTGCAGTGCCACTTCGAGTCCCAATTCTTGGATCCTATCCGCGACTGTCGCAACCCCACGTGTCGCTAGTTCGACCGCCGCCTGGTGTGACTCCCCCTGCGCCAGGACCAGCGTGTCGTCTGCGTAACAGACCACGCTGACCCCGTCGGGGAGGTCACCGCGCAACACGTAGTCGTACCCGATGTTCCACAAGGGCGGTCCTAGTACCGATCCCTGCGGAACACCGCACGACATCTCTCGCCGTCTCCACTCCCCCTCGTGACCAGGGTAGGTGATAGACCTGTCCTTCAGGTAGGCCTCGATCAGACGACGGAGGTAGTCGGGCACCTGGTGATACCGAAGTGCCCTCGTAATGCTACTCCAGGGCAGGGAGTTGAAGGCGTTAGTGATGTCCAAGGACACCACCACTACGAACTTGCCCCGGGACACCGCATCCCCCGTCGTGAGGGCCCGCACGCGCATGATGGCGTCCACCGTGGAGCGCCCCCTGCGGAAACCAAACTGGCTGTCCGAAAGATCCGGCCCCACCCGCGCTAAATGCGCGACGAGGCGGTCTGCAATTACTCTTTCAAAGAGCTTGCCCACCTCGTCGAGCAGCACTATGGGCCGGTATGCGGACGGAGAGTCCGCAGTGCGCCCCGGCTTCGCTATAAGGACCAGTTTCCCGGTCTTCCAACGAAGTGGGAACTGGCCCCTCTCCAAACATGCGCTAAACAGCCCTCTTAGTCGAGGCCCGAGTTCCTCCATGGCCAGGACCCAGGCTTTCCCAGGCAAGCCATCGGGTCCTGGGGCGGTATTTTTGGCGTTTAGCCTTCGTACCGCCACTCTCATCTCTACCTCGGTCACCTCCGGAGTAACGTCGTCGTCGCCGTCGTGGTCCACGTCAGACACTGCGGCGGGCGGAGCCATAGACGGGGAAGAATGCTCCCCTCCTGAAGGGAACAGAGCGTTCACCACACCCTCCACGAGCTGGGGCCGGAGGCTCTGTGTCAGCGGGGGAGCCCAGGCGCGGAGCTTATCCCGCACCATTTTGTAGGGGCGTCCCCACGGGTCTCCGTTCAGAGTCCCCAGCCACACGTCGCGGGCCTCTAATTTGGCCCGCCGTATTTCCGCTCGGAGGGTGCGCTTCGTCGCCCTGTATCCCTCGTATAGCTCCGCCTCTATAGCCTCCGCATCTGGCGGGCGGATGCGGCGCCTTCGGTGTCTGGTGTACCGGCGCCGGGCGTCAACGCATGCCTTGCGCAGTTCCGCGATCTCCGGCGACCACCAGTACACTTGACGCCGGGCACGTCCTGGCCGGACTCGGGGCATTGCCACGTCGCAGATTTCCGTCATGGCCTCCCGGAACCACTCTGCCTCGACATCAATATCGACAGGCCTGTCTGGTGCTGGCACCCAGGCCTGTACAATCGCGGCTTCCAGGAGGAGCTCCCGGTCCAGCTGCTTCAGTGCCCACCGCGGACCACACTGGTTCTGTCGGACCGGCGCGGTCGAGGTCTGGGCGGAGACGTCAAACCGGATGTACCGATGGTCTGAGTACGTCTCCACCCCCTCCATAACGCGCCAGTCGACGACGCGCGGAGACAGAGCGGAGCTGGCGAACGATATGTCTACCACGGACTCGCCCTGCATCCGCACGCACGTGGGGACAGAACCCCGATTTAGGACGACCAGGCCTGCCTCCAGAGCCCAGTCCTCCACCATCCGGCCCCGTGTGTCTGTATACCGGGAACCCCAAGCCAAGTTCTTGGCATTGAAGTCCCCGCAGACAACCACGGGGAGGGATTGAAACTCGGCGACGACGATGCTCAACTCCATAAGGGAGTTGTGAAGATCGGCGAGAGTTCGGTTCGGGGAGAGGTATACACCTACCACAGCAATGTCCCCGAACCGTGCTGCCACGCAACCCCGTCCTCTCTTGACGCCCTCGAGGGAAGGGGTACCGGCGGCGGCCGACGAAATTAATGTCACCGAGCCGTTCAGGTCCTGCACCCAGCCAGCCCTGGGTGGGACATAGTACGGCTCGGTGACCACAGCGATATTAATCGACCACTGCGCCATGCTCTGAAGCAACAGATCCTGAGCGGGGACGCAGTGGTTGATATTCGCCTGGAGGAGACGTAATGGAGCAATTATTGGCAGTCCATTACAGTCTCCTCCCGAGCTCCCTGTGAGGGCCCTGTCGCGGCAGTTGCGGCGGTAGCTGTGGCGGTGGCAGCAGCAGCAGCAGCGGTGGTGGTGACGGCGGTGATAGGAGAGGGCCTCTTGGCCTTACCCCTGCCCTTGGTGGGGGGAACGCAGTTCCTGCTCCCAGCCCGGTGGTCGGCAGGCTTGCCAGCCGCTGCACACACGTAACAGTGTGGCCCGGCGTTGCAGGCTACGGCTTTGTGACCGGGCCGACCACACTGGAAGCAGTGGTCGCTTCGGTCTACCTCCGAGGTGCAGTGGACCCCCGCATGGTGGCCCACCTGGCAACGGAAGCACCTCAGAGGTTTGGGCTCCAGCAACTTCACCTGCGCAGACACCCAGCCCACCAGGAGCCTTCGGCCCTCTCCAGTTATGGCCTTGGCCGCCGACACGGGGCAGCTCACCGTTACGGTTCGCATGCCCGTGCTGTCAGCACGGATAGTGCCTGCCCGCACCTGGTCGTCAGAACACCTTCCCGCCCTGACAATGGCGGCCACTACCTCGTCCTCTGTCACGGAGTCGTCCAGGCCCATAATGCGCATATCAATGCACTTCGTGGGCCTGGACACTCTGGCCACCTCTGCACCTAGGGACGCTCTGATCTTTTCCGCCAGAGCGTCTGCGGTAGGGCCGCTGTTCGCACCAGGAACCTCCAGCATGCGGCCCCCGGTTGCAGTGGTCCTCATACGGAAGCCCCCGGCGATGCCAAACTCGGTGAGGTCCACCGCCCGCTTCGCTTTGGTCAACACCTCATTGTAGGTCACGCCCTTCTTTTCCGCACTTGGCTGTAGTGTGATCACTACAGCTGCGGATGTCGGGGCGCGAAGCCTAGCCGTGACGGCCCTCTTTTTGTGCTGCCGGTGCCTTTCGCGCTTCTTGGCCGCCCTTGCCACCTTGCCCGCTTTTTTCCTCTCTCCGACCACTTGCCATTCGGCGTCGGCCGGAGATTCGACAGGATGAAGAAGGGGAGGTGGCCGGTTCCCCACCGTGGCTGGGACTTCCGCCGCCTTGCCTTTCCTGGGAGGGTCAGGCTTCTTCTGCCTCGCCACCACCGGAGTCGACCTCACGGGTTCCGATAATGCGGTTCCGCGCTTGGCTTGCCCCGATGGTCCCGGTTTAGGCCCAGCAGCCGGGGCCGCAGTGGCGGTGGCGTAAGACGTCGCCTTCCGCTGGCCGGAGGCCGCAAGTGGGGGGCGCAGCACTATTCCCTCCAGCACGGAGAATTGCTGCTGGACATGCTTCTGAAACTGCTGTTGCAGCTGTTGCTGCTGCTGCCGGAAGGCAGCTAGCTCCTGCCGCACCAGAGCCAGCACTTGGTTCTCCGTCTCAAGCTGGGACTGTGTGTGGCCCCCTTTGGCTACTCCTCGGAGCCCGGTCTGGTTTGACCGGAGGCTCTCGTTCTCCTTTCGGAGAGTCTTTATGCTGGCCGCCTGGCGAGCGACCTCTACCCGCAACTCTCCAATGGCCTCCACCGCTGCGGCGCTAATTGAGGCTATGGCCTCGGGTATGGCCTTGTCTTTTGAGGCTTTCACCCTCTTTAAGGCCACACCCCTTATCACCGCCGCCACGACCTCCATGAAGTTAGGATCAGATTCGCGATTTTTTTTATCCAACCAACTAATTCATATCATGTTTTGATTTTTGCACGGCGGTTGATCATATGTATAGTCAATTATAATAATAAAAAATTCATGGTGTTCTCTTTTATATTTGTGCAATCCTAGAGGTTTTAAAAAGTTAAAAATGAGTAGAACCTGGCCTTAAATACAATCTTTAAAAGAGACTTTGATCCCTAGTTTCGGTGTTATCAGGATAGTCAGATAAAAACACACTTAAAATTGGCAAGAAAGATTCACTTTTTTCGATTGATACTACTCATGTTTAACCAATATCTCACCTGCTGGAAAGCGATGATGTGGTTAACGATGGAGCACGCCTGCCTAGAAGTAACCTATTTACTCTTGACGTTAAGACCCCCCCGGTTGTACCCATCAAGATAGACAGACTCCAGCAGAGAAATTCACTCCTTAGCTGTACGAACGATGAAGTGTTTCCAAAACGTTTTGTGGGTGGGATGTCTATACCTTACGTAAAACAATTATTTTTTCTTTTCTTAATAAACATAATTTATTACAAAAAATGTTCAGTGTTTTTATTAGGCCATAGCGTGCCTCCGATGTACACCCGCCCCAACCCGAGTGCAATGCGCGCGCGCACGCGATCCGACAATATTGAAACATCAAGAGCTGCCCTTCGGAACAGTCGTTACTAGATATTTATACTTTAGGTCCAGTACACTCAACCACACATCCGTTTAAATACGAAAATCAGCATATATGTCCAGCAGTGGACGTCTTTTGGATGAAATGTTGATGATGTCCTGCCAATCTGACCTTCACAACCCGGAACTTGGTTATCACGGTATCCCAAGGCAAAACTGGTGTCAGATTTTAAGACTTCTAAACACAACGACTGTTACGTCTAGTGTAAAAAATATTGACAAAAATTTCCATGTTAATCAAACAACATTTTTCAATACACTTATGAAGATATGTATAAATAAACGGAGATTGACCGGCGACTCGATCGATACAATAAATTGTTGCGGGGGCGAACTCGCTCACTTTTCCGTACTAGTGCGGAAAACAGTAAATTGCGTAACTAAAGGCGGTAGGGATAGGAGCGGGTTTTCGAGTTAAAAAAAATTACACTTAACGTGCAGTTGACTGTACTAAGCTTCGTTAAGTTGACATTACTTGTATAAATCATTACCATTAGCGAGCAATAGATCATTTGAAGCAGTTTTTATTGGCGTCTCTCGCTGATTGTAATACTATCCTTACAAAGCTGACAGTCATCAGCTAAACTGAGGCCTCACCACTAGTTCTGAACGCGATCCATTTGACGTCCTAAACTGAGCTGTTAAAGGGGATGGAGCTATATAGAGTGTATGCTTCATCCTTCTTTTTCACTCGCACGCTTGGCTTTAACATGGTAAGGCTCCTTAAGGTGAATGCCGCAGGGCAACCCGTTAAATTCAAATTTTTATGGGTGTGTTTTTTGCAAATTTGTAGTTCAGTATCGGATAGTAAGGTAAAAATAAACATATTTGTACGAATGACATGCATGTATTTACACAATTATACTCATTAAAGTTGACAAAAAATAAAAGGTCCATTTTGACATCTGTCAAAACGAATACTGAAATACTCAAAAAGAATACTCGCAATATAGGTACCTACTCCATCATTTTATTTAAAGCGCCAAAAAAAGTTTCTTTCATTTTCGTTCTAAGTTACATTCTAGGGTTTCTCAAATGTCAAAACGGTCCTTTTATTTTTTACACGAGTTTAAAACAAATAACATAACTCTAAAACTTAGAAACAACCTAAAATGTGCCATTTTAATCAAAACTTGACGTTTTATTTTGTTGGCAAGGCTTTTTTTCAAAAATCAATCCAAGCCATTAAAAAAAAAAGAAAATCATTTCTGATTAAGAAAATTCAACTAAACGGTAGGACTTTAAAACTGTTTAATCATTGCTAGATCATAAAACCATAGACTATGGCAAAGAGTGAAGGGAAACGTACGATAGGGAAATTCGTTAATTACTGTTCTAAATCTTACTCATCTAATAGAAATATTCATTATTTCATCATTGATTTACTCATTTACACGAAAAGGTAACCTTAACTGCGAAATAACTAGCATTAGAACACACAACTGTTCCAAAAAATATTAAATATGGCATCCATAACTCCCGCTAATGCATTCCAAACGTATCAGTTTATGCTCCTGTCATAATTGTATCTCGGATCTGTCAAAACTCAATCTTTGTAGCCATACCTTTATTACGAAACAATTAGGCAGGTCAGCTCACCGCCCTATTTTCTTAAACTAGGAAACGTTTAACGACTATTACACAATTCTGAACAGACAAAACAATCGGAACTTCTAAAATTAGATCGCGATGGCGTAAAAATTCCACTGTTTCATCCCTTATTACGACATACACTGATGGCTTCATATAATTCATAAATTTCATCAGACTTGTTGTCTACGCAATGGATGGTGTGTATAGCGAAGATTTGTGTGGTGTAGTAGACGGTATTAAAGACATTATGGCCTAGTTGGCACCGTGTCCACACCCACATCGTCGCGAGGGATCACAGAAATTTCGTATTTGTCGCCTCAGAAATATACTAGAGCTGTTAATGTTTATATATTATGCCGGAATTGCAAATAACAATATTTTTCTACTTGAATTTATGAGTGAAAATTCAAGAAGATAATGAGAAAAAAATTACTCGATACACAATTGTTAGTAGGAGTTAGACAAACATATGTATGAAACAACCAGACAATTCTTTAATAATTGGTGACAATAATAAAAACACGGATTGGAATTCGGAAAACTGGGTTGAAAGTTAATCCATGTCTTTAATAGAGTTATTAAAATAGACTAAAAAGATTTCAGACAACAAAATTTTTTTATTATTTTAAACTGCCTTTAGACCTAGAACGCTTTGCACAGATATTCCTTTTATGGTGTAGGTTTACAAAGAATAAGAAAATATTTTCCAAAATTCACCCCTAAGGGGATGAAACGGGGGTCCAAAGTTTGTATGTGGTAACCTGCTTTCACGCAGGCAAAGCCACTGGCACAAGCTAGTTAATTTATATACGCACAAACATATTTTAGTTCATATACAAACACGTCTTCACAAGACGAAGATGCTTGGGGGAGCCCTATGTCCAACAGTGGACGTCTTTCAGCTGAAATGATGATGATGATGATATACACGTTTGAGTCACATTCTCCCACGCAGTTAAGCTTAATTAATCATCATTACGATCAATAAACAGGTAGGTATAATTAATATATTTTCTAATTGAAACCTAAAGATATACAAATACGTTGAAAATTCCAGGGCTTTTGTTTCCTCATTATCGTCATATTTATCTTGGTTTATTGAATTATCTTTGACGTGGGAAATACCTCTGATATGGGCTGTTGTAAGTTGGTTACTATCTTAAGCCACAGACTGTTGTAACGTAACATGAATGGAAAACCGTGCAAGAACCGAGCATACTACTCGCATGTGTTACACGAACGTTATTCGCGCGAACATAGCTCATTGTGTCCGGCGAAAATAGCGACAAATGGCGGATCACGGCGCGCACGAGTTGTAATGTTCGGTTCACGCGCGTAGTGTGCACGGTTCGCGCGCATAAGGCGTCCACACTATAAGAATTCTGTTACATTGCTTGATTCGTTGCATGTTGCGTTGCATGGTACGTTGCATGATACATTGCATGTTGCATGACATGATACATTGCATGTTTCATTGCATGATACATTGCGGCAATGTGGACGGCAAATTCTTTCATTTCATGTTACAGCAGTCTGTACCCGGCCTCAGGTACTTAATTGTTTTAATAAGTGGTTTTTCATAAATTATTTCGTATGTTTAGAGCGTTTAGCTACAGAACATGGTAGCATCTTCGCCCGCGAGAAAGTAGGTTTCTCCATACAATCTCTGGACCCCCGCTTTACTCCCCCTCTTTTTTTAGGTAGGAAATCATATAATGACATCTCCCGCCCTTGGCCGGGGCGGGAGGGCGTGTTAGATTTTTACTGACTAAAACCCACTCTTGTTCCTTCTTTGCCTTCGCTCCAGGGCCCCGGGGTTTTCTTTTGTAACGCCCATGGCCCCAGTAGACCACTTTATCCCCTGGGGGTGAATTTTGGAAAATCCTTTCTTAGTGCTCGCCTACGTCATAAAAGACACCTTGTGCAACATTTCACAACCCTAGTCCTAGTAGTTTCGGCTGTGTGTGCTACACTTTGACACTGTCTACACTACTATTATAAAGAGGTAGTTGTTTTTTTTTTGTTTGTAGGAGGTAATCTCTGAAAGTACTGATCCGATTGCGAAAATGTTTTCACCGATAGAAAGCTGCTTTATTCCTGAGTGACATAGGCTATATATGCCGGCAAAGCCGCGGGCAAAAGCTAGTATCACATATATTTAAGCAAAAAAATAAAATATTGTGGCTATTAATTATCCCTAAATAACAAAATGTAAATATAATTAACCGGCACTTGGTCTTTTGACCAGACTGTCTGCCTCTAAGTCCGTATATTTATGCCCAAAAGCACCTACCACATACAAAAGACACTCCCACAGATTTTCCACAGCAATAAAGCTCAGTTTTCCGTACCATTATCTCACAGACTCCTATCAATAATTTATCTCATCTATTCCTGTTCGACCAGCGATCGATGCGGCACTAATGCACTTGTCGACCTGTTTGATGTCTGTTTGTCAGTGTCAGACACTTTGGGTAGCACCAAGTAATTTAGAGATAGTGGTATTCTAGACGATGACTGTGAAAATGGGGTCCCCTTTTCTACCTTCATCACTACTGTGATAAAAGAATATATATCGACACTTTTTAAGACAAGATAGATCATTAAAATAATTTAAAATAATCAAGATAGAGTTTAATGATCTATCTTGTCTCTAGAATACATAATATTAGTTATTTCTATTTGTATGAATGTTAAATAATTATCTTGTTGCCTTGTATTGTGTACAATTCATATGTTTTGTAAGGAGAAAAATTGTGATTCGCCATTTTTTGTAATTCTTTGAAATAAAGGTATTTTTATTTAAAAAGAGTTATCTTTATTTAAAAAAGAACCAATTAATTTACTAAGTGTTTAGTACTTATCTAACAATAATTATTATAAAGAAATATTATTATTATTATATTATCTAAGTAGGTAATGTTAATATTTTAATTTTATTCTCGAAAAATAAATGTTGTGCACACCTGCTTCTATTAACCTCTTTTGTCTAATGCAGAAGTGAATGGAGTATAGTGAGGGTCGCAAAAATCCGAGGGATACGAGAAGCATAGTGCCGGTCATTATGGCGACTCTTGGGGGAGGCCTATGTCTAACAGTAGACGTCTTTCAGCTGAAATAATGATGATGATGATGATGTCCGACAATTATATTTTAATCAACATACAACTTGATTCTGACCTGCAAAATTTGAATTTTGCGGTGTACTACCCAACAGGAAACATCTAAGTACCTACATATTCTACTGCATACATACATACATTATGAGCCTTATAATTTTCTCACTGCTGGGATTCAGGCCTCCTCTCTAAGAGAGAAAATGGGCCGTAATCCACCACGCGGGCCCAGTGCGGGTTAGTGGATGTCACATGTCTTCGAATTTTTGGTTCTAGGACATGCCGGTTTCCTCACGATGTTTTCCTTCACCGTTTTAAGAGCAAGACTCCAGCATGATAATAATATCATAAGCTTTTGTCTGAATGGGCCGCGTTGACTAAATAGTGTCAAAGCAAAGCTTTCATCCTGAAAACCCAACCTTTACACGAGAATAATATTATTCTAAACGCGTCACAAATAATCCTGCATTCCTGCAGCCAGTGCTGTCACAAAGCAGATGCATGCGGAAGCAGTGAACGAATGAGTGAACAAGTGAATGAATGAAGGAACATAACCTAGTTGTTAGGGCAACTGCGTCAGTAACATACCTTTATTAAAGTCGTGTGTCTGTGCCTTTAACGTCACAAAGAAATGGACTTTGTGGACATAGATTAGGCAAAAGATCGGAATGCTGGTCTTAACTTGGTAATAAAGGCTTTGCAGACCTTCGAATGCCCATGTATGAAGCTTTCAAAGCAGACTGAGCATGCAGATTATTTGCTCAAAAATGCGAAAAATGGGGCAAAAGAAGAGCAAAGTCAAAGTCAAAGTCAAAAAATTTTATTTCACATAGGCCTACATGGGCACTTATAAAACGTCAGAAGCTAGTGCACGGTTCCAAATTGGTCGTTTCCTATGGAGAAGAACCGGCAAGAAACTCCATTCCAACTCCAACTCCAAAAACAATATAATTGTGTAGTCTATTCTCAAGCAATACATGACGAAGAGATATATAATATTATACTATCAGGATTTCAAAATTCTCTCAGTTATGTGAGAGTGGCCATTTTTTTTATCCTGAAAATAAAATAAAAATTGTAATAGGATACAATGTGGAGAATAGTGTCCATGGAGTTTCTTGTACCTTCTTCTCCATAGAGATCTACGCTTTGGAACGTGCAATTTAGCTTCACTTTTTTGACTGACCGACATTTTGACAATTCAAAATTGCCGATATATGGTTTATTTGAAATAGCTTTTGATTTGATCAAAAATAAGAAATCAGAAACGTTTATTTCAAATAGACCAATTACAGGCACTTTTGAATTGTCAAAATGTCGGTCAGTCAAATAAGTGAAGCTAAATTGCACGTTCCAAAGCGTAGATCTCTATGGAGAAGAAGGTGCAAAAAACTCCATGGCTACCCTTCATAAATCATATATTTCTAAATCATGTTATGAGTTCCATAAATCTTGGTGACATATTTCTTGTCGCTTTTAATATGTGAGCAAAATGTAGATAAATAAAAATAATAAAAAAAAACTAATTTAAAAATAGAAGTTGAATAAGGCGATTAACACACGGCACCGCGCACCGCCGCAGTTGGCGGTGAAGCGGATCTCATGTCGCATTGATCTCTATTAAATCCGTCGATGCCTAACACACGTACACCGCCTGACCGCGCGTTCGAGCGGTGCTCTCACCGCCACCGCCCCAGGGGCGGTGCATCACACACGGGGCGCCGCATAACCGCGCGAATCATCGTGTGTGCTGATTATTGCCACCACTTCAGCGTCCATTCTTGCCAGTGTCTGTGATCAAACTGGTCAAATCCGCGTTAAATCCAACCGCGCGGACAGGCGCGTAAACCGCCTTACCGCGCGGGGTACCGCTACGAAATCCGCTTTACCGCCACCGCCCTCCGCGGCGGCGCGCGGTGCCGTGTGATAATAGCCTTAAGCCACTGGTAGCTAAATAAGAGATGACCAGTCTCAATTGACGGCACCCGTTCACGATCAGTTAGAATTTTTTTTTTGTTTGAGATATTGCTATCCTTCCATAAATTCTCTCGAGTGACAGCATAACACTCTTAAACATTTTAACTATCAGAGAGTAGATACCTAAATTCAATATTTTGTTCCAAAGTTCTCAACTTACATGTATTGTCTGCTGGTGTCTTATCAAAGTAAACAGAACATAATGTCTATGACAACTCGTCTACATATTTCCTTAATCTATGGTTCGTATAACCCTTAGTGTACACAAGTGGACACAATACAAATATTTGTTATCTCTGCCGCTAGAAAATCAACAGTTTTATTTGGGCAATGCTAGTCCATCCATAGTCGTAGTAATGTAGTCTTGTCCATAGTGTATTATCAAAAATTAATTACAAAAAAAAAAAACGACTTCACTAAAAAAAATACTAAAAGGATCAAAATAACTTTAATTTCGGAAGTCGGTGTTTCTCGGTATTGTTTGTTTCTTATTTAACACCGAAAAAAGATCAATCATAAAAATAATTTTCAAGCAAAAATGCCAAGAAAATCGTATTATATAAGTTAATTTTACTTTGAAGGATTAGAAAACCCACAAAAATGTACTTACTTTTTGTAAACTTAACGAGGGAACGTATTTCTGTAAGCTTTTCTTTCTCAATACATTTTTAATTAAGATGTGTTACTGACGCATTTTCCTCAATGTTCAGTTAAAATTTAATTAAATGTAAAAACCTTTTTTTTTCGGTTTACAGTCTTTTTTTTCCGGATGGGAAAATCATCTAATGACATCCCCCGCTCTTGGGCGGATCGGGAGATAGTGTCAGACTTTCACTCACTAAAAACCCACTCAAAATTGCAAGGAAGGAACAGCCTCCCTTGCCATTTTTTCAGGGCCCCGGGGATCTCTTTCGCGTCACCCATGGCCCCAGCAGGCTTCGACCCTGCTGGGCCCCTACAGTCGCTGACATCTTGAGGCACGCGTGGAACAGTACGCGCTGTCGACGACTTGGGCCCGGTCCGGACTGTTACCGGACGATCGGACGACGAGCCACCCATTGCTCGCCGGCCGCAAGCCCACGCCTACGGTGGCCGGAAATTGGGATCGGAATCCCGGCGGTGGGTGGGGCGTGAGGACCTTTGCCTTACGCGATCGGCTGCCTCCTTTGCTAGCATTACTGCTTCGCAGAAGGAGGCGACCGTCTGCCACTCCTCCTCGCTCCGGACAATGGCCTGTGCCAAGGCCCGGCGCGAGAGATCGCTGCCGCCGATCGCCCCGACGAGGACACGGCGATGCACACCTCTTCCGTATGCTCCACCGTGTCCTCCGGGTGGTCTACACAATAGTGACACCCGGGCGTTTCTTCCGCACGATTCCGGTGCAGGAACCTCCCGAACTTACTATGTCCGGTGAGGACCTGCGTCATGCGGTAGGTAAGGACGCCGTGGGGTCTTTCCAGCCACTCCTGAACTCCTAAACTCCACTCCAAAGAGGGGACTTATCGCCATAATTATGGTGTGGCCTTTCGGTTTACAGTGCAGGTCCTTTTGTCAGCAAGTCCGACTTGCACTTGGCAAATTTTTCCTTAATAACCCTATCCGGGCTAATACGAGCACATTTAAATTTAAAAAAAAAATACCTAAATCAGTCAAGCTTCTTGAGAATAGTTAGTAAATAGGTACATACTTAAGAGATATTACATTTATATAAATTTTAATGGTACTGACGTCAATAAATATACATACATGTCATGGCAACTGGCAGCTTATTTCCCTTATACCAGAGGCCAAATAGATATGGTACCGTTATCATTTTTAATTCGAAGAATAAAGACAAGATATCATAAATCAGCCTTTAAATTAAGCGGCACGGAAACGTTAACTTACTTTGTAATTATGATTAGGAAAACCAAAGTTACCAATTAATTAATTAATAATACAAATATTACGAAAATTGGACGGCATAAGGCTGCGTTCTGATTAGAAATTAAAAAACAATCGCCATACGCGAATATAACCTTCACATTTTTTGTCATAGCGACATTTGCGAGTTCAGGATTTAGACTAAATCCTCGATTCCTTTATAAAAAAAATGGAAAATTTCTTCAAAAAACTACCTTATCGTATAATAGTCGCTGCTATCTTGCTTAACCCAATTACCTATAAATTACAAGTATTATTTTATCAACAATAAATTATCGATATGAAATATTCTGGAATTGGGCCGACTTATCGTGCGCCATATGATTGAACATTATAAAAATGTATCGTTGATAAACACTAGTATGCGAAGATAGCCGTCAAGGAAATACTTTAGTATTTAGAGATAGCGAATGACGGAACTGTTTAATCCTTTACTTAAATATGTATCATGCGACATTTTTAGCAATCAGGATCTACCCTTAGTTCCAAATCATGTACAGGATTGCTATACGCGTTTTATTTCACGACCTAAACTGAATTGTTAAAGGGATGGAGTTATACAGGGTATATAACACCATCCCCCTTTCTCGCTCGCATGACGAGGACGTCAAGTCCCCTGGACTCATATTTTTTAAATGGTTATGCATATTTACTTTGCCAAAAATCATGTTTCGCATTTATTTAAATAATTTTTGTAACAGAATATACGTGTAACACAGTTATCTTTTTGACATGAGTCATGATTTCCACTGAAACCTGATTTAAGCGTGTTTTAAGCTGCAAAATTATGGCCTAGTATAACATAGTAATATTTTAGAAATTTGACATTATGGGCACTTTCAATGTATGCGTTTTTTGACGGCCAGCTGAGGTACTTACCTTAGCCGGTGCGTTAGTCGCACTACATACTTACCTACGATCGTTTTTTCATACAAAGCGCGCGGTGCGGTAAAAGCGCGGCGCCGCGCCGCTACTGCGACCGTCAAAACTTGATGATTTTCAACAAGAGCACTAAATAGTAATGTATCTACGTCAGAGTCCATGGCTTCATTGACGTCGTGACAGTCAGATACGCTTTCAATTTAGGCGTTTGTCGTCGGACTGCTTTTTTTTAAGTGTGGAAATCACATAAGTACTTCTCCCGCTCTGGGCGGAGGGGGAGGGTGTGTCAGACTTTTACTGACTAAAACCACACCTGTGTCCTTCAGTTGCCGTTTGCGTGCCAGGATCACAGTTTCCCTTTTAGAAATTTCCCGTGGTCCCAGTGGAATGAATCTCTGGCTATCAGTAGAAGTATTTTTCGGGATTCTTCCGTTTTCAATATATTTGCTGTGATCTGACTGGTCTGTTGGTCTAGTGGTTAGTGGCCCTGACTGCTATGCCGGAGGTCGTGGGTTCGATTCCCACCCAGGACAAATGTTTGTGTGCTAAGCACGATCATTTGTTCTGGGTCTGGGTGTAATTTATCTATAATATGTATGTATTTAGAAAATATATATGTATGTTTATCAGTTGTCTAGTACTCATAACACAAGCTCTGCTTAGCTTGAGACTAGACGGCGTTGTGTGATAGTTGTGGAATATTATTATTATTATTTATTAAAAAAAGAAAAAGTAGTAATAGAAAAGTAGCAAAAAAGTAAAGCAGTAGCAAAGCAAAGCAGTAGTAGAAGGAAGTGTAGTTGAAGTATTTTTCGAAAATAAATGTAGGTACTCGTAAAAAGAACGGTTGACGTAATTCGTATAACGGCTGAAGTATGACGTGGGGCATTACGTAAGGATGAATAAGTTGAGTGTATTTAATCTGTGATACCGCTCCTTATCTATGGACTTTTGCGAACTGCCAAATCCACATTTGTATGAATGATGCTTTTGAGGTATTTATTTGGGTTCCGCTATTTATTATCTGATTGTAAAATATCGTTTTGTATTTTTCATTACATCTAAAAATTATAATATTGGAATGTAGTTATCTATGCATATGTCGTGGCCAGATCATAGAAATTGATCACTTCATGATATGGCCAACTAAAACTGGCCAGATCATATAAACGTTAACATTTGATGATATGTCGATACTCGTTTAGCCTTATCATTGATGTAGGATTTCTATGATAATAAAAAATCTAAGGAAAGTAGGCCAAACGTGAATTGAAATATCGTCAAACTTACATTTAAAACGATCTGGCCAGTTTTATTTGGCCATATCATGAAGTGATCAATTTCTATGATCTGGCCACGACATAATTATAAACTACCAATAAAACTTACTTATCAGCACGTTTGGGCACGCCTTCGATTTCCGGCTTAAACAAATATTGTATGCCTTATCGATCATGTTAGTGAAGCAGTAGATAGTTAGAACTAATAGTTAATAGTTACACAAGTGACATCGCTAGTTTTACAAACTGGTCTACTGATTATACAAGGATAATATTAATAAACTAGCTTCTACCAGCAGCTTTGCCCGTGTGAAAGTAATTTTCTCCGTACAAAATTTGGAACCCCGTTTTACCCCCTTAGGGCTGGAGTTTCGTAAAATGCGTTCTTAGCGGATGTCTACACCCTATAAGGAACCTATCTGCCTAATTTTCAGTTTGTAGCTGTTATAGTTTCTGAGATTTCGTGATTAATCAGTGAGTGGTATTTCGATTATATATATACTGATTTATGAGTAGCTTCTCCCAACGGCTTCGCTCACATTTAAGTAGAAAATTATCCCAAAGAAACATACTCCCAGGGTAAAACGTAAACTATGTCTTATTCCAAGACATGGTCTACCCTTGTGCCAAATTTCATCCAAATTCGTTCAGCCGTTCAAGCGTGAAGGAGTAACAAACAAACAAACTTTCGTTCGCTTTCAGTAGTGTGGTGTGATGATGCCCTAAAAAACTGATTATTTGCTAGTTTGTTTTAATATCTGCAATCAAAACTAATATTTTAAAATGATAAATTACATTTGTGTATTTGTTGAAGGTCCGATGGATGCGAGATGCACAGGACCGTTCATTGTGGCGACTTGGGGGAGGCCTATGTCCAGCAGTGGACGTCTTTCGGCTGAAATGATGATGATGATGATGAATGATGAATTTCTGTAAGTTTTGCTCGTAATCTGTAAAATTAACAAAATGAAAAAATATTTTATTTAAAAATTTATGTACACACAATAATAAAAGAAAAGAAAAAGAAAACAGAAGAATAGTACAAAGGTGATGCTTATTTCTAAAGAAATCTCTTTCAGCATATCTGCGGAAGGAGAGTTAGAGAAAATAGAGATGTAGACACTGTGTGTAGAAGTAAATGGAAAACACATTTGGTGCACACAAAATACATATTTAACAATGAAATAATATAACATGCAAAAAAATATATACTATTATAATTACATACATACACATAGTAAAATAAATGTCACAAAAATACATACTAAATAATATAATAAAATATTACATAGTAATATGCAACTATGACGAAATAAATATTATTTTAACTGTAATTTAAAATTACTAAATTTAAGTGATGGATAATTTAATAAGTCAAAATGGCTAAAAGAAGATAATAATTATGATAAGGAGTCTTTACGTAATCGTTTCACAAAAATGTTTTAATATCAAAATAATCAACCAATTAAATAGTAATAAAGTATTTCATTGAGTAATCCTGTTCATTTAAGTACTAAATTAACCATAAATAATCGTGTAACGGATGATAGAAACGCTCGGAAAATTGTTTGTTATTATTTTATTTTGCTTGAGTATAGGTAATACAAATAAGAAAAGTTATTGTAATATTTTCTCTTATCGTAACATAAAAACCAATATTTTTTTTATTTACAGTAGGTACTATTTTTTCCCCGGTCTTATTTTTGTTCGCCAAAAACCTCCGCTTTCTACTTTCATACATGTCTTCTATCTAGTTTGTGCATATCTTCCAACGCTGCGTCTTCCCGTACGTGGTCGCGAGATACCGATGGATGCGGGACGCACAGGACCAGTCGTTATGGCGACACTTGGGGAAGGCCTAGTCCATCAATGGACGTCTTTCGGCTGAAATGATAATGATGATGATGAATAATATGCCAAATTAGTTTCAATTAAAATACGAAATAAGTATTATTATTTAATTTAACAAAACTTTATGCCCTAGTACGAAACATTGGACAAATGCGGAATGCCTCAGACTTTTCTACCAGGTCACGGTATTTTATCAATAAGAGATTCATCTATGGTTGATCCTTAGATAACAGGGTTTTTTTACGTGAAATCGATTAACTTAAACATGTAGTCAGCTTAATTATTAATTAATCCGTTAAGTACGTCATTGGGATCAAGGCCTTGCGAATAATTCTATTTTCCTGGTTACATGACCTCTGTTTAAATAAGGAACTTATAATTTTATGCTAGAATAAAGCGTTTTGTTCACTTTTTTCTTTCATTTGGTGATTTATCTGTCTTTATAAAAGGAGAAACTGACTGACTGATATATATCAACTCACAGTCGAAACTACTAGGACTAGAAGCGTGAAATTTTCCAAAATTCATCTCCTAAGGTGATAAAACGGGGGTCCAAAGTTTGTATGGAAAAAACCTATTTTTTACGCGGGCGAAACCGCTGGTACAAGCTAGTCATTAGTAAAAAATGACAAATATCATTATTTTATTAGGTACTTAACGAATTAAGTTTGTACGTTAATTAAAAATGACAAATATCATTATTATATTAGGTACTTAACGAATTAAGATTGTACGTTAATTACGGTACTTAACTAATGAATAGGTGCTTAAATAGTAATATTAATAAATTATTGTCAATTTACAATGAGTCACCATCCAGTTTACTTTCCCTCGGTTACTAAAACTTGTTCTTAGAAAATAATCAATAACTGGTCAGGTAATTTACTCGCTTATTGTTTACTTTACCCCATTATTTCGGTTCTTTATTTGTATATAGGCTGTTACCTGCGGCTTCGCCCATGTGAATAGAGATCTATGTATTGTCAAGAAATACATTGTACTACTGAGATAAAATGGTTCCTAAGTATGTCGTAATTCAGGGCAAAGAATGGGAATTCAGGGATAGGGTCTATCTAAAAAGAAGACGAGGTTAATATACAGACATTTTAGCGTAAATTAACAATTCGTTATTATTTTTAATTATTAGTCTAGACCAATAGTTAAAAATAATATCTCGGATCTACTAACTGACGTTTACTAATTAACGAAACAACTAATGAGAGATTTAAAGATATAAAGTGTAGCATTACAATTTTATAGCATTCGGAAAAATACAGTTTTGCCGCCATATAGTCTGTCATAATATGTTTCTTTCACACTTCACTTTTTTCTACCATAGACACTTTTAATGTGACAATTTTTTTTCGAATCTGTTTTGTTTTACTCTATTTTATTGTTTCAATGAATTTAGGGCTTCATAAAAAAATTATGGCAAGCAATTAAGAAAGAAAATAACTTATCGTCGTCTAAATAGTTGTATGAGTCTTCTATTCATTTGTTTATGTATTTCTAGGAATATCCAGACAATAAACTAGACAACAAATGTTTTGCTTATCTGTGATTCATTGGTTCAAAAAAAAAGGTATGGGAATAATTTCTTTCTATAATAGTTAATATTTTTATTACCTACCAGTCGGAAACACGCTTTCAAGTATAATAATAGGATGTAATTTCTGGCAAAGCTATTTCAATTTATTTATTTTTGACAATGTTTAAACCTTTAAGCTCTAAAGTTGAAATTAGCTATTTTCCTAATTATGCTATTTGCACTGCTTTCTCTGATCGAATTAAAAGCTGTTGACCCTAGTCGCGAAGTGTCAACTAGGCGTTTGGATAATTCTTTAAATAGATAGCGTATCATATGAGCACTCGTACCCCACGGCCCAAGAGTTTTAACCCCAAACTCAGTATATGTATAGTTTTTCCACAGTCACACCGGCAGCACCAGCAAGCTTTTACATTTTTACAGTCTTTTGGGCACACTTTAAGTCGACATTGCTGTCGCAAAGGAATTTTTTGACGCCATATTTTAGTAATAAAATATGCTATTTAAATACTTAATTGAAAATTGGAACACATACTTTTGGCATAAAAACACCGATTTCATATTATAGCAACATTTTCACTCGCCTATCGTCAACACCGAGCATGGTTTAAAAGCTTGTTGCTTTATTTAACGCAATCCAACGTGATGTTTGTTTGTTTGTAACGCCTGAAAACTCTGTTCGCATTCGGTAATTTCGTGATTTACTCGAATATTTCACAAAACGGGTTCCAGGAAATACGTGTTTTTTTAAACCCTTAAATTTTTGTTTAATAATTTATAATTTTTGAAAAATTGTTGTCATTCAGAATCTCGATTAAATATGCAAGGTTTCTATTGATGTACTTTTTAATATTTTCAATATATGAGCAAATTATGGTGAGTCAAAGTTTACGTAAAATAGCAGATTTTCAGAGGTCTTTACTGGATTAGTTTTACACAAATTTATGTTTTTATTTCTATAGAAGCCTAGATAATGTCCACGAGATAGCTGTGTATCTAAAATATCTGGAGAAAGATGTGTAGGTAATAATCACATAAGAGCGGTTGTATGAAAATGTACCTCGAAAAGGACGCTCTTAAAAACATGAACAAAATTCTTAGCTCTAATTAATATCGTCAATTCAATTAAATTGGTAAAATGGTTATCAGACAAATTTCCTGTTCACGCATTATTATTGAAAACTTGAATAATACGGCTACATTTGTAAGGTTTTAATTACGCTCGACGGAATCTCGGTTATAATATCGAAATACATTTTTCCCTAACGACAACATCTCGGTAACTATGGATATTTTATCAATCCATTGTTTTCCGTACAGTTTTGAAATGTTAATTAACACCAAACTTGTTTTTTTAGGTACTCCTTATTAATCTTTTGCGAAAGGTTTGAAAAATAATAAAAAGTTTCTTGGTAGATGTAGGTGTTAAGCTAAGCCATAGAAATGTAAGAACCAAAAACAATACCTTTTTTTTTCACTCTTTTGGCACGGGGTTTTTTTCTGCGAAGTTTATATTTCAAATGCTGTATGGCATTGTTAGTACAGATCGCCAGGAAAGTATAAAAAAAAAACAGTACAAAAGTGAGTTAAGCCGTAGAGAATGTAGAGATGGTTTCATTTTATTGTGTTCGGGTAAATCTGAGATAGTGTTTGTGAAGCTTCGTTTTATGACATTATTCTAAACAAAAAAAAAACACAGTAAACAGTTCTTGCATAGCCTTATAATGTTCCCACTGCTTAGGCTCAGGCGTCCTCTCTAGGAGAGGGAATGGCCGTAATCCACCACGCGGGACCAGTGCAGGTTGGTGGATGTTATATGTTTTCGAATTTTTGGTTGTAGGACTTTCCGGTTTCCTCACGACGCTTTCCTTCACCGTTTTGAGAGCAGTGGTGATGAAATAAATTACACAAAACAATGTGCCTGGCTGGATTTGAACCTACGACCTATAAACTCGTAAGTCGGGGCCGCTACCACTGGGCCACTACACAATTCTACAACTACCTACCCACAATTACAATTCTCGTACTTGAAAACGTTCAAATTCAAACCGCCCTAATTATCATGTTAGCGACAATCAATATCAAAAACTTTAAAAAATGTAAGAAATTCACACTAATATTAAATATGTAGGTGAAAGTGTCTGTATGTTTGTTACTTCTTCGTACTTGACCGGCTGAAGGAATTTGGATGAAATTTGGCACATGGATAGACCATGTCCTAGAATAGCTCATTCCGGGATAGTTTTATCCCGGAAATTATGTTTCCTTGGGACAATTTCCTACTTTCAAGCGGGCACTGACAGCAGCTAGTAGAAAATATTTTTAAAAGAGTTTGTTTGCGATGCTTTCCTTAAAAATACCATGCTGTTACCACTTTTTTTTTGAGGTGGGTAATCATCTTTTGACTTCTCTCGCTCTAAGATAGAGCAAGAAGGCGTGTCAGACGTTCACTGACTAAAACCGCACCCTAAGTTAGCTTTTGCGATCTAGGATCATGAGTAGATATTATCCTCTTTAGAACCAATCCTATGGCACCAGGCCCTGGCAGGCATAGGCCCTGCTGGGCATGTTGTTACCATGAAGATAATCATATGGCGGGGCATACGTGCATGATCTGCAGTTCTGCAGTTTTTTTTTTTTTTGGTAGGTATATCTAATACCGTTATTGTGGTGTTACTTAATAATTTAACTTCTTACTCACGCCATATATCACCAATAAATCCAAGAATTAACTTATCATTATCATTGTCTGATAATGATAAGTTAATTCAATTAAATAATCATCCGATAATATTATTATATATAATTCGTCATTTTCTAAACCTTGCCTCGCCCTTAACGAGCCTAAAAGCGATAAAGTAATTAACTCGTGTAAGTGTTAGCTGCCATTATTGTATTTAGCTAAAATTTGCAATTCCATGTATTTTTACTAGGTACCCAGGTAAACATCTTTTCAATGTTATCAGTTTTTATTTACAGAAACAATGTGTTCCCAACCTTTTGTTCAAGCATTCCTTATCTCGTTTGGCAAAATTCCGGGAATAGGCGGGTACCTACCCTAATTACTTTTAACAATACAACAATAGTTTTAGAGAAATATGTAAAAAAATCATAACTGCCAGTCCCTTAGTTGGCCGCCATAGTGCTTTTTTTTATCTATGGGCTTCGCACGGCTTGTGCATTCAGCCAATATTCAAGTTTAGAAAGCATTTAGTTTTTAATACAGCATGCAGTCAGTTTGTTTTCTAGATATTAACGTGGATGTAACACATTCTAATATTTTAAACAACATAAACAGTATTTGGCAGCACATTTGTATCGAGTTCTCTCGGCAATCTGAAGATTTTTGATAATCTGATGCTTTGTTTAGTTGAACGCGCTAATCACAAGAAATACCTTGTAAATAGGCCGTTTATTGAGGAAGGTTATAGGCTATATAAAATCACATTACGACCCATAGGAGCGGGGGACAGCTAAAACTAAGTAGGTTCTCAATTCTCAGCTCTATTTCAACGCGCTCATGCTGGTTTTAAAGTTTTTCACATACTGTTCGGTTGTGTAGACAGTAATATCCTCTAGAAATATATTTATGAATAATTAAAACATCCACTGAATTTCTCTCGAAATAATCCCGCCAAAAATGCCCGCCTAAAGTTTTGTATCATCATGTTCCAATTTCAAAACAGTGACAATAAATATAGACTGCTTCAATTTACATTGCCAGTATTTGCTAGTGTACTTTTGCATTTGGATAAATACTCTTTTATTGTTATACTTACCAATGTTATTTTTTTGACATAATTTACCTGATTGTACAGAAATTGCAGCTGCAAACACCCGAGTCGTTTACAAAAGCACTGATATTTGTAATTTAAGATATATATCCTGTCACATAGTGTAATCGTGGGAATATGCGCAAGGTGTAATAGGTACGTCCCCAAACTTGAAGGGTTTAAAACGGAAATATTGATTTAATATTCTTACAAAATAACACGTTTGAAAGTGTGGTTTATCTACCTGTAGAAGTTAGGTGGAAATAGTATTGAAAAAAGTGTGAGTTACTCATGTGATTGAAGGAATTTGTAAAGGTATTATTGCAGTATAAGTCGCTTTATACTAACTTGATACCTATGGTATTTTTAACTGTACTTGGTACCTATTTTTAATTTTCGAGTTTTTTTTTCATCAAACACCTTTATGTTAGAGAACTTTATTGTTTATGCATAATCTTGATCACAATCACAGTCTTCACTTAGTCCATCATTCAAAACGTCGTAACAATTATACATGTTTACATTTTATTATTATCGGTCAATCGTAAACCATAAACAAAAACTTCCCACTTACGGTTGAGCGATGGCTGCACATCACGAATATGCATTAGGGATAATGTTTAACCAAATAAAAAAGGGATTAACGACACTTTCTAACATAATGAGGATAATCTCTCTTCCTGTTGTGACAAATAGCCCGTTACCACCCTGCGCATACGCACGACGCATGAAACCGTTTATTAGGGATGACGTTTCTATTGTATTAACGATTTTGTATTTTTAATGACTTGTGACAAGAAGGAACAATTTTGTTTGATTTTTTTCGCACCCTACGTATTTTTTTTTTGTTTTCTAGAAATTCCGATCAACATGAATACGTTTAAATACTTTTATTAAATTCAATAATTTATTTTAGTTATCGTATTTTAATACTAGTAATTAACAACATAGTCCTAATTATATACAGTACACTGATTTTGCTTGTTGTACGATTATAATAAATAATATGTATCGCCAGGCAATCATTTAATATTATTTTTTATTGTACAGTGTTATTAATAATTATGCAGTTCTCTCTATTAGGCATTAATTTTAAATAAATATCAACGCATATATTTAACGAGCATTTGATAAAACATTTGGGTTATAGCTGATCATTCATAAATCTTGTACATTTTACTACAAACAACATGATACGCGTAATCAAGTCCAACCCTAACATATTCAGAAATAACTTGCAGCAAGTTAATAAAACATTTCAATCTAACCTGCCGTACACTTTGATCGCCGGTACTGTCTCACTTGTCAAAATAATGAAGTGACACGTCGTAAAAACGTGACAGTTACCGACCGTAGACAAATGAGTTTGACTGTGGCCCGGATTATATCGGGTTTTGATGTTACCCCTTTCAAATTCCGCATTCAAAGGGTTGAAAAAGTTAAAATCTATTCCGATGACTACAGAGCGCAAATTTGAATAATTTTTTTTTATTCACGCGAGGGAAATTGTAAAATTGTGGGTTAAGTGGCATTGTTTGACATCCCTAGTTTATGTTCGGAAGTACACGTTCTATACTTCCTGCTTGTCTATTTTTTACACGAAAGGGATGACTGAATGTGAAATTAATTGAAGGGATGTACGTGTAAAGGGTTAAAGTTACTGGGGCCCGCTTGATCTATTTTTTTTTTCTTTTTTAATCAAAAAATGTATTCAAGGAGTCATTGAAATAAGATTATTTTCGTAACGGTGGCCTTATCTGTATGCAGTTCGCATTCAAAATCAAGATAACGCGATAAATATAATTATTATTTACAAAACTGTAATGACAAAAACCTACATTCATTCACACTTATCAAGATCTTAAAATTAATTTTCAATTAATTTATTAATTATTTACACAACCGTTCACTTTTATATATTATTTATAGTTTAACGTGAGTAGGTGTAAAATATTGAGCCGAGCGAGAAATGGCTATTATTCTCCACGAAATTAAAATGCTCGCATTTTATAGTGTACCTAATTCATAAACGAAAGAAAAAGAATGACTTTTATTAGTCGTAAGAATTGCAAAGTCGATGCGGATTTTATTTGTACCTATGGGAATGCAACGCCAGGAATGCGGGGTCGTTGAACTCCGTTGCGGGAACAAGGGGTTGGTTCTGCGGGATTACCTACCTATTTGTTCCTAACCTTACGTATAATAACAATGCGAATAACAGAACGTATTCACAACCCTTGTTAGTGGAACGGAACCCTAAAATTATTTTAAAATATGAATTTTCTTACGTTGGCCATTTTGACAAGCGTCACGCCAATATGATAATACCCATTTTGTTGCTATGTAAGAAAATTTTAATTGCCAATAAATGTTCAGTTTTAATTAATGCGTATTTAATTCCGTGTATTCAGGTGATAATATGATTAAATTGGCAGCACTGTGCCAATTACACAATTAATAATTTTCTCGCTAAGCTCGAAAGAAACTTTTTCGTGGTACCTAGTAGGTATTTATTTATTTATATTTTATAGGTATATTCCTATATTAATTACCTACCTAAACTTATTCACAATGTAGGTAGGTATACTTATTATTTAATTAATTAAGGCTAGATTCGGTACCTACTATATTCGGGTAGCATTTCAGTTACTAGCTCAGGTAGGTAAATACCTGCTTTTATCTGGTATATTTACCTACCTAGTTTAAAATCGTGTTCCAGATTTTATTACAATAGCTGCATACCTACAGGATCATAATATTTATACCTACTTTCGCAGAATAATAAATACAAAAGAAACCTATAAAAGGGCTCGTTATACAGCGATCTGGGTACCCTAGACTGGGGTTAAGGCCTTCATCTCGGTTAAGCTACACCTGTAGTTACAGCTGCGGACCTCACAAACGCTAATTGTTTGCTGTGTCGACGTCCAGTAAATAATACGCGGCAATTCATCAGAATCGCTCAGGTATTTCTGCTTCGCGCCATAATCCGCCGCCTCTGGAATGTTGACCGTCTGGCTTCGATATCTGCAGCTGCTAAAAAACAAAGCGACACAATCTCCTCGTAGCAAGGCCGGCAGGCGAGTGAGCTGTGAGGGCTGAGGTAGAGGTAGCGTATCTAGCCGGTGTTGTTTCGCCTTCTCGATATTCAACTCGACGCGCCAAGCACACATTCGCAAAACGGCCACACACACATCCTTACTTTCGTGTTCTTTGAATGCCGCTGCGCTGATTTCCTTCTTCGAGCGACCCCTCCACCCTCCACCCCTCGAGACAATCGCGGTTACCAAAATTCTTTTACAAAATTCGACATCAAATTCAACGTATCCGTCCAGGAATAGTTGTCATCTATACTCTATAGTAAGATAAGCCTGCACTTAGATAATATCCAGCTAGGATATAAGCGTATTTTCAGAGAATTTCGTGAATGACATCGAATTAGCCGGGACGCGGCGGAGCGCGGGGGGCACCGCATCACCGCGCCGCTCCGAAAGCCGGCGACCGGCGTCGACCGCTAGTCGCTACCCGCCGCGCGCTTCGTACAATACGTTCATCTAGCTTGTAGTCGTGTCCACGGCGCCCATCGAATCGCACGCGCGGCTCTCCTTAGCACCGGCCGGCTCCCGAATAATGTTTCAGTGTTTGACAAACTCAATTGGAGGTATTGGAAGAAGTATCGTATTTAATAATTTACACTGTATAACCGATCGCATATTCTCAGTGAGTGTTACGCAGTGTGTACGGAAAAAACTTTGTCGAAGATTCTGAAGAATCTTGTGTAAAATTGTGTAATACACCGGCCGCTGCCGGATTGCGTTTTGCACAAAACTTTTTGGTGAGTGTTTGATTGAATATAATAATTATGATAGTTCAACTAGCAAGCAGTGTTAGATAAAATTTTGGATATAGGTAATAAGTGTGGGTACTAAATACTTGTTCGCGGGGCGTTGCCGGTTGCCGGCTAACTCCGACCTATACTATAGGTTTGATGAGTTTTTCTGCGAATTGGCAGCGCCCAAATTCTTTACCTTATTGCTATGGCAAAGTTACTTTCATTAAGATCGCAGCACTAATAGGCTAGAAGTGTATTATAATTTTCTAAGAACCTTTTTTTTTGTGAATTTAAAAAAGTAAATACGCCTTGTAGGTAGGTTTGCACTTCGTCTGTAATAGTTTTTATTAATTTGATTAACGCTTGCTTTTGGAAATTTCTGTTATTATTTAGACATTATTTTTTTGACTAGCAATTTTTTTTATGCTTTTTATTAATTCTTTCGGTACCTACGAAGTAGGTAAGTATCTAAAAACTTTAAAAAGAAGATAAAGATGTTAAGTGTTATTACATTTACCTACATAATACCAAAGTGTACTTAAATAACACTTATATTCTCTTGGTATTGATAATGAATTTTGTCAGATTGCTTTAATTGTGCAATATTTTTGAAATTGTATTTTCAAACACTTACACAGTATTAGTAAGGAAGAAATTAAGTTTTAAATTTTGTTTGCGATAATTATGTAAGACTTTGATTTTATATTAAACAGGTAGGTATATAGGTTTTAGTAAACAATTAAAGATCGAAACAGCAAAATTCTGTAGATAAAAATATTTTAAAATAGGTACTTAACATTGTTGCAAAGTTACTAGAACTTATTAAAAAATCTACCCACTTGAAAATTAAGTATTACAAATACATTTAACAATTGAATTTCGTCTCACAAAAACTGCACACGGTATTTTAGTGTAATATCAAAAATAATGTAGATATTAATTTTTTTGTTGCAACTTATTTTTAGAAGTAGTCAGGTTCCTAATAAAATGTGTATCTTAGAAATAAAATTATTATAACGTTGGTACTAAAATAATGCTAAGGTATGTCGCGCATTGCACTGACGGCGTAAATTAGCGGGAAAAAGACTCGTTCATTTGCATTATTATTAGTAAACATTCATTTCGCGCCATTCTGCGCTTGTAAACAAAAACAGTTTTACGGAAATCTTTACCTGGTACTACGATGCAAAAACTTGGCGGGATGCGCCCGCTCTATTTCAGGTAAAGAGATCCCGGGGAAAAAAACTCGCGGGGGAGGTAGTCAGGACAATGACTAATTGTATTTCTTTAAAGTGGGATAGGGCCCAAGGCCAATGTACTCTTTAAAATTGTCCGGTCTCGTATCCAGAGTTCAGTCTGGTTTCTGGCACCGAAGTGGACACTTCCTTCTAGTCGACAGTTAGTTAGTGTCGTGTGCAGTAAAGATTCGCGATTGTTTGTAAATAAATAGGGGTTATTACCCTAAAGTGCTTAAATTTTCTAAATTATTTTATTTTTATAAAATAATTATTTTTCAAACTCTACGATAAATACAGTGAAATACTTTGGTGATTTTGTGGACTTGTGCAAATTTATCGGAATACAATACAATTACAACATCGATATTTTATATTATGAGGTATCAACCTATTAGTATATCTAAGTTATTGAACGTGAAATATCTTACATAATAATTGCAATTAGGTACATCATTATTCAATCAAGCAATCATAGTTTAGGAGTTTGACGACTTAAAACTTTTCGCACACTTATAAATATTTTATTAGTTTGTTACGCATCGTCTTAATTTAATTTGAAGTCGCTTGAATTTTGAATCAAGCATATGTTTAACAACTAGTTATTCTTAATATTGATACTAGTTTTATTTTTCATTGTTGCAGACTGCGTGCGTTGTATCCATCGCGCGCATCTTCCCTGTGATAAGAGGGTCCTGTGATATCGACGAGTTCGACTTAGCTTTAAAACTAGTTAGTCTTTAGGAATATAGAATTAAAAATGTCGCCACCGTTCGATGCGTTCGTTCAGTTTGACATGTGGGAAGCCTTGGACGAAGACTCGCTGAGGTTGACGCAAACGTCCGAATTTTGGACTCAAGTTCAATATGAAGCAGATAGATTGGATCTAGTCCCACCTGCCAACTTTTCGGACCCCCTGCAGGACAGTGATGAAGACTGGAGAATAATTGACGCACCGGAGGAGCCTCACAAAGAGAACATCGTACACCATGATTGTATGTGGGCTGGCAATTGTGTAGATTCTGTGCATCCAGGCAACACATTTGTCCCGACCGATCCAACAACAACACCAACCACACCCGGACAGAGTCTGCTTCGACGAGATATGTCACCATCAAGACCAGAGACTCCACCATCAATAGACGGCGATGAACCGCCTCAGTTCCGTCACTCGGTCGATGTCGCTGGAACAGCTCTTCGCCTATTGAGAGACTCTGCTGTGGTAGTAGCAGCCGACCATTCGTACACACTGGCCAGGCGGCACTTAGACTACCTCGGCGTGCAAACACCCTCTGACTCATGTGAATCAGGTTAGTACTTACTCTTTCTAATCTGTCATTTACAGTATCTGTGTATGATTTAGTTTATCATTTTCACCACTTCTAAGCAACAAGAAATAAATGCTGATTTTCGGGAAAATCGCAAATCTAAACTGTCGGTGTTGAAGTTAAGTTTCAACACGAGCGTTTAAGTATTTTCGTAAAGTGTTGTCGCTTTGATTTGAAATTCAAATGGATGATATATTATAAGGGCCTCTTTGGCTTATTCGAAGCCGCTGATACCGCTGACGATCCGTGACCTTAATCATGAATTCAAAGTGGTAATTTTTGTATTTGTCACATTTACTATACAAAGAATTTGTATTATTTTTGTATTCTCAATGCGAATTTAAATTACTTCAACCAATAAGTGTGTATGCATGTAGCTGTTCATTGAATTTCATCAAAGGTTCAACGTACTTTATGAAAGAAAAATACAGAGTACCTAATAAAATTATATTGCGCGCATCAGATTTAGGTCTCAAAAATTCGGCGTATTGCTTAGTCATAAGATGTTTCTCTAAGTATTCATCAAGTGGGGTTGACCGGGAATGTCGTGAGGACGCAGGCGCAGACTGGAGCGCGGGAAACTGCGCATATCGACCGCCATCCCGCGTCCCCCGCCGTGTCTAGACGCACCCGCTTTTCCGCTCTTCCGGAACCTTCGCCTATTGCGACCTTGAACGCCTCAACCTTCCTTAATGTCAGATTGCGCAACGTTAGTACCAGGCTTCTCATCTCTCGAGATTGACATGGTTAATTAGAATGCGAATTAAAGTTGTATGCAAACTAAGTAAAAGGTCTCGCCGCGTGTCACGGGCTTAGACGGAACTAAGGTCATAAGTACGTCGACCGAGACGTTCCGACCTTGATGCATCCTCCAATTGCAACCGGCGCTTCCCGCCGCCGGCGGCAGGGTTATCATCCTCTCGTATTCATTGAAATTATGAATTCGGTCTACGAAATTAACCTAAATATGTTTTGTTCAAGTGTCATTATACGTTATTGCTCTTTTAAAAACGAGTTTCAGATCGAGAAGAAATAAGTAGAAAATACCTATTTGAAACGGTACTTTCACTAAGAAAATTTAGATCCGCTTACAATTAAGTATTCTTTTAGATATTGCTCTGATTTGAATGTTATTGTTGTTATGGAAATTATAGACTTGTGACTTGTCATAAAGCTTGTACCGTGACTATGACATGGCGTGTGACCTCAAATAGACACCACCGATTATGCGCAACTAGGTACAATGTTTATTATACGTAATAGCAATTTAGTTATCGTCGATTGCAGTGGGTAAGGTCGCGATGGGCATGTGTTTAATTCGAGCGGCCAAGAACGTTTTGTTTATATGTTTTAACTTGTTGCGCAGCTTTTAGTTGAAAATAAATATTTAGTCGGAAATCGTAGTCTAATTAAAAGCTAGCGAAGTATTAAATAAATTGAGCGAGCTAGGCGGCTGCCTCGCACTCGGCATTCTCGTGTTTAGCCCGTTACTTGTGTAAGAATGCAGTGGAATGAAATGGAATCTCATTGAAGTGGAGCTTGCTCGGCCCGCTGGACCGGTTTGAAACGCGGAGCTCCCATGTCCAGCTTGGCCGGATGACAATTTGATAGACAGCGCCTCAATAATCGTGATCGACGGCAAGCGCCTCCATCAGATAAACAACATATTTGAGTACCCTACTTAATTGCAATTACTGCAGCTCACCGACAAAAAAAAAAATAGTCATTTTGCATTCGTATCTTGAAGTCGACAAAAACACTAACCAACCTGGGTACTATGTCACATCACTAGTGCGCGCGGTAGATGCGAAGAATTTACGACGCATGCGCGGTTTTATCGCTTCGTACAGTCCGTACGCCACGCAGCTAACCGTACGCCGCGCCGTAGTTGTCACATTTTCGCGCCAATTTAGTTCGTAACAACGTTGCAATAATTTTATTTTAAAATACGTTCAATTTTTAAACACCTGCAACATGCCAATGATTTATTTCTTTGTACTGTAAATGTAAATCTACATAGCTTTTTGCTGCACATTTAATATCTGTCTAGCTATAGGTATATTATCTATCTTGTCGAGATAGCAAAGTTTAAATAGTGCTACGTTTTTGACCTGATGCTACTATCTTGACAGATTGCAGTCTTAATTAAAAGTATTAACTCAAATGTAGGCCACTAGTTTAGCTATTAATTGTAAGTTCCTTTAAGGAGTAATTTAGGGCACAAAGATCCGGTTTGTTAGGTGCCCTAAACATTTTAGTATCAATCAGTGAGCCAAGGCTACGTACTAGTTTCTAAGAGGCTGTGTATGTGTACATAAATGTATTTTATAGCGATTTATACAGATGTATAATATCACAAGTTGATAGCAACTGTGGTTTAGAGTAAATGAAATCGCATGATAAAAATAACACTTGTAATTCGTATTCGTTTTGCATCAGCCTGTATACTGTACACTTGTAGTATGATAGTGATGGCCGCCATTTCACAGATCTGTCATAATTTCGCGCCATTTTATTTCAAGTCAGTCATTCATTCTTATCGGAAATTCGCGTGCAATATTGAGTTACCATCTTTCCATAGACTTATAAGAAACATTAATCGTGTCGTCAAGCGTGATAATAATAATTCAAAAGGCCTCGAACGCGTAGTAAAGCAATTTGCGCGGTTAATGCTATACACATATATGTTTAAGACTCAGTTATATATACATAGCTACCTTCACGTTTTTCACACTTTTTTGATGGATTGGCATCTGCAACTGTACCTGTAGGCTGACTATCAACTTTCTTATTTAATGATGGGAGACCGAAAGCATCCGCCTGCCAACCCTGCCATCCTACAGTTGATTAACATGAAATAAGAATTTGCATTCTCTTCAGAGAAACCATAGACAAATTCCAAATATGAATATATACTTTTAAACGAACGTTCTAATTCTGTCGGCATGTTCTCAGACTTTACCAAAGTGATAGTTGACACGTTGTCCTAAATAATATGGCCGGTAGTTTAACAGATATTTAGACTAACCTAGCCTTGCACCGCCTAGTCACTGGGCCTGGCCCACATTCGATCTCAATAACTTAAGTACCTACTTGCTCGTATGATTTATATACAGTACCAATGGTTAAATCAAATGCTGTGACAGACAGCATGTACTTTACTACAAGAATGTCATAATTAATTTTAATCGCAGTAACTTTGTAATGTTTCATTAATGATACGAAATCGAAAGCGGCGTAGACAACTATTTGCGTAAAATAACAACAAATAAATGTACAGTAGATACCTACCTACTCGTGATAAGAGATTTAGAAACTCAAGTTCAAGTTACTTTAATTAAATGTACCTACATTAACAAGTATTTAGTAAGGTAAACAAACAAATCGAGTGGCAGTCACAGCAACAATCACAAATGATAGAGAAAGTTTTTTGTTTGTAAATACATATTACAGTGCGAATCGCAACACTAGTAGGGCAGTGTAACGAAAAAATATTAAATAGCGCTTTATCAAGCATCGATAAAGTAATTTCATTGGTCGATCGGCATGCAGTACATGTATAGTGGAAAGGACCTTGGGCCTTATCGCCACAGAATATGCACTTAGATATTTAAACAATCGTATGAATGTGTTGATACGCTCACATCGCGATCGCGCCCGCCATCTTGGCCTCCGCGCGACCGCCGCATTATCAATGCCGATAACAATAGTACTTATTACAACGTGACACCCTAACATACATTTGTATTGTCTTATCACGAAATAAAACTAAAGCCACGCTGACGGCTGATAAACGACATCGCAACAAGATAGCGTTTTTTTATTACTGTTTGATCTCGTAACATCGCAAAATATTTAAATGAGGAATCTTGTATGTATGTACTTACTTATATTTGCTTAGCCGGGTGCGTATAAAGTCCGGTTCTAAATGACACGCGCCACTAGCTCGAGACGACACCACAAAATCGCGAACGCTTATCGAAACGCGAAAATGACCCTTAAATTTTGTTGATAACACGTGACATTCTTCGCAACACACGTGATAACATACGCTATCAATTGAAAAAGAATTCTCATGTTTCATTAAGATTCTGTAGCGCGCAATAATCAAGGTATAATTGCATACTTAATGGCTCGCGGTTTGCCAAATTCGTCACAATCTCAATTACAAAGTCTGTTATGGAAACTATAGTCATTGTTATTGATGTTGCTTACATTTGAAGGGTGTCTTTAGACCACGGCATAGTAAATTAAGTAATAAGTATCTATTCCATTTCACCAAAGCGGGATGGTCTTGAACTCTTTTACGTGTAATTTTTTCTGTGTTATATCAATATGCACGTGAATACCAGTTGCGTAGCTCAAAAAGGCTATAAAATTGGAACATTCAATCATATAGTCATTATTTATTTACTACTGACCTCTTAACAGTAAGAGAATTTAAGGTTGTGGATAATATGTTACGAATTTTTGCGCACGTCGAGGCCCCTGTAACCCGGGGCCCCCCTGTATCATTGACACGGCAGTAGCTACGCCCCTTAGATACATAACTAAGAGGCCCGTCTCTACGAGATAGAACAACTAATACCACAGCTGAGACCGGAATCTGAGTGACTTCTCAGACACATAGTAATACTTATGATCCGGTTTCTTATTCCGTCTCTCTATGGGCGTGGTAGCGCCCGGCAACAAGAACTACTCATAATGACGTAACAAACTGCCCATTTGAATGTTTAACACTAAGGAAGTGTCATCTATGTATATCGGTTCGTATGACATATTGTTGGTAGGATTTGTTATGACATCTTATATGCGTATTTAGATCGTAAAACGGATTGTGTAGTATTGTAACTTGTCTGACAAGTCAAAGATTGTCGGGTAGTTGTTTTATTGTCTTCCTATTAGTGTTTTACAATTAGAATTATTTGCAATTGATTATAAAATAAAGTTTCATATACTGGGCTTTTCTTTTGATGTGTGTGTATCTTATGCTGCGTTCGTGCAACTTTGTTGCATAGCTGACACACCTAGAATTAAAACAGATTAAAACATTTGCAGTCATAGAAAGTTTTGACTTACTAATCACGGTTTCACGCCCATAGTTCATTTTAATTCGCTTAGGAATTCGCGTGTTTAATGTTAATGAGTCTTCATACAGAGTATGTCTCATTAATTGGATAATAAAAAAATAGTTGCGTCACATTTTTGTAAGCATATGTACTGTCCGTGAACTTCCGTCGGTGCGAACACTGCCCAAGGTCACTCGACGATATGGTGGATCGATGCGCCATACGATAAATTACGTTCCGTCTATTTTAACCGACTACGAGTCGTTACCAGTATACCAGATGACCGACTTTTCTCAGTTGCGTAACACTACAGAAATACTCAACTAAAGTTGGTAAAAAATAAAAGGCCCGTTTTGACATTTATTTGTATTTTGACTACCTAGCGGCTGGTCCGGTGTGTAGCTACTACTACACCAGACTCCTAATTATTATTTTATTGTTTCTTTTAGTTTTGTTCCAAGTTACATTCTAGGGTTTCTCTCAAATGTCAAAACGGGCCTTTTATTTTTTGACAACTTTATATTGATGAATACGCGCGATTATTTGATACCCACGTCGTATCGGCTTATCAGTGATAGTAGCGTACGATTTTTTTTGTTTCGTAGGTATGTGTAGGTGGTCTTCGTAATGTGTTATTTTTGTTTGTGATATTCCCGCGTTTTGTGGAAATGGTAGCGTCATTATTTTGCTTTTGATAAGAGTGACGTTTGCAATTTAATTTAAAGTTCAGTATAAATGTAAAAGCAACAATTCATATATTTTAGTCAGAGACATCGTACTGGCGATTTTAAATTACCTCCGTTAGGCCCTCATGAAATGCCAACTCTAGGATTATCATTTATTCGTGGCGACAGGATCGCTTTAGATTCACTAAATAGGTAAATTTATGTAATACGTCTGCTATCGAAATTTGCGACTACGAGACCGCGACATATAAAAAGGAAAAAAGTCCATCGCGTTCCATGAAAAAAGGTATTATTTATTTTTTAATTAGGCCGGCATTACGGGCAAGCAGTATTATAAGATGGCGTGCGCCGAGTGCGCGTCACGATAATTTTTAATTATCGTGCTCAAATGCCAGTGAACTTGGCCTCAAGTCGTGGCCAGCGGAGCGTGGCCCCTCACCAGGTCATACTTGACGACACCATTGTAGATTGCATTCCGTTTTCAAACGTACTCAGTCACTTGTTTGTTTTGACATCTGTCAAAAACAAACCGTTTAAAACTTTTTCCAATATCGAACTTTGAATTCCTGTTTATGGCCAGAGTTAAGAATGATTGCATGTGTCAACATAAAGTGTTATTTATTAATCTCGCAATTTCTCCAATACAACAAAACAAACAGATGTTTGTATTTTCCTTTCCTTGTTATATCACTTTAATCGTGGCAATTATATAATTGAGAATTAACTTTAATACCTACACGAAACGTGAAGCTGAAAAAGTTAAAGGGAAAATGGTTTTGAACGTTTTATCACAAAATAGTTTTATTGTCGGAGAAATGTTGTACCGGTTTAACATAACTGTCTACAAAGATCGCCGGCGATTAATAAGTTAAGTCTGCGGATCTATGACTCATTGTTTTCTCACGGTAAGGCTTAGCCTACCTAGAAATTGTGACTAATCAGGCGCGCTGCAAGTATCATAGCATAGCTAACAATGCTTGCCTACTCATTGTTTACCATCGATAATAAAAATTTTGCAAAGTTTTTATTAAAGTTCCAAGTCTGGCCGTATCTAGACTTTGAAACATATGGGCAAGTATAAGAGAGAGCTGGCGATTTTTTACCCCTCCACTCGTTATCGTATACCGGTCGCTCGAACAATAAAAAGCGGATTATCTCTGGTATAAAATTGGAACGACGGCGGATCTGAGAATCGCGTCTCGAGTGATGGAGATATAATAGATATGCACTAGACCGGATCCGGCGGGCGGCGCACCGCGACAATACCGGCGGATCGCCTTACACGCGGACCTGAAACAAATACTCTCTCGGCGACCGTTAATCGCGTTGGCGCCGCGGAGAAAATTGACTCCAGCACAATGCCGCCTACGCCTAGTGTCTACGCTATGTTTTTACGCCTCACACCCTGCGGTATTGCCTCTCGATTACACACTCTAATCTGTATTTTGTTACACTCGCTAATTTTGTCACTTAAGTAGGGTCTTCGATATTTTATACGTATCACTCGAAATTTATCGTCCGTTAAATGCGATTAACACCTTTCTGGAACAGCCCCAAAACTGTCCCCAAATATGGAAATAGAAGCAGTGGTGCTAGTATACTAATATGCAGGGTGTGTCTACCGTGGCTCGATATAGCGCCAGCAGTCTTACCCACGCCTAGATTTAGACGTAAGCAAAGCGTGTTTGACGACAGGCGCCGATCCTCGAATTAGATCGACGCGTAAGCGATAAGCGAGCGCGTAACTATGCGGAAATGTAGTAAAAAGATCGCGTTCGTGTATAAATTTATCGTCGCGCTGTTCGATAAATGTGTCTGATGCGCATTTTTTTTTCGCGCAAAACTGCGCAATCTAATGAACCTATTTAGCCGCGTCCCTGACTCGCCGTTTCGTAATCGAATCGGCCAGCTGCCCACGTAACTTGTTTCTATTTCTAGTGCTTAAGCACTGGAGATTTAAACGGAAACTCTCGTCCTTGTTGGGGACGTAAATAGCACTGCAAGCAACACGTTTAGCGCAGAGCCGGTAACCTTTAATCACAATGAACCGCTGACATAATTATTTGTTGGTGTAACCGGATAGTACGGCGAACGGATTCCGCGAAACATGCACTACGGCGTAAACACGAGACGGACAAACGTCCACATCCGCACTTAGGTGCAATGCGATCGTGAAATGGACGCCCGCAGCCCGCACCTACATAGCTCATTCATAGAAGTCGACAATGCACTCTCAGCACGAGTATCGCTGCATAGCTGCACCGGGCGGAATTTAGGCCGTTTCCGCAACGGCATTAATCGTGCTTCAATAACTTGACGTATAAAACTAAGTTTTCCATACTTTTGACTTATAAAATAGGGTTATCCTGTTCATTTGGGAGCCGTATTGCCCTATGGTGGCGGTTCTAGAAAAGGCAGGTACATTAAATCAGAGACGATCCGTGTTGAGGCAGTCTGGATAGACGCTATGCAACCCCGTACGTCTCTTACATTACAAATACCAAACGCAATGCAACGTGATCGATAGTGCGGGTTTAGCTCGCGCGCGAACCGGTCCTGGCTGGTATGTCAGCTAGGAGCGTGTAAGCCGACCGGCGTCGTTATCGTGCAACTCTCACGTGACAGTTAATTTCGATCGATGCTTTGTTAAATGGTAGCGGCGGAGGCCGGAAAGCGTGTCCACCGCGCGGTAATCCGGACTCCATTGAGTGCGGACGTTGCGGCAGCGCGTCGCGCACGCGCTCTCGTTTTGGCGCGAATGGCGCGCCGTGACGTCAGGCGTCTGGATCGATGGCGGCAGACGCTGCGGTAGTACGCCGGGGTCGACGCCCTCCCCCCCGCGCGCCCGCCCCACACCCGCGCACCTGACCACTGCAGTCGCATCTCCCCGACTAGATCTAGCCCCCTGCGATCGTATACAGACGTGGCTACGACAATCGACGCCCGCCTTTTATGGTGATGTGAGCGTAATGAACGGTATGAATGAAAGTATGCGAGCAATGGAACGGTAAATGCGGGCGGGACTCTGATAAACGATTCTTTTGATGTTTTTTTTTAATTATGCGACATTATATTAAATTGAATTCTCCGTTGTTGCAGAGGAGGAAATCGACGTGGTGTCAGTGGGTACACAACAGCCCCTGCCCGCGACGCAGACGCACGTCCGCGCGGACTCGCTGCCGCACGTGCCGTCGGCGCAGGAGCGCCAGCATATCCAGCGCACTGTGGAGACTGCCATCACACCGCGCTCGCCGCGCCCGGCTGCCCGCAAACGGCTCGTGCCGCCGCCCAACATAGCGGCTGCGTCGTCGCGCCGACGCGCGCGCGGGCCCGGCCGCCGTGGTCGCCGCTCCAACACCGACACTGACTCCGAGGCCGAGTCGCCTGAGATAGAACGCCGCTCCATACACAACGACATGGAGAGACTCCGGCGCATAGGTCTCAAAAACCTCTTTGATGAGCTCAAAAAGCAAATCCCCGCTACGAGAGACAAGGAGCGTGCGCCCAAAGTAGTGATCCTAAGAGAAGCGGCCACGCTCTGCAGAAAGCTTAACCAAGAAGAGATTGAAAGGGAAAAGCTGAAGAAGAAACAACACCAACTTGTGACGAAGTTGAAAAAGCTCCGCACGATGCTGTCGGCGCGCTACCGCTCGTACTGAGCGCGCCGCACTACCTGACTGGTAATCGATTTGTTCCGACCGAGGAACTGTGAGGTCTACTCGACTGGACACTTATGGACTGGTAACTTTTTATGTAAGTCGCTTCTAAACGCTCTAGTGAACGTTAGAACCGTTTATTCTTGACGCGGTGGCGCAGTGAAGCCCCCGTCCATTTTTACATCCCTCGCCGTTTTGATTGCAAAATTTTAAGCAATGTCTTCAGTCGAGTCGGCCGTCGGGAGTTTGTTATATTTCAATGAAATTCAGCTTTTACGGCTTACTCTGCTTCTGGCAATGTCTCGAGAGTAATATAGTTATGAACAATAACCGCAGGTTTGTCTTGCTCAAAATGATATTTTGCAGTGCCAAAGTGAGCCATAAAACTGTTGTTAACGACAAATCCTAGGTCTTCAGTAAAATATCTTAATAGTTACAGACTGCTTCGTGAACTAGTAGACTGGTTAAACCTCTAAAATGTTTTTTGAATTTATCATAAAATTATACATAGTTGAAATAGCACATTACAGATTTACTCCGTGTTAACAGATCGGAAATGATATGACATTTGTTAAAATATTGTTTCGAGACGTTAATGTGAAGATTTTTACTGGACCTTCCATTAAATATTTAAGTATTGCGATTTGCGATGTCACATTTTTTAAAGGAGCAAGAATTTGTCAGTGTTGTAAATATATAAAGAGGGTAGTTGAAGCTTTGTCGGAGGTGGTCAGCGCTTGAAGCAGACTGGAGATGTATGGCCACTATATATGTTTTCGGCCCGATTTGCAGGATTTTTCAATTGTAACCTTTGACTCGCGAGAGTGGGGTTAGTGAAGTGATACATTAATTACTATTACTTTTAATTGCTTTAAGTAAACTATTATTTTAACTGCTTTAAGTAAATTGCATTTTAGGATAGCGCGCTTGTTTCATTAGTTTATTTTTTGTTAAGTATTTTGTAAATTTTTAACACTTACTGTTTTTTTTTTACATTAGAGATGCCCAATAAACTCGATACCAATTCTCGATAATTTGGAATCGTTGATAGATTTTGGGTTAGTTTGAATCGATCTAGTTTTATACAATAATAAAATGATTCACATACAGCTTCCATAAGAGATGGAGAGATGATTCATAACGATTTTATGATAAATGTGTATGTAATTTTATCATGTGAAACTCCTCTTCAACTACGATCAGCATGCGTTTGTGATAACATCTTTCATAGTGTCCAGATCTTTTTTTAAATTAGATGGACCCCGTTTTTATTTTCAACAAGCACTTGTACGAATAATTGTGTTTGTCCACAATCTTTTAAACAACGGTACACTTCGAAGTTTGGGCAACAACTTAACAAACATTTATTTTAAATATTTTACTTGTAATTTGTTAAAATTCTTGTGGACAAACGATTAATTTGTACGTGTGAAATTAGTCGCAAGCGCATGCTAACCGAAGGCGTCGCGTCGTTCCCTTCATTTTACGATCATCGTACATTATAATAATTGTAAACATTATTTTTTAATGTTAAGTCGTCTAGAATAATTCACATGTTGGGATTACAATGGAAACATACCATTTTCATAAATGATTTACGACATTAAGGTAAACAGAATTTTTGATGTAAATTATATAATCTCAGTTACAGTCAACGATTCGTAAGAAAATAAATAGACTGTGCATTTTGATAATAACATCAAGTCTTATGATATACCATATATGATGGTCTGGAAAAATGGACCGATATAAAAAAAAAAAATACCAAGTCATAGTTCCTCATAGTACCTACTAATAGTAAATTTTGCATTTTTTTCTTTATAATATTTTTTTTATTAATGCAGTAAGTTAGTAAAGTACTCGCAATAGTTGGTGTAAATTGAATCGGAACCTGGTCAGAAAATGAAGGTGTTGATGATGAATTGATGAAGGTAGGTAGCCGGGCCGGTGTTTGCGTGTTTGGGAGAGCCGTGACTTCATTCTCCTGGCCAGGTTCCAGAAGGTTGATGTTTTATCAAGCACATGGTCAGCATTTCGTGAGTTTGAAGGCTTTAATTGTGTGAGGAATGTGCCTTGCTAAGTTCATGTACATTATTATGTATATTAGGTTTATACTCGAATTAGTTGCAAGACATATTTTTTGTGAAAAATGTCTACGATTAGATTAGCGCTGTTCTAGGTATTGTACATACACAGACAAGAAAAAGTTATGATATTAAAGATGTTTATGATATCTTATCTTCCACTAGGTGTTTAATTGTACATACATTTGTAACGGTAATGCTAAGGATATTATTACTTTGATCAATCTTTTTTACTAACGAGTTTTTATTTTCCTAGTAATTGTTTAGTTTTTTTTTTTTTAACTGGAGAGTTATGGATCCTCGAATGTTGTACCTGCATTTATTTTTTTTTTGTTATTCATATCTTGACATAAATAAATAAAGTTAATAAATGGTTTTAGTTATCCAAAACTGTAATCTGTTGCTTTGGTGATAATGACCAGTGTAATTAGACACATAAGAAACAGTCAGTAGTTAAATGTTTAATCGTAAGCAATGACAGCTTTATAAAAAAAAAAAGAAAAATCGGAGACAGGAAGTGAATATTTGAAACGTGTAGAGAGAGCACATTATTATAACGACTTTTATGACAAGGCACATTTCCACCACTGCCAAAATGGGAAGGAATTAATGATAATAAGTTTTAAGTTGAACTGTATATAGTTAAGGTCGGGTTATAAAATTATAGGTCCTGTTATATATAAAAGATTTCCTTTTATTCTTTGTGTAGTATCCGTATTGTAACATCTAGCTGTGTGGGGGGTGCGGTGGGTGGTCACACCCGGGCAGCGCGAACGCGCCGCTACAGAGAGTGCAGGGCGCAACATAGATTCCGCCTAATATTAATATTGCCCTCTGCAATCTTTGAAGCGGTGCTCTTATGTCTAAGGACCTTTGTACTTATGTAACTAAGTTTTTGGGATACTATTGTAACACTGAGATAGTTTTTTTTTTGGTTTTGTTCCTCTATGTGTATGGATACACTGATACATTGTATTGCATTGACTATACATATTAAACGCTTACGTCGGATCCGGACAGAGCTTGGGAACAGACGGCTAATTAATGTGATTTTTATACCTACTTTTTCGCTGTAATTTGGGATAAATAAAATCATTGTATTGTATAGTATAAGATTCTGTGATTATGTACCTGTGGGGTACGTTTGGGTTTCCACAGCCCTATCTGGTCTGACTTAAAAAAAAATACTTAATTGAGTTTTGATTTTTTAATCCACACAATGCCTAAACCACAGGAATTTCAATAAATAGTGAAGCTATTTATTTAGGTTTCTATGACTCAACCCCATTTTGAATCATTGAACGATTTCTGAATCACTTACCTAAATGTTTGATTCAACATATCACTGAGGAAAAATCCTCAAAATAAAAGAAACAGCTGATTAATCAGGTGATTATTTACATTCAATACTTAGGTACACTTTAGAACACTATATTAAATACTTGCAAAGTAATATTCAATACATGATAACACACACAGTCTGCATAATATAGGTACTTATCTGGTGAAAAAACAATCTGACAAAGTATTTTGGTCTAGACACCGGGGCCTTTGATAAGTCCATATTAAAAAAATCATGATGAAGTTAACCACGATAAAAGATTCTTAACTCTTTTATCTATAAAAAATTTGAATCCAGAAATGGCTTACGATTTTTTTTTATAACAAAGGCGGTTGGAAGGACAGTGTCGTCGAAAATCTGAGAAAAGATTTTACCAGGCAACATTCGCAAGAGAACCCTAGAATTAATACTGCAGTGTAGCTTCGTAAGTATCGTAATATCTTTTGGGAGCACCATTGAAAATAAGAAGGTAACTATAATATGAACAAGGTTCTTCTAAACACAGAACTGTATTAACTGATAAACGGCATAAGTACAGTACAGTTTCCAAATTTCAAAAGTCAACTGTCTTTAAGTAGGTACGAAGGACAGAATACTTAACATTAAATTAATTTTCTGTAGGTAAATCCAAGTGTGGAGTGATCAAATGAAAAATAAGCAAAGATAAACTTCCGATTACCACACCATCAAAAGTTTCTATACCAATTCAAAGTTGAAATGTAATGGATCACACGATTATCGCCACGGGAGGTGCCGGTGTCTGGTCAAACATACGGACATACCTACTTAACTGGAGATTAATTGAGGCGATGTACACATTCAATGCATTCTGTACTACACATAGTTTTATGCTATCATGCCCATTATTTCTTACATATTTTAAAACTAATTACTTTAAATGTTAGGTAGGAAAGTAGGTACATATTGCATTGTCATTCAGGTAGGAAACTACCTACTTACTAAGTTTAAACTTTACAGACCCTGTGGCAATCCCGCTAAATCCCCTGGATCGAAGCCAAGCCCAGGCAACCCAAAGTATTTAAAGGAATTACGGTTAATAAACCTCTGTTAAAACGGTTAAAACAGAACTGGAACTACTCCCGATAAATGACGATAATTATTTTGCTAAATGCCGTCACCGGCGATTGACGTCAAAGCCCTTACACCGACATTGTTGAACTGTAGGTTACCTATCACCAAACTGACTGTATAAACATACACTAGAAGAAAGTCCAGATTGAGCTATAAACCTAATAATACATTATTGCAACATGTTTTCAAAACAACCCGCTTGTATGTAGGTATATTGTCGTGTTCTCTCAATGCTGTTATTTATTAGAAGAAAGCATGTAGATAAATAATGTATAAATGGAAAGGTAAATAAACAATGCTATAACTATAAGTACTTTTCAAATGTAAATAGATATCTCTATAAATAACAATAATTATCACGTTGCTAGTAAATATTATTCCTTTGCCTCAAACGAAGCGGCGCGAGAAGTTCACAGATGTCAAAACAATAGTGAAGTTCGCGCGAGCCGTTGGAACGATGGCTCTTCGTGCAGTGATATCTTCAAAAGTTCCTTTGGTGATTATTTTAGGAGCTACGGGTACAGGGAAGACCAAGTTAGGTGTTGAATTAGCACAAAAGTTCGCGACGGAGATCATCAGTGCAGATTCTATGCAGGTTTGTTATTGAACTTTGTCGGATTATAACCTCAAAAATTTTGGCACAGAAGGAGTAATCATAGCACATGCACATCAGATAAGTATAAAATTGCATTTAGCTATGAAAGACCATCATACAAAACATGTGGAATAAATAAATTTCATGACCTGAGTCTTTTGCAATGAAATAAATCCTAACATAACCTCAAAGCAATGTTTAGGACATAGCTCTGTTTATGTCACTGATTCATTCCTTTTTTTTTTATTGGAAACAAACACGTAAATGCATGATGTTGAATCCGAGGGATTTATATATTTTTTAATATGATGTGGGGTATTTTATGACATAAAAATTGAAGCAAATTAAAATAAAATTGTTTCTTGTGTTTTTTATAAACTTGAGTATGTTAAAGGTAAAATTGTAATACTTCTTTATATTCTTCGTAAAGGACATACGATCATATATCTTCTAGATCTATCCAAGTGAAAAATACCTACACTTTGCAAGGTACACTGAAATCATGAACCATCAAGTTCTTTAAAATTTGTTTATTTTTTTTTTGTATTATTGAATTTGGGACTGGCGAAAAACACAAACCGTATTGAATGTACTATTATGCTCACATATTATGTACTACTTTCTTAATGACACTCATATGAAACTCAGCAACTAAGTTGTTGTATCTGTGTTCTCCCCGCAAGATCCATGCCAAGCAGAATTTACTTAAAAATTTCATCCTTATTAAGTATACCTGAAGTATTTCAGTTTCCTTTAATCATGTTGCTGAAGGCCCAAGTAAAGGTGTCTTTGGGTATCAGCAAGGCTAGAGTGAATAGGCTCTTACATCTTACAAACTAGTGCGCCTCACCATGAACAATTGCATCACTGCTTACCATCAGATGTTTCTTTCTTGGGATTTCAATCAAGAACCAGTTTACATTATTTAAAAAAAAGGAGAAGTTTAACCGGTTGAAAAAAATTGAGAGAAAATTTTTGAGAATTCCCCAATTCTCAAAAAATTTCTCACAATTTTTGTGGTAGATTTTTGTTAGTAAAATTATGTTCCTATATTTAAAAATAACTTTTTCTTATAAGTATTGGGTTATTAGCCTGTACTTATTCAATGTTAAATTGTTAACACCTTAACCAAGTAGAATCTTATTGGTTTTTTTTTAGGTGGGAAATCATCTAATGAAAATCCCACTTCTGTTCCTTCTTTGCCTTCGTTCCAGGGCCCTGGGGTGCTCTTTCGCATCAATTTTGCTTTGGCACACATTTAGTTCTTTAGTGCAGAAAAAAATCAGTATAGTCCATCCTAAGGTTGTCTGCTGCGAGACCACCATTGTATCCATAGATTTAAGTTTGTATAAAAGTTTTATTACTATTTGGGTGTACTAAAAAGTTTATTTCTATTCTTTTTTAAAAATGTATCATTTTAGTGCCATTGGTGTTAATCTTAGAAACCATTTACTTTGATGAGTTCTGTTGTATTGAACCAGATTGGTTGCTGTGAAAATACTTGGGGGAGACCTATGACTAGTAGTGTGTGTTTTGTCTGTAATAATAACATTTCAACACAATCAGCCTTATAATGTTCCCATATATCTTCTATATATATATTATACTAGCGGTCCCGGCAGACGTTGTTCTGCCCAAAAGCGGGATTTAGTAAAAAAAAAAAATTACCCTACTCTACCCTACTCGTTAAAAAGTACCCTATGTCCGTCTCCTGGTTCTAAGCTACCTCCCCACCAATTTTCAGCCAAATCGGTTCAGCCGTTCTTGAGTTATAAACAGTGTAACTAACACGACTTTCTTTTATATATATAGATATATAAAAGCGAAAAACAGCTCACTGATTAATCACGAAATCTCCGAATCTATAACACCTACAAACTTAAAATTTGGCAGGTAGGTTCCTTTATAGGGTGTAAACATCCGCTAAGGATTTACGAAACTCCACCCCTAAGGGGGTAAAACGGGGTTTGGAAGTTGGTATGGAGAAATCACTTTTACGCGGGCAAAGCTACTGGCAGAAGCTAGTATCTTATAATGTAAAATAAATTGTTGTATTGAAGACAATCTCTAGTTGGAAATATAATACTTATTAGATTCTACTAAACTAAACTAATGTAGTCAAGTGGAATCATGGTTGTTGATAACAGATTCCAATATTCTCATTGCTGGCTCAATTATTTACCAATTCCCAGATCAGAAAATATGAACAAATATATGGGAAAGAGAATTAAATGAAATTTAAGTTGATACATTATTAGATTTTCTATGCCATTTTTATGATATGGTTGGCATAGAGGCAGGTAAAGAAATAGCTGACCAATTAGATAACAGTCTAACTTTATACCGTTAATTATAGTTTTTTTTTTTTTAAATTTGCTTTCACAGTCTTTGTGCTTTTAGCCAGTGGCAAGTTTAGAAACTATTAAGTTTTCAGTCACTTCAACTTGGTTTGAGTTTCATTAGAACGAGGATGTAACATATTCTAATATAATTTGCAGTATTTGGCAGCAAATGTACCTATCGGGTTAGCCTTCTCGCTAAACTTCGCTGTGGAAGTCAATACCACAATAATTCTCGGCTCCATTTTACCAAAATCGAGCCCTTTACAATGATTCCGCACATTGTCCAGTTGTGTAGACACTTGAGATACAAAACTACACCAATTTTACATTACAATATCCACTAGGAATCAATTTGCAAATAATAAAAGCAACCTCTGAACTTCACTCGAAAAAATCCCGCCAAAACTCAAACCAATAAACCATCACCAAATATACGAAATCTAGCTTTTTTTTTTAATGTGCCACGGATACTAAGTCCTGTAAGCCAGCCAGTCTTCGTAATAAATACCTACCTAGTTCATTTGTTTACCATTAGAATATGAATGTAAACATCTACCTACTGTTTTTGTAGTATTTGGCAGCTAATGTATCAAGTCAAAATTCTCTGCAAACTTCGTTGAGATAGTCAACACTACAATAAAATTCTCAGCTCCATTTTACCGAGATCGCGCCTGTTCCAATGATTCCACATATTGTCCAGTTGCACAGACACTTGAGATACAAAACTACACCGAAGAAATCCCGCCAAAAACTCTCTTCGAATTTCTTTGGATAACTATACATTAGAGATGGACCAACATATCAGGAATGCGGTTTACGTACTTAGTCACATTTGTAGTCGGCGACTATTCACTGACGCGTCGGCCATTTGAGTGCCGACTATAATCTAGTCGGCAGGATTACGAAAAAAGACCAGTGAATGCAACAAGTGCACAAGAGAGCATGAAAGAACTGGCGTGTCTGTCAGTTTTAGGTTATCTGTAGAACTTACCGTTTTTCGAGGCGAGCGTGTTCCGTCATCGAACTCCACCTGCCCCCTAGCCCACCTCCCCCTAGCCAAGTTACAACCGCTTCGTTTCTTTTTTCGTCGATCGCCTCGTGTAGGCCACGCCATCGGCCACGGAACCGGTTGTAACTTGGCTAGAAGGGCAGGTGTGATAGTGGCCTAACGTGAGCCTATCAAAAGTTACAAAAAAAAAAATTACCGTTAGCATGAGTTGACTACTTATGGAAAGCCAATTTACCTATCATCAGGGTGGGAGCGACATTAACTTGTCAAAGCGATTCTTAATAGCCGCATTGTTTTTCTTCTCTGCCTAACCAAAATTGATATGGCGCATAATGTAATGTTTATCTACCCAAAAATGCGAGACAAAATCGTTCTATTACCAACTCGAAACAACCCCTAACCTCATGCTAATAGAATATGCAATTTTGAAAAGGGAACACTGCGCGTCTTTGGAAACAATTCGTTTTTTTTTCATATTCTGAAACTGAACATTCAGCCTAAGACGACCCACTGACCCATACCCTTTTTCAATTGTAAATTTAACACTTGGAAGTCGGTGTTTCTTTAATTTTGTCTCTTCGTTATCACCGACTGCCGAAATAAAGTTTATTTTGCACTTTTTAGTGTTTTTTTACATTGAAGTCAATGTATTTTTTTTTTGTAAAATGTTTTTTATTTTACACTTTTTAGTTGCGGTACCACAACTAAAAAGTACCCCTCAGTCAAACTTAAAGTATGCAAGTTCTATAGTAAGGTACTTATATTAAAAGTTTTAAAACATTGCATTACAATTCCAATAAGGCAAGCTACGGCTAGGATACATTGTTTTATTACGGAGTTCGGAGAGAATAAAATAAAAAAAAAATCAAAATCGGTCCACAATTGACCCAGAAATCGGTGACTATACATACAACAAAAAAATATATGCCGAACTTAGAACATCCTTCTTTTTGAAGTCGGCAAAAAAAAAGAAAACAATAATAAAAGTATTTCGTGTGACTGTAAAGTTGATTCAAAATTGCATGTAATTATTTCGGTTTATTTTTTTGTTGTGGCTCCACAAACTTATTTCGGTTCAGTTATGCTAGCTTAGAACAAATGGCAGAGTAAAAAAAGTCAGTCGAACAATGGGACGTAGCCTGTGAATCATTCAGCGGTCACTATCCTCCTGTTATAATGTTGCTATTAATAAATAAAAAAAAATTGATTTGTGGACAGATGTGGAATTGTTTGCCTGAGGCTGTATTAATTTGCAAATGGTCGATTGATGGCAGCCGGACGCTTAAAATTTAGTTAGCGGTTGGCAACACTGCAGATTTATTTTTCTTTTTTACCTGACTGAAGTAGCTTTTAAATAAATAAATAAACATCCGGAATCTTATTGGCCAAATTTTTGAAGGGTTTCGGTTAATTCTGAATTAGAATTTTAGGAAAGCCAATTATAATCACGTAATATCTTTATTGAAGGAAACTGCCTTTCTATGATAGTAAATAAAAAAACATATTCATTGAAATCTTCGGCTAAAAAAATAGTTACCTAATACAATAGAATAATTTTGTATTTTAAAAAGTCCTATTACGGAACAGAAGCAGAACTTTTTACAACTTGGTATGAAAATGTTGAAATTTACTATTAGGTTTATAAGTACTGTGGTATCGAAAGAGATCGCATGAGTTTAAGTTAACGAACTGGCATGTTAAATGTACTTCTAAGGATTTTGTATGTTCTAGAATAGGTTTGAAAATTGATTAGAACAAAATAATGTCTAGTTTTGTCAGTCCGGACGCAACCGTTGTAATGTGATGTTATAATATTGAAATCCAGTAAAAATAGTCAATCAAGATAAAAGTTTTATTTCAAGTAGTAATAAAGATCCTAGTAATCTAGTAAAAAGAGAGAATGGTCTCATTTTCTGGATGCGACAGAATTGTCCTGTCCTTGTTTTCTGGAAAAGATGTGAAGAGTATAATATAATAATATTCCACAACTATCACACAACGCCGTCTATTCCCAAGCTAAGCAGAGCTTGTGTTATGGGTAGTACCCATAAATACACATAAACATACTTATATATTTCTAAATACATATATACATAGATAAATTACACCCAGACACAGAACAATTAATGATCGTGCTCATCACACAAACATTTGTCCTGGGTGGGAATCGAACCCACGACCTCCGGCATAGCAGTCAGGGCCACTAACCACTAGACCAACAGGCCAGTCAAAAAAGAGTGTTGTCCTATACGTATGATGTTGTTTAAGGGCATTTACGTAGAGCTGTCAGCAGAACCGTAGGAGCCCATAAGGGCCTTTCTGCAAAGGAAACCCGTGGTCCTAGAACGTTAAGGGTAACTGAAGGACATAGAAAAAGTCTGGCACGCCCTCTCGTTCAACCATAGAGCGGGAGAAATCATTAGATAATTTCTCACCTCAAAAAAGGGCATTTACGAAATTGCATTTAAGGGGTAGATATCTTTGATGATAAATCCACAATCACGTCTAAACGGCTAGTCCGTATGTTTTGAAAAAAATGTATGTTAAACTAGACTATTTACCTAATAATTTAATATTTTCATTTTTTTCATAGAACTTGGTGAGATTTATTTTCAAAGTCATGTCTAACACAGACAAAAAAGCGAAGATGAGGGAAAAACCATTGGGTGTATTTTTATGAAACTTTCACAAACTAAAAGATATTTTTTATACCAATCTTTTGATACACGGTTTTTATTCTTATTGTGTTTAATAAAAGAAGGAGCCAAAACTATCAGTTTTCTAAAACGAAGTATTACTGTTGTTGACCAAATCATTCACCAATCAATTAATCTAACCCTTTGAATGCCACTTCAAAGAAGCAAAATCGCGCTCAGCGCCAAGCTACGACTTCATAGCGTTTGTTTTTTTGATCTTGTGGGCTCGCTGGACTCATTTTGTTAAGCCAAAAAATCAATATTTGCAAAATAAATGTCTTGTCTCGTCTCGTCTTGTCTTGTCTTGTCTTGTCATGTATGCATGACTTTGGCGGTTAAATGGTTGAAATATTAAAACAGTACCTTCATTGTAATCTCTGCAGAAGCCGATTAAAAAAAAGAAAAAAATTAAAGAGAAATAAAGTTTTCTTACTTCAGGAAGAAAAGGAACGAAGATACAAATCTGCAGTACCCAGTACCCTTGTAAGTTTTAAGATAAAACCTAAACCAGAAGATATGTCGCGTAACATCTATTTTTACTCCCCCATTTTAATTTCAGGCTTCATTAACTCATAAACTTGTTAAATTATCGCTAAAGCTCCTCTGTAGCCGACAATTTCGTTTTCTAAGAATTTCTTAATGTCTTTTCTCTTTAATCGCTAATTGTTATAGAACATTGGGTTTAATTAAACACGGAATCAAATCATATAAGATTTAATACGTTTGCAATGATTTTTTGGTGAAGGTATCTAATCATCATCATCATTTCAGCCGATAGACGACCACAGCTGGACATAGGTTTCCCCCAAATGTCGCCACAATGAATGGTCCTGTGCGTCTCGCATACCTTTACCAGGTCATCGGTACACCTTGTAGGGGGCGTTCCAACACTACGTTCTCTGGTACGCGGCCGCCACTTCAGAACCTATCGGCCCCAATGGCCATCTGTTCTGCGAGCAATGTGCCCTGCCCATTGCCACTTAAGTTTGGTGATTCTTCGTGCTATGTCGGTAACCTTGGTTCTCCTGCGAATATCTTCATTTCTGATTCGATCACGCAACATAGCCCTTTCTACTATCGACATAGCCCCAACTAGACACCATACAGACACCAGAGTCGCTACACCACACTGAGACAGTATCAAAATGGACATTAAGTGCACGCGTTCGAGTTGGTTGCGCAACCAAACTGACACCAGGTGAATAACTCCCTATAAAGCTGTATACATAGCCCTAATAGTACAAAAAGTCATATGTTTTCAACATATCATATACCCATTTGACTATCACAAAAAACCCCGACATAAACTTAGATCAAAATCTACTATGCTAGCTCCTTAGACATATGGTTATATCGCTAAGGAGTCAGCCATATAACAAACGGGTCCTCTTTTCCAATAATGTTCATTAGTCCACAAAGACCGCATGCATATTCCCATTAAATACCTAAATTATGATAAATGAGCCCTATCTGATAAGAGTGGGTTTGATCACAATGGGTCAATGGGCTTGAATGAGAATCGACCTGAGGCGAACAATCTGCACCCTCCATTTGGGCCATTGTGACCCCTGCATTCATACCGCAGCCGTTTTATTCCTGGGTTTAATAACGATCCAATGTAATTCGAATTTATTTTATGGGAAGTAATTAACAGTTTTACGTATGGTGCAGCTGAAAATGTAGTACAAGAAAAGTCTGCAGTAGGCTTAAGGATTTTAATTTGCTGTTGAATTAAATAAAATTCTTAATCAGTTTTCACAAAAGACGAGAGATTACGAACAAAGTTATAAAGTTGACCACGTTTTTCAAATTGTTGTCACTGATTTTCAGTAGTGATGCAACGGAAGTGTCCTAACGGAAGCGGAAACGGAAACAGATGTCAAAAGTAAATCTTTGCGGATGCGGAAGCGGAAACGGAAGCGGAAGTGTTAATGATGAATGAAGAACAACACCCCTCTTTTCCGTCGGGGGTTAAAAAGCACAATTTTGTTTTTTTAAAACAACGTAATCACGTCTAGAGGCGCGGTGATGCGCAGAATGAATCAAAAAAATATAATAATAAAGAAACTTGTTGCGACCCGTTTGTGTATCAGCCCTGTCCCTCTTCCGATGTGTCCAGTCGTCCAAACGCCCCCAACCCCTGCGCTCCGCGCTGTATTCATCCGTTTAGAGTTCTGTTATAAGTTTTGCGGAAGTAGAAGCGGAAACGGAAGTGAAAAAGCTTGCGGAACTGGTGCAGAAGCGGAAGCGGAAGCAGAGTTCTGTTGCAACACTAATTTTTAGTAGACTGTAAGTATGTAGAACTGAAAATCAGTGACAAGAATTTGCGCTTTTATTTCATAGATGTAAGGGTGATTTTCACAGCTGCAAGTTTGATGATGAAGCAGGAAAATTGAAAAATGCTGTAAAGTTTGTCATGTTTTTCAGCTTGCGTACAGTCAACCGAATATCATTGGTAAACATCACACTAGCACTGCTCGTCAGTGACAGGCAGTACTTATCGCATCGTCTCAAAATGGTGGTAGGCAAGCCACTTCAATCATGGAATTCGCTCCTTTTCACACTAACATAAATACCAAATATTATTTTCAGAAATCAGATTTGTTGTCAGTTATAAGTTATAACCTTTTTAACCCACTCCTGTTCCTTCGTTGCCTTCGTCCCAGGGCCCCGGGTTTCGTTTTCACACTACCCATGGGCCCAGTAGGTTTCGACCCTGCTGGGCCCCTACGATTTGCTGACATCTTCCTGAGGCGCGCGTGGAAGAATACGCGCCGTCAACGACTTGGGCTCGTTCCGGACGGTTACCGGACGGTCGGACGGCGGGCTATAAGTTATAAACTAGGGGTTTTAAAGTCAACTCAAGTGTCTATCGTCGATTACATCAGGTAACAGTAGTCACCGACAAGCCTATAAAAATTGAACAAAACCGGCCAAGTGCGAGTTGGACTCGCGCACGGAGGGTTCCGTAGCATTTGTAGCAAAAAAAAAAAGGGAAAAAAATCACGTTAATTGTTGTATGGGAGACCCACTTAAATATTTATTTTATTCTGTTTTTAGTGTTTGTTATTATAGCGGTAACAGAAATGCATCATCTGTGATTTCAACTGTCTGGCTATCACGGTTCATGGGATAAAGCCTGGTGACAGACAGACGGACAGTGGAATTTTAGACCCCTAAAAAACTTACTCTTCGGCATCACACCTCAGGGTTGACTATCCAGAAGTCAGAGTCTTCGAAAAATGGCTTAATTTGGTTGCCAGTACCAGTTAACACCACGGAAGACGCAGGATGAGTGACCCCAGATAATATCAATAATTATCAATTAGATAATAATATTCCGATGCAGAATTCGGCGAGTCACGCTGATAGCTCAAGACGTTTGCAACTAAACAAGTTACTATACAAAAGATATTCAAAGAATCTTGCTATAATGCAATTTCAAAGTTGCAATTCACATGAAAGCGGTTTCAAGGTGCGATCCCTACTGATGGTAAGCAGTGATGGTGAATCGCACTAGTTTATTGAGAGCCTATTCACTCTAGGCTTAAAGACACCTAAATTATAATCAGACGGGACGACCGCTGCAGGCAAATTGTCCCAATCCTTCGATATACGCGGTATAAATGCCTACTCATTAGAGGCTATCTACAGCCATAGAGATTCTACGATATATCTTGTATGTGGCATTTGAGAAGAAATCATCTACGAGATATCTCGTAGCTGGTATTTAATATGTCTTTTGTAGATCTTTGACAGTCGAAGCCAGGAAATCTGGTACCAGTCGGGTCATAGGGGTATCATTATTTAGCTGCATCCGGTTAGATTAGTAATCCGGCTAAAAATTTAAATAGGTACTTATATTAGCGTTCTTCTTTCCTACCATGTGTAACGTTACTATGCCCGAGATGGTCCTTAATGGTTTCCATTTTTTATTATTTGTCACCTGACATGTACAGTCAGGGGTCAAAACTGCAGTTCCACCTTACCAATGCTAAAATGTCTAAAATTTCTTTGTAGAAGAGGGTCAATTGCTCATGACTGATTTAATTGGTAGCATAGAATATAAAGTATTTAATAAAATAGTTGTGGACTATTGAACTTCTACAACAAAGAAATTTTAGACACTAGCATTGGTAGAGTGCAACTGCACTTTTGAATTTGAAATTTGACTAGAACCGATATATATTATATTTGGAAAAGGTTGGGTACAGGCAGCTTGATGGACTCGTATGAACTCGATCGTATTTTTTTCCCGGTTAGTAGTTTACGAATAGGATCTATCCGTATCACAATCTCAAGACGTATGTATGTCCTAAGATTTGTAGGTGCAAGTGAGGACTGCCCGCATAGCACTAGCTCTCAGGTTTATACGCCAAGTTATGTAACCAGACCATGTCGTTTAGCCTTCGGTCAGGTCGCTGGCACATAGTATATGCAAAGATTTCGGATTTTTGTTCATTGAGTTATGACTTGATTGGGTAACCTTGGTACGGGTCGATGGCATTATATTATATGTAAAGATTACAGATGATAATTTTTTTATATTTTTTTTGTAAGGTATATAAACTATTGCTTGACTGCGATCCCACCTGACAATCGTTGATGGTGAAACGCATTTATCATAAGATTTTCCGATTCAGAGCTAAGAATTTTCGTAAAAATGTTATTGCTTTTAATAAGGAAATTCCTAATATTACGATGATATTTTATATATAGGTCGATCCATGGAAACTTCTTTTATTGATGGCAAAATTTCGGTTTTTAACATACTGGTTGAAAGACTCGATAATATTTGATGGTCAATTTTGTTAAGAATATCTATTTAAATATATTGTAGTATAATGTTCAGAATATGAAGCTGAAGAGTTTGTTTGTTTGAATGCTCTAATCTCAGGAACTACTTGTTCGAATTGAAAAAAATGTTTTAGTATTGGATTGTCTATTTATTCAGCAAGAAGATATCATCACGCTGCGACCCACGGAGTCGTAAATAAAACCTTTGTACAACCGAAAGAGATTGAAAGAAAGAAAGAAAAATATTTTTTGGTTTGCTAGTTTTTTAAATGTTACCTACTTTGATACACATACTTATCTTTTTTCTTCAATACCTCTGTGTGCTATGTTATTATTCCGATCAATCACAAAAATCCTAAACCATTTTTTGTCCAGGAAATCCCTATCCATTCTGGATTGCCTGGAAGAAATCGACGAGTGCGATAAGGCCGCTAATTGTATGTTTTTTATTTTTATATTTTATAAGGTTTAAATTTGTAAATTTGTAATCTTTGAATGCAATAAATTATATATAAATAAAAATCACAGGTGTGTTGGAAGATACCTCATTACCTACAACTCCTTTTTTTTCGGTTCGATGGTAAACTCGTCAAATTGTTTTGGGCCCAGGTGGCTACATTAATAGCAGCATCGGTAGCAGTCACCAAATCCTGTTCTCCTGTTCAAAACATGAGCCACATATTAGAATGCCCCAAGTGCCCATACACCTGCACTTTGGAGGATTTGAGAGTGCTTCCCACAACTAATAGTATTTTATAAGAATTTAAAACAAAGAAAATGAATAACATAAGATTACCTACACTCGATTCATGGTGTATCACTAACACGTTCCTCAAATTCGAGGACAATAACTTCGTGAGACAATGTTTAAACAACGGTGGATTACTTACCAATTTACGTCTAGGTACAAAGTTGTCATATTAGCGCTATGTCGCCACTTTTGTGTAACTATAGTGGTCAAACTTTTTAAGGCCCTAGCTCCCGAGCAGTGCCATAAAACGGTGACTTTCTACTTTCAACCGTAATCCTCGGTAACGGCTAGTTAAATATCATCATCATCATCAATTCAGCCAAAAGATGTGGCCACAATGAACGGTCCTGTGCGTCGCGCATCCATCGGATTCCCGCGACCCTCACCAGGTCATCGGTCCACTTTGTGGGAGGCCTTCCAACGCTGCGTCTTCCGGTACGTGGTCGCCATTCCAGAACCTTTCATCCCCATTCCAGATTCTTTCATCCCCATCGACCATATGTTCTGCGAGCAATGTGCCCTGCCCACTGCCACTTAAGCCTAGGTCAATAGGTTTGAAAAAAATCTATATATATAAAAGGAGAAACTGACTGACATATCAACGCACAGCCGAAACTACTGGGACTAGGAACGTGAAATTTTGCACAAGGCTTTCTTTCATAACGTAGGTGAGCACTTAGAGTGTATTTCCCAATATTCACCCCCAAAGGAGATGAAACGGGGGTTCAAAGTTTGTATGAAAAAACCTACTTTGACGCGGCCGAAGCCGCTGGCAGAAGCTTGTAAAAATACAACAAAAGAAAATTACGGACAAGTGACACTAGTGACAGCGGCTAAACGCGATTATGCGAGCCAAATGTTAAAACGCGATTAGTTTTATTGGTGAATTCCGCCCTAAGAGCTCTAGCCTTAAAGACCCCTAAATTATAATCGGACGGGAAGACCGCAGCAGACAAATTGTTCCAGTCCTTCGATTTACGCGGTATAAACGACGAAGCGAAACGCTTATTCAGTTTTAAAACAACATTGTATTACCAGATCATATCTAAGTTCACTAACTCATTTGGCTTCAGCATTCTTATTATTTCAATTATACCCATCTAATTTGAAACCGACATAATTTAAAGTGAAGATATTTGCAGTTTTTTGCAACAAAAGTGATTATTTTTAATAAGGGTTCGCCGTAATCCGGGGATTATCATCATTTGCACGCATTCTGCTCTCCCCCCATGACACTTAGAATTAAAAACCTGGTTTAAGTGTCCGGAAATATTTATGGATCTAATTAAAATTTCTTTGCTATATTATTTGTCTTGGTTAATGAAGACCGCATTGAATGACTTCAATATAGTGTTATTGGAATCGCAATATTTTCTATTAATCATCATCATTTCAGACAAAAGCCGTATACTGTTGGGCATAGGTCTCCTGCAAGTGTACCGGGATTTAAGAATTAGAACTAAATTATTATATTCAAGAATTCTGTTTTAGAGTTGCGTATTAAAACTCTTACTGACTAAAACTACCCCGGTGTTCTCTCCCGCCATCCATGATCCCCGAAATATTCCAACCTCTGCACCCATATCGCAATCTATTATTAATTGAGTATTTACCTTATTTTTGTACAATGTTTTATACTAAACAACAAATAACACTAAATAGAAATCTTTTTCTGAAAACAGCTTCAAAACTGGTTGTTAAATGAAGCAGCAATTAGCGTTCCAATTATTGGTTCGAGGAAGAGTGGGGGCGTGGTGGGAATATCTCGCTGTCTCTTTTGTACACACGTAACCTAATGGTGGTGACGTCAGATTTCAGTAAGTGCATCCTTTTACTGTTATTTGACAGTTCACAGACACTTCTAATAGATTTGAAAGGTGTCTAACTTGATTAATATTGAACGAATTTGAATATTTTTTTTTACGATTTTGAATAATGTTACTTTTTTGTACAAACAATAAAAAAAAAATTGAGTCAAGTACTCAATTAGTCCAGAGGCTTGGTTTACGGTAGAATTATTTTAAGCAACTTCAGGAGTGATCTCACTGATTTGTCAATGGTATTTTTAGGTCATATCGATCTCAATTCACATAATTTGGCAGCCGCAAGAGTTCTAACAAAAGGGTTCTGTGCTAATTATTTTATGGCAGCCACACCAATTTCAACAATTAACGATCTCATTTGAACTAGATCAACGGAAAGTGAAAATTCTTGTATGTTTCGTGTAATTTATTTTCTGGGCGATTAATAGAATGAATCAGAGTTACGTTTATACAACGAGTTTTAATATTCGACTCAAGGACAACGGTTTTATGGCGAATCTAATCGTGGAAACAATTTAACAGTCGAATTATTATTAGATCCTTCTATAACTGCTTTGAAAGACAATTCTGCTGACTACAGCGTAGTAAAAGCAGGTTGACTGATAGAAATTGTCTAAGGCTTTAAATTCGCATAAAAAAACTTTCCTAGCACGGTCATGGTTCGTTCCAAACACAAACTGAAATGACATAACATCCGTCTTTAACCCAATTCCGAAACGCAAACAAAAACATCAAACATTTTGTAGAACCGTTCACACCTTCCCTTAGTTTGAGACAAGTTACATCTGCGAATTCGCCACATACACATAATTTTCGGCAAGACGTTCGCCCGTTCGTGTTTGCATTCCGCACAAAGTTCGACGTCTCGTTCAAGGCCACTGTCGAGGTATTTTCCGCCACCCTGCGGTGCCTCCATAGACCTACCAAGTTAGGAACTGACCATTTGGGCGGATCCTGCGAAATCTTAAGACCTTTTTGGGCGCATAGATCATACTCTTGTAGGAGAAAAGAGCTGAAAGGCTGCAAAAAAAGCAATACAAAAAATTGCACCGGAATTATGCAATATCAGACATATTCTATTTATGAACTTTAAATGTTTACACTGACGTCAAAGACAATTACGTTTATGCTAAAAATCCTGTACCTAAAAATACTATAGATAACACTAGATAGATACACACAGCGAAAGTTCTGAATTTTGGGGCGGTTCCAATAAAACACTGAAACATTCCTTAAATCGGAGCCACCCTCAATCTCCTCCAGTCTTCCAGACAGCCGTAATATGTACGATGTGTATCTCAACATAGTTTATGTTGCGTTGTTCGTTCGCATTAAATAACCTGCGTAGCGTACTCCCAAGGTATTCTATTTTTGATGTTGTATTTTGACCCGTTTTCGAGTTTGTACTACATACGGATAGTATACATATCACATTGCAAATAGATTTTCTGAGAGGATCTTTGCGAAGGTTTTAGTTTATGATATACGAAGTTGTGACAATCATATAAACACACGTTATCGTAGACATATGTGGTTTGCCAACGTGCCTCCAAGCGGCCTTGGGAGGTTTAATGCGTATGGGTACCTTGGAAGGTGTTGACCTTCGTATCCACTCGGGCTTTTTATGAATGACCGTGTCTCGATACGAACGTTTTTCTCAGTGTTCTTTAATAAAATTCTATTTATTAGGCGTGTCATTTTAATTGCCCTTTTTGCTCGCACGTGATTTCCGCTTCGGTTACATAACCGTTTTCATCACGAAAGCTAAGTAAGGAAAAATTTCGTTTTCCAGAAGGTGCTTTAATTCTAATATAAAATTAATTAAGTAGTTCTGATTACTGAAACGAATTAAAATATACCTGCCATTCCATCGTGTCCACGGAATCAACGTACCAAGATTTTTAATACATCCAAATTCTTTCTAGTCTCTTGAAAGTCACTCCCAAATTACGTTATTATTAGGTTTTCTATATATTTAATTTTTTGGACCAAGAAAAACCCGTAGAAAGAATAACGAAACAAAAAAAAAAGTTTAGGAATAAACTCGATCTAAAAATATACATTGAAGAAAAATTCAGGATGGAAGAGACTAAGAAAACAGCTGTTCGAGCAATAAAATCTGTTCTTATGAACCTATTGAAGCGCCATTGCGGACATTTTTTACGAGCTTACGTTATTTAATTTTAACTTTTTCGACGCCACAGCTTGAATCCTTAACCTTATAAATGCAAATGAACAGTCACTTCAATCTGCGTAGAATTTTAGGAGAGCAGCGTAGAACTGCTTTGCCGTACCGTTCGTACTGAGTTTCGTCGTGACATCATGCGTACGCCCATGCTTAGCTGATCCAGTCTCGTGATTCATCTCATCTGTGTATTCAATGTACTGCACTTAGCAATTATATTTATGAAAAGTAACAGCTGTAGTGTGAATTACAATGATTGGACATGATTCATCGTGACCATGACTATAATAGAAAAAAGTAGACATTTGTTTAAATGCAAATGGGATTCAGATGTCGCGTTTTCATTTGTGAATTATAGAAGTGTCGATTGGGTATAATTTTTTGATTAGCCCGCTTGTTTGACTTTATGATTTATCATTCGTTTGAACTTGGGGAATTGGAAACGATGGAGATTCTTTACGTGTCTTTTTTGTCATCGGTGATCAATTTAATCAATGTGACGTGTGCTGCAAGTTACGTTGCTTTTGAGTCCGGGCGCCTGTTCTATTTTGATTTCATCATCTTTCTGCCCTGATCCTAATTTCTTTTGGGATCGAGGCAGAAAGTTTCTTTTTCCATATGTCTGTACTTGCCGTCACTTCAATAGTCACGTTCTTCCTTGCCATAATATCTTAATCCTCACAATCTATCCATCGTTTCGCCCTGGGTGAAGCGAGGAGTATCAGACTTTTACTGACAAAAACCTACTTCAGTTACACTTTGCGTTCAATGGCCACGGTCAATCCCACAGCAACATCACCATCCTTAGATTGTCTTTAATGAAGGAATAGGTACCTATTCACTTTTGTTGTCTTCTTTTATTATTATTATTACTCACCCGTGTTGTGTTACTGCTGGGCAAAGACCGCCGTCTATTCCTTCCAATGATCCCTTCGTTTTCTTTTCATTTTTCAAACTAACGGTGAGTCCGTTGATAGTCTATAAATCGTAGTTCATTCTTGTTAGATATATTTATCCACTTCAAATATTAACTTAAACAATGAACTGATCAGACATCAGTGAGTTTATATCTATTTGAGTCTTGAATAAACTTTCAATGTTTGTACTGTCTGGTTATAATTGTACATTGGCCAAGAGTGGACAATTGTGATCTGTGCCAAACTCGCCTTTGTCCAAAAACGAGGGAATGACTTCTTTGTCATTTTATACATTTCTATTATTAGTTAGTAATGTTTGTAAACATTCTGGATTACCAGATATTACGCGTCTTTTTTCAATAATATAAACTAGTGCTTGACTTCGATCTCGTCTGATAGTGAGCAGTGATGCAGTCGTTGATGGTGAAGCGCACTAGTTTATTAAGACCCTATTCACTCTAGCCTTGAAGACACCTAAATTATAAACGGACGGGAAGAAAGCAGTACGCAAATTGTTCCACTCCTTCGATGTACGCGGTATAAACGACGCGGCGAAACGCTTAGTCCTGACCATAGAGGTGTTAACAATGTAAGGGTGGATACTTGCCGTACGTCGGGTTGTCCGATGGTAGAAAGGTAATTTCGGATTCAAGTCATGTAATTCCCGCGCACACTCTCCAAAATGCATCCTGTAAAATACCCTACGCTTGTGCTCCAGGCTTTAGAAATTACAGTGAACCTGTCATAATACAAAAAATAAAATAATTTTCATTTCAAATGTTCCTTTTCCTTAAAGGCTTGTCCAGCTGCAAGGCCTTCAAAAAGTGCATTAGGTCAAGATTGCGTTTTTTTTCTTCATCATTATATTTCTGTTAGTCGATAGTTAAAAAAATTGCAGCTCTATCATAAACCCAGGTGCCTCTTGCTTCTGACAGTCTATTTTACCTGTTTAAATACAATATACAACGAATGCAACAATGTTGGAATTTGGTTTTTGGAGTTCCTCGCCTGGAGTCTCCATGAGGGAAAGTCTGCTCGCCGGAATGTTCCTTTAACTTTTTGTTATACTAAACATCAAAGATGCAACAAAATCTAATACTTTAAACAATGTTACTTTAAACATTATAACATTAAATATCTCCTTAGTTTCTGAACCTGGTCATGAACTGCGGGCCGGAAAATTGAAAGACTGAAAGCTAGACTCATAGTTTGTTTTTTTTTCTACATTTGACTTTTTTTTATTGTCGTTTGTTTGTTTTTGGTGATAAAATAAAATAAATAAATAAATCATAATAAATTGAAAATCAAGCCATGTAAGTAAATCTAGAAAACTGTTGGCATCCGAAAGAGGCAAGCTGACACGACTCGACTTGCTAATTATATGGCAGCACGTGACTTAAGTAGACAGAAAAATTATTTAATACCATACAGCCTGTGTTCAATGTGGAATGTTCTATTTTTGTTGTTTTTCGTATCTTTGAACTTTCATATCGAAGGCGTCTATATCTTTATATTAATGAAAAAAAAATATTAAGATTTTTTTATCATCCAATTACTTCTCCCGCTCTTGGTGTAGCGAAAGGGCGTGTAAGATTTTTACTGACTAAAACTGCGTGCTGCTTTCTTCAGTTGCCCTTTGCGTTTTAGGACTACGATTCGAGCTTCCTTTTCAGAAATTCCCCATGGTCCTTGTGGGCACCGGCCCTGCTGGACCTCTACGGTTTCTTGATATCTCTGAGGAACGCGTGGATAACTACGCGCTGTTGACGACTGGGCTTGTTCGATTACTGGATGGCGAGCTACCCATTGCTCAACGTCCGCAAATATTTACAATTTTTAGAATTTTTCCTATACTTGTGCTATGAGACCTTGCTTCATGCTAAATTTCAGGATTCTAGGTCAACGGGACGTACCCTCTGAATTTTGATTCCTTATAGAGTGTCGAAATATACGTTTTTTGGGATATCGCGCTTTTTGCTATATGCGATACGGTCCGTATCTTTTTTTTCGTTAACTTAGAAGTTTGGCTTTTTCACAGCTTCAAGGGACCGCAGACCCAACTCGGTACCTCCATGCGTTCCTGAGATAAAGGGTCTTGACAGACAGACAGACAGACGAGGTTTTAATTTCAACTCGGTACCTCCACGCGTTCCCGAGATAAAGGGTCTTGACAGACAGACAGACGAACGGACAACAAAGTGATCCTATAAGAGTTCCGTTTTTTTCCTTTTGAGGCACGGAACCCTAAAAAGAAAACAGTTTTTGTTGGTTCATATATTTGTAAAGGGTAACCTCGGGAAGTATTGTTAGTCTTATAACGTATTCATCCAAATATTTCACTGATAGGAAGCCAAGTTTATCGTCGAGAGTCAAAGAAAACTGTATATATATTTTTTTCATCCTGGAAAAATATACACTTATATTGGGATAGGTCACTAAAGTGGAGCACCATCGTCCATCACATTATTCACTTTCTATCAAGTAAGATAAAGGTAAAGCGTGAGCTTATCAATAATTACTACTAAGAGCGGAATTCACCAATAAAACTAATTGCGTTTTAACGTTTGGCTCGTATAATCGCGTTTAGCCGCTGTTACTAGTGTCACTTGTCTGTATTTTTCTTTTGTTGTATTTTTACAAGTGACACTAGTGACAGCGGCTAAACGCGATTATGCGAGCCAAACGTTAAAACGCGATTAGTTTCATTGGTGAATTCCGCCCTTACTTAACAAAAAACTACAAAATTAGTAACAAATATTGGCCATTACAAATCGCTAGCGCGATTTTACTAAATGTTCTGAGGTTGGCAATGGGTCGTTGAGTGCTTTGATATGCCTATTGCCAACCAATTTGGTATACCTTTGAATTGCAGATTGAATTGCAAATAGCTTAATTTTACGAGTCGCTGAATAACTCCAAGTTTTCATTTCTAGCTCTTAGCTTGTTTGATGTTATTCTTGGTTAATAATTCTACCTAAATTTTTACTAAATTCTTTATATTTAAATTCATCACATATAAATTCTGTAATATATTTCCTTTGATTCGCATCTATAAAATGTCAAAGAATATTTAAGTTTAACTTAATATGTACTTAAGTGTCAAGTTATTCTTTTTTTACGAGTGAATTCTAATTGATTTGAATTAGTTCTTGTTTTTATTTTTACTATTTTATTATTAGTTAAATGGCTTGTTGCCACCCCAAGATCTTATATTTTAGATGGTTAATATAACAGCCCGAACTACGTCAAATCTTGGGTTTTACCAATAAATCTTAAGATTTACCGACATGAGTTGGTAAATGTAAGTATTAATAAAAAAATGAACTATTTTTCGGACTTGTACCATTAGAAACTGGTACATGCTAGGCTTTACCAGCGTTGTTTGGTAAATGTTAAATAGCAACGTTATGGTTAATACCTCGATACAAAGCAATCCGACCCGAATAGGTTTGGTTAGAAGTAATCGAAGAAAAAAAGTAGCGTAAATCTATCCAAGTCGTGGTTATTTTTTTTTTTTAACCACTTTGACATATCTGTTTATCGACATTTACAGTGTAGCCTATCATACTCGGCCTTGGGAACACATTCATAATGCGTACAGCTAAGTAGAGGAATTCCCTGCAGGAGTCGTGTGTTCCCAACAGCTCGTAAGTCGGGGCCCGTTTCACTCGGCCACCACTGCTCACTGCATTTACAGTGTATTTGAAATAAATCTTAAAATTTACCAAGTGGATGGTGATAAGTACTCGAAATGAACGATTTTTTTTTTGTCATTCATTATGCGTACATCTAAGGAGTGGAATACCCTGCCGGAGTTTGTTACCTGATAGCTATAACCTACGGGTCTTTAAGTCAAGAGAGAATAGGTTACTTCTAGGCAAGCGTGCTCCATCGTCGGCCACATCACCGTTTACCAACAGATGAGATAGTGGTCACACGCAAGCCTACACATAATAAAAAAAAACTAAAGCGGGATTAACTACGTTAGGCCGACGCAAACGTGTACCACGCCTGATTTGTACGGAAAGTCGCATCGCGTGGCGTGGATCTAGTGTAGCTCTACAAGTCTAGTTTCCATATAAAATGTAGGTATGGAGACCGACGCGCCTAGATATGTGTGTGGCACATGTGTAAGCAGTGTAGTTCAGCTTTTATCGCATGTGTCTTGTTAGTAACTAGACTACTTAATTGTTAGTATCGAGATACATAATAAAAAAAAAACTAAAGCGGGATTAACTACGTTAGGCCGACGCACACGTATGCCACGCCTGATTTGTACGGAAAGTCGCGTCGCGTGGCGTGGATCTAGTGTAGCTCTACAAGTCTAGTTTCCATATAAAAATGCCTTAGGTATTAAGTCCGCCTTTGTACCTTTATGTTGCATGAAGTTTTAATAAATAAATAAATAAATAAAATGTAGTTATGGAGACCGACGCGCCCAGATCGGCGTGTGTGGCACATGTGTGAGCAGTGTAGTTCAGCTTTTATCGTATGTGTCTTGTTAGTAACTAGACTACTTAATTGTTAGTAACGAGATACATAATAAAAATAAAACTAAAGCGGGATTAACTACGTTAGGCCGACGCAAACGTGTGTCACGCCTGATTTGTACGGAAAGTCGCGTCGCGTGGCGTGGATCTAGTGTAGCTCTACAAGTCTAGTTTCCATATAAAAATGCCTAAGGCATTAAGTCCGCCTTTGTACCTTTATGTTGCATGAAGTTTTAATAAATAAATAAAATGTAGGTATGGAGACCGACGCGCCCAGATCGGCGTGTGTGGCACATGTGTGAGCAGTGTAGTTAAGCTTTTATCGTATGTGTCTTGTTAGTAACTAGACTACTTAATTGTTAGTAACGAGATACATAATAAAAATAAAACTAAAGCGGGATTAACTACGTTAGGCCGACGCAAACGTGTGCCACGCCTGAATTGTACGGAAAGTCGCATCGCGTGGCGTGGATCTAGTGTAGCTCTACAAGTCTAGTTTCCATATAAAATGTAGGTATGGAGACCGACGCGCCTAGATGTGTGTGTGGCACATGTGTGAGCAGTGTAGTTCAGCTTTTATCGCATGTGTCTTGTTAGTAACTAGACTACTTAATTGTTAGTAACACTGATCTCAAGTGTTGATAAAAAGAAATCGTCTGACGTACGTAAACTGAGGTTACTGTGTTTATGTCAACACACAAGTGTCAAAGAACTGTCTGTGTCGCGCTGATTCATTTTACAAAGATATGGAATGATTCTTCAGCTGTTTTAAGTTTTTTCGTTTGTTTTACATGTTCTGAAATGACGCGTTTCACTGGAGTTTTAATTGAAATTGTCGGAAGATTAGGAATCATCGTTTTTTGTTTTAGATTGATGTTAATTATATTATGAAATTGAGTTATTTTGGAGCATTCATTCGCAGACTACATTCTCCATCCTAAGTTTGTCTGGTAGAGCTGTCAGCGATAAGACCGCCTTTGTACCCATAGATTTAAGTAAGTGTAAAAGTTTTGTTACTATTTTGGTGTACTATAAAGTTTATTCTATTCTATTCGGTTGTATTTGTTTCGATTTCGATAAAATCTTGATCCAGTCCTGGGGTGCACGTCGTTGACGGCGCGTAGTGTTCCACGCGCGCCTTAAAGAGATGTCAGCAAATCCGTAGGGGCCCAGCAGGTTCGGAGCCTACTGGGGCCATGAGTGAGTGAGTTGAGAACGAAAAGGGCAACTGAAGGAACACAGATGAGTTTTCAGTAAAAGTTTGACAGTCCCTCTCGCTCCACTCAAACAAGAACAACCTGCAAGCACCATACACATCGACAAAGTACAGGCGTAACGCTTTCTCCATACGCAGTGTTACAGCTTTTAACAACTTGCCATCGCACCTGGGAATCGATCTGTTTTGCACCAGCGCACAAAATATAAGAAAGAACTTTACCAAAGAATATTATGATGAAAACCATAGCTAAGTAGTTAATAGTTGTTCTCATGATTGGGCATACTTAGGTACTCTTCGTCCTTGATTTTAAAATACTAGTTATAATTCTCTAGAGTTGTTAATTTTTAATACCTGTACTTTCCTATTCAATGCAAAATGTAAATATTTGTATCCTCACTGCCAGAATGGAAGAAAGAAACGTGTTGCGCCGACCCCAAATAAAACGGGACAAGGGCAGGAAGATGATGATGATGATGATGATGTAAAAAATAATATATTTATTAGTCTGTAAGCTGTATGTTCCTTCTTTGCCATCGTTCCTTTCCCCTGGGGTTTTCTTTCGCACAACCCATGGCCCTAGTAGGCTTCGACCTTACTGGGCCCTTACGGTTTTCGCACCGTCGAGGACTCCGACTCGGCCCGCACGGTGTCCGGATGGCCGGACGGCAAGCTACTCATTGCTCGCTGCCTGCAAGCCCACGCCTACGGTGGCTGGAAATCGGGGTCTGGATCCCGACGGCTGGGGCGTGAGAAAGTCAGTTCCCTCACGCGTGCGGCCATCTTATTCGTTAGCATTACTACTTCGTAGAAGGTGGCGACCGCCTGCCATTCCTCCACGCTACGAACCATGGCTGAACTGACGATCCTCCCAAGCGGGGCACATCTCAACCTTATGGTCTACCGTGTCTTCCAGGTGGACCACACAATGACACCCGTGCGTTTCTTCCGCACGATACCAATTTACGGTACTACTAAAAGTCAAAAAAACTCTGATTCTCTCAGTTTGCTTAACCAGAGTTTGTAAATGAAAAATCTTCGTCTTTCCTTACTTAATCTTTGAATTTATCAGATAGCTATGATACTCCTATTACATACTATAGTAGTATTAAGTCAAGATGCATGTATCTAGATGTAGCACAACATAGAGTAACTTCTATAAATAACTTGTCAAATGTATGCGTACGACAAGTATCTGTTCATAGAATTGCCGTGCTGTCATCTTTAATAGAGATATGTTCGAGATTGAGACAATGCAAAGATGACGCTATGGGGGACTGTGTATTATTCTACTAATGTTATAAATGTGAGAGTCTGTGTTTTTATCATCTTGTTATCAATCTTGTCTCAACAGATTTAAAAACCGGTCAAGTGCGAGTCGGACCTGTGCATGAAGGGTTCCGTATCGTCCGTAGCAAAAATCGCAAAAAAAAAGAGCCCCACTCAAATATTTATTCTGTTTTTAGTATTTATTGTTCTAGCGGCAACAGAAAATTAGATCCTCTGTGAAAATTTCAACTGTCTAGATATCACGGTTCATGAGATACCGCCTTGTGAGAGACAGACGGACAGCGGAGCTGTCTTAGCTCTCGTTTTTATCCTTTTGGTACAGAAGCCTAAAAAAAGAAAAGTAAATAAAAAAAGGCAAGTGTCGCCACGCAGTGGGTTCCTGCAGAGGGAGAGCGTCGTCGAGGTCGCCCTGGAAAGAGGTGGCTAGATGATATAGACACGTTCCATGAGGACTGGTTCGAGGCGGCGCGGTAGAAGAATTTCTGGATTGAGTTGGGGAGGCCTTTCTTAGCAGTAGGTCAGTAAAGGCTAGGGAAAAGAATAATAAAAGTATTTTCTTTTTCGCATAAATTACATAGGTACGTTTATAAAACGTCAGAAGCTAGGTTCACTGTTCCATTTGGTGGTTTTCCTTGCCCTTTGGTGGACAAGCGACAAGAAATTAAGTTTCTTTTCTAGACATAACGCACCTTTAATCCAATACCGTCACTAAACGAAATTTTTCAAAAAAACTATTTTTAACGCCATCTGTTTGCTGAGCGCTAACTTTACAGATTGCGTTAAAAACAGATTTTTTGAAAAATTTCGTTTAGTGACGGTATTGGATTAAAGGTGCGATAAGTTGCTTTTACAATCACATTTAATGTTACAGGCAAAAATTTGTATGTAGGTATGTATATTTGTTACTCCTTCTTGCTAAATAGCAGAACTGATTTGGATACAATTTGGCACACGGGTAGAATAGGACAAAGAATACTTGGAGTATGTTCCCTAGGAATAGAAATAATATTCCACAACTATCACACGACGCTGTCTAGTCCCAAACTAAGCAGGGCCTTGTATTATGAGTACTAGACAACCGATAAATATACTTATATATTTCTAAATACATACATATAATGGATAAATTACACCCAGACACAGAACAAATGATCGTGTTCATCACACAAACATTTGTCCTGGGAGGGAATCGAATCCACGACCTCCGGCATAGCAGTCAGGGCCATTGACCACTAGACCAACAGACCAACATTTAGTGTGGGCTTAGGACATTCGATACATGTTATCTCAAAACGGTGAAGGAAAACATTGTGAGGAAACCGGCATGTCCTAGAACCAAAAATTCGAAGACATGTGGCATCCACCAACCCGCACTGGGCCCGCGTGGTGGATTACGGCCCATCCCCTCTCCCAGAGAGGAGGCCTGAGTCCCAACAGTGGGAACATTATAAGGCCGACTATGCTATGCTATGCTATCTCGATATTAAGTTCTATTGGAATGATATTCGGGCTGCATACAAGCGAAGTCGCTGGCACGAGTCAGGTGTCCTTTAGATTAAAGGTGTTAGTCATCGCTATATTAAATAAATGATACTGATTTAAATCGATAACCACTGATTTAAGGTATGGAATCCCCGTCTGTACCGACTGTGTAATATTTCCTGATGATGTAATATTTCAAACGCTATTGCCAAACTATATTACACTGGGTTAGACTGGCCTGTTGGTCTAGTGGTTAGTGGCCCTGACTGCTAAGCCGAAGTTTGTGCGTTCGATTCCCACCCAGGGCAAATGTTTATGTGATGAGTTCGAGCATTTGTTCTGTATCTGGGTGTAATTTATTTATAATATGTATGTATTTAGAAATATATAAGTAGGTTTATCAGTTGTCCAGTTCGAGCACTCATAACACAAGCTCTGCTTAGTCTGAGACTAAATGGCGTTGTGTGATAGTTGTAGAATATTATTATTTTTATGGGTTTATTATATCCCAGAACCCTGGGGTCCTGGACCTTTGGAAGGCGTACGAGGAGTCGAAACCAACTCGCAGAGGCCCCTTTGACGCTTTTAATGGAAAGTGGTATCAACCGGCGATTATCCCTGTACGCGCTGTGCTAGTGCATCCAAGGACAACCCCTGGTTGGTGGGAAACTATTGCAACATATGGAAAACAAAACAATAAGCTATGGTTTTAGGATTCTTTAATGGACTGGTTACCAGGAACTACGTTAAGACTATGGTCCCTGCCTGAACAATTTATTTTTATTACGCGCGCGTCTTGTATAACAACGCGTTCAGGAGTCTGTTGGGGCTTCCATGGCGATGCAGTGCTTCCGGCAAGTTCGTCGACCACAGCACGAATGGCTTCCAGACAAAAGAACGGCCTTCCTGTGGTCTCGGGCAAAGGGTAGCATCAACACGCTTCTGGGCGTGGTGTCGGAAAGAGTGGACAGCTAAATCCTGAGGCACTGGTCGCTCAGGCACGTCCAAAATTTTACTAATCTAGTTATAAGTATGAACCTACTAACATAATATGGACTTATGTCATTACTGTGTGCTTGGGCTGAAATAAATATTTTCAATTTCTAGAGAGTTCCAAAGAGATCCAAACTTATACAGTTCCTCCATGCATTAATTTGGATTTTCATCCATTTGAACTTACAGTAATTAGTAGATTTGAGGTCGTACTCATGTCTAGATTAGATAATGACATTGTTGAACAGATTGGTATTCCCGTGAATGTGTGATTCACAAGTGGAATCCCCGCCACCAATTTCTATCGACTTTCATCATCATCATTTCAGCCGAAAGACGTCCACTGCTGGACACAGATCTCCCCAAGTGTCGCCACACTCGCCACACACGCCATCAACATTATGTTGGGCTAATAAAATTGCTGTTTAATCAAACTGGCCACTTGAAACTGTAATAACTACAGTTTGACTTAGAATTCTTAATTCAAATAAATTTATTATTCCTTTTTCAAAGTCGGTTATTTGAACTACAACAAACGGAGTTCTTGGCGGGATTTTTTCGAGTGAAGTTCAGTGGCTGTATTATTTATTCGCAAATTGGTTCCTAGTGAGTGTAGTTTTGTATCTGGAGTGTCGGCCCAACTGGAAAATATGTGGAATCATTGAAACAGACGCGGTTTCGGTAAAATGATGTTGAGAATTTTATTGTAGCACTGACTAGGTACATTGCATTGGCAAAATCATCAAAAAGTGTGGCGATCACGACGTACCGAAAGACGTAGCGTTGGAAAGCCTCCTACAAGGTGGACCGATGACTTGGTAACGGTTGCGGGAGTCCGATGGATGCGAGACGCTCGGGACCGTTCATTGTGGTGACGCTTGGGGGAGGCCTACGTCCAGCAGTGGACGTCTTTCGGCTGAAATTATGATGATGATGATGACTGACTAGGTATATCAGAGAAGCTTGCCGAAAATGTTGACTCGATACATTTGCCGCCAAATACTGCAAAAGCATTAGAACGTGTCACATCCGCATTCTAATGAAAAACTAAGTGACTGTATTCTGTATCAAAAACGAAATACCTACTTTCTGTTACTTGACACTGTTTGATTTGTTAAATGGTTTTTCGTAGCCACAACAAAGATATATTTTTTTCTTTTTTTGTAACATGGCCGTGTAGGTACATACCATTTTTTTGAACATTTTCCCGCACTAGAAGTTATTTCTGTATCGTGAGTGCGTCCACAAACATGTAAATTCGCATACACAACACATCCAGACCGGGAACAACTATATATAGGCCTTACAAATATTTGTTCCGTGCGGAAACCGAACCTGCAACACTCAGCGCAGCAGCCAATCGTTCCACCACTGCGTCACCAGTGTAATAGAATATTGACGCAGCAAAAATTGTACCTAATTGGTATATTTTTAAAGCTTGTACTACGAAATACCGCAGTTGATACAAGATGTCATTTTTTTTTTGCTCTTTTTCCTCACCGTCATAGCAGTGTTTGCAGAGGTTAGTTGCTAATCACTTTAAAGTACTCTTGAGAGTCTATTGATCTTGTACATAGCTGTCTACGAATCTGAAGCCGGGTACAGACAGCTGTAACGTAACATGCAATGTAACACGCAATGAAAGAATTTGCCGTCTACATTGTCGCGCAATGTATCAAGCGATGTAACGGAATTCCCGTAGTGTGGACTCTTTGCGCGCGTGAACCATGCACACTTCGCGCGCGAACAGAGCATATGAACTATGTGAGTAGGTACACGCGATTTGTGCGCGCGCTGTGTCCAGACTTAGGCCGCTATCTCACTGGCGTTTTACGAGCGTTGGCGCTTCTCCAACGTCTGCGCAGCGCCAACGTTGTGCAGACGCGACGGTAACGTTGCAAGTCTCTTGCGTACACCTCTAACCGCGACGAAAAATGCCAGTGGGATAGCGGCCTTATGAAGTTCTCCTTTCATGTTACCTTGCATGTTACGTTACAACAGTCTGTACCTACCCGGTTTAAGAAATCTATTAATCGACGTTGGAGTGGGTAGACGTCTAGATCATTGGTTCTTTATTATGCTCCATAATTGTACTAGCTTTTTACCAACGACTTTGTTAACGAGGAAGTGTTCATAAAAACTTTAATAACCCTTGAACCATATTTTGAGGATAGTTTTGATAAACTAATAATGACGTCTTTATTATTCATTTTGATTTAAAAAAATATCTAAACTTTAAGTTTCTTAACCCAAGAAATAAGAATCGTCCATACAATCTTCAGAACCCCCTAAATTGTTCTATTGTCGGTAATTCTGAAAATGAATAATTACACCCTTTATTATTTACTTAGGTTACTATTTGTGTGTAACTTTCAAGTACACACAGAATATGAGTTTTGCATACATACGAAATTCTCCCTTTTCACCCTCTTGAGGGTAAAATTTTCAAAACCCCTTTCTTAGTACTCGTCTACGTCATAAAAGGAAGCTTTATGCAAAATTTCACGTTCTTAAGTCCAGTAGTTTCGGCGGTGCGTTGATATGTCAGTTAGTCTACTTTTATATATATATATAGATAACTAACTAACTTGTGCCAGCGGCTTTGTCCGCGTGAAAATAGGTTTCTCCATATAAAATTCCAACCCCAGTTTAGGGGTTGGGCACGCCACAATTATGGCGGTAAGTCCCCTCTTTGAGGCGTGGTTGGAAAGACCTCACGGCGTCCTCACCTTCCGCATGACGCAGGTTCTCACCGAACATGGTAAGTTCGGAAAGTTCCTGCACCGGATTCGTGCGGAAGACACGCCCGGGTGTCGCCACTGTGTGGAACGCCCGGAGGACACGGTGGAGCACACGGTGGAGGTGTGCCCCGCTTGGGCAGAGCAACGCCGTGTCCTCGTGGGGGCGATCGGCGGCTTCTGTCCCTATCTATTTCGTGCCCGGGCGTCGGGAGACAGGGCGATTCCCGACCGTTGTCGTGGGTTTGCAATAGGTAGCGCATCATCCGATAAGGCACGGCGCCTCAAGGAGATGTCAGCAAATCGTAGGGGCCCAGCATGGTCTAAGCCTCCTGGAGCCATGGTTTAGGTGAAAGTGAACCGCAGGAATTAAGGCAAAGAAGGAATAGGAGTGGGTTTTAGCCAGTAAAAGTTTGACACCCTCTCTCAGTCAACCGTGAGAAGTTATTTAAAGATTTCTAATCCTAAAAAAGGTCTTATTTGTATCCAAACTCATATAGCTTCAAAATCTTCAGCTATTTTTGTTTTACAAAGTCCATTTAGGCTCATAACTTTTCCAACATGTTAATATCTATTGTTATATTTTGCTAACTTTTCTGATTAATTAAAAGCCTTTGTTAATCTGTCACGTGTTTACAATGTTAAACAATGGATCCGAATGGGTAATAATGTTATGTAGTTGCGCCATATTTGGTTCGCCTTGAAACTTAGACCTTTAAAGTTAATTGTCGATATTGTGGAACAATTGGTTATAGTTGCTTATGATATAATGTCAATATTTTTGGTTCGATTCAATTATATCACGCTATTTTGTATATATATTCCTGTCCGGACCAAGCCCGAGTTGTCGATGGCATGTAGTGTTCCAAGCGCGCCTCAAGGAGATGTCAGCATAGCTCTAGGTGCTCAACAGGGCCGTAGCCTACTAGGGCCATGGGTCGACTTCTGAGAGAGATACCCGTGGTCCTAGAACGCATAGGGCAACTGAATCAACATAGGTGTGGTTTTAGTCAGCAAAAATCTGACACGCTCTCCGAAAAATATTAGATGATTTCCCACCTAAAAAAAATGGCTTTTTTATTTATCACTAGCTGACCCGAAAGACGTTGTCCTGTCTTAGTAATGAACTGTCAAACACTCAAAGGTTAAATAACGTAAGTTTTCTGTAATTATGTTACATTTAATTTCCGAAAGAACTATAGTAACAAAACATGAATTAGCGAAATTGGTCCAGCCGTTCACGCGTGATGACGTGACTTCGGGAAATAGGGATTAATTAATATAATTTTATTCTATATTGTAAACCTTATGCTTACAAAAATACACTGTATAAAAATCACGAGACACATTTATAAAAAAATCTTTGAATGGACTGAACGGAAAGAGATAGATTTGAGGCTGTCAGTGTACAAACATCAGAAATAATACTAATAGGACATAATAATACAAAATACGTACAAACAATACAATAATTATAATTCGTTATAATTTAGCTTTGAACAGCCAAGTGGTAATCCCCAATTTACGAGTTAGGTCGCGGGTTAAAGCCCAGGCAGGCGCATTAATTTGTGTAAATTATTTCATCATCACGGCTCTCAAAACGGTGAAAGAAAATATGGTGAGGAAACCACCAAGCCTTTTTTTAGAGGTTCGCGGTTGGCCGCTATCTTACCTGATGAAAAGTGACGATGCGGTTGACGATGGAGCGCGCTTACCTAGAAGTAACCTATTCACTCAAGATTCCCGGGTTGCAGTCATCAGGAAACAGATTCCGGCAAGGAATTCCACTCCATAGCTGTCATAGTCTTAGAATTTTAAAAAATCGAAGACATGTGACATCCACTAAAAGCCAATAGACCCACGTGGTGGATTACCCTGCTGTGAAAACATTATAACCTGCATCACAGGTTAGGGTGTGAAAGACATCGTGGTGTATGTGCGGCATAAGACGAAATTAGCACTGAGGGTTCAACTGCTGGAGTCGCACCGTAAAGTCAACTTCAAGGCGTTCGTGGTGCGATTCTCGAACACTTTTCTGACCCTCATGTTGAAGGAAGACTTTTGGCTGCAGGGCGTGGTGTACCGTCGCTTCCGCGGACAGGTGCTAGACAACAGCACAAAGTGAATAGGTGTAGTGTGATGTGTTACTAAAGTCATGTCTTATTTAATAACAATAAATTGTATTTAATATACTTTATATATGTTAGTGTGTTATAGCAGTGGTGGCCGAGTGGTAACGGCCCCGACTTACGAGTTGTAGGTCGCGGGTTCAAACCCAGCCAGGCGCATTACTTTGTGTAATTTATTTAATCACCACTGCTCTCAAAACGGTGAAGGAAAACATCGTGAGGAAACCGGCATGTCCTAGAACCAAAAATTCAAAGACATGTGACATCCACCAACCCGCACTGGGCCCGCGTGGTGGATTACGGCCCATTCCCTCTCCTAGAGAGGAGGCCTGAGTCCCAACAGTGGGAACATTAAAAGGCCGACTATGCTATGCTATGCTATATATGTTAGTCTGTAAAGTATGTATCTATTGGCCAACATGCCTGAAAATAAACGATTTATTATTACTATTATGAGGCTGATTATGCTATGCTAATTTATTTTCATAGATGCCTTTGTAAATCTTAGCCCGTATGACCTACATACTTTTCAGTTCTAGCCTGCTAGTTATTTCTTCTCAAAGATTTTACGATATGATTCTGTTATTTATCTTTCTGCTCTTGGCCTATGTTACTTGAGGTCGTTCCATTGCATTTTCTTCTTCTATTTGCCTGTCAACCGTGCGTGATGCTATCGTTCATTCCTTTATTTTTATGCACATGTGTGTAAATGTTTGTTACTCCTTCAAGTTCAAACAGCTGAACGGACGGCTAAAAGACCATGTCCAGGAATAGCATGTAGGATACTTAATATACCGTGAGTATGTTCTATTGGGATAATTTTCAACTTTTACGCTACCGCTGACTGAAGCTATCAATACAAAGACACAGCCGTACGGTTTCTCTTCTGTCGGTTTATTTATTTCTTTATTGCACACCTTAACTCGGTCGGTCGGTCGGTCTCGGTTGTACTAGTTCACCACGTTTCTCTTTTCTCGGTTGTACTATTTCACCTGTTTCTCTTCTCTTGTTTGTACTAGTTCACCTATGTTTCTCTTCTCTCGGTTGTACTAGTTCACCTATGTTTTTCTTCTCTCGGTTGTACTAGTTCACCTATGTTTTCGCGTCGCGTCAAGAAGAGCGAGTGAATATTTTTGTTGAGAAAAATATTTCCTATGTATACTGTGGCGGCAATCAGATAATTTGCTTGGACGCTCATCATACGCGAATCATTATCATTATCATTTCAGCCGAAAGACCTCTTCTGCTGGACATAGTGTCGCCACAATGACCGGTCCTGTGCGTCTCGCATCCATCAGATTCCCGTTAACCGTTACCAAGTCATCGGTCCACCTTGAAGGAGGCCTTCCAACGCTTCATCTTCCGGTACGTGGTCGCCATTCCAGAACCTTTCGGCTCCAACGGCCATCCGTTCTGTGAGCCCTGCCCACTTAAGTTCGGCGATTCTTCATGCTATATCAGCAACCTTGGTTCTCCTGCGGATATCTTCATTTTTAATTCGTTCACGCAAGGAAACTCTGAGCATAGCCCTTCCATAGCCCTTTGAGTGACTTTAAGCGTTCTGATGAGGCCCATTGTGAGCGATCACGGACCATTTTGGTAGGCAAAATTTCCGACATTTCCGACATGGTCATGGAATTATTGGTACAGTGTAGTGTGCAAACATTTTCTGCAACTTCTGTACAAATATTAGTTCACATTTCACACAAAACAAATTGAAACAAAGACTGAAGGAAAAAACCCAATTCTTAGCATATATACACAAAGCATTACGGAAAACCGTATACGAAGTTAATTACATTTTAATATATTTCATTAAACGTCAGATTGTATTGTCATTCAAGTGATGTACGCAATTCAGCTGATTTACAAGTTGTAGCATCTCTGAAGACAATAGAAACTTCGATAACGTTATACGGTATAAGGTTCCCTAGTAAGCTGTAGATTATCATAATTAGGTGCCCATATTCGAAGACACAAATTGATTAATAGTCTTTTTATTTGGTTAGTGGCGCCTAGTTTTAATCGATGGCTGTTTTGAGCATGTAATTAAGATCGACAGTTTTTTTTTTGGCGTCGACTAGCTAGTTAGTATGTAATTTTACATAGTTTTGAAGATTATGTCCTGAATAAGTTTGTTAGTTGTAAAGGGAATTTAGTGTTAATGTTGTTTCGAAATAGATTTTTGGTCAATATTATCATTTCAGCCGAAAGACGTGGACGTCTCTGCTGGTCTTAAAATAATCTAGCATTCCATCTAAAATGGGTCCCGATTGTTGTAATCCATATGTTCGGTATTACAATTTACTATTTGTTTTATTTTGTTTAAATTAATGCAATTGAATTGGTTTCTACGCTACTGGACTGAATATGTTTTTTCTTTTCAGTTTTTATTCAAAGTTAATTTTTACGCAGTCGGTTTTTTTTTATAAATAGGTTTTTTCAGCAGCCATAGAAATACACATTCTATGAAAATTTCAATTGTCTACATGTTACGGTTGATGAGATGTCTACAGACCATTGACAGATAAAGGAATGGACGGACAATGAAGACTTAGTTATTGGGTTCCGTTCGTTACCCTTCGGATACGGAACCATAAAAATTAATAACTACCGCGATTTGCATGCTTAATTTTGGAGTAATCTCGGTCTCACACGCCCAAAACTGGTAATATGAGATTTGATCAAATTCATTGTATCGTCCTGTTAAGCGCGACCTTCAACATTCACAACAGACTGTTTAACTTCAAACACTAGACGAAGACTGCGCAAAAACGTGGTACGCGGGCGAAGTAAAACACACCACGTACAGGTGAGTCCGAAGGCCCCCCAAATCAGTCTCTAGGCGGAATGTTTCGCGATATTATGACATCATGTGCCACTGACCTACCGAGGCCGCGCCGCTTCTATTCGATTAAACTATTCAACGACGCCGTCGCCGCGTCGCGGTCGCCCGCTACCATTGATCTTGCCATGTTAACCACTTTTAGTGAACTTGCATTTCAATTGGGCGATCACGTCTTTTTTTTTGGCCAATAAACAAATACGTAGTCTGTCTCGCCGCTTTATGATGGAATGCCTGGGAAATATGCAATCGATTACTTACAGAAATAGTTTTAAACGTATTTGTAGTTATAAACTCAGCTGTCGATGTAGTTTTGTTTTTAATATTTTAATTTGTTTTAATAGGCTCGAGCTTGACCATTATCTCATCTGATGGAAGCGACGATATGGTCGACGATGGAGCACGCTTACCTAGAAGTAACATATTTACTCTTTTAACTCTTGTAATACAGTGTACACTGGCACAGAAGCTAGGGAATTCATAAAAGTGCATGAATGATTTATGTTAATAAAGATGATTATTATCTAATGCTCTTGACTTAAAGATCCCCAGGTTGAGGTTATAGCTATCAGAAAACACAGACTCCGGCTGGGAATTCCACTCCTTAGCTCCCAATTAATTCCTCACGATGTTTTCCTTCACCGTTTTGAGAGCAGTGGTATTGAAATAAGTTACACAAAGTAATGCGCTGACTGGGTTTGAACCCGCGACCTACAACTCGTAAGTCGGGGCTGTTACCACTTGGCCGCCTCTGCTCTTTTTTTTGTCAGCATTGACGCAATAATGGATGAATGATAGGTATTGAGTTTTCCGAGAAAGTTTCTACAGTGTTGTTTCCAGCTGTGAATTTTAAAACAATTCAAGTTCCGTCATGCCATTAGCTTTTATTTTATTGTTCAATACGAACACGTATTCTTGCTACAACTTTTTTCAAAGTACAAATATACTCGTACGTGCCAAAGTTAATCTTGTTCCGTAGTCCTGATTAAATATTGAAATAAATAAATAAATTCCGTCTTACGACATCAGGAAAATCAATAAATTCCGTGGCGTTGGTTGTTTATTGGTGTTTGTATCTCCATTCCCACGTAAACTGAATGTAGAGATTCGTTTGAATGAGGTATCATAAACAAAACATAATCCCACGAGACGTTGATTTGGCTAATTGTACGTGTGGAATTACTAAGACACGTAAATAATTTTGTCACTTCTTCTATTATTACTTTTTTACGTCATTATCCATCGGTACAAAGCCGTTCCGACGTAACAAGGAGAAATTAATTATGATATCTTGATGGGTTCCTCAGGGGAACATGCTTGGGCCGTAATTACTTCTAATAATTTACCATTTGTTTAGATTTACGGTACTTAGCTTATAACATGGCGTTGCATGCGATTGCTATTGTTATTTGAATGGATTATTAAGACCAATATATTCAATATCGACCTATGTTTGATTTAATTTTAAACTATCGAATATTCATTGTACTTACATGGAAGTGGAATGTGTGTTGATGTTAAATAAAACTAGTGAGTGCCCGAGTAATACATAAATATATTTGGTGGATAGGTGCATATAAATGAGGACAATCGTATATACAGTAGAGTAGATACACAGCTTGAAGTAAGTATAAAAGAAATCCCTCACAGTATAAATTCAAATGTCGACGATCGAAGCCTACTGGCCATGGGTTGTGTAAAAGGGGTCCTGGAACGAAGGTAAAGAAAGAACATAACAATGGGATTTAATTCAGTAATAGTCTGACACGCCTTGCCTCCGCCCTAGAGCGGGAGAAATTATTGGACGATTTCCCATCTAGACAAAGATTCTAATAAACATTCTTCTTCACAAAATTCACAACCCCCTCCCCCCTAAATTACTCCCCTCTCTCAAGTATATTTAAGATTGATTTATTTAAAGATTCTGATTAGATAAAAAATGCTAGAAAAGTCTCGAAGAATAGTTTGTCTGCATAGTAATGAACGAATGATACATGTGCATACATTATCGCATAATAATAAAAACTTGTTGTCATTATTGATTTTGCCTCGGTACGATTGAAAAAATTGAATGAACGTCCATACATAAAGTATTTCATGCATAAGATCACGTTTTTCCTACAGTGTGTCTGTATGTTTTTACTCCTATAAATATTTAAATGGTACACACGTCTGTATGTTGGAAATACTTTAGGACGAATCTTAACGTACTATTGCGAACACGCGGAACATTTTTGTCCTTCAACGTCTCTATTTTGTCAAATATTTGTGTTTCATCTTTATTTGAAGGGGTTTTAATAAAAAATTCAACATCCGACGAGTGTCCAAGTATACATAGATTACATTTAGATTCTGTTTATAGATCGTACAGCTTGTCAATTTGACATGCTATGGTGCGTAAAAAGTACTTAAAATATTTGACCAATTCAGCTTCCTAAATACATTGACAAACAAAAATAGGAATGTTAACAACATTTCAACTCAATTCAGACCGCGAACGGGTCAGAACGAAAAAAGCAATTGATTGCTAATGTAATAACGGCCCAGCACCGATTCCAACAAGTTTTTCATCCGACAATGAATACATTAAATCGCTAACATCGATGAAATTAACTTCAGATGCACCTGGATGAGAGTTTTTTTTCCCGACCCGACACAGAACGCTGAAATTCTAGTCCAAATCTTTGTTACTTTGTTTTTAATCTTCAGTTTCACAGTTAGATACTTCAGAGTTTTTCCTTGTTTCTAAATGTACTATTTTATTTATGGACACAGTTTTGCCAACGTTAGGACGTCGACATTTTGAGGTCATTCGCGTACCTACTTTGTGTCTATTTGGACACGTGTAAAATGTATTTCCAATTGCATATTTTTTTGCCTCTTTCGACGGAGTAAACACGGAAGATCCTTTATCCCTTTGTTCTTATAATAAACTGAGAAGGTATCTTTTCTAATTGACTACCATCGTGGTCTTCAAGTTCAGAAATAATGCTGTATAATTTATTCGTTGATTGTATGGTGTCATCTGCTATTTTCTGTTGTCCACGGCCATCGAAATCATTATGTAATTAGTTGTATTTAATTAAGTAAAGTATAATCTTGATTAAACTAGTACCTACTACATTTAAGGGTACTTATTTTAATTCTGTTTCGTAATACTGCATTAAAGTACCTAATGTAATGTGTATGTTGTATAAATAAGAACAATAGCTTGAGTAAATATTCTGTTTATAAATCATTTTAATTACTCGAATCCATCTTTAGCGTAATATTTAGTTTTTCGATTGCACATGTGAACTTAATTAGTTCTTTAGCTTGGGAACGGTCTCATAGATGCAGTTTATGTAGGTAATGAGATGGGAATGACATTGTACATTACGGATATAAGTAGTTTCATAATATAATTGTAATTCAAGATCGAGAAAGGAATACAAAATCAGAATTTGGCAAAATATAATCAATTCGCTAAGTCTTTTTCCAACTAAATATGTTGAGGTTAGCGTCCAGTTTAACCAGATGCCGACTACCTATCTGATCTCCACAACTTAGTAATTGGGTAATACGATACTTTTTGGCAAGACTGGTGTTGGATTTCCAGGCATCTGACAGTCTGTAACGACAGTCAAAGGTCTACAAATGACAGCTGGGTCTAACGGCTTTGCGTGCGTTTCAAGACACAGAGGAAACGAATCTAACACCAATATGTTAATATGGTCACCCATTCATAGATTAACCTCGGCATGCGTTGCTTAACCTCAAAGAACGTGAAGCTGTTTTTATTCTTGAAGAATACACTGTATTCAAAAGTTGGACTGAAATCTATAGATCCGGTATAACTTTCACTTGTTCGATTCTATAGTCAAATAATCTTGCGAAATAGGCGAATTTACTAATATAACATTTTGGAATTCACTTCTTTGAATAAAACATACCCATACGTTAAACACTGATGTATATATATATACAGAAGCATCTCCCAACAAAATTACAGGACCACTCTAATCTTTAATATTAAAAGTTTCGCGAGCAAGATAATATTTTTGCTAACTTATAAATATGTAAAACGCACGTTCACCAATAAAAAACATTGTAACTTGATGTCCCGGCAAATTGTCCGAAATCTTCGGGCATTTTTCCTTATAGCCCCTTTTTCGGTTAGTATTGGTTTTTATCTGCGGTCCTCGGAATGTGTATGATCAGTTTCCCAAGGCGTGTTTAAGATGACAAACATAAAGTTTCTAAGATCGTGGAAAGTCTAGTAATATCTGATTTATATTTGCTGTATGTGGTTCATGTGGAAATATTCGGTTATATTCTGTCTTGATTTTATTTGCGTATCGATTTACGGCTTTTGTGCTAATATTTTAGTTGTAAATATTGGTTTTAGTGTTTAACCTAATGTTTTGTTAACTAAATCGTATTCATTGTCCTTTTACACTAATGTATCTTCTTTAAAATACTATGTTAATAACCATAATAATGCTTTTATCCTATAACAAATTCTCCTCTTTCCTTCCATATAACGTAACCCATATATTAAATCTTACGCTAGGAATTTCAATCCTTTCCATTCATTAATTTTCTTAAGACTAATGACTCGCGTCCTGTTTCAAAATTTAAGCGAAACCCAGATCCGGGGCATCTGTGACACAATATATAAATTTAGAAATATGATATTCAGTTTTCGTAACTTTGTAATGTTGTGTAGACGATGCTTTCAACTTTGTTATTTTATCTTTGAGCTTTTGTAGGGTAGGTAGTATAAAACATAAAATGGTCGACTTAAAATAAAAAAATATCTATTCCTTCTCTTTCTCTTCTTTCTTCTTCTTCTTCTTCTACCCTTTCGGTTCGGGCACGCTTAGCGCAACTGTATTGTATTTCAGTACTCTTTTTTTATTATTTTGTGTTGTTGCCTATTTGTATTGCTTGCGTCGAATAAATTCTATACTATTATTTTCTACTTAAGTCACTTCAGAATCGTGGAGAAATTTCCCTACAATGTTAAAGCTTTTAAATTTCTCATCGTCACAACCGACGGTCACAAGGAAATCTGTTCTAAATTCTAAAATCGTTCGCTAGTCGCTACCATAATAGGCTGGTCCGCTTATACACTTTAAACTGGAATTCTACGCTCAGTTACAACTATGTAGGTATTTGTATGAAAGTGAGAATGTTCGACTTCCCCGACCTGCTATTGTGATGGCTGGGCCGTGACACGACGGCCTTGATAGGTCATCGTTTCTCACATGGGGATTGTAAACAAAATTATGGTGTTTGTGTGGGTGTCTCGTATTTGGACCATTGTTTCGTGTTTTTAGGACATTATGGTTGGCTGGACAGTTCAGTAAGATGTTGGTATTAGCTGGTTTTCCAGGGTGTTGGATATGTAGATATTTGTAATCTATACCAATAGATTGTCGAGTATATTTTTTGCATCACTTCATCAGCTATTGAAGGTTTTCTTCTCAGCTTGAAGCTGTAGATCTGTTTCAGCACCTACTTCTTATTAGTTTCCATACTATGTTCAATCAGTCTGCCTAATATTTTTCTCCAGTCGGTTTCCATAATATGTTTCAATACTTATATTCCATAAGGAGCGCTTTCTTTATTCTATCTTTTTTATCTGCTCTATTCTCAACGAAAACTACTGAAATTATTCCATCATTCGGTGTCGTCTCATATCCACGTCATTAAATATTCTCTCATATTGTGACAATAAAATTTATATGTCGTAGTGCTAATCGATTTGACAATAAGGAAACAATCCTTCTTGTTTTACTGCGTAGTAACATTTCGTTTCGTTAACCAGACCTGTTTTTTTTTATTGATTTACATACATAGCTATAACATTTAAAATTCAATCGCTTTATCGGTTCGTTCGTGTTTGGATTCCCTTGAAGGGTGAAGGAAGTGTTTGATTAACTTGTTGTTGACGACTTTTTTTTTTCGGGTGGGAAATCATCTAATGACATCCCCCGCTCTTGGGCGGAGCGGGAGATAGTGGCAGACTTTTACTGACTAAAAACCTACTCCTGTTCTTTCTTTACCATTTTTCCAGGGCCCGGGGGGTCACTTTCGCATCACCCATGGCCCCAGTAGGCCTCGACCCTGCTGGGCCCCTCTGGTTGCTGACATCTCCTTGACGCGCGCGTGGAACACTACACGCCGTTGACGACTTGGGCTCGTTCCGGACAGTTATCGGACGATCGGACGGCGAGCCACCCAATTGGTTGACGACTTAGAATAAATTTGTTAAATGATTGGGTTTGTTTTTTGGTTTTCAATGTGGGAGAAATGTGAGATTTATCACGAAAGAAGGGTGCTTCATCATTGTCATCATCTTTTCAGCCGAAAGATGTCCACTGCTGGATATAGGCCTCCCCAAAGTATCGCCACAACGAACGGTCTTATGCGTCTCGCATCCATTGCATTCCCGCGACTCTCACAGGAAGGGTGTTTGATAAATTATATTTATTTATGTAAGTCTTTTTAAAAAAGACATTTTTATACGTCAAATAGAAACAAATATTTTGAAACTACATAGATGAAGTCGGTGTTTCACAAAATGACTCAAACTGTCCGAGGTCTGAGAGTATCTTTTTTTTAGCCCAGACATTGCTTTGGTCAGATCATTCAATCACATTGCTTTGGTCAGATCTAAGCTTGGGAAAAAATTAATAAGGTGAAGAATCAGTTGCCATTTAAAACCTAGTCGCAGAAAATAAACTAGTTCTATTTTCTGTTGCTCGGTTATGTATAAAACTAAAAATAAACCGACTCGGACAGTCTTTAAGTGATATTTTAATAGATTTTTTCTCAAGTTAAGCTTCACCATCTGTTATTTTATCAGTATTCAATTTTCTTGAAATACCTATTTATATATCATTTAGACAGAGACCAGTTTTCAGATTAGCATAGCAATAAAATATAGAATTACAGTAGATTTCATCGTATGTGATTTGTTAAGTTAATGTATAATCTTTATGGGATCAAGATTGTTTTGGGAATTATGTTGGAATTTTCCATTACCCGTTCAGGAATTTTTGAAGGGTTTATTTGTGGGACCATTCACTTCTTAACAGATTTTGTTAAAAGTAGTTCAAAAAACAACCTTATTCTTTTCTACTTTAGTACCATAAGTAGCTTCCTCTCGAGATCAGGACGGCCACCAGTCTATATGCATTTAAGCGGATGTTGCAAAATTACTTTCTGCACAAATAGTGAAGTCGTTTCAATAACTTCTTTCTTTTACTTTATATAAATATATATTAAATTAAATTATATATGTATGTTTATTTTGTATATAAATACTTTTGAACTCTTATTTTCTTAATATTCTTTTGTATTTTTATACACCTGCCACATTTTCTCTACACCACCCTAGGTTGACTGGTAGAGAATGCCTGAGGCATTAAGTCCGCCTTTGTACTTTTGTGTTGCATGAAGTTTTAATAAATGAATAAGATTTAATAGTAAGACGGAATCTTCTGTTGTACTAGCACATCGTCATCATTATTTCAGCCGAAAGATTTCTGCGGTTAAACATAGGCATTTTGGCCTCCTCCAGGCCTTCGACTGATTCTCTGTTTTTTTTGCATTTAACAGATTCCAGACCCTCATTCGTTAAAGATTCTCCTTTCCTGGTTCGCAGTCGACGACGAAAACTTGTTCTGCGTTTGAATTCTCACAACCAAGTATTCCTATACCTAGTCCAATTCCTTGTACATTCATCCATTTACAGAAATGACTACCAATTTCAATTACAAATTATTTAATGATCATAACCAATTATATTTAATCACTGGTCCAGTATTATACGGGTTTGTCAGTCTAGCGAGCGTTCTGTGAGCGAGTTATATGTACAAATTAATGGGGACAATAGGAGGTTTCCCTGTTTCTTGGGATGAGGTACAATCCCTATGGGATGGATATTGGTTGAAAGTTTAAATGCCATACAAATATACACAAAGGTTTTACGAGGTACGAGTGTTTTGGAGTTACGCAATAAGTTCTAAATGTTGTGTAAATTTGAGATTTTTTAATCTGTGAGAACTATTGTATCAGGAAAAAAAAATGTCTGCTTTATTGTAATTGGAATAAAAAATGTATAGGCTTTCCTGCTTCTTCTTGTAAGTTATATAAAGTGACTCAGTCTTGATTAGTCACCACTGCCATAGCTTGGTGAATGATGAAAGACTTTAGACCTTAAATATTCGGCGGAATACTGGCCACTAAGTGCAACTGGAAACAATCTACGTGTATAACTTGACATGGTTTTCATGACTTTTCACTGCTATCTTTAACTGTTAAAACAGTTTTGATTTTGAACACCCGCAATAGAGAATATGCACGCAATTTTTGATTTATATAAAATTATTTTTGATAGGCTCGCGTTTGACCATTATCTCACCTGATGGTAAGCGATGATGTGGCGGGCTATATAAATACGAACGATATATATTAATTTGCTAATTTGAACATTCTTTAGCTCTAGTGGCCAAGTATTATAGATTTTTTTAAATATTTCATCAAAAACGAAGCTATAAAGCTTCAAAGCTGCTTATAAGAAAGAGAAGTTCGACATGAACTATGACGTCAAAGTCCATCACGCCCGTACTGCCGCCATTGAAAGCGGTGTTTTGGCGAGAGAAACAGTTATATTTGTTTAAAATTGTTATATTTATTTCGTTTACTTTTCTACCAATTTTGATGGTTTTCACAGTTACTATTCTTCTATATGTAAATATATATATTTGTATATTTATTGATAAATTATTTAGATGACAGATATTTCCTATTATAGAAACAGACGTATGGCTGGCAATATTGATATTTTCAGTGGCCAATTCTGGCGATCGTCAATCGACGGAGTGAATTAAATAACTGATGAATCATTAATAGTTGATGGATGAGTCAACAAGGCCCCATTTGACATTTAACTAGGAAAGTATAATAAGGAACTGATTTAGAACATAAACTTTATCTTTACGCTCTCTCTGCCACGGTGTCAGCAGAGAAGACGAAGCGGAACTAACTACAGCATGTAAAGATAGACACAAAGATTTAATTACTAATAATTTTCACGTTGCTAGTCCATCAACGACAGGCTAACTAGGTATATCCTTTGTTTTAGATTTTTAAGGATAAGTAAAAATTACTTTTGAAATGTTAAGATAAAGCATAAGAATTGAACTAAAGGTGACTATTAAGATGGCGTTAAATATACAGCATTTAACTAAAATGATGCACACCCATAGACAATTAGAAAATTAAGTTAAAATCGTAATTCTAGCACTGAATCATTACAATGCACTTAGTGTTTTTTAAGATATTAGTTAGTCTAATTGTAGGAAAGTAATATGGGAATCGACGCACTATATTGGTAGCGCATCGGTATTGGTACGTAAACAAGCACACATAAAGATGCTGGTGACACAATTAAGATTTATCAAGAATTTGCTTCAATAGGCAATATTTTCTAATATTTTAATATTTTGATGTGTGTTTATTACGTTACATGTTGTAGGTGCGTGAAGAAGATTATGCTGCAACGATCCATAATAAATTAGGATGTGCGCAGAAGAATAATGATGATAGGACTTGAAGTGGAGCACTTCTTCTGCTGATTGATCACGTAAAAAACTAAATCCGGTACAAAAATATAGCTACAACGACTATAGATTTCAAAACTGCTTTTAACATTGAAAACGAATACAAACTTGAACTTGAACTATCGCAATGCCAAACAACTAAGATACCAACATTTCTTCAACATTTCAATATTTCTTTACCAACAGAACATTACGGATAGACCTAAAGGATCATACCTTTAACCACCTCGAAGGGTTCCCACCACCTGAACCAACCATGAAATTGAAAAAAAAAGTCAGTACCGCGTCACAACAGCTTCAATAAAACTTCTATGGCGTCGTAAACGGACGGCTTGGCCTTGTCGGGTCGTTGCCACAACCTAGGTCTTGACGTCAGCCGATTACACGCTAAGCAACTGGGCTCGGCACGCTTGAAAATTTCAAGGTTGACCGTTACAATTTAGGACAATGTTTCCCCAAAACTTTGCGTACTTAAACTGGAGCTGGTGTAATATCCACTGTTGAGTCTGAATGGTACAAGCTGGGGTTTTGTAGATTTAGTATTGGTTTGTAGTGTTGCGAATCTTGGTTTGGATTTTGTCTTGATTGACAACGGCAGCTTATTCGTTGTTTTTTTTTGTAATATTCATTTCATTAATTTGCTACCACAATTTTGGTAAGATGGATACAGACAGGTTTAGAGCTATGCATGATTGTACAAATGTACACCCTGTTAGGGCACAGCAACATACTTATTGATATTGAAATCAATAAAAACGTACAATACATTCTACATCCAATGTAATTTGAAACGAATGCAAAAAGTTATATGTATCCAAACCACAGTTTTAATTAAGTCACCACTTTGTCTGGTCATTGGTATTTTAAATATAGCATTTCTATTGGCTACTAGAATGAATATTAATTCCATTAACACCAAAAGACGAAGTAGAAGAAACAATTTGTTATACATTGTATCTTTAAACGTTACCTTCTCGTCAGTCACAACTAAATCAGCGATACTTTCTTTCTATACGTTCCAAGACTTCTTACACTTCACTGATGACCTATGTGTAGAAGAAAGCACCTATATCGCCTTCGGGGATAGCCAGTGAAGCCACATTCCTTGTTTTATTATCTTCCCATATAAGGCTGCATATCTTCGTCTACTATATTCACTTCATACACCTATTTAGATTCGCAGTGTGTGGTGAAAGGTAGTTTCACAATTCTGTCAATGTATTTTTAAGAACTACTGCATCGAATTGACTGGTTTTTTTTTTTGGCGAATTTAAAATAACTGCTTGTTGTATCAATGTTAACCAGTAGGGGTCCTAGTTGATTTGTTCTATGAAAGGTGTGTTATTCTTTTTGTACGGTTCTTAAAAGGAGGTTGTCTATATCGTTTGTATATTTGCTGGTTACTATCATAGACAAAGGCGTAGATTAATTGGGTTAAATCTTGTGGGCAGTGGCCAGATAATTTTGAGTAGGTAGCCTTTTAGTATCGGTGCCTTTTAAAGGTGTTTAATGAATTATTTCAAGTGGATGAGTTACGCATCCTGTTACTGTGATTATCGTATAAACTAAATTCTTTTGTATTAGGTAATTTCTAGAAGAGTCAGAGAGTAGAGAGTTCTTTCAATCTACTTATTTTTTTCAGTTAGAGAGAGTTTCTAGAGATTTCGAAAATTCTTTTAGTGTTTAGAAAACTGTTTGTAAGTAGTGTAGTTGGCTAATTTTTATTAAGGGAAAAAGCAGGATTCCTTCGAGATTCATTTCAGCATCCTATAGGTTGTTTTTTTTTGTTTCATAATTTTTTATTGCTTAATTTAAGGTTGAGGAAACCGGCATGTCCCAGAATTCGTATCAATGTAACATTCATCAATCCGCACTAGGCCCGTGTTGTGCATTACAGCCCATTCCCTCTCCTAGAGAGGAGGCCTGAGCCTCTGCAGTGAACGTCTATATACTTATATAGACGTTCACTATTATGCTATTATGCTTGTGCTATTTAAGGTAACTTTTTTATCATAATGGTGAAATCTTACCTTGTTCTATGCCAAAACACTAGAGTTATGGCGAATCGTTTTCCGTGTTTAGATTTCGCAACCTCTTTACGTCTCTCTGGTTCACCTGAGGTTGATCTGAAGGTTGGCCCCCCGGAAGTCTGCCGAAAACCGACAGTTGCTAAGTTTAATGGCTTAATAGACAAAGAAGAATATGGTAATGGCAGCCGGTTTTTAAGAAGGAAGGGACGTTAAGGGGTTTTGAAGCAAAAAACATTGTTTAACCTTTGTCTGTTTTTTCGAAGTAAGCAAAAATTCAAGAAAGCTTGTTCTGCTATCAAATTTTTACTTAAAATTAACCATCTGCCTAACCTTTTGTCAACCATATTAAGTTCGACTTCCATTCTGCTTGCATACTGAACACTACGTGTTTTGTATGAAGCGAATGGTGCTATTTGTTGTTGGAGAATACCCTCTTTTTTATTTTAAGTTCTTAGGATCCATCCTAAGGTTGTCCGGTAGATATCGCTGTCAGCGATAAAACCGCCATGGTACCCATAAATTCAAGTTTGTGTATAAGATGTGTTAGGTTTTTTGGTGTAAAATAATGTTTTTATTTTGGAACGCAGTATATGTAGATGTATGTGTCAATGTATCTTAGAGTTAGTACATTCTTTTGTTAACTTTTATGTTTAATAAAGATATTTGAAAATGAAAAAATGAAAATGACCCTATCGATGTCTTCTCCGTGAGTTTCGCTTCATACAGACGCTGCATATATTAACAGTGCGAACAATGTACGTCTTTATATTTCGGTGTGTTTTGTCTTTGTAGTGTTCTAGATTTAGGTATTCTGGACAAACTTTTTATTCTGTGTTTGTCTCTAATATTCATTTGGTCAATGTCATGCATACCTGTTATTTGCATGGTTACTGAAATGCCAATTTTAGATGTAAGTATATTTGAATTGTAAGTGACTGTGCTGTTGGTGCGCTTATTATAAATAATTAAATAAGTAAAACAAGTAAATTAGTGAAACATTTTTTTTTTTTTTGAATTAACATATCTACCTTACATTCAACCCACTTTGTTGTCTATACTAATATTATTAAGGTGAAGAGTTAGTTTTAACACGCCAATCTCAGGAACTACTAATTCGAATTTAATAATTAATTTAGAATTGGATAGCGCATATATCGATGAAGGTTCATTTTAATTTAATTTTAATTGATATAAACCAGTGCTTGACTGCGATCCCACCTGATGGTAAGCAGTGATGCAATCATTGATGGTGAGGCGCACTAGTTTATTAAGAGCCTATTCACTCTAGCCTTGAAGGCACTGTAATTATAGTTGGACGGGAAGACCGCAGCAGGCAAATTGTTTCTTTCCTTCGATGTACGCGGTATAAACGACGAAGCAAAACGCTTAGTCCAGACCGTTGAAGTTTCAACAACGTAAGGGTGGATACTCGCCGTACGTCGGGTTGTCCGATGGTATAAAGGAGATGGCGGAATCAATTCATGCAGTTCCCGCGCGCACTCTCCAAAATGCAACCTGTAAAATAGCGATAGGCTGGCTACCCTGCGCCTCTGCTCGAGGCTTTGTAGATTGGACTTAACCAAATCTGGATCCCCAATTAGCCTCTTCGCACGCCTTTCCACTGAGTCCAAAGCTGCTAGATGGCATTTTACAGCACCAGCCCATATGCTATATTACTTCACGCTACGACCAACAGGAGCGGAGCAGTAACTAAAGACGCGGCCGATTCCGCGTGGAATAGCTAGTGCAGTATAAAACTATTTATACGGCTTAATTATTCTTATTAGAAGTCAGAGCTTGTTTGTCTATTTCGTGATTAATCTAGGTCGTTGGCTTGTTTGAAGTTTTCTTTTTCTATTTGTGTTTTATCCTCTTCACTATTGTGGGGGCTATACATTGGTCAACAATTCGGTTACTATGAATATCTATCATTCTTTTTCAAAAGTGACTACTAAATCACTGTAGTTTGCAAAAGGCAGTGTAGCAAGGGTAACTGAAGGAATTATTCAGTAAAAACTTGACACTCCCTTTCGCTCCACCCAGAGCGCGTGAAGTGGTTTGTTAGATTAGTAAGTAGTCTTAACTGTTAGGACGGTATGATGAACCTGAAATATAAAAAAATCTAATATTTGACGCCCGCTTCATAATCATCATCATTTCAACCGAAAGACGTTCACTGTTGGACAAAGGCCTCCATCAAGTGTCGCCACCACGAACGGTCCTGTACGTCTCGCATTCATCAGATTTCCGCGACCCTCACCAGGTCTGTCCACCTGCACCTTCGAACGCTGCATCTTCGGTACGCGGTCGCTACCTTGTGTATTTTTTTTTCCTTCTCTGTCAAATCCATCCAAAGGTTGTCTGTAAAAATCGCTTTTACCGATAATACGATACATGTCACAATGGGCGGTCCATTGTGACATGTTATTAATTTTAAGTTCCTCATATAATTTTTATTTTTGGTGTAGAAAAAAGAATATATCTATCTATCGCTACTCTAGAACCTTTCGGCCCCATCGACCATTTTTTCTGCGAGCAACACCTGTCTGTCACTCACGTTTGGAATACAAGTAAAAAAAGAATCGCTGCGTGATATCGGCAAGTGTATTAGCGTCTTATTATACTGAGATTAGGTTGATAGCCTCATTATGCAGCTCTTAAACCAACTGCCTGCTTATATTTATATCTAGCCGCTGATCTGTGGGTTTGACTACCATTACATTACGTGCTTACCATTATACATACGTATTTGCATCTTAATACCGTCTTAATAATCAATTAGTGAGTTTTTGTCTCATAGTATCAGCCGATAGACGTCCACTGCTGGACATAGGCCTCACCACAATGAACGGTCCTGTGCGTCTCGCTTCCATCGGATTCCCGCAACCTTCACCAGGTCATCGGTCCATCTTGTAGGAGGTCTTCCCACACTGCGTCTTCGGTACGCGGTCGCCACTATAAAACCTTTCGGCCCCAACGACCATCTGTTCTGCGAGCAATGTGCCCTGCCCATTGCCAATCAAGTTTGGCGATTCTTCGAGTTTTTGACTGAGTTTTAGAATAAGTAATTTTTATGTATTTTAGCTCTATGTCTTTGTTTTCCATATGTCGCAATAGTTTTCCAACAACCGGGGGCTGCTCTTGGGGGCACTAGCATAGCGCGTACAGGGATAATTTTCGGTTGGTACCACGTTTCATGAAAAGTGTCTAGGGTTTCTTCGAGTTGGCTTCGGCCCCTCGTACGTCTTGAAAAGATCCCGGAACCCAGGGTCCTGAGATACATTTTTATTATTAATTTGATGTTTGTGTATCTCGGAACCCCCGGGGGGTTCTGGATTTTAATAATAATAATTCCTTTAAAAGTGTCTAAGGGCCCTCTGCGAGTTGGTTTCGACTCCTCGTACGCCGTCCAAAGATCCAGGATCCCAGGGTTCTGATTTATAGCATAGCATAGTCGGCCTTATTATGTCCCCACTGTTGGGACTCAGGCCTCCTCTCTAGGAGAGGGAATGGGTCGTAATCCACCACGCGGGCCCAGTGCGGTGAATGTCACATGTCTTCGAATTTTTGGTTCTAGGACTGATATATGTTAATGTATAATAATAATAAAAAACTTTATTTCATTTAGATCCAATACTTAGTCTTTCAATTTTTTTCTTTGGAAGGCTTATTATTATTATTGATAGGCTCGCGTTTGACCGCTACCTCTCTTGATGGTAAGCGATGATGCGGTCGACGACAGAGCGCGTTTACCTAGAAGTAACCTATTCATTCTTGATTTAAAGACCTCTAGGTTGTAGCTATCGGGAAACATAGACTCTAGCAGGGAATCCCACTCCTTAGCTGTACGCACAATGAATGAATATGCTCAAAAAAGATTAGACCGATTTTAAAAATTCTTTAACCAATAGAATGCTACTTTATCACTGAGTGACATAGGGACGCAGGCGAAGCCGCTAGCAGAAAGTAGTCTGTTAATAAAATCATTCGATTTCTGTCGGGTCTAGTGGTTAGTGGCCTTGACTGCTATGCCGGACGTCGTGGGTTCGATTCCCACCCAGGACAAATGTTTGTGTGATGAGCATGATCCTTTGTTCTGTGTCTGGGTGTAATTTATCTATAATATGTATGTATTTAGAAATATATAAGTATGTTTATCAGTTGTCTAGTACTCATAACACAAGCTCTGCTTAGCTTGGGACTAAATGACGTTGTGTGATAGTTGTTGGAATATTATTTATTATATTATATTAATTGTTACAGAGGTCATTAAAAATCCTAATTATATAACAAGTGAAGCGACTTTTAACGGCCATGCATTATATACTCTTATATGTCGTAAAAAACACCAAGCCATGTAAAGTGCTTTCTTTATGATTTTATCTTTTAATTCAATAAAGAATACAAGCTCGTTGAAAGCCACAGAGCAGGGAAACTGCTTGGCGGACATTGTTGGAGACGGTATGACAAAATTTTTAGTTAAAGATCTTTTAATACCTACTCATAAAGTTTACATTTCAGTTAATGATAACAAAAGTAAAAGTAAAGGGATTTACCATGATGTGTAAAAATGTCAGTCGTGCGAGTGAGTAAGAGGACTTAATCTCAATGACTTTACAGCCATTAAACGTCTAATAACAGGTGACGCATGTCTGTCAACACATATGATTATAGATCTGATGTCTCGACCAATCAGAACGCAGTACCCCGCTTCCCCGTACCAATTGATCTAATCAGAATGTCGTACCCCGCTCCCTGTACCTCGACTGGTTGACAGAATTGTTTTAGTACGCTAGTTCAAGCATGAGGCGTCTAGTGGCTGTACCTTACAGCGTTACTAGATCTATACACTCGTATGTACCTCCATCCCTTTAACAATTCAGTTTAGGTCGTGAAATGGATCACGTTAAGAAGTCGTGAAAGTACTGCTGGTAAACTAATCTTCATACTTCGACAACCGGACTTAAAATAATAATAGTAATGAATAGAAATAGCATTTTTGAGGTGGGAAATCTTCAAATCTTATCTCCTGCTCTAGAGTGGAACGAGATTACGTGTCAGACTTTTACTTTTACTTACTAAAATAAACCTGTATCTTTCAGTTACGCGTTCTAGAGCTACCGTCACTCTTTCAAACGTTCCCGCAGCCCTAGCAGGTATTGGCACTATAGGGCTCTTTCAGTTTTGCTGACATCTCTCTGAGGCGTGCGTGGAACATTTTGCACCGTCGATTCAAACCTGATTCTTACCGGATGTTCAGACGGTGAGCTACCCGTTGCTCGTCGTCCGCGTCCGCGTCTTATTTTATTTTACTTTATTCAGGTGCTTCCGTCTCAAAAAAATAAAATAAGTAGAAAAAGTTCTTATGATTATTATTTTAATAGGCCTTAGCAAGCTCTTCGGATTCCTAGCTCTGTATTGTAAATAAATGTGCGATGCTTTAATTGAAAGTAGCGATAGGCGTGCAATAATTACGCTATCCTCGTTATTTTATATTAATTTTATGACTAGCAATTGTTTAGAATACATAGAATTACATGAACTTCAAAGATAGAAACAAAAGACCATCTGCAGATAAGGTGCAGTCAACCGCATATAGGTGGGAATAATTTGAGATTGACAAGGTCTTTATAACGTAGTAATAAGGTCGATTTATGCAGTGTTACTGCTGATTGTCAGCTGACTGTACCTTGATTGCATAACCGTTTTTATTGGTCGCATTTTACCATTGTCTTAAGTTCCAATTTATTAGTAAAAGTGACTATTTCTCTTGTAGTTACATGATAGATAGAGGCGTTTTTTTTCGGTGGGAAAATCATCTTATGACATCCCCCCCTCTTGGGCAGGGTGGGAGTTAGTGTCAGACTTTTACTGACTAAAAACCCAGTCCTGTTTCATCTTTGCCTTTGTTCCAGGGCCCCGGGGTTCACATTCGCGCAACCCATGGCCCCAGTAGGCTTCGACCCTACTGGCCCCCTTACGACTTGCTGACATCTCCTTGAGGCGCATGTGGAACGTTACACGCCGTCGAAGACTTGTGCTTGGTCCGGACGGTTACCGGACGGTCGAACGGCCAGCTACCTATTGCTCGCCGTCTGCAAGCCCGTTATTAAAGTTTACGTACGTTTAAGTACCGATTTGTTAAAGTCCAATCTCCAAAGCTTTAAGCACAGGCGTTAGGTAGCCAGGCTTTCGGTATTTTACAGGGTGCAATTTCGAGAGTGTGCGCGGGAATAACACAACTTATTCTTAGCGTATCGATGGCAAAACTAGTTAAATTCCTTACCTGGCCCAGTATTCGGCCACGGCAATGCCGTCCGCTGATGCTGTCATTGGATTCCTACGTGAACATGTAACAGGGCACGTGATGCAAGACGGGAGGTGGGACATGGTCTGTGGAGAGACGCCGTACAAACACTGAAGATCGGAACCATCTGAGAACCCCCATCTGTGGAGATAGTCTTTGCTGCGCCCAACTTGGGTGCGGAGTCTGTTTAGAGTTTTACAGGGTGGCCCTCCGACGGCTGGAGGTCGAATAACTTGATTCCGCCATCACATCACCATCGGACAACCCGACATAGTGCGAATGTCCACCCTTACATTGTTAACACCTCTACAGTTCAGACTAAGCGTTTCGTTTTGTTTATACCGCGTACATCGAAGGACTAATAATTTGCCTGCTGTGATCTTCCCGTCAGATTATAATTTAGGTTCAAGGCTAGAGTGAATAGTCTTTTAATAAACTGGTGTGGTTACCATCAACGATTGCATCACGGCTTACCACCAGGTGGGATCGCAGTCAAGCACTGGTTTATAAAATTAAAATAAAAGGTGCCAGTATTTTTTTTTTTAAGGTGGGAAATCATCTAATGACAAATCTCGCTCTTGGGTGGAGCGAGAGATAGTGTCAGACTTTTACTGATTAAAAACCCACTCCTGTTCCCTCTTTGCCTTCATCCCGGGGCCCCGGGCTTCGCTTTCACACTACCCGTGGCCAGTAATGTCCTCTAAATAAAGTGTGCACATAATGCATTATTATGAATTATTAAACTTTGTGACAAAATCAACTGTTGGCATGCAGTACACGTGCATATTTAGGTACGGATTTCCCCGACTGCATTTTCCGGCCGCCATAGTGTTTAATGTTCGGACAAACTTGGACAGTATTTTAGTAGGTAATATTATGTTTTATGTCATCGAAATTGCAAGTATGTTTGGCTTATAAAATAATGCAGCTGTTATTTGTATTGTATGATAATTTTTTGCATTATTATTGCCTCGTAAAAGCTTATAGAATTACATTAGACCGACGCACACGTGTAACACGCCTGATTTGTACGTAGAACGACGTCGCGTGGCGTGGATCAAGTGTAGCTATACAAGTCTAGTTTTCATATAAAATGTATGGAGACCGACGCGTCCAGATTGGCGTGTGTGGCACACGTGTGTAAGCAGTGTAGTTCTACCTTAAGAATGGTCATGATTGAGATGTGGTATCACTTAGTAGTTTAGATTTTTTTATAATGTTCCTCACGTTAGGAATGGCTCGTCTGTCGAGGGTGCGTTCACAAACATGTAGGCCATACAAATATGTTTATTACGAGTATTTAATTGATTCCTTTATTTTAGTAGTAGTCCATTCATTAGATACAAAAATTGAAATCAAAGAAGATAAATATTTTCGTAACTTTTTTTTTTACTATTCTTCAAAACTTTTTGTTTTTGTGCGTAATAACTAAAATAATCTATATATATAAAAGGAGAAACTAACTGACTGACATATCAACGCACAGCCGGAACTACTGGGACTAGGAGCGTGAAATTTTGCACCAGCTTTCCTTTTAAACGGGGGTCTAAAGTTTATATGGAAAAACCTATTTCCAAGCGGGCGAAGCCGCTGGCGGAAGCTAGTGAAGAATAAATAATACAATTACTTAATTTAATTAAATATTTAGTTCGTGCGGGAATCGAACCCGTGTAAAGCAGCAGTCAATCGTTCAACTACTTTGCCATCCGTGCCGTGTTTTGTATCTATGTCACAAAGCATCTAAAACATTATCCTGCTTCCCCTCCTAAAAGGAGATAGTACCTACATAGAACCTAAAGATTCACAGTCTCGAATGTAGAGCAAGGAGTTTTTTTTTCTTCCTACGGAACCGCTTAACCCTTCCGTTTGCCGACCGCATTATTGACCCTGGCGGTTGAAAAAAAGTTTGCATGTTTACGATTTTACGGACCACCCCTAACACCCAGGAAATAAGGCGCATTCGACCCCCTCCGACAAAAGGGAACCGGTTACGATAATATTCTAAACTCCAACATGATTATTTTTTCCTGGTATAAAAAGTAATGTGTTTTAGCAGCACGCCTATCCATTCAAAATTCAAGCTTCAACCCTAATACATAAAGTCCAGTTTTAATTGGTGGGACGGCAAATTAGAATCTGTTACACCATAGGATAAGGGGCTTTTTTCAAATATTTAAAGGGCCATTTTTGTTTGTGTGCGTTTAATAAAAATATACGCGAATGTTGCCAATTAACTTGACGATGTGTTCGCTGGTTCGCGGAAGTTCAGATAGCGTTATCACAACGGGAATTAACGTGCAACACGAAAATAAAAGGTTTCTGAAAATGAAACATTTGATGGTGTCATAGACCTTTATAAATCGCTTTTGAAAAATAAGAACCGTTAAGTTAAAGTGACATAAAATGATTAGCTGCCACCAGTGTTGCGTTTTCCTTATTTTGGTTTTTCAATTGAAACGTATTAAAAGAACCTCATTTCATCATCATTTCAGCCGAAAGATGTCCACTTTTGGATATAGGCGTAACGACCGATCCTGTGCGTCTCGCATCCATCGGATTCCTGCGATCCTCACTAGGTTATCGGTCCACCTTCCGGTATGTGGTCACAACTCCAGAACCTTTCGGCCTCATCGACCATCTGTTCTGCGAGCAATGTGCTCTGCCCATTCCCACTTAAGTTTGACGATTCTTCGGGCTATATCGGTAACCTCGGTTCTCCTGTGGTGATTACACAAGTAAACTCTAAACATAGCTCTTTGGGTGACTTTGATTTAAAGAATTAATTTAATTAATTGCTTCTGATTTTATGAATAAGTACCAGAAAATCTTATTAAATGATCACCAATCAGCCTAGCTAAATATAAATGAAAAAATATATTAAAACAATGTTTTATCTCACGAAGGCCATATCAAAAAACATTTAATGACAAAAGTAACCCCAGCATCTCACAACAACGAACAATTATAGTCACAACTCGTACTACGAGGCACCAGTTCGCAGGAAACGCTTTTCACTCGCTCACTGATAAAACGGTCCGCGGAATAAAACGGTCCGCGGAATAAAACGGGCCGCGGAATAAAACGGTTCGCTGACGGGCCACACAAGAATTGAAAATTCCACCCGCATTTAAGGGTTACGTACAATATTGTACCATTTTGGTCAGATTGAAGTGATGTCTGTGGTAACGTGGTGGTCAATAGACTGATATTTATGACAACCATATATATATTAGAAAGTTTCGGAAATTTTGATCGGGGGTGCTTCACACTCCCATCTGTCTTTTTTTACGTGTGAAATCATCAAATAACTTGGAGCGGGTTGGAGCGGGAGGAAGTGTCAAGTTTTCACTGACTAAAACCCACAGTGTTCCTTCAGTTGTACTTTTTTTTGGGTAACTCATTCGTCACACCTAACTTGCTCTAGCTGACATCTCTATTAAGCGCCTTTGCTTGCATTACTTCTTCGCAGAAGGAGGGTGACCACTTCCCATAAGTGAAGTGTCTACCTAACTTTTCCCAACTTTATTGGACTCGGCTTCTGGTCGACATGACCATGATGCGGCTGATTAATTATCAGTATTTTAAATGGAGGGATTGCTTGTGTGGCCTCCACAACAAATGCAAGGTCTTCCTGGAATAATAACAATCAGTTTTTGAAAACCACATTTTTGAAGTCGAGCTTAATCAGTCTTATAATATTCCCACTGCTGGGAATCAGGTCTCCTCTCTAGGAGAGGGAATGGGCCCTGAGAGGGTCGGTCTATTCATGGTTAAAGTTATGGTTGTGATGAAATTCGCGACAGATTTTGACAAAAAAAAATTCAACAATGGCGTTTTTCTAAGCGCCAACCGTGACGATTTTTGACAAACAGACCAAAGGGTCAATTCGTGATTTATGCTATTTATATCGTGAAGAGTTTTAACACAATAAAAAACTCCTATAAAAAAATTGTGGTCTTAAGGCATTGTTCAGACCAAACGTATAGTCGGCCGCTGACTGTGAGCGCGCGTAATGCAGTTTATTACTTTTCCATTCCATATAATATATATTAACTTCTAGTTCATACCGGACCAACTATACGCTATTACGCAGTACGTTGTCGCTGATTCTTGCTGGCCTACTCTTTTGTTCACTAAGTCCACGTTTACACTAGGGCTAGACAGTGAGCTTACTCAAATTTGGCGGCGGACAGTAAGTTTGGTGTGAACGGTGCCTAAAACTTGACCACACGAGGCGAAACTCTTGAATGTGTTTTTTTTAGTGAGTTTCCCAAATCACTCAAAACTGACAGATATCTTTATACTTGACACATTACTAACAAGAATTTAATGAACTAATTTGAGGTCATCACAACATAAATCATGATTATAAATAAAATATTACTTTACCTATTAGTTTTTTTGACTTTGAGAGTAGCGACCGATCAAGTGGATACAATGGAGGAACAATCATCTAGGCAAGCGTGCTCCATTGACGTTCATTCTATCGCTTACCATCAGGTGACATAGTTGGTCAAACGCGAGACTATCAATATAAAGAAAATCTATTTTTTTTTACTCTACGGGTTTGTGGACGGCGAGCAATGGGTAGCTTGCCGTCCGACCGTCCGGTAACCGTCCGGACCGAGCTAAAGTCGTCGACGGCGCGTACAGTTCCACGCGCGCCTCAAGGAGATTTCAGCAGACCGTAGGGGCCCAGCAGGGTCGAAAGCCTACTGGGGCCAAGGGTCTGCTTCTGAAGGGAAGACCCGGCCCTGGTATGAAAGGCAACGAAGGAACAGGAGTGGGCTTTTAATGAGTAAAAGTCTGACACGCCCTTCCCACCGCCCAAGAGCGAGGATGTCATTGGATGATTTTCCCACCTACAAAAAACTCTGGTGGTCTTAAGCACAGTATAGATATGGAACAGTACGGAATCTACCTACAAATGTTCCAAACGGCACACTCACACAAACATACGCATCGACGAGACTTCCAACCCATTTTCAATCGTCTTTCACAGATTGAAACTTAAAAGTCACCGGTCGATAAAATACCTATCATATGAGACAACCCTACTGACACATACATGCGAGTATGTAAGTAAGCATTCTCAAGAGAAAACTCAAAGACGAATTCTAGTTACGTTCCACTCATTCAGTCCTGCGGGGCGCTGAATCGAATTAGTATCAAATGGGGTGAACATAACACAATTACACCGGGTAAATAAACGAGATTGCTCCATGTTACTTTTCTTCAAGAAAATTCTTGTACTCCATACATAAAAGGTGTTTGTGCTTTAATCTTGAACGAATGAATGAATGGATCTCGATACGGCTTCGTTCTTTGGAACGTGGTTTGGTTCTGTGGGCGGTATGTTTTCGTTCATTCAAAGTTTCTCATCCATCATTTTTAGAGTGGGAAAATTTGGACGTTCTACATAATATTTAACTAAACTTTTTCTGAGAGGCGGTGTTTAATTTCAGTTTCAGTGTTCGGTGGCAACTGGCAAAGCAAGTTTTGAAAGCTAATTTGGAAGTTTAACTCAGACTCTATTTCTGTTGGCTTTAATACGGCTGCTTTCCTCTTGGAACACCTTCGTTGTACGTACAATGAATGTGCTGCTAAGGAGTGGAATTCCTTGCCGGGTGTCTGTGGTCCCTTATAGCTACAACTTGGGGTTCTTTAGGCTTTCCAAGGACCTGGGACCTAAAAATTTGGTAAGTTTCAGTCAGCAGTTCAGTTTGAGGTGGTTTCTTCATACAAACTTTGAACCCCGTTTCATCCCCTTAGGGTGTGAATTTTGAAAAATCCTCTGTGGGTCCCAATAGTTTCGACTGTGCATTGATATATCAGTCAGTCAGTTTCTCCTTTTATATAAATAGATAGGGCCTAGGTAATATATTTTGTAATTATTATTTTTTTCATGACCACCGTATTTATTATGCATTATCTAGAAGTAAATGTCCACGTAAACACAATCACACAAAATAATGTTAATCATTACTTTTGTTTTAGGGTCATTACCGTAGACTCTTCGGCCATTGTTAATATTTCACAATGCTGTGTAGGTATCATCAAATTCGTCAATGAACTGTCTCACCTTGACATATGTCAACTACCTAATTCTTGTAGCTGTGGGTCTGTGGGACAAGTCACGTTGGATACTGTTATACAACATTAGTTTTAGTATATGCGAAACCCGAAACATATGTCTAATATTTTTATGTAAAAAATCTATGTACAAAATTTCATAACTGTATCATGAAAAATCACAAAGTTAGAAGCTTGTTATGTTACCGGGTTGTCCGCACAAATACACGGTCACCGGGCCATCCGGGTGACTGAGGGGTTGTTTTGCTCCCGTAACTAGCTAAGCGCGAACGCCTGATGCCTGCTATAACCTGTGTTGTACATAGTGTCGGTGATGTCCAACTTGTGAGTTTTGTTAAATATTTTTGGGAAACAATATAACATGGTGTAAAAATTATTGGAATTGATTCAGTTACTGATTCAGAACAAACTATATTCAGGTTTCGCATATAACAAAAATAATGTTGTAATAGGGGTTAAAGTATGAAATTGACGTTTTTTAAAACGGGTCGCTTTGAAGTGTTATATCTTTGGATTGACTTGGAATTATAAGTTCAAATAAAGTTTACATTAAAGGTACGTTATTCTTTTTTAAAATTAGGTATTTATTGGTTTCTTTGTGTTTTGAATTTTCTGTAATATCGTAAATAAACGTACATTACCGATTTTTGCCTGAAGACGGACGCCAAACTTATTGGCCTAATCGTTGCCTGTGACTTTCTTGTCTGTATTTTGTGTTTCGTATTAAAATGTCAATTACTGAATCTTCAAGATTTCGCTCCCACACTATAAACAGACACACAAATAAACGCGCCTATGAAACTCAACGATAGTGTTTCCATCAGTGATATAATTTTTATAATCGTATCAGTATTGCCGGAACACGCAGTTTTGGTAGGTCTCCCAGAAGTTGGATCGATGACGTGGTGAGGGCCAGGGATTCAAATGAATGCGAGACTCACAAGACCAGTCGTTATGGCAACACTTGGGCTATGTCTGGCAGTGGACGTCTTTTGACTGTGGTTAGTATTTCCAGATCCTTTCTACTATCCGACAACCCGACGTACGGCGAGTATCCACGTTGTTGAAGCTTCAACGGTCCGGACTAAGCGTTTCGCTTAGTCGTTTATACCGCGTACATCGAAGGACTGGAACAATTTACCTGCTGCTGTCTTCCCGTCCAACTATAATTTAGGTGCCTTCAAGCACCTACAAGGTACGCCCCTATAAGGTGGTGCGGGAAAAACTCCGCCCTTGGGCTCCCCCACTCACGCAGAGTCTCCGGCCCCAGATTGTGGAGGGTGTGGTGAGCAATCTTTTCCCTGCGCGAGGGGAACACTCCCCCCCGCTCATGGCTCCGCCGCCAGCGGTGTCTAACGCGGATCACGATGGCGACGACGACGGCAATGCTCCAGAGGTGACCGAGGTAGAGATGAGTGTGGCGGTAAGAAGGCTGAGCGCCAAGAATACCGCCCCAGGACCCGACGGCTTGCCTGGTAAAGCCTGGGTCCTGGCCATGGAGGCTCTCGGGTCTCGATTAAGAGGGCTCTTTAGCGCATGCATGGAGCGGGGCCAGTTCCCACTTCGCTGGAAGACTGGGAAACTGGTCCTTATCGCGAAGCCAGGGCGCCCAGCGGACTCCCCGTCCGCGTACCGGCCCATCGTGCTGCTCGACGAGGTGGGCAAGCTCTTTGAAAGAGTAATTGCAGACCGCCTCGTCGCGCATCTATCGCGGGTGGGGCCGGATCTGGCGGACGGCCAGTTCGGCTTTCGCAGGAGGCGCTCCACGGTGGACGCCATCATGCGCGTGAGAGCTCTCACGACGGGGGATGCGGTATCCCAGGGCAGGTGTGTCGTGGCGGTGTCATTGGACATCGCCAACGCCTTCAACTCCCTGCCCTGGAGTAGCATTAGGAGGGCACTCCGGTATCACCGGGTGCCCGACTACCTCTGTCGTGTTATCGAGGCCTACCTGTCGGACAGGTACATCATCTACCCTGGTCACCAGGGAGAGTGGAAACGGCGAGAGATGTCGTGCGGTGTTCCGCAGGGATCGGTACTAGGACCGCCCTTGTGGAACATCGGATACGACTACGTGCTGCGCGGCGACATCCCTGACGGGGTCAGCGTGGTCTGTTACGCAGACGACACGCTGGTCCTGGCGCAGGGAGAGTCGTATCAGGCGGCGGTCGAATTAGCGACACGCGGGGTTGCGATAGTCGTTGATAGGATCCAGCAGTTGGGACTCGAGGTGGCGCTGCACAAGTCCGAGGCCATGTGTTTTCACGGCCCCCGGAGTGCGCCGCCCCGGCGCTCCCAACTAACGGTAGGAGGAGTTCACATCGGCGTCGGGTCGACGATGAAGTACCTGGGACTCGTCCTCGACAGCCGGTGGAATTTCGAGGAGCACTTCCGACGTCTGGCTCCCAAACTGAATCGGAACGGGGCTGCCCTCAAGCGGCTCCTGCCCAACCTCGGTGGTCCAGACGCCTCCTGCCGGAGGCTCTACGCAGGCATCGTCCAGTCCATGGCCCTTTATGGGGCGCCGGTGTGGGCGCCGTCACTGCGAAAGCGACCGGCGGCCCAGCTGATTGCCTCCCAGAAGTTGGATCGATGACGTGGTGAGGGCCAGGGATTCAAATGAATGCGAGACTCACAAGACCAGTCGTTATGGCAACACTTGGGCTATGTCTGGCAGTGGACGTCTTTTGACTGTGGTTAGTATTTCCAGATCCTTTCTACTATCCGACAACCCGACGTACGGCGAGTATCCACGTTGTTGAAGCTTCAACGGTCCGGACTAAGCGTTTCGCTTAGTCGTTTATACCGCGTACATCGAAGGACTGGAACAATTTACCTGCTGCGGTGTTCCCGTCCAACTATAATTTAGGTGCCTTCAACGCTAGAGTGAATACGCTCTTAATAAAATAGTGTGCTTCACCATCAATGATTGCATCACTGCTTACTATCAGGTGGGATCGCGGTCAAGCACTGGTTTATATCAATAAATAAAAAAAAGATATATTGCCCTTTACACATGTTACTAAAAGAGTTATGAGTTTACACATCCATCCACATGGATGGAGAGGGAAAAAAGACCAAAGAAAAGATGGATGGATTGTGTGAAGAGTGATATGAAAGAAAAGGAAGTTAGTGATAGTATGACGAGTGACAGGGCAGAATGGAAGAAGAAAACGTGTTGCGCTGACCCCAAACACGGAACAAGGGCAGGAAGATGATGATATTGCCCTTTACTGTTTAATTTTTAGCTAGCTCGTTCTGTCCCACCCCTGGAAAAAGGCCTCCTTCTACTCTTTCCGCACTGTCTCACAGTTTGTCGGGCATGCGGCAGACATGTCCTGCCCAATCTCATTGAAGTTGGGTAGCCTTTTAAGCCAAATCAGCTGGTTTTGGAGCGCAGTATAGTGTTTCAAACTCGATTCGGAAATTTAACATCAAATATTCTGCGCTCCATTGCTCGTTGGCGAATCTTGATTTTAGTCTTCTGGATGTTAAGAAGACAATATCTATACGTCATAGGTTGAGATTATTAGGCCTTAAGAGGGTCCTTTTCCACTCGCCTATTGTTAACATCGAGTATGGTTGCTAAAGCTTTTTGCTTCATCTAACGCAATCCAGCGCGATGTTTGATGAAGAGGCAATGCAAAAAAGAGAGATAGCGCCTGAAAACTCTGTTGGCATTCAGTAATTCCGATATTTACTCGAATATTTCACAAAACTTGGAAACCCGGAAATACGTGTTTTTTTAAACCCTTAAAAGATTTTCAGAAAAATTGTCGTCATTCAGAATCTCGATTAAATGTGTTAGACTTCTGTTGATGTACTTTTTATATATTTAATAAATGTAAATGTACTTTTGAGGGCCAAAGTCTTTACTAGATTAGCTTTACACAAATTTATGTTTTGATTTCTATAGAAGCCTAGATAATATCTACCAGATAGCTGTGTATCCAAAATATCTAGAGAAAGTTGTGTAATAACATCATAATCACGTGAGAGCAGTTGTATGAAAATGTACCTCGAAAAGGACGCCCTAAAATAATATTACCTCTTCATAATATTCAATGACAGTAGTATTATATTACTAGATAAAAAGTATCATATAGATGGTTGAAAGGCTAATTGATCTACGCGACATTCTTTAAAAAAAAATTGAAACCTGACTCAAACGACGGAGAAAAATTGGCTGATACCGAATATGTATATAACGCAATATTGGAAAAAATGTTGTTTAGATCAATTAGCCTTTCAACCGTCGATATGCTCTATTCCAGAATGCGGTCTACCCGTGTCCCAAGTTTCTTTGAAATTCGTTCAGCTGTTCGAGTGTAAATAAATAACAAACATATACCTACTTTTTGAGTGGGTTGTACAATATTAGTGTGATAATGACATATGGGGACGGCAATGGATCCAAAAATGTACCATGAGAAAATGTTGGTGCAACAGTGATTAGATTTGGAATAAATTATAGTGTCGATGGGAAGGGCCCGTAGGGTTATACAAGGTTTTCTTGTTCTATTATATACGAATGGGGTTTTGCAATATTAGTGACAGTTTTTACATAACTAGAGGCTACGTATTGTACTTTGAGTAAGTGGGGAGGGAGGGTATAGGCGTAATTGTATATTTGTGCTTTTGTCAGCGTTTTCAGGGTACTTATTATGTTTTGGGCTACGGTATTGTTCAGAAGAATATACTGTGGCCCTGGAACGAAAAGGACAACTGAAGGAACACTGTGAGTTTTAGTCAGTAAAAGTCTGACACTTCCTCTCGGTCCACCCAGAGCAGGAGAAATTATATGATGATTTCCCCCTCGAAAATAAGGTTATAACAAATTAGTATAATAAGCTTTTAAGGGTATTTTTAATATAGTGCAGATTTCATCTCGCATGCGGGATTGCTCCGCACGCGTAGCCCTCGCAAATGTCCTTTTCATACAATTTTTTTATTGTAATGCGTGGAATACGCACTGCGTGATGCGGGTTGTGATATCAGGAAGCAGCCCCGCATGCGGAGCAATTCCGCACTGCATGCGTGATGAAATCCCCAAGATATTAAGAACACCCTTAAGTAGATACTTCAGACATTAATTCCTTCATTAGACTCTGATTATATATTTATTATATACATAGTTTTATGATAAATATAGTGCCAGTCTCCTTAGTATCTAATTAGTGGGCTTTCTCATAAGTAGGTAACTTGTTTAATGTCTGTTAATTACGTAAATAAGCTAAAGGAGTACGACACTGCCTTAGCTATTTAACCATAGGTATTTATCTTGATGGCACTTTTGGCGCTGCGTGACACGAGTTTCGATTCCTGCATAGCATAGCATAATCAGCCTTTTAATGTTCCCATTGCTGGAAGTCAGGCCTCCTCTCTAGGAGAGGGAATGGGCCACAATACACAAAGTAATGCGTCTGACTGGGTTTGAACCCGTGACTACAACTCGTAAGTCGGGGCCGTTACCACTCTGCCACCACTGCTCGCACTCTGCCATCACTGCTCATGTCTGCGCTGTACTGCTTTTAAATTAATCTATAGCATAGTCGGCCTTATAATGTTCCCACTGTTGGGGCTCAGGCCTCCTCTCTAGGAGAGGGAATGGGCCGTAATCCACCACGCGGGCCCAATGCGATTTGGTGGTGGAATGTCTCATGTCTTCGAATTTTTAGTTCTAGGACATGCCGGTTTCCTCACGATGTTTTCCTTCCCCGTTTTGGGAGCAGTGGTGATGAAATGAATTACACAAAGTAATGCGCTTGGTTGGGTTTGAACCCGCGACTTACAACTCGTAAGTCGGGGCCGTTACCACTCGGCCACCACTGCTCCATCTGAATTAATATTTTCATGACCTTCTGATAGTTGTCCCAGGTCTAGATGTCTTCTGTATGTGAGTTTACATGCTGGTGACGGACCCACTATACAGGAGTTACTTCTAGTGTGAGGCAATAGGGCGGAGGGAATGTTCGAAAGAGGTACTGTGGCCTTGGAACGCAAAGGACAACTGAAGGAACACAGGTGCATTCTTGTCAGTAGACTGACACGTCCTACCCCTCCACCCAGAGCGAGAAAAGTTATGTTCAGCCAAAAGAGGGCCACTGCTGGACATAAGCCTCCCCCAGCCAAGGGTTGTATGAAAGTGAACCCCGGGGCCCTGGAACGAAAGCAAAGAAGGAACAGGAGTGGTTTTTAGTCAGTAAAACCTTAAAAACCTTATAAAGTGCCTTTTTGGTCTCGCACAGGTCTTTTATTATTTATCTTTTATTTAGGTATTTTTTTATTTTTTTATAAGTTAAGTATTTATAGATTAAGTAGTTAATTTTTATTTTATTGTTGTTTGTCCTGTGCGAGTCTCAAATAAAAGGTCTTTTAAAGGTTACCACGCCATCTCGCTCCGCCCAAGGGAGCGAGATGTGATTAGATGATTTCCCACCTAAAAAAAAACCTTCCCTAGTGTCGTCACAACGAACGGTCCTGTGCGTCTCGCATTCATCGGGTTCCCGTGACCCTCACCTGGTCATCTGTCCACCTTGTGGGACGTCTTTTAACGCTGCGTCTTCCGGTACGCGGTCGCCACTGCAGAACCTTTCGGCCCCAACGACTCTGTTCTGAAAGCAATGTGCCCTACCCACTGCCACTGTGTTTGGCGATTCTTGAGACAATATCAGTAACCTGGGTTCTCCTGCAGATGTCTTCGTTCCTGATGCGATCACGCAAGGAAAATCCAAGTATAGGCATTTTAATAAACAATACATCTAGGTACCTATGTACCACTCATAAGTAAAATGATTCGTTTCACAATATAGAAAAAGCTGAAAGTAAATTTTCCTTCGAGCGTAAAATTCGGAACTACTACTTGAAGTCCTCTCAACCTTAGTTCGGTCTTCATCATAATTGTTATATTTTAAGTTCTCTTAATTACAATAATTTCATATCTATCATAGTATTTATTAGTTTATTATATTAGCATATATACGTATTTTATTATTATAAGCCAATTTAACGATACTACATTATATTTCAAATATCTATTATTTATTTTTTGTGCACACCTACCACAGTACCACAGTTGTCTTTTTAACCCAATGGTTGACTGCTAGAGAATGCCTTGTGGCATCAAGTCCGCCTATGTACCACCACTGTACATGAAGTTTAAATAAATAAATATAGCATCCAGCTCCCGGCATCCAGCCACATACTTAAACTTCAGACAAATCGTAGTAACGGTCCTATCGGAGAGCTAGATACCAATAATAAACATGGCGGGTTTCTCGCAAAAAGCAGTACACCATTAGACAGAATCGAATACTTACACTACACATGTTTTATACATTTCCCCCTTTAGTTTAAACATTATTAAAATACCGAACACTTTACTTGAGCGGACAGACTTAAGTCAAACATTCTACAGACGAAAACCAACCCTTGTATATAGAAATAAAGTTGCCTTTTCTCTGTTGTAACGTCAAGACTTTCCTTGCATTGGAAAGTAGGCTTTTTGTGATAAGAAATAGGAGTTGTTTTATATTTTCTGTATACAGGATGTACTATTATCACGTGCAGTAACATGAAGCGCATACTGTATAATTGATTTACTTTTGATAAAAAATCGAAGTGAACTTGCATACCATTCATATTTAACGTATATAATTTGATTATTTCGCACCTGACGATATGGAATTATGTAGTTTCATGCTAAAAAGGTGTAAGCGGTGTTGCAAGCTGCAAAACATGGATGAATATTGTTATATCCACTGTTTTTTAGGGTTACGTACCTCAAAAAAAACGTAACCCTTATAGGATCACTTTGTTGTCCGTCCGTCTGTCTGTCTGTGGGTCAAGACCCTTTATCTCGGAAAGGCGTTGAGGTATTGAGTTGAAATTAAAACCATAATTATAGGTACTCAAGTTTGCAGTCTCTTGAAGCTGTGAAAAAATCAAATTTCTGAGTTAACGAAAAAAGATACGGCCGTTTATGTCTCAAAAAACGTATATTTCGACACTATTGAAGAAATCAAAATTCATAGGGTACTTTCCCGTTGACCCAGAATCCTGAAATTTTGCATAAAGCAAGGTCTTATAGCATAGATATAGAAATAAATCTGAAAACTGTAAATTTGTTGTTACGTCACAACAAAAAAAAAATTTGCGATTCGGAAAAATCTTCGAGACTCCATTTAGGAATTGTTTACATAGGTTAGATTGTACGGAACCGTCTGTGCGCGAAACCGACTCGCACTTGCCCGGTATTTTTTTGGGTTCCGTTCCGTCCGGTTCTTGAAGTACCAAGAGTAAGCAACGGAACCCTCTCCATTAGAAGCGTGGAATATCAATTTTAGCCATTTTATTTTTGCTAGAGTAATACAGAGAGATACTACCTATACAAATGGAACTTGTAAATTATAATGCAATGTTTGTATTATTATGTATTATATTTTGGTGTATTTTGAGATTCTACGCATAATAAAACTAGAGCAGGAAGAACATAGGAACAGCAGTCTCACGAACCGTATAGACAGACACTTGAAAATTCCACTAGATGTATATTTGTATTGTCGTTATAATAACAAATATTGAAAATCGTACGGAACCCTTTGCGTGCGGGTCAGACTGGCACTTGACCGGTATTTTTTAAAAAATCGTACGGAACCCTTTGCTTGCGAGTCAGACTGGCACTTGACCGGTATTTTTTCTTGTTAATATAAAGGGTGCAGCTTTTTTTCACTGCGTTCTTCTAATAAAACGGTATTCATTATTGAAAGAAAATGTCATACAACATATCTTCATTCTAATTGAGAATAATGAGTTTTTTTTTTTTTTTAGTTTTTATTATTGATAGGCTCGCGTTTGACCTCTATCACACCCGATAGTAAGCGATGATGTGGCCGACGATGGAGCACGCTTGCCTAGAAGTAACCTATTCACTCTTGACTTAAAGAGGTTGTAGCTATCAGGGAACACAGACTCCGGCAGGGAATTCAGGCCACTCCTTAGCTGTACGCATTATGAATGTGTTCCCAAAACGCTTTGTACGTATGGGTGGGATGTCCACCATGTACCGATGGCGCAACAAGATGGTTGTATGGAGCAACGAGAATAGATAAAGTAAGAAATAAGTATATTAGAGGAAGTTTGAGTGACTGAAAAGTTGAAAGAGAATCGTTTGTCTTGGTATGGTCATGTGAAGAGGAGGGATGAAACGCATGTTACTAAAACAGATATAGATGGAGGCCAAAGAAAATATGGATGGATTTTGTGAGGAGTGATATGAAAGATAAGGGAGGCTGTGATTGCGTGATGGTTTATAATAAGACAGACTGGAAGAAAAAAACGTGTTGTACCGGCTCTAAGTAACACGGGACATTTATTTACTTTCTTACATAAAGAAATATCTATATGCACACTTTGTTTGCCGATTTAAATACAATGTCCTTTTTTATTTACGTGGGAAATCACCAAATAATTCCTCCCGCTCTGTACGGAGCGAGAGGGAGTGTTTACTGACTAAAACCCGTCTGTGTTCCTTCAGTTGCCTTTTGCTTTTTAGGGCAGAAGTGAGTCGTTCGAACAAACCCGCAGCTTGAATACTGCCCTACCATTTGCTTAACAAATTATTATGTTTTTATAAGCACGAAGTTGCTGATTCGCTTGAGGCAATTGAGAGGCGAGCCAGGAGGATCATTGGCAATGATGCACTCGTCGAGTCGAGGCTTTAAAGTTTTGAGCATCGACGCCGAGTTGCTAGCCTGTCGGTTTTCTACCGGTTGCATTTCGGAGAGTGTGCGTCGGAATTGCTCAACCTAATTCCGTCTAGCCCGTTCCATCATGAGACCATCAGGCGTACGGCGAAGCGCCACCGGTACATGGTTGACATACCACCTGTTCGCACAAAACGTTTTGGGAACACATTCATTGTGCGTACAGCTAAGGAGTGGAATTCCATGCCGGAATCTGTGTTTCCTGATGGCTACAACCAGGGAATCTTTAAGTTAAGAGTGAATAGGTTACTTCTAGGTAAGCGTGCCACCGTCGACCGTATCTTCGCTTTCCATCAGGTGAGATAGCGGTCAAGCGCGAACCTATAAACAATAAAAAAACAATTAATCATAAACATTCTAGAAGAGTTTATAAAACTCTTTTGCAATTTTATTTAAAAGAAATAATGAAGGCAGGTGAACATTTTTAAAATTATGGAGTTGTGGATGTCGAAGTTCTTGTTAGTAAACGGATTTGTTTTTTTCGAGATTATTGAAGCTTAAATGATTGTTTCATGTAAAACACAACCTGCATTATGTAAATATTGACGTCGAACATCTTTCAGGTCTTTTATACTTTTTGTTACATGTCTGATATGGAATCATCATGATTGTTACGATACTACATTCTATTTTAAATATCTGTTATTTATTTTTTGTGCAATCGTGTCTGACAGCGTTGTCTTTTTTAACCCAATGGTTGACTGGTAGAGAATGCCTTGTGGCATTAAGTCCGCCTATGTACCACTACTGTACATGAAGTTTAAATAAATAAATATTGTTAATACCTCTACGGTGCGGATGAAGCGTTTCGCCTGTTCTTTTATGTGGCGTATTGTTACCAGACAGATGGACCGATAGCAAAGGCTTAGTGTCAGTACCCATTCTTGCCGTGTTAGTGCCTTAATTTTTTTGTAGGTTGGTAAATCATCCAATGACATCCCCTGCTTTTGGGCGCAGCGCGAGGTATAAGACTTTTACTGACTATAAACCCACTCCTGTTCTTTCGTTGCCTTTCATACCAGGGCCGAGTCTTCCTTTCAGAAGCAGACCCTTGGCTCTAGTAGGATTTGACCCTGCTGGGCCCCTACAGTTAGTTGACATCTCCTTGAGGCGTGCGTGGAAAAGTACGCGCCGTCGACGACTTGGGCTCGGTCCGGACGGTTGCCTTAACATATAAGGTTCTGTTGGTTTCGAGTACGAAGCCCTAAAAAAGCAGTACATATAACAATATTCATCCATGTTTATCAGCTAGCAACACCGCTTACAACTTTTTAACGTAGAAGGACTGGAACAATTTACCTGCAGCGGTCTTCCCGTCCGATTATAATTTAGGTCTCTTCAAGGCTAGAGTGAATAGGCTCCTAATTTAACTAATGCGCTTCACCATCAACGATTGCATCACTGCTTACCATCAGGTGGGATCGCAGTCAAGCACTTGTTTATATTATTACAAAAACGAACTGATTGTTCTGTATATAAAAGCGTTAAAGAAAACTTATTACTGTTTACATTATCACAATAAAAGAAATATCCAACATGTGCGTCGAATTGAGAATCACCTCCCCTTTGGGTATTTTGGAAATCGGATAATAAAAAAGAATGTGCGTCTTAACGGTTCTGGAAACAACTCTTAACGAAATCAAAGAGCACTGAGGAAGAAAAAAAAAACAATTCAGCTTTATGGAAACGGAAAAAAAGGCATGTGTTTTAGTGCTAAGCAGTTTCAAGTTCATACTTTTTGCTTATGAACTTTTTGTGAAACTTATTGAACTCATCACATAACGTTTTGAACCACTTACAACTGGTTCCTGGGTCAGCAACCTTTTTGATTACTCTGGTGATGGTAGGCATCATGCCTGTTCCTTGGAGAGGCTTATCTCATTCTTCTGGTACGTCCAGAGGAATGAGATTGGCTGTCGAATCTGTAGATATTTGTTTTAGTAGTTTATTTTCAAAAATGCCAACAAAAGCAACTGATTGAAACTTTATAGTGGTTTTTGCAGTCGGGCCTTTTAAATTTTTAAAATTTTACATCCTAGTTTTTCTGCAAGTAATATTTTTCTAATCCCTTAAAGTTTAAACTTTTTATTGTGTACATGATCACGTCACAAAAAATATGTTATGGAAACTAGACTTGTGAAGCTACACTTGATCCACGCCACGAAACGTCGTTCTACGTACAAATCAGGCGTGTTACATGTGTGCGTCGGTCTAATGTAGTTCTAGCTAAAGTATGAAACCACCGTAGGCGCAGGCTTGCGGACGGCGAGCAATGGGTAGCCCAAGTCGTCGACGGCGCGTAGTGTTCCTCGCGCGCCTCAATGAGATGTCAGCAAATCGTAGGGGCCCAGCAGGGTCGAAGCCTACTGGGGCCATGGGTTAAGTGAAAATGAACCTCGGGGCCCTGGAACACAAGGCAAAGAAGGAACAAACGAGTGGGATTTAGTCAGTAAAAGTCTGACACTCTCTCGCGCTCCACCCAAGAGCGCGACTTGTCATTAGATGATTTTCCCACCTAAAAAAAAACTCCTTCACGCTCAAACGTCTAAACAGATTCGAATGTTATAGCACACAGACAGATAATGTCCTGGAATAGCTCAAAGGATAATCTTTATTCCAGGAGTATATATATCCCCTTGGGATAATTATCTACGTTCACGCAGGCGAAGCCACTGGCAAGAGCTAGTAATTTTTTATTTGCTTGTTTTTAATTTCCGCTTCCCGTCTACCTGTTACATGAAACATGTACTTTCATCTCACACGTTAATATTTCAATTATTTGTGTATTGTCGGGCGTAATGTTTAATTATGTAACTCCCCCGCCGCTCCCGAATGCCAGGGGAGTCACATTTCAGATGTTTTTATGTCAAGGGATGAGGGAGCCCTTGTATGGCAAATACCGGGGTATACGTACGGGATATCTATTTTCCTATTTTCTATGTCGATACTTGAATGGGGTATTGTTGTTTATCACTGTTCCGTGGAGATTTTGGAATATTTTATAGTGTCGAAGATTAAGAGTTGCGTGGCGATTACAACGAGTTTCTTTTGTTGATACGTTATCATAGATCAAGGTAATAGTTAATGTGGTTGTGCCAAGGCTGCATAGTTGTTTGAAAGTCTCCGTGGTCTTGGCAACTGCAACTGAAGGAACAGTGGTGGGTTTTAGTCAGGAAAAGTCTGACGTTCGTTCTCACTCGACCTAGAGCGAAAGAAGTTATATGATGATTTTTCACGCTCACATTGGCCATCAAGGGATGCTCGGCAGATGTGGAACTTTCATGTTAATACTAGCTGTTGTAAGAAGTTTCCGGCCACCGTCGGCGCGGGCTTGCGGACGGCGAGCAATGGGTGGCTCGCTGTCCGGCCGTCCGGTAATCGTCCGGACCGAGTCCAAGTCGCCGACGGCGCGTACTGTTCCACGCGCGCCTCAAGGAGATGTCAGCAACTGTAGGGGCACAGCAGGGTCGAAGCCTACTGGGGCCACGGGTAGTGTGAAAGTGAAACCCGGGGCCCTGGGACGAAGGCAAAGAAGGAACAGGAGTGGTTCAGTAAAAGTCTGACACTATCTCGTGCTCCGCCCAAGGGCGGGATGTGATCATGTCATTAGATGATTTTCCCACCTAAAAAAAAAGACTTCCGCCTTTATAATATTAGTGTGATTCGTGTGCCCACACATAATGGAGTCGAGAGCGGTAGCATAGTCGAAGTATCATGCCGTTTACCGTCACGGCATTTGAGCCGGTTTTACTAGCAAGGGGTACTTCTCGTATTTTTAAGGCACTTTTGCATTCACCTCGCAGTCTCAATCTGTCAAACACGTCTAATTTACCAACATTCTGCAAAGTTTTTGACATTAATTGAGACAGATTATATTGAGACTTGAATTTGAACGTTGTACTAAAATTGGCCATTAGATCATCGCTTACCGTCAGATGAGATAGTGTTCAAACGCGAGCATATCAATAATAATAAAAAAAGTCTTAACAAGGAGTGGCTAAGATGAAAAAACTACAACAGTATTCTAGATTCTTATAAAGATGATCAGATTAAACCCCGCGGCGAGGCTTCGCGGGTTCTTGATTTATTTGTAAACAAAACCTAGGAGGTGACTAATCCAACATCCAAGTAGGATCGTTCTCAGAAGGCGGCTTCGTTTGACAATCGTCACGCGTTCAACGATCAGTTATAACTGGACAAATGCAGAAGGCCAACTTCATAGGATGCATTTTTGCAAGATACACTCAGTTTCTGAAAAAAAAATATCGAAAGCATTAAAGAAATCCGACAAAGAAGTCTCTTTTCAAGCAGTTTGACGCAGTTGATAATATTGTTTTTTTTTTTAATTGATATAAATTAGCGCTTGACTGCGATCACACCTGGTAAGCAGTGATGCAATCTTTGATAGTGAAGCGCACCAATTTATTAAGAGTCTGTTGATTCCACCAACATTACTATGATGATTCAAGAGCATTTTATTTCAAATAAACCATTTACAGGCACTTTCAAAATGTCAGGAAGTCTCACAGTCAGAAAAAAAATTACTAATTTCACATTCCAAAGCGTAGATCTTTATGGAAAAAAATGTAAGAAGAATGTATGTTTTTGTAAAAGTCCCCTAGTTTCTCCCTTATTTTAATCATGTGTGCTAATGAAGTTACAAAAAAAGGGAAATTGGTTATATAGATCATAAATGGTCATTTCAACTAGAAAATAAATAAAAACACACGAGTAACGTAAATAAATACGTGCAATCATAATAAGCATACCTACAAATTGACGCTGACAACCAAAATGTAAAAAACTTAAATAAAAAATTAATCAATAGAAATACTAAGAGCTGACAATGTCACCGTAGGCGCGGGCTTGCGGACGGCGAAAGATGGGTAGCTCGCCGTCCGACCGTCCGGACCGATCCCAAGTCGTCAACGGCGCGTACTGTTCCACGCGCCCTCAAGTAGATGTCAGCAAATCGTAAGGGCCCAGCAGGGTCGAAGCCTACTGAGGCCAAGTCTGCTTCTGAAAGGAAGACTCGGCCCTGGTACGAAAGGCAACGAAGGAACAGAATTGGATTTTTAGTCAGTAAAAGTCTGACACTATCTTTCGCTCCGCCCAAGAGCAGGGGATTTCATTAGACGATTTTTCCATCGAAAAAAAAAATGAGCTGACAATTTAACCTTGAAAAATAGCAGACATATAAATTCACTTTTCCAGTCAAAATACAAGTGAAGATTTCTGCCAAGCTAACGAAAAACCGCCACACCGTTCAAAACATAATCTCAGACAGACAGAATCGATTGCACGCCCTTTCACGGTGTTTTTGTTTCTAACCGTTCAATTCTGTTTGTAGCCCTAGTGTTTGAAAAAGCGTTTTACAAGTGACGCAAGGGATTATTTCATAGGCAGCATCCTATTTTGTGTGAGAAACTACGATCTCCCAAATCTCTTTGCCAAGTTCGATAAACTGGCGACTATAGAAATGCTTATCTATGGCCCGGTCTTTACTTATTGAGATTTTCAGTCTTCTTATTGTAATATCTCAGGCATTGTTTTGTCTGGAAATTATAATAGAATAAATAAACATTATTATACACTAAAATAGTTAGAAAACTCTTCTTAAATCTGTGGGTACAATGGCGGTTATTTCTCTCACAGACATAGATCTACCAGACAACCTTTGGATATAATATAGATAGAATTAAAAGGAGGGTAGTCTGCGGTGTAGCACAATAGCATAGCAGTGTGGACCGCCCGGAGGACACGGTGGAGCATACGGTGGAGGTGTGCCCCGCTTGGGAAGAGCAATGCCGTGTCCTCGTGGGGGCGATCGGCGGCGGCGATCTCTCGCGTCGGGCCTTAGTACAGGCCATGGTACGGAGCGAGGGGGAGTGCAGGCGGTCGCTTCCTTCTGCGAAGCAGTAATGCTAGCAAAGGAGGCGGCCGATCGCGTGAGGCAACGGTCCTCACGCCCAAACCGCCGCCGGTATTCCGATCCCGATTTCCGACCACCGTAGGGGCGGGCTTGCGGACGACGAGCAATGGGTAGCCCGCCGTCCGACCGTCCGGTAACCGTCCGGACCGAGCCCAAGTCGTCGACGGCGTGTATTGTTCCACGCGCGCCTCAGGGAGATGTCAGCAAATCGTAGGAGCCCAGCAAGGTCGAAGCCTACTGGGGCCATGGGTAGTGTGAAAACGAAACCCGGGGCCCTGGGACGAAGGCAACGAAGGAACAGGCACTCTTGTTCCTTCCGGTTTTTAGAAAGTAAAAGTCTGACACTATCTCCCGCCCCGCCCAAGGGTGGGGGATGTCATAATTTTCCCACCGAAAAAAAATAAAATAAAGAAAACAGCATAATCAAATTTAACGTTCCCATTGCTGGGACTCAGACCTCCTCTCTCTATGAGAGGGAACGGGCCGTAATCCACCACGCGGGCCCAGTGCGGATTGGTGAATGTCCCATGTCTTTGAATCTTTGGTTCTAGGACATGCCGGTTTCCTCACGATGTTTTTCTTCGCCGTTTTGAGAGCAGCGGTGATGAAATAAATTACACAAAGTGTTGCGCCTGGCTGGGTTTGAACCCGTGACTACAATTCGTAAATCGGGGCCGTTACCACTCGGTCACCACTGCTCAAATTCAAAATTAATCTATAGTTATTATTAAAATATTATCAAACTAAAGAGTTTATTTGGTTGGTCGTGCTAACCTCAGAGATTACTGATACAAATTGGAAATTTATTTTAATGATGGATACATTTGTCTTAGAAGGTTTATAGGTAACGTCACACTGCAGTCAGCTAAAGACGCAGGTGTATCTACGGGCAACAGCTAGTCAATCATAACATTAAACACTATAAAAAAGCATTTAGAGGTGACCAGGCGGTTGCAAACTTGCGTTCCAACCAGGGTGACCTTGGTATATGTGTTTGGTGTGTGTTGCGGTTACATGGATGTAAACCACGCGCCAACACGTTCGGTGGTTGGGAAAATGCGCCTCCCAACCAAGGGCGTTGAAGGTCATGGATTACAACTGCTGTCTAGATACGGATTGAAACTAGCAAAGTCACCTTGGTTGGAACGTTGGTTTGCAACCCCTTAATATTTCTTGCAATCTAAATTAACTTACAATAATTAATCTTAAACTAGGTGTTAGTACTTCTATATCTTTGTTAGTGTGTCCTAATTTTGTATTTTTATTCCAATTTCCTGAACTGTTAGGCTTAATCTGCAAGAATTCCTCTACAGGTGAAGGCCTCCTCTAAAGATGTCCGTCCAGTCTTCTCTAGACTGGACGTACCAAACATGGAAATTCAACAACACAATTAAAAATAATATAACAATGCCAAAGAAGAATAGAACGCAGCATGGTAAATACAAAGAAAATCCTAAGGACACACAAAAATTAAAAAAAAAAACACGAAATCAGTAGATGATGGGCTAGTACGAATTCTAACACTAAAGTCGAAATGGGCCGGGCATTTTGTGCGTCTACAAGTCCACAGGTGGACGGAAAAGGTAATGGCGTGGCTGGGCCTCCAAGGGAAACGCAAGAAGGGGAGACCCTATGCTAGATGAGAAAACGATATTAAAAGGATTGCCAGAATAAAATGGATGCAAAGTTTAACATTAAAAACAAAATTCGATATATAAAATTTAAATTGTCATAATAACGAAGGGAATCTTTCACGCTTCCGATTCATGACGGATGGATACTTCTTATATCTTCAATTAACAAAATAGTCATGTTATGTAATAACATCGTATAAAGTGGTATTTCTGTCCAACTGTTTCGTAGTTATAATCAGCACAGGTGAATGATCTGTCCGAATTGAAGGCCGGCAATCGTTTGGTCAGTTTTTTTTTATATAATATTATTAGTACTTACTTATTGCTTCTACGTGTGTTTGCTAGGGCAACGATCCGAGACAAAAAAAAATTACGTATGTAGTTCGACTATTAGAATTTTTATATGGCCCGTTTTGGGGCCTTTTTAGGTAAACCTTGCATTATAATATGTAATTGGTATTTTTGAGGAAAAAGTGAACGTATTTTTAGAAGTCGGTTAGAAGAGATCTATCTTTGAACTCCTCTGTGTCCTGGAGTTTAAATGTTTGATTACGTGTTAACTATGATTTCTTTGTCTCTGTTTTTTCATTGCTCTATTATCTTGGATGTCCAGGGCAATCATGTAGGTACATTTTGAACGTATATTGCTTATCATGTAATTGTCATCTCAAAAAAATAAAATTGTAATTGTCTCTAATATTCCCAGCCTGGGTGAAACTTTTTACATCTCCCGCCCCATTCAAATGCGGGAGATGTTAAGTTTGTATGCGTGTGTGTTTGTTTGTTTGTTATTTCTTCACGCGTAGGATTTGGATGAAACTTGGCATACTATTAGACCATGTCCTGAAATAGGTCATGTGATACTTTTTATCGTGGAAGTATATTCGCTTGAGTTAATTTTCGACTTTCAAAAGTTGTGAAGTGGTTGGCAGAAGTACAACATTTTTTTTTAATTTTTTAATATTTTTTTTTTCGCCTTTGTGATAAGTGGCAACGATTAGCACCCAAAAAAAGTAAATTGTGTTAAGTCCGCCTTAGTGTCTGTCTACTTTTAATCTATATATATAAAAGGGGAAACTGACTGACTGACATATCAACGCACAGCCAAAACTACTGGGACTAGGAACGTGAAATTTTGTACAAAGCTTCCTTTCCTAACGTAGGTGAGCACTAAGAGAGGATTTCCCAAAATTCACCCCCAAGGGGATGTAACGGGGGTTCAAAGTTTGTATGGAGAAACCTACTTTGACGCGGGCGAAGCCGCTGGCAGAAGCTAGTCGTGCATAAAGTTTAAATAAATGAAATTCGTACCGTCGTACATTATTGCTTAAAAAAAAATTGGTAAATTTTGTTTTCTCAAATACCTATTACATTATTTAATCTAAAAGAAAAAAAAAACGGATGATGCTGTGTGATAATTCGCTGATTACCAAAGCCTACATCAATAAGCAATTGATCAAAACGCCCCGAAATTACTCACCGCCATTTTTCGGCTCATTCACTTTTCGGAAAACGGTATTGCGATAGCGGACATCCCCAAAAGGAGGAATTTCCTCGCCCCACAAGAATCCGCATATTAAGGGTAGAACTGAATACGAAATAGGGTGGAACTACCCTCTGAATTTCAATCGTATTGCACGTTTGACGTTTGTATATTAATGTTTTCCCGCGTTTTTATTGTCGTAACAGGTGGCCATGATGAAGTTTTAGTTTTGTTTTTTTCGAAGGTTGGCATTCGAAATTTGAATGGTTGAAGACAGAATTAAGGGCTTAGATACACCATAGATTTTTATCTATATACAACAAAGATTATATTATTTTACTTAATTATATTACTTTTCGTCTTTGTCATCGTCGTTTTTCAGTCATTTTTACTGAAAAACGCCAAAATTTACCGCATTTTATTTATTATATAGAATTTAATACAAGTGGCGAAAGTTTATCATTGCGACCGAGGATGAATTCGCCCAAGTTGCAGGCGAAGGTGTTATTGAGCCGACCGCTGCGGTGAATATTTTCCACGTGTATCGAAAGACATTTTTCAATACACTTACGAAGATATAAATAAACGGGGGTTGACCAGAGACTCGTGGGGCCGCTTAGCTCCCAGCCTGATACGATGAATACAATAAATAGTGGTGGGTGCGAGCTTACGCATTTTTCCGCACTAGTGCGAAAACAGATTTGCTTGCTTAATAGAGGTAGGGGTTTTCTAGTAAGTATAAAAATCTTTAACAGTACCTAGTTGTGGGTATCAAAGAGTTGATGAAGTTGTTATATTAATATTAATTTGCGTTACATTTTAATAGAACTATATTTTAATAATCAACGTTTTAGTTTTTGTTCACCACTGAATCTTTATTATTCTGTTTGAAATAGACACATAGAGGTTGTTTATATGTTAAGCTTATCTTAATTTATGTTTTTACGTTCTAATCTTTATCTGATTAATAGATTTTATCTACCTCTGTAAGATGTTAAAATGCTATGTTCATAGGACATAATAATTTCATCAGAATTAGATTAAAAATAACTAACAAAGTTACAACGCATTAGATTTGTCTTTCGCTTTATGCCAAATGGTCAGCCCCCTAGCCAAGTTACGATTGTTTCGTTTGCGTCTAACGCCTCGAGTAGGCCACGCCTCCTATTCCTTTGTTCTAACCACGTGACTGAGCGTTGAGATGACGTCGAATCGAATCGGAGACGTGGCCTACTCGAGGCGTTCGACGCAAACGAAACGATCGTAACTTGGCTAGTGGGGGCTGAACATGGGCCACACCTGAGCTTCGCCACAACAACAAGTTCTGTGCGTTCCGCAACCCTCACTCATGCATTATGGGTTCCGAGCCGTCCGTAACAAAAATCGGCAAAAAATCACGTTTCTTGTATATAATATTTATATTATTCTGTTTTTAATATTTATTATTATAGCGGCAACAGAAATACATCATCTGTAAAAATTACAACTGTCTAGCTATCATGGTTCATGAGATACACTGGTGACAGACAGACGGACAGCGGTGTGATAGCAGTATGGTCCCATTTTTTATCCTTTGGATACGGAACTTTAAAAATAATAATTATGATAGTAATTAATTCATAAAATTGCTTCAAAAACAATACAGTTTAAATATTTGTGCGTGTGTGCACTACGTTTAAGTTCAGATCACGATTATCGATGAATTAAATCTAATTGCGATGAAAAAGTCGTGCGTGCGATTAACGCGCGCTTTTTTGGTCATCTCCTTTCAAGGCGGTTAAGGTTTGGTTCACAGGGTACGACTGTCGCTAATTGGTTGTTTAATAAAGTTATTAATAGTTTAGTTTTATTTATTTAAATGTAATTGTTGAAGCTTCTGACGGGTTATTTTATTTTCTGGCTAAAGTTTTTATATTAAATGCAAACTAGTATTGGTGGAAATGGGAAGAGGTAATGAGCTGCCTAATGCAAGAGAACACATTCAATGTTCGTACACCTAAGGAGTGGAATTCCTTCTAAATTCTGAGTTTCCTGATGGCTACAACCCGGGAATCTTTAAATCAAGAGTGAATAGGTTACTTCTAGGTAAGCGCGCTCCATCGTCGACTGCATCGTCGCTTTCCATCAGGTGAGATAGAGGTCAAGCGCGAACCTATCAAGAAAAAAAAGGGGGCTGGTTCAAAGTTGCTCGAGAAAAGATTACTTATAAGGATTTTGGAGGAAGCTTTTACCCAGCCGTGAGATAGATAGTATAGGTTAAATAAACAAAAACATTAGACATTCAAGACAAGAGAGATTTTTTAAAATTACTTAGTGATCTTGATCACTATCTCCTGATGGTAAGCGATGATGTGGGTCAACGATGGAGCTCGCTTGCCTAGAAGTAACCTATTCACTCTTGACTTAAATACCCCTAGGTTGCAGCTATCGGGAAATAGACTCCGGCAGGGGGGTATTCTACTCTTTAGCTGTACGCACAATGAATTAATTTGTTACAAGTGCCTTTGCTTGAATTAATATAAATCAATATAATCTGAAGCCACCCATCACAAATATCAACTTAAGTCTTCATGTATCGTGAGTTGATTTTCAACCGACTTCATTAAGTGACCACATGCATTAAAAATTCCATAATAAAAGTATGAGTTACAATGAAATTTGAACTTTCGTACGTAAATCACAGAGTTTGTTCTTCCATTCAATAATTAATTTCTCCCTTGTCTAATTTCAAACATAATACTTATATTAGTCTGGTGATACATAAATATATTAAAACAAGCAACTATTAATTAATTTCAGAGCACGAGTTCTTTGAAAAGAGGTCTTTAACTTATTATTTATAACATATAAATAATAATAAACTTACTGCTAAACAAAAGCCTCTTCAAAATTGAATAAAAATGGACAACTTTTCATAAATATGACAAGTTGTAGTAAAACTAAAACAATGATAATATTAAAGTTTCAAATGGCAGACTTTGAACTAGAGATGTAACGGCAGTAATATCGGAACCGGAGTTTCAAAATTTTATTTATTGGAATCGGAACCGAAATCAGTTGCGGAAGCGGAGACAGAAGTGTTAAATAAAACACAACAAAAAGGAACAGTCGGATTAGTAAAACTTAAGATTACTCTTAAGTTTTACTCATCCGACTCACAATATTCCAAGTACGAAACAAAACAAAAATTGAAAGAGTAATCGACACGGCCGCAGCACGGGGAGACGGGTTTCCCCGCGCGACATGTATAAACTTATTTGTACTTCCGTTATAAGTATCGTCTTTTTTTTAAATAAACGTTGCCTCACATCAGAATATCTCGTTTACCTATGCGTTCACAAACATGCAAATTCACATAGTATACGACACCCAGAACCGGCAGGAACACCCATCTGTTGGCCATACAAATATTTAGCCATTTTATTTAGTTTTTTTTTTGGTGTGAAAATCGAACCCGCGACACGTATTGCAGCAGTTAATCGCTCAACCACAGCGCTAACCATACCTGCCATGCCGTCATTATAATTTATCGGAACCGAAAGTGCGAAATCAATCGGAAGTTCCGACATTTCAAAATCGGAATGGAACCACCGTAACATCTCTACTTTGAACAGTTAAATTGTTTCTGATATGCTGCTAAAATCCCATGAAAATCATACAATGAGTTTAAATAATATAGCTAGTATTTAAGTTCATTTCATGTTTTTATTGTAGCCGTGCTTACAAATTTATACGGTTTTGCGGTCGAGATTTACCGTCTTTGTACCGCAATTAATCGTTATAAATTCTTTCAGACAATAGAAAGCTGTTATGTGTCTGTTTTACAGTGTTGTCGGAATTTCCGAAGATATTACTGTTAATTTGGTTTTACACTAGCGTTTGTTTGCGGTTCTGTCCGTGTGACAGTCAGTAAGTGCTCCTAAGAAACTACGTTGTAAGATTATTCGAAAGAGCTCTGGAACGCAAAGACCAACACTCAAAATGTATGCCCATGTGGCTCTGAAACACAAAGGGCGACACTCAAAATGTATGCCCATGTGGCTCTGAAATACAAAGGGCAACACTCAAAATGCATGCCCATGTGGCTCTGAAACACAAAGGGCAACACTCAAAATGTATGCCCACTTGGCTTTGAAACGCAAAGAGCAACACTCATAATGTATGCCCATTTTTGACAAAGTAACATCAAGGAATGACATAAAATCTGCGGGAATGTTGCGAAAGAGTTACCGTAGCCTTGGAACGTTAAAAGAACGCAAACAGATGAGTTTTAGTCGGTAAAAGTCAGATACCGCCTTTCGCTCCACTCAGAGCGAGAGAACTTATTTGATAGTATCCCAACTAAAACAAAAAAGACATGACAGAAAATGCTACAGCCCCCCTAGCCAAGTTACAACCGTTTTGTTTCGATTCTCTTATCGTCGATCGCCTCGAGTAGGCCACGCCTCCTATTTCTCTATTCTGATGTCGTCTCAACGTTCAGTCACGTGGTCAGAACAAAGGAATAGGAGGCGTGGCCGACTCGAGGCGATCAACGAAAAGAGAATCGAAACGAAACGGTTGTAACTTGGCTAGTGGACTATTGTTTTATCTCAAAGGCAGGTTGTTTTTAATTTTGGTTGTGCACACCGAGCGCCATGAAACACACTTGACAACAAATTGAAGACCCAACGGTCTTGGTGAGATATAAAAACAATACGGGTAAACGTCATATGAAAGTCTCTTTAGAAATCTTAAAGCTAAATCGAAAAAAAAAACATTATCTGTCACTGTGTCCGTAGCCATAAGTATTTTGTAACAAGCCTCGCATTTTGCTTTTCCTATACAATGAAAATTGTTCATGGATGTAGAATGTGAGATTGTTTGATCTCAATTGCATGTATATTCATTGTTTACTGTTGTTTAATTGGTTCAAAAACTTTTCATTTTTTTTTGTGAGGACAACTGTCGACAAATATTTTAGTAGAATTTATGAATGTACTATTGTTATTATCATCATCATTTCAGCAAAAAGACGTCCACTGTTGGACCAAGGCCAACTCCAAGTCTCGCCACAACAACGGTCTTGTACGTCTTGCATCCATCGGATTCCCTGGGCACGCCATATTTATGGTGGTAGGGAACTTACTCTTTGAGGAGTGACTGGAAAGACGTCACGGTATCCTCACCTTCCGCATGACGCAGGTCCTCACCGGACATGGTAAGTTCGTGAGGTTACTGCATCGGATTCGTGCGGAAGAACCGCCCGGAGGATACGGTGGAGTTTACGGTAGAGGTGTACCCCGCTTGGGCAGAGCACCGCCGTGTCCTTGGGATTGGCGGCAACGGTACAGGCCATGGTCCGGAGCGAGGAGCGAGGACCTCTTTCTGCGAAGTAGTAATGCTAGCGAAGTAGACGGCCGCACGCGTGAGGGAACGGCACTCACACCACAGCCGCCCGGATCCCGATTTATAGCCTCCGTAGGCGTAGGCTTGCGGACGGCAAGCAATGGGTAGCACGCCGTCCGGTCGTCCGGTAACCATCCGGACCGAGCCCAAATCGTCGAAGGCGCGTCGGCAAATCGTAGGGGCCTAGCAGGGTCTACTGGGGCCATGGGTTAAGTGAAACTGAACCCCGGGGCCCTGGAAAGCAAGACAAAGAAGGAACATAGAAGTGGGTTTTAGTCAGTAAAAGTCTGACACGCCCATCCGCTCGTCCAAGAGTGGGAGAAAACATTGGATAATTTCCCGCCTAAAAAAAAATCCATTGGATTCCCGCGATGCTCACCAGGTTTAATGGTCTACCTTGTAGGAGGCCTTCCAATACTGCATCTTCCGGTACGTGGCCTCCATTCCAGAACCTTTCGGCCTCATCGACCATCTGTTCTGCGAGCAATGTGCCCTGCCGCTGCCACTTAAGTTTGGCGATTCTTCGGGCTATGTTGGTAACGTTGGTCGTAGTTGAATGTACTAATGAAAACTAATGAAAACCAATTTTAAATTTAAAAAAAAAACATAATAAACAAATTTAAGAACGTCATAGACTCCTACAGAATTTAAAAATATAGTTGTTATTTTTTTTAATAGTTTTCGGCCTCGAATTAGTTGACAGTATTAATTTACTCGTTAACTTTTATTGGTTTTCGTAATCGGTTAAATATGTTAAGTTTTTGGATCTATGTGTAGGATTGATCGATTTATTTCTTAAGACGTTTCGAAGCGGATCTAAATTGACGTAATTATCGATTGTTTAGCAATCGATTCCTCGGCTTTTGTATTTTTACATGTATTGATAAATTTTAAATGAATCCTATTTGTCTTGAAGTCAAAGTGCGTGCCGCGGCTCACCGGTTTACCGTGGTGATTAGATGCTGTACCTTATCTTAAAAAAATACGATTATCTTTTATAGTTTAATAGACAAACGGAAGGAAAATGTAGATCAACCTATGGGCTGGGTTTGAAATCTATTCTCCGGGGCATTTCCTTTTGGACTTTCAGAAACTTATTTTTGGCTTTGTATGAACAATGAATATCATCTTGCAATGCTTGCATACTTTTGTCATTTACAACGACCTATTTTAGTGACGTAGGATTTTGAACTATCATCACAATAAAACCTAAAATAGAGGACGCCTTAAAACGATCGACGGAGAGAACTAAGGAGTGGAATTCCCTACCAGAGTCTGTGTTCCCTGATAGCTACAACATAAGGGTCTTTAAGTCAAGAGTGAATAGGTAACTTGTAGGCAAGCGTACTCCACCGTCGACCATCACAACTAACCATCAGGTGAGATAATGGTCAAACGCAAGCCTATCAATAATAAAAAAAATACACAAACCTTCCTCGTTTATCGGTCTTTCTGTCAGTGAAAATTGCATCAGAATCCGTTGCGTGGTTCAAGGGTTGTTAACAGATAAATAGACAGACGTGGAAAGCGACTTTGTTATAGGGTGAACGCAAACTTATAAGAGCCGAACGCGACGAACGAATCGAAACAAGAGAATTTTAGAATTGTATATAAGAAATTCTATGAAACCCCGCACACCTAACCGCGTCGAATCGTCCAAATCTGGAAGAAGACTAGAATAAATAAAGGACTGGAACAATTTGCCTGCCGCGGTCTTCCCGTCCAACAATAATTTAGGTGTCTTCAAGGCTAGAGTGAATAGGCTCTTAATAAACTAGTGCGCCTCACCATCAATGATAGCATCACTGCTTGCCATCAGGTGGGTATTGCCATCAAAATATATCAATATATTTTCAGTGCTTGACTGCGAACTAAAATATAAAGAAAAAATTATATCAACTAAAAAAAAAAAGAATTTTAAAATAATTTACTTTCGATTCGTTCGATACATTCGGCTAGGACAAGCGTGCGTTCGCCTTTATACTACGTTGACATCAATCTACATTCCTAGACTTTTGTTTAAGTATAGAATAGAAAAGAATATTTCACTGACAAGCTCCAATAATGAACCTTTCGCCTGGGTACACCCAAAGTTCACTAAGTTCAGTCGCATATAATATCAAAATTAACAAGCATTTAGCAAGGGACGCAGAATATTACAGGAACCCAACAATATTCGAGCAGGGTTGTCAAAAAAAAACAAGGAAGGGTTTTGCGGATATTAATAAACTGGCTATTTTATAAGGTAATCAAAATTTACAGCCCTTAGGGTCTTCTACTTAGATATTTACTAGTAGTTTGCTCACACTTGCGTTTATTTTTTTTCTAATATTTTAAACTAAGCAAGAAATAAAATTCTGTTCTGATGTGCCCCGCCCATTGCCACTTAAGTTTGGCGATTCTTCGTGCTATGTCGGCAACTTTGGTTCTCCTGCAGTTAGTTATCTTCATTTCTGATTCGATCACGCAAGGAAACTCCGAGCATAGCCCTTTCCATAGATGGCCGTTGGGGCCGAAAGGTTCTCGAGTGGCGACCACGTACCGGAAGGCGCAGTGTTGGAAGGCCCTCTACAAGGTGGACCGATGAACAGGTGAAGGTTGCAGGAATCCAATTGATGCGAGACGCATAGGACCGTTCATTGTGGCGACATTTGGGGGAGGCCTATGCCCAGCAGTAGACGTCTATCGGCTGAAATGATGATGACAATGAGAAATGAAATTAAAAAGAAATTATTCAGCATCAACATTTGTTTTTAAATGAAGCAGCAATTGGCGCGAGGGCACGGTTGGCGCAGTGGCTGAGCGATTGGCTGCTGTACTGCGTTTTGCGGGTTCGATTCCCGCACGGGACAGTATTTGTATGGCTAACAGATAAGTGTTCTGGGTGGGTGTCTTGAGTATGTGAGTTTACATGTTTTTGAAAGCACCCACGATACCCGAGTCATTTCTAGTGTAGGGCAAAGTTAAAAAAAAAGAATAGAATTCGAATTTCAAATTTTGGTATGAGTGGGGGCGTGATGGGAACATCTCGCTTTCTGTTTTGCACACACGTAACCTAATGATTGTGACGTCACATTTCAATATGTTCTTCCTTATTCTGTTAGTTGACTGACGGTTTTCCCTTCCACTAAGTTTGAATGGTTTGTAACTTAATATTGAATAAATTTAGAAATTCTTTCGATTTACTATTTTGGGTCTAGTTACTTTCAAAACAAATAATTTAAATAAACTTGAGCCAGCTACCTAATTTAGTTTAGGTAAGATTCGATTTCAAAATGACTTTAAAGAGAAGTGAACCTGAAGTGAAGAGTAGTTGACAAAGCTAGGTATTTCAAACTACCACATCAATCGAAAATGGAACCATGAAACGAAGTTTACCACAACAATCTCGGGACACATTCCCTAACTAACCCTACCTGTGCTGACAAACCGATTTTACAATGATGTCTGGCAACACCAACATGTTATACAAACATAATATTGTACGGGTCCTAAATAGGATTCCCCAGCCGGAAACAGCTCGTATTAGCATAACGTGTGCTCAGAATGGGGACAACTGAAATGAAAAGTTGTTTTCAGACATGGCATTTAATTTTAGACGGTTTTAGAAGCCGGTTTGGCAAGGTAAATAAAAAAATAGAATTGTGTTTGTACAGATGTCGCATAACCTGGCTTGGATGTGTAAATTTTGAAATATGAAAAATTGTGTGAGATAACTTTGTAATACTTGTAAGACCGATTTTTTTTACGTGGAAAATCATCAAATAACTTCTTGACTTACTTAAAGAACTTTTACTGACTAAAACCCGAACCTCAAAAAAAAATCTTCGATTATACCATTTTTATTTGGAGAATCTTCATGGATACTCTTCGTCGGGGGGATGGAATGGAACGGAGAGTTTCCTCGCACTCCACCTGACAAAAACCCTTAAAAAATCATACCTACGAACGCTAGATAAAACCGCTATAAAGCTAGAACTACACTAGACCGACGCACACGTGTGAGACACCTGATTTGTAAGTAGAACGACGTCGCGTGGCGTGGATCAAGTGTAGCTCTACAAGTCTAGTTTCCATATAAAATGTATGGAGACCGACGCGCCCAGATCGGCGTGTGTAGCACATGTGTGAGCAGTGTAGTTCTAGCTTAAATGCTTAGATTTTGCAAAACTTAATCATTTTGATAAGCACCTAAGATTTTGCATGTTTTCTGCCGGAGTCTCTGTTTTCTGATAGCCACAACCTGAGGGTCTTTAAGTGAAGAGTGAATAGGTTAGTTTTAGGCAAGTGTGCCCCACCGTCGACCACATCGTCGCTTTCCATCAGGTGAGATAGTGGTACTCGCGAGTTTACCATTGATTATGTAAAAAAAAATTATATATAGGAAAATGTTCATTTAGGACTGTTCGTCTCTTCGAGAACATCCCGTAGATAATATTGTCAAATTATCATAATAAAAACGACATAATTAACTGGTTCTGCCGTTTTTATTCTGGTGGTGGTGGTGGTATTAATTCAAGATTACAACCTAACGATTGCCTATAATATAGCCCATAAAATAAATTGTTACCTATTGAAATTAATTTTATAGTCTAAGACTGTCATCATGCGTGTTACCGAAGGTTCTAATTCTTTAGAGGTATTCTATAGGTCAATAATATATAAAATTGGATTATCTTTTCCCATCTTTGGTGGGAAATTCTCCCATAAAAGATGGGGACTGGCTGTTACTAGGTTTATCGTTGTTGTCAAATGCGATTAGAATCTTTAAATATTTTTTAACGTCTGAGTTTATCGTATTTGTTTATAGTCATTTACTTTTTGAATTGTATTAAACTTTATTACTTCTTTATATTCTTAGATTTGTTTTTCCTCTTATTTTTATTTTTTTAATTGATATAAACCAGTGCTTGACTGCGATCCCACCTAATGGTAAGCAGTGATGCAATCAATGATGGTGAGGCGCACTAGTTTATTAAGAGCCTATTGACTCTAGCCTTGAAGACACCTAAATTATAGTTGGGCGGGAAGACCGCAGCAGGCAAATTGTTCCAGTCCCTCGATGTACGCGGTATAAACGACGAAGCGAAACGCTTAGTCCGGACCGTTGAAGTTTCAACAACGGAAGGGTGGATACTCGCCGTACGTCGGGTTGTTATTTTTACTATTAGATATAAGATATATTTATTTTGTAAAACATGAGTACAGTATGAAGGTCTTATAAATAATACGAGCTGGCTACATGTTTTGCCATGTACAGCGTATAAAATTAGTTGCACAAGACAATTAAAAATAAAAACCGAGCAAGTTCGAGTCGGACTCGCGCACTGAGGGTTCCGTACAAACTTTCCTATGAAAACAGTTCAATGCCCGAATTGAGATATTTCCGAATCGCAAAAAAAATGTAACTACAAATTTACAGTTTTCGAATTTTTCCTATACGTGTGCTATGAGACCTTGCTTTGTGCCAAATTTCAGGATTGTAGGTAAACGGGAAGTACCCTATGAATTTTGATTCTCTTGAGAGTGTCGAAATACACGTTTTTTGCGTCATAAATGGCCGTATCTTTTTTTTCGTAAACACAGAAGTTTGATTTTTTCACAGTTTCAAGGGACCTCTTGTCTTGACAGACAGACGGACGGACAACAAAGTGATCCTATAAGGGTACCGTTTTTTCTAAAAACAGAAAAATGGGAATCACAATTAATTCATATCAATTTAAAAAAATGGAGTTAAACCAAACTAAATCTTTACAGGCAGAGGTAGAATTTGACAAATATTGAAGCTAAAATTCTTAGTTCAATCAAACGATGATATATAAATCTCAAACAAAATTGTAACAATTAAATCGTATCAGTCGCACTAACAAGACCTCACCTTAAGCAAGTGCAAACTGACACACAACACTAGTTAAGGAGTGAGCTCAGCACATGGATCTATTTAGGATGGACATCACATGAACAATGAGTTGTAATTCGCTCAATTATGTCTGCGATTGTAATCGGATGTTGACCCTTGGAGGAAGATCTGATGGACCTACTTATAGCAAGATGATGGGTATGTGGAATTGTAGAGGTGGAAGTGAAGTTCACTAAAGAAGTACTATGAAGGTTTTGTTATAATAAATGAAACGGCGTTTATACCTAGAAGTTATTAACTGAGGCTCGCGACTTCGTCCGCGACGAACTCGTAAAACAACACAATGTGATTTGGTCACATTTCCAAGAAGTTTTTTTGTACGCAAAACCCTTGACCCCTAATTATTTTTTTAAGATAAAAATAGCCTATGTTATCTACTCTTTGTAACATTAGCAATCTACTAGTGTAAGTTCTGTTTAAATTGGTTGAGCAGTTTCGGAGATTAACCGGAACAAACAGACAGACAGGCAGACAAAGAGACAATAATTTTGAATAGTTATTTATGTATGAACTAGCTTCTGCCAGCGGCTTCGCTCGCGTGAAAGTTGGTTTCTCCATACAAACTTCCAACCCCGGTTTTACCCCCTTAGGGCTGGAGTTTCGTAAAATCCGTTCTTAGCGTATGTCTACACCCTATGAGAAACCTACCTGCTAAATTTAAAGTTTGTAGGCGTTATAGTTTCTGAGATTTCGTGATTAATCAGTGAGTGGTATTACAAGCGACAATTTAATTTTATTTATATGTATGAAATATACTCGTATAATATATGTACAAATTTATACAATATTAAACCCGCCTATCAACTTGACAGCCGTCCTAAACTTTTCTGATTAAAAACAAACAATCTTATTCGTTTTTAATCAAATTTTAAAATCCATTCCATATTTGCATAATCTTTAAAAAGTATAATTATCTCGCCAGTCCGTAAGTAAATAAAGGCTATTTTTCGATAACACAAGACCGATGTCCTATCACGCATTGGGGTTGCACAATGAAGAAGAAATTCAGAAGTTTGGATTAATGATATCTTTCTGTATATTTTACTATACTAATGAATGATGGAGATATCCGCAGGAGAACCAAGGTTGCCGACATAGCATAAAGAATCGCCAAACTTAAGTGGCAATGGGCAGGGCACATTGCTCGCAGAACAGATGGCCGTTGGGGCCGAAAGGTTCTGGAATCGCGACCACGTACCGGAAGACGCAGTGTTGGAAGGCCCCCTACAGGGTGGACCAATGACCTGCTGAAGGTTGCGGGAATCCGATGAATGCAAGACGCACAGGACCGTTCGTTGTGGCGACATTTGGGGGAGGCCTATGTCCAGCAGTGGACGCCTGTCGGCTGAAATGATGATGATGATGATGATGATTTTACTATACAAAGAAGTTCTTCTTCTGATGCTTGTCGAATATATATCGTTTCTTCCGCACGAATCCGGTGCAGGAACCTCCCGAACTGACCATGTCCGGTGAGGACCTGCGTCATGCGGAAGGTAAGGAAGGAACAGGAGTGGGTTTTAGTTAAAGTTTGACACGCCCTTTCGCCCCGCCCAAGGAAAGGAGGTGTCATCGGATGATTTCTCAGTTAAAAAAAAATTCCTCTCAGTTCGTCTTGACATATTAAATGGCTATTTCGTGAAAAAGAAACTTAATACAATTTCGGGGCTACTTTAGCATACGCAGCCTTTTAATGTTCCCACTGCTGGGACTCAGGTCTCCTCTCTCTAGGAAAAGGAATGGCCCGTAATCTATCACGCGGGCCCAGTGCGGATTGGTGAATGTCACATGTCTTCGAATTTTTAGCTCTAGGACATGCTGGTTTCCTCACGATGTTTTCCTTCACCGTTTTGAGAGCAGTGGTGATGAAATAAATTACACAAAGTAATGCGCCTGGCTGGGTTTGAACCGGTGACCTACAACTCGTAAGTCGGGGCCGTTACCATTCGGCCACCACTGCTCACTGCTACTTTAACGCTTTTACATTAACAGCGGGAAATTCAGGTTAATACGATAACGATCTTTTTCCTCGTGTGGGTCAAAAGAAGTTTTTTCGTCAACTGTTCACATGACCACTGACTTATAACATGACTCATTTAGTGTCATGTAACCACGCCACTATTCTAGCTCATTTTCAACGGCTTTGACCCCAACTGTTTCTCAGAAATTTTCCACGCTTAAGAGCGGCCAACCCGAGTTACATTTCCATACAACCTCTCTTACGTGATTATGACGTTATTAGCATATGCATAGCATTATCAGCCTTTTTAATGTTCCCACCGCTGGGACTCAGGCCTTCTCTCTAGGAGAGGGAATGGGCCTTAATCTACCACGTGGGCCCGGTGCGGGTTGCTATGGCGTTATTACCTACACATTTTTTTAAAAATATTATGGAAGCACAGATGTTTTGTGGATATTATCTATTTTTTATAGAAATCAAAACATGTAAAACTAATCCAACAAAGACCTCTGAAAATCTGCTGTTTTGCGTGGACTTTGGCCATTCATAATGCACCCTTAAGTTGAAAATATATAAACCTTGGACATTTATTTAACAAAAAAGCACGTATTTTCTGGAATAAGTTTTGTAAATTATTCGAGTAAATTACGGAATTTTCGAATGCCGATGTTAACTCTCTTCGTTCGCGTTGCCTCTTTATCAAATATTGCGTTGGATGAAACAACGAGCTTTTAATTACGTAGCATATGCTGAGTTAGACGCCTTTTTAGCTTCGCACTGATTATATCTTACTTTTTTTTATTATTTATTTTTAGTTACTACAATTGTGTAAGGCACGAATAAACGCTTTTTCTTTATTTTCTTTCTTTCTTTTAAACCATGTTCTCGATGACGATAGACGGCTCGGGAAGGGCCCTCTTAATATAACTGTCGATATAATTAACTGTTCATCTAAAGCGTTGTACACACTAAGTTTATCAATAAACCCAAAGGTTTAACTACCCTAATGGAGGTAGAGTTAGCAACAAAAGTGATTGCGAGCAATTTGTATCGTGACAATGTACCTTTAAGAGCAATGGTGGACTAGTGGTAACGGTTCCGGCTTATGATTTGTACGTCGGTTTTTTTTCGGATCGGAAAATCATCTAATGACATCCCGCGTTCTTGGGCGGAGCGAGAGATAGTGTCAGACTATTAGTGACAAAAAACCCACTCCTGTTCCTTCGTTGCCTTTCATACCAGGGCCGAGTCTTCCCTTCTGAAGCAGACCCTTGTCCAGAAGGAACAGGAGTGGGTCCTGTTCCTTCTTTGCCATTGTTCTAGGGTCCCGGGGATCTTTTTCGCATCACCCATGGCCCCAGTAGGATTCGACCCTGCTGGGCCCCTACGGCCTCTGACATTTCCTTGAGGCGCGCGTGGAACACTGCGTGCCGTTGACGACTTGGGCTCGGTTCGGACGGTTACCGGACGATCGGACAGCGAACTACTCATTGCTCGCCGTTCGCAAGCCCGCGCCTACGGTGGCCGGAAATTGGGATCGGAATCCCGGTGACTGGGGCGCGAGGGCCATTGACTCGCGCGTGCACGTTCGTCGTCCTCCTATGCTAGCATTACTGCTTCGCAGAGGGAGGCGGTGACCGCCTGCCACTCCTCTGCCATGTACCATGGCCTGTACCAAGACCCCGGAAGATTTGTACGTCGTGGGTTCAGAAATTTATTTCATCACCAACAAACAAAACATCCTATGGTAACCGGCATGTCCTGGAACTAAAGAACGAAGACATGTGACAGCCACCAACCTGCACTGGATCCGCGTGGTGGATTAGAGCCCAATTCTTCTCATAGAGTGGAAGCCTAAGTTCTAGCAGTTCAGCACCACTTTATAAGGCTGATTATGCTGATATACCTTTCTAACTTAATAGGCCTATATACCTTGCCTTTTCTAACTTAATAGGCCTATATACTAAGTTAAATTATGTAGGTGAAAGTCAGTTTTTCCATACAAACTTTGGACCCCCGATTCATCCCCTTAGAGCGTGAATTTTGGAAAAACCTCTTTTAATGCTCACCTACGTCATAAAAGGAAAGCTTGAGTAAAATGTCACGTTCCTGTCCCAGTAGTTTCGGCTGTGCGTTGATATGTTAGTCAGTCAGTTTCTCCTTTTATATATATATACTAGCTTCTGCCAGCTCTTCGCCCGCTTGAAAATAGGTTTCTCCATACAAACTTTAGACCCTCGTTTCATCCCCTTAGGGAGTGAATTTAGGAAAATCCTCTCTTAGTGCTCGCCTACGTCATAAAAGGAAAGCTTGAGTAAAATGTCACGTTCCTAGTCCCAGTAGTTTCGGCTGTGCGTTGATATGTCAGTCAGTCAGTTTCTCCTTTTATGTATATAACGAGTAGATTCAGATTCTCATTCTATTAAATGATTAAAGTCTTTATTGTTAATATCTATTAAATTCATTCAAGTTAGTCGTAATTAAAGTACGCTCTAGAGAGATCATAAAAAGATATGACATTATTGTTTCTGAATTTTCAAAAATCACCTCTGCTAATAAGATGTTATCTACACTAATAAATTATAATAAAGAGGTAAAGTTTATTCTAAATTTTTTTCGCCGATAGAAAGCTGCTTTATTCCTGAGTGACATAGGCTATATTCTATATACGTGGGCGAAGCCGTGAGCAAAAGCTAGTATCACATAAGTTTGTCTTTCAATAAAAACTAGAAAAATAATCGTAACTTTTTTGCCTATCGGTACCAGGGCTACAGTCTTCGTAAGGTAAAGGGCGGCGAAAACACTGAATCTATAAGGGATCAATGTACCTACACATGCATGTACACGTGTACTATGTATATTGTACTATGTATATGTATGGCCACTACCGGTTGCGTAACATCCGGTCCTTGTTTGTACACACAACGTCTGATATGAATTTTTATTTGATGTTTTTCCTTTCGATTTTTTGCAACGGCCATTTTGGTTGCAGAAATTGTGCTTGTTGTTTGTAATGTGTTTTCAATGCGTCTTTGGTTTTAGCTAGTTTTATTTGAATGCAAAGAAAAATCGATAGTTCTTTGGCTGGTTTTATTTATTTATTTATTTAATACTTTTGGCATTAATGCCTTAGGCATTTTCTACCAGTCAATCTTTGGGTGATGCAGAGAAAAGTAGTGGTAGGTGCAATAGAAGAGAGAGAAAAAGGCGAATACAGAAATAGATTTACTAATAGATCATAGAATAGATAAATCATAAAATAAATATAAATATATACTCAAATTAATACATTACATACATACACTAAAATACTTAAAGTAGTTAGGTTTTATTGTTGTAAGTAAATTGTAGTTTAGTGCTTTGTAAGTAGGGCCGGTATTCGTTGAAACAGATATTCTAACCTTCTGTCGCACCTCTGGCGGACTAGCGGAAGACGAGCAATGGATAGCTCGCCGTTCGGCCGTCTGGTAAGGGCTGAGACCGAGTTGTTGCCGGCGGGTAGTTATCCACTCGCAATTAAAAGACAATGTCAGCATAACCGTAGAAGCTGGGTATGGCTGAATCCCTTTAAGGCCACAGGGAATTTCTGAAAAGGAAACCTCCTTGAACGCAAAGCGCAATAGAAAAACACAGGTGTGAATTTAGTCAGTAAAAATCTGACACGCCCTCCTGCTCCAGCCTAGAGCGCGAAAAAATTATGTATGATTTCTCACCTTAAAAAATATGCTAAGGAGTGGTCTTCCTTTTTAACTTACCAAAACTCTTATGTTCCAGGTTTTCCTTTTGAAAACTAACCCATGGCCCCCGTAACTTACCCCCTGCCCTGCTGGGCCCTTATTGCTGACATCTTCTTACATCTCTCATCTCTGAACACTCCTTACGCACAATGATTTCTTACAAAATCAAAGCCTACAAAACCCCACAGAATCTTATCACCATAGCAACTTAGTTTATCCCAATTCGCTTCACATGATAAGCATTTGTTTCACTGCACCAATGTTTCCTTCCCTCACCAATCGCCGTGGAAATTGCAATCATTAACACGTTGTTGCATACCTTTTTCCAATCATAGATTGTGAGTGCCAAGGTTTCTGAGATAAGTTTTTTTTTCTTGAACGCTTGTAGATATTATTTACTATGTCCAGAAAGACTCAATGACTCTCTATCTGCAATCCAATTTAAAAAAAATCATTTCACATAGGCTACTTATAAAATATCTCATTAGAAGGCTTAAAGCCACTCAAATGGCAATAGAAAGGGCTATGCTCGGAGTTTCCTTGCGTGATCGCGTCAGAACCAAGGTTACAGACATAGCCCGAAGAATCGCCAAACTTAAGTGGCAGTGGGCAGGCCACATAGCTCGCAGAACAGATGGTCGATGGGGACAAAAGGTTCTGGAATGGCGACCACGTACCGGAAGACGCAGCGTTGGAAGGCCTCCCACAAGGTGGACCTATGACCTGGTGAGGGTCGCGGGAATCCGATGGAAGCGAGACTTACAGGACCGGTCATTGTGGCGACATTTGGGGGAGGCCTATGTCCAACAGTGACCGTCTTTCGGCTGAAATGGTGATGATGATGATGACTTAAAAAACATCAGAAGCTAGTGCACGATTTTCTATAGAGAAGGACTGACAAGAAACTCCATGAACTCATAAAAAAAAACACGCTCATCATCTACATGGCTCTTTAAAAAAACTAAAACTACATATGATACAAAATTAATAAGTATGACAGGACAATATACTCGTACCTAACCATGATACCAAATAAGTACAATAAAAAAAAAAACGGACTCGAGGTCACGGACTACTCAAAGTTGATCGTCGAACCAAGAAGATCGTCGGCAATGATTCACTCGTCGTGTCAAAACTCCAAAGTCTTGAGCCAATGAGTTGCTCACTTTCCGACCGTCCGGTAACCATGCGATAACCGTCCGGACCGAGCCCAAGTCGTCGACGGCGCGTATTGTTCCACGCGCGCCTCAGGTAGATGTCAGCAAATCGTAGGGGCCCAGCAGGGTCGAAGCCTAGTTGGGCCACGGGTAGTGTGGAAGTGAAACCCGGGGCCCTGGGTTCGTCCCAGGGCCCCGGCAAGGAGGGAACAGATGTTGGTTTTCTACTTAGTAAAAGTCTGACACTATTTCCCGCTCCGCCCGAGAGCCATTTGTCATTAGATGATTTTCCCACCTAAAAACAAAGTTTTGAACATCGACGCCGAGTTGCTAGCCTGTCAGTTTTCTACTACTTTCTTTACATTTCGGGAAATGTGCGTTGGAATCTTACTATTCTGCATAGGAAAATTCACAATTTCCATTAATATATCCAGCAGAATCTGGAGATAAACTGAAGTGTGACATTCTACCGCTAATAAACAGAAAGTCCAAAATGATTGTGACTGCTTAATGTAAAAATATTAAGGACCTATCATAAATCGAAGAAGAAATTCCATAAAAAAGAATAAGAGGAAAGGTGCCCCAGTGATAACGACCCCGACTTACGAGTCGTACGTCACGGGGTCAATCCCATTGACCGTGTGTGTATTTCATCACCACTGCTCTCAAAACGGTGAAGGAAAACATCGTGAGGATACGGGCATATCCTAGACCCAAAATTCGAAGACAGGTGATTTCTGACAACCTGCATTAGGCCCGCGTGGTGGATTACGGCCCACTCTCTCTCCTAGAGAGAAGGTCTGAGTTCCAGCAGTTCTTCTAACCATAGAACGGCGGTCTAGCTCGCTGTCCGACCGTCAGTTCGCCTTCCGACCGTCGGTAACCGTTCTTCTCAAGGAGATGTTAGCAAACCGTAGGGGCCAAGGGTCTGATTCTGAAAGGAAGACTCGGCCCTGGTACGAAAGGCGACGAAGGAACAGGAGTGGGTTTTTAGTCAGTAAAAGTCTGACACTATCTCGCGCTCCGCCCAGAGGGGGATTTGTCATTAGATGACTTTCCCACGTAAAAAAAAAATAGAACGGCAAGCTGTCTCGTGTCCCAAATTACCAATGTTTCAATCCTTGAGGTCCACAGCCAATCATGGGTCTTTGATTGCCATTTCTGATTAAAATAATTTCGACAAGATTAGAATTCAGTTGGTATTATTAGCCTCGTAAGCTATCAGCTATAATGGTTTAGGTTGTTTCTATAGTATATAATGAGGTCTACTTAGAAGTAGGCATATCTAGATTTGATTTTAAAGGTTCGATCAATCTGCCTTCATTGATCAAACATACGCGTCATTTTTTTTATGATCTTTCAATATCACTTGCAATTAAACTTGTACCGCACTGACACACGCGTGATGATATCGTACATCACATAATAAGTACCTATCTATAATTATTAATATTAAGCTCAGTTTTGGGGTTCATCAAAAGTAGTTCGGAACCTTTTATTTGTCTAGTCCACATTACAAGCTAGAAAGAAAGCTTGTGTCTCGGGAAATGGGTTTTTTTCCCCGAGTGAGAGGAATTGGTCAAATCATCAAATGACTTCTCCCACTCTAGGTGAAGCGAAAGGGAGAATTAGACGTTTACTGACTTAAACCTACCTGTATTTCTTCAGATGCCTTTTGCGTTTCAGAATCGTTCTTTGGACCAATCCCTCATCGTGTATTGAGTTATAATTATCTATAAACGAACTTACTGCAATGACAAGATTGAGAATTTGGAGTTAAGAACGTGCCAAATCCGTTTTGAGTACCGTAATTAGAGACACAATAAAAAGACAATGAGTGAGCGAACGCCGGCGTTCGCTTGGGGTTTATTTAATATGTCAAAGTTTGACAGGTCTATAAGCGTAAATTTAAGAAATCCATTAAATTAATTCCTTATTTAAAAATTGGGTATATGGCAAATTACGCACAAGTGTTTCAAAACGAAAAATCACGCTAAAGTTTAGTGAAAATTGAATCTATTCTGATACGGAACTCGCGAATCACGAGTAAGATTCGCACTTGCTATTTTTTTTTACAGCTACCAATCTAATTCTTACAGTTTATCTTTTAATCAGTTTCAACTTTCAAATTATGAGAAGCAATAGTATTGCTGTTAGTGGTTAGAGAAAAAACAACCGTTAGTCCGAGTTAGAACCCGGACCTGCGAAACTTCTCAATATACTCTCTGTTTATACCTATTTATTGTAAGTTAAGAGCATCGTTAGCTTAGTGGTCGCAAAGCGCGACTATTGAGCGTTGACCTGAGATTCATTCTTGGGTCGGGCAGTGCCATTCATGTTAAAAGATAAAATTTACAACTCCGTGGAGTATGTTGGGCTGTGAGCTGTAAAAAATATTAGTGGAGATGATAATGTTGAGATGAAAGTGCGGAGTGACGAGAATGAATAAAAACAGAAATAAGTACATTAGAGGTAGTTTCAAAGTGGCGCCAGCGACTAAAAAATTAAACGAGACTCGTTTATCTTGGTATGGTCATGTGAAGAGGAGAGGAGAGAGGTCAGAGAGGGAAGCAAGGCCAAAGAAAAGATGGATGGATTGTGTGAAGAGTGATATGAAAGAAAAGGGAGTTAGTGATATCTTGACAGGTTGGGTCGACCCCAAATAACACGGGACAAGGGCAGAAAGATGATGATATTAGAAATTCTTCAGGAGTTGCCCGGAGTTTGGAAGTTGTTGGTCTGGTGCGCCCGTGGCTCGGGAAGCACGTAAAGCCGTTGGACCTGCGCCTACGCTCTCCCTGGTCGAGTCAGATTGCCGTCCTATTGGACTATGAGAGTAAAGGAACAGACAGTACACCTGTGTCTGCGCATACACTTGTGCACTGTAATATCTTCTGCGTATTTGGCTGGTCTCCAATGAGGTTAGCAACCGTTGCCGAATTTCGGTTGGGAGTTTAGTCGAGCGGTGAAAAGGGAAATTTTGATATCTGGACAAAAAAACAAATTTCGTATTACATCTATACAGACGAAATTTCGAAGTATTTTTTTTTAAATTTTGTTTATGTTCGTAGCATGGAATAATTTATGTTTTTAGGTTAGTAATTAACTTTTTTGACATAAGAAGCATGGCAGTTGAGAGTTTGACATGCTCAGTCAAATATTTCACACTTGTGTTGGACCATCGGTTTCCTTATGTGTGGCTTTCGCAAAGGACAACTGGAGGAACACGAGTGGGTTTGATTTAGTACAAATCTGACACTCCCTTTCACGCCACCCAAAGCGGGAGAAGTTATTTGATAATTCCCCCTCCCCACAAAAAAGAAACTCATTCTTTAAACTATTGAAGTATTTTTAAGTTTAGTGTTGTAACAGAACTTTGCTTCCGCTTCTGCAGAAGTTCCGCAAGCTTTTTTACTTCCGTTTCCGTTTCTGGTTCCACAAACTTTATAACAGAACTCACGACGAGGAGCACGGGGGGTGGGGGTCCCTTAGACGACTGGACACGACAGAAAAGGCGTGGAGGGAGGGGGGGGGGGGGGCTGTACACAAACTTTCGGAGTGACTTTCTTTGTTTATATTAATATTTCTTTTTTTGGTTCATTCTGCGCATCACCGCTCTTCGTGACGATTTACGCGCTTACGCTAAACGTAAGCGCGTAAATCTTCTGTTGTTTTTTTTCTTATGTTTGTTTTGTTTTTCTGTTGCCAATAGTTCGCCAATACTAATTATCAGCCCCCCTAGAAGTGTAGCCAGTAATCAGTATTTAGCGGAGCTGGTTTAATGTAATTATGAAGAACACCGAAACAGACTCAAAGGTCTAAAAGCGGCCAAATTAATTTTTATGAAATATAAATTGCCTGTTTAATTTCGAGTACTGTAGTAAGTAAAGTACAAAATACAAATTTACTTTAAAAAAAATGTGTTTTAGCAACATATTATTGACACTTCTGCTTCCGCTTCCGCGTAGATTTATTTTCGACATCTGTTTCCATTTCTGCTTTCGTTAAGACATTTCCGTTGCATCACTAGTTAAGTTATAGACCTTTAATAGAGGCATTATTTCTCTAAAAGGAAACTCCAATCACAAACTAAAAAAATATTTGGTACAGAAAGAAAAACATTTTGTATTGTATTTATATTTAACCGCCTTCACTTAAAAATACGCTACTTAAATGAAGTTCCATTTCAATGCAGCCGGTAAAGTTAGCGCCAAAACAAACATGGACGTTAGAATTGGCGGCAAAATGATATCAATGAAGTACTAACACAGGAAAATACATAAACATCATCGTATTATTAGCAAACTGTTGGCTTAATTGATTTAATTGTTTATTTACAATTATTATTATTCCCTATGTTAGGTTTACACGCTGTTTCCTTGTTTATAAATGGTTTAATTGACTTTACACATTATTATGATTATTCTTCATTAACATTGTGTAAGCTATTTATCTATTCTGTCGCGTTATTTATTGATTTGATTTGTTATGATCTTCCCTGTATCATAAGAGATAAATACTGACCGCTGGGGTTTCTCCATATACATCTATTTGGGTTTTTTTTTTTTTTCGGTGGGAAAATCATCTTATGACATCCCCCGCCCTTGGGCGGGGCGGGAGATAGTGTGAGACTTTTACTGACTAAAAACCCACTCCTGTTCCTTCGTTGCCTTTCGTACCAGGGCCGAGTCTTCCTTTCAGAATCAGACCCTACATCTATTTGGGTATGGTTTCCGCACTTAGTCCTATGTGGACCACTGTACGGGCCATGGCGGCCATAACCTTAGGTGGGCTTATTCCAACCAGCTTACTTCTCTCCAAAAACAGATTAGGGCTCTTAGGTTTTTCAGGGCATCAATAAGGGAGTTCGGGGATCCTAAGGTTCGTGTGCGTATGTTCAGTGACACCTGTGCAGTCTAGAAGCACATGTGCAATTGTCTCCTCTCCCTCCAAGCATGCTCTGCACAGAGAACTGTCCGTGATGCCTATTGTGTGGAGGTGCTTATTCAGTGACTCCATATATATATAAAAAGCCTTATAATATTCCCCGGGCTGTATCCACCACGCGGGCCCAGTGCCAATTGGGAGGTGTTACGTGTCTTTGAATTTTATGTAATATGATATGCCGGTTTCCTCATATTTTTCTTGACCGTTTTGAGAGCAGTGTAAAGTAATGCACCTGGCTGGGTGTGAACCCACGACCAACAATTCATAAGTTGGGGTCGTAGCCAGCACGACTTTCTTCTTCGATTATGAAGAAGTGGTGGGTTCCTCTATGACGTCTTAAATTATCATGAATCCAGTGTGAGAAAAGGATAGTGCTATACGGGCTGTATAGCTCAGCGTCTTTCTTACACCGGAATAGTTAGGGCCCCCTGATCTCGCTGTTAACCGACTAGATAAAAGTGTCCTAATATGCGCGGTGCGACAATACGACTAAGATGCGACAACGAATACACACATTCACATCGCGCCAGCTTGTGGGAGTCTAAACGTATTTACAAACATTAGTAAACAAGACGTTAAAAACTGCATAAAACATACTAAACATGTTTTAGATTAACATAAAGAATAGAAAAAGTTTGGTCAGTTCATAGCAACACAAATGTTGACCGTCATCAGAGGCTACGTGTGTTTAGATTGAACCAAAACAACAAAATGAAAGTTTATTGATTTCACTCTCACATTCCAACGCTCAAATGCATCTTCTCACCTCTTTAATCACCCAGTTCGACTCCACTAAGCTTCTAATATTGATTACTCACTAACCAAAGAACAGTTATCCCAAAAATTCCTCACTTGAAGCCCTTTCCATACAAATCGCAGTTACCTTTAAATTCCTTCGCTCAAGGCATGTGGTCGCACATAATTGCATAATGAGAATGTACTCGTTTGAGGACGGACTCGTATGAGTACGGGCTTGTATGAGGACGTACTTGTTTGGGTACATCTGAGAGTGAACACGCCGAAGCGGCTGATTAAGACGGATTAGCATGTACTAGTGGCCATGTTTTGTTTGAGGATCGGACAGGTTTTGTCTTATTGAGTGTTAATTTCTTTTTAGTTTTATTAGTTCGATGAATTGATTAGATTACTTATGTAATCGGAACTAGAATAGGTTCGTATGTATTTGTTATTTATAAAAAACGACTTAAGGACTAAATTGTTGATTACTCACTAACCAAGTTAGGCACGTAAGGCTCAGAATTAAGATTTATATTTAAGAATGTATTAATTTATCCTGTAAAGAATTTTTTAATATATATTATTATTATTTTGCGTTGTGTGTACTTTAACAGATTTTTACTGAACTTGAATTTATAAAAAACTAAAGCTAGTCAATCTACATTATAGTCTAAGTACCTAATTCTATTTGTTTTTAATCTCGACTAAGACCACAAACAAATTAAATCATATCATCTACTAAGACAACAGCACTTCACCTTCAAAATACAAACAGAGTTACCCTCGCTCTCACATTCGCCTGGCGACTGTCGTAACACTGCGGTCATCGACTCCAACCTTGGCATTGACTAAGAAACACAAATCTAAAACCGAACGTGTACACTCCCCACCATACAGCGACACGAGGCGAAAAATGGAACTAAAATTCAAACTCCAATCTGACGTTCTATTTGACAGTTCCCTCAACAAGCAGCGCCATCTTTACGTCTCAAGTTATACTGGTCGTGGTGTTCGAATGAAATTGAACAATTATATAAGGAATATGTTATTATGTCTGTCAATTTATTGCCGTGGGATACTTATTTTATTTGTTTTTGATTGATTTCAAAGGTGTTATTGTTTTTTTTTTGTCAGCTAAGTGGCTGATATAACGCCGTCTCGGGTACTGGTTAGAAAATTACGTACATTGCTGCTTTTGTTTTGGAATATCTAAGTTGGCTAATGGTAGACGAGCAATGGATGTTTTTCTGTATGAATTTAAGTACAATGTATCAGCTGATTGTAATCATACGCATGTTTTTAAGGTATTTAATGGGAAATTGAAGTGATGGATGATGGTTTTCATTAAGTGATAGCAGAGCTGTGAACTTCCAGGTTACTGACCCGTGCCTAAGTTAGGTAAATATTTAGTTAAACATTTAAGGGTCATACAATTACACATCGTCACACACAGGAAATTGTCAAAAAACCCAACCCATCTGTGCATCTATGTATTTGACGATACGAAGTTGATCGAGAGATCGGCTGTCGATCAATGTCGGCCATCAGTTTTACCATTGATCGATTGGTGTGGGAACAACCTTAAGCAATCATTTAAGATGAAAAAGAGACAAACACAACATCAAAAACAGCCATCCTTCACTTGTTTTAGGGTGCATTTCCCTTGACGCGCTGGGGCTTAGCAGAGTAGAGGGGAGCGGACCGTGTATTGACCAATCACAGTGCTCAAAATATTCACTCCGCAAACAGTGTAAATGGAGCTGAGTGGACTTTTAAATAAAACAGATGAACACGCGGCCTTGAGCCGGACAGAATGGAGTCGGGTACCGAGAGGAGAGCACGAAGCGGAGGGTAGCTCAAATCCACTCTGCCCCGCTCCGCTTTAATAGAAAAACTTGCCACTTTTTAATCCATCGTAACCTTATACCGTGGGTTGTGCGAAAGAGAACCCTGGGGCCCTAAAACAAAGGCAAAGAGTTAAAAACATATAAGTAAATATAAATAATAAAAGTCTGACACACCCTCCCTCCTCTAATAAACCCTTAGAGTGTTCAAGCTAGAAGAAGACATGGTATATTCTGTGCTTCATAGGAAGCACAGAATATACCATGTCAATCTTCGTCGTCATCATTTCGTCCGCTGCTGGACGTAGGCCTTCCCTAAGCGTCGCCACAACGACCGATCCAGTACGCATCCATTGGATTATCGTGATCTTTAACCAGAGACCCACAAGCTCTTAACGCAATCCATTTGACGACCTAAACTGAACTGTTAAAGGGATTGAGGTATGGTGTACTCGTATCCGTCGCTATTTCTCGCTCGCACACTTGACATTTCAACATGTTATGGTAAAAGCCTAGATACGCGGGCTGCCATATGGGAGGCCTAACGCTGCGCCGTCACTACAAAACCTTCGGCGCCACCGATCTTATTTTCGCAATCATGATCGGTCCTATGCGTCTCGCACCCATCGGATTCCTGCGACCCTCACCACGTCATCGGTGCACCTTGTAGGAGGCCTGCATCTGAGGCAACGCTGCGTCTTCCGCCAAGTGTCGCCCGAATGAACGATCCTGTGCGTCTCGCATCAATTGGATTCCCGCAACCCTTACCAGATCATCGGTCCACCTTGTAGGAGGCCTTCCAACGCTAGGTCTCCGGTACGTGGTTTCCACTTCAGAACCTTTCAGCCCCATAGACTATCCACTGCCACTGCCTTATCCACTACCACTTAAGTTTGACCATTCTTCGGGCTATATCGATAACCCATAACTAACAATGTGTTATGCTGAGTCGGTTTCTAATAGAATAATAATAATAATGTTCCATAACTTTCACACAACACCATATGAGTACTAGACAACTAATAAACATATATTTCTAAATACATACATACTACAGATAAATTACACCCAGACACAGAACAAATGATCGTGCTAATCACATAAACATTTGTCCTGGGTGGGAATCGAACCCACAACCTTCGGCATAGCAGTCAGGGCCACTAACTACTAGACCAAGAGGCCAGTCCAGAATCGTTCCAAGTATCAACTGCTTTTTAACCGACATAAAAAAAGGAGGTGGTTCTCAATTCGTCGGAATATTTTTTTTATATTCCTCTATTACTCGAAGGCGGCTGGACCGATTTGAAAAAAGAATGTTTTTCTTTGAAGGGGTATATACTTCCAAGGTGGTCTCATGGCTATCAGGTCAGGATCGGATGATGGTGTCCTGAAGAAATCGAGGGAAAATTCCGTTCGTATATATATAAAAGGAGAAACTGTCTGACTGACATATCAACGCACAGCCGAAACTACTGGAACTAAGAACATGAAATTCAGCACAAGGCTTCCTTTGATGACGTAGACAATCACTAAGAGAGGATTTTCCAAAATTCACCCTCTAAGGGGATGAAATGGGGGTCCAAAGTTTGTATACAAAAACCTATTTTCACGCGGGCAACGCCGCTGAAAGAAGCTAGTTTATATATATAAAAGAAGAAACTGACTGACTGACATACCAACGCACAGCCAAAACTACTGGGACTAGGAACGTGAAATTTTGCATAAGGCTTCCTTTTATGACGTAAGCGAGCACTAAGAAAGGATTTTTCGAAATTCAGCCCCTAAGAGGATGAAACGGGGGTCTAAAATTTGTATGGAGAAACCTTTCACGCGGGCGAAGCCGCGGGCAGAAGCTAGTACTTACATACAATAAAAACCTAAATATAGTTGCACAAAAATTTGAGACACGTGTCAACTTTGGAGCAGAGACTCCAAAGTTGACACGTGTCTCAAATTTTTGTAAATGAGAGCATTCACGCACTTTGCTTACATTAAAGTAATTACTATAATAAGACATTAGAATTATCTGAATTTCGAAAAATCCTTTCTTAGTGCTGAAAGGATTTTTCGAAATTCAGCCCCTAAGAGGATGAAACGGGCGTCTAAAATTTGTATGGAGAAACCTTTCACGCGGGCGAAGCCGCTGGCAGAAGCTAGTACTTATATACAATAAAAACCTAAATATAGTTGCACAAAAATTTGAGACACGTGTCAACTTTGGAGTAGAGACTCCAAAGTTGACACGTGTCTCAAATTTTTGTAAATGAGAGCATTCACGCACTTTGCTTATATTAAAATAATTACTATAATAAGACATTAGAATTATCATAATACCATTAAGTACGCATTTATTTTTATTATGTGTGAATAATCTACGTTTTTTGTACCTTTGGAATCTCCTGAGGTCGTTAAACTATGCTTTTTTATAGGTATATTTTGTACTGGGTAATGTTTCAGGGTTCAAGGTTTTTGGTATTGGGGGTTGCAGGCCGATTCCCGGCACGGGTTTGTGGACGGCGAGCAATAGGTAGCTCGTCGTCCTATAAGGACGACTTACGTGTCGACGGCGTATTGTATTCTACATGCGCCTCAAAGACATAAGGAAGCTCGTGATCCTAGAATGCATAGGGCAACTGAAGGACACAGGTGTGTTTTTAGTTAGTAAAAGTCTGACGCGCCTTCCCTCTCCACCCAAAAAAAAGCATGACGGGGTGATGGGTCCCCTATAGGGCTTGCCAAGTTTGCGGGATTATTCGTTAGAATTAACGTGGCCCTGGAACGCAAAAGGCAACTGAAGGAACACGAGGGGCTTCAGTAAAAGTCTGAAACCTCACTCTCGGTCAACCTAGTGCAGGAGAAGATCTTTGTGAGAGGTCTAGTTTTTTAGGGTTCCGTACCACAAAAGGAAAAAAACGGAACCCTTATAGGATCACTTTGTTGTCCGTCTGTCTGTCTGTCAAGAAACTTTATTTTTGCACTTGCCCGGTTTTTTTAGTACGTTTTATGTATGAAAAGTGTAGTGTAGCTTCTGGCTACAAACAGGCACCAATCGAAAAATCTGTCATGTCAAGAGGGCCTCGACTAATAAATTCTATTAGCGATTATATGACTGGCTTGTTGGTCTAGTGGTTAGCGGCCCTGACTGCTATGCCGGAGGTCGTGTGTTTGATTCCCACCCAGGACAAATGTTTGTGAGATGAGCACGAACATTTGTTCTGTGTCTGGGTGTAATTTAACTATAATATGTATGTATTTAGAAATATTTAAGTATGCTTATCGGTTGTCTAGTACTCATAACACAAGCTCTTCTTGGCTTCTTAGCTTGGGACTAGACGGCGTTGTGTGATAGTTGTGTGAATATTATTATATTATTATTAATTATTGTCAGATACTCCAAAATGAATAGAATTGACATACGTTATCAACATATCACGAGATGTACGCCGCTGGATTTTAATGACTAAAGTACAGTAAGTTGATTCCTAGGAGATATTGTGGTGTAAAATTGGCGTAGTTACAGTTCGAAAAAAATAATTAAAAAATACCCCATAATACTATCCGACAGAAAACGAAAGTTACAGACGCTCTGATTCAGTGCAAATAGCTTAAGTGGCGTTGGGCTGGACACATAGCCAGACTAACAGATAGCAGATGGATAGCCAGAATAACATCCTGGAAGGGCCCATCAGGCACCAGAAAGAGAGGTAGACCAGCTGCCCGATGGACTGACGATATCATACAAGCGGCTGGCAAACAGTGGATGGAGATAGCAAAGAACAGGGATGAATGGAAATCTCTAGAGGAGGCCTTCACCTTCGAGAACGAGGGGATCTTACAATCACAGTAAAATTTTAATATATGTAATTATAAGAAATAGATTTAAATATTGCTGATAAAATTAGAGATAAGTTTATTTTTGTAATCTTTTGTAAGAAATCTAAGGGCTTTTTATTTTTATTTTATTATAGTTCGAAAAGCGTTTTTCTGAGACAGAGACAGAGACAGAGACAGATTCACTAAATTGTGTTCAAATATACCGGCCAGCTTTATTTAGATGTAAAACTAACGCTAGAACTACACTGCGCACACGTGTGCCACACACGCCGATAAGGGCGCGTTGGTCTCCATACATTTTATATTATGGAAACTAGACTTGTAGAGCTACACTAGATCCACGCCACGTGACGCCACGCGATGACGTTCTACGTACAAATCAGGCGTGTTACACGTGTGCGTCGGTCTAATGCAGTTCTAGCTTAACAGTAGTTTTGTAGCTCAAGTGTCTACACAACTGGACAATATGTGCAAACATTGAAACTTACGCGATCTCCGTAAAGTGGAGCTGAGAATTTTATTGTAGTGTTTTTTGCCTTAGCAAAGCTTGCCGAAAAGACAGACTCGATACATTTACTGCTAAATCTACATTTATACATAAAAGCGAAATACAACTCACTGATTAATCACGAAATCTCAGAAACTAACACCTACAAACTTCGACGGCGCGTATTGTTCCACGCGCGCCTCAGGGAAAAGTCAGCATCTGTAGGGGCCCAGCAGGGTCGAAGCCTACTGGGGCCAAGGGTAGTGTGAAAGCGAAACCCGGGGCCCTGGAAAGAAGGCAATGAAGGAACAGGAGTGGGTTTTTAGTCAGTAAAAGTCTGACACTATCTCCCGCTCCGTCCAAGAGCGAGAAAAAAAAAACACCTACAAACTTAAAATTTGGCAGGAAGGTTCCTTATAGGGTGTAGACATCCGCTAAGAATGGGTTTTACGAAGGGTAAAACGGGGGTTGGTGGTTTGTATGGAGAAACCTATTTTCATGCGGGCGAAGCCGCTAGCGGAAGCTAGATACACTTTACACTTTTTTTTTATATACACTATTGTACTCCAAGATTAAAATATTTACAAAAGGAAACCTTATAATAAACATAAAAATTAAATTGTGTTACATGGACATTAATATGTAAATCAATGTGACAGTATTCTGTATCAAAAACTGAATACTTTCTATACTTGATACATGCTGAATGTAAAAAACGTGCAAAACCAAACAAAAAAAAAATTTTTGACAAGCGTACTTCTGATGGATTGTCACTTTCCCTTGACTTTTCTTTTTCACGACACTGCCATCACCACATGACGCTGGCTGAATAGTCGGCTTCGGCTCAGTTGTCAATGAAGAAAAAACGGGCATGTGCGAGTCGGAATCGCGCACTGAGGGCTCCGTACAAGCTTACCTATGAAAATAGTTCAATTCCCGAATGGAGTCTCAAAGATTTTTCTGAATCGCAAAAAAAAAGTTTTTTTTTGTGACGTAACCACAAATTTACTATTTTTAGATTTATTCCTATACCTGTGATGTAAGACCTTACTTAATGCCAAATTTCAGGATTCTGGGTTAATAGGAAGTACCCTAACAGTGAATTTTGATTCCCTTGAGAGTGTCGAAATATAATTTTTTTTTCGTTTAGAAGAACTTTGAAGTTTGATTTTTTCACAGTTTTAAGGGACCGCAGACTTGTGTACATGGTTTTAATTTCAACGCGTTCCCCAGATAAAGAGTCAGACAGACAGACGGACAACAAAGTGATCTTATAAGGGTTTTGTTTTCCATTTTGAGATACGAAACCCTAAAAAAGATTTCCTTAGTATTCCTCAACGTAATTCATTGTTATTTTAAACTTTTTGTTTTAAGCAAAATACTCACTTTGTTAATTTAGTAAAAATATGTACTATTTTACAACTTTTCTTTAAGTAACTAAAGATTTCATTGTGAGTTAGTTTTACTTTTTACTTTGTAGTTTACTAAGGGATTGTTTTAAAGAGTTGCCTCTATTGTACAGAAGTTATGTACGTTGTTTTTTTTTTTTTTTTTAAATACAAAAATTCAAATGTTTTTATTTCACATAGGCCTACATGGGCACTTATAAAACGTCAGAACTTCAGAAGCTAGTGCACGGTTCCAAATTAGTCGTTTCCTATGGAGAAGAACTGGAAAGAAACTCCATGGTTACTCTTTTTAAAAAAATGGTTGTTCTTACAATATTTCCATATTATAGTATTAGTAGATATTATGTAAGGACAGTGTAGACCAGTCAATATTGTACTATTGGGCAGAGCAACGCCGTGTCCTCGTGGGGGCGATCGGCGGCACAGTGATCTCTCGTGCCGGGCCTTGGTACAGGCCTTGATCCAGAGTGAGGAGGAGTGGCAGGCGGTCGCCTCCTTTTGCGAAGCAGTAATGCTAGCAAAGGAGGCGGCCGATCGCGTGAGGCAACGGTCCTCACGCCCTAACCGCCGCCGGGATTCCGATCCCGATTTCCGGCCACCGTTGGCGCTGGCTTGCGGACGGCAAGGGTACCAAGGGTGGCTCGCCGTTCGATCGTCCGGTAACCGTCCGGACCGAGCTCAAGTTGTCGACGGCGCGTAGTGTTCCACGCGCGCCTCAAGGAGATGTCAGCGAAACCGTAGGTGCCCAGCAGGGTCGAAGCCTACTGGGACCGCGGGTAGAGTGAAAGCGAAGCCCGGGGCCCCGGGATGAAGGCAAAGAGGGAACAGGAGTGGGTTTTTAGTCAGTAAAAGTCTGACACTATCTCTCGCTCCACCCAAGAGCGGGATTTGTCATTAGATGATTTTCCAACCTAAAAAAAAATAGAAAGTAGGTAATCTAAGAATTCGCGGAGTTTACAGTGTTCTCACATTCACATTTGGTTCACGGTTGGGGCTAATAATATAAAAAATATTGCAGAAGCAGTGTTAGAAAAAAAAAAACTTTTACAACAGTTTTTTAAGGATGACCTTTTTTTTTCGGGAAAAAATCATCTAATGACAAATTTCGATCTTGGATGGAGCGAGAGGTAGTGTCAGACTTTTACTGACCGGACGGTCGGACGGCGACGAAGGATGACCTCATAATATGAGATCGATTATGGTGTATATACGGCCTGCACTAGTTTATCGCGTTCATACAGACAGAGACACGCTCAAGGAATGTTTTTTACAACTTTCACACAACGCCATTTTGTCCTAAATTAAGCAGAGCTTGTGCTAGACAACTGATAAACATACTTATATATTTCTAAATAAATACATATTATAGATTTTTTTTATTCTTGATAGGTTCGCACTTGACTGCTATCTCACCTGATGGAAAGTGACGATGCGGTCGACGATGGAGCGCGCTTACCTAGAGGGTACCTGTTCACTCTTGAATTAAAGATTCCCGGGTTGATAGATATGAGTATTTTGTTTTTAATATGTAAGGATGGTGAAGTCGTCAATAGCGGATTGATGTTGTATTGACTAAACAAATTAATGGGTATCTATTTTACAACAGATTTCATCATCTGCCTAGTCTTTTTCCAACTATCTTGGGGTCGGTTTCCGGATCAACTGCCTAGCAAACCTCCACAATACTGTACTGAGCAACAAGAATACTCCTTGGATAGACTGATAGTCAGACTTTCTGGCGTCTGACTATCTGTAATGAGTGTAAAAGATCTAAGAATGACAACCGAGGCTTTACGATTTCCGAGACACGTTGTGTTTAGTAATGTTCTAGATAAACTTAAAAAAGTATATATGAACTGAAAAATTCACATAGATACTTGCTCTCAAAGCCGCAACCTCATACATGAGAGGTGACATTTAACAGGTTTAATAGATCATCATCATCATCTTCATGCCCTTGGCTTGTGTTACTTTTGGTCCTGTCACCCGTCACACTATCACTAACTCCCTTATCTTTCATATCACTCTTCACACAATCCATCCATCTTTCTTTGGCTTCCTTATCCCTTTTCATACGCATGTATACTCATAAGTTCATAGCTCTTTTAGTAATGCAAGTTTGATAGGTAAAAATAATAAAAGTAAGCTGTCATATTGTAAGGTGTTCGTAGTAAAAATATCGAGCCCCGTCGAACACGTATCGCCGGACGTTCGACGATCTTTATCAATCATCCACCTGTCCTTGAACAATTAACATTATAAATTAAATCATTTATGTATATTTATCACTCATTTTATTTGCATACTTGTCTTACTAACTCGTTCTTTTTATGGCTTTACGCTTCTCTTCTTAACAGACTCAGATGACATTATTATGTCATGTCAATAATTGTAACAGCATAGCATAGTCAGTAGCTAGCTTTATAATGTTCCTACTGCTGGAACTCAGGCCTTCTGTCCAGGAGAGGCCGTAATCCACCACACATGTTTTCAAATTTTGTGTTCTACGACATGCCGTGCCCACTAGAGGTACGACGTTACGCCATTGTGGATATTCCATCCATACTTAATAAACGTTTTGAAAACATAATTCATATACGTACAGGTAAGGAGTGGAATTCCCTGCCGGAGTCTATGCTCCTGATAGTTACAACCCCCTAGGTTTTATGTCAAAAGTGAATAGGTTACCTTTAGGCAAGCGTGCTCCATCGTAGACCGCATTATCGCCTACCATCAAGTGAGAGCGAGCGATCACTATCTAGTGGTCTAACACGAGCCTATCAAATAAAACAAAAATTTCCTCACGATGGTTTCCTTCACCGCTTTAGGATTAGTGGTGATGAAATAAATTGCACAAAGTAAAGAGCCTACCTGGGTTTTAACCCACGGTCTACAACTCGTAAGTCAGGCCAGCTTCTACCGGGCCACCACTGCAATACTGTTTTACTTCGTATCCTTGAATTTCCCATTGCTGGATATAATCATTAAGTTTCCTCCAGAGAAAAGGTGTCGTGATGGCCCAGTGGTTAAGGTGGTGAGGTCGTGAGGTGGCAGGCTGAAAACCGGCTAAGTACCAATGTGAATTTTTCTATTCATATGTAGGCACTTTTCTAGGTTTATCTGGGACATTACTGACATCCCGTGTCTCGGAAAGCATGTAAATCTCTTAGCTCTGCTTAGCTTGGGACTAGACGGCGTTGTGTGATAGTTGTGGAATATTATATAGTTTGTTATCTGAACAGTCAAAGGCTACAGCACGCGCTTCTCTATCAGAATTACAGAGGATGACGGGGTCCGCATGAATTCATGCGGGCTTATACCTAGCCGTGGCTGTGTGAGTGTGCAACACTCTTGCGCTCTGGCTAAAAAGAGCTGCAGAACACCGTGTGGTTTTAGTCAGTAAGAGTCTGACGGAACCCTCCGTACGCAACAGGGTGAAGGACATTATTTTTAACCAACTTCAAAAAGAAGGAGGTTCTATGTTCGGCTTTGGATTTTTTATTTGTTGAAGGGTTATTAGTTTGGCGATTCTTCGGGCTATGTCGGTAACCTTGGTTTTCCTGCAGATATCTTCATTTTTGATGCGATCACGCAAGGAAACTCTTCTTTCTGTCTTCTGATGAGGCCCATTGTGAGCGACCTCATCATCATCATCATCACTGGCAACACGCACTGGTCATAGACTTTCGTCTTGAGACACTGGGGGACACCACGGAATTAATTCTCATAAATTAATTGTATAATTTGTGTCTAGGTGTTTTCGTGTCTAGGTGTATTAGGTGTCTTTGTCCTAATGTTGCAACGCATTACGATTCGCATTTATTTAATACTAGCTTCTGCCAGCGGTTTCACCCGCGTAAAAGTAGGTTTCTCCAACAAACTTCCACCCCCCATTTTAGCGGAATGGGGGGTTAGAAAGAGACAAAAAGTAGCCTATGTCACTCTCCATCCCTTCAACTATCTCCACTTAAAAAATCACGTCAATTCGTCGCCGCGTCAAACAGACAGACACACTTTCACATTTATAATAATAGTATGGATGAATAGAGGTGACCGGAGTATTTATAGTGTAGTAGACATCACATTACTTATGTTAAACGTTATGCTAAATGCAGTTCACATGGAATTATTTTGAATAAGTTTGTTTCTTAAAAAATCTTGAGATCTGCTTTAGAAGGAACTAGAAGAAATATTTAATAACTAAATATTTACATACTGGTCTTAAAGACACCGGACCTGTTTGCTAATGAAACAAGAGTTCTTAGAACTTAAAAAATCTAGAAATGACGTCTATGTCACATTAGCTACAGCTAGCGGTTTCGCCGGCGTGGAAGATGGATATTATTCTAAGGGAGTGTTCCCTTCTGTGTTTGTACTTCTGGAATTATAAATTATCCTACGTTCTATTAGGGAGTTTTTAATATCGTGGGGATTTCATCACGCATGCGGAATTACGCCCCGCATCCTTCGTGCGTATTCCACGCATTACAATAAATACTTATGTAAAATGGACATTTGCGGGGGTTACGCGTGCGGAGCAATCCCGCATGCGTGATGAAATCCGCACGATAATAAAAACACCCTTACAGAACATGGTCTATCCGTGTGCCATGTTTCATCCAAATTTTTCCAGTTTTTAAGACGTGAAGAGATGACAGATAGACAGACTTATTATTTTTTTTGTAGTGAGAATCCATCCAATGACTTCGCCCGCTCTAGGGTGGAGCTAGAGGGCGTGTCAGACTTATACTGACTAAAACCCACGTGTGTCGTTCAGTTTTCTCTTGCGTTTGCGACTCGCACTTGCCCAGTTTTTTTTTTATTATTCTGAGCCACAAATTCTTATTTAATTAATTATTCCCTCCGAAATATAATTCACAATCACAGACTAATTCCTTTTTCTTTTTTTTCCAGGTACACCGGATTTCAAAAATCGAACGCAGCAGAATGCAAGAACACGTGCCCTTTACCACACTTCACGTAATATGATGAGCGCACGTTGGTTCTGTCGGCAAAATTGTTCATAACGCCAGTTATTATATTGAAATTGAAATGTAGACAAAATTCCAGCTTGTAAACAAACACTGGTGAAATTGTTGTTCTACATTTTTTTTTGTTCTTTTTCTAAGGTATAAAGGTAAAAGAAATTTGTTTTTTTTTTTCTTAAATAGGTATGTGTTTTTACAGTTTTTTTTTATTCATATTTTTTTTTTAGTTTTTTAATCATTTAAATATAACTTCTCTCGCTCTAAGGCAGAGCGAGAGGGCGTGTCAGACTTTTACTGACTAAAACCACATCTATGTTCCTTAAGTGGCCCTTTGCGTTCAAAGACCACGGTTTTCCCTTTTATGGGGAAAAATGTGCAAGAAACTCCATGGATACACTTTTAAATTATGTTATGTATTATCTTGTCCAGAACGAAAAGGGCAACTGAAGTAACTTAGGTGTGGTTTTAGTTATTAAAAATCTCACACGGCCTTTCGCCCCTCCCTAGAGCGAGAGAAGTCATTAGACGAATTTCCTCCTAAAAAAAATATGTTCTTCAGCATGTAACGATTTTTTTCGTATATTAGCCATTATTCGTAGTCGTGTATAAAGGGCCTATTACACTACGCGATATTCAGCACACGATATTCAGACTGTTTTTTTTTTTTTCGAGTAAGTCCGGTCTAACCCTTAAGGGCCTATTACACTACTCGATATTCAGACTGTCTTAGTCGATGTCGCATAGTGTAATAAGGGTTAGACCGGTCTTACTCGGAACAAAAAATAAGACAGTCTGAATATCGTGTGCTGAATATCGCGTAGTGTAATAGGCTGTTTATTAAACTACGCGACATCTACTAAGACTGTCTGAATATCGAGTAGTGTAATAGGCCCTTAAGTGTATCGACTTAAGTAATCTCATGCTTGTTACAAGATAAAATTAATTTAATTTAATTGATATAAACTAGTGCTTGTCTGCTATCCCACCTGATGGTAAGCAGTAATGCAATCGTTGATGGTGAGGCGCACTAATTTATTAAGAGCCTATTCAATCTAGCCTCAATAACCTCAGTATTATTAATTCTTGTATCCCACATATAATCTAGATGATAAAAGACAAATTTAATGAAAATATATGATGCAGAAACGCCATAAAAGTGTAGGTACAATTAATGGTTTTCGTATTGTTATAGTTTTACGACTCAGAATAACGCCATATGCCAGTGTCACAGTATAGATATGGAACAGTATGGAAACTGCGTACAAATGTTCGATACGGCACACTCACACAAATATACGCATCAACGAGACTCCTAAGCGTTTCTCGCGGTGCTGTCAATAGCAAGAAACGCTTAGGAGTCTCGTCGATGCGTATGTTTGTGTGAGTGTGCCGTTTCGAACATTTGTACGTAGTTTCCGTACTGTTCCATTTCTATACTGTGCCTGTGTAGTCATTATACGATGTTGTTAAGACAATGTAATTTATTGTGAATACAAAATACATTATGATACCTAGAACTGCCTTACGGCTTTGCTGGCGTCTTTAATGAAAACGCCACAGACGTATAGAATAGATTCAGAGTTTCAATTCTTAATTCTTTATTGTACACAAAAACATTCATAGTAACCACATCATCGCTTACCATCAGGTGTGAAGGTGGTCAAACGCGAGCCTATCATTACAAAAAAAAAAAGTAAACGGTGATACATACAGTTTATGTACAAAGGCGAGCTTAATTCAACAATGAGTTTTCTCCCAGCAAACCTTTAAGTAGTGTTTTTTCTTTTAGGTTGGAAATCATCCAATGACTTCTTTCGCTCTAAGATGGAGCAAAAGGGTGTGTCAGACTTTTACTTGACTAAAACCCACTCTTGTGTTCCTTCTTTGCCTTGCGTTCGAGGACCCCGGGGTTCCTTTTTGGACGACCCATGGCCCCAGTAGGCTTCGGCTCGCTGAGCTCCAACGGTTTTGCTGACATCTCTTCCTGCGTCATGCGGAAGATGAGAACGTCGTGATGTCTTCCCAGTCACTACTCAAAGGGAGGACTTACCGTAGTCGGTAAATTGCCCTGAGATGTAACAAGGTCATCTTTTCATTCTAAAAAAGGTTGACTAAAGGGATACAGGGAGCAGTGGTGGCCGAGTGGTAACGGCCCCGACTTACGAGTTGTAGGTTGCGGGTTCAAACCCAGCCAGGCGCATTACTTTGTGTAATTTATTTCATCACCACTGCTCTCAAAACAGTGAAGGAAAACATCGTGAGGAAACCGGCATGTCCTAGAACCAAAAATTCAAAGAAATGTGACATTCACCAACCCGATCTGGGCCCGCGTGGTGGATTACGGCCCATTCCCTCTCCTAGAGAGAGGAGGCCTGAGTCCCAGCAGTGGGAACATTAAAAGGCTGATTATGCTTATGCTTAAGGGATACAGGTTCCTTCAATTGCCCTTGGCATTCCGGGTCCACGGTAATTCTTTCGAACAATTACGCAGTCCAGAATTGCCTTATAGATTGGCTGGCATCTTGAAAAACTCATAGACATAGAGAATGAATCCAGCTTTTTCTATAAAGTGAATACGAGAAAAATGTCTGACGTAAATTTCGTAAGTGCTCAGTCAACGCTCTAACTCTATAGATAAATCCCTAAAAGACACACGAATCAAAAACAAACAGCAATATTTGCGCCAGATTTATAAAAATCTGTTTGGTAATTTAGCCCAGACACTGAACAAATTCATTTTCTCATTTGCTTAAACTTAAGCAAATGAGAAAATGAATTTGATTTCGGTAATCATTGAAACAGCATTGACGCAATTTTTATCCATATAAGTAAATAAAATTGGCACCATCTTTATCCATATATATAAAACTAGCTTCTGCCAGCGGCGTCACCCGCGAGAAAGTAGATTTCTCCATACAAACTTTGAACCTCTGTTTTATCCCTTTAGGGGTTGAATTTTGGAAAATCCTCTCTTAGTGCTCGCATGCGCCATAAAAGGAAACCTTGTGCAAAATTTCACGCTTCTCGTCCTAGTAGTTTCGGCAGTGTATTGATATGTCAGTCAGTCAGTCAGTTTCTCCTTTTATATATAAAGATGATAAACTGACTGACATGTCAACTTCTATTGGAAACTACTGGTATTAGGAGCGTAAAATTTTGCACTAGGTTTCCTTTTTTGACGTAGGCGACCACCAAAAAAGGATTTCCGAAAATTGACTCTTTAACTTAAGAGATGAAATGGGGGCCATTTGTATGGAGAAGCCTACTTTTACACGGGCGAAAACGCTGGCAAAGTTAGTTTCATACAAATGGTTCTTTAATAACGGTCCATCTTTCGAAAAATCCCGCAGCTCTCTCTGGCAGGTCTTGTCTATTTCTTTGATAGCTCTTTGAGACGGGCTTGGTCCTTACCAGACGCAAGCTACTCATTGCTCGCCGTATCCTTAAAACCCTATACAGTTGGTACCTAGTTAATTATAATAAATTTTATTTCAGAATTACTTCCATATATTTGTTAGTAACAATTTTCTTAGCCTAGTGTTAGTAAAAGCATAATAATTTGATAATAATAATGATGATATGTTAGGCGCTTGCTTCCGTGTGTATCCAGTGCGCCATCAGCCCCCCTAGCCGAGCTACAACCGTTTCGTTTCGATTATCTTTTCGTTGATCGCCTCGAATCGGCCACGCCTTTGTTCTGACCACGTGACTGAGCGTTGAGATGACATCAGAACAAAGGAATCGGACGAATCGAGGTGGTCGACGAAAAGAGAATAGAAACGAAACAGTTGTAACTTGGCTAGGGGGGCTGTACAGAGTCCCATCAGCCGGCCCACGCGGTCAGGATGGCGCGAGGGCCGCCGCGCACCCGCGCCTGTAAAGACGTACTTCGCTATCGTATGACAGCGTGAAATAATGCGTTATTTAATAATTTTACAAAACAATGCCTTGTTGCTAACTTATTTTTTTCATAACAAATTAGATGTCATTGTACTTTGGCCTTAATTGTAAATATTTCTAAACAAAATCCGCCGACTCATCGGCAGGGGCTGATTGGCTTGACAATGTCGTTTACCGAGGTCGTTGTTCTGATGAGCAGGCTGAAATTATATACAAGAAATGTGGATTTTCTTGTTTACGTTGTTTTCAAAAGATAATCAGTTTCAATTCATAAAATTGTGATACAATTCTTGTATTGTTTTGATAGATAACCCGAACGTAATAACGATTCTATTGGAGCTCATTGTCAGCCTTTTTGAGTGCAGAACAGTGGTGGCCGAGTGGTAACGGCCCCGACTTATGAGTTGTAGGTCGCGGTTCATACCCAGCCAGGCGCATTACTTTGTGTAATTTATTTCATCATTACTGCTCTCAAAACGGTGAAGGAAAACATCGTGAGGAAACCGGTATGTTCTAGAACCGAAAATTCGAAGATATGTGACATTCACCAACCTGCACTGGGCCCGCGTGGTGGATTACGGCCCATTCCCTACCCTAGTGAGGAGGCCTGAGTCCGAGCAGTGGGAACATTAAAAAATGGAACTTTAATGTTTACAAATACTACGATATTACAGAAAATACAAAACATAAAGAAACAAATAAAAAATAAAGTAACGTTAAGTTCAAATAAACTTATAATTTCTAGTCAGTCCGAAGATATCACAGTTCGAAATAATCCGGTTTAAAAAGAGCCAATTCCACAGGTAAATACCTAATAATATTTATGTATAATATTAGTAATAAGATTACGGCGCGAAAGGAAATCTTTTTTTAGAGACAGGAATTTCACTCAGTCTTACTGTTTATCAAATTGTCTTCTTTTTTTACCTGGAATTTTTACCTTAAATATTTAAAAACCATCGCGACTGTGGCTTTTTCATGAATCAGGTACTTAATTAAAACGTTATCATCATTTTCCTGCCTTTGTCCCATATTACTTGGGGTCGGCGCGACACGTTTTTTTTATACCATTTTGTCCCGTTTCCCGTCATGCTATACTAACTCCCTTTTCTTCCATATCACTCCTCACAAAATTCATCCATCTTATATGTATACACATAACTTTTTTAGTAACATGCGTCTCATCCGTCTTTTTCACATGACTATAGTGTATGTGTGTAGTGTGTGTGTGTAGTGTGTGTGGGTGATATATCAAGACGAACGATTCCTTTTCAACTTTTCAGTTAGTAATTAAAACGCACATTTAAATTTTTATGGAGATGATATCTTAAAAAGTTTTAAGATTTAAGGAACGAAGATATTCGCAAGAGAATCAAGGTTACCAACATGTCCCGAAGAATCGCTAAACTTAATTGACAGTTGGCAGGACACATTGCTCGCAGAACAAATGGTCGTTGGGGCCGAAAGGATCTGGAGTGTCGAACACGTACCGGAAGACGCAACGTTGGAGGGCCTCTCACAAGGTGGACCGATGACCTGGTGACAGTGAGACTATCGGGAATCCAATGGATGCGAGACGCACAGAACTGATCGTGGCGACATTTGGGGGAGGTCTATGTTCAGAAGTGTGTCCAAAAGTCATGCCGGAAAGCATTTTTTCAGGAAAAAATAAAGAACCCGATTACAACGCCACCTACCATGTCCAATTGCATTTTCAAACCATCCAGGGACCCACTTAAATAAACACATAAAATAACATCCAAATCTGTCAAGCCGTTTATGAGGAATTAGGTGAATAATACACCTACAGAAGAATATAAATATAACGTTTTTTTTTACATCCCATAACTCTAAGGTATGAATGAGACCATATCAAATAATCAACTGCCATTTGAATTATTTATCAATTACCTTTTTTTTTTGTTTTCATTTTCCATAAAAATAAATTGATAAATTCACGATTATTTATGTAAAACACCCTCACGTGAAATATGACAGCGTAAATATGTAATGTCTTGGTATGGTCATGTAAAGAGGAGGGATGAAGCGCATGTTACTAAAAGAGTTATGAGTTTACATGTGGATGGATGGAGAGGGAGAGGTAGACCAAAGAAAAGATGGATGGATTGTGTGAAGAGTGATATGAAAGAAAAGGAAGTTAATGATAGCATGACGAGTGACAGGGCAGAATGGAAGAAAAAAACATGTTGCGCCGACCCCAAATAACACGGGACAAGGGCAGGAAGATGATGAAATATGTAATGTCTTTTGTTAATTACATACTACTTTAGATTTCATCGATGACTGGCAACGTCACAGAAGTAAAGATTTGTAATTTTTTTACCTAAATTAATTATCATTGATGATAGCTTCGAAATCCTGCATTTTTGGACCACATTTTCTAGGATTTTTAGTATTATTTTTCCTTATAGAATATAAACCTTGAATTATGGGATATTAAAAACAACACATCAATATATATAAAAATCAATGCCACTTTTTGTTATAATTTTATAACTCAAGAACGGGCTCACCTATCCAAAACAAATGTTTAGGCTTTGTTCGGACTAATTAGTAGATGGTTTATGTGAAGTTTGCACAACATCGGTCAAGCGGTTCTTCATTTATCACATTTTTTGTAACAAAAAATTAATGAATTTTTTTTTGTTGTAGATTAGGGTAGAGTAGGGTAGAGTAGAGTAGGGTAGAGTAGAGTAGGGTAGAGTAGAGTAGAGTAGAGTAGGGTAGAGTAGAGTAGGGTAGGGTAGGGTAGGGTAGGGTAGGTAGTCAGTTGACGGGAGCGAAGCCGCGGGCAAAAGCTAGTTGTATATAAAGTAAAATAATAAGTGCGACGAAATTTGTCCTGGATCGTGTTCTGGACTCCACGTCAACCTATCTCTCTTTTACCAAGAATTAGGGAAACTGATGATTCAGCTGTCACCATAATATCAACAATTTTTAATTATTTTTCTCAAATGTAAAGTCATCGAGGTCAGCAGCCACTGAAGCTTTAGTTATCAACGTATTTAATTATAGTTTTTTGTCGATGTTGATACTATGGGTCGATTTAGATTAGCTTGTTGACGCCTGGTGGTCAGAACTCTGATGTGCACTTGGTTTAATTGGCAGTGTGATATTAGTAATGGTTCTGTATACCTAATGTTAGGAATTGTCTAAGAATTATGTCAAGGATCCCTTTTTTAGGGTTTCGTACCTCAATAGGAAAAAAACGGAACCCTTATAGGATCACTTTGTTGTCCGTCTGTCTGTCTGTCTGTCAAGACCCTTTATCTCAGAAACGCGTAGAGGCATCGAGTTGAAATTAAAAACGTATACTCAAGTCTGCGGTCACTTGAAGCTGTGAAAAAATCAAACTTCTAAGTTAACGAAAAACATAGATACAGCCGTTTATGTCGCAGAAAACGTAGGTACATTTCAACACTCTCAAAGGAATCAAAAGGAATCAATTCATAGGCTCGCTGACCCAGAATCCTGAAATTTGGTATAAAGCAAGGTCTTATAGTATAGATATAGGAATAAATCTGAAAACTGTAAATTTGTAGTTGCGTCACAAAAACAACTTTTTTTACAATTCGGAAAAATCTTTGTAACTCAATTCGGGAATCGAACTGTTTTCATAGGTAAGTTTGCTCGGAACCCTCAGTGCGCCAGTCCGACTCGCACTTGCCCGATTTTTTCTAGCCATTTCAGACTAGTTATTGAGCAAATGTCTACCTGTGTTAGTTGCCTTTTGCGTTTCAGGATCACGGTAACTCTTTTAAAAATTCCCGTGACCCTAGCGGGCATCAGCTTATACTGGGGTCCTTATAGTTTTCTGATATCTTTATGAGGAGTGCGTGACACACTATGCACCGTTGACGAACTCGGGCTCGGTCGGCACGACGGTGCTCCGCACAAGCGGGGCAGAACTCCACCGTGTCCTCCGGGCAGTCCGCACAATGGTGAAACCTCACGTTTATTCCGTTTGACGAAGTGGTAGGTACTTTTTAGACCGCTTGTACACACACGTTTTTTTTTTTTTTGCCGTAAAAATCTATAGTTTATTGACTGTGCGTAGTTGTTCACACACGTTTTTTCTCCGGCACGATAACTCCACCGCGGTTTATGAAACTATTTTGTCAACAAGCTTTCACAGTGATCTATATAACACTGACGACCGTACCTACACACGGCGAGATAACAGTTGCTTTTCACGTCAAAAAAACGTGTGTGTACCAGCGGCCTGACACTAACATTCTGTCAGTTATGCTTATGCACCATATAGTAGAGGTGAACTACCAGACAACAACAACAAGACAGACAAGACAAGACAGCAACAACAACAAGTCCAGATTCCTGACTGTTACAGAGAAAACTTTGGTGGTAAAAAATCAACTGGTTAAGTTAACTAACGAGTACCAATTGTTATATTATTTCCTAAAGTTTTCTAGACATTATTGTAACACTAAACTGTGACAAATTTAATCGAATTTACTTACGTGTTCCATGCCAATTCTATAGAACTCTGCGAGACACTTTATGCGGCTTGTTGTCAGCCGGATCTAGTCCCATTATGTCTTAGATAGTGTACAGGTCAAGCGCAGAATTGAGATTTCGATGCCTATCAGAATCACGCCTGTTGACACGCATTATGCTGCATAAAAAATATTGCTTGATTAGATTGGTTGAGAACCGCGTCGTATTTTTGTGGAAAATTTTTGTTAATAACTGGCTCACCCGTCAGACCTTGTCCTGTCTGACCTATGAACTGCTTTTTTTTTTTTTTTTTTTTTTTTTTGTGTGTGGCCTCTCGCAGGTCAACCTAGGAGGTTGTCGGCTGCTTAACCGGACTTGCCTGTGGCGGCCTCAATTCAAGAATCAAAGCCTCCAGCCAGGGCTTATTTAACTAAACTTAAAAACTAAGCGACTACACGCTAAGGGCACCCCCTGTGGGGTACGGACCTCGGCTTAGGGCGTCGCTGGGGGGGGACAGCAAGGGACGGGCTGGATCGAACAAAGATTTTATTATTATTATCGGGGAATTTTAAAACTACGGCTCAGCGACGCGGGCTGGCTCGAGCAAGGGACGGGGAGGACGTTTACGGGAGTGTCGCGGCGGGCCTCGGCGGCGAGGACGGAAGGACGGCGGTCTGTATTGTCTTCGAACTGTACTTGTTTCCTTACGGCTCTCTTGGAGCAGGGTAGTGGGGTCATCGGGGGTGACGAGAGTATGCCTAGGACGGCGAACCTTAGAGATGCGGGAGGGTTCGTATCGGGCTGCCGATACTATGAGGGGGTTGCGGTGTTTCACAGCAGTATCGAAGAAACGCTTGCAAAGGCGTTTCATGAACTGCTGGATGGTGGGGATTTTGAGATCTAGATGTAGATTCTCATTTCGGACATAATATGGGGCACCGGGAATTTTACGGAGGGTCCTATTTTGAAGGGTCTGCATCCTATGGAGGAAGCGGGGCTTGGCGTGTGCGAAGATTGCACATGCATACGTCATGATCGGGCGGATTACTGCCGTATAGAGGCGCAGCTTGCACTTAAGTGACAGTTTGCTGCGGGCAGTCATGAGATAATGGAGCCTACCTTGAGCGAAAGCGGCTCGCGAGCGAGCCTGCTTTATGTGCTCGGCGAAGGACAAGTGCTGATCGAGGATCACTCCGAGGTACTTGGCTTGCTTCTCCCAGGGGATCGGCTTACCGTACATGGTGATCGGAGGGGGAGGGGGGACGGACTTCCGCTGTTTCGAGTAGAGAACAGCTTGACTCTTATCAGGGTTAACCTCGATCCTCCATTTCCGGAACCATTTGCCCAAAATGTTTGCGGAGGTTTGGAGATTGCGAGCGATAACTCTGGGGTCACGACCGGTGTAGTAAATTGCCGTGTCGTCGGCGAATAGAGCCAACTGGGCCTTTTTACTTTTGGGAATGTCGCTGGTGAACAGCGTGAAAGCTAGGGGGGACACTACCGAGCCTTGAGGGACTCCAGCTCGAATGGGGTGGGGGGAGGAGAGGGCTCCCTCGATTCGATAGCGGAAGGTGCGATTCGACAGAAAGTCTCGCATGATGAGCACGAGACGGTCTGGCACACCGAGTTGATATAGCTTATATAATAAGCCATTGTGCCAGACCTTGTCGAATGCTTTCGCTATATCGAAATACAAGACACCCGTCATCGCATTACGCTGGAAGCCAGCGCTTAGGTGCTCTACGATGCGGTGGACTTGGTGGACGCATGAGTGTTCGGTACGGAACCCGAACTGCTCATCAGGAATGAGACCCTTGGATTCGGCAAAATCTTTGAGTCGCTTATAAATAAGCCTCTCGTAGATCTTACCGAGAACATTGAGGAGACTGATGGGGCGGTAACTGGTGGGGTCAGACTTGGGCTTGCCTGGTTTAGGGATACCGATAACGGTGGCCTGTTTCCACGCTTGGGGGAAGATATTATTGCTTAATGCGCCATTGAAGATAGCGGTCATTAGCATTATAAGTTGGGGGGGGAAGAGTTTGAACACTCTGTTCGTGATACCGTCGGCGCCGGGGGCTTTCCTTGGTTGAAGTTTTTTAATGATATCCTCCACCTCGTCGGGAGTGACGGGGGCCAGAGGGTTATCAGGGTCTTCAACGGGAGGGAGGGAGGCTCTACGTTCGACTTCAGCGTCCACCATGTCGATGTGGGCTTGGTCTACTAGTTGAGAGCTAGGCGAGCATTGGGCTTCGAGGCTGTCGGCTAGGCATTCCGCTTTTTCAGAGTTGTCGAAAGCGACACTCTTATCAGGGCGGGTGAGCGGAGGCATAGAGGACTCTTCAGTGGAACGTAATTTCCTCTGAAGTTGCCAGAAGGCGAGATGGGTAGGCTCGAGTTCACTGAGCGTCTTGTCCCAGCGGGCGGAACGCAGCTCGGTCATGCGTTTCTTTACAGCACGCTGTAATCTACGCATGTGAGCCTTGTTAGCGTCGCAAGGAAAAGCGCTGTATGCACGGACGGCTGCGTTCTTCTCGGTCATCAGAGCCCGTACATCGTCCGGGATTTTCCAGCGAAGGTCCTCCTTCGCAGGAATCTCCCTTGAACATTCGTTCAGGACGGATTGTACGTGGTCTGTGAGCGAGTCGATTGCCGCCGTCGTGTCAGCGACTGAGACTATGTGGTCGGGAATAGAATCCAATTGAGGTGACGTGGTAGATTTCAGCTTTTCGCTTACTTTCTTCCAGTCAGTGATCAATTGGGAAGCGGGGGGCTGGCCCGGGTCGAGATTGCCCGAACGGGAGCCTAGGTGCATAATCACGGGTCGGTGATCGGAGTTAAGCTCGTGTATTGCTTCTATAGATTGCAACCGGAGGTTGACATTCTTAAGGAGCGCTACATCGAGGACGTCGGGGCTATGGTTGGGATCATGGGGGAAGTGAGTGTGACACATCGGGGCGATGATGTCAAAGTTAAGGGATGCACCAAGGTTGAACACGACCTTTCCCCTAGGGTTGGTCGTACTACTGTTCCAGGCGGGGTGTTTAGCATTGAGATCGCCCGCTATGATAACGGAGTCACTCAAGCCAAAGAGGGCAGTGAGGTCGCTAGTGAGCGCGATGGACTCGTCTGGCATACGAGACGAGGAAGTCGGAGGGGGATAGTAGGCAGAGACGACAGTGATCGGTTGATGACCAGTCATGCCTACTCGGCAGGCCGAGTATTCTAAGAAAGATCGGGGCGCGGGAGGAGCTAGAGGGATACAGTACAGTTCCTTTCTATAATAGATAAGGGTGCCACCACCGTGACAACGAGATCTATCGTTGCGAACTAGACGATAGTTGGCAATTCTAGGATCTTTACGGTGGGGTTTGAGGAATGTTTCCTGGATGAGGAGAAGGTCTAACTGATGGTCGCGGAGGAACGTGGCGATCTCATCTCTCTGATTGATAATGCCGTTGGCATTGAAGAAGCCTAACTTTAGGGATCGCGGTTTGGTACAACAAATTTTTTGTTGTCTATCCATTTAGGGGCACGGCAGGTAATTTGTCGAGTTCGACTGCGACCGACTCATACTTAGTGAATAGCGCAGCGCGCTTGGCTAAGTCGAGTTGGCCAGTGACTTCCGCTAGGGTTAGCTCGTCAGCTAAGTCCCTAGCGTCCTGCGTCATAAAGATGCGATAGTTGTCCAGGATAATCTGGCCAACTGATCTGCGTGGGAACGCAGCTGAAACTTGGGGCGCGTTTCGGGGAGGTTTGGCGGCCATGGGGGCCACAGAAGCCGGGGGAGGCGCTGGGATGGGCTTAGCCATTAGCGCTGGAATTGGCTGGGAAGCCACCAAAGCCGGGAAGGCTTTCTGATGGTTCAGCTGATTCCAGGGGGATGGTCTCTGGGGTGCGAGACGTTCGGGGGGCTGGGAAGAGGGGACTTTCCCGGAGGGTGCTTCCCTCTGCTGGCGAGCGGCAGCACGCTTTGCCAGCTTGGGAGGGATTTTGGGGGCTTTGGGGCAGCCCCGGTAGTTAGCCGGGTGCCCGGCTTGGCCGCACAGCACACAGCTGGGAGGCTCTGTGCAAAGAGTCCGATCCTTGGGACGGGGGCAGTCAGAAGTGCCGTGCTCACCCAGACACTTAACGCATCTGGGTGTAGCGTAGCAGTTCTTCTGAGAGTGACCGTATAGTTGGCAGCGGTGACACTGCCCAACTATTGTGGGTCTGTAGGGCTTCTCGATGGAGATGGAACAGATCGACTTGATCTTGAAGATGGGGTGGTGCCCGTCGGTCGGGTCACACACGACAAGGATCATGTCGTATACTTCGCTACCTCTCGCCTTGTGAAGGCGATGGACAGCGGAAACGGGGATATTTTGGGCCAGGAGGTCGGCCTTAATGTCCTCGGCGGGGATTTCCTTCGGGACACGTCTAATGACCACTCGGGTCGGCGTGTCCTCAGGGAGGGAGTAGGTGTGAAAGGAGATTTTCCTTTCACGAAGGACTTTGGTAAGTTCCCGATAGTCAGTTGACGTCGGGACTTGGACTTTTATGCCTTGTTGGCAGGAGCGGGCGTTTGTATAGTTGATCTTGCGATCACTACACATTTTGGACACGTCAGTCCATTTACCCTTGTCCTGGATGTACAAGGGCGGAGGGGGGCGCTGCTTCTTCGTCTGAGTGACAGAAGCGGAAACGGAGGGGGAACAACTAGCCTGCGAGGCGGGGGCGGGCTGGGCAACAGGGGCGGGCTGGATAGCGGGGGCGGGAGAAGACGCAACGGTCTTCTTAGCTTTGGTGGCCTGAGCGGCCTTCCTGGCTTTCCTCTTGCCCCCTAGGACGACTTGAAAGTCGTCCTCGGAGGAGGAGGATTCAGGGGACTGTTCATAGTCCGAAGAAGATGCTTGCGACGCTGAGTCGCTGGCGGGGACGGTGGTGTCCATTGCCTCATTGGCGAAGTGGGCTACCAATAGGGGAGGCATATCCGGGGGAGGGCGGGGGCAGGGGGTCGGACCGGAGTCCGGAAATGACAATACGTCACTGAAGTCAGTGACGCTTGATGGGACGGTGGGGGGGGGGGCTCTAATTGAAGCGATTTTCTCGCCATACTTGGCGAGGAAATCGGGGTCCTTGAATAGGACCTCTTTGACGAACGCTAATATGATAGCGTCCGTCATGGTTAAAAGGGGGCTTGGGATTAGGTCACATGGGTTGGAAAAACCTCATGTGCAAAACTCCTAGCGGTCCCTACGTCCCCGGGTGGACGGGCCCGGGGGTGTGTGACCCTCCCAGCAAGGGTTGTGTACACTGGGAGGTGAGTACCTAATGGTGTGCCCTAAGCTTGTAAACCGATCGCCAGTCTTATTGTGCGATCGGGCCCTACCAGGGTCTGGTGCGAAGGGATAGACACCCCAACCGACACCAGGTGTGTAGCTGAAAGAGAACTCGGAGTATTAGATTTGACTAGGAGCTCCCCCAAGGCCAAAATCTAGCTCCCGACTCCAATTGACTGCCTAGCCCTGAAGGGGTTCGGCGGGTGTATTGGGGCAACACCCCCTTGGTTTTGTTGGCACCGTGAGGTTTCCCACCAAGGACCACGAAACTGTGGCTTTTCCCTGAAGGGGCACAACGTTTATCGACTATTTCCCGTTAAGGAAACGTATATCCTCCACTGCCTTGAGAAAGGCGGCTTCGGATCGCTGGTGCGGTCGGGGACCACTGATGACGTCACGGGGTGACGTAACGACACGGAGCACGGAGCGGGCGCGGAGCACAGAGCGGCACGACCGTTCGGGGCGAGCGTCGAGCGGAGAGTCTTTTTGATTTTTTGACCTATGAACTGCCAAACGTGCGTAAGTTATATAGTTGTCGTTTTTTTCTAAAAAATTTAAATTTTCTGCGCAACTTACTTAATTTATTCTTTCATAAGAACCTTCCCCTGACAAAAAAAAATACGGTAAAAAAGAAATAGTGAAATCGGTCCAGCTGTTCAAGCGTGATGACGTGACCAAAGGAAATAGGGATTAATTTTTATACATATATATACAACATTAATTTTAGTATAAATGCGAAACCTGAATACAGTTTTTTCAGAGTCAGTTGCAATAATTTTGCACCGTGTAATATTTTTTCCCAAAATTATTTAAAAAGGGTCACAAGTGGGACACTACTGACACTAAGTACAACCCAGGTCACGGCATGTCATAGAGAGCACTATACGCCAGCGCACAGCTGGGTGCGGGTGCAAAACAACCCCTCAGTCGCTGGATGGCCCGGTGATCATGTATTTGTGCGGACAACCACGTAACATAACGAGCTTATAACTTTGTGATTTATTATGATACAGTTATATTTGTACATAGATTCTTTACATAAAAATACTAGCCACGTGTTTCGGGTTTTGCATATAAATACTAAAAGTAATGTTGTATAGATAATAATAATCGGTTATTGCAGACAAAATACCCATCTAAAAATAAAATGAACTTGTAAATACCAATTAAAAATTCAAATCATGTAGGTATTTAAAGATACCCATAATCATCTAAACAACATTATTATAATTTACTTAGCCTTTTTATTATATAAATTTATTATTATTGATAGTCCCGCGTTTTACCATATTTTCACCTGATGGTAAGCGATGATGTCGCCGATGATGGCCTAGAAGGAACCTGTGCACTCTTAAATTTAATATCTCTAGGATAGATACAATCTATCAGGAAATAGACTCCGTCAGGGAATTCCAAGTGGTTGAAGAGAGTGAGATTCCAATACTACTCATTGTAAATGTTTCTGTTCTGTATATGTTAAGTCAGCGGCGCTGACTATGAATTGGTGATCACAATATTTTTGTGTTTAAATAGAGACGCCTTCCAAAGCTGAGTCTGTCGGTACGCGATCCTGAACCTTCCGGCCTCGTTGGACGGCTGTTATACGTGCATTTTTTGGGCGATGTCTTGTTATGAAGGTTTGCAATTTAAACTAAACAAGATTACTCAAAAATCCCTGAGCCATCGATACGAAACGCAAAAGACCGGTGGATGTGACGACGATGTTGTTGCCTATGTCCAGCGTTGGACGTCTGTCGGCTGAAAGACCGAAATTATGATGATGATGCCCTAGCGATTCGTACAGGAGTTTAGAGTCCTTGAAAACTGCTTGTAGCAACAGTGAGTAGAAATAGAAACACATAGGCATTCTCGCGTGTATAAACGTACGCAATTTATAATTCGCACATCTTTATCACGGAGCTACACGGCTGTATTGCATGCCTGGCGATAATTGTATTTTTTTTTTGCTAGGTCTAACATGACGCCGGTTATATTATAAATTATAATAATATCGTAACTGACCTACATGTGTGATAACTGTTCCTCAAGGACGTCTAGTATCTGAGTACATTTCTAGTTCTACAGATAATTCTAGAAAAATGTGGATGCAAAAAAATTGGTAAAAAAACTCTTTTACACGTCAATCTTTTATGTCAAATTAAACCAGATGATGCCGATATTTCCTAGCTGATTGACTCTGAGAAGAAAGATCGAACGAACCGGACGAGACTGACCTCTGACTTTGTTTCGATCAAAGATATGTCAGCAATAACGTTGGGGGCATAGGGCCACAGGGAGTTTCCGTAAAAGAAACCTGTGGTCCTGGAAAGCGAAGGGCAACTGAAAGACACAGGTGTGGTTTTAGACAGTGCCCACCCTAAAGCATCAGAAGTCATAGAATGATTTCGCACCACAAAAAAAGCATGGTCTATAGAGCTTCTGTGTACTTATATTATCTGTTTATATTGTTAGAAGCACTTTATGTTACATTTATAAAAATACTAGCTTCTGTAAATAGGTTTCTCCATACAAATTTCCAACCCCCGTTTTACCCCTCAGGGGTAGAGTTTCGTAAAATCCGTTCGTAGCTGATGTCTACACCATATAAGGAACCTACCTGCCAAATTTAAAGTTTGTAGGTGTTATAGTTTCTGAAATTTCGTGATTAATCAGTGAGTGGTATTTCGCTTTAATTTATAAAAATATTTAATCCGTCTAGTAGCTTGACAGCCATCTTAACTTCACTGACATTCTAAAATAATCTTCTTTTCATTCTATCAAATACAAATGCCTATTCTGTAGGAAGCATGCGACCTCTTTCGATATCACACTATGTTTATTTTTCATTCCTTTGCAGCCACCACAGGTTGTCTCTATAATCAGCTATTGTATTTTTTCCTTAGCCACAAATATTACCAATCTTCTTTCCTCAATGCCCTGGTCAGTGCTCCTTGTCTATCTAGTCAAGAGATACGTATCTTGATCTCACCGTTACCATTGACACGAGATCCACTACAATAAGTAGATAGTCAGCCGTCTTATCGGACCCCATGGTGGTTCTAAGAAATCTTTTATAGATGCTAGACTTGTAATTTAGATCGGTGTTCACCACTATTGATGTCTTTTTTGCTTTATTTTGAGGAGCATTTAACTTGTTAGGAAGTAGTTTTCCTGTAGAAAGGCATCGAACGAAGTCAATTAAGACTCCCGCAGACAGTTGTGATGCAACAACGCGACATCCCTTTTTAACCGACTTCAAAAAGGCGGAGGTTCTTTGAGGAATGTACGTTTTTTTTTATGTATGTATTCACCGATTTCTCGGTCAATTGTGGACCGATTTTGAAATATTTTTTTTATTGAAAGGTTATGATTTCAAGTTGGTCCCATAGAAATATTGTTATGATCTGATCATGAACTTCGAAGATATGGAGCAGAACTCCTCATAGGATCACAGCAGAACCGTCGTAACAAGTAAAATTGCTTTGTTTATACGTATAGTCGATGACTGACTGCAAGAAGAGATATCAAACTGATCTGATGATGAAGCCTGAAGTTAGGCACCGGAACTATCTATTTGTCTCGTATCTTTCTTTTCTTGAGTTTTATAAGAAAAAAAAATGAAATTACATTTTTTACATTTATTTCGTAATTTTTACAAATCCTGCTCAAATTGTTGGCTTGTGTTGTGAATGCAGGCCCGACATGTTTCGTATTTCGACAATTGTTGTACGAAGTTGTATTTTAATATGTAATTAGGTAGGGGGGAGATAAAATAACTATGATTCTGCTTGCATGATAAAATATCTCTTATTTATTTATTGTGCACATCCACCACATATTATTTAGTATTATTTATTTATTTAAATAAATAATACTTGAACGTATGTACGTAGGTATTATTTTACAAAACGGTAATTGAATAAATAGTCTTGGATATTTATAAAGTATTTTCAAGCAATCGCGAGTTTTTATTTTGATTCATACTTATTTTGTAGATAAAAACGAATTTGCCCGATGAAGGTTACATTTTTTTTAAAAGTAGGCACTAAAATTTTTATCTCAACATGGCAACACAGAATTTGATTCGCAAAATATTTCGGTCAAGCGTGTATCGGAGCAAAGGTTAATTACTTGAACCGTTCCGGTTGAGATGCGGTATCAGCAACATTCGCGACCACTGTTTCTTTTTTGTATCTTTCTTTCTTTCTGTACCTTTAATTAACGATGACACAGGGTCCAAGTTTCACTTGAAGAATTCTGCTGAACGTCTTTTTAAGATGCCGCCGGTTTGTGATATAAGTTAAGTGTTGAATAACGTGTTGTTTGAAAGGTGGCAGCCATTTTGAATTTGTGGTTCTTGAATGTGAAGATGGCAGGATGTGATGCAAAAGAGTGAAAGGAGTTTTCAGCATATTTGTATGTAAAATATTTAAATGTGTTGATATGCACTTAAGATAACTAATGCACAGTTTCCTGTTTAACGAAAATAATGATTTGGTCTTTTTTTACGTTCCGTACCCCAAAAGGAAAAAGTTCGTATGTCTGTCTGTCTGTCTGTTAATACCCTTTATCTCGGGAACGCGTGGAGGTATCGAGTTGAAATTAAATCAATACACTCAGGTCTGCGGTCCCTTGATACTGTGAAAAAAAATAAACTTTTGAGTTAACGATAAATTAAAAGAAACGTGTACCGCGCCAAAAACGTGTATTTCGACATTCTCAAGGGAATTAAAATTCATAGGGTTACTTCCCGTTGAGCTCGAATCATGAAATTTGGCATGAAGCAAGGTCTCATAGCACAAGTATAGGAAAAAACCTGAAAACTATAAATTTGTAGAAAGGTCACAAAAAAAAAACAAATTGTGATTCGGAAAAATCTTCGTAACTCAATTCGGGAATTGAACGGTTTTCAAAGGTAAGTTTGTATGGAATCCTCAGTGCGAGAGTCCGACTCGCACTTGCTCAGTTTTTTATAATTTGCAATACAAATGCTATGCACGCTTAAAAGTGACTTATTCACCACAATTTTTTCTTAATTTTTTTACATCCACAGAATATGCTCTACTAGCACCTACCAGCTGCTTCGCCCGCGTGATGGCAGAAAGTTATCGTAAGGGTTATACTCTCGAGGTGAGAATACCATTGTGCTATTCCAAGAGACATGGTCTTCCCATGTACCAAATTTCGTCCAAATCCGTTCAGAAAACCCACTCCTATGTTCCTTCTTTGCCTTCGTTTCAGGGCTCCGGGGTTCTTTTTCGCACAACCCATGGCCCCAGTAGGCTTCGACCCTAATCCTGCCCTATGGTTTTGTTGACATCTCGTTGAGTTGCTAATTATGTGACGGAAGACACGAATATAGCATAGCATCATCAGTCTCTTGATGTCCCCACTGCTGGGACTCAGGCCTACTCTCTAGGAGACGGAATGGGCCGTACTTCACCACGCGGGCCCAGTACGGGTTGGAGGATGTCACATGTCTTCGAATTTTTGGTTCTAGGACATGCCGGTTTCCTCACGATGTTTTCCTTCACCGTTTTGAGAGCAGTGTGGAAGTCACCGGTTCGAGTACAAGGTGGACCGATAACCCGGTACGGGTTGCGGGAACCCGATGGATGCGAGACTCAGAGAACCGTTCATTATGGCGACACTTGGGGGAGGCCTATCTCCAACAGTGGACGTTTTTCGGCTGAAATAATGATGATGTTGATGAATAAATTACTTCTAGGCAAGCGTGCTCCATCGTCGCCTTCATCACCCCTTACTATCAGTAGAGATAGTGGTCACGCGTAAACCTTTAAATAATAATGATAAAAAAAAAACATCTTTACTACGAATATGACTTCAATCTGACACATCTACTGGCGCCATATGAAATTTGACTCATACGCGATAAGGATAAATGGTACCTACGGTACCAAGTACCAACATTTGCATATAATTAATTCAATACCTAAATCAGATGAATCACGTAATAACGACGCTAAAAGCATTATCTGTTTACAATACAACTCACGCGCATGAGAAATGTCACTTCGCGATTCAAATTTAGAACTTGTAATTCGTCATCTGTCGGGGAATTCGGAAATGGAACACATTTTTCAGTTTCTTAATATATCTGTATGTTTGTCGGTTTGTCTGTTAGTGCAACCGTTAGTCATCGTTTGTTTTTAGAAGTTTTCAGCAATTGAAAACATTTGAGCGATGGGTTTGCCAACCTTATGATTTGAAGGAGAGAAACTTGATAGCGGTCACACCCCATTTGACCGGGCCTTAAAAGCTTCTACGCAATTCATAACGGTTTTCAGCAAATAAAAGTGTCTATGGAATCTTGTCTATATTTGGCTGGGCAGGGTTTTAAAGGTAGGAGAAGCGAAGTAGTCGGTCCCGTCTCTTGGAAATTCTAAGATAGGTATGGTCACTGTCAGTTAATCATTTGTAGGTATCATTCATTTCGTTGAGACCAGTAGTGAGCTCTGTGATAACGACCCGGACTTACGAATTGTTTTGGTCTTAGTTTCAAACCCAGCCTGGCGTATAAGTTTGTGTAATTTATTTAATCATCACTGCTTTCAAAACGGTAAAGGAAAATATCGTGAGGAAACCTGTCGCCACAATGAACGGTTCTGTAAGTCTCGCATCCATCGGGTTCCCGCAACCTTACCGGGTTATCAGTCCACCTTGTCCACTCAAACCGGTGACTTCCACACGGCTCTCAAAACGGTGAAGGAAAACATCGTGAGGAAACCGGCATGTCCTAGAACAAAAAATCCGAAGACATGTGACATCCACCAACCCGTACTGGGCCCGCGTGGTTGATTACGGCCCATTCCGTCTCCTAGAGAGTAGGCCTGAGTCCCAGCAGTGGGGACATCAAGAGACTGATGATGCTATGCTATATTCGTGTCTTCCGTCACATAATTAGAGCGAGTAAGAGCAACTCAACGAGATGTCAACAAAACCGTAAGGCAGGATTATGGTCGAAGCGTACTGAGGCCATGGGTTGTGCGAAAGAGAACCCCGGAGCCATGGAACGAAGCCAAAGAAGGAACATAGGAGTAGGTTTTAATCAGTAAAAGTCTGACACTCCCTCTCGCTCCGCCCTAGAGCGAGCGAATCAATTAGATGATTTCCCATCTCGAAAAAAACCCCATCGACACAAACTACTCACATTTCCCTTCCTCGCCCACCTACTATGAAGGAAACAGTATCTGTTTACACCACAACGTTATAACTACTGGAGCTGGTCTAAAACAAACGGCCATTCCGTCGTTTTATTGTCCATACACCGAAGGTTTACTATCAAATTGAACCGTACAATGCGCGCGACCTTTTTATAGATTTATCTCCAGCTCGTGATCAGGGATAGGGCTGTCACAGGCTGAATTTATTCAATTGCACCTGCCGTTTATGTTTATGCACCACCCTAGATCGACTGGTAGAAAAATCTAAATAATAATAATAAAATACGTTATCTGTTGTCTGTGTTTAATTTTAATTATTTTTTTTTATTTTATTGCTTTGTCGATTTGTATTTCTGATTGTGTTTAAATAGTGTAATTGGCTACGGCCGTTCTGTTTAAATTAAATAAATAAATAATTTATAATTTTGTGACAACAATTTTATTATTATGGAAGTCTGGTGCCTAAACTAGGCGGCAAGCCTGTATTTCAGGACACCAGAACCTTGCCTTTTACACAGTAATTTTATCTCGATACATTAACATTAAGTCTTGACAATTGGTCGGTGAACTCATACATAATTGTTATCGATAAATATTAGTTAGTATAAGTGTGTGTATGTGGACATATAGATACGTGTGTGTAATGTGTCTGGTAGTGTAATGTAAGTGTGAGGGTGTGTGTTCGTTACGTTTGAAAAATTAAACTAAAGTAGCAAGTAGTTTCTCGTTGTACAGTGTTTTTTTTATACTGGTACATAAAGTTTTAATAAATAAATGAACTATTATAACTAGCGAGACAGTAGAAAATATATATAGCCTATGTCATTCAATGATAAAGTGGCATGACACTGATGAAATAATTTTTTAAATCGGTGCTGTAGTTTTTGAGTTTATTCATTACAAACAAAAATACAAATCTTTCCTCTTTGTAATTCCTATTACTTCTTTTGAAAGAAAACTTTTTTACTCTACTTGACTCAGTCACTATGATAAATGTATATCAATAAATAAGAAGCTGATTTATTTATGTTTATTTGCCAAAAAAATTATAGTGCTGTAAGCAATCATATAAAAAAATTTGTAGCATCTGTAGCGAAACTAGGCAGTCTGTATTTTGGCTATTAGAGCAATTTCTATCGAATAGTTGTTACCTAAATTAAACACAGTAGTCATACTCAATATTTAACAAAATTTCAAAATAAAAAGGACACCATTTTTTTAAATATTAAAACATGCATTTCCCCCTCTTTGTGTGATATGAAAATGTATGGGAATGAAGTGTAAGAGGGTTGTGTGTGGAAGTGAAGTGTGAGAGTGTAAGTTTAACTTGTGAAATGTTAGTGTAGAATTGTCAATCTGATCGAGTTTGGGTCGAGGTTAAGTCTAGTAGACGACATGACTGAAAAAATGGGCGGTAGCCAGGCATGAGTAACATATAATATATGTCCATCTTTGGCTATTGGAAAGACCAGTTGGTTGGTTTTGGTGATCGAATTGACTTCTTAACTGTAACTGTGAGTATATAGTATATAGCATCATATTATAAGCATTATCTTATCTTATCATTATCTACAATACCAAGCAAGTAAACTCTGAGGAATTAATAGTTTACCATTTTTGACAGAAATCTCAATATATTTGAAACCATTCTATTTAGCTGACACATATATATATACAGGGTTTTTTAGGTTGCAAGTGACACAAAAACTACAGTTTTCCATTATCTTTCACTGACATACATTAGATACTAAATTATAATTATTAATTTCTTTAAAACCCAACTGAAACTGACAACCCTAGTAAAAACGAAAGTTAAATTTATTCAACAAAGAAAGCTCGAAATATTTTGTACTACATTTACTTTCGAGCACTTATTATTATAATTTATAGGAATGTGAGATTTTTACCCGTTCAGAATCCAAATCGTTGTTGTGTTTCCCAGTAACTGGGTTGTAGCACTTCATGTAAAGTACTGGTACTTTAGCTGCATAGGGATAGGCAGGAGCATAGCGTAGTATAGTCGGCCTTATAATGTTGCCACTGCTGGGACTCAGGCTTCATCTCTAGGAGAGGGAATAGGCCGTAATCCACCACGCGGGCCCAGTGCGGGTTGGTGGATGTCACATGTCTTTGAATTTTGGTTCTAGGAAACCGGCAGGTTTCCTCACGATGTTTTTCTTCACCGTTTTGAGAGCAGTGGGGATGAAATAAATTACACAAAGTAATGCGTTTGGCTAGGTTTGATCCCGCGACCTACAACTCGTCGTAAGTCGGGGCTGTTACCACTCGGCCACCATCTGCTCTTTACATTCTCTTTAAAGGTAGGAGGCCGACCCCAAAATAATTAGGAAAAGGCAGATAAATTAACAGGGTTAAAATGGAAAAGTTGGGTCCAAGTAATTTTACACAGGTTCCTGTGACGGAGTCGGCGGGAAGGAACGCCTGGCTGTCGCCATGGAGCTTATCACCCAGAGGACATGGTGGAGCATACGGTAGGTAGAGGGCTGCCGCAATCGGCAGCCCTAGCAGGAACAATCCGTAGCCCTAGCAGGAGTAATCCGCAGCCCTAGCAGGAACAATCCGCAACCCTAGCAGGAACAATCCGCAACCCTAGCAGGAACAATCCGCAGCCCTAGCAGGAACAATCCGCAGCCCCAGCAGGAACTATCTGCAACCCTAGCAGGAACAATCCGCAGCCCTAGCAGGAGCAATCCGCAGCCCTAGCAGGAGCAATCCGCAGCCCTAGCAGGAACAATCCGCAGCCCTAGCAGGAACAATCCGCAGCCCTAGCAGGAACAATCCGCAGCCCCAGCAGGAACAATCCGCAGCCCTAGCAGGAACAATCCGCAGCCCTAGCAGGAACAATCCGCAGCCCCAGCAGGAACTATCTGCAACCCTAGCAGGAACAATCCGCAGCCCTAGCAGGAACAATCCGCAACCCTAGCAGGAACAATCCGCAACCCTAGCAGGAACAATCCGCAGCCCCAGCAGGAACAATCCGCAGCCCTAGCAGGAACAATCCGCAGCCCTAGCAGGAACAATCCGCAGCCCTAGCAGGAACTATCTGCAACCCTAGCAGGAACAATCCGCAGCCCTAGCAGGAACAATCCGCAGCCCCAGCAGGAACTATCTGCAACCCTAGCAGGAACAATCCGCAGCCCTAGCAGGAACAATCCGCAGCCCTAGCAGGAACTATCTGCAACCCTAGCAGGAACAATCCGCAGCCCTAGCAGGAACAATCCGCAGCCCTAGCAGGAACTATCTGCAACCCTAGCAGGAACAATCCGCAGCCCCAGCAGGAACAATCCGCAGCCCTAGCAGGAACAATCCGCAGCCCTAGCAGGAACAATCCGCAGCCCCAGCAGGAACAATCCGCAGCCCTAGCAGGAACAATCCGCAGCCCTAGCAGGAACAATCCGCAGCCCCAGCAGGAACTATCTGCAACCCTAGCAGGAACAATCCGCAGCCCTAGCAGGAACAATCCGCAGCCCTAGCAGGAACAATCCGCAGCCCTAGCAGGAACTATCTGCAACCCTAGCAGGAACAATCCGCAGCCCTAGCAGGAACAATCCGCAGCCCTAGCAGGAACTATCTGCAACCCTAGCAGGAACAATCCGCAGCCCTAGCAGGAACAATCCGCAGCCCTAGCAGGAACAATCCGCAGCCCTAGCAGGAACAATCCGCAGCCCTGAAAGACCTATTTATACCTAGCGATGAGGTATTTTGATGACTTCTTTCCTCATATGTAGGTATGTCGGTACATTACCTACCTATATTCGCTTTTAGCTGAAAAATATGGCTTTATAAATAAAGTATGAACAAGATTGTGAGTCTTGTCGTCAATTGCTAATTTCGTTTAATTAACTGTTGTTTGGTTGGCATTTAAGGAAAAATCAAGGAAGTCGCTAATGGCGTCTGTGGTACAGAGAATTGTGTTGTTATAGGCATTTATTCGATCCTTATTTCTAATCACGAGCTAGTTCATATTATTTAATATGAACTAGCTCGTGTGATAATTTAAATTAGATTATTCTTTAATGGCTAGAATTTGTGGATTTTATTGTAGGTACTGTTGTTTTTTATTATTTTTAATCGAACTTTTATTTTATTTATGAACAAAAATAGGCAATCTTTTGTTCATAAATAAAATAAAAGTTCGAGTCAAGATTGAAAAGGCTATTTGTTTTTTTTTTGTTTTTGTTATTGATATTCTCGCGCTTCACTACTATCTCACCTGATGGTAAGCGATGATGTGGTCGACGATGGAGCACGCTTGTCTAGAAGTAACCTATTCACTATTGACTTATAGACCCCTAGTTTGTAGCTATGAGGAAACACAGACTTTGGCAGGGAAATTCACTCCTTAGCTGTATGCACAATTTAAGTGCATATGTCGTGGCCAGATCTTAGAAATTGATCATTTCCTGAAATGGCCAAGTAAAACTGGCCAGATCGTTTTAAACGTTAAAGTTGATGATGATATTCCAATCTTCGTTTGGCCTACTTTTTTTAGTCCTTTTATTATCATTGAAATCTTAAATCAATGATTTGGCCAAATGATGATTGATACAAATCATCAAATGTTAACGTTTATACGATCTGGTCAATTTTAGTTGGCCATATCATGAAGTGATCAATTCTAAGATCTGGCCACGACACACATAAGATTGAGACCGATATTAAAATGAGAATGGTACTTAAAAATGTGGATGAATTGGTTCCCTGGCTTTTTGTTACAATACGTACTAGTTGTCTCTCGCGGTTTCACTCGCGTCTTTGGTTACTGCTCCGCGTCTATTGGTTGTAGCAAGATATTATAGCCTTCCTTGATAAATGGGCTATGTAAAACTTAAGTAAATTTTCAATTCGAACTAGTGGTTCCTGTGATTAGTGCATTCAAACAAACAAACTCTTCAGCTTTATGGATATGGAAATCACTAAATCGGTTGCGAACCCAGGTAGGCCGCTGAAAACACAACTTGGCAAAATGGGGTTTTATAGATCCGTCGGATACTCAATGTGAGTGTGGTGCTCCTGTTCAAAAAATGAGCCACTTATTAGAATGCCCCAAGTGCCCATACATCTGCACTTTGGAGGATTTGATGAGTGCTACCGATGCTGCTATTAATGTAGCCACCTATTGGGCCCAAACAGTGAGTTTACCATCGAATCGAAAAGAAGAAGAAGCTTTATAATATTATATAATGTAGTATAGATTCAGTACATTCTTTTTTTTCGATCATAGGAAAGTGTACTAAAATACGGCTGGTATTAATTGATGTTTTGTGTAAAACTTTGAGATTTTAATTCCATTACCAATAACGTCATAATTCTAATCAACGATATATTTTCAAAGCGATCGATCTCGGCGAACTTATTAATCATATAAACTAGAATCAACATATCGATAAAAACTCAGTTTCACTTGACACTTTGCCCTCATTGCAGCAGAGATAATACAGAGCAGGCAGTGTAAAATTAAATGTTCAGAAGGTATGATGGTTTACGGTAATATCCTGCTCCCCTAGCCAAGTTACGATCGTTTCGTTTGCGTCAAACGCCTCGAGTAGGCCATGCCTTCGATTCCTTTGTTCTGACCACGTGACTGAGCGTTAAGATGACGTCATGAGCCAATCGTGCTATCAATCATCATCATCATTTCAGCCGAAAGACGTCCACTGCTGGACATAGGCCTCTCCCAAATGTCGCCACAATGAACGTTCCTGTGCGTCTCGCATTCATCGGACTCCCGCAACCGTTACCAAGTGATCGGTCCACCTTGTAGGAGGCCTTCCAACGCTACATCTTCCGGTACGTGGTCGCCATTCCAGAACCTTTCGGCCCCTACGGCTATCCGTTCTGCGAGCAATGTGCCCTGCCCATTGCCACTTAAATTTGGCGATTCTTCGTGCTATGTCGGTGACCTTGGTTCTCCTGCGAATATCCTCATTCCTGATTCGATCACGCAAGGAAACTCCGAGCATAGGCCCTTTCCGTTGACCTTTGGGTGACTTTAAGTCTTCCGATGAGGCCCATTGTAAGCGACCACGTTTCAGAGCCATATGTCATCACTTGCAACACGCACTGGTCATAGACTTTCGTCTGTGGTATATTGGGCGAGAAGATATCGTGCAGCTTTCCGAACCCTGCCCAGCCGAGCCGCGATTGATCTCTTTCTCGAAGTTACACGTTAGCCATCAATCACAATAATTTAATTTCCCTGGCTGTCCGTACTTGATCTTCTGTCTATTTCTTACCCATATACCCAGCTATGTTGCAACATATAATATCCACATCCGGTGTATAGTTGCATTACCACCTTTTGATTTGTTTACTATACTTACTCACATATATATAAATGTTTCCGTCTGTGTGTATGTTTACGATTCGATAATTTAAGTAAACTTTAATTTTGTTGTTCGCGTGCATTTCTGTGTGTGGATTCTTATTTATTTATGAAAGTCCATTTAGCCTTTTAAGCGTACCTAGAGGTGTGAATAAACATACACATACATTAATTTTCGCTCTTCTAATATATCTAGCTTTTCCCAGCGGCTTCGCCCGCGTGATATCAGAAAATTATCCCAAGAGAACATAGTCTCTGAATAAAAAGTATCTTATGTGCTAATCCAGGGCATAATCTACCCGTGTGCAAAATATCATCCTAATCCGTTCAGCCGTTTGAGCATGAAGAAGTAAAAAGTCTGTTTATCTCCATCCCTTTAACAGATAATAAAAAATAAAATAAAAACAGGTCACGTTAAAAGCTCATGGTAGCATTGAAAGTCTAACAACCTCGGTAAATCCGCACTTGAGCTCAAGTTTAAACAAATAACTGCTATCGTTCAAACGCTATATTCCCTCTAGTGTCGTCAGATCTACGTCACGAAATGTCTGTGACGTCATCGCTACGTATCTTTGAACGCCTACGATTTTGTGAGACAGAATAACGGGGTGAAAATGCTTTTGATTTTCATTATCTATTCGGTTGCTTATCAGTTTAATTATAGTAGTAAAAGTAGTTTCTAGTTGGTGGTTGTTAGTAGTGGTAATAGTAGTTTGTGTGTGTTTGAGCTTACTGCCAGTCATTATGCTCGTGCAGTCGGTGGGTTAAGTATACGCGAAGGGTTCAGGATGCTGACGGGGCTGCCGCGGTTTTTAGCGCGTCGGCGATATTTGTTGAGGCGAGGATTAATGGCTTTCGTGCCTTAATCCGAAAGTGGTCTGCCTCGAGCCTGAAGCGAGTGCGTGCCAGCTCCTACGGCATCCTGAGCGTGTTGTGCGGTAGGTGGGAAAGCCCAATGCTGCGTTACTGGATCGGATTTCATACCTTCATTTCTTCCTTCTTTGCCTTCGTTCCAGGGCCCTGGGGTTCTCTTTCGCACAACCCATGGCTCTAATAGTTTACCACATTTCAATAAAAATAGATTCAAAATATAATCTACTCAAACACGAAATATTCTCTCGAAGTGTTACAATTTTAGTGCATCATAAAGTTTATTTTATCTGTGTGCGTTTATCTTTTTAAGAAAATACTTATATCCGCCATATTTATAACAAGGAGTTCGAAATACGAACGCGTACAGGCTGTAGCAATTTTGTGTGGAAATCATAACATTATACCGCGGCTATAGGGTGGTCCCGACAAAAATATTAGCTTTGGAAACGAGCGAGTTTATAGAGATCGTTTCGGAAATTTGTGATATTGTAAAACAAGGTTTTATTCGGCTGAAAAGCTGTTCTTTACGCGCTTTCATGTGGAACTGTAGAATTGTTGGCTGTAAAGGGGTGAAAACGTAAAAAATGTTTGATGCTGTGACATACATAAAACGATATTCTGATTACAAGAACTTGTTTTAACTAAACGAATTGAATGATTTACTGGTTGTTAAATGTCCACTGGACAAGAACTTCTTCCTTCTTTATATGGAAGGCGTCGTCGAGGCCCACTTAGAATGAGGTTACGTGAGGACGCGTACCACGAAGACTGGTTCGAGACGGGTGACTTTAAGTTTTCTGATGAGACCCATGTAAGCGACCACGTATCATACCACGAATCATCATATTCTATCACTTAATCAACATAGTTACATTAGCGTAGGGCTAAAAATAACCAGATTCTAGGTAAACACTGAGACAGAAACCCGATAACATATTGAATCACGATTTGAACTCAACAAGTGCATAATCAATACAATTGTGACACTACCCGTCAATTCCGTGTAGCTACAATTTCCTGATAAGTTGCATAATAATTATGTCGCAGAAGGATTGGAAAAATCGTTTTAGCGGATACTTTAGGATTTTTACAACTGAGAAAGATTTCACTAATAATTTGGTTTTCTATCAGGATATTTGGCAATAACCAGAATAAATCATCATTTAAACTGAATGACGTCCACGGCTGGACAGAGATCTACCTCATGTGTTGTCACATCGACCGGTCCTGTGTGTCTCACCTCCATCGGATTACCACTAACCTTACCAGGTCATTGGTCCAGCTTGTGGGAAAGTAGAGTTTATACCAAATTTTGCGCTGATGGATAATTGACCATTCGAACCTAACTCTGATCAACCAGAGTATAAAGATAGTATTTAATGAGTTCCCACCTAAAAAAGGAGTCATAAGGAAGTTTGAAAGTGGCACCAGTGACTCTTGGTATGGTCATGTGAAGAGGAGGGATGAACGCATGTTACTAAAAAAAATCTGAGTAGGTATACATGTAGATGGATGGAGAGAGAGAGGGAGGCTAAAGAAAAGATGGATGGATTGTGTGAGGAGTGATATGAAAGAAAAGGGAGTTAGTGATAGTGTGACGGGTGACAGGACACAATGGAAGAAAATACCGTATTGCGCCGACCCCAAATAATATGGGATAAGGGCAGTAAGAAGAAGGAGAAAGAACCTTTTCAATGAAAGAATATTGCAGTTAATGCCAGTTTGTTGATTGTACCAAATAAGAAGATGAATTCGTTACAATTCAGGCATAAATAAACCAAATAGTTTTTAACATCAAATTTGGCGCAAATGTTGCTGGACACACGTCCAGCAACATTTGCGCCAAATTTAAAAAAACACACGTATTTTTGGGTTTTATCCATAGACGCAGAGTAACTTAAAAACAGGATAGCTTTTTTTATTGTTGATAAGCACGCAGTTGACCACTATCTCACCTGATGGAAAGTGATGATGTGATCGACGTTAGAACGCGCTTGCCTTGGAGATACCTGTTCATTTATGACTTAAAAATCCCGTGGTCGTAGAGCAGCTATCAGGAAACACAGACTCCAGCAGAGAACTGCATTCCTTACAAGAATGTGTTCCCAAAATTTTTTGTGCATATAGGTGGGGTGTCCACCATGTACCGGTGGCGCATCGCCGTTCGCCTGGTGGTCCGATAATGGAATGGTCTTGCCGCAATTAGCCTATATAATTCCGACGTACACACCTCGAAATGCAACCGGTAGAAACAAGTTTAAGTAACCGGTTGCTAAGATCCTAGAATTTTCGCTAAAAAACTATTTTTTCAATCACCCTGCGACATATATACAGCGTATTTTGCATACTACTGGGGAAATCCGAACAAATAACCGGTTCTGCTCATAATATGGTGAATTATGTTGATTTGAACATTTTCTGTTCCTGCAGTCGCTGCTGCTTGATAATAATGTTTCGATTTGCATAAAATATGTTAAGTGATAAGTGGGAACCGTGGTATTTGCGGGTGGTGGTGGTGGTAGGTGGTAGGATGATAAATCTTGGTAATTTACGGTGGTAGAGATGACGCGTGGCGTGTGGCCGTGGGTTTATGAATGCCTCCTCGGATCCCAGATATTTATATATTAGTTTTGTAGGCGAGGCGTCTATTGGAATATTTGTATGGAAGAAGTTTCAATAAAGATTCTAAATTTAAGCAAAGTGCGAAATTCCCGTATTTTACCTTATTTGATTATAGTTGAGATGATATCTATACATACAAATAAAATTGAAATGTCTATTTGTAATATTAAATTTTTTTTTTTTTTTTTACTAAATATGAATTCACTCACACACAATACAAGTCTGTTTCCTTGGTACGCTCTGTAGCCTAAACATCTGGATAGAATTTAACTACGCTAAGCACTAAATTATAGGACCCAGCAGCGTCCTACATCTAGTTTTTATTTTCATGTGGTCGTATTTATTACAAGTACTTTATATCTATCTTCTAATATAAAAAAATCTCGTGTCATATAATACAAATGTTTATATTTGGGAGGTCTGAGAATAGGCTATTTTTAACCGACTTCAAAAAAAGGAGGAGTTATTAATTCGGTTGCATGTTTTATTTTACCCTCCTATCACTCCCTTTTGCCGGGTCAGCTAGTAATATAGGTTTGCCATTAGGGAATCCGATCCCGCAAACGGTATCAGAAATGCGGGATTGAAAGAATAAGAAAGAAAGAAAAAGAATTTATTTGGTACAGCACAAGGCACAAACACAATGTAGGTTACACAAAACAAAAATAAAAACAAGAAACAAAAAAAAATGTAGTGATGTGATTGCTCATGCGGGATCCCGCACGTTTGCGGGATTGTTTTTTTTTAATTCTATATAGACGACGCACCGCCGTTCTGACTGTATTCATTAGACCCAGCACAGCCTCATTAAGAAGTAAGTGATGTAACAACTTTACAAGGAACTCGTGACTTTTCTATAGAATTTGTATGGAAAACAATTTTTACCTTACAGCGAGAGTTTAACGGAACGTAATAAATATCAGTTTAGGTACGTACCTCTTCCGCGACTTTTTTTTTGAGGTAGGTAATCATATACTTGACTTCTCCCACTGGAACAGTGATGGCTTCAATCCTGCCGGCCTGCGGGATCACGATTTTGATGTGGGATTGGATTCCCTATTTGCAATAGCAGAATATTTAGAAAGCATTTACAAACTTTCAAAAGAAATACCTTGTTAGTACTACTGCAAGAATCTTAATTAAAAAAAAAAACCTCTAAACAACAAAACTCGACCATAACTCTACAGAACCACCAAACAACTACGTCATTCGCCAAACAAATCGAAAAAGGCAAAAATTGGCCTTTGCTACCGACCCGTCACTTCCGGCCGCCCGGCCACCGGACATTCCTGCCATAGCCTCTACCGGTCGACGAACCATAGATTCATGGTAAAAAATGCTGCACCTCCTTACAAAAACCGGTGTCGAGAATTGCAATTTTTGGCCTTCGATGAGGAAAAAATTTGGTTATAATTATACCTACATATATTTTTGTAAATAATATAAACTAGTGCTTGACTGCGATCCCACCTGATGGTAAGCAGTGATGCAATCGTTGATGGTGAAGCGCATTAGTTTATCAGGAGCCTATTCACTCTAGCAGGTAAATTATTTCAGTCCTTCGATGTATGCGGTATAAACGATGAGGCGAAACTCTTAGTCCGGACCACAGAGGTTTCAACAACATAAGGGTGGATACTCGCCGTACTTCGGGTTGTCCGATGGTAGAAATGAGATGGCGGAATCATGTCATGTAATTCCCGCGCACACTCCAAAATGCATCCCGTAAAATACTAATTATAATTATTATTGGGTAGGATTCTACACACAGTAGGTTATGACTGCCGCATTTCAGATGAGCTGTGAGCTAAAAGAGCCATTTATCCCATGGCGACATCGCGGCGCGTTGGGGCCGAAAGGTTCTGGAATGGCGACCACGTACCGGAAGACGTAGCGTTGGAAAGCCTCCTACAAGGTGGACCGATGATCTGGTAAGGGTTACGGGAATCCGATGGATGCGAGACGCACAGGATCGGTCATTCTGGCGATAATTGGGGGCAGCCTGTGCCCAACAGGGACGGTTTTCGACTAAAATGATGATTTATATGACATTTCTTTACCAAGATCAATTTCTATTAACATGGAGAAATTAGATGGCAGACATTCCAGAAAACATCTGGACCTAAAACAGACATCAAAATAGTTCAGAAAAGACTGTACTAGACAGATGGTAGATATAATTTTATAATCAGACGATAAAATTGCCTAAGGCACAGATAATCCTTAGAGCGAATAAATTGCCCTATTTTTTTCCTTCTCTTATTACAAATATGTTCGGGCGTCGACGTCTGAAATAATGTTACAAATAACATAACGTACCCTCCTCATATTATTTTAGAAATATAAGCTAAGTATGATAACATTTCGCAGAACTAACTAGTCTGGTATATGGTGGAGGACTGGGCTCTGGAGGCAGGCCTGGTCGTCCTAAATCGGGGTTCTGTCCCCACGTGCGTGCGGATGCAGGGCGAGTCCGTGGTAGACATATCGTTCGCTAGCTCCGCTCTGTCTCCGCGCGTCGTCGACTGGCGCGTTATGGAGGGGGTGGAGACGTACTCAGACCATCGGTACATCCGGTTTGACGTCTCCGCCCAGACCTCGACCGCGCCGGTCCGACAGAACCAGTGTGGTCCGCGGTGGGCACTGAAGCAGCTGGACCGGGAGCTCCTCCTGGAAGCCGCGATTGTACAGGCCTGGGTGCCAGCACCAGACAGGCCTGTCGATATTGATGTCGAGGCAGAGTGGTTCCGGGAGGCCATGACGGAAATCTGCGACGCGGCAATGCCCCGAGTCCGGCCAGGACGTGCCCGGCGTCAGGTGTACTGGTGGTCGCCGGAGATCGCGGAACTGCGCAAGGCATGCGTTGACGCGCGGCGCCGGTACACCAGACACCGAAGGCGCCGCATCCGCCCGCCAGATGCGGAGGCTATAGAGGCGGAGCTATACGAGGGATACAGGGCGGCGAAGCGCACCCTCCGAGCGGAAATACGGCGGGCCAAATTAGAGGCCCGCGACGTGTGGCTGGGGACGCTGAACGGAGACCCGTGGGGACGCCCCTACAAAATGGTGCGGGATAAGCTCCGTGCCTGGGCTCCCCCGCTGACACAGAGCCTCCGGCCCCAGCTCGTGGAGGGTTTGGTGAACGCTCTGTTCCCTTCAGGAGGGGAGCATTCTTCCCCGTCTATGGCTCCGCCCACCGCGGTGTCTGACGCGGACCACGACGGCGACGACGACGTTACTCCGGAGGTGACCGAGGTAGAGATGAGAGTGGCGGTACGAAGGCTAAACGCCAAAAATACCGCCCCAGGACCCGATGGCTTGCCTGGGAAAGCCTGGGTCCTGGCCATGGAGGAACTTGGGCCTCGACTAAGAGGGCTGTTTAGCGCATGTTTGGAGAGGGGCCAGTTCCCACTTCGTTGGAAGACCGGGAAACTGGTCCTTATAGCGAAGCCGGGGCGCACTGCGGACTCTCCGTCCGCATACCGGCCCATAGTGCTGCTCGACGAGGTGGGCAAGCTCTTTGAAAGAGTAATTGCAGACCGCCTCGTCGCGCATTTAGCGCGGGTGGGGCCGGATCTTTCGGACAGCCAGTTTGGTTTCCGCAGGGGGCGCTCCACGGTGGACGCCATCATGCGCGTGCGGGCCCTCACGACGGGGGATGCGGTGTCCCGGGGCAAGGTCGTAGTGGTGGTGTCCTTGGACATCACCAACGCCTTCAACTCCCTGCCCTGGAGTAGCATTACGAGGGCACTTCGGTATCACCAGGTGCCCGACTACCTCCGTCGTCTGATCGAGGCCTACCTGAAGGACAGGTCTATCATCTACCCTGGTCACGAGGGGGAGTGGAGACGGCGAGAGATGTCGTGCGGTGTTCCGCAGGGATCGGTACTAGGACCGCCCTTGTGGAACATCGGGTACGACTACGTGTTGCGCGGTGACCTCCCCGACGGGGTTAGCGTGGTCTGTTACGCAGACGACACGCTGGTCCTGGCGCAGGGGGAGTCACACCAGGCGGCGGTCGAACTAGCGACACGTGGGGTTGCGACGATAGGATCCAAGAATTGGGACTCGAAGTGGCACTGCACAAGTCCGAGGCCATGTGTTTTCATGGTCCTCGGAACGCGCCACCACCGGGTTCCCAAATAACGGTAGGAGGGGTTCGCATCGACGTCGGGTCGACGATAAAGTACCTGGGACTTGTCCTCGACAGTCGGTGGAACTTTGTGGAGCACTTTCGACGTCTGACTCCCAAACTAGAACGGACCGGGGCTGCCCTAAAGCGGCTCCTACCCAACCTTGGGGGTCCAGACGCCTCCTGCCGTAGGCTCTATGCGGGAATTGTTCGGTCCATGGCCCTTTACGGGGCGCCGGTGTGGGCGCCGTCACTGCAAAGGCGACCGGCGGCCATACTGAACGCTTGCCAGAGGGTCATGGCCATCCGGATGATACGGGGATACCGCACGATTTCCCGCGAGGCGGCGAGCCTTCTTGCTGGCCAGCCACCATTGGATTTGGAGGCAACAGTCCTTGCACGCATGCACGATTTGCGCGTGGAGATGCAACGCCGGGGCGAAACTCCGCTGCCGCGCCAAATCGCGGCATGGCGGACAGAGTTCCGGCGGGATCTAATGGTGGAATGGCGACGGCGACTGTCGCAACCCAGTGCTGGGCACGCTACAATAATGGCGGTTAGTCACCTCTTTGAGGAGTGGCTGGAGCGGCAACACGGCATCCTCACCTACCGCATGACGCAGGTCCTCACTGGACATGGCAAGTTCGGGAGGTTCCTGCATCGCATTCAGGCGGAAGCAACGCCCGAGTGTCATCATTGTGTGGACCACCCAGAAGACACGGTGGAGCATACGGTGGAGGTGTGCCCCGCTTGGGCGGAGCACCGCCGTGTCCTCGTGGAGGCAATTGGCGGCAGCGACCTTTCACGTCGGGCCTTGGTTCAGGCTATGGTCCGGAGCGAGGAGGAATGGCAGGCGGTCGCCTCCTTCTGCGAAGCAGTAATGTTAGCGAAGGAGGAGGCTGCACGCGTGAGGGAACGAAGGTCCTCACGCCCTAGCCGACGTAATTCCGACCCCGACTACCAGCCACGGTAGACGCGGGCTTGCGGACGTCGAGCACTGGGTAGCTCGCCGTCCGGCTGTTCGGTAATTAACCGCACCGAGCCCAGTCGTTAACAGCGCGTAGTGATCCTCGCGCTCCTCAAAGAGATGTCAGCAAACCGTAGGGGCCCAGTGGGGCCGATGCCCGCTAGCTAGGACCGCGGAGAATTTCTGAAAGGGCAACCCGTAGTCCTAGTACGCAAAGGGTAATTGAAGGACACAGGTGTGGTTTTAGTCAGTAAAAGTCTGACACGCCCTCGCGCTCCACCCAGAGCGCGAGAAGTCATTTGGATGATTTCCCACCTTAAAAAAAAAAAAAAAAAAAAAAAAAAAAAAAACTAGTCTGGTATTTTTTTTCGTTTCCGAGATAAGAAGTGTTCGGGAATAGTAGGTTTTTCTCTTATTATCAAATTACATACCTAATTAGGTAAGAGATTGATTAACCACATTGCGTGTAAATAAAATGGGCTTAAATAACAAAAAAATAAACATGTGATTAGTCTATAGACTGTTCTGTATGTTCTTAATTTAAAATTTAAAATTTTGAATTTGTTGATCAATATTTAAACTAAGCGTGAGTTTTTAGGGTTTCGTAGGTACCTCAAAAGGAAAAAACAGAACCCTTATAGGATCACTTTGTTGTCCGTCTGTCTGTCTGTCTGTCAAGACCCTTTATCTCGGGAAGCATCGTGTTGAAATTAAAACCATATACTCAGGTCTACAGTACCTTGAAGCTGTGAAAAAATCAAACTTCAGAGTTAGCGGAAAAAAAGATGGATACTTACCATTTATGTCGTAAAAAGCGTATATTTCGATTCTCTCAGGGGAGTTATTATTCATAGGGTACTCCCGTATCCCGTTGACCTAAAATCCTGAAATTTGGCATGAAGCAAGGTCTCATGGTACAAGTAGGTATAGGAAAAAATCTGAAAACTGTAAATTTATAGTTACGTCACAAAATAAAACTTTTTTGCCATTCAGAAAAAAATTCGTAACTCAATTCGGAAATTGAACTGTTTTCTGTTGTGAACCCTCTGTGCGAGAGTCCGACTCACACTTACCCGGTTTTTTTTAATAGTTTAGTTAGCACGGTTCCTGCATGTAGCTAATGTCAAATTAATAAGTACATCTTTCTAAAAAAGATGTACTTATTTAGTTTTTACAGTCACTTTGAGTTCTATTAAAATGAGAATGTATCACATTCTAATGTTTTTGCAGTATTTACCTACGAGTACAAATATATCGAGTCAGCCTTTTCAGTTCAGTCTCACTGACTTAGTCAATACCACAATAAAGTTCTCAGCTCCAATTTACCGAGATCGCGTCTGTTTAAAAGATTCTACAAATTGTCCAGTTGTGTAGACACTTGAGATACATAATGACATGTAAACTACACCACACATAATTTTACATTACAATATCCACTAGGAATCAATTTGTGGATAATTAACACACCCACTGAACTTCACTCAAAAAAAATCTGCCATAAATTCCCTCAGCGAGTTTTATAAATAATGATGAATTTTTTATACCTAATCGAACTGTGAAAACTTTCTAAATTGTAACTCAAATAGTGACTATTTTGTATATATATATCTGGTCAGTGTCAAAGATTCAAAGCATTTTATTTCAAATAAACCATTTACAGGCACTTTTGAAATGTCAAGAAGCCAGTCAGTCAGAAAAAAAAATGATGCTAATTGCACATTCCAAAGCGTAGACCTCTATGGAGAAGAATGTGCAAGAAACTCCATAGACACTCTTTTCAATCATGTTACAATTACATAAGATTATTACAAATATCTCGTTTACATGTCATATTAAAAAACTCGGTATTTTGCCACCTTCATTAACCCCAAAACTTAGGCTACGTAAGTCATGAGTTTTCTGAAAAAACTAAACACTACACAACTGGCACGTATACCATGGTTTTTGAACACTACAATGCAACGAAAACTTGTTGTGATGGCTCTCAGGCTGCGATCTAGCCACATGCCACTTAACAAATTCAATTTCTTAATGAAGAAAACGCAGTCTCCTAATTGTTTAGTCTGTGGTACAGTAGAAGACATTTACCACTTCCTGTACATATGTTCAAAGAATGAAGCGGCACGATTAGAGTTCATGAGGAAGAATAAATTAAACAGAGGTGACATTGGAATATTTCAAAGTATTCTATCTAGTCCTACTTCAGAAGTGGCTAATGAACTATATAAATTTTGTATGCAATAGATCCTTAAGAGCCTTAGTTTAGTATCTAGTGTAAGACATAAATGTAAGTTACAATGAGGCTGTCATAGTCGATCTACGACTAAAGCCTCTATAAACAAATAAAAGAAAAAAAAAAAAAAAACTGGCACGTATAAACCAGAGGCCCTAACACGCGTTCCATTTGACGACTTAACCTGAACTGATAAAGGGATGGAGCTCTATATAGTGTAAAGCTCCATCCGTCTTTCTCGCTCGCACGCTTGACATTTTAACATGTCCACAACAAGGCCCCTAGTCTCCTATTTATTTATTTTTTTTGCAAAAATCACATCAAAATCACAATCCTTGAACCGATAAAAAATAACTACAAACCTTGACGGTCAAATCCGGTTAAACCGATCTTTTCTAAACATCTCCGTATTTTTTAGAACCAATGTCTAATACCCGTTTACACTCGGGAGCGATCGCGTGTGGTCTAAATGTAAATATACAAAATATTATGCAAGGAAGCCGGCAACGGAAGGAGGACGCATAAGGACACGTTCACATCCACACTGCATTCGACGAACTACGCCTAGACCTGTATCTTATCCGGGTTTTATAGAATCACTTAAGCCTTGATTACACCTACCTAGTAGTGTGGCGAGACAGTGCTCTCGGCCGAGCGCTCGGTATTTGTAAACACACAGCCGAATACTGCCTCGCCTCGCTTCACTGTCTCGGCCGAGAAGGATTTTACTGTCTCGCCACTCTACTCGGTAGGTGTAATCAAGGCTTTAGCATGCATCAATTCGCAGAAAATAATCAGGAAAACCAGTGTATGCTAATTGGAATTTTATGAGATAAACACTCGTTTAACCTTTTACCTACGCCTACGTTGGATATATGCGACTAATACTTTCGGGTTTATTTCGCAAGGGACGCACATCCACGATCAAATACTTGATTATAGAGCTAAACGAGGTGGAGTACCTTTTTTTTAGGTGGAAAAATCATCTAATGCCAAATCTCGCTCTTGGGAGGAGCGAGAGATAGTGTCAGACTTATACTTGACTAAAAACCCACTCCTTTTCCTTCGTTGCTTTCGTCCCAGGGTGCTGGTTTCGTTTTCACACTACCCATGGCCCCAGTAAGCGTCGACCCTGCTGGGGCCCTACGATTTGCTGACAGCTCCCTAAGGCACGCGTGAAACAATACCCGTCGTCGACGACTTGGGCTCGGTCCGGACGGTTACCGAACGGTCGGACGGTGGGCTACCCATTGCTCGCCGTCCGCAAGCCCGCACCTACGGTTGCCGGAAATTGGGATCGGAATTTCGGCTGCGGTTGGGGCGTGAGGACCGTTGCCTCACGCGATCGGCCACCTCCTTTGCTAGCATTACTGCTTCGCAGAAGGAGGCGGCTGCCTGCCACTCCTCCTCGCTCCGGACCTTGCTGTACCAAGGCCCGGCGCGAGAGATCGCCGCTGCCGATCGCCCCCACGAGGACGCGTTGTTCTGCCCGAGCGGGGCACACCTCCTCCGTGTCCAAACCGAGATGGAGTACCTACCATACCTACTATACTCCATCTGTTTAGGTAACTAACTAACTTAACATTAATAAGCATAATCAGACCTCCTCTCTAGGAGGGAAGGAGGAAGGGAGGGAATAGGGTCGTAATCCACTACGCGAGTCCGATGCAGGTTGGTGAGTGTCATATAGGGTTGATAAAACTTCTACCCACGTTAGATGGAATACTTGAAAGCAGATACAAGTCGTGTGAACCGAAAACAATCTTGACATGTTTTTTATCTAAAAATGCTTACAATTTGTTATTTACCTATACCGATTTTTGGTACTCGTAATTAACTAAATTTAAATAATCTTTGTATGTCTTTTATATGATTTTTTTAAATAAAAAGACATATCAAGATTGTTTACGTTTAGCTAAATCCACCAACCCGCACTGGGCCCGCGTATCCACCAACCCGCACTGGGCCCGCGTGGTGGATTACGGCCCATCCCCTCTCCTAGAGAGGAGGCCTGAGTCCCAACAGTGGGAACATTATAAGGCCGACTATGCTATGCTATGCTAAACAAATAGTCGCAAACAGACGACCCTGGCGAATAGGACACGAAACACTAGTAGAACCAATCCGACGCAAGCGCTTAAAGGGTTAATTACTTTCCAGAACGAATCTTTCCTAGGATCTGTACTTACAGAAAACAGCATTTTGTGATAACATTAAAATTAGATTAGGGAGATACATATTCGTACCTACCTACATCATGAATGATGCCAATTTCTTGCCAAGTCATCAAACATTAGTCAAAGAATTCGTCCCCTTTATCCATTGTAAACTGACCCTCTCTCCGCAATAAACCTATCCATCAGAAAGGTCAATATATCTTCACAGTTTCTTCGCTATGCCGCCATTTGTAACTCAAGTCACGAATGCGTTCAAAATAAAGATTCGATTGTTGACTCATCGACGTCAGAATCGAAACGTTTTCCCGCGTAAAGTCCGCAAACTGCAAACTTTTTCTAACACTCTGATAAGTATAACATTAGGCTTTCAACACCCTTATTCACATGTTTATAAGAGTCATTTTTGAAGGGCTTTGTGTTAAACTCGATAGCAAATAGATTGTCAATGTATAAATAGTGCAACGGTGCGTTCCGCGAATTCGCTGCGTTCATTTTCCTCGTCGAATGGAATGCGCCTCCTGACGTCATTTGGAGCGCACCTACAAATAACACGGCCAAATTAAATTGTCTTCATTCTATGTTTAAATTAGAATTGAAAGCAGGCGCTAGGAATAAGTAGGATGTTATAAATCTGACAATTTGAAATGTTCAGCTGTTGTGTGTGGTTTGTTTGAGGTGTACGACTGTTTAATTTGTTCGGTTATCAGGATAACGGTTCTTACAGGTCATTCGAATGACCGATAGGAATGTTTTTATTAGTCTAAAAAAAATAAGTTGTTTTTATAACTTATCGCATGGGATTTACGCTTATGGTGTGTTTGGACAGGTGATGCGTGGACAGGTTACATGATTTTTATGGAGTTGATACAATTTCAGTATTGTACCTATTCTCTCTTAATGACCTTTAAATCTTAATTAGTAACGCCATAGTTAGTTTTAATTAAGATACGGTGGTCAGGAAATGGCTGTTGACGTCTGTCTGTTAAAAATCAGCTATTTTAATGCCGATTAAAGGGTGCGGCACACTTGTAACACACTACGCGGGTTCATCGGACAATTAAGGAAATGTTGCCCCATGATTTAAAGTGCTTTATTTTTGGGGTCGGTTATCTTTATCCTGTCTGCTTATTACTAATCATGGTCGTTTATTACATCGATTAGTGGAAGGGGCGTGCTTAGTCAATGACATTAAATTTTTTGTTCCCGATAACCATTGCCGGTCTTTTTTTTAGTTAAGGTGGGTAATCATTCAATGACTTCTCTCGGTCTAGGGTGGAGCAGGAGGGCGTGTCAAACTTTTACTGCCTAAAACCGCACCTAAGTTCCTTCTTTGCCCTATGCGTTCCACGAACCCAGGTTTCCCTTTCGGAAGTCAAACCATGGCCCCAGTAGGCTTCGGCCCTACGGTTTTGCTGACATCTCTTTGAGGCGCTCGTGGAATTACACGCACCGTCGATGACTCGGGTTTGGTCCGGACGGTTACTGGACGGCGGACGCCGTCCGCAAGCCCACAACTTTGCCGGGTAAGACAGCATAAATTATTTATGGTGCTACGTTTCTATACGGTTGCGCGACGTACTTATGTCACCCATTTCGCAAATATGAATAGCACTTGACGCTCTCTTTGAATCTGGTCCTAGACTAGATCTTTTCGCTGATGAATGGAAGAGATACTGACTGAATTCGGATACAACGAAATTGCCCCTTTTCACCTTAAAGGTTGAATTTTCAAAAAGCCTCGCATACCTTTTTTTTTAAGTGTGGAAATCATCTAATGACTTCTTCAGCTCTGGGCTGAGCGGAAAGGCATGTCAGACTTTTACTGTTTAAAACCACACCTGTGTTCTTCAGTTGCCCTTTGCGTTCTAGGACTACGGGTTTCCTTTTCAGAAATTCCCCGCGGTCCTAGCTAGCGGGCATCGGCCCTGCTGGGCCTCTACGGTTTGCTGACATCTCTTTGAGGAGCGCGTGGATCACTGTTGGACGACTGGGCTCGGTCCGGTCAATTACCGGACGGCCGGACGGCAAAGTACCCATTGCTTGACGTCCGCAAGCCCGCGTCTACCATGGCTGGTAGTCGGGGTCAGAATCTCGGCGACTGGGGCATGAGGAAATTCGTTCCCACACGCGTGCGGCCTCCTCCTTCGCTAGCATTACTGCTTCGTAGAAGGAAGCCACCGCCTGCCATTCCTCCTTGCTTCGGACTATAGGCCGAACCAGGGCCCGACGCGAGAGGTCGCTGCCGCCGATTGCCTCCACGAGGACACGACAGTGCTCCGCCTAAGCGGAGCACATCTCCACAGTATGCTTCACCGTGCCCTCCGGGTGGTCCACACAATGATGACAACCGGGCGTTTCTTCCGCCTGAATCCAATGCAGGAACCTCCCGAACTTGCCATGTCCGGTGAGGACCTGTGTCATAGGGAAGGTGAGGACGTCGTGTTGCCGCTCCAGTCACTCCTTAAAGAGGGAACTTATCGCCATAATCGCGGCGTTCCCAAAGCCTCGCATAGGTACCTAATATAAGTGTGAAAATAAGAAATAAAAAAACAAATATATAAAGATAACTCAGTATATCACTTCCGCGTGAAGCTTCTAGATCCAAAGGAAATATAATCTAGAACATTCCATTGATCCATTACAAACCAAGTTTACCAAATCAATAAACAAAGATACTGCCCTATCCACAAAACGCAACGCACGCCAAAACAAGTAGGTAGGTACGTTATAAAAGGAAGCCTTGTGCAAAATTTCACGTTCCTAGTCCAGTAGTTTCGGCTGTTTCTCCAGTTTCTCCTTTTATACACCTTTTATTTTTTATTTAGTAGGTACAAAAAAAAAATGCTTTATCTATACCAGTAGAAGTAATAAAAAACGAAATCTCAAAATTGTCCACGAAAATTTGTCATAGTTGGTAAATTCATAATTTAATCAATTATTCATAACAAATGCTACTAGAAAATTTTACGCGCAGTGTTTCTCCATTGTTTTTCATTCATAGTCAAAAGCCTGTACAATATTTCCATAAATTGAGTGACATTTTGGGATATAAACAAACGCTAATAACTTTGCTGTTTATGAATATTATTTTTTCAAATTCAAATTCAAAATTCAAAGCATTTATTTCAAATAAACCATTTACAGGCACTTTTGAAATGTCAAGAAGTCAGTCAGTCAGAAAAAATGATGCTAATTGCACATTCCAAAGCGTAGATCTCTATGGAGAAGAATGTGCAAGAAACTCCATGGACACTCTTTTTTTTATTTATTGAGACTTTAATTAAATAGTACTAAGACCTTTTCTAATAAGCCCTTTAAGTATTTGTACTAATTAAAAACTAGTGGTTTATATTTAGGTATATATATAAAAAGGGAAACTGACTGACTGCCATAAGATGGTGAGCACTAAGAAAGGATTTTCCAAAATTCACTCCCTAAGGAGATGAAGCGGGGTCCAAAGTTTGTATGGAGAATCCTACGTTTACGCGAGTAAAGCCGCGGGCAGAAGCTAGTCTACTCATATATACGGATACGTCCAATTTGTAAAGGAACTCCCAGTGTGGTTTATTTGCTTCTTATTTTATGTTACATACCAGTTTGTCCCAGCCTCAACCATGCCAATTCAAACGAAACTGCGATTGCCTGAAAACGGTAAAACAATTTAAATATGATTTATCTACAAAAGAAAGCAAGCCAGGCATACAATATTCCTCACAATAACCCGAGACAAAACGTTAAGCAAAGAAATATCTCTAAATCGTTTGTCCGTCAGTCGTAAACTAACGAATAGGCAATAATTAGTCGCCATATTGAAAAGCCAACAATGCATTGTGAAACCGAAACTTTCCTATTTAAAATGTATTTTGAAATTGCAATGATAAAATCTGGTCTCTATATTACAAAACTCATTCGATTTTGTACCTTATTTCTTAAGTCTTAAAAACTGTAAGTAATGTCGTGTGTAAGCAAAATAAAATGTCGTGTAAAATTGTCATTTGGCGGCTATAGAATCAAGTTCCCAGGTTTGTCAATGTACCTATACCTAACGGTGATGTAAGTGATGGCCTACATCAATATCTTTGCAGTCAAGTCACAATGGGAAGAAAGGTAATGAGGAAGGATTATCAATAATTTTATTGTATTAGCTAGCTGTGCTCTGCGGATTCACCCGCGTTTTTAAGGTTCCGTACCTCAAAAAGAAAAAACGGAACCTATAGAGGATCACTTTGTTGTCCGTCCGTCTGCCTGTCAAGAACCTTTATCTCGGGAACGCGTGCAGGTATCGAGTTGAAATTAAATCCATATACTCAAATCTGCGGTCCCTTGAAGCTGTGAAAATCTATTTTCTAAGTTAATGAAAAAGAAAGATACGGCCGTTTATGTCTCAAAAAACGTGCCCATATTTCGACATTCTCGAGAAAATCAAATTCATAGGGTACTTCCCGTTGTCTCAGAATCCTGAAATTTTGCATAAAGCAAGTTCTTTTAGAACAGGTATAGGAAGAAATCTGAAAACTGTAAATTTGTTGTTACGTCAAAACAACAAAAAAAATGTCGTAGCATGTGCATACGTATATGTTTGAAGCATAGGCTACTATAGCTTTGTTCGATGAATGAGCTTTCTGAATGAATCTAATGAAGTTCCTGAGATATACGCGTTCAACCAAACAAACAATCTCTTCAGCTTTATAATATTAGTACATATACATTTTATGTATTTTATGTTTATTATAGGAACTGTGTTTAAGTATGTAATTTTCTTAATTTTACTGATTGAGTTGGAAATATTAGTGTTTACATTAACATGTTACAATGGTACCAACAGGTCAAGGACCTCTGCTAACGGTCCAGTTACCTCTTAAACCAACTTGTGTAGCTGTCTTCCGCAATCTGTAGACTAAAGTCGGAAAGTTGCGGACAGCAAGCATTAGGTAGCTCACCGTCCTGCCGCCCGGGAAGGATCAAGCGTGGTTGGACGGCGCGTTATGATCCACGCGTACGTCAAAGATATGTCAGTAAGACTGGCAGAGCCAGTTAGGGCCGATGTCTGTCAGGGCTGCGGATTGTTTGAACAAGTTAACGTAGCCCTCGCAAAAGGGCAATTAAAGGAACACTATGGGATTTTTTATTTATTTATTTTAGTAAACTCAACAATTTATTTGTAAAGTTACATGGGCTAAGAAGGCTCACCCACTATCAATGAACAGCCCAATGTAGCTGCGTGAAAGATCATGTAAAAGTGAGGTCTACACACGATGCACATTGATAGCGAAATGATGACAATTATCTCTTAAACCAATTACAGAGTTTAGTCAATAAAAGTCTTATACTCCCTCCTACTCCTACTAGGCCTGATAAGGTACGCAACGAATACATCAGAGGGTCCTTCAAAGTTGCACCCATAGCAGATAAGATGTCAGAGAGACGTATGCGCTGGTTCGGTCATGTCATGAGAAGGGACAAAGAGTACCCAGTAAAGAAGACCTTAGCTATCTCGGAAAGGAGAAAAGGCAGAGGGCGCCCTCTAGCTACGTGGTGGACAACCGTATTCAAAGATCAGGAACGAGATCAGCTGGACGCACAACTAACCCAGGATAGACTATCCTGGCGCCTAAAAACGAGGAGAGCCGACCCCGAATGAAGGGATAAGGCAAGAAAGAAGACTCCCTCCTACTCCATCTAGAGCGAGAGAAATTATTTGATGATGATCCTACGCAAAAAAGGGGGTAAAAGTTAGGGCTACAGGATTGTTGAAAAGAGTCACTGATCCTGGAACGAAAAGGGCAACTGAAGGGGTGCGTTTGAGTCTGTAAAATTCTGATACTCTCACTTGCTCCATCCAGGCGGGAGAAGAAATTAAATGATTTTCCACCTTCAAGCAAACGCTCTTGACCACTATATTACTTGATGGTGCGATGATGTAGGTAGGTTGAAGTCCGTTGTTTATTCGTTTGAGTAGTGAACAATCATTTCGTTTTTTTTAGTATTGATAGTCTTGCGTTTAGCGACGATGTGCTCGACGATGGAGCACGCTTACCTTGAAGTAACCTATTCACTCTTGACTTAAAGACCCCTAGGTTGTAGCTATCAGGAAACACATTTAGGGAATTTGCAGGAATTCCACTCCTTAGCTGTACGCATAATGAATTGCTTCGAAAACGTTATATTTCTATTAGACCAAGATCCCAGAGCTGTCTGACATAACTTATTTTCACATGGATAAAACCTTAGGTTCTCAGTAGCGTCTCATGTGCTTTGAATACGTGTGTGCCTGTGGAGCTCCTATTTGGACCCCCTGGGCAGGAACCACGTGAGAAAGGGAACTAAATATAATAGTAAGTTAACTTAATTTTTTATGGCTGATTTTTATAAATGTTTTGTAGAATATCATTGAATGAGTGCTGTCAATTTTTTTATTTCATTATAATAACTGCGGACATTTTTTTTATTTCAATTGTTTAATTTTATTTTATTTTTTTATTTATTTATTTAAATGATCTAAATTATTTAATTCTTTATTTGTAATTAATAAATCTATATTAATTTCTTGGTCTAATTATATTGCATGTATTATTACTATGAGGTAAAACATAGCGCCCTCAATGTATTAAATAAGAACCTGTAATGTATCTACCTATGTTTTACAATGAATAATGAATCGTTCTAAAGTAGTATCATAAGTGTCAGACACTTTCCATGGACCAAAACTTCTGTCAGACACTTTAAAGCTTAAAAAAAAAATGAACTTTACTTATTTTTACATGTCTAATTTTTAAATATGTTATTGAGGTAACTATTACAAAGTTATATTTCAGTAGTCTGATTAATTGTAGTGACCAAACATCCCCTAAACACAAAAAAATATTCAGCCGAGAGTATGAGCGCGAGAGCATGCATGCTTTTCAGAGCGAGTGAGACGATTTCATGCACTGACTGGATGTTTGGTCACTACAGTTTGTCTGACTTATGAAATATAACTTTGTAATAGTTAACCTAATAACATATTTAAAAATCTGACATGTAAAAACAAGTAAGTTCATTTACTTTTTGTGGAGCTTTAAAGCTTCTTGACGAGTGCAACACTACCTCTTGGCTGGTTTCTCAATTGATACCACAGCATCAAGCTGGTATCTGGCAGATCCATCACAAAGATTAGAGCAGGGCCTTACTATCACGTGTTAAAAGAGAGCGACGAGCGAGAGAGTGAGATGGAGATAAACATCCTATACGACATTATTTTTAGTATATGCGAAACCTTAATATAGTTTGTTCAAAATCAGTAACTGAATCCATTCCAATAATTTTTACTCCATGTCATATTTTTTTTTTTTTAAATATTTTAAAGAGGTTACAAGTTGGATACCACCGACACTAAGTACAAGGTCACGGCAAGTCATAGCGGGCATTAGGCGCCTGCGCACAGCTGGGTGGGGGGGCAAAACAACCTCTCAGTCGACCTTGTATATGTGCGTATAACCAGATAACATAACAAGCTTATATAGTATAATCAGCCTTTTTAATGTTCCCACTGCTTGGACTCAGGCCTTCTCTATCTAGGAGAGGGAATGGGCCGTAATCCACCACGCGGGCCCTGTGCGGATTGGTGAATGTCGATTTGAAGTGAATTTTTGGTTCAAGGACATGCCGGTTTTCTCACGATGTTTTCCTTCACCGTTTTAAGAGCAGTAGTGATCAAATAAATTACACAAAGTAATACGCCTAGCTGGGTTTGAACCCGCGACCTACAATTCGTAAGTCGGGACCGTTACCAATCGGCCAGCACTGTTCTACAAGCTTATAACTTTGTGATATTTGACGATACAATTATAAAATTTTGTACATAGATTCTTTACATAAAAATACTGGACACGTGTTTCGGGTTTCGCTTATACTAAAAATAATGTTGTTTAGCTCCATCCCTTAACGGTTCAGTATAAGTTGTCAAATGGGTCGCATTAAGAGGTCGTACTTCCTACACGATCGAACTTACACTTGTTAAAAGTTAAGCAGCTGTTCCAGCGTGAAGCACTGGCTCACCTTTGCTAGGATTTTCAACTTTTTTGCAACCAGCTTAATCTTTACCTCAATGTATGACTCAAAACATTACATTAATGTCAACTAAGAGTTTAATAATAAATACAATAAAGTGATACAAGAAGTCAAGAAAATAAATACAATAATTACATAAAATTGACTCATTACAATTATCACATCAATTAAATAATAAACTAATTAACACTTAGCGTGACCAGAGTCGAGGGCTGGCTTGTTCTTTGCTCATTTTTTTTTCAATTAATTGCCATTCAACGTGACAATGCTGCCAGTATTCTGGGCACCTTTCCGGATGACAGCGATGTGGAGGAGTTTTTGAATATACATAATGTACGTAAATTAGGCTAAGTGCGTAGTTTGTTAATATTTAAGTCATTTAGGTCTCCACAAAGTGGGTACCTGAAGATGGACGACGCCGCCGAGGTCGACCAGGGAAGAGGTGGCGAGACGACCTAGATGCCTACCGTAAGGACTGGTTCGAGGTGGCTTAGGGAAGGAATACTTGGAAGAAGTCGGGAGAGGCCTTTGCCCAGTGGGACAGTATAGGCTAATAAAAAAAAGGTATATATATTGGTTACCATTAATAAACGAATAATGAATTAAAGCTAACTTAGAGGAGAGTTCGCAAGATATCTAGACTAATATTCACAACTAGCTGACCCGGCGAACTTCGTACCGCCAAACAGTTAATGAATATAGTTATCTTTCGATATAGTCAACCAATTGCGATGAAACAAAGCCTAAGTAATATATCAAGTTACACACAATTTTAATGTATAAAAGTTATCTACATAGATTTCGTACATTTTACGTGATGCGCGCACAACTAAAAACATCTACAGATTTACTTTAAGTATAGATAAAACAAGTCGCTTAATTTATCGTTGTCAGCGATAAGACCGCCATTGTACCCATAGATTTAAGTTTTTTAATAAGTTATATTACTTTTTTGGTGTAGGTATATATATATATATTCTATTCTCTTATAATAAAATTAGGATAGGTATGTATTATAAATACTCGTAGATCCGTTTTTTGGAATTTATATAATTCATTTAAAATAGTCATCTGCTGAGTAAAAACTTTTGTTACACAGCCAATTATGAAGTTTGGTATGTTTTTTGTAAGTTCAATGTGTACCTACTGTTATAAATTTGTTCTGCCATGTTGTTTTAGCTGCATAAATCTTGGCTCAACAAGTGGTTTTTGTACAATTTTCCTTTGAAATTGTATATGTGTATATCTTTTGTAGTACAATAGCACTTTACTACCGACTTGGGTCTTGGTTTCCTAATGGCCTACCCTACCTGTGTGACAATGTTCATCCAACACCGTTCAGCGTGACGAGTAACAAATATACATACATACATAGGCTCAAAATTTAGCCTTTGTAATTTAAGTGTATTAACATATTTTTTCATTCATAAGTAGGTAGTGTATGTATAGCTAGTCTGTGTTTTCCGACGGTTAAACATGAGAGTCTTCAAGTTTCTATCGAAGAAGTCGCATCCAAGTACAGCAACCGGCTTTTCATAATTGTTAGCATCGTTGCTCAACTTTTTTATTGTTCTTTGATTTCTTTTCCGGTTAAAGAGTGCTAAAACTTCACTCTGTTTGAGAGGAATCTGGTGTCCACACTTAAGTACTATATCACCAAATCGCATCCCACTTTGAAGTAATGGGTTGGTATGGTTCTGAAAGGGAAACCCGTGGTCCTGGTACGCAAAGGGCAAAGACGGAACATAGGTGTGGTTTTAGTGAGAGAGAAGTCATTGGATGATTTCCCACCATAAAAAAAATGGCATCCCACTTAAAAGAATTCTAACATGTGCCACAACATCATCATTAATTCATGGAAGTCCGTTAATCCCATAAAGATGACTCACCACTTATAATAATAATCATGTAGAGAAGACGACTTCCAATAAATGACGGGTCATTTCAACGTCCACCAGCGGATTATTCCACACATTTAATACGTTCCGGTTCTCAATTCGCAACTTTCGATACTTTAGGGTACCGTGAATTGAAAACTGTAGTACCACAGTATAGATAAGATATGTAACAGTACGGAAACTACCTACAAATATTCGTAACGGCACACTCACACAAACATACGCATCGACGAGACTCCTAAGCGTTTCTCGCGGTCCTGTCAGTAGCGAATGCCGCTTAGGAGTCTCGTCGATGCGTATCTTTGTGTGAGTGTGCCGTTTCGAACATTTGTAGGTAGTTTCCGTACTGTTCCATATCTAATCTATACTGTGGTAGTACCTACTCGACAACTGCTATAGGATGATGCGAGTGACAGCTGTCCTAGCCTTTTCTCTCATCTTAAAGATGAATATTTTCGTGCTGCTTTCATCCTACCCATGCTATGTAAAAAGGACCTTAGACTGAAGGATTTATATACTATTTTAATTGACAAACAATTTAAGGGTTTTAAAAAGCAGGGATACTTATATGAAGAGGGAGTAGTACGCCAAAGAAAACACAGACAAAGGAAGGCTAAAGCCACTCATATCTGTTTTCTTTCCTCAAAAGACCATCTCAAACACTAGTCTGCATGGTTCTAAAGTGATTTGACCATTACATGTTTTTATTTAAGGAACTTTTAAGAAATTGTTATACCAGTTTCATCGTTATCTTACCCAAGTACATCACAATTACAGAGTAACTAGTGAGTAAACTAAAATAGCTTCTGGCGACATTGGTTTGGTTATCGTTAAATATACCTAAATCTAGCTTATTTATATTTAATTGGAAGCTGATAGATTGGCTAAGATGACAGTAACGTCAGATATTGAGATTTATGTTTTACCAATTCATTCGGAAATTTTATGAAAATTCAGAAACTATTGTTATGAAGAGTGGTTAGAATATTTTGGTGATAAATCAAGATAATATATAATAATATAATATAATATTCACACAACTATCACACAACGCCGTCTAGTCCCAAGCTAAGCAGAGCTTGTGTTATGAGTACTAGACAACTGATAAACATACTCAAATATTTCTAAATACAAACATAATATAGATAAATTACACCCAGACACAGAACAAATGATTGTGCTCATCACACAAACATTTGTCCTGGGTGGGAATCGAACCCACGACCTCCGGCATAGCAGTCAGGGCCACTAACCACTAGACCAACAGGCCAGTCTTAAAGGGATATGGTATAAAACAATCCAAAATGAAGGCTCATTTTGGATTGTTTTATACCTCGAGCCCCATGGTTTAGTAGTTTTAAAGTCAGTCGAAAAACCATTACATATTTGCTGTATGGAATTTAAAAGAGACTATGACCACTGAGTTTGTTTCGGCCTAATCTTGTTTAAACTTACGAAAAAATTTACGTACAAAAGTGTTTTTTTAAAACGTATTTTCAAAATAAATATCATTTATTATTGGATGGATCGTGTGCTGAACGTTGTGGCAGAAAACGCTGTTAATAATAACGTGATGGATGATTTTAAACATGTCAATCATGTTTAAGCATTCGTCGTATCTTGATAGTCCTGTGGTTAAGACACCCACCTCTCATGCAGGACGTTTAATTCATATGTACTTTTGTTAGTTTATCTGGTACATTACAGATACTCCGTGCCTCGGAAAGCAGCTGTTGGCCCCGGTTGTCATTCATCGTTACAGGTAAGTCAGATGCCAGAAAGTCTGACCATCAGTCTAATTAAGGCGTATCGTGTCTAGTAACTGGGTTGTATCGGTCTGATAAGCAGTCACTCCATGTAAAACACGGGTATTCAGCCGTATCCGGTGAGAATGGAAACCGACCCTAAGATACTTGGGAAAAGGCTAAGGATTTGGGTATTCGCCAGCTGGCGGGAACCCGATCCCGATTTTCGGCCACCGTAGGTGCAGGTTGCGGACGGCAAGCAATGGGTAGCTCGCCGTCCGGTAACCGTCCGGACCGAGCCCAAGTCATCGACGGCGCGTACTGTTCCACGCGCGCCTCAAGGAGATGTCAGCAAACCGTAGAGGTAGGGTCGAAGCCTACTGGGGCCAAGGATCTGCTTCTGAAAGGAAGACTCGGCCCTGGTATGAAAGGCAATTAAGGAAAAGGAGTGGGTTTTTAGTCAGTATAAGTTTGACACGTCCTCTAGCTCCGCCTAAGAGCGGGGGATGTCAGATGACTTTCTCACCGAAAAAAAAAATTAGGCATTCGAACAGCATTTTGGATCATTTTGTCATGTGAATCCTGCCCTGCTACCTTGCTGAGTGGCAACTTTTTCACCAAGGCATGATATTTTCGCAAAACCATGCTAGGTTTTATAGCATAATCAGCCTTTCAATGTTCCCACTGCTGGGACTCAGGCCTCCTCTCTCTAGGAGAGGGAATGGGCCGTACTCCACCACGCGGGCCCAGTGCGGATTGGTGAATGTTACATGTCTTCGAATTTTTGGGTCTAGGAAATACCGATTTCCTCACGATGTTTTCCTTCACCGTTTTAAGAGCAGTGGTGATGAAATAAATTACACAAAGTAATGCGCTTGGCTGGGTTTGAACCCGCGACCTACAACTCGTAAGTCGGGGCCGTTACCACTCGGCCACCACTGCGCTCAAAACCTAGCACGACATTACAAAAAAATGTTGACAAAAATCATGATGTCTTATAATACAAGTGTCCATATAAGGAATATAATCATTAAGCTCCCAACTCACACTTGCCCGCTTTTTTAGTGCTTTCAAAGTCGAAATACCAGTTCGCGTGGTATTCCAAAAATTCGGACTTGTTTGTCCAAGACATGTGTGGCATATATTATATTAGTATTATTCAATGCCTAGGTCATTGGCCTACCTGCAATCGGCGTATTTTGATCGCTGGGTCGCCATTTTGTATTCTGTACTTGTTGCTTTTTAGGTACCTACTTGTTTTTGCGTGCGTTGCGTTTTGTGGGTAGGTCAGTATGTTTGTTTGTTGATTTGTAATGGATCGACGGAATGTTCTAGATTACATTTCCTTTGGATCTAGAAGCTTCACGCGGAAGGGATATACTGAGTTATCTTTATATAATTATGTTTTTTTTTCTTTCTTATTTTCACACTTAAGTATATTACATACCCGATAGTTTGTATATTTGTTCTTCTTCATGCTCAAACGATACACGGGTAGACCATGTCCAGAATTAGCACATAGGGCACTTTTTATCCCGAGAGTATGACAGCAGTTAGTAGTTTTTTATCAATATTTTTTATTTTGTATATATTTTATATTCCACAACTATCACACAACGCCGTCTAGTCTCCAGCTAAGCAGAGCTTGTGTTATGAGTACTAGACAACTGATAAACATACTTATATATTTCTAAATACATACATATTATAGATAAATTACACCCAGACACAGAACAAATGATCGTGCTCATCACACAAACATTTATCCTGGGTGGGAATCGAACCCACGACCTTCGGCATAGCAGTCAGGGTCACTAACCACTAGACCAACAGGCCAGGCACTTTAAGTCAGCTTTGTGAAGAAAAATAAATGGTAATTACTATGCCTGAGGTCGTCCTCAGGCATAGCAGTCAAGGCTACCAACCAATTTAAGCTATTGCTTATATGTATCTTTCTTCATCATCATCCTCCCCCAAGTGTGGCCATAATGACCGGTCCTGTGCGTCTCGCATCCATCGGATTCCCGCGAGCCTCACCAGGTCATCGGTCCACCTTGTGGAAGGCCTTCCAACGCTGCGTCTTCCTCATCTTTCTTCGCCTGCTTGTTTTCTATAAAGTTGAAGAACTTCATAATGAAAGGCTCTTGCCAAACGTTTCGGTTCCTACGTGAACCGTTGTTGTATGGTTCACGTGCTGAGTAATGTTAATATATTCTTGTAATTTTAATTTTGTCATTTTAAATTCAATCATTATTTTAATTTTTGAATCGTGTATGTTTGTAAATTTTTAATTCAAATTTTATTCATAATTATTGATTGAATTTAATGTAATTCTATGATCCAATGCTGATTGATAATTATAAATAAATGTTATTATTACAATCTTTATTTTCTATGGCGTAAGGATACTGAACCGCTTTTCTGCTACTTTCTATAAGAAATTTTCAAAAAAGCTTTGATCTCAATAGAAGAAAAGCAAAGGGGAAGGAAATTAACGAAGTGATATCTTGTTTGCTTGCTTGTCTGTTTCAAGATTTCTGATTAAACAAACAAATTCGTTAACAAGTAAAGCAACTGAACAAAGTCACAGGCACTACCTAGTGTTAGTAAAGAACATTATTTGCGTAGCATTGTTTTTCAATGACATTCCTGTGGTACATTTTTTTGAGCATATCCGGATGTCAACGGGCGCCAAAGTATTTGTTTTTATTCTAACAAATGTTGACAACTCCGCTGTTTTTAATTTAACCCTATGAGTGCTTGCTAATTAGTTTCACTGCAATTTATACCAAAAACACTAAAACATTATTTTTTCTAATTTTTTTTCATCTCCCTAGAGATCTATGCTTTGGAATGTGCAATTAGCATCATTTTTTTCTGACTGACTGACTTCTTGACATTTCAAAAGTGCCTGTAAATGGTTTAACCATCAATTTTTTCTCTTAAATTTTTTAGCATAAATTTTTTCTCTTCAGTTTCAACTTTTCTCTTCAATTTTTATTGTAGCATAGTGTAGAATGTTGATTACTATTATTTGCTTCTTTCCAATGTGACTTGAGTTTTTATTTTATATTTTCTACACAATACCTACATTGTGTAGAAAATATGTTGTTCAGAAATAAATTATTTTTGACTTATAAATTTGCGGAATCATTTGCTCCACCAATAGCAGAATCGTCTCAAAACGTCTTTCGTTACTTTATATTAATATATATGTATATATATTTTATTAAATATATATGTATGTGTATTTTAATTATATGTACCTATACTTTTTTTTTCTCTTCTTTTTCGTATAAAATTTTCTTTTTATGCAGCTACCATATTGTCTCTTCGCCACCCTAGGTTGACTGGTAGAGAATGCCTCAGGCATTAAGTCCGCCTTTGTAATTTATGTTGCATGAAGACTAAATAAATAAATCATTCATATTATTACAAGTAAAGATTTTTCCGAAATATGTGTTTATATGAACCAATTTTGTCGGTTTATTCTGTTTTTTTGATAATAATTACATTAAATAAATCTTTTTCTAAACATTGATGTTTTATTTGGAGGGTTACTACTATCATAAGTTTATTTAAGTCCATGCGCATCAAAAAATGCATTTCAATATGGGCAACAAAATACTCTATACGCGACAACTCACTTTACACAAAACGGCGCGACTACGCTAGGGTTAACACTAGGTATTAAGTTATGCAAATTGGTTATAGGTGTTGTTTTCGCTAGGTGATATCGAGATAGCGAAATATTTACCAACGGATTTTAAATAGTTGCCAAAAGCTACCTAACAACTGTTGAATTTTTTAAATATTTTTTTTTGTTTTTCGAAAAATCTGCGACAACAGCTTCGTAGTGGTTTAACCACCTCGTTACGAGAGCACAATTTTTGCTATCTTTGTATTTTTTTAGGGTTCTGTACCCAAACAACTAATACTACTGTCCGTCTGTCCTTCATCAGGCTGCTATCATGGTTCATGAAATATCATGTATGTACCATGATAGCTAGACAGTAATATTCAACCATATTTAGCAGCTTGCAACACCGCTTACAACTTTTTAGCATCGAAGTACTTGAACAATTTACCTTCAACAGTCTTCCTGTCCGATTATAATTTGGGTGTCTTCAAGGCAATATGTGAATAGGCTCTTAAACTACTGGGATTCATCATTAACGATTGCTCACTGCTTACTATAAGGTAGGATCGCAGTCAATCACTAGTTTATAACATTTAAAGAAAAACTAACTATCACTGAGTATGGGACTGACTATAAATATGCTAATATCCATCTCTAACACATTAATCCCAATAATACCAATTTTCTTCCTAACCGATATTTACAAATATAACAACTAATTATAATTGAGGCCCCTCGCTCATGGCGACTTTTTTTAGCGATGCTTTAGCGCGTTCGCATCGATACAGTCCCGATGCTGTAGTGTGTTAGTAGCGCGTTGGCGACTTTTTGTAGCGATGCTTTAGCGCGTTCGCATCGATACAGTCCCGATGCTGTAGTGTGTTAGTAGCGCGTTGGCGACTTTTTGTAGCGATGCTTTAGCGCGTTCGCATCGATACAGTCCCGATGCTGTAGTGTGTTAGTAGCGCGTTGGCGACTTTTTGTAGCGATGCTTTAGCGCGTTCGCATCGATACAGTCCCGATGCTGTAGTGCGTTAGTAGCGCGTTGGCGTCTTTTCTATAGAGCTTACAAATGCGACTAAAGTGGGTTAGTAGCGATGTTGTCGCGCACTTACGAAACGCGCGACAGCATCGCTACAAAAAGTCGCCGTGGGCGAGAGGCCTAATTACAGTAGTTTTTGGACGCGACGAAATTACTCTTGTTTTTATTTTTGGAATACGATTCTGGAATCCGCCATATTAGATTTTGGGTGCAATGTTGGTAAACAAGGTACTCTCAAGGTTATTCTTTTACCAAATAATCTTATTTTGCGAATACGATATTTCTTACTGATTATATATTTGCTAAATAGTGGATTGAAAGTGAAATTCGCGGGAAAGAAATCGGTTTCTCTATTGTGTCAGTATCCTTGCGGGTATCATTCGTTGGTAGGATTCCAAAGAGGACCGATGACCTGGTGAGGGTCGCGGGAATTCGATGGGTGCGAGACGCACAAGAACGGGCGTTGTGGCGATAATACTCATATGTCGGGCTAAACTCAAAGGATATGCAAACATTTTGTAGTTCTGGTTAAGTAAATCATTAATCATTTAATCTATATATATAAAAGGAGAAAGTGACTGACTGACATATCAACGCACAGCCGAAACTACTAGGACTGGAAACGTGAAATTTTGCATAAAGCTTTCTTTTATGACGTAGAGCGAGCACTAAGAGAGGATTTCCCGAAATTCAACTTCTAAGGTAAAAAAACGGGTTTCAAAGTTTGTATGGAGAAAACTATTTCCAAGCGGGCAAAGAGGCTGGCAGAAGCTAGTATAATAAATGGTAGAAATCAAATCACAATAAAATAAAAATAACTTTTTTGAACTAAACCTTTGCACTTACAACATACATTCCGAGATAAGAAAAGCCATTTTTTCCTCAAAGCTCGTAGTAACGCCTGGGGAACCCATAACACGGCTCACAGTTCTTTTAATGAACTGTTATATTAATATAAAGGTTCAAAACACCCAATTAGTAGGTCCTTTATCAGTGAACTTAGATTATACACGGAAGTAAGGACCTGATAGGGAACCGCAACCTTCCTGGCTTGCTTGCTATCGCGGCCACGAATCCCATGGGTAAAGTACTTCGGGGAAACCCGACTAACGTAATAAGTGATATCGTATCACTGTTGCGCCGCAAACTAGGAAAAAATAAGGTTAGTATTAAAGAAAATACTCTTTTGGGGAATTTTCCTAAAGAGCTATCCTACGGTGCACAAAGTTGGTCACTTGCTGAACAAAATAAGTCCAAACTCAAGAGTTGTCAACTAGCAATGGAGTGCAGCGAATAGATCGTGTAAGAAAAACTGCAATCCACAACTCAACTGGTAGATGTCGGGGGCAAAACAGCCAGGTTGAAGTGCTAGTGAGCTGGCCACCAATCACGAATGCATCCGGACAGTTGGGCGAAGATTGTCACTCACTGGACGCCTAGGGGAGGACAACGCAGTTGAGGTTGACCTCGGTGAAAGTAAAGTAAAAATTTATATGCATAGATTGTAGGTACATGAAATAAGATATAACAATAAATGAGTGAGCTTTGTACAATCTACCTTTTAATAGGCATGCAAACATTAATGAAAGTGATAATGATCTGGACCCCAAGCCTGTTATTTTTATAAATTCGTCATTCCAACACGATCCCATTGTCATTTTGCTAAAAATCCGTAGTCTGCTAAATTCATAATGGTCGATCATTGGTCAGTCATTGGTCTCGTAATAGAATTGTGGTAGAATAACAATATCGAGCTGTCTCGTAAAAAATTAAAAGCAATGATTGTACAACGTCGTTCTAATGGTAGGACACTGATCAAAGGAACTGTCAAAATTTTAGCAGGTAACCGCAGAAGTACGTCAGACATTCATTTGTCATTAGGTACGAGATTACCATTTTATGCCATTTCTTTCAATGGAGTGACAGTGGTTGTCCGTTGGAAAGTCATAATGACGCCATTATATTAGTATATTACCAAACTTTTCAAAATCAACAATTATGAAGCCATTGATAGACCATTTTGACACTATTGTAATACCAGACTACCTTGAGGCCCTGATCGTGTTCGCGGGGTATACTTGGCCAGAGATCTCCGTAGTCAGAGAGGTTTGGGAGGAAAACTGGGAGGGCTTTGTTCAGCAGTGAGACGTAGTATAGATCTAAACGATGTGAATGATTCCATATCTTTACAAACAGAGACAAACTGCGTGACAAACGTCAAACATTGATCACAAAAAAGATCAAAAGAGAACAAAGAAAGAAAAGTTCAAAAAGATTAAATTTTGACAACAAACGTTGTTGTCAAAATTTAAAAGATCTTTTTTTTGGATTTTAATCACCTGGTCACTTACACCTTTAAGTCAAATTTAAAAGATCTAATAAATAACAAATAAAAACACATATTTTTAGGTGACACTGATGAAAAGTGCCTACTGTGCAAGTACATAAGTCTTACTCAATTTGCCTTTTTTTCATCACTTTTGGAAATCTATTGATACTTATACTTATATGTATGTTTCATTGACAACTCCGTGTTTATATACCGTGGGGATTAAAGAAATTGTCAGAATCAACCGGCTTTGATGCTTATACGTACAGCATTGTCAAATGGACAGGATGAAAAAATATCGACATTTTTACGGGCTATTTCATCATTTGGTTTAATTTTCTCTGTAAAAAAACAATGACATCCTGTTAGTGCCTATTGCTCACCACAATCTGACCAGTCCTTTTTGATATTAGCCAAATCATGCGACGGACGTGGTAAAAAACATTCCGAGTACCGATAATATAATAACAAAATAATCGTGCCTTGGTTCAGAATAAGTTATTTTTATATTTATTATAAATAATAATCTAGGTTTGCCTTACCTAACTTTATATAGGCAATATGAGGAAAAGCTTCTCATTTATCCGGTTCAAAACATGAATAAAAGTACTTACAACTGTTTTAGTAATATTTATAAACAAGGAAAAACTGTGGTGTGTTGGATTAGCTGTAGTAACTATATTGGGTAAAGAAGGTATTGTGTAGAAAAACAGAATATTTTTAATGTAGGTATATGTTACCGGCAATCTATATTATCCGGTATTTTATACAATGCCTAGGCAATGTATCGAATACCTAAAACGTGTAGGTAATGTATCAAATATTATTTTTTTTGAAATCATTTAATGGAATTTATTAATCAATAATGTAACTTTATATATACACCTTAACTATTAATCCTAAATATTATAACTTAATAAGTATATAAACAAACTGAAAATAATATATGTACAAACGGGTAGAAATAAAACTCATAGGGCATCAAAAAATTCGTCCACATCGATGTCAATGGGAAAAGTGCCCAGAACGCTGGCAGCATTGTCACGCTGGATGCCAATGCTGATACGTTGACCGAAGAAAAGCAGCCCTCTGGTCACGCGAAGAGTCGACCTGTTGTTTGCTGATATCCCGAACAACTCGATGAGCGCTCGAGCCCCATGGCCCTAGTGTTTCAACCCCAAACGGCTCAAATATATAGCCTCCGATGAGGTTATTATATTTACGCCGTTTGAGGTTTTCAGCACCTGCAGCAGCCGCCCCAGCACAGCCCGCCGTACTCAGAAGATGGGATGGCGCAAGGGTGTCGACACATGTTGCATCCCACACCAAAGGCCTACCCAATTTCCAAGGCATTATAGTCATCCCGTCTGGCCTCTTCCCATCGTCACGTGCCAAATATTATTTATTTTATAATTTTTTACCCAATGCGTTGTCGGTACAACTAAAGGAATACGGGTAACTGAAGGGTGGGATTTAGTCAGCTAAAGTTTGACACTCCCTCTGGCTCCTCTCAGAAAGGTAGTTTGTGGATGAATTACTAAACGAAATATAAAAAAAGCCAAACTATGTACCTACCAATAATAGTATACAGATTGAGACAGATTAGCTGCTGAAATTTCTAAAAGTTTGCTTCTTTATAAAACTCAAAAGCCTTATTAGCAATGATGATATCCGCAGGAGAACCAAGGTAACATAGCACGAAGAATCGCCAAACTTAACTTGTAATGGGCAAGGCACATTGCTCGCAAAATGGCCGTTGGGGCCGAAAGGTTCTGGAGTGGCGACCGCGTACCGGAAGACGCAGTATTGGAAGGCCCCCTACAAGGTAGACCCTGACCTGGTGAAGGTTGCAGGAGTCCGATGGATGCGAGACGCACAGGATCGACATTGTGGCGACATTTGGGGGAGGCCTATGTCCAGCTGTGGACATCTATCGGCTGAAATGATAATGATTTCAATTTAAATACAATTTTTAGAGCTATAGAATAATCAGCGTCTCAAGATGCAAGTCCATGAGCAGCGCATGTTGCCAGTGATGACTTATGGCTCTGAAACGCGGTTTCTCACAATGGGCTTCATCAGAAGGCTTAAAGTCACCCAAAGGTCAATGGAAAGGGCTATGCTCAGAGTTTCCTTGTGTGATCGCGTCAGGAAGGAAGATATCCGCAGGAGAACCAAGGTAACTGACATAGCCCGACGAATCGCTAAACTTAAGTGGCAGTGGGCAGGGCATATTACTTGCAGAGCATGTGGTCGATGGGGCCGAAAGGTTCTGGAGTGGTGACCACGTATAGGAAGACGGAGCACTGGAAGGCTTCTAACAAGGTGAAACGATGACCTGGTGAGGGTCGCGAGAATCATATGGATGCGATCATGTGAGACGCTCAGAATAGTTCGCTGTGGTCACATTTGAGAATTCTATGTCCAGTGGACGTTTTTCGGCTGAAATGATGATGATGAATTATAGAATTGAATTCCCTTAGAAACAACATATTAAAAGTGCAAATAAATCACGGGCCATATTTCACGATGATGCGAATTTCTAAGTCCACGTAAATTAACACTCGATAATGTTAAATCATATCCTATTACTTAAATTCCATAATTCTGCCATTTTTATTTCAAACAAAATCTGTTGTGGAATAGCTCTTCATATTTCCTTGTTACAGTTCAATGGACTCTGCACCTTAATTTGTCAGTGCAAAGTTCCATTTTGCCTGTATCGTTACAAGACATATGACGTTTATGGTGGACAGGTTATTGTTGTATTAGAATGAATTATATAGGTACATATTATTTTGTGCTGACGTCATAACATTTCGCCTTACGTTAGGAAGTACTGTTATATTGATATTTCCGTTATATTTTTTTATTTGGAAAACTTACAGCTAGTACATACATAATTATATGCTTACATATTAAAATTTAAGGCTATTTTTTTTTTTTTTTTAATAATAAATATTCCACAACCATCACACAACGCCGTCTAGTCTCAAGCAGAGCTTGTGTTATGAGTACTAGACAACTGATAAACATACTTATATATTTCTAAGAGCGGGATTTGTCATAAGATGATTTTCCCACCTAAAAAAAAACATATATTTCTAAATACATACATATTATAGATAAATTACACCCAGACACAGAACAAATGATTGTGCTCATCACAAAAATATTTGTCCTGGGTGGGAATCGAACCCACGTTACAACACAAACGAATAAACCCGACGCATGCCACGGTTTCCGCAGTGGTTGACTGATTGGCTGCTGCGCCGCTTGTCGCGGGTTCGATTCCAGTACGGAACAAATATTTGTACTGCCTATTACAGGGAGGTGTTTAGTGTCTGGGCGTCTGTTGGTTGTTGGTTGTTTGGATGTTTTGAACGCATTTACGATACAAGAGCAATTACTGGTGTTATAACTGTGTTTCAGGTAAAAGATACATTATGCAATACACAGACAAAAAGGAACGAGGCCTACTGGGGCCATGGGTGATGCGAAAGTGACCCCAAGGGGCCCTGGAAAAATGGCAAAGAAGGAACAGGAGTGTTTTTAGTCAGTAAAAGTCTGACACTATCTCGCGCTCCGCCCATGAGCCGGATGTCATTAAATGATTTTCCCACCCGAAATAAAACAAATAAATAAGATGAACGATAAAAAAATATCTATATTTGAAATTTGGAATTTCAACATTATGAGTGGTTTGCGAAAAAAATCATTGCATTTGGTTTTTTTAAATTTATGAATCCCAGTGTCTAGCTACAGTGCTTTACACTTTTTAATTATGTTTATTTTAGCTTGATAGCTTCGATTTTCATAATTTTAAGCAATATCATCATCATCTTCCTGCCCTTGTCCCATCTTATTTGGGGTCGGCGCAACACGATTTTTCTTCCATTCTGTCCTGTCAACCGTCATGCTATCACTAACTTCCGGTTCTTTCATATCACTGTTCACACAATCTATCCATCTTTTCTTTGGCCTCCCTCTTCCTCTCCACCCATCCACATGTATACTCATAACTCTTTTAGTAACATGCGTTTCATCCCTCCTCTTTACATGACCATACCAAGACAAACGATTTCCCTTCAACTTTTCAGTCACTGGCGCCACTTTCAAACTTCCTCTAATATATTAATTTTAAGCAATACGAGTATAATTATCATTAAACAATTTTCCTTGTGACTATGATCGTTACTTTTTATTTTATATCTGTTGTGTGTTAGGTACCAGGTGACTGTCCTGGCCAATATATTTTTTTTTTCGTTTTAAAACTCCACGTAAAATATCCCCTTTAACAATTTAACTTAGCAATCAAGCCCGTGATCGGTGGGTGTTGTTAAAACTAACTAGTAACAAAGTTTCCCGTGAATATAATTACTGGGTCAGAAGTTGATGAAGTTCGTCCACTTATGGCAACTTTCCAAATGTTAACTAGATCAGCGAGTAAAGTTTGGGGCATGGCTGAAGTCGGGCCGCAATTTAGTGAGACGGTGCTAAAATCGACTTACTGACGATTCGGACACAGTATATTTGGACACAGTGTCCGAATGGACACATTTTTATTTCAGTATTTTTTTTTACTGATGTTTAGGACACACTAATTAGTACAGTCAGATAAAAAGTTTTAAAATATATTAAATGGGGAAAAAATGCGTTACCGCGATTCGGACACAATGTGTTAGGACACAGTATCAGAACTGGCACATTTGAAACATTTTTTTAACAAACTATTTTATTAGGCTGGATTTAAAGCGGCAACTTTAAATCCAGTAAAATTCTTTATATTATATTTTAAGACTTTCTTTTATCTGACTAAATTAAATAGCTTTAATAATGTTGGTGATGTTCGAATTGCCAGTGAAAAGATATTGAAAATAAAATGTGCCGATTCGGACACTGTGTCCGAATCATCAATAACTCCTAAAATCAGTCGGCGTAGCATTTCCCTGTTCGATCAACCAGCCTGGCTTCTTCCAAACTTGTTTGGGGTCTGTTTCTATCGTAACTAGACTAGATTCTGCCAGCAGCTTTGCTCGCGTGAAAATAGTTTTCTCCATACAAACTTTGGACCCGCGTTTCATACCCTTAGGGGGTGAATTATGAAAAATCCTCTCTTAGTGCTCGCTTGCATTATAAAAAGGAAACAGCAACACGATAGACTGAGGGCCAGTTTTTCTGAGGCCTTACCATGATGTATCAAAATGTCAGGCACCACTAGTTTTTAATTAGTACAAATACTTAAAGGGCTTATTAGAAAAGATCTTGTTATTATTAATAAAGTCTCAATAAATAATATTTATGAACAGCAAAGTTATTAGCGATTGTTTTTATCCCAAAAAGTCACTCAATTTATGGAAATATTGTACAGGCTTATTAATTATGAATGAATAAATGACGATCAAAATGGAGAAACACTACGCGTAGTATTTTCTAGTAGCAATTGTTATTTCTATTATGAGTTTACCAATTATGACAAATTTTCGCGGACAATTTTGGGATTACGTTTTTTTTCTACTTTTGACTACAAAAATATGATCAGTAACGGGTACGGATGCATCCTAGCGGTGTATAGCTCCTCCGTCCCTTCAACAATTCTGTTTAGGAATCACGTTAAGAACTAGTTCCATAGTGAAATTGGAAAAAAAAAATGTTCCTTTTCAGGTTACACTCTTATCACATTATTCCCACAACCTTATATTATCATGTTAGCTTGTACATTATGTACTTAAACTTTGACGCACAACTATTTCCCTGTATCCATGTATAAATTAAGCAAATAATATTATTTCAAAGAACATTATTGTAGTAAATATTTGCCGCATATAGTGAAGTCCTTGGAGCTAACTATGCAAATACAGGATTTCTGAGACGTTATTGTGTAACCATTGCTTTAGCTAGTTTATTATTATTATTATAAAGGACAAAAGCTTTAAGGTGACTTAATGGCTCTGTTGAATATCATTAAGAATACATTCGGTTAATTTTTATTGAAGTCAGCTCTATCACTTATAATTTTTCTTTGAACTTTAAATTAGGTAAGCTGCGTAGTATAAAATTAGGTACGTATTCCTTGAACCGTATTTTTTTTAAAGTGGGTAATCATCTACTGATTTGTTTTGCTCTAGGGTGGGGCGTAAGGGCGTGTCAGACTTTACTGATTAAGATCCATTCCTATGTTTCCCAACAAACACACAGTTTTGTTTTGTTTGTTTGTTGTTTTGTTTTGTTTTTTTTTTTCTTTGCCTTGCGTTTATGTTTGCTTTAGTAGGCTTCGACCCTGCTGGTCTCTAACGGTTTTGCTGACATCTTGAGGCGCGCGTGGAACACTACGCGCTGTTGACGACTTGGGCTTGGTCTGGACGGTTACCGAACAGCCGGATTGGCGAGCTACCCATTGCTCGTCGTCCGTCGACATCTGTACGTCTGCATTACAAAATGTTGTCTTGGCGAGAGAGGCAGATATATTTGTTTATAATTGTTATATATTTTTTTGCTTTCCTACCAATTGTATTATTGTATTCACAATGAGTATTTATTGAGAAACTGGAAGTGGCCGTATTATACGCCCGAAAACCCTACGTTGATAATGCGTTGGCAGATGGTAGCTGCCCAGCAGGGTCGAAGCATACTGGGGCCATGGGTAGTGTGGAAACGAAACCCGGGGCCCTGAGACGAAGGCAATGATGGAACAGGAGTGGGTTTTTAGTCAGTAAAAGTCTGACACTATCTCTCCCTCCGCCCAAGGGCGTGATTTGTCATTAGATGATTTTCCCACCTAAAAAAAAACGGTGATAATGCGATTTTGAACGCGGTCGGTTTTGTCTGTACGCGGTACCTACAGACAAAACCGACACTTATTTTCCCACTTATTTACAGCTTATTTTCCCTTTCCTGAGGAAAGGCTAGGCATTTCTCGAAATTCAATATGGTTACAACTCCTAACTATCTTCAAACAAATTCCATCTGAACTTAGCAACCCTAAAACTAAACTTTAAAATGGACAATCAGGGTCGGCTCACACAGAGACGCGATGCGACTTCACCCACTTTTTACCCGACTGCCCAAGAAGGAGTGTAATGTTTTTTCGAGAGTATATTTGTATGTCTCTTCCTATGGCACGCCTAATACCTATCCTAAACTGCTGGATTGATTTTGAAAATAATAAATTGGTCGTGATAGCCTGACATAGGGCGTTATATCAACTTAAAAAAATAAAACATATTCAGAATCTAATTTTTATTCTGATTCCGAATATGTATTTAGTTCAATTTCGAAAAAAAATATCTTAGTTTAAGGCATATAGTCCCTTGAATATCTGGACGGAGTTAAATGCACACATACTCGTACAGCCGCCTGCGCCCGCATAGAGCTCCGCTGACCTTTAAAATCATTTTCTTTGCGAAATTTTGATTGATTTAAATATAATATGCTATAATATGCGCTATGTATATTCTGAAGAACACTTAACCAGAAATTTATTTGTGTAAACATATTTCTAAAGATCAAAGCCATTTGAAAAGAGTAGGGAAAACAAGCAAAAAAATATCATGTTGTTAAATTTTTTTTTTAGATAAAAGTATTAATAAGATAATGTTGAAAACATGAATTTATATTAAACATATATTTTTTTCAATCCTATTAACCTAGCCGTGACCGAAGATTAGACTTCAGAAAGTCGCTGATTTTTGGCACTGCTCGGGCGCTAGGGCCTTAATAACGACGGCAGTATAAGTGTGGTCGAATATTTTTGTGACATGATTTGATATATGGATGTACCAAAATGAAGCAGCGGACTCGACCCTCAGCGTTGAGGAATAAGACGCAAAGAGGAGGGTTCCAATATAAAGGGCCCATACATATATAAAAATACGATAAGCCAGATGAAAAAAAAAATCTAAATGTTCCAAAAAAGTAACTTTGCAAGCAGTTAAATTTATCAAATCACTGATTGAAATGAAATAAACGCCACTAACTGCATCATACTGCTTGAGTCGTTTTAGTGACAGCATTCCACTATGTCCAATATATGACTATTTTTTTTCGGGTGGGAAAATCATCTAATGACATCCCCCGCTCTTGGGCGAGCGGGAGATAGTGTCAGACTTTTACGGACTGAAGACCCACTCCTGTTCCTTCTTTGCCATTTTTCCAGGGCCCCGGGGATCTCTTTCGCATTACCCATGGCCCCAGTAGGCTTCGACCCTGCTGGGTCCCTACGGTTGCTGACGTCTCCTTGAGGCGCGCGTGGCACACTAGGCGCCGTCGACGACTTGGACTCAGTCCGGACGGTTACCGGACGATTGGACGGCGAGCTACCCATTGTTCGCCGTCCGCTAGCCTCCGGTGGCCGGAAATCGAGATCGGAATCCCCGGCGGCTAGGGCGCGAGGGCCATTGCCTCGCACGTGCACGTGCGGCCTCCTCTTTTGCTAGCAATACTGCTTCGCAGAAGTTGGCGACCGCCTGGTGTCCAATATAGGACGTAGAATTAAAAATTCGAATTTTTAAAAATTACCTTCTTTCTAGTCTTCAACAATGATAAATGATATTTATTTTGTAAATAGGTTTGATACAAGTCATTTTTTTTTTTTCGTCATTTTTAAACTAGATGAGGCCGGTGTTTCCTAGCTGACTACCCTGAGAAGAAACACCGAAACAAACTCAGGGGTCGAAGTCTCTTTTAAAGTCCATACAGTAAATATGTAATGGTCAAATCACATGAGAACCATGCAGATTTGTCTGAAATGGTCTTTTGAAGAAAGAACCATACAAATTTGAGTGGACCTGTCCAGTCAGTGCAAGCATTTGTTAGTATTCGTAAAGCTCAAATCAGGACTACTAAGGAGCTCAACGACTTGACGAACAATACCAAGGAAAGGACATTTGGGTAGGCCGCAGAAAATACTCAAATTGCCAGACATACGTTAAAATTACTGAAAAGGAAAAAAAAGCAATCAACATAGTCCTCACGTTTACAATAATAAAAGGAAAAATATAGTTTACAAAATGTAATACTTAGCAAAGTAAACATTGATGTAAAAAATTAATAGGGAATAAATAAAAAAAGTCGAATTGCAATAAATTTCGTTAGTGTGTCTTTATTTTAAAAGTGCTCTCGGCGTTTGGCCACTGTGTACGGTGACCCTAACATATCAATATCCTCAAATTATATGCATGAATGGTGGTTAATTTTCGGGCCTTATCTCCAACAATGTAGACGGATTACGAACTATATTATTAATCTATTGCTATATTTAAACTATAAATCCTTGGACCGGTTACTGACTTTCACTTACCAATAATAGTCACAGGACCCGTCAAGTATCCCAGACATGAAGGGGTGTCGTTTATATAAACATCATTGCTTTTATTTAAAAAAAAATTGACCAGACACACATCCGGCGTCTGGTTAATTTTCTTTTCACATACAATCGTCATGATAATGAATACAAAATTTCTTTTGAGAATAAAGAATTCTGCTCACCACACCGTATCATACCATGACCGTGCTAGGAACGTATTATGCACGGAAAGAAACACGACACGGAATACTATACTAGAACGTATCATTAGTGTATCATCAGCGATTTCTCGTGTATAACGAGTGCCGTAACATCCGCGTATGATTCCCGTAACTTTCGGTTCGGGCACGCTCAGCGAAACTATATTGTAAATCTGTACTTTTTTTTTTGTTTTTGTGTTGTTGCCTATTCTATTGAGAGCAGTGGTGGCCGAGTGGTAACGGCCCCGACTTACGAATTGTAGGTAGCGGGTTCAAACCCAGCCAGGCGCATTACTTTGTGTAATTTATTTCATCACCACTGCTCTCAAAACGGTGAAGGTAAACATCGTGAGGAAACCGGCATGTCCTAGAACCAAAAATTCAAAGACATGTGACATCCACCAACCCGCACTGGGCCCGCGTGGTGGATTACGGCCCATTCCCTCTCCTAGAGAGGAGGCCTGAGTCCCAACAGTGGGAACATTAAAAAGGCCGACTATGCTATGCTATGCTATTCTATTGCCTGCATCGAGTAAATACTATTCTATTCTATTCTAACATTCGTGTGTGATCCCCGTATCATCTGTTGTCTTATAAAAGTTCCCTTTCTTTCAGTTGTATGTAGTAGTTCGCTTGTGTTTACGCGTATTTTTTTGTGAGGAATCCATTTTTTAGGCCTATTACCTTGTACTATTATTTATCTTATGCCTATAGGTGGACCATAGCAAAAATGTTTTAAGTAAGTACTTTCGTATTATTTCAATTAACGTGCTCGAAAAGGTCATCATACGTAGTTGTAACCCGTATGCTCACAGATCACTATCATCGTTGCGAGCTATATATTCCACATTCCACAATATTCCACAACTTTCACACAACGCCGCCGTCTAGTCCCAAGCTAAGCAGAGCTTGTGTTATGAGTACTAGACAATTGATAAACATATATATTACTAAATACATTCATATTATAGATAAATTACACCCAGACACAACAAATGATTGTGCTCATCACACAAACATTTGTCCTGGGTGGGATTCGAACCCACGACCTCCGGCATAGCAGTCAGAGCCACTAACCACTAGACCAACAAAGCCAAAGCCAGTCGAATGCTATGCACACAAAGAGTTTTATTTTTGCCTGATACGTTCCTAGCACGGCCATGAAATGATACGGTCATGGTATGATACAGTCATTATTATCATTTCAGCCGAAAGACTTCCGCTGGACATAAACGTAAGAAGCATGCGAAGCAGTAATGCTAGCAAAGGAGGAGGCCGCACGCGTGAGGGAACGAATGTCCTCACGCCCCAGCCGCCGAGATTCTGACCCCGACTACCAGCCACGGTAGACGCGGGCTTGCGTCCGGCCGTCCGGTAATTGACCGGACCGAGTCCAGTCGCCAACGGCGCGTAGTGATCCATGCGCGCCTCAAGGAGACGTTAGCAACCGTAGGGACCCAGCAGGGTCGAAGCCAACTGGGGCCATGGGTAATGTGAAAGAGATCCCCGGGGCCCTGGAAAAATGGCAAAGAAGGAACAGGAGTTGGAATTTCTAAAAAGGAAACCCGTAGTCTTAGAACGCAAAGGGTAACTGAAGTACACAGGTGTGGTTTTACTCAGTAAAAGTTTGACACGCCCTCCCGCGCTCCGCCCAGAGCGCGAGAAGTCATTAGATGAATTCCATGAACATAGCATAAGCATAATCAGCCTTTTAATATTTTCACTGCTGCACCTCTCTAGGAGAGGGAATGGGTCGTAATCCACCGCGCGAGCCCATTGCGGGTTTGTGAATGTCACAAGTCTTCGAATTTTTTGGTTCTAGGACATGCCGGTTTCCTCACGATGTTTTCCTTCACCGTTTTAAGAGCAGTGGTGATGAAATAAATTACACAAAGTAATGCGCCTGGCTGGGTTTAAACCTGCGACCTAAAACTCGTAAGTCGGGGCCGTTACCTCTCGGCCACCACTGCTCATGAACATCAACATGCTACTTTTTATCTGGCTTCGACTTTGCGTCCACAATAACCGACATTAATGTGAACGAAGTCGCGCGCAAAAACTAGTATCGCAATAAATATAAAGGTCTATCTAAAATATTCGCAACATTAGGGCCCAGCCTAGGGGTGTCTACAATACCGTCATCATTCAAATAATTCACTCAACAAGTGAGTGACAACCCTTGCTATTCAAGATGGCCGCTGTCTGGAGGTCAAGAGGACTGGTTGTCGTCTCTTTGTTCTATTTTTGCGATGTACCCTGACCTACCTTTGTGATTTACTGGGGTCCGAAGCGGTATTCAACATTTTTGTTGCTATGGACCCTCGATGTAGACATCTCGATGTCACTGTTTTTCAGATACGCTATGGGAATAATAAGGGTAACTGTTTATAAGAACTAGATGTTGTCTGCCGCTTTGTTCGCACGACAACATTAACACTTCTTTAGATTCGCGTAGGGTTGTAAGATTTAAAATAATAATAGGTCCTTCTTACGAGTACCTATAAAATTGGCATTTTGACAGTTGTTGTCAGACCTCAGTGAGTGCTTCATACCTTCACGCGTTCTTGAGAAAAAGGGACTTGACAGATGGACAGACAGACAACAAAGTAAGTCTATAAGGGTTCCGTTTTTAGTTACGGAATCCTAAAAGAGTTATCAGATGTCAGTGATGTGCAAAATAAACTATAAAAAAAAAAACAATAAAATTCCAAGTTACCAGGTAATGTCAAATGTGGTAAATCAAAGTACCAATACAATCAGCCCGCCCGGGCGAATAGTAGGCGGTAATTAAGGTTAACGGATTAAATTGTGGCCCCGGGCTGGACGTCGTCGGCGGCCCAGTTCGGGTGTTACTTATTATCTAATTGTGTTAGTGCTTCTGTGGGTTCAGTAGTTTGTTAACTGGGCGGTTATTATAATAGGTTTCTGGTTAGTCTTAGTTTATTTTCACTTAATTTTATTTCGTTGTCATGGCGACTGAATAATAATAATAATATAATATTCCACAACTATCACACAACGCCGTCTAGTCCCAAGCTAAGTAGTGCTTGTGTTATGGGTACTAGACAACTGATAAACATACTTATATATTTCTAAATGCATACATATATAGATAAATTACACCCAGACAGAACAAATGACCGTGCTCATCACACAAGCATTTGTCCTGGGTGGGAATCCAACCCACGACCTCCGGCATAGCAGTCAGGGCCACTAACCACTAAACCAACAGACCAGTCAATAGAGTGGATTGGAGGAATTTTCCTTGAAAAGAACTTAAAATGTTTTTTATTATTGATAGGTTTGAGCTTAACTATTATCTCATCTGGTAAGTGATGACGGAGTTGATGATAGGATACGTTTTCCTAGAAGTAGGATATTCACTATTCACTCTTGTCTTAAAGATGGTCTCTAGGTTGTTACTATCAGGAACCACAGGTGTCTTCAAAGTTAGAGGGAATAGGCTCTTAATAAACTAGTGCGCCTCTATCATCGATTGCATCACTGGTAACGAACAGGTGGGATCGCTGTGAAGCAATAATTTATATTATATAAAAAAAGACTCCGGCAGTACATTTTACAACTTCCTAAATATTAATGGACGGATATGATCGAATGATATCGAATTCGTTGTGTGTCCAAGACCTTTCTAAAAGACACTTAATTTGCATAAAATAATAACACTAAATAAAATTCGTGACAAAAATGCGTAAGTATCGAAATTTTGTACGTCACCGAATTATCGGTTGGTCGGCGTGACGTCATATCAGCAGATATTTAAGTGGCAAGGGCGTCATCATGTGAGATCGTGAAAACTTTGAACTGGATTAAGTTTTTAGAAGTTTACCTTAGCAAAACATAGCATAGCATAGCATAAACAGCCTTTCAATGTTCCCACTGCTGGGACTCAGGCCTCCTTTTTAGTAGAGATGGGCCGTAATCCATCACGCGCGCCCAATTCAGGTTGGTGAATGAATTTTCGGTTCTAGGATATGCCGGTTTCCTCATGATGTTTCCTCCACCGTTTTGAGGGCAGTGGTGATGTAATAAATTACACAAAGTAATGCGCCTGGCTGGATATGAACCCGCGTGTAGGTCACGGGTTCAAATCCAGCTCGTAAGTCCAGACTCGTAAGTCGGGGCCGTTACCAATCGGCCACCACTGCTCCTACTCGGCCACCACTGCTCCTACTCGGCCACCACTGCTCCTACTCGGCCACCACTGCACGGATCTGTACCTTAGTCGGGAAAAACGGAACCCGTACGAGTAATGGGTAGCCCGGTCCGGACCATTTCCGAGTCTACGGTGCGTTGTGCGCCACGTACATCTCAAAGAGATGCCAGCTGTATTGTACTGCTGCTCTGACTGGCCTGTTGGTCTAGTAGTTAGTGGCCCTGACTGCTATGCCAGAGGTCGTGGGTTCGATTCCCACCCAGGACAAATGTTAATGTGATGAGCATGATCATTTGTTCTGTGTCTGGGTGTAATTTATCTATAAAATGTATGTATTTAGAAATATATAAGTATGTTTATCAGTTGTCTAGTACTCATAACACAAGCTCTGCTTAGCTTGGGACTAGACGGCGTTGTGTGATAGTTGTGGAATATTATTATTATTATTATTACTGCGTTCTGGAGTATTTTACGGCTCACCAACAGAGTGACAAACATTTATATTCGCACAAAACAAATGCTCCCGTCAATCGCCGGATGACCACTGACTCGTGTCAAATACATAGAAAGAAAGAAAGAAAGAAAACCTGTTTATTCGCGCGAAATAACGCAATCTTAAAACTAGCTAACAAACATTAGCAATAGATAGGGAAGATATGCGTCACATCCGCGCAAAACGGCCGAACGCTCAGCATAAAGCTGCGGCCTCACGCAATATGCGATGAGCTCACAGCGCTGGTTTTCAGCGTGGGCCAGTGGCGTTGTCGACATAAAGACGCCCCAACGGTGCAGTGTACAACAAGATTTGGATAGAAAAAGGAAATAAAAATACATATCAATTATAAATGAAAAAGAAAATAAAATAAAATTAAAGTCAACATCTTGTCACCATGCTTGAGACTACTCTTATCATCACACCAGCAAAACCGAAGGGGTCCAGTAGGGCAGATGCCCGCTGTTAGAACTGCGGGAATTTTTTAAAGACCGTGACCGACTCTATAACTCAAAGGTCAACTAAAGGTCACAGGACGGTTTTATATAGTATATCCACCCTTACGTTGTTGAAACTTCAATGGTCCGGACTAAGCGTTTCGCCTCGTCGTTTATACCGCGTACATCAAAGGACTGGAACAATTTGCCCGCTGCGGTCTTCCCGTCCAAGTATAATTTAGGTGTCTTCAAGGCTAGAGTGAATAGGCTCTTAATAAACTAGTGCGCCTCAGCATCAATGATTGCATCACTGCTTACCATCAGGTGGGATCGCAGTCAAGCTCTGGATTATATCAATAAAAAAAAAGTCTATATTTTGTAATCTCATGTTTGACTGTTGAATTTGCGACATAAATGACATCTAAAATCCTGTATCTTTATTATTTCAATTTATCACAGTTAGCAAGTATTGGCAACACCGATTCAACGGCGCGAAACTGAAAAAAAAGGAAGAAATAAAAAAAAAATATTTGGCACACACACTGTAAAAACGAAATTTAAACCACTTAGAAAAAAGTTTAGCAAAAATGCCAGAAAACTACGTGGTAGTCAGCGGTAGTTACCTGACCTGAGTGGTAGTTGTTGAAACTGCTGTCGACGTGGCAGAATATTTGAAAAGCACGGCCGTTGACGTCTACAGAAGTTGCATATGGACTGTGCACGAGCGGAGCGGCCTCTTTTTCGGACTGACGAACGGCTGAATAACATCTTCCTAAGTGTATTTTCGATTACTGTAAAATTATTTATAGAGTAAATATAATATATAATATTTTTTTTTTATTGGGTGGGAAAATCATCTTATGACAAATCTCGCTCTTGGGCGGAGCCAGAGATAGTGTCAGACTTTTACTGTCTAAAAACCCACTCCTGTTCCTTCTTTGCCTTCGTCCCAGGGCCCCGAGTTTCACTTTCACACCACCCGTGGCCCCAGTAGGCTTCGACCCTGCTGGGCCCCTACGATTGCTGACATCTCTCTGAGGCGCGCGTGGACAGTACGTGCCGTCGACGACTTGGGCTTGGTCCGGACGGTTACCGGACGGTCGGACGGCGGGCCACCCATTGCCCGCCGTCCGCAAGCCCGCAATGGTAGTGTATGTTACGATAAACAAACATAGGACAGACACCTACCTCCAGCAGCATTATATAAAAAATTGTTGCAGGTCCCATTCCCTCTTTATGCAGAGCAACCCTAAAAAAACAACATACAAATACGTCAAAACTATACAGTATTTGAATGAGTTAGCGTCGTTCTAAATTAAAATTTGGAAAGAAAAAAGAATTGATAATTTTTAAGAATAACATTTATGGCTAAACTAGTTACATAATTTGCACCCCTTCCGAGCGAAGCCGGGGCGGGTCACAAATTGAGTGTTAAATTATGATAAAAACAGATTACAAGCGTTACACGTTATTGTGCCTTGACTTGACTACTGAATTGATTAAATCGTCCAAGAAGAAACTCATGACATGCGTCATCATTCATCATTTCAGCCGAAAGACGTCCACTGTTGGACATAGGCCTTCCCCAAGTATCGCCATAATGACCGGTACTGTGCGTCTCGCATCCATTGGATTCCCGCGACCCTCACCAGGTCATCGGTCCACCTTGTGGGAGGCCTTCCAACGCTGCGTCTTTCAGTACATGATGCGCATGAATAGAAAACCCATGGTACAATTTATGGTAAATTAATGGTAGATGATATTTACCAAATAATCATGCAGGAAAGAAATAACTTTTTTTGCTTGTTAACCAAAAGATACAGATATTTTTAATTATTTTTTTTCCACTAGTAGGAATAATATCAATATACCTAACATTGTAATAATATATTTTATATCTCTCATTTTAATTGTACAAAAATAATTTGAATAGACCGCAAATTCTATTCCAGTCCTCATTATTCTGTTCATTATAATTTGTATATTGTAAATGTATTTTTTATACAGTCAGCATTCTATTTTTTACCCTTTTTATTAAATGAAATAAAAGCTTCGCAGTTTTAGTGTCGGTCCTAAATCCGCCCACGTGGGCCGCCCACGGCCTGGGCGGTAGTATTACCAAGCAATTGTAATTACTGCCCATCTTATATTTTATTAGTTAAGTAATACGCTTGTTATATGTAATTTTTTACAGCCTGAATAGCTTTGTGAATAGTCATGATTAGAAAGAGATGGAAATATTTATATTTGTTTCTTTTACTCGCTTCTGTCTGCGTCTTCGTCTGTATTCCAAGAGAGTACCTGAAATAGTCGTGGGTTCAAACCCAGTCAGGCGCATTATTTTGTATAATTTATTTCAACGCCACTGCTTTTAAAACGGTGAAGGAAAACATCGCGAGGAAAACGGCGAAGGAAAACATCGTGAGGAAAACGGCATGTTCTAGAATCAGCAATTCGAAGACATGTGGCATCCATCAACACGCACTGCGCCCGCGTGGGGGGCGGCCCATTCCCTCACCTAGAGAGGTGGCCTGAGTTCCAGCAGTGGGAATATTATAAGGCTGGTTATGCTTTTTTACCTGAGACAAACAGTATGCTTCAAAATGGTTGAGCTGAGTGGTGCTGATATACGCGTCATGTCATCGTCATGTGATCGGACGCTGTCAGTTGATACTGGTCATCTAGAAACTGCCAGTGGCTTATTTTAAATTCTATATTCTGAATTTTTTTTTTTTTTGTTAAGTCCGAGTTTGTTAAGTTTTTTTTTTAATATTATTAATTTACATTGTTCTCACATAATACAAGCGACAAAAAATATGTAACTGAGAGACTTATGATATATAGGTCCTTGAATTTCTTGCACACTTTTCTCCATTTAGATTTGAAATGTGTTCATCATTTTTCTGACTGACTGACTTCTTGACATTTCAAAAGTGCCTGTAAACGGTTTTTACTTTGATTTTTGATTCAGCTTAAGGTCTATCCATGTTTCGAGTCCCATTTAAGTCCTTTCCGTCATTAAGATGTCAAAGGTAATTTATAAAGACAGACAGAGTTACTTTCGCATTTCTGATATATATTTTTTATACAAACCAGTGCTTGACTGCGATCCCACCTGATGGTAAGCAGTGAAGCAATCATAGATGGTGAGGCGCACTAGTTTATTAAGAGCCTATTCACTCTAGCCTTGAAGGCACCTAAATTATAGTTGGACGGGAAGACCGCAGCAGGCAAATTGTTCCAGTCCCTCGATGTATGCGGTATAAACGACGAAGCGAAACGCTTAGTCCGGACCGTTGAAGTTTCAACAACGTAAGGGTGGATACTCGCCGTACGTCGTACTAGTACTCGTAATATTAGTAACTTCTGCGGTTTCGACTGCGTGAAAGAAGAAAATTAAAGGGAGCATACTCTCAGAATAAAAGTATCTTATATGCTATTCCAGGACATGGCCGTCTGCCAAACTTCATCCAAACCCGTTAAGCCGTTTGAGCGTGAAGGAGTAACAAACATACACACATATATATATTCAAACTTACGCCTTAATAATAATACTAGCGACCCGAGTTACATTTTTTTTTAAATTCTCCACGTTTCTCTACAGTAATATGCAACTATTTTACACCTAAACCTTCTTCATGAATCACTCTTGTATTATTGAAAATCGCATGGAAATCCTTTCGATAGTTTTTGAGTTTATCGCGAACATACAGACAGATGAACTTGGTGCGGAACTAACATGATAAATAATTGTGTCTTAAATCTAACTGCTGTGGTCTTTGGCACTAATTTGCCTAATTACAGGTAAACACGATATTATAGATTTAATATTAAATACTTAATTTACTTAAATTCTAGATACTTATATTAAATACTTATACACGGTGCACAAATGAATACGCCGGACCCAGCCGGAAGTTTTCGCTGACTTCTTCATAATAAAAAAAAAATATCTGTATGTACTTTTTTTTATTTAAACTGTGTAAAATCGTTATTCTAACATTTCTAACCAACTCCAATGATATTTTAAAAAAAATTATAAAAAGAAAATTTTTTTGATTTAAAATTTAATTCATTAAAAGGTCATTGGGGTAGATAAAATCGTTATTCTAATCAGCTCCGATGACATTTTAAATTTTAAAATAACGATTTTATATAGTTTAAATTAAAAAAAAAAAACGTCAAGATTAAAAAAAAAATAGGCAAAAGCCGACGAAAAGTTCCACCACTGGGGGGTCCAGAATCATGTACTGGATCCGTGGTATTCGTTTGTGCGTCGATGTCAAAGACCACCCTGTATTGTATAATAATTAACATGATCTATCCAACCCTCTTAGTTCGTCCAACCCTTTATTGAATGGATATTTAATGAAAAAGTCTAAAAAGATTTTTAAATACTAACAGCGACGAAATTTAATGCATCAGATTATTACAATAATAATAGACACAAATCGATAATTTATTTATTTATTTATTGGCACACCAACAGCATTACATACATGATTTTTAGCGAAAAATAATATTAAAACGTATTATCTGGTATGCATGCCCATTATAGGTATGCACAGCTTACACCATTAAATTATTACCACAAAAATTAAACATACAAAATGGAAAAAACATACAATTATAAAAATAAAATAAAAGTAGAAAGTAGACAAAAAAAAATTAAAATGAATCGTTACAAAAAAAAGAGGATAGTGTATTGAAATTTATGCTTAAATTAACAATTGTTTGGAATATTTGTACAATCTCATACCTCCGAGACTGCTCTCCTAAACTTGTTGAGTGAGACACCGTGTAAATCGGTGAAATAATCAATCACTCAATCAATCAAAATACGTCAAGATTCGCAACGAGTGAATCTAAGCCACTGTACAAAAAAAAAACTGAGCAAGTGCGAATTGCATTTGCGCACTGAGAGTTCCGTGCAAACTTACCTATGAAAACATTCTGTTTTCATAGGTAAGTTTCATAGGTAATATTCGTAACATAATTCTCGAATTTAGTTACGAAGCTTTTTCCGAATCACAAAAAATGTTAATTGAGTTACGAAGATTTTTCCGAATCACAAAAAATGTTTTATTTTGTGACGTAACTACAAATTTACAGTTATCCGATTTTTTCCTATACTTGTGCTATGAGACAAGCCAATTTTCAGAATTCTAGGTCAACGGGAAGTACCCTATGAATTTTGATCGTATAAGGGTTCCGTTTTTTCCTTTTGAGGTACGGTATCCTAAATATACGATTCTTACGTCTCGTGTCGAAATATACGTTTTTTTTTTGCAACAAAAACGGCCGTATTTGCTTTACTTAGAACTTTGATTTTTTCACAGCTCAAAAGGACTACAGACCCTGAGTATATGGTTTTAATTTCAACTCGATAGCTTCACGCGTTCCCAAGATAAAGGGTCTTGACAGACAGATAGTCTGACAACAAAGTGAGTGTAAGGGTTCCGTTTTTCCCTTTTGAGATATGGAACCCTAAAAATACAAAATTCAACCTCATGTTTATTTATAATTAACCAGTATTGAATTGATTGTACTCCCATGAACTCATTCTGCTTATAAAAGGCCTTGGCAGTGAATGGAACTGCTGCCGACTACCTTTGTCTGCTCGTATTTGACCTACGGATTAAAGAAAAAAACGAAAACGTCAAATCATACATTCACTGGTAAAAAAAGTGTGTGAAAAAATATCATTTGGTAAGGTCGCCGTAGACAAGAACCTGTGTTTTTGGATACTGTTTTCCGTTTATTTATTTATTGGTTCACCAACAATTGTTTACACTGGTATTATGCTAAAGGTAACATACAATAAAATAGAGTACAATAGTGTAACAATCACTTATAGGTATCTAAACTCCGCATGTTTTAAGGATAAATTGCATAATGAGAGAGAACAAAAAGCAGACTAAACTAAACAAATCTAATCTAAAATTATTAGCGAAAACACGCGACATTTATGAGTGTCTAATCCAGATCGAGATGATATTTATAAATATTGGTTTATAATTGGCTTAAAAAGTTAAAATGCAGATCAATTATGTCGCTACAACCATTAACCACCTTGCAAAATCTCGCGTAAGGAGAATTGGAGCCTAAAACCGTTCTTCTTTGCGGTGGACGCAGTGGTGTTATCTGGCTGCGAGGAATTCTTTTTTTATTATTATTATTGATAGGCTCGCGTTTGACCACTATCTCACCTGATGGTAAGCGATGATGTGGCCGAAGATGGAGCACGCTTGCCTAGAAGTAACCTAACTCTTGACTTAAAGACCCCTAGGTTGTAGCTGTCAGGGAACACAGACTCCGGCAGGGAATTCCACTCCTTAGCTGTACGCATTATGAATGTGTTCCCAAAACGCTTTGTACGTATGGGTGGGATGTCCACCATGTACCGATGGCTTCTTGATGAATTCTCGAAGGTGCACGGAAATTGAAAGTACTCAGTATTTGTGGACAGTCAATCTTATGAGCCATAACTTTGTACACAAACGTCGCGTCATTTAGACGTCGGCGCTTGTCTAGGTAAATCATTTTGAAACGTCTCAATCTATTGTAATAAGAATGTATCTTCTTAGCTAAGCCCCTAGAAAACGCCAGATGCCACAGAAAACGCTTTTGAACACGTTCTAGACGCAACGAATGTGTGATTTTTAGCTACAGTTTCATTTAATTGATGGAAATGAAGTGATTCATAAGTTCCTCGTGCTCCACCCAGAGTATTAGAAAATTTTTGCTGATTTTCCACCTAAGAAAAGAACCTACAGATCGGTTTACCAATCTCCTACTTGTATACTTACTTAAATAAAACAAAAGAAATAAAGAAAAATACTAACTATTCACCCACGGTTACTTATATTTCAAAAACAATAACAGCTATTCCTCAAATCTAACTTAGGTACACAACAAATACATAATTAGAATTTCGAGCGCTCAAAATAGTCGCTTACATAAGGCATAGCGCGCCAATGGCGGTCTAGCGGGGCAAGCGTGGGCTCATTCATAGCTTGTGACGTCACACTACGATAGATATCATATTATCAGTGCAGTAGTACGTCTGATAATATTGATAACAGTGAGATTATGTTAACGGGTAATTGTGTAGGTGGCTGTGTATTGCGTCCGTGCGTGGGCACAGTATAGACACAGTACAGATATATGGACAGTACGGAAACTACCTACAAATGTTCGAAACGGCTCACTCACACAAACATACGCATCGACGAGACTCATAAGCGGCAATCGCTACTGACAGGACCGCGAGAAACGCTTAGGAGTCTTCCGTACTGTTCCATATATCTATACTGTGGCGTGGAGGTTTCTTTTGTTAGAAAATATTGTTGGAGTTATAAAGACACTAACTTTGCAAGGGTGTTTACAAAACTTTGAAATTCTTGGCTTTTATCTGCTTTAGTATGTATGTATTATACACTTAAACCTCCGTCATGAATCACTCTGTTTATTGGTGAATATACCACAGTGTCTCAAGGTGTAAGTCTATGACTTAGGACAATGATGCAGGCAGCGTTTTGGCTTATTTCGTAGTAAAGACATTGAGGAAAGAGATCGTCAGAATTTACGACGTAATTCGACAAGACCCGGATAAAACCAGAGAAGACGAAGGCTAGGGCCCCGGGTTCCACTTTCATACTACCCGTGGCCCCAGTAGGCTTCGACCCTGCTGGGCCCCTACGATTTGCTGACATCTGCCTGAGGCGCGCGTAGAACAGTACGCGCCGTCGATGACTTGGGCTCGGTCCGGACGGTCGGACGGCTCGCCGTCCGCAAGCCCGCGCCTACGGTGGCCGGAAATCGAGATGGGAATCCCGGCGGCGGTTGGGCCCTGAGGACCGTTGCCTCACGCGATCGGCCGCCTCCTTTGCTAGCATTACTGCTTCGCAGAAGGAGGTGACCGCCTGCCAAAAGGGCTATGCTCGGAGCTTCCTTGCGTGATCACATCAGAAATGAAGATATCCACAGGAGAACCAAGGTTACCGACATAGCTCGAAGAATCGCTAAACTTAAGTGGGAATGGGCTGGACACATTGCAAGCAGAACGGATGGTCGATGGGGACGAAAGGTTCTGGAGTGGCGACCACGTCCCGGAAGACGCAGCGTTGGAAGGCCTCTCACAAGGTGGACCGATGACCTGGTCAGGGTCGTGGTAATTCGATAGATGCGAGACGCACAGGACCGGTTGTTGTGGCAACGCTTGGCCGTTGTGGCCTATGTCAAACAGTAGACGTTTTTCGGCTGAAATGATAATGATGATGATGATTGGTCTTACCAAACATACAAAAAAGTTTCATAGAAATCGGTCAAGCTGTTTCGGAGGAGTTCGATAACAAACACTGTGACACTAGATTTTTTATATAGGTATACACTAGCTTGAGTCACCGGCTTTGCACGCGTTATAGAAAAAATAAATAGCTCTGCGACTCTGTGATAAATAAGCATTTTAGTGATGAAAGAACTTTTTAAATCTTTCAAGTAGTTTTTGAGTTTATTTATTACACGCAAAAATGCTCGTACAAATCGTTTTCTTTTCTCTATATAATATTTAATATACTTACATGTTAGAAGATTAATTATTTGTATTTTTGCTTCCTTTCTTTTTTATTTTTAAATTTGTTGTTTGCCAAATAAAAGCACCTATTTTCTTTAATAATAATAATATAATATTCCATAACTTTTCACACAACGTCATCTAGACCCAAATCAAGCAGAGGTTGTCCTATGAGTACTAGTCAACTGATAAACATACTTAAATATTTCTAAATACATACATAGCATAGCATAGTCGGCCTTTTAATGTTCCCACTGTTGGGACTCAGGCCTCCTCTCTAGGAGAGGGAATGGGCCGTAATCCACCACGCGGGCCCAGTGCGGGTTGGTGGATGTCACATGTCTTTGAATTTTTGGTTCTAGGACATGCCGGTTTCCTCACGATGTTTTCCTTCACCGTTTTGAGAGCAGTGGTGATGAAATAAATTTCACAAAGTAATGCGCCTGGCTGGGTTTGAACCCGCGACCTACAACTCGTAAGTCGGGGCCGTTACCACTCGGCCACCACTGCTCTATTACATACATATTATAGATAAAATACACCTTTATTTTTTATCTTTCTTTAAAAATTACAAAATCTGACTCTCAAGAAGGTTTGGATTAGGGAGTGTCCGTATGGTAGCTCAATCAGTCATACCTGACATATTAAGAGCCAATGTGACAATCAATAGTCGTGGGCTACTGTCCTGGCAACCTCTGAAAATCTTAATAGCCAGTAAAAGAAAGAAAACACGTTTATTCGTACCTCACACATGCTCACGCTCATTCAGTGCATGTTTATATGGGACTAATTTTACAGAGGCTCTGAACACGCAACTATAACCTATAAATAACATTTGAAACAACAAAGAACAAACTAGTATGCAACGAGCTGAATGAACCTTACGTGGGCACTCCTCGTGCAGATAATGATGATAGTATCGAGACTTCGACGGCAAAGGTCATTCCTATAACCACTTACTACACGTAAGGGGTCGTCCATTAATCACACAATGTTTCAGTAAATTTGCACCCTTCACCTGTTTTTTTTTGAAGGTGGGAAAATCATCTAATGACAAATGCCGCTCTTGGATGGACCGAGAGATAGTGTCAGACTTTTACTGACTAAAACCCACTCCTGTTCCCTCTTTGCCTTCATCCCGGGGCCCCAGGCTTCGCTTTCACACTACCCGTGGCCCCAGTAGGCTTCGACCCTGATGGGCCCCTACGGTTTCGCTAACATCTCCTTGAGGTGCGCGTGGAACACTACGCGCCGTCGACAACTTGAGCTCGGTGCGGACGGTTACCGGACGATCGAACGGCGAGCCACCCATTGGCACCCTACACCATGGTGATACAAAATAAAACATCAAGTAAATTATATATGATATTTATTTGGTAAAAAGGTTTTAATAACACACGAATTATTTTTTTTATAGGCCAAAGCCTATATATAATACCTTTTAAAGCGTACATACTAACAAGTAAAAAGTAAATAATATACAAACTTATTCTTAATAATAAGACTTAGGACTATGTTATGAACACTTCATATTAAGCTATATTAGGTTACTAGGCTAATTATTAGGTTTTAGTTTAACTTCTCCTACAATCAGTTTTCAGATTTCATGTTTGCGCCATCCAATTTTTTCTTTCAAAAATTAAAACTCCCTTCATTTGTACACGCAATTGCCTTACATGAAAATTTATAGTATAGTCATAATCAGCAGAACCCATTTTCAGCCAAAAAAGGACGCTTTAAAATTCAAGTCCTAATCTATGAAAGGCGATTTTCAGTCTACCGTGCGTCTCCCCCCTTTTGATCCTCACGTGATTAATGGACGATCCCTGAGTAGTAGCTATGAGTCGTAGGCATGAATGAACGCCTACGTCGTCGATTATATTGATTAATAGAAAGAGATAATTCTGAGTGCATTGCGTTCGTGTTATTGAGAATGGCAGTAGCATTAGTTGCTTTAACTACTTATATATCTGGATTTGTTTGACACACTTAGTTCATGGCAATTAACTAATATACAAGATATTTATTTATTTATTAATTCTTTATGCACACAAAAGTACAAAGGCGAACTTAATGCCTTAGGGCATTTTCTACCAGTCAACCTTTGAGAGATTTCGTGTTACAGTGTTTGTTATAGAACTCCTCCGAAATGGCTTGACCGATTTGTATATTTGGTAGATCTGAGAATAGGTCGTAGGTTATTTTTTACCCACCTACCCCCACCTCCCCATTTTTGTTAACATTTGTCTTCAGTGGGAATCGAAGCTACGACCTCCGGCGTAGCCAGGGCCACTGACCACTAGACCAACAGGCCTGTCTTGTTTGGTTCGAAGACATGCCGGTTTCCTCACGAAGTTTTCCTACGAACCCGCGACACGCAGCGCAACAGTCGAATGCTCAACCACTGCACCATCCGTGCCAACTAATTCATTGTTTTATAGTACTTAGTACCTTTTAATGTAATCTTACAATAGTAAACAAAGTCTTGCCAGGTCAAACATTGACCTAACAAGACTATGTTTACTATTATTTGTTTGTTTACGATTTGACTCACCTACGTGTGTATTTTTAGATCTAGTGATTCAGATACTTCGAAATAATTATTTTAATGATTGCGTCTTACAAGAACGAAAACAGGGCAACTATTATTTCGAGTAAATAAAATAATATGGAGCTACGATTAATGTAAGTAGGTCGGAAAGTTCGGCTTTTGTTTGATGTTGTCCTTTGATGTCAACAATGCTGTTTAAAACGCCTCCAGGAATAATAAAAGTATATTACTATGCTAAGTGGAGCTAAGTATTCTGCACCCACATAAACATTATTACGCTCCTTAACCATGCACTATTTTTTAGAGTTTCGTACCTCAAAAGGAAAAACGGAACCCTTTTAGGATCGCTTTGTTATCCGTCCGTCTGTCTGTCTGTCTGTCTGTCAAGGCCCTTTATCTCAGGAAAGCGTGGAGGTACTGAGTTGAAATTAAAACCATATACTTAAATTTGCGGTCTCTTGCAGCTGTGAAAAAATCAAATTTTTAAGTTAGCGAAAAAGAAAGATACGGCCATTTATGTCTCAAAAAATGTATTTTTCGACACTCTCGAGGAAATCAAAATTCATAGGGTACTTCCCGTTGACCCAGAATTCTGAAATATTATATATAGCACAAGAATAGGTTTGAATCTGAAAACTATAAATTTGTTGTTACGTCACAACAAAAAAAAAAATTGCATAATTCGGGAATTTAACTGTTTACGCGAGTCCTACTCGGATTTGCTAGTTTTTCTTACTAGCGTCACGTTCCAGCTTTCCGCTGGCGTTACAAATCTATGAAATTCACGGTTTTTCTCTACTGTAACTTTAATTTATTATTCACTTAAATCTTCCTCAAAAATCACTCTCTCTATACCTATGAAAACCGCCTGAAAATCTGTGTAGTATATCGCGTTCATAATTACAGACAGACGGGACAAATAAAAAAAAATTAAAAAAAATTCAAATCTTTTCAACATTAAGCAACTTAGAAATCTTCTAAAACTGATCGATAAAGGAAACTTTACTTAAAGGAAACAGAATAAGGATTATTACACAGTTTAAATTAAAAACAGTAAAGATTTTTTTTTAATTAGGAAAAATCCGATGGAATATTCCACCCCTGGGGGGTCTAGAATCATGTACTGGTTCCGTGGTATTCGATTGTGCGTCGATGCCAAAGACACCGTCTGTTTGTAAACTGCATCCACGTTACAGGAGTAATTCCATGTGGAGCAACGTTTTTTAAAAAGAGAACATCCCACTTCAAAAAAAGAACATCCCACCGCACACGTCACGACCGTTTCTCAGTCATTCAAATACATTGATGTGACTGATCGGCGATGTTGCTGATGTGTGTGTGTGTGTGTGAATCCTTATAATACAATAGCCGGCGTCTGTACGTAGGATCGCGTGATCGGAACGAATGGATTCATTCATCAACATCGAGCTAGGTGGGTTAGAACGTGGGAACCTACGTCAGAAATAAATAAATAAGGAATAGGTGGGATGTGAGGATCAAAACAAAGTAAATTAAGGAATATGCCATTTCTGAACGTGGGTGGGTGTTTGTTGCGTCGGGAGTCGCAAGACGATTTCTCGCGGGCTTGCAGACGACGAGCAAGAGGTAGCTCGTCGTCCGCCCATCCGGTAAGGACCAGGTCCAGGTCGATCTACCCGAGTTTCGCGTAATGTTCCACTCACACCTCAAAGAGGGCCGATGAGGCGGTGACTATTAGATCTGCGGGCAGGTTTGAAAGAGTGACCGCAGTCCCTAGAACATAAAGGGCCACTGAAGGACACCGGCGGGTGTTTAGTTAGTAAAAGTATGACATGGCCTTTCATTCTACCTTAGAGCGGGAGAAGACATCGGATGATTTCCCATGTCATAAAAAAAACCGGGATTTAATTGTCATGTTTATAATTCCGGGTATTTTAGGAGATGTATTGTATTGTGTGTTGTTGTTTGTTTTGTATTGTATTGTGTTGTTTGTTGGATGTATTCTATTATACTTACTTCCACGGACTTCAGGTATATATACTTATTCCGACCACTGATTATAAATAATCTACACTAATAATAAAAAGAGGTACTTTGTTTTTTTGTTTGTAGGAGGTAATCTCTGAAAGTACCTATTATTCCGATTGCTAAAATTTTATCACCGTTAGAAAGCTGCTTTATTCCTGAGTAGTGTTGAAAAAAAAACAGGAATAATTCCCGTTTTTTCCAATTCCGTTGTTTTATTCAAAGTTTCATTCGAAAGTTTCGAGAATTAATTTTAGTATAAATTTCAGTTTTTTCTTTTTCAATAAATCCGAAAAAAAACGGAAATTTTCATGTTTTTTTTATCAAATACGTACTTGCTTTAACTTTTTCCAAAACTTGTTGTTGTTTTTTTTCAACTTTGCAAAACATTAACCGAAACATTCTAAAAATCCTGATTCTTTACAAATGATTTCTTATGTAATTTTTTTTGCGAAAAAACGAAAATACACAATTTGTTTTTTTCGTAAAAAAAAAACAAATTGTTATTTTCGCAATTTTCAACGCTATTCCTGAGTGACATAGGCCATATTTTATGTATGCGGGCGAAGCCGCAGACAAAAGCTAGTACAATATAATATAGTATTCCACAACTTTCACACGAATGCCATCTAGTCCCAAACTAAGCAGAGCTTGTGCTATGAGTACAAGACAAATGATAAACATACGTAATATATTTCTAAATACAATAGATAAATTACACCCAGAATCAGAACAAATGACCGTGCTTCACAAACATTTGTCTTGAGTGGGAATCGAACCTACGACCTCCGGCATAGTAGTCAGGGCCACTAACCACTAGACCAACAGGTCAGTCATGATATTTATTTGTTTATTTGAACTTCATGTATAGTAGTGGTACATAGGCGGACTATATGATTGTGATAGTAAATAAAATGCGTTCATTCACTACCTAATACGTTTGCCAAGAGCGATGACGCCAGTAAACAATTTGACCGTCTCCTCAATACAGCGGTCATTGAGAGGCCCAAATTCTTACCGAGTCTTGCAATACGGATTCTAGTGATAACCCTAAAATGCCAAATACCTTTGTATCTTTGTGTTGGTCTTATCGCTACTACTCGTGCATCCATAATACACGTGATACAGTTGAACCTGTTATGCCCTGTATCTTCTTATCAACCATGCATTTTGATGAAAAAGTGTTACTGGTCTTGTTAAAGAATTGTCTCTAATTGGGTACCTACTTGACTCTTTTTTAGGGTTTCGTTGCTAAAAAGGAAAAAAACGGAACCCTTCTAGGATCACTTTGTTGTCCGTCTGTCTGTCTGTCTGTCCAGACCCTTTATGTCGGGAACGCGTGGAAGTTTCGAGTTGAAATTAAAATCATATACTCAAATCTGCAGTCCCTTGAAGCTGTGAAAAAATCAAGTTCTAAGTTAACTTAAAAAAAAGTTACGGCCGTTTATGTTGCAAAAAAAACGTTTATTTCAAATCAAAATTTATAGGGTACTTCCCGTTGACCCAGAATTCTGAAATTTTGCATAAAGCAAGGTCTTATAGCACAGGAATAGGAATAAATCTGAAAACAGTAAATTTGTTGTTGTCATAAAAAAAAACTTTTTTTGCGATTCGGAAAAATCTTCGAGATTCTTTTTAGTGTTATCTGTTGTTATGTAAGTATACAATATTGTACAAAAATAAGCACAAAAAAAAATTAAACGTGAAATGAGATTTTTCACAAAACTTAGCACACTCAATTTCATGTTCGTAAATGAAAGATACTGATTATCTAGTGTTTACTTTCTGTAAGTTGAAAGTGCAAGTAAAAAATAGTGGTAATTACTACGAAATGATGTTGAGCGAATAATGAATGAAGTCTCGGAGACACAACAACATTTTAACACAGTGAAAGCCAACTACGAGATATCTCATAGATGATTTCTTTTCATGCACCACATACGAGATATTTCGTAGAACCTCTATGACCTTTAATATTGCTGGTATCTTACTAAAAATCTACTCGTATACGAATTATCTCGTATATGGGCACTGTTAGTTAACTTCATTAATAAAATCGCTAGCTACGAGATTTCTCGTATAGGCTGACGATGTATTGTAGGTTTTTTTTTCTTATTTCTTAGGATTGTAGGAACTGAATTTGACTACTTGAAATTCTTGGCATTTATTATGTTAAGTGTATGTTTTTTTTGGGTGAGAAACATAACATAACTTCTCCCGCTCTGAGTACAGCAAGAGGTAGACATTACCTCTTGCTACACTTTAGACTTCAACCGACCAAAACCCGCCCATGTTCCTTCAGTTGCCGTTTGCGATCCAATAAACCCATAGTCCAAGTGTAAGTTTAACTTCAACAACGTAAGGGTGGATACTCGCCGTACGTCGGGTTGTCGATGGTAGAAAGGAGATGGCGGAATCAAGTCATGCAATTCCCGCGCACACTCTCCAAAATGCATCCTGTAAAACACCGTCACTCATCATCACCATTCAAAGAGATCGAAAATTAAATAGCATCAACATTACTTCTCTGTTTGAAATCTTTACACCTGAGGACCATATTTTAGCTCTTGCGACCATATTTGACGGCACAGTTTTTTTTTTTCGGTGGAATAATTATCTTATGACATCCCTCGCTCTTGGGCTGAGCGGGAGATAGTGTCAGTCTTTTACTGACTAAAAACCCACTCCTGTTCGGCCGAGTCTTTCTTTCAGAATCAGACCCTTGGCTCCAGTAGGCTTCGACCCTGCTGGGCCCCTACAGTTGCTGACATATCCTTGAGGCGCGCGTGGAGCAGTACGCGCCGTCGACGACTTGGGCTCAATCCGGACGGTTACCGGACGGTCGGACGGCGAGCTACCATTTGACGGCACGGTTAGCGCAGTGATAGAGCGATTGACTGTTGCACTGCGTGTCGCTGTTTCGATTCCCGCTCGGAACAAATATTTCTATGGCCTACAGATAGGTGTGTCGGATCTGGGTGCCTTGCGTTGCTCGAAGGATAAGGATATTTTAACTCTTGTGAACTACCAGTCGTCTGTGGGCCCAGTCTCACCAAGGAGTCAGCAGAGTGATATTTTATTTGATAAATATTCTGTGTTGACCAAAGTATAGTGACTTTGGTCAATACGACCGACTATGCCTACACTACTTTTAAGTAAGTATACATATCTTAGTTTTGTCAATGACATTCCGTATCAGGATTGCGCCGGCGTCTGACATTGCTTTAACTTTTGATAACGTAGGGCTTTCAAATACCGGTATTAGTGTGTTCAATACCGTGATCACGTGATCACGATATTGAACACAAATTCAATTACAACATTAATAAAACCATTTAAATACGTGTTTTCATTTACAAATCAGTCTTTATTATTGAAACTTCTACTTTTTTCAAATAACTGATTTCCAAAAAAGAAGAAGTTCTCAAGTTATCTAATTTTTTTTTTAATTTTTTTTTTTTGTCGCTGCGGATAATGTTCAGCGATATCTTAGTCAAAAGTTAACTGATTTAGATGACATTTTTTTAAAGACTTCTATTTAAAATTGGTGAAGATCTAATGAAGAATTCCAGAGATGAACTATGGAATACTTCATTAAATAGCAAATCTTCAAGAAATGCTGTAATCGCATGACTGTTTACTGTTAATTTAGTATCATAACATCATGCTAGGTTGCTCTGAAGTGGTACCGACGATGTGTAAAGTTCACACTAGTATATCCTCTATTCACTCATTATGCTCAAATTTCATGTTAATAGGTTTATTAATTCGCGCATAACTCTTTTACAGACCAATTTTGATGATTCTTTTTCTGTTGGTTTCACATCATCATCTTCCTGCCCTTGTCCCGTGTTATTTGGGGTCGGCGCAACACGTTTTCTTCTTCCATTCTGCCCTGTCACTCATCATACTATCACTAACTTTCTTTTCTTTCATGTCACTCTTCACACAATCCATCCATCTTTTCTTTGGTCTCCCGCTCCTTCTCCATCCATCCACATATAAACTCATAACTCTTTTAGTAACATGCGTTTCATCTCTCCTCTTCACATCTCTCCCTCTCACACTTTTTGTGTTGGTTTCACATCGTAAACAATAACACGTTATAATACAATTTCCTACTACTTATTATTACAATAAACCACAATAATATAAACTAACGTTTGTAATACCGTAATCACGGTATTGTGTCGTCAATACAGTAATTAAAAAATGACAAATATAAATCCGTGTTCATGTTATTACGGCATCTCGGAATACCGGTATTAAAAGCCCTAGTCTCCAGCTTGGCACAAGGAATCTTGTTCGTTTTGTAACACTTAATTTAAGTTATAAAAGGGAAAAAACGCATTCAATTTATGGTATTATAATTGATTAAAAAGACAAAGTTTTAAACGGTGCCTTTTTGAAATAAGACCTATTCTTTTTTATCATAAATAATAAGTTTTAGTTTAATTTTTTTTATACACATCATCATCATTTCAGCGGAGATAAGGATATAGAGATGGCGAGATAGACCGAGACATAACACATCGGACCAATTCAGGATGGATAAAATGGCGACAGGTCACCCGAACAACTTGTGACCCTCGGATGCCCCTCAAGTTAAAGGACAAAATATACAAGTCCGTGATAAGACCTGTCATACTTTATGGATCAGAATGTTGGGCTGTTAAAAAGACGATTGAAAAAAAATTGCATGTAGCCGAGATGAGAATGTTGAGATGGATGCGTGATGTGACGAGAATGGATAAAGTGAGAAATGAGTATATAAGGGGAAGTTTGAAAGTGGCGCCAGTGACTGAAAAGTTAAAGGGGAATCGTTTGTCTTGGTATGGTCATGTAAAGAGGTGGGATGAAACGCATGCTCCGACCCCAAATAAGACGGGACAAGGGCAGGAAGATGAGTATCATTATTTCAGCCGATAGAAGTCCACTGTTGGACATAGGCCTCCCAATTGTCGGTCCAATTGTCGGTCAACAACAACAACCGATCCTGTGTGTCTCGCATCCATCGGATTCCCGCGACTGTCATCATAGGTCATCGGTCCACCTTGTGGGAGGCCTTCCAACGCTGCGTCCTCCGGTAAAAAATACATAATTCAATTAAATTCAAAGTTCTTATTTAAGTTTTCTATATGAATTTTAAAGAGACTCTGAGTTTGTTGAGGGCAGTAGTGGCCGAGTGGTAACGGCCCCGACTTACGAGTTGTAGGTCGCGGGTTCAAACCCAGCCAGGCGCATTACTTTGTGTAATTTATTTCATCACCACTGCTCTCAAAACGGTGAAGGAAAACATCGTGAGGAAACCGGCATGTCCTAGAACCAAAAATTCAAAGACATGTGACATCCACCAACCCGCACTGGGCCCGCGTGGTGGATTACGGCCCATTCCCTCTCCTAGAGAGGAGGCCTGAGTCCCAACAGTGGGAACATTAAAAAGGCCGACTATGCTATGCTATGCTATGCTGAGTTTGTTTCGATGTTTCTTCTCACGGTATACAGTACTAGACAGCTAGGAGTTGATAGTAGAAGAAATTAAAGTTTATTTCCAAAATAAATATAATTTATTATTATCATTTAGCTCTTAAATAAAAATCTGCCAAATTCACTACATATTCCCGCGCCGTCTCAAATTTAACCATCTATAAAACGAAAACTCAAATAAAGAACGGTCTGCAAGAAAAATAAATAATATATAAGTAAATGTATCACAGCAAACCATTTATTAACTAATGGGCGAGTATTTTAACATGAAGGCAAGTATTCGCAGTACCAACACAAACGAATTCCGCCACTAAGGACCACGCGAACTGTGCTGCCAATAATTCTATAACAGCACAAACATTGGTACTTCAATATCCTTTCATTCGGCCCTCAGCTCTCCGCCTGTACAAATCCAGAGCAGGTCAGAGACAGATAATCGAACGAACAGATAATACACCCAATAGTTTGGTGGATAATTATAGTTATTTATAAACTAATGAGCGAATGCGGCGATACTCGCAATTATTCCGATAGGCTCGGCCTTGGCTGATTTCACTTATCTAGCGAATTTTAAAACGTATTGTGGTGCCAGTTTTGGCGATAATTGTAACAAAACCAACTGTGATCGAGACAGGCAGGCAGTGTCAGACTTTTACTGACTATCACCCACCCGTGATTCTTAAGTTACTTTTTGCGTTCCGGGGCCGTGGTGACAATTTCGAACAATCTTGCTGCCGTGATTCTAGACTTTACGTAATCTGACGCACAGAAAAAAAAGGAATAAAGTCACAACGAAGGTAGGGCAGGCACCTCCGCTGGAGGTGACCCCGGCCCCGTTCGTTCGTCGCATGACGACTACTGGCTGTAGGCTACTGTAGGCGCGGGTTTGCGGACGGCGAGCCATGAAATGTCAGTAAAATTGATGAGGCCAGTTAGGGCGCCGGCCTGCCAGAGCGGTTTGTTCGAAGGAGTCACCAGTCACCCTCGCAATAAAGGGCGACTGTGGGTTTTGGTGAGAAAAAGTCTGACACTCCCTCCCACTCCATCCAGAGCGGGAAGAAGTTATTTGATGAATTCCTGTTGGGTTAGCAATGCGCCTGTCGTAGCCCTGGTAAATATTGCATGTATCCTGGAGATAAAGTGCCATACCTACAAGCTGGCGACCTACCTGATGGTGAGTGGTCAGCCCTGCCTATTTTCATCTGTAGCCACCCATGTCCAGGAGCGTTATCTATCGTTTTCAAAAAGGACCTTGTTCAATTATTTTTTTTGAAGCTGTCTTTATAGGTAAGCTTGTTTGTCCCTGTTAAAAATATGCTTTCAAAATTTAGAGGCAGACATCTGATCCCGCTAGGGCCGATGCCTGCCCGGGTTTGTTTGAAAGTCACAGCAGTCCTGGAACGCAAAGGCAACTGAAGGAACACGGGTGGGTTATAGTCAGGTAAATTCTGATAGTCCCTCTCGTGCCAGAAGCAAGCAGAAGCAAGAAACAGAAGTTACTTGATGACTTCCCAACCTGAAAAGGCAGGCGCCTGCTCCCGCTCTCGCTTATAACATACTCCCGACATAGCAACAGATTTTTCCACAACACAAATATATGCAAATTGATAGAGGCGCGTATCTGTCTGCAACCAACCTGCACGTACATAGGCCAACAAAATATATATATTATATCACAAACTGGTCCAATTTACTACCAGACTGGTCGATGCTAATTAATATTAAAGTAGGCACCAAATAAACTTGGAATAACGGTCATTGACCCTCCTAAATTTTTTGGCATTCTTAATTTCAAAAACGGAAATAAAGAGACAAAGCTGTATTGAATCGACATCTATCGTGATCCTTTACATTTTTTAGTAATGAAATACATTTAGTTGTTTATTTTTCGGGTCTTTGTAGCACAGAAATATTATTATTAGGGATAAGGTCAATTTACTTTATTTCACTTTTATCTGGCGCCTTGTATAATAAATTTTCCGATAGATATTATATTTGTAATGTTAGTAAATTTTCCTATAAATATTTGATTACTTTTTCAGCCTAAACAACTTGATGCACATTTTGTCATGTCGTCATAGTGACAGTTTATTGTTACGAGTATGTTGATGCTAACAATTTTGTTATAATAAAATTCTATTTGCTGATGACACTTCTCTTATTTTTAAAGTAAATAGAAAAAATGCGGATGTATTGCATGTTAACGAAAGTCTGGCTGTTCTTTGGAAATGGGCGCTCATAATAGAACTCTATTAGGTAGATTAAGCTCAGCTGCGTATGCAGTAAGAAAAATAAGGCAATTGACAGGTGTAGCTACAGCTAGGTTAGTTTACTATGCTTATTTCCACAGTATTATGTCTTATGGCTTTTTACTGTGGGGATCTTCAGCTGATGTAGACTCAATTTTCATATTGCAAAAGAGAGCAATCCGGGCTATTTATAAAATGGGTCCTCGCGAGTCCCTCAGAAACAAATTCAAAGAAATCGATGTACTGACACTGCTTTCTCTTTGTATCTTAGAAAGTATTTTGTATGATAGTGTAACCATGGAGTTTCTTGCCATGGTTCTTCTCCATGGGAAACAACCAGTTTGGAACCGTGCACTAGCTTCTGACGTTTTATAAGTGCCCATGTAGGCCTATGAGAAATAAAAACATTTGAATTTTAAATTTGAACAGAATTATAAAGTTGTAAACTGTATTATGAAGCTTAGGGAAAGTTGGTGATATTTCTAAAGTTTACTCGTAGAACAGATGGTCGATGGGACCGAAAGGTTCTGGAGTGGCGACCGCGCACCGGAAGACGCAGCGTTGGAAGGCCTCCCACAAGGTGGACGGATGACCTGGTGAGAGTCGCGGGTATGCGATGGATGGGAGACGCACAGGATCGTTCGTTGTAGTGAATTGGGGGACGCCTATGACCTGCAGTGGACGCCTTTCGACTGAAATGATGATGATTTCTGAAGTTGGTAATAATTTTCTATAAATTGATGAGCTGGTGGGCTCAATTGATCGGATTATGGTTATTTTCTGGTGTGCCAAATCGCGCTCTTAGAATAATAATAATAATAATAATTACCATTTATTTTTCTTCAAAAAGCTGACTTAAAGTGCCTGGCCTGTTGGTCTAGTGATTAGTGACCCTGACTGCTATGCTGGAGGTCGTGGGTACGATTCCCACCCAGGACAAATGTTTTTGTGATGAGCACAATCATTTTTTCTGTGTCTGGGCGTAATTTATCTATAATATGTATGTATTTAGAAATATATAAGTATGTTTATCAGTTGTCTAGTACTCGTAACACAAGCTCTGCTTAGCTTGAGACTAGACGGCGTTGTGTGATGAGTTACATTAAAAAAAAAGTTAATTTTGACAAGATAATGTCTCAGCTGTATTCCACCTTTGTGAGAGACTGGTGCCTGTTATAATGAATGAAAGTAATTTAACTTAAAATAATTTTTGGAAAATCAAAATGTATAAAATCCTCTCGTTGGAATTTCAATCACTGTGGCCAATAACAACAGAGTTTAACAGTCTTTTTTTTGAGGTTGGATGACTCCAATAACCCTCTACAGGGTGACGCGAGAGGACGTGTTAAACTTTTAATAATTAAGCCACACCCGTGTCCTTTAATTGCCCTTTGCGTTATAAGACCAGGGACTCCTTTCCAGAAGCTTCTCTTGGCCATATTGGGCATCGCCTCCATAGTCTTACTAACATCTCTTTGAGGCGCGCGTGGAACACTACGCGCCTTTGACAATTTTGGCTCGGTCCTTTTCGAACAGCCGGACGACGAGCTACCTATTGCCATCGTCGTCCACAACCGCAACCCACGCCTACGGTGGTATCGCTTTGCAACTCCTGACGCTCAAGGCGTCTCCTGTGGCAGTGGCTGGGACGTGAGCCTTTGCCCGACCCGGGAATCGAATCCATGACCGCATGCTCAGCTGTTGTACTTGCGACCACGAGACCGATGAGACAGTAAAATGTATACTGGTGAAATGAATTTTGAAAGTGTTTCGTTTTTATTAATAATCCTGGCTCTTGAATCTACATTCTGGGTGGAGCGCGAGGGAGTGTCAGACTTTTACTGACTAAACCCACCTGTGTTTCTTCAGTTGCCCTTTGTGTTCCAGGGTTGTGGTAACTCATTTATCGAATGATTCGACCTGCCCTAACAGCCATCGGTCTTAGCCGTCCATTTTAATTAATAACCTAATATTGACATTGGTATAGACTTGTCAGCTTATCAAAAATTATTATCTACCCACACGCAAAAATTATTACCTCTTTTTCCGTTATCTACCCATGCTTACGTCAATAGCATATTGTTTATATTATGATACAGAGTAACCAGATTCAGTGAACCTTACAGAAATAGCTAAAAAACGAAGATATAGGCCTATGCAGAATGGATGCACCGAATATGCAGCCATTTTTCTAAGACCCTTGATAACAAACATGGTCTTGGATGTCGGGGACCATCTAAGATTGGTTTGTAAGGTGACCAGTTAATAAAGATATCTTCTTTGGTACTAAATATTGGCGGTCAGATGTCAGGGTTCGCTGTGTAGATATGGAGTATCAAATATGTGCATGTCCTACCGCAAGCTTACAATGTTGCCCAAGGTGATTGATATTTTCGAATTACATCAGTTTGTGATAAAAACTTTAGTTATTGATGATAAGGATGAAGCAGAAGATATTATTAACTGGTTGCTGACAGCGGCTGCGCCCGCGTTAAATTAAAAACATGTCCCAAGAGAAAATAATCACGGAATAAAAATAGTATGTGATATTCAAGGAGATGGTCTACCGTAACTTTTACCTATCAATATGATAACGTTCCACCAATACTTACAACGTTACGGTTCCAAATAAGAATAGGATCGACTGCCATGTTGTGACGTCACGTCATACTGTCAAATCGCATAAAAAATTGGGCAAAATTGAAGAACTCAGAGATGATCAAAATAATAAATTGGATTCTGATTAAACATTTTTCGTTCACAGTTCGTAAATAAATTACAATTTAAAAAAATTCTGGTTTTGCTCACCATAATAATTCTTCAATTTAACAGTATTGTTGTTGTATTATGTTCTGAACACACTATCTATTTAGCATTTATCCTGAAGAATCTACAGTAATATTATAAAGAGGTAAAGTTTGCTATTTGTTTGTAAGAGGTAATCTCTGAAAATACCGGTCCGATTGCTAAAATTTTATCATCTATAGAAAGCTGCATTATTCCTGAGTAACATAGACTATATTAATATAAGCCGCGGGCAAAAGCTAGTAACATATCGACGGTTGAAAGGCTAATTGACCTAAGCGACATTTAAAAAAAAAAATTGAAACCTGATTCAAACGACGGAGAAAAATTGGCTGATTCCGAATATGCATTATAACTCAATATTGGAAAAAATGTCGTTTAGATCAATTAGCCTTTCAACCGTCGATATATTTTTCTAATTCAATTTTTTGCAGTGGATCACATACGTTTGCGCATTATAAACTCGCGATTAGTTCTTGTGTTCGTCTTAAACCAGTGAAACTTTAGATTCAAATGCAGTGGCGTAAGCAGAGGTTACGTAAAATTGATGACAGGGTCAAATGTCCATTGCGGTTATGTATAAATACCGTAAACAAAGCCTTTCTTTACCTTATTAATTATTAGGTAACCTGTCATCTCAAAATGTCTTTTAATAATCCCCAATCCGATTACCAGGAGTGGTCATTACAAGTAATACCCACCTGTTTGGTCAATCTTTGTTAAGAAGCGAAACTATTCGTACCGGCTATCATAACTTGACATACCATGGCGGCGCCACTTACCAACGGTTTGTGCTAAATTTAGTACATTTTTTATCTAGTTTAGAATTTTCCTGTGGTTCATGTTAAATTGGGCGGTCTGTCCGCTAGAATGAAAAAAAAAAAGCGTGTAATTTATTGGTAACTTTTAAGTAGATTCTTAGAATAAATCCATTTGTCCTAAATACATTAATTATTTTGTGAAATCATGGTAATTTATTTGAATAGGTCTAGTTATTTGTCTAAATCTGTTGAAACGGTCCGGTAAAATTTTCTGTTATTGTTGCATAATTAGTTTATTTTCAGAAATTACAGAAACAGTGGACCTTAGGTTCTTGAGAATCACATGTTTGTTTAAATATTTTAGTCTCTGATCAAATAACATCACGGCTGGATTGTATTAGAAACAGGCGCTTGAAAACAAAATGAATTTCGTTCTGTTACAGTAAATGTTATCTGATAACGTTATAAAGTTTGTAACGATATTAAAGCCAAAACATATAAATAACGTCATACAAAATAACGTTATCGAATATCATTTTGGTAGAACAATATTTTAAGTTACGTTATGGGATCAGTAACGTTATGTCCTCATACAATAAAGTTATAGTTGAAAGGTAACTGATGTAACGTTATTCGCCCCCATACGCCGCCGCCGCGCGCCATTTTCAAGCAAAGTAAATAAATAAACACGGTGAAATTCGTTTTACGTAAGTTGCCGCTGTGTGGCTGCAACGCGCAAGATGACAAAGCTGGCAACGTTGCGTATTGAAATGAATAACGTTATTATTTGTATAAAAAAATAAGGATACTATTTCGTTTTATCAATAACTATACATTACAAATAACGATATAAATGAATATGGTTGTTAAATAATTTTAGATTTTGTTCCGTTTCTTAGTATCTTAATAGTCGAAAAAGAATTTTGATACGATCCTGGTGGAACGGTACAAAATATCGTTAACGGAACAACGCGTACCGTTATTTTGAGTAACGTTTCAAGTCCCTGATTAGAAAGAAGAGGCGCCTAACTCAGCTTAAGCTGCGTATTGAGCTGTGAGTATATCTAGTACACCTATATTTTGCTAGTTATATTAGCTCGAGGTAGCTGGAACTGAAATGTATTTAAAAACATTCACTAAGGGTGTTTTTATCTTGCATATTTCATCACGTATGCGGAATTGCTATCATTGCGCGCCTCAGGGTGATGTCAGCAAATCGTAGGGGCCCAGCAGGGTTTTTTTTTTTTAAGGTGGGAAAATCATCCAATGACAAATCCGCTCTTGGGTGGAGCGAGAGATAGTGTCAGACTTTTACTGACTAAAAACCCACTCCTGTTCCCTCTTTGCCTTCATCCCGGGGCCCCGGGCTTCGCTTTCACACTACCCGTGGCCCCAGTAGGCCTGCTGGGCCCCTACGATTTGCTGACATCACCCTGAGGCGCGCGTGGAACAATACGCGCCGTCGACGACTTGGGCTCGGTCCGGACAGTCACCGGACGGTCGGACGGCGAGCCACCCATTGCTCGCCGTCCGCAAGCCTGCGCCTACGGTGGCCGGAAATCGGGATCGGAATCCCGGCGGCGGTTGGGGCGTGAGGACCGTTGCTGTTGCCCACGCGATCGGCCGCCTCCTTTGAGGGGCCCAGCAGGGTCGAAGCCTACTGGGGCCATGGGTAGTGTGAAAACGAAACCCGGGGCCCTGGGACGAAGGCAACGAAGGAACAGGAGTGGGTTTTTAGTCAGTAACAGTCTGACACTATCTCTCGCTCCGCCCTAGAGAGGGATTTGTCATTAGATGATTTTCCTACCTTAAAAAAAAAAAAAAAAACATGCAGAAAATTTCACGCAGCGTGAGACACGCTTGCCGACGATCTAGTTTTCTGCGGGCTGCTGTGCGTTGTTGTTGTGTGCAATGGACGACAAACGTGCGGTAGTCCCGCGCGGTACTGCTGTACGGGATCACGCCCTGCCTCCCGCATGCGTATTCCACCCATAACAATGAATACTAATATGAAAATTATATTTGCGGGGCCATTACGCATGCGTGATCAAAACCGCACGATATTGCGTTCCATCATCGGACCACTAGACGTACGGCGTTGCGCCATCGGTACATGGTGGACATCCCACTCATACGTACAAAGCGTTTTGGGAACACATTCATAATTCCACTCCTTAAGTGGAATTCCCTGCCGGAGTCTGTGTTCCCTGATAGCTACAACCTAGGGGTCTTTAAGTCAAGAGTGAATAGGTTACTTCTAGGCAAGCGTGCTCCATCTTCGGTCACATCGTCGCTTACCATCAGGTGAGATAGTGGTCAAACGCGAGCCTATCAATTAGTAAAAAAAAAAAAATTAAAAACACCCACACGGGACACCGGCCACAACCACAAAACCCAAAAATATTTTCTGTAGTTTTCACACATTCAATACGGACTCGCCGCAAACGTTTAACCTGCGCAAATAGCATAGCATAGTCGGCCTTATAATGTTCTCACTGTTGGAACTCAGGCCTCGTCTCTAGGAGAGGGATGGGCCGTAATCCACCACGCGGACCCAGTGCGGGTTGGTGGATGTCACAATCATGTCTTCGAATGTTTTTGGTTCTAGGACATTCCGGTTTCCTCACGATGTTTTCCTTCACCGTTTTGAGAGCGGTGGTGATTAAATAAATTACACAAAGTAATACGCCTGGCTGGATTTGAACCCGCGACCTATAAACTCGTAAGTCGGGGCCGTTACCACTCGGCCAATACGGCTCTCTGCACTGCGCATATGGGTTAAAAAAAAGTAGAAGCCACTGGCCAAAAATGGCTTGTGGCCGCTTCTAGCTTCTCGTGGTGGCTTTTGTGGCTGTGGCATGTGGCCCATGTGCGGCGACACTTAGTTTTGTTCATAGTTTTTCTCAGCTTCGCTCTCGACGATTTAAGATTCAACAAACATTAATAATAATAAATAATAATAATAATAAGTTTATTTCAATAAATTGCTCATAAAGGTTCAGTAATGGGATGCAATAAAGTTTGCATGAAGTATTTTCTCCTGGTCCCCAAACTAGGTTTAAAGCCAGTGACTTGGGGACCAGTGATTCCATGACGGTTATAACAAAAGTGGAAATCTGTTTTCACCAGTAACATATTTGACATAACAATAAAATAAAATTACACACATTACATTGTGACTCATTTAGAGAAAGGAGGAAAATACCAAATATAGTCCATCAACCGAGGATATCACAGGGTTAACCTCTGTTATTACTGCTTGGATTATCTTTAAATAAATTAAGTAAGTACTGCGAGCTCCGTTTTGTAAGACTAGAAAACATTTTTTTTTATATTCCCTACACACACTAGGAATTAGCGGAAATCGAACCCGCGACATGTAGCACAGAAGCTAATCGCTCAGTCACTGCTCCAACTGTTTTTTATTTTTAAGGTGGGAAATAATATTTTTTTTTTTCTGATCTGAGTGGAGAGGGAGTGTTCAGCAGATGTCCGCAGGCATCTGGTAGGTTCGACGCAAGGGTGCTATGTCCAGCAGTAGACATCTTTCAGGTGATGACGATGACTCAGTAAAAAAAAAGATTAGCAACTGTCAAAAAATGCATTGAGCAATAAAAAAAAGAATATTTAAATGATGTGTTCAAAATTCGAAGAACTTTGTTGTTTTTTCATCACGATACAAAAAAAAATACTTTTTTTTTTTTTTAGCAATACCAATGAATATTTGGGTAGGCCCCAGAAAATAATACGTTAAAATTACTGAAAAGAAAAAGAAAATCGACATAGTCTATCTCCTTTCGTTCAGTCCATCCTAAGGTTGTCTGTAAGAGATTGCTCTATGCGATAAGACCACCCAAAGTATATATAATAATAATAGTCCTCCTAAAAAAACTAATGGTAAAATTAAAAAAGAATATATCGATTTGTAGGTAGCACTAGGTCCACCGCCTTTCTACGATGTTACCAACAAACCACACGATCACGTGATTTTTAAGAATTCACACTTTTATCTTTAGAAATAATACTTGTAATTTGAACACCACACCAATCAGTGACGCCAATTCTTATCACATATGCGCAGTAAATGAACCAAATAATGTTATAGAAAAAAAAGAACATAATTGCTCCTTTGAACGCAGGGTTATCACCACGCTATTCCACTTGCCCTTCCGAGTTTAATTCAGAAATAAGATTAAAGTCACATTGCCCTTATCGCTATTACGTTTATGTTCTAACGTTACAACAATTGTATCATATTTAGGCCCACTGTACACAGACGCGCTATGCTCGGAGTTTCAGGAGAACCAAGGTCGCCGACATAGCCCGAAGAATCGCCAAACTAAAGTGGCAGTGGGCAGGGCCCATTGCTCGTAGAACGGATGGTCGATGCGGCCGAAAGGTTCTAGAGTGGCGACCGCGCACCGGAAAATGCAGCGTTGGAAGGCCTCCCACAAGGTGGACCGACGACCTGGTGAGAGTCGCGGGAATGCCGTGTATGCGAGACGCACAGGATTGTTTTTTTTTTTTTTTTTACTTTATTCAAATTTTGCTTACATTATTCATTACAAAAATTCTGCCAAACTGTAAAACAGTTTGTCGGCAGATGTTCTCGTTTCACATTTTAACAACTTTTTTAAGACGTGACAATAAATGTATGCTAAGCCAACAACAGGATAAAACTTACTAATACTCCCACGAAATCAAACAAACTATCCCACATTCTACATCCATAGACTATTTTCACTATTCATACACAATCCTGTTAATCTACGGACACAGTGACAGATAATGTTTTTTTAGTATCTTTTTAAGATGGTATTTCAATTTAGCACATGATACACGTTGCAATGCACGTTGTGGAGACGCTTGGGGGAGGCCTATGTCCAACAGTGGACGTCTTTCGGCTGAAATGATGACACAGACGCGTATTCGGCACAGACACAGCACAGAAGGTTATAAACACAAAGTAAATAGAGCAAAATTACAAAGTGCACCGAGCGTGCCAGCACCGAAAGGGTGAAATTTCAGCATATGCTGGGCGTTAGACAACTAGCGCTGGTTGTCAGTTGGAACCCCGCAGTGACGCACGGACTAGGGTAAACATATATATAATGCTCATATGTATATATATGTGTACATAAATAACTTTTCTATAAATAACAACACAACATTATAAAATAAAATTTGTACCACATTGGATGAAACGATAAAACTATAAAATTACTTGGTACCCACATTTTTTTTTAATAGCCCATACTGTCCCACTGCTGGGCAACGGCCTCCCCCAATTTCTTCCAGATGTTCTTTTCCTGAGCCACCTCGAACCAGTTCTTGCGGTAGGCATCTAGGTCGTCTCGCCACCTCTTCCCAGGTCGACCTCGGCTGCGTCATCCATCTTCAGGTATCCACTTTGTGGAGACTCCTGCCAAATACCCACAATCTTTATATATACTAAAAGGAGAAACTGACTGACTCACATATCAACGCACAGCCGAAAATACTGGGAGTAGGAGCGTGAATTTTGCACAAAGCTTCCTTTTATGACGTAGGCGAGCACTAAGATAGGATTTTTCAAAATTCACTCCCTAAGGGGATGAAACGGGGGTCCAAAGTTTGTATGGAGAAACCGACTTTTATCAGAAATCAGAAAGAGTCGGAGAAACCGACTTTTATGCGGGCGAAGCTGCTGACAAAAGCTAGTACTCCAATAAAAAAACATCAGCCGACGCGCAGCGCGATGATCAACGCCATGACGCATAATCGAGACACCGCTGCTCCGGCCCGGCAATTAGCCATCACCTAGGACTAATACTATAACCATAGGTGTGTACGTCTGCTCACAGCTTACATTACTCTGTTGACGATGCGGCAACGTCCTGCTGTCGTGTCGTTGCCGCTTCGTCAACACAGTTTCATAGTTGTTTATGTAAGTACACAAAGCGTATAATACCGAATACGCGTCTTTGAAGCTACGCGTCCGTGGACAGTAGTCCTTATTTTGGTACACTTCGGGTAACTCGAGCCGTCTTGTGGTCATTCGATCGTCTTAATTTGTGTATCCCGGTTTAATAGAACATTCACATGTTATTACGGGTGATTGAATAGTTATGCCAAGTGATTCGTATTAGCAGAACTAACATTAAAGTCTAATTCAGGTTATTTCCTTTCAAAAGTTTTAAAGAAACACTCGACACGCCAAATGACCGCAATGCACCTACCTGCATTGCTGTATGACTGCAAAGGACGAAGCGGGATATCCTTTTCATGAAAAGCTTAAAACCTAAGCTATTGGAAATACGCCAAACAAATTAACTTTTGATTATACCAAGTAGCATAGGTACTGATAAAAGTGGGTAAATATATTATTATATATTTTTAGGGTGCTTTGTTAGGGACTTTGTTGTCCGTCCGTCTGTCTGTCTGTCAAGACACTTTATCTCGGGAACGCGTGGAGGTATTGAGTTGAAATTAAAACCGTATACTCAAGTTTGCGGTCTCTTGAAGCTGTGAAAAAATCTAAGTTGACGAAAAAAAATATACGGCCGCTTATGTCGCAAAAAACGTATATTTCGACACTCTCGAGAAAATAAAAATTCATAGGGTACTTCCCGTTGACCTAGAATCCTGAAATTTGGCATAAAGCAAGGTCTCACAGCACAAGCATAGAAGAAAATCTGAAAACAGTAAATTTGTAGTTGTTTCTATCGGCAAATTTCCTGCTACTCTGATATAAACTATATTACAGTGATTGGTAACGGTTATCTCTCGCGTCCGGACCGAGTTCGGGCCATTGTCCGGAGCAAGAGCGAATGGGAACCGGACACCTCCTTCTGCAAAGCAGATGGCTCCCTCCTAGATTCCGATCATATACCTAAGTAGGCCTTGGACTGAAATCCTCAAGGGAAATGGAAGCGTCGTCGTCCTCGACAAACCTGGCGACGGACGCACCGTGCTGGCAGAAGCAGCGGCCTACGAATTGACATGAAACGAGGTGAAGTGTGAAGCTCAAGACCTGTCGCGTTGTTTAAAATTGTTATATCTCGTTTGGTTTATATTCTCTGCATTCTTCGGCTACTTTCGTGAGACATCGGAGGCGGCGAGCGGCGATGGCGGCGATCAGAGGCGCGGCGTGCGGGACTTCACTTCGTTACTGATCTCCTAAGACGACGCACGCGCACTCCAAATGCTTATCAATACCGAATATTGTACCTTTCAAATTACAGTCCACAGTTTTTAAATCTGGTCCTTAGATAGGTCCCTAACATTCCCTGTTATAGAAGAAAAAACCATTCCTTCAGTTTGCAGAAAACGAAAACTATCGCTTGTGATGTTCTTCCTGAAAAGGATCGATATTATCTTTACATTTTATAAAACAAAATGATGATGATGAAATGAGAGGGAGGCAAAAGAAAAGATGGATGGATTGTGTGAAGAGTGATATGAAAGAAAAGGAACTTAGTGATAGCATGACGAGTGACAGGGCAGAATGGAAGAAAACGTGTTGCGCCGACCCCAAATACAAGAGACAAGGGCAGGAAGATGATGATGATTTTATAAAACAAAATCAGTTACCGCATTCATCTGTTTATCCGTTACCTCCTCCTAAACCAATGATCATATTATGTTGCAGTTATCAGTAATAGAAAGAGTAATATACCAAAAAGGTTTTTTTTAGGTGTTTAATCATCTAATGACATCTCCCGCCTTTGGCTTGGCGGGAGGGCGTGTCAGACTTACTGACTAAATCTCACTCCTGATTCTTCTTTGCCTTCTTTCCAGGACCCCGAGGTTCTCTTTCGCATCACCCATGGCCCCAGTAGGCTTTGGCCCTGCTGGGCCTCTACGGTTTGCTGACATCTCCTTGAGGCGCACGTGGAACACTACGCGCCGTCGACAACTTGGACTCGGTCCGGACGGTTAACATACGGTCGGACGGCGAGCTACCTATTGCTCGCCGTCCGCAAGCCCGATCGAAAAGAAACAAATTTTATTTAAGCACATAGACACACACAAAGAAGAAACAAATATGTAGAAACTTAAATTAAAAAAAAAGACAAGGTCCAGTTGAGCATAATAACAGACAACTACGCAGCAGTTGCCTGACCCTGGTTTTCAACTGCACTGTCAGACAATCAGTTTTGTTATTTGCACCCGAGCGAAACCGGGACGGGTCACTAGTATTATTATATTAAGGAAAGTAGGATGAGATAATGACTTGTAAACTGTTGATTGCGCAACAATGTTATTATGACATTGAAGCTGATGCGTAAATTCTTCTTGACCCGTTTAATTTCCTGATAAAGTTTAAGTTCTTAATATTATCTTAGCAACAGAAAAAAAAATATTAAGTTATTTATAATAAGTATATGTATATATATATATATATATATATGATGTCAAGCGGAAGCACATTCCAGCGTTTACAGATGTTTTTGTTTAGTTTTTTTTAGTGTGCCTTTCAGCTGAATGCAGATAGATCTCGCTAAAATATTATAAAGGTGAAAGTTTGTGAGTGTGTGTGATGGTCTAAGTATGTGTAAGAACGTGTGTTACTTCTCCGCTCTCGAACGGCTGAACGGATTTTGAAGAAACGTGGAATACGGGTAGGCCATAAGATACTTTTTATCCCAAGAGTATTATGATCCTTTGGAATATTGTTTTTATTATCAAGCAGGCGAATCCGCTGGCATTTGCTAGTGTTATTATGCTGTACTTACTTAAAGTGGGAAATAAACAGTAATTGTTTTCTGTCTGAGTTTTCTTTGAGATCACGTACTGTACGATCATACTTCATCATCATCATCATTTCAGCCAAAAGACGTCCACTGTTGGACATAGGCCTCTCCCAAGTGTCGCTATAATGACCGGTCCTGTGCGTCTCGCATCCATTGGATTCCCGCGACCCTCACCAGGTCATCGGTCCACCTTGTGGGAGGTCTTCCAACGCTGCGTCTACCGGTACGCGGTCGCTCATCAGAAGGCTTAAAGTCACTCAAAGGGCAATGGGAAGTTGCTTGGAGTTCCCTTGCGTGATCACATCAGAAATGAAAATATCCACAGGAGAACCAAGGTTACAGATATAGCCCGGAGAATTGCCAAACTTAAGTGGCAGTGGGCAGGCACATTGCTCGCAGAACAGATGGTCGATGGGGACGAAAGGTTCTGGAATGATAAGTATCATATATATAAGTACCATACTAATATTATTCTAAAATCTAAAGAATCTCCTAAAATCCCCTCCCCACTCCACCGATTTCTATTCCTACTCCTTCACTGCGCACGCGGTACGGTTGTGGAATTCACTACCGCCTGACATTAGGGGCTGCCAAACTATTGCAGTTTTTAAAAGAAGAGTGAAAGAACACTATCTTTCTATTTGATCATAGTTGCATATTAGTATGTATTATTTTATTATATTATTTAGTATGTATTTTTGTGATATTTATTTTATTATGTATATGTATATAATTATAATAGTATATCTTTATTTTATTTTATTTTTTGGATGTTATATGTATTTTGTATGTACCAATTTTCCTTTTACTTCTACACACAGTGTCTACATCTCTTTTTTCTCCAAATCTCCTTTCGCAGGTATGCTGGAAGAGATTTCTTTAGAAATAAGCATCACCTTTGTTCTCTTCTTCTGTTTCCTTCTTTTTTTTCTTCTATTTATTATTGTGTGTACATAAATTGTTAAATAAATAAATTATAAGGCGAAGGTTAATAAATATGTATGTGTGTGTGTTTTTCTAACGGTCAAATCAGCCGTTGGAAAAACACACATCATACATATTTTACGCAAAGGTTATGATTTCATTGACCAAGGAACACGCTTACCTAGAAATAGTCTGTTCACTCACATCTGTAAGTCATGGGAGTTACTGCATTCATAAGGACTCACTGCTATCATGATGCTCAGACTTCAACAGGGAATCTACTGGAATACAACAACTGAACCAGCTACTTTTGGGCTGCGGGATTAAACTAAAGAGTGATCGCAGCCTTGAAACGCAAAGGGCCACTGAAAGAACACAGGTGGATTTTAGCCAGTATAAGTCTGACACTCCCCCTCGCTCCACGCAGAGTGGTAGAAGTTATTTGTCGATGTACTACCAAAAACAAACCAAAAGGTATTTATGAACTGGCTTCTGTTAGTGCAGAAGCCAGTTCATAATTACCTTTTGGTTCGCGGCTTCGTACGCGTAAAAGTAAGTTTTTCCATTCAAAGTTAGAACCCCCGTTTCATCCCCTTAGGGGGTGAATTTTAGAAAATATTCTCTTATTCTTTATTTATATCATAAAATCAATCTCCATGCAAAATTTCAGCTTTCTAGGGTTGGGGCTAGGCATTGATAAGTCAGTGAATGAGTTAGGACTTTGCCTTTTTAGGGTTCCGTACCCAAAGGGTAAAAACGGGACCCTATTAGTAAGACTACACTGTCCGTCTGTCTGTCACCAGGCTGTATCTCATGAACCGTGATAGCTAGACAGTTGAAATTTTCACAGATGATGTAGGTTATTCTGTTGCCGCTATTACAAAAAATACTAGAAATAAAATAAATATTTAAGTGGGGCTCCCATACATTAAACGAGATTTTTTTGCCGCTTTTTGCTCGATATTAATATGTAATAGTTATAATATAGTGTCTACTGTTATATAGATAATACGAAACATCGTATGCGAGTGCAACCCGCAATTGGCCGGTTTTTTATTAATAAATCATTTATTTCCAGGCATCTTGGCCTATAGATACATACCTTACAGACTAACATATGTATAGAGTAAATACAAGTAATCGTTAGTAAATAAGACTAAGGACTACGTTAATAACACTTCACATTGCAATGAGTTCACTTCGTACTGTTCTGTGGTACCAGTCCGCGGAAGCGACGGAACATCACGCCCCCGCGTTTATATATGCAGATATTTCTAGGAAGAAACCACAGCATTCTAAAAATAGTAGACTCGTTCTAAATGCTCGGGGCACCTCATAATGAGCAGTGAAAGCTGCCACCAGGATTATTCAGATATGTGTCACCGTCCGCCCCTTTACATACATTTCATGGTCTTTCACTTGAATTACCATAATGCCCCATGATTCACTCAAGGTATGATAATAGATTTTTTTTCGAATTATTAGGTTCATTGGGTGTGGGAGGATTGGGAGGAAATTGAGTGTTTCTGGTGGGAAGAGGGGTAATTTTCCATGTAAAGGCTGTTTTTTTGTTATGGTTTTCTAGGCGGGTGGCAAGTTTTCCTCGTTGTGTAGGGGTCTGTAGGCTGGTCAAAACACAATCTCGGCAGTAAGGCCCCTCTTTGAGGAGTGGTTAAAAAGGCGCCTCGGCATCCTCACTTTCTGCCTGACGCTGGTCCTCACCGGGCATGATTATTTCGGGAGATTCCTGTTTTGGATTCGGCGAGAGGAAACGCCCACATGGCACTATTTTACCGATCGCCCAGAGGACGCGATGGAGTATACGGTGGAATTCTGCCCTGCTTGGGCGAAGCACCGCCGTGTCCTCGTAGATGCAATCGGCAGCGGCAACATCTCGCATCCATTTCTGGTTACGGCCATGGTACGGAGCAAGTTCCCAGTGGGAAGCAGTCACCTTCTTCTGTGAAACTGCAATGTGAGCGAACTAGATGGCATGAGGACATCCTCACGCCTCAGCTGCCGCAGGAGGCACCACGCGCATCGAGAGTCGCTGGCCGTCCCTAGTAGGAAGAATTATTTGATGATAGAATAGAATAAACTTTATTGTACAACAAAATAGAACCTTTAAAAAAGGGGTTTATAGGCTTTCGTAAAAATATATTATTAACCTTACTTATCCGGCAGTTAAATCGTATTTTTGTAAGATTTAGAAATTTCTATTGATGAAGTTATTCAAGTTATTTTAACGGCTGTAATTACGGTTTACCTAAGTCTAAAAGTTTTACTATTGATGCAGTTATTTCGACGGGTTTAATTACCCCTAATTATTTGTCACGATTAATCTATCCCAACCATTACCATGTTGACCCCGTTGTAGATTTCAGCCCACTCTCTCTCACTTTGAGGTGGTCTGTCTTCCAACATGGGACTGCAATATATCAGGCTGGTGAACACTGATAAAACCCAAGGTCAAGGTCGCCGACATAGCCCGAAGAATCGCCAAATTAAAGTGGCAGTGGGCAGGGCACATTGCTCGTAGAACGGATGGTCGATGGGGCCGAAAGGTTCTAGAGTGGCGACCGCGCACCGGAAAACGCAGCGATGGAAGGCCTCCCACCAGGTGGACCGACGACCTGGTGAGAGTCGTGGGAGTGCGGTGGATGCGAGACGCACAGGATCGGTCTTTGTGGCGTCGCTTGGGGGAGGCCTATGACCAACAGTGGACGTCTTTCGGCTGAAATGATGATGATGACGATGATATTATATCTAGCCTATACTGTCCACTGCTGCGCAAAGGCCACCCTCCATTTCTTCCATTGATCCCTGAGCTGTTTTTGTTGTGACTCTGAGCCACTTCTTGCCAAATCCTAACGAAGACATCCAAGTCTTCCTGTCATCTTGGTATGCCGCGACCCGTCGTGTGATTTCAGGGTTCCAGTTTTTTGTCTTAAAGGTCCACAGAAATGATAAAACCGATCTTAAAGTTTTCTTTATTTTTTTTCAGATCTACAAAGGCCTGGACGTGGTGACTGCGAAGGCGTCGCTCCGGGAGAGGGAGATGGCGACTCATCACCTCCTCGACATCTTGGAGCCACATCAGATGTTCACCGTCGTCGACTTCAGGAACAGAGCACTCAAAATTGTATCCTTTTTAACCGACTTCAAAAAGAAGGAGGTTCTATGTTCGGCAGAATGTTTTTTTTTTATGTATGTTTACCGATTTCTAGGTCAATTGTGGACCGATTTTGAAATTTTTTTTTTTTAAATGAAAGTTTATGCTTCCAAGTTGGTCCCATAGAAATATTGTTTTGCTCTAATCATGAACTTTGAAGATATATAACGAAACTCCTCGTAGGATCACAGCAGAAATGTCGTAACAAGTAAAATTGCTTTGTTTATACGTGTAGTCGATGATTGACTGAAAGAAGAGGGGGATGGGATATATCTAACTAATCTGATGATGAAGCTGGAAGGTATCGGAATTCTGTAATAAATTAATGTATCCTAACCGTGTTTGGGATTATTAGAATTATCTTGAGATTCACTCTGGCTATATGGTATTTAATGTATGGTGTTAAGAGGCCGTGCATAAAATTCACTCGCTAGAGTTTAGGCAAATTCGTTGCAATGATATGTTTGTGTGCATCATTCATACAACTACACGCACACACGCGTAAAAATCGAGCTTCGTGACCGCTTAAACAATTCTGATCCTTTAGAAGATATTATTCTAAATTACAAATATTTTATATTAAGTAAGGTTTGTAAATAAACGTCTGAGACGTGTGTCTTTATATTTATCACACTGTACACCAAAATTATTTAATTTTGTGTTAGATGGATGTTGACAAATTTAGACATTTAACAGAACGATAAATCCAAAACAGATGATAAAATTGTATTTATTTATATAAATGGTTATAAAAAAAACACTTTCGATACGTCAAAAATATGTAATAGTAGATTATGTGGCGTGCAGTGTCTTTAAATCGCGGGCGGCATGTTGAATTCCGAACGAAACGAAGTTATAATACCGATCGTCAGGGATTTATATAATTAACTCCCGAACATTGCTAAGGAGTTCATATAGAAACCTGAGTGAAGTAAGGGATTCAAGGTGCCCAAGACAAACAGCTTTATCCGTGTTGGATACTCTTCTTTTTAGGGTTGCGGACCTCAAAAGGAAAAAACGATACCCTCATAGGATCACTTTGTGGTTCGTCCGTCTGTCTGTCTGTCAAGACTGTTTATCTCGAGAATACGTGGAGGTATCGAGTTGAAATTAAACAATATACTTAAGTCTGCAGTCCCTTGAAGTTGTGAAAAAATCAAACTTCTAAGGTAACGAATAAAACAGAAACGGCCGTTTATGTCGCAAAAAAAACGTAAATTTTGATACTCCCAAAGTAATTAAAATTCACAAGGTACTTCCCGTTGACCCAGAATCTTGAAATTTGACATAAAGCAAGGTCTCATAGCACAGGTATAGGAATAAATCTGAAAACCATAAATTTGTTGTTACCTAACGTCACTGTTCGGTGTTTCCACCGAACACCTTATAACTAATAAAATACATTTTTGCAATTCGGAAAAATCTTCCGAGACTCCGTTCGTGAATTGTAATTTGTACGGAACCCTCAGGGCACGAGTCCGACTCACACTTACCCAGTTTCTTAGTTATCTGTGAGATAATTAAGAGACAAATTACTTAAACAAAATATATATTAAAGATATATAAATATTATTTACAAGTTAATCTTAACTATTACTCGACAAGTTTTAAGATTTGAAACAAATAAAATTAACTACTCTCAAGATTCTATAGTTTTAATTACTATAAATGCGAAAATAAGTTTATTTTTGTTTGTTAGCTTTTCACGCCTAAATCAATGAACTGATTATCCTGAAATTATACATATTATATGTTGTCTGGTGAACAAAAACGGTTACAGGGTAACTTTCCTCCCGAAGAAAAGTACTGTCCCGAGGAAAATAACAATAACGTACTTATGATCCTTAGATACTGCCACGTGTCTTTCAAATCTTAATGGAAATCGAAATTAACGAAGCCGCAGGCAAAAGTTGGTTATTAAATAAATTAAATAACCCTTTTCTGAAACACAAATCGTCATCTTTGTGTCTGTTTTATCAAAAATTATATTATAACTAGCAAATATTTTAATAGTGCAATGTCACCATAAATCATATAATACATTGTTACCCAAGGGGTGAGATCAACTTATTTAGTCCCGAAAATACGTTTGGACGCCAATAGTTCGAAGAGATCTTTAACCCGAAGTAAAACACTGTGCTTTTCATTACGAATATAAATAAAGTAAAAATAAAAATCTGAGTCGTCCTCAAAATTTGTCGTATGACTTTAGATATATTTCTTTTGATTTAGGCGGTAATAGGTTTTCCACTACTGCTTTAGCCTCTTCTCTTAAGAATCAGGCGTTAAATCCATATCTAATTCTGATGAACTTATCGTGTTAATACAAATCTCATATAGCAGAGATTCAACAGAACTCTACAACTCGAAAAAATAAATACAGAGCCGATTGCCGCTTTCACGCCAATTTTTTTTTCTGTTGCTGGCCGGCTATTTAGCCTTTATTTTTATCATTGAAAAAATGGTAAATATTTTTACTTTAAACTTCCTATATAAACAGTCGCGATCAGCTGACTACCATGTAGAACTAAAAAAGTTATGAATTTCTAAAAGTAGGTTTGATATTAATTTACACCCTGTGCGTAACACAAAGGTTATAATTACCATGTTTAGATCAAGTTCACACATGTTGTCAACATTTTTAGTATTCATAGTCATTTCAAAATTTTTATTATCAATTTACTAAAAAATAGCAACATTTGTCCCGCTCGTATCAGCCCCACATGTCGTTTTTCTCACCGAACACGCTAAGTTCGGAAAGTTCCTGCACCGGATTCGTGCGGAAGCGATGCCCGGGTGTCGCCACTGTGTGGACCGCCCGGAGGACACGGTGGAGCACACAGTGGAGGTGTGCCCCGCTTGGGCAAAGCAACGCCGTGTCCTCGTGGGGGCGATCGATGGTGGCGATCTCTCGCACCGGGCTTTGGTACAGGCCATACTCTGGAGCAAGGTGGAGTGACAGGCAGTCACCTCCTTCTGTGAAGCAGTAATGCTAGCAAAGGAGGCGGCCGATCGCATGAGGCAACGGTCCTCCGATTTCCAGCCACCGTAGGCGCGGGCTTGCGGACGGCGAGCAATGGGTGGCTCACCGTCTGACCGTCCGGTAACCGTCCGGACCGAGGCCAAGTCGTTGACGGCGCATACTGTTCCACGCGCACCTCAGGGAGATGTCAACACATCGTAGGGGCCCAGCAGGGTCGAAGCCTACGGGGACCACGGGTAGTGTGAAAGTGAAACCCGAGGCACTGGGACGAAGGCAAAGAAGGAACAGGAGTGGGTTTTTAGTCAGTAAAAGTCTGACACTATCTCTCGCTCCGCCCAAGAGCGAGATTTGTCATAGGATAATTTTCCCACCCAATAAAAAAAAGCCCTACATGTCGTTTCCTTTTTCTTTTAGTGACACATTGATAATGATAATTGATAATGTGTCTCGACTTCTTTCGACCCATTATCTACAAAAAAAATGATTTCGAAAACTAGACCTTGAATTTCGACCTTAAGTAATCATAAGAAATATCAACATCCTGTACATAGTGTATAACACTGGATGATAATATAGCTGCCATTAAACATTGTAGATTTCATTAGTGAAATAATTTTTGTATTTGGGTAGTAGTAAAGTAATTCCGCAAAGGTTATCTACCTTTACAAACAAACATACAACCGTTACCTCTAATTAATATTGAAGTCGAAAGAAATTTTAACAATTTTCATAAACAAAAAAAGTACTTAAAATAAACTATAATACTTAATGGATCAAAAAGTGGTAGTCGGCGTGCAATCTTGGGAATATTTTCATGTAATATTCGCGAGCAGCTGCGAAGCAAAGTAACGTGTACTCACGCTGGGAGAGCCCGGTCGTTACTGACGCGATCGAGTTTGCGCGGTCGATAATATAGTTCAATTTGCTTGTAATTTACGAAATGAAGATATTGTTTATTTATAAAATAAATTTTAGATTCTATTAAAGGGATTTCTTAAGATTATTGTGCAATTTTTAAATTTTCTTTAATGTGTTGCTAAGGTATAGAAAAAAATACTTATTTGTCCAGATGTTTTCCAAGAATTGTGTTTCTTCAACATTTTTTTTTCTGCTATATTTTCTATTAAAGTCAATAATGTTTTCAACCCATCTGCCAGTAGACCATATAATGATGTTACTGATATTTTTTTTAATGTTATAAATCAGTTGTAGTTTGGTGTAAAACGTAGCCAAACGTCACTCGCTCGTTACTTTTGCGAGAAAAGGGTTTTGAATATGGGTAATTGCTATTAATACACACATTATTTTAAAAAAGTAATCAAGCCAACTAAGAGAATAAGAACTTGACTTTCATAATCTAATAAAAGAAGGTTTAAATTCTTCTTGCTTTTCTCACAAACCATGATCAAAAAAGTTCAAAATGTGTTGATTTTGTGCACGGAGCCTTAATTAACGAAGAGACAAAACTAGTATAGAAACACCGACTTCCGAAATCAAAGTTACTTTACAATTTTTTGCTTTTTTTTACATTGAAGTAGGTTATATTTTATAAAAAGTTTTTTATTGATGATTATTATGATTATTCTTTATTGGTGGACCCAGGTACACTAAGGTCAGTATCAAGGGTTGCAAGGGAATGTAAAGAAAACTGTAAAAAGTTTATCATGTAGTTTTTGCCAGTTTTCTTTTCATAAATAAGATTCCAGCAAATATTTTTTTTAAAAGTTCATCCAAATTGGTCGAGTCATTCTCGAGTTTTGCGCATGACAACACATGTGGCATTTCATTTTTATTAAATTTCCGAATATTTACATCAGTGAAGAATGCCACGAGATACGGCGCCGGCGCCGTTGCCTCATAGCAACGGCGCAATTTTACTCAAGAATTTAATTTGATATTGCTTTGTATGATGAACACTTGTTAAAATATGTACAAATAACTGAACTGTTCAATAATTTTATGTATAGGGACTAATGCACTGACAATACGGCTTTAATCTGGCAAATATTGGTTTTAGAAGTATTACGAATAAGTAAATTATATCAGCGTATGTGTTAACTCGTACCACGGTAGATAATATATGGGTCACGATTATGATCCCCATATAAATCTTAATTTTGGAACGCGCACATTCCTTTTTAGGGTTCTGTACTGAAAGGGCACCCTTTGGGACTCTATTACTAAGTCTCCGCTGTCCGTCCGTCTGTCTTTCTGTCTGTCTGTTGGTCTATAAGCGGTTAAAATTATATAGAATATGTATTTTTAAATATTTTGTTTTTGCTCAATTTAATACATGTTATAGTATGAACGCCTTTGTCTTTCCTTTGTGATTCCCGACATCCCCTCTTCGAACACAAAACCGTCCCAAGTAGGCTTAAAAGCCAGAAAGCCGGAAGAGCTTCCTGCGTAGCACACAGGCCATCGATGACCCGCCACGTAAAGAAAGAATAAAGGTTTAGGAAGAGCATCACCTACCACCATCCGACTTCTTGAAACCCCAAGAACATCTCCCGTCTGGACGCGATTTGCAGTGGCCTATATGGAAAGCACTAAATCGGTTGCGTACCCAGGTAAACCGCTGCAAACACAACTTGGCAAAATGGGGTTTTATAGACCCGTCGGATACTCAATGTGAGTGCGGTGCTCCTGTTCAAAACATGAGCCACACATTAGAATGCCCCAAGTGCCCATACACCTGCACTCTGGAGGATTTAATGAGTGCTACCGATGCTGCTATTAATGTAGCCACCTATTGGGCCCAAACAGTTTGACGAGTTTACCATAGAATCGATAAGAAGAAGAACGCCTTTGTGCGAAACCAACTCGCAATTGGCCAGTTTTTCTGATTGATAGGCTCAGACTCTGTAGTCCTAAGACGGAACCCTGAAAAGTCCTAAATTCCTAAGATTTTTTTAAATCTGAAAACCGCCCCGGGGGGGAGGGGCGAAAGGGCGTGCCAGACTTTTACTGACTAAAACCCACTCCTGTTCCTTCTTTGCCTTCGTTCCTTGGCCCCAGTATTCTTCGACCCTGCTGGGCACCTATGTTGCTGACATCTCCTTGAGACGCGCGTGGAACACAACGCGCCGTCGACGACTTGGGCTCAGTCCGGACGGTTACCGGACAGCAAGCTACCAATTGCTCGCCGTCCGCAAGCCCGCGCCTACGGTGGATTGGAATTTCGGCGGCGGTAGAGGCGTGAGGACCGTTGCCTTACGCGATCGGCCGCCTCCTTTGCTAGCATTACTGCTTCGCAGAACGAGGCGACCGCCTGCCACTTCTCCTCGCTCCGGACCATGGTCTGTACCAAGGCTCGGCGCGAGAGATCGCTGCCACCGATCGCCCCCACGAGGACACGGTGGTGCTCTGCCCAGTCGGGGCACACCTCTACCGTATGCTCCACCGTGTCCTCCGGGCGGTCCACACAGTGGTGTCACTCGGGCGTTTCATCCGCACGAATCCGGTGCAGGAACCTCCCGAACTTACCGTGTTCGGCGAGGACCTGCGTCATGCGGAAGGTAAAGACGCCATGTTGCCTTTCTAGCCACTCCTCAAAGAGAGGCTTTACCGCCATAAAGATGGCGTTATCCTTTGACAGTGTAGCTAAGGTATCACAATATTCTTTAGGCGGTACAAAGTTTGCCGGGTCAGCTAGTCTTGAATAATTCTTCTTCATCGTTTCGTGTCGTGTTTTTTATTGATAAGCTTGCGCTTGACTACTACCTGACCTGATAGAAAGCGATGATGTAGTCGACGATGGAGCACGCTTGCTTAGAAGTAACCTCAAAAGAAAAGGTCTAAAGCAACCTAAATTTCACCTTAAACAAATTCATCCAAAGCATTTGAAAGGGCAAGAGCAGTGGTGGCCGAATGGTAACAGCCTCGACTTAGGAGTTGTAGGTTGCGGGTTCAAACCCAGCCAGGCGCATTACTTTGTGTAATTTATTTCATCACGACTGCTCTCAAAACGGTGAAGGAAAACATCGTGAGGATGCATGCATGTCCTAGAACCAAAAATTTGAAGACATGTGACATCCACCAACCGGGCCTGCGTGGTGGAGTACGGCCCATTCCCTCTTCTAGAGAGGAGGCCTGAGTCCCAACGGGTTTGAAAGGGAAACTCATCTTAAGTAGGTATCAGCCGGCTACGCAAGCACCCAAAGGGTCAAATGCAACACTAATAGTGCTGTAGGCGTAAAACACGTTACTTGTATTGCAGAGTTATATTTAGTCATGCTAGTTCCAGATAGTGTAGTAACCGTGACTCACTGACTCATGCTAAAATCGTTTGTGTAAGTTGTTGTGGATACAGAACCTGTGTATTTGTAAGATAAGTTGAAATTAAAACCATATACTCAAGTCTGCTGTCCCTTGAAGCTGTGAAAAAATCAAATTTCTGAATTAATGAAAAAAAAGATACCATATGCCGTTTATGTCGCAAAAAACGTGTATTTCGACACTCTCAAGGGAATCAAAATTCATAGAGATTTCCCGTTGACCTAGAACCCTGAAAATTGGCGTGAAACAGGGTCTCATAGCACAATTTTTTCACAACTTCAAGGTTTTTGCAGCTAAGGCAATTTGTAGTTAAGTCACAAACAAAAACGGTTTTTTGCAATTTGGGAAAATCTTCGGTACTCAAATCGGGAATTGAAGTGTCTTCATACGTAAGGTTATACGGAACCCTCAGTGCGTGAGTCCGACTCGTACTTGCCCTGATTTTTTTGTTTTATAAAAGAAGATTATTTCCCTACGTTAATTAAACCACAAGCGAACGCCGGCGTTCGCTCGCTCATTGTCTTTCTATTGTGTCTCTAATTATGGTATTCAAAAGGTTAAGAATTGCTCCTGTACCGTGAGTGCGTTCTCAAACAAGCCTTTCAACTTGCACACAGAAGACATCCAGACCTGGAAAACCTATCTGTAGGCAAAAACATATTTGTTTTGTGCGGGAACTGAATTCGGGGCACGCGGAGTAGCAACCAATCGCTCAACCACTATGCTCAAAGCGCACTAACCGCACTTAGCGTGCAGTCTATCTATGATTGCTTAAAGGATGTTATATCTGGAAATACCGATCACATTTAAATAATTTTTTTTTTTTGCTAATAGCCTACTTAATATTCTGAGAAATACCTCCTGTGGGACAGGCCACGGGAGTGGAACTCCAGGACAAAGGTAGTAGTGTATATATGTCGTGGCCAGATCATAGAATTTGATCACTTCATGATATGGCCAACTAAAACTGGCCAGATCATTTTTAAAGTTTAAGTTTGAAGATATTTCAATCCTCATCTTTCTTTCTAGCCTACTTTCTTTAGACTTTTTACTATCATAGAAATCCTATATCAATGATAAGGCCAAACGAGGATCGTCATATCATCAAATGTTAACGTTTAAATGATTTCGCCAGTTTTAGTTGCCCATATCATGAAGTGGTCAATTTCTATGATCTGGCCACGACATGTATAAAGTTTAAGACTTGAGGTCTTACACTTTATAAAAAGGGAGTATTTCTGTTTAAGATTAGAAACTTTCTTCTACAAAACATTCCACAGCCAAATTCTTATATATCACAAAAATATTCGTCGATCAAACCGTAGTAGTGCTCGTCACCTTTGACAAGTATTTGAAAGGTTTAGCTTCTTTCGCGCTTCGGCCATTGACCACGTAATCCTCTTATGTTGACGAAAGTAGCTTACACATTTGGTACAACGGCCCGTCTGTATAATTAGTATATACTTTGCTAACGAGCAATTTCTTCATTCAAAAGTGAATATTCGATTATTGAAGGTACCGTTCCTTCCTTTGGTGTTATGGTCTTTGATGATCAAAAGATTGGTTGTGACTGAATTATTTTTATGTATGCGGTTTTCCTTGTCAGTTTCGTTTTAGTTTGCCGCTCTTTTTATTGGGCTGCCTTTTTTTAATAATTAATATCGTTATTGAAATTATTCTCTTATTCATTTTCGATCTTGTTCCCATCTCAAAGCCTACCTTTGTGGGTTTCGGGAAGCAGTTAGTTTCTCCATAGTCACTAATTTAACAAGATTATCTGCGTGTATCTTAAATCCAGTTTCTCAATCGATTTTAGTCTATCAAAATTATCGATCCGTCGTGTTTGTGATGAACATGATTTCTAATCAGATAACTTAAGAAATATAAAAAATGAAAATATGTAATGGAATGACTTACCGAAATCAGTGCTTCCTGATAACTCTAACCGGGGGTCTTACAGATAAGAGTGAATAGTTTACATCTAGGCAAGCGTGCTCCATCGTCACCCACATCATCGCTTACCATCAGTGGTCAATCGCCAGCATTTCAATAAAAAACAATTTATATTGGATGATTAATTAATATGAGTGAGTTTATCAATTCTTTGCAGCTATGAAAAAGTTTTGATTTTCCTTTCCAGTTACTTTTGTCCCATATTTTATTTTTTAACTATGATACGAGTATTATCATGATTTTTTCAATAATTCCTTAACATAAAATACAGATAGACAACCTAACAGAACAAGGAAAAATACCCATCGTAGTCGGAGGAACAAACTACTATATAGAATCCATTGTGTACAAAATACTAGTTGAAGACATGGATGACAATGAAGCTTTACTATGGGATAAGAGCAGAAGAAAGAGAGACTTAGATAGTCATGAGAAAACGAAGCAATCTGAGGAGAAAAAACAAGCAGTGGAAGCTAAAAACGAAGAACAAGCAGTACAAGCTGAACACGACGAAGGAAAACAAACTGAAGATCTCCAGAAGCCATCTACATCTGAGGCTTCTAAGAAACCCTTTGATATGTTAACCAAAGGACAGCTCCAGAAAGATGTAGATAATGAGGTGATTTTCACGAACGAAGAAATCCATGAGAAACTGTATATGATTGATCCGAAGATGGCAAAGCGATTGCATCCGAATAATAGAAGGAAAATATTGAGGTAAGTGTAGAATGTAAATATTGGTATTAAGTATGTTAAATTCTTGGTCATCATTTTAATTGACTAATCAACTGCTCGGTTATTATCGCCATCTATCGACGACGACGCAACATAAATGCCCTTACGTGCAATTCAGTATATTAAGAACCAGTTCGGTTTTTGATAATATGTTGTGTTTCATGATTGATATAAAAAATACTTGGATCGTCTTTAATTTAATTAATATTGATATCTTTAGACATACTTAACAATTCATAAATCATATTATTTTTAATTTCTTTATACCTATCGTCTACCAATTTATATTCCTATTCAAAGTTTTCCACTGGTGTTAACTTAACATGACATAAAGAATTATGTTTTATAGTATTTTAGCGTCTAACCAATTTGTTTTCGCTATCACTAAATGGTTTAAAAATAAATCATTCAACAATATTATCCATTCAAAAACAACGAAGCGACGCAAACAGACAGCCGCGACCGGTTTTTATGAATGAATCTATCGGATATTTGTTAGGTGACTATCAATAACTCATTACCAATTTTAATTCTAACCTCTACCATTCGATTCTGACCTCTATTGCCGCGTTATAAGACTTCTAACGACGATAAATCTATTTTATAAAATAATGGTTTATCAATTTTATCAATTAATGTCAGAGTTCAGACGCACTGTGTCAAATTTGTCAATCTGGTGCTTGACTGAGTGCTCGTTATCGTAGACCTTGTGCAGTCATAATAAGGGTCACATTGGTAAATCAGTAGTAGCGTGAGTTTCGGTCGGTGCGACATGGTAGTCGGCCATCACGTGAGTGTTTTAGACTTGTTGCCGTGGGATATTTTTTGGTAATTAATTTAGAATTTTGATGGGAATCTGTTCTAGGTAAATTCTAGAACAAATTCCCATCAAAATTTGAATGTTTGGTGATGAAGGAACGGAAAGGCAGTAAGTATAAAAGTAGTAAGTATATAATAACAAATTGGTGGAAAAGAAAAAATCAGCAATTTTTTTTAAATTAAGTAGAACACGAAAAACCCATAGCCTGAAGCAGGAAATCTAAATAATACAGCTATTGTTACTTTTGGATAAAATATTAACCTAACTGTTAAAATATTTACCGACATCCTTCCTCAAATGATTACGTGTATTTTTCATTAATTAATTTAAATTTATGTACAGATGTTAACAAACCATTCGAAGCTTGAAGTTTCTGGAAAGTTTTCATTGAAAATACTCATCCAAATACAGTGCTATGTATTTTTGCTAAATCTTCTATTTTGTTACCAACTTTTGGTTCAATATGAGTGATTTCAGAAATTTTTTTAGCGTTAAATTTTAATTTCTCAGACATTTCATAGAAATCTAACCAACCGTACCAACTGTCCCTTTCTGGATATAAATTACAATGAATATTTATACCAATTCTGTAGTTAACAGCCTTGAACAAATATCCAATTTTATTCTATTTTTATTGCTGTGGATAGTCGGTTTCCTATGTTCAATGTTTTATGAAGATATCTCGTTCGACCCCATCAACCTCTATTATTTCCTTTTGCTTAAGCATTGTGTTCTTAGTGTTACTATGATTAGTTCAGAAAGGGGCTGCTTTTATTTGCTTAGTATTATCTCCTTTAATGGTTACATTATCTATTTTTTCTCTTATATCATCTTTGTTCATTTCATCTGTCTCTTCGTGACTATCTTCGTTATATGTTTCTCTAGTTTCTGATTTGTGTTCTAAGGATGGAAGTTATTACGTCACAGTACTCCCACTAGGTGTCCAATGAGTGTTATGGTGTAGGAAGGATAATAAACTTTACTCTACGGCCTTATTTATGAGTGATTTCACCATTTCCGTTGGTAACAATAGGGCAAATGATAGATATTAAATTTGATATATTTTCTACTCACCTTATTATTGCTATTAAAAGCAAGTTTTCAGTTATCTGTCAACTTAGATCATCTGTCTAGTATCGTTCATCGTCTTACCAGAATCCGTTATAAGGATGATCACATGAATGACGGTCACTCTAAAATTTGATGCAAAGGTGCCTCCTTCGCATATCGCACAAGGCAGTCAAAGATATGAGATATAACCGAAATTAGACTTCGAAAAAACACTTCCCCCCAACGACGGAGTCGCGAAACTTGTTCACGCGGTTTACATAAACACAGAAACTGAAGGCCGCATGGCATGATGACATAAAACCTTTGAACCAGTCAGCTTGATCTCCCTCCTTGACCGTACCTCTCCACAAAGGGGGAAGTATATTGACGGCGGCGGTTCTACTTATGTTAGACGTTACCACTTCCGTAGGTCTTTAACCGCTGCCAAGGATTTCGTAGACGTTTGCGAATGTGTGTGCGTGACCTTGGCTCTACTACCCGGAGTAGAGTGGCCATATTTCCGGGCGTGTTCTGCGGATTGGGTCGCGGCGCGTATATGTGGGTCGACCTAATTTGATAGTTTGTTGGGACAAGTGATCGAATATCTTCATATAGCCAATAAACGAATTTTGCTCCGTTTTGGCTAATTAAGACGAGTTTGCACCCAATATTTAAGGTGAACGTATGACATACTTTTGCTACTGTATCAATACTGTCAGTTTGCGCATTTTAATTAGTCAATATTACATCGATATACGATGATCACGCAGTAATGTAGTAGTAATCCGTTATTATTTCACGTGTTTTCAAGGTTCATAAACATCAGATGTTAAGGAATTCAGAACTTATTATTTTAAGTTACATCCAAAAAATTAAACGTAAACTGCAATTATTATACTTAATTATTTTTTTTCTTTTACTCACATATTTGTAACATTTAATTAAAACCGGGCAAGTGCGAGTCGGACTCGCGCACTGAGGTTTTCGTACAAAACCTCAGTGCGCGATATTATTATTATTATTATTAGTTACGAAGATTTTTCCGAATCGTTTTTAGTAGTGTTTTTTTTTTGTGACGTTACTACATTTTTTTTCCTATACTTGTGCTATGAGACCTTGCTTCATGCCAAATTCTAGGGTTCTAGGTCAACGGAAAGTACCCTATGAATTTTGATTCTCTTGAGAGTGTCGAAATACACATTTTTGACGACATAAATGGCCGTATTTCTTTTTCGTTAATTATGGTTTTAATTTCAACTCGATACCTCCACGAGTCCACGCCTTCCCGAGATAAAAGGTCTTGATAGACAGACAGACAGAAGGATAACAAAGTGATCCTATAAGGTTTCCGTTTTTTCCTTTTAGAGGTACGGAACCCTAAAAAAAATAGACAGTATAATCTGCAAGTAATTTTATTAACAGTTCTTTTTTTCCAGGTCACTAAACCACTAACAACGTCTCTATTTGTAAACAAAAACAAATGCTAAACTGTATTCAATAAACATAGTCCCGTATCTAGTGTGAGGGGATCATGGCCCCCCTACTCGTATCGCGAATGCGGCCCCCCGATAACCCCGAGATATCACGTGATTATTGTACATTCGGCAAGCTAGCCGAACTAGTGTGTATAAAATGGAAAATTATCATATTACGTAAATTTTACTGGACTTTATTTTTCCACGATGTTTGATGGAAATGTGCTTCTTACTCTGTCTATCCTGTTTAGAATATGACTGGCCTGTTGGTCTAGTGGTTAGTGGCCCCGACTGCTATGCCGGAGGTCGTGGGTTCGATTCCCAACTAGGACAAATGTTTGTGTGATGAGCACGATCATTTGTTCTGTGTCTGGGTGTAATTTATTTATAAATGTATGTATTTAGAAATATGTAAGTATGTTTATCAGTCGTCTAGTACTCATAACACAAGCTCTGCTTAGCTTGGGACTAGACGGCGTTGTGTGATAGTTTTGGAATATTATATTATATTATATATATATTATATATATCCAGGGTTTTCTCTTTCAGATTTTCTTTATATGTATATAGAGATTGAAAGTAAGATACGTTTGGTGATGAGGATTACCTCCGTCCAAGATATTGCATTAAGTATATTCGACCTTATAATATTTCTATTGTTAGGACTCAGGCCTCCTCTCTACCTTCATGCCAAATTTTAGGATTCTAGGTCAACGGGAAGTACCCTATGAATTTTGATTTCCTTGAGAGTGTCGAAATATACGTTTTTGAGACGTAAGCGACCGTATATTTTTTTTCGTTGACTTAGAAGTTTGTATTTTTTACAGCTTCAAGGACCGTAGACCTGAGAATATGGTTTTAATTTTCCCGAGATAAAGGTTCTTGGAGTTTCCTTGCGTGATCGAATCAGGAATGAGGATATCCGCAAGAGAACCAAGGTAACCGACATAGCACGAAGAATCGCCAAACTAAAGTGGCAATGGGCAGGGCACATTGCTCGCAGAACAGATGGCCGTTGGGGCCGAAAGGTTCTGGAATGGCGGCCACGTACCGCAAGACGTAGCGTTGGAAGGCCTCCTACAAGGTGGACCGATGACTTGGTAACGGTTGCGGGAGTCCGATGGATGCGAGACGCACGGGACCGTTCATTGTGGCGACACTTGGGGGAGGCCTATGTCCAGCAGTGGACGTCTTTCGGCTGAAATGATGATGATGATGATGATGATGAAAGGGTCTTGACAGATAGACGGAAGGATAAGAAAGTGATCTTATAAGGGTTCCGTTTTTTCCTTTTGAGGCATGGAACCCTAAAAATAATCAAAAATTGTATTAATTCTTCTTTTTATGTGAAATAAACCAGTGTTGATACAGAGGGTGATAACCATGGCGCTTGATAGACTTGGCAGATAAGCACGACGCGGCAATGAGGCGACAACTTTCCTTATTTTGACAGCACGATAGGTGCAGTGGTTGAACAATTGACTTCTGTGCTACGTGTCGCAGGTTCGATCGCGCACGGGACAAATATTTGTACCTACAGATTGTTGTTCCGGGTTTGGATTTCTTGTATATGTGAACGGGAGTCATTCCTAGTGTGGGGCAAAGTACGCACCTGTCTGTAAGGGTCTTTACGGCTATATTTCACCGAGACACCATGGCGGTGCGATTAGTCGCTGCTACCAACAAAATGTATTATAGCTCTATAGAGAGTTACCTGATGTCCGTGTGGTTGCGCAACCAATTTGGCGGCGCGACCAGCTCGGATGCGTGCACTTAGGTCCATTTTGATACTATCTCAGTTTGATGTAGCGACTCTGGTGTCTGTATGGTGTCTAGTTTGGTAGCTTACGGACACCATGGCGGCGCAACTGGTTGGGCCGCCATGGTGTCCCGGTGAAACATAATAGCCCTTGTGGTAATTGGCACCCAAGAGGTTCCATTCAATGGCTTGAGCTGGTCAATGGTTAACCAGACTACTATATTAATATCTTAATTCACAAGCAGTTCAGTGATCGATCAATTGACGATGACGACATTGACCCACCATAGCCCATTGTGTATCGCTCATAAGATCACTAGCTCAGTTGACGCAAAAAAGACATGAGAAAACCTTTCGGGATCATTGTACTTATGTGTTTGAAAAATGGATCTCATCGTAGTACAATATGAAGACCAATTAAATTTAAATAGAGTACGAGGCAGGTGAGTATTAATTTTTATAGCGACATGGATCATGAAACCAATGGTAATGACCCCATTTGCGGTTGTAATGTCTTCAGTACAGAGGTCAATATATTTTTTAAATTCCAACTAAAGGAGTAAATATTTTGATTTGGAGACAATCTTGTGTTCGCAGTTTTATAAGTAATTATGTGGTTGCTGCCAGTGGCTTTACCCGCGTGATAGTAAAAAATTATCCCAAGGGAACTTACAGCCGAGATAAAAATTATCCTATGTGCTATTCCAGGATATGGTCTTCCTATGTGCCAAATTTCATCCGAATCCGTTCAGCCGTTTGAACGTAAAGAAGTAATACACAAAAAGATAAAAAAAAATAAAAAAAAAATACAGGGCTTGTCAAACCGACGAACAGGAGACGTTACAGAACGTACGAGATATCACATGTGTTAAATTATTTCTATGTCTTTTTTATGTATGCGACCCTATGTATTTTCTCCAATAAATAAAATAAATCTCTCTCTGTCGGGTCTTGACAGACAAGACAGACAGACGGATGGTCATCAAAGTGATTCTGTAAGGGTTCCGTTTTTTCCTTTTGAGGTTCTGAACCTTAAAAACAAAATAAAAAAGTGAATAGAATAAATGGATGGTAGAAAAATATTATCTACATCTTTATAAGTATTTTTTCCATCCCAGTAGTTTTATTTCGACCTTTCAAGCATTACCTCCGCACTCACAGTAATTCCTTTATGTATTTGTATTATCCTCGAAAACTAAACTACACTACGATTATTCTGTGCTATTCGCTCATATATCTTAACCATATCAGCGGAATTATGTATGTGGCATGCGACTAACCGAATTTTTCCGACAATTATTACACATAGGCGTGACGTCACTGTTGCTACGCGCCTCACGAACAGCTGAGATAACAAATTGTTCAAGTCCTCTTTTTTTATTTTTGGCTACGGAACGAATTGTTGGGTATTATTTTGTTCATAGATGTTTTTATAAATATATGGAATTCTTTAAAATATGTAATTGTAAGGCAGTTGGCCTCTCTTGAGGTGGACCGATGACCTGGTGAGGGTCGCGGGAACCGGATGTATGCGAAACGCACAGCCGGTCATTGTGGCGATATTTGGGGCAGGCCTTTGTCCATCAGTGGATGTTTCGGCTGAAACAATGTAATAGGTTACTTCTAGGCAAGCTTGATCTGTCGTCGACCACATCGTCACTTGCGATCAGGTGAGATAGATGTCAAGCGCAAACCTATCAATAATTAAAAAAAAATTTTTAGGATTCCGTACCTCAAAAGGAAAAAACGGAACGCATATTTTTTTGTCTGTCAAGACCCTTTATCTCGGGAACGCGTGAGTGTATCAACTTGAAATTGTAAAGCCAAATGTTCCAAAAAACTGGGCAAGTGCGAGTAGGACTCGCGCACTCTCAAGGGAATCAAAATTCATAGGGTACTTCCCGTTGACCCAGAATCCTGAAAAGCATAAAGCAAGATCTTATAGCATAGGTATAGGATTAAATTTGAAAACAGAAAAATTGCTGTTACGTCACAAAAAAATTCGGGAATTGAACTATTTACATAACTAAGTATGTACGGAACCCTCAGTGCGCGTGTCCGACTCGCACTTGCCCAGTTCTTTTAATATTCTCTTTGATACAAACCTACATCATTTCAGTAATTACTCAACCACGTCACTCTTCCAAAAAAAAAAAAAACTAGAATCTTAGCTAAGTTGCTCCTCCATTACACCTAATTCAGTGACCTCATTACTTCGCCTGGTTTCCGTGATTCAAAGCTCAGATATAAATAGCAAGTCTAGCATGATATAATGTAGGCAGACAAAGAATTTCAGATTTTTTCTCTGATCTATATTGATCCACGCATTCGTGTGCACTTGGAACGCACAATTTTTATTTTAAGATCGTATATGAATGCTCACTGAGCTTAAAATAAGCGTGATCACAAGATATGCCTAGATTTTTGGTCCAAATTACCCCGGAAAATATAATCTGGACGACGGTAATCCAACGATAGTTTTTTTTTAAGTGGGAAATAGGACGGCGTGTTTGACTTTTGCTGACTAAAACCCTCTCCTGTTCTTGCTTTGCCTACGTTCCAGGGCTCCGGGGTTCTCTGTCGCACAACCCATGGCCCCAGTAGGCATTGACTCTTCTGGGCCCCTTTTTTTTAATTTGGGAAAATCATCTAATGACAAATCCATCTCTTGGGCGGAGCGGGAGATATTGTCAGATTTTTACTGACTAAAAACCCACTCCTGTTCCTTCGTTGTCTTCGGTTTTCATTGGGTGAAGGTATCGAGTTGAACCAAATAAAACCATATAGGTCTGCGGTTCTTTGAAGCTGTGAAAAAAAACAAATTTCTGAGTTAACGAAAAAAAAGACACGGCCGTTTAAATCGCAAAAAACTTATATTTCGACATTATCAATGGAATCAAAATTCATAGAGTACTTCCCGTTGACCTAGAATCTTGAAAATTGGCATGAAGCAAGGTCTCATAGCACAAGTATAGGAAAAAAATCTGAAAATAGTAAATTTGTAGTTACGTCACAAAAAAAAAACTTTTTTTGCGGTTCGGAAAAATCTTCGTAACTCAATTCGGGAATCGAACTGTTTTCATAGACAAGTTTGTACGGAACCCTCAGTGCGCGAGTCCGACTCGCACTTGCCTTTTTTTTAAATGATATGAACTAGTGCTTTATTACAAACCAGCGCTTCCATCACATTGATGCAATCGTTGATGATGAAGCGCACTAGTTTATTAGGAGCCTATTCACTCTAGCCTTGAAGACACCTAAATTATAACAGAACGGGAAGACCGATGCAAGCAAATTGTTCCAGCCCTTCGATGTACGCGGTTTAAAAGACGAGGCGAAACGCAACAAAAAGTGTTAAAAACCCATGACTTAGTTGACTTATGGCCAAAGGGCGGGATTTAGAAGCAGTGGTACAATCCGGAGCGAGGAGGAGTGGCAGGCGGTCGCCTCCTTCTGCGAAACAGTAATGCTAGCAAAGGAGGCGGCCGATCGCGTGAGGCAAAGGTCCTCACGCCCCAACCGCCGCTGGGATTCCGATCCCGATTTCCAGCCACCGTAAGCGCGAGCTTGCGGACGGCGAGCAATGAGTGGCTCGCCGTCCGATCGTCTGGTAACTGTTCAGACCGGGCCCAAGTCATCGAAGGCGCTTACTGTTCCACGCGCGCCTTAAGGAGATCTCAGCAACCGTAGGGGCCAGCAGGGTCAAAGCCTACTGGGGCCGTGGGTGATGCGAAAGAGATCCAGGGGCCGTGGAAAAAATGGCAAAGAAGGAACAGGAGTGGGTCAATAAAAGTCTGACACTATCTCTCGCTCCGCTCAAGAGCGGGGGATGTCATTTGATGATTATCCCCCCGAAAAAAAAAACAGTGGTACAATAAGACAGCTAATATAGAGAACACACCACTCCTGGCGCGTGCATCACTGCCGCACCAGCCTCAATTATACGGGTCACATACCTAAGAATGACAGACATCATTATATACAATCAGCAAAGGAGATAAGTAACCAGGGTCATCAGATACAGTTGAAGTTTTCATGGGAACCGATGGATGGATATGAATAAATTTTAATTTTATTATAATGAGTTGTTTATTGAAGACTTAAAATCACCCAATCGCATAAAGAATGAAGATCGCCGACAGGAAAACCAAGGTCGCCGACATAGCCCGAAGAATCGCCAAACTAAAGTGGCAGTGGGCAGGGCACATTGCTCGTAGAACGGATGGTCGATGGGGCCGAAAGGTTCTAGAGTGGCAACCACGCACCGGAAGACGCAGCGTTGGAAGGCCTTCCACAAGGTGGACCGATGACCTGAGGGTCGCGGGAGTGCGGTGGATGCGAGAAGCACAGGATCGGTCGTTGTGGCGACGCTTGGGGGAGGCCTATGTCCAACAGTGGACGTCTTTCGGCTGAAATGGTGATGATGATGATGAATTTAATTACCTTTCCACAAAACAGAGCACAATACTACAGTACTTACACGACAAGCTATTATGTCAGCGTCGTATAACCAAACCAATTTCTATACAGGATAATAAATAATGGACGTATTCTTATTATTCTTTACAAGAATATTTCCCCTTCTTATACAGATCTTGGATGTTTGCGGAGATAATGGTATTATATCTAGTTTTTGTGTATCTGTGGCGTCCTTGGCCTCGTTCATGAAGCTTCCGGATCGATTGCTTTTAGTTCGTTGACTTAAGCCGCTGGGATGGGAACGGCTGGAATATTTGGTTAGATGTTCATGGTTTTTTGTTCAGGCAATATTCGGGTTTTGTCTCCATGTGTATCAGTTTGTGATAAGTAATTGGTTGGGTTCTTTTTGCGGTCTTTTCAAGGTGATATCCCTCTTCCACATTTGGTTGCTATGCGAGAGCTTTGCGAGAGGGAGTGCTTTGAGTTTCTTCAGTTGCCCTTTGCTTATCAGGGCCGCGGTAACTTATAGGATTTAATAGGTGCAATAACAGCTAGTAAGATAAGGTATCGTTAGATGTTATGAGAAAACTTACTTATAAGATCTTAAGGCGTATAGTCCCTTTGAACATCTGGCCCAAGATAAATGCACTTTTACTGGTACAGCCGCCTCCGCCCGCATAGAGCCCTGCTGATCTTTACAATCTGACCTTTTCTTTGCGAAATATTGATTGATTTACATATGCTATGTACATTCCTAAGAATGTAGAAATGTAGTTAAAAACTATTTTTTTTACTAAATTTAATATTAGTCGTACGAAAAAAATCTTATGTTGATAATGTTGTATAAGAGTCTATAATTTTTTTTTTTTCAAAGTCAAAATCAAATCTTTATTGCAGAACACAATACAATAAATTATACATTTCAGGATGTCATTTGAATGCTCTAGTTAATTGTGTACGTTGTGTAATTTTCAAATCTATTAACCCAGCCTTTACTGAGGAGTAAGCTTCAGAAATTCACTGTTTTATAGCACTAAATGAGAGTAAGGGCCTTAAATAGCCAAAGCTTATCATCATGATCCAAATTTTCATTGCCTTATTTCACCAGAACATTAACCTAATTTGCTCAAATCAGACGATGTTGTTTCTGGGTCAACTGTACCCCACAAAGTCACGGACACATCGGCCTCTTGATAATGACCTTCGTCCAATATAAAAGCAGTTAAATCATTAGGCATATTTCGACGGACTTACATCGCCCCCTCTATCTTGTCAATCTGCCTAGAAACATCTTCAATATACCCCAAAGTATAAGCAACAAATATATGTACAGCCCTGAAAAAACGAACAGTAAAGCAAGAAATCAGTTAACATAGCCTGAGATACCGGAAAAGACTCGCACAACACAGCTGGCACTAGCACTGAGTGGATCAGGAGGACAACAGCACACGAGGTTGGTGGCAACCCTAGTCTCAGCGCCAGATTCGCATAGGAAGTTGGAAGCTGCCCTGAAACCGCTCTCATTTAATACTAGCTTCTGCCAGCGGCTTCGCCCGCGGATAAGAAGGATTCTCCATACAAACTTTAGATCCCCGTTTCATCCTCCTAAGGGGCGAATTTTAAAAAATCCTCTCTTAGTGGTCGCCTACGTCATAAAAGGAAACCTTGTGCAAAATTTCACGATCCTAGTCCCAGTAGTTTCGGCTATGCGTTGATATGTCAGTCAGTCAGTTTCTCTAACTGACTGAACTCTATATATATAGATAAAAGAAAACATAAACGGACTAAAAGTCGGTCAACCCAGTGGCTTATTGGTCAAGGACAGATTGCCGTGGTGCAGAAAAAAAAAACTGCATAGCTTTTGCCTACTGCATGACGATTCTGTTGGCACAGTGGTTGAGCAATTGGCTGCTGCGCTGCGTGTCGCTGGTTCGATTCTCGCGCGGAACAAATATTTGTATGGTCTGCAGATAGTTGTTTCGGTCTGGGTGTCTGAGTTTTTATGTTCGTGAACGTACAAACGATACAGGAGTAGTTCCTAGTGTGGAAAAAAAATCTTTGTTCGTCTTCTTTAGGGTCGACTTCCAGTGTAACTGGATGGAGCTGAGCACCAGTACTTTACATGGAGCAACTGCACATCTGAACTCCACAACCCAGTTACTGGATCACACGATATCTCTTGACAAGACATGTGTCAAATTTTATGGCTTCTGACTACCGTGACGACTGACAAAGAAGCCGGCCAAGGCATGTAGCAGTTTTGGTATGAATGGTCACCCATCCATGATACGGCCTTAGCAAGCGTTGCTTAACCTCGCGTCTATTATTACATAACTAACAGTTCCTCGTCACTATCTAGCGAAGGAATAAATTGATTGAATATCTTCATAATATGCTTATAAGCTTATGTTACACAGCCTTTCATCTCTAATGCTTGATAAAAGGTATGTTATGGAGCTCCGTAAGTAAACGAAACTATCGGATAACCGAAATAAAAAAATACCCGAAACCAATGTAAAATTTCGGATAGTTTCGGATTAAGGTCGAGTCTAAATGACAGGTTCCGAATGAACAAATGATAATCTAGACTATAAATAAAAACCATGTTTTGCTATTTGTTTTTTATTTATATTTTTAAATTTTAAAATATCTGTTAATGAAGCTATCCGAAACTAGCGTACCTATAATCCGAAATAATTTCATGTTCGTGATCGTAAATGAAACCGATATAATTTATTGGAACTTCATGCACAATTGTACAGTAGTGGTACATAAGCGAACTTAATGCAAAAAGGCATTCTCTACCAAGTCAACCTTTGGGTTAAAAAAGACAACACTGGGGTAAGTGTACACAATAAATAAACAAAAATATTATTATTATTATTTTTATAGTAATACTAGCTTCTGCCAGCGGTTTCGCCCGCGTAAAAGTAGATTTCCATACAAATTTCCAACCCCCGTTTTAAACCAAAAGGGGTAGAGTTTCGTAAAATCCGTTCCGCCAAATTTTAAGTTTGTATGTATTATAGTTTCTGATATTTTTTGATTAATCAGTGAGTGGTATTTCGCTTTTATATATATAGATTATTTCTATATCCGTATCCGTATCTAAATCCGAAATTTCATAACATAACATCCCTGCCTTATATGGTCTATGGTAGCCAAACATATTTTTGATCAAAAACCCTGTTCCTTGGTACATATGTCGTATTATATAGTTTAATATGGAAGAAACCCGTGTCATATGTCAACTACTTATAAATCACGGCGTCGCGTCGCTTGTGAAGCCAATTGACAGGGATGGCTCAGAGCATCGAATTGTGGTTGAGAAGTAATTTAGTTGACTGGTTACTGAGCTGTACTGTGTTTCATTACGTGATTATCATCATGTAGCATAATAAACGCTCGTCCTAAAAGTAGTTTATTCAGAAGCGGCTATTGAATCGATTTCAGCTATTTTTAAAATGAGTATTTTATTAATTTTAATTACTTAATAATTTTTGATTTATTATTAGGTCAAAAAAGTAAAATCCTAAGACAAAATGTTTGATAAGTCGTGATTGCATTGTTGGCTAGCAATAAATAATGATTGTAACTTAATTTTTATGAAAGATACTGGTGCCTGTGATGCAATGTTTTTCATAAGTACAGGTACCAACGGAACTCCTTTTCTGTATTTACCACTTATTAATTAGCAAAACTGTTATTATCAATTGAATTATTATGTGTATTTTTCTGAAATAAAAATATTTTTTATTTTTTTTATTTGAGGTGTATAAGGAGTGTGCACTTTTCCAGTTATAATATATATTTTTTTTAGTAAATTGACATGAAACCTCCCTTCCTTCCCTGTCTGATCTGCTAATCTAAGGGATAAATTGAAATGGTTTCTAAGTCCATCTCATTGGAACATTTCTTCCATCATTTCGTCTTCTGTAGTCGAGGCCACAACAGACTGTTTTCGGTTTCAGTTTTCTGTCCAATGTTGAAACCCTCGTGTGTCCCACACATTTCAATACTCGAACATGTTTCTTCAATTTCCTGCTCCATCCTTACGATGACGGCGCTTCCTGAAAGAAAAAAAAACGTACAAAAAATATGAGTACGAATTTTCAATGTCACATCAGCTAATTTACAGGAACTTTCAGAGTACATGACCTATAAACATCAGAGCGGTATCTTGAGGAGTCCCGCGCGTGGCTCTGTCGGGGGATATGGAAGGGGGGGCGTTACCCGGAGGATGACGCAAGCCCTACAATAAGGAAGTGTGTTCAATTGTCCGTGCGTACGACTGGGCTATTCTGCAGCGATTTAGTCCTTCATAGTTTTTTTCCAGTTTTCGAATTTGGTTCCATTTCAATTTTGTTTTTTTTGGATAAATATTTTTCTGATTCTTTGACTATGAATTAAAAAATCCCTGTAAACAATTTCATTGAAATAAATGCTCAAAGTTTTTTTTTATTATTATTGATAGGCTCGCGCTATTTCACCTGATGATGATAAGCGATGATGTCGTCGACAGTGGAGCATACTTGGCTAGAAGTAACCGGTTCACTCTTGACTTAAATACCTCCAGGTTGTAGCTATCAGGAAACACAAACTCCAGCAGAAAATACCACCACAGTTCATTATTTAAGGCGTAGTTTTCTTTAGTAAGTAAAAATAAAACAGGTGGCCTCTGAAAAGGTTGACCTTAAGCGTTCACAAATTAAAATTTAAAATACAAATTAAAAATAAATCGTCGCTGTGACGATGATAACTGGATTAAGAAGGTTGGCAGACGGCATCACTAAATAATAATCGGTAGGTATTAGGTATATATCACATAAATAATAATTAATATTAAAATATTCATAATATTAGTAGACTCGTCTACTAGACAAACGATGTTCTTTGTTAATTTTCCGAAATTATTCTTCATAATAAATAGGAAACGTTTGAAAAATAAATATTAATTAATTTATAGCGTCTAATGTGTGCACCTGTGACCCCTGAATTAGTATCAAAATTTATACATTATTTTTAGTATATGCGAAACCTGAGTAATTAGTTTGTTCAGATCAGTAACCGAATCGATTCCAATAATTTTTACACCGGTCCTCACGCCCCAACCGCCGCCGGGATTCCGATCCCGATTTCCGGCCACCGTAGGCGCGGGCTTGCGGACGGCGAGGAATGGGTGGCTCGCCGTCCGATCGTCCGGTAACCGTCCGGACCAAGCCCAAGTCGTCGACAGCGCGTACTGTTCCACGCGTGCCTCAAGGAGATGTCAGCAAATCGTAGGGGCCCAACAGGGTCGAAGCCTACTGGGGCCACGGGTAGTGTGAAAGTGAAACCCGGGGCCCTGAGACGAAGGCAAAGAAGGAACGGGAGTGGGTTTTTAGTCGGTAAAAGTCTGACACTATTTCTCGCTCCGCCCAAGAGCGTGATTTGTCATAAGATGATTTCCCCACCTAAAAAAAAAACACCATGTTATATTTTTTCCTAAAAATATTTAAATAAGGTCGCAAGTTGGACACCACCGACTCTAAGTACGACACAGGTCACGGCAGGTCATAATAGGCTCCCCACCGACTGTGTCCCCACGTTGTCGTCGTGGTGGGGTTTGCGTGTCTCAATGACCTTGGGGCTTTGCCGGTAGAGTTACTCATGCCGGAAAGGACCAAGTGAGAGACCAGACCAAGAGGGACACCAGGAGGGGTCGCTCCTGATCGATCGACAGTCGTCGATTGGCATGGATGCGACTATGTCGCAGCGGTGCAGGCGCACCAATGCGGCGGGCGTATCTCTCCTACAGGGAAATTCCACTAGGAGAGAACTTTCGACGGGTTCGCTGAGTCGGGTTAGTCGGACAGCGAACGGAGGCATGTCTAATGCCGCCGTCGGGGACTTGGCTTAACCGCCTGGCCCAGAGGAAGGATACCTCTAAGATAAAAAACCACCTAATCCTAAGTTCAGAGGCGTGGCGAGGGGATGAATGGCTGGAGGGAGTCCAGTCGTTAGCGCCTCCCCTGTAGAGCACCTGCCGCACTCTACAGTATATAGGCTTACCTAGGCAACAGGGCTCTGCCTAGGTGGACATATACATCCCTACTACTCGTGGGAACTATATGGAACAGAATAAAGCAAAAAAACAAAATGAGGATGTGCCAATCTTGGCGGAGGTTCCGATTGCTGGCGACGGCAACAAGGGCCGAGGAGGCTCCCGATCCTCAAAAGAGGATCCGACAACAATGTCCGACCAGGGCTCGCGCGGTCGCTCCGCGTTTTGGAGAAAGCGACCGCACGATGAAGTTTTTTCGGACCGAGTGGGGTCGGTTGGTCTCTCCTCAAGCGAGGAGAGCCTGCCGGCTGCCAAGGTGACGACGGCGAGAAGGGGAAGAGGTCGTGCGAGGCCTTTCGGAGCACCCGCTCCGGCGGCGGTGCGTGACTCCCGGGGTCGCTTTTTAAGGCGGCCGGAATCGCCGGGATTAGGCGGGGAGAGCGACCCCGGGGTCCCATCCGGGGTCTCAATTGAGGGGCTGGGAGGAGACACCATTTCTCTTGTGGGCACGAGGGCAGAGGCCAACGCCGCGAAGCGTGCCCAGAGTAAAGCGGTTGCGGCCGATGAGGTTGCCGAAATGGCCCGTCAAGCCCGGGAGCGGCGTGCTGCCCAGGCGGCTGCAGGCTCGAGCCCCACGGCAGAGGCCCTGAACCGCCAGGTGCTGGACGGCGTGGACGTTGTCCTGAAGGTTGCAACTAAGTCTGGCAACCTGAAGGGCTCGTTCACCCGTGCCCTTAAGGAGGCGGCAGACGGAATCAGGGAGGCGGTGGAGATTCTTCTGAATCGTACAACCTCGGAAGAGACGGCGAAGCTATGGGAGGAGAATAGCCGTCTCCGATCCGAATTGGAGGACCTCAAGCGTGAGGTTGCTGCTCAGAGACAGCGGCAGGAGGCTCCCGTGGCCAGCGGCCTCCCTCCTGCTGCGCCTTCGTCAGCCCCTACAGCTACGCAGCCGCCTGCACTTGCGATGTCGGACCGCGACATCGAAAGGGTGGCCCGCATCTGCATGATGCAGTGCGGTGGCATGGTGTCTGCCCGGTTGGAAGCTTTGGAGTCGCGACTCCTTCCGGCCGAAACCCTCCGGCCGCCGCTTGCGGCAGATAAGCGGAGGGAGAAGGAGTCCGCAAAGACGAGGCCCGTGCAAGTGGTCAAGAAGCCCGCGTCGGGTGCATCCGCACCCCCTCCCCAACCAGCCGCGCTCCCATCAACCGCACCCCCGATCCAGGAGACCTGGACGACGGTTGTTAAAAGGAAGCGCAAGAAGAGGGCAGCGCAGCCGGCACCAGCACCCGTTGGCTCAGCACCAAAAAAAAAGAAGTCAAGGTCTAGACCCCCACGCTCCGAGGCTGTAATAATCACCCTTCAACCCGAAGCCTCAACTAGGGGTGTGACCTTTAAGTCAGTCCTGGCGGAGGTAAAAACGAAGCTGAACTTCGGCGACTTTGCTTCCCCGGCCGGCTTTGGTTTCAGGACAGCGGCCACAGGGGCCAAAATCTTTGAGGTGTCGGGTGCTGCAAGGCAGGAGAGGGCGGACATTCTGGCCGCCAAACTAAGGGAAGTCCTCAAATCGGAGGATGTCCGGGTGTCTAGACCCACAAAAACGGCGGAATTGCGCGTGAGTGGGCTGGATGACTCCGTGACCCCGGAAGAGGTAGTGGCAGCCATTGCCCGAAAAGGCGGGTGTCCGCCCGAGAGCGTGCAGGCGGGTGAAATTCGCTGCAGTGCGGCCGGGCTGGGCACAGTTTGGGTGCGGTGCCCGGTGGCGGCCGCAAATAGGGTCGCGGATGGCGGAAGGTTGCTGGTTGGCTGGGTGTCAGCGAATGTAAAGCTCCTGCCACCCAGAGTCATGCGGTGCTACCGCTGCCTGGACAAAGGGCATGTCCGGGCACAATGCGCTGCAGACGTTGACCGTGGTGACCTCTGCTATCGCTGCGGCCGACCCGGCCACAAGTCGGCCCAGTGCTCTGCGGCACCAAACTGCAGCCTTTGTGCAGCTGCAGGGAAGCCTGCGGAGCATAGACTTGGTGGGAAAGCCTGCAAGGCCCCCAAGAAAGGCAGGAAAATTAGAGGTGTTGGAGGACCTGCGCCCCTCCCACAGCCCGGCAGCCAAGCAGCTGACTCCCGACCCAGGGATGGAGGAGATGCCGGAGAAATGGAATGCCAGTGATGGCACATTTCCATTTCCTCCAGGCGAATGTCAACCACTCCTCCAGAGCTCAGGATCTTTTACTCCAGAGCATGGCGGAGTGGTCGATCAACGTGGCTGTGGCCGCCGAGCCGTATTTTGTACCTCCCCGCGATAACTGGGCAGGGGACCTGGACGGTTTGGTGGCCATCATTGGCGGGACTCTTGGCAGTCCCTCCCGAGGACGTGGCTGGGTGGCCGCTCTCACGGGGGGAATCACCATCATTGGGGCATATTTCTCGCCTAACAAGAGTCTCGCCGACTTTGAGAGGTTCCTTGTCGAGCTAGGTGCCGTCGTGGGCCGGTCCCACCCTCACCCGGTGCTGTTGCTCGGGGATCTCAACGCCAAGTCTGCAGCGTGGGGATCCCCAGTCACCGATCCTAAGGGCGAGGTGTTGGAGGAGTGGGTGGTTGCGACCGGCTTGACTGTTCTGAATCGGGGCTCGGAGTACACGTGTGTACGGCAGCGGGGCGGGTCTGTAGTGGACGTCTCGTTCGCTAGCCCCACTGTTGCGCGCCGTGTCCATGACTGGCGAGTCGCCGTGGGGGTAGAGACGTTGTCAGATCATCGGTACATCCGTTTCAGCGTCTCCACCCAGACCACGGGTGGTGGCCGACCGTCGACCCTGCAAAGGGACGGTCCTCGCTGGTCAATTAAACAGATTGACAGGGAGCTTCTCGAGGAAGCCGCAATCATCCAGGCCTGGGTCCGGGAGTCAATGACGAACGAACCCGTCGACGTCGAAGAGGAGGCGCAATGGTTCCGCGGGGCGATGGCGCAAATTTGCGACGCGTCCATGCCTCGTGTCCGCACTCAGCCCACAAGGCGCCGGTTGTACTGGTGGACCTCCGAAATCGCGCAGATGCGCAGGACCTGCGTGGAAGTCAGGCGCCGGTACACCCGATACCGGAGGAGACGTCGTCGGGTTCCGGAAGAAGAGGCCGCGCGGTATGAGGTGTACCGCGCGGCAAAGCAGGCTCTGTGGCTGGCCATCGGCGAGTCGAAGACTCGATCCTGGGAGGAGATGCTGGCGACCTTGGATGCAAATCCATGGGGGCGTCCTTATCGTACGGTTCGAGGGAAACTTCGTGCCTGGGCGCCCCCACTCACTGAGAGCCTCGAGCCTCAGTTGCTGGAGGTAGTGGTCGCAGCTCTCTTCCCTGCTAGAGAGGAGCACACACCGCCGCCGATGGCTTTGCCCACAGACACAGAGTCGGAGGATGAGGAGGTCCCCGAGGTGACACAACCAGAGTTGAGGGCGGCCGTGATGCGGCTCCGGGCCAAAACCGTTGCCCCGGGACCGGATGGAGTTCCCGGCCGCGCGCTCGTCCTCGCTCTGAAGGAGCTGGAGCCCCAGTTGAGAGGACTCTACTCAGCTTGCCTTGAGCAGGGCCACTTCCCCGCTCAGTGGAAGACAGGTCGTCTGGTCCTGCTCAGGAAGGCGGGGCGCCCAGTAGACTCGCCGTCCGCATACCGGCCCATAGTGCTACTTGACGAGGTAGGTAAGCTTTTTGAGCGGATTATTGCTGCCCGCCTCGACGGTCACTTGTACAGAGAGGGGCCGGATCTGGACGACAGTCAGTTCGGTTTTCGGCATGGGCGCTCCACTATCGACGCCATAATGCGAGTGAGAGTCCTGGCGGAGGAAGCGGTTTTCCGGGGCGGGGTGATGGTGGCGGTTTCCTTGGACATCTCCAACGCCTTTAACGCCCTACCCTGGAGCTGTATCCGGGAGGCGCTAAGGTACCACAGGGTGCCCCACTACCTCCGCCGCATCATTGGGGCTTACTTATCAGAAAGGTGTGTCACCTACAGGGGACGCGACGGCGAGGGCCGTCGCGATATGTCGTGCGGTGTTCCACAGGGCTCGGTCCTGGGGCCACCCTTGTGGAACATCGGTTACGATTGGGTGCTGAGGGGCGAGCTCCAACCGGGTGTGGACCTGACGTGTTACGCAGACGACACGCTGGTCACGGCCCGGGGAAGCTCGTATAGGGAGGCAGCGTTGCTGGCGACGGCAGCGGTTTCACGGGTGGTGAGCCGCATACGCCGCCTGGGCCTGGAGGTGGCTCTCAACAAGTCGGAGGCTATGGTCTTTCATGGCCCCCGACGGGCGCCGCCGCCGGGATCACACATCGTGGTCGGGGGGGTCCAAATCGCTGTCGAGTCCACCATGAAGTACCTAGGATTGGTGCTCGACAGCCGATGGGACTTTGGCCCTCACTTTCGGCAGCTGACGCCAAAGTTGATGGGCGCAGCGGGCGCGCTCGCAACGCTGCTTCCTAATCTAGGGGGCCCGAGCACCGCCTGTAGGCGACTGTACTTGGGCATCGTGCGATCCATGGCCCTGTATGGGGCCCCGGTATGGGCTTCTGACCTGACGGCCGGCAGCATCGCAATCCTGCGAAGACCACAGAGGGCGATGGCCGTCAGGGCTATCAGGGGGTATCGCACGATCTCCTACGAGGCGGGCTGTGTACTGGCCGGTTCTCCGCCCTGGGAACTGGAGGCGAGAGTCCATGCCTCACTGTACCGGTGGCGCGAGGAGATGAAGACGCGGGGTGGTGAACCGATGCAGCGCGAGATCGAGCTGCGTCGGTCTCAACTCCGCGAGGTCATGGTGGCGGAATGGCGGGACAGGCTTCTGCGCCCTACCGCTGGCCTCGCCACCGTCGATGCGATCCGACCAGTGCTCGACGAATGGCTCGGGAGGAAGCACGGCTCCCTGTCGTTTAGGGCGACGCAGGTGCTCTCGGGGCATGGCTGCTTCGGGAAGTACTTGTGTCGCATAAACAGGGAGCCGGACGCTCGGTGCCATCACTGCACCGACTGTCGGGAGGACACAGCGCAACACACACTGGCCGAGTGTGCCGCATGGGAGGAGCAGCGCCGTGTCCTTGTATCTGAAGTGGGCCCCGACCTGTCGCTGCCGGCCGTCGTTCGTTCGATGGTCGAGGGCGTCGAGTCGTGGGATGCGGTGATCTCCTTCTGTGAAGCCGTAATTTCGCAGAAGGAGGCTGCGGAGAGGGAGAGGGAGGCCGTGGCCACTCTTCCATGCCGCAGCAGGCGAACCGGGCGTCGGCGGAGGGCAGACAACGCCCTCTTCCAGCCCCCATAAAGAGGTCCGGAGGGACGGTGAACTCGGGGTCGTCCGCCGTCCCCCATCCTGCAAGACCCGAGGCGGCGGCGCGTAGTGTTCCACGCGCACCCCTATTAGACGTCGCGGGGGGAGGACACCTCACACTCCCCGCGGGCTTGAGGTGGCCCGCGTAGGCGGGCCGGCACTAGCCGGGGATCATGGATGGCGTATCAGCTCCCACGATCCCCGGTCCAAGTGTGGGAGGGAACACCGAGGTGGTTTTTAGTCAGTAAGAGTCTGACAGACCCCTTCGCCTGCCCCAGGCGAAGGACATCCATGAGGATTTTCCACCCCGGCAACAAAAAAAAAAAAAAAAAAAAAGGTCATAATAGGCTAAAGCCTAGCTACACACACGCTACACGCTAGCGCACAGTTGGATGCGGGAGAAAAACAACCCCTCAGTTGCCCGGATAGCCCGTAACCAAGTATTTGTGCGGACAACCAGGTAACATAACAAGCTTATAACTTTGTGGTTTTTCATGATACAGTAATGAAATTTTGTACATAGATTCTTTACATAAAAATACAAGTATCTACACGTGTTTGCCAGGATTGCGGATTTATTCGAAAAAGTTGCCGTGTCCCTAGAATGCAAAGGGCAACTGAAGGAACACAGGCTCCTTTTACCCTTTAGTTCCCATCTTTAGTCAGTAAAAAACTGACGATCCTTCTCGCTCTGACCAAAGCGAGAAGATTTACTGGATTATTCCCCCAAAAAAAACTTACGTACCTATCTATTACCAAATTTCATTCATAATTTACCAATCACGACATTAGATATATTTTAAGGCGTCTGTGTGTTAAATAACTGAGTCCTCTTAGCAAAAAACTTAATTTAATAATACCTTATAATTGAATTTCCATGTGAATCTACGATTTATTCAATTTCTGCTTCGTATTGTGTTATAAGCTAATTCAACTTGTAATAATCCTAAGTGATTTTCAATCGTTTAACAATTTATTATAATACTGTTAGCGCGTTTAGTCAAAAAGGATAATCGGCAAAAACCTATCAATTCACTCCTTGGATCAATAATAATCAATAATTTTTTGCTAGACTTAACCCGCTATCTCGCAGAAACCGATATAAATGTTTCGGATAAAGGCGGAGTCTAACCATCGATTTCTCATTTAAGCGTTTGAATTTGAGTATTTCTCAAACTCTACTTTGGCCTGTCAAAATTTGGTATTCAAGTAGGGTTTGAGACGTGCTTAACTCAAAATATTCAATTAGAAACCCGCCGTAAATGATAGGTTTTTGATTGTTTGACCCGACCAAACAAATGATAATCTAGACTAGAAATAAAAATCTTGCTATCTGTATTTTATTTTTATAATTTTAAAATTCTAATATCCTCAACCGAAACTATCCGAAACCAGCGAATAACTCGAAATAATTTAATATCCGTAACCGTCTTTGAATCCGGTATAATAATATATTATTCCTATATCCCTATCCTACTATCCTTATTCAAATCCGAAAAGCCAATAAAAACTGTAATTTCGCCAAAAATGAAACCTAAGTTATATGTTACAGGACAATACGAGGGATCAATAGCAAAAAGAACCAGGTCTTTAAACCGTAACCGAACGAAGATACCTAGAGAAGCATTGCTAGTTGACGTTTTATAAGTGCCCATGTAGGCCTATGTGAAATAAAAACTTTTTACTTTGACTTTTTTAGTATATTTTTGTCAAGCGTTACCTATTTTCCTTATATTATAATGAAATGGAAATATAATAAGTATGTAATATTTTGAGATTTCTATTGCTGAAATAGATTAAGTTGTTTATTACTGATATATTTTTTTCACACTCGCAGCTTTTTATCACTAAACAGTTTTAGTGATTAAAAACTGGTACAAAAAAACAAGTTTTTGTCACTTGTTTTTTTGTACCATTTTTTTCGAATCGGAAAGATACGCGTTAATGATGTGATAGTGATTGACACTATTTAATGCGTATCTACCATAAACACACACCAAAACTATATTTAACAATGGAAAACTTTTTTTATTTTTTTATTTAAAATATAAAACTTTAAGTGTAATTTATATAACGGTATTACGGTTGGTAGACATCATTCTTTTTTCTATTGTTTTCTCATACAGTCCTTTGAGATATGGCCTAGGTTTCGTTCCCTTTTTGGCCTTAGAAATAACTGTTTAGCATAGCATAGTCGGCCTTTTAATGTTCCCACTGTTGGGACTCAGGCCACCTCTCTAGTAGAGGGAATGGGCCGTAATCCACCACGCGGGCCCAGTGCGGGTTGGTATAAAAAACTAACTAAATAACTGTTTAATTACTGAAAATAACAGCCAAATAAGTATTATTATAAAGCCTTGAATTTAAACACTGTCTCTACCTGATGGTAAGCGATGATATAGTCGACCATGGAGCATGCTCGCCTAGAAGTAATTCTCCAAAATTCGCAGACTGGCCCTCTCGCTCGGAATGTGGTGCGTATTGACTGATTTATTGTAATGTAATGTACACCGCCATCACACGTACTTACAAAAATACTAGGATACGTTAAAACTAGCCGGTTTTCGTGGAATATATTGATAGTTTTAAACATTTTTAAATACAACTTTTCTATCAGAAAATAAAAAGGTAATTAAAAGAGTTAATTTCTTGGTGTCTGTATTGTCGATCGTTGAAGAATTCTTTTATTTAGAGGGAATCCTGGATGTCCGGATTAAGGTCATACCTTACCATAAAAACACATGGGACGGCGAGCATGAGGTAGCTCGTGGTCCGCCCGGCTGGTAAGGACCAGGCCCGAGTCGGCGGCACGTAATGTTCCACACGGGCTTCAAGGAAATGTAAGAAAAGCTGAAGGGACCCAGCAGGGTCGTTGTCTGCTAGAGCTGCGGCAACATTTGAAAGAGTGACCGTGGCCTGAGAACGTGAAAGGCAACTAAAGGACAAAGATGGGTATTATTCAGCAAAAGTCTGATACGTCTTCTCGCTCTATACTATTTAAGAGTGAGACATCATCAAATGATTTCTCACTTCTCACCTCACCGGACTTCAGAGCGAAGAGTAGGACCTTTACTTACTAAAGCCCACCCGTGTACCTTCAGTTGCCCATTGTGTTCTAGGGTCACCATTACTCTTTCGAGTAATCCCGCAAGGTTCCTATAACTGAAGACCGCGATTTTACGTATAGAATTAGCAAAAATGTTTAAGAGCTCTTTTACAGTTTTTGTGTAATTCTATGTCGATATATCTATAATGATGTAAGGATCAACTCACAATGGCACAGAATCGAAGCGTCGCGTCGCGTCCAGTGTTTCAACTACAACGCGTGGCGAAGCGTGTTCTCGCGTGACGACGCTCCCCAACGACCTTACAGCCACAAGACGCCTCATGCTTGAACTAGCACACCAAAACAATTCTGTCAACTAGCCGAGGTACGGGAGAGCGAGGTACTGCGTTCTGATTGGTCGAGACATCAGATCAATAATCATATGTGTTGACAGACATGCGTCGCCTGTTATTAGACGTCTAGTGGCTGTAAGGTCGTTGGCGCACCCAGATCACAGTGCTGAACCAGTTCAGGGCACTTACCATGACGTGTTCAAACATCAGTCGTGAAAAAGAGGTATGGAGCTATACTAGCTACATAGTTCCATCCCTTTACCAGTTCAGTTTAGGTCGCCGTTAACGCGGTCACTCTCGAACTGCATACAAAAGAAAGAGATGCACAAAGACACAATGCTTGCAAAATATGAAGCATTTTAGCGATTTACTGACTGTCTACGAAGTCGTGGAGTATTTGAACGTGAAGACTAACTGGACTCTGAGGGTCGTAAGGTTGGAAGCGCGCCACGACGTCAACTTCAAGTCGTTCGTGGTACGAGTTCCAATCCAACAGCTACAGACCTTCTTAAAAGAGGACTTCTGGCCGAAAGGTGTCGTGTTCTATACATCGACCTTTCCGAGGGCGGTTTTGCGATACCACGCAGCGCAACACGCCGCCGGCTACATTACGTGTTTAATTATAGTTAAATTAGTTTTGTTTTTATAATATGTATCAGTTTATTATTGTCTCTGATGCCTGACAATAAAATGATAATTATTATTATAGCTCTATACACCTTTCTCGGTCGCACGTTTGACAATTTAACTCGTCATGGTAAGGCTCCTGTGTCCTCATAACTATGGTAAAACTAGCTTCTGCCAGCGGCTTCGCCCGCGTGAAGGGTTTCTTCATACAAACTTTAGACCCCTGTTTCATCCCCTTACGGGCTGAATTTCGAAAAATCCTTTCTTAGTGCTCGTCTACGTCATAAAAGGAAGCCTTGTGCAAAATTTCACGCTCCTAGTCCCAGTAGTTTGTACTGTGCGTTGATATGTCAGTCAGTCAGTTTCTCCTTTTATATATATAGATAAACGCGCCGCGACGCTTCGAGTCGCGTTAGTGTGAGTTGAACCTAAATCTCAGCAAGTCATCCGTTCTCAAGAAGCAATCATAATCATTATGACGATAGCTGTAACCTTGGATACCAGACAAGCATTTACTAAGATGACATAACTCTCAAGTCTCTGTCTTAAATTGTGTAATTAAATATGTAGGTATAAGTTAGTCATTCTTGTGGTGACAAAGGCGTGCTCTTTGGTATTCAGTTTGACACTATTAAGTTTGTAAAGGCAAAAGTTTCTGAGAGTATGTTTGTTACTATTTTACGCTCCAACGGCTGAACGGATTTTGATTAAATTTAGCACACGAGTTTGACATATAAGATCCTTTTTTATCCCAGGACTATGTTTCCTTTGAGATATTGTTTTAGTATCACGCAGGTGAAGCCGCTAGAAGTAGCTAGTAAGTCAATAATTATGTATACGTTGAATATTACGGTCTTAGCGGCGAGCGGCGCGGCGAGCGGGACGGCATCGGTACGCGGGCGCGCGGCGCTTTGAGCTTTATATTATGTGCTTCAAACATTTTCATACTTTTGATCCTACCGCTCGCCGCCCCGTGCTTAGCTCCCGCTTACTAATATTATAAAGGTGAAAGTATGCGAGTGCGTCTGTGTATGTATGTTTTTCAGTTCTTCCCGCACGAACAAAATTCGGCACACGTCTAGACCACGTCTGGGAATAACACATAAGTAGGATATTTTTTATCCCTTGGGATATTGTTTTATTATTATGCGGGCGAAGCCGTGGTAGCAGCTAGTAAATCAATAATTATGTACACTTTGAGTATTAAAAACGCCTGGGAATTAATACATAAGTAGCTTTTTAGAATTAACGTATGCTTGCTAATTTATTTATGCTAGTTTATGATTGAATCTGTGCCTTCGTCTTCTTATTTGTTTATTTAATTGGTACGACTTTACTACAAAACTACTGTACGGATTTTAATGAAGTTAGCTAAATTATAGATTAGTGTCTGATCCCGGCAATGTAATACGATAGATACCCTTCTTACATTGCTCCATCCAGAGCGGGAATCCTCAAAATGTGAAATTGCTATAATTTAATACTGTACCGCTGGGAGGGCAGGAAGGCAATGATGGCGTACACTGGATCCCCGGGGCCCTCACCAGGTCATCGGTCTACCTTGTGGCCGGCTTTTCAACGCTGTGCCTTCCAGAATGCTAATTGTAAACTGGAGTCTTACCATGAAAATAAAACATATAGAGAAAAAGGGCGTTAACTTATTTCATGAAAAACGGCAATTTCATAGGTAAAGACTCAATATTAAAACATTTTAGAATTTGCTCAAACGTTTTCCTAGTCTATCTTAGCTAATCCTGATCATGATCATAAATTATCATAATAGTTTGAAACACTTTCACACATACTTTGTCTCCTGTTCAATTTTCCTGACATTTAAAACTATAGAAGCTAAAAAAATCTTGTGCCATAGACAACTATGACAAGTGTCAAGATTTTCTATTGTACAGAAAAGTGGTCATACCGAGACGTTCATTCATGAAATCGCGCCGCCATCGCCAGACCGACTACAAACAAATTTTAACCTTAATTTGCACTGTTTAAAACACACTTCAGCTTAAAATTTTACTTCACGTAATTCATCTTTTTTTTTTCGAAGATATGTTCGGGCATATGTTCTGAATTTGAAAATTATCATATTGCTATTTAGTTTGTGAAGACGAATGAAGGTGATTGTCATGCTAAGATTTTCCTAAGGAGTTCTGCTAAGTATATCGAACAGAAAACGGTTGTAGTATCAAATTGTCACCTATCAGGGCCTTAGAAGTACTAGACAGGCTTAGAATATTATATCTGATAATTTTAATCCCGGAAAGTATACAGTCCCTGTGGGATCCGCGAAAATAAAGTCGCAGTCTAAATCTAGTCTATAATAAACTCTTATGCCAACTAATAATAAATTCTCTGTAAACCGTTTGTCATTAAAAAAAAAACAATTGCTAATAGTAAATGTGTAGTTACACGACCCATTCATTAAAATATAAATAACCCTGATTCATTGACTCGTTGCGTGAGAGATGACTGCAACGAAAAAACTGCAGTTGCTAACAATGAAAATCGTAAATAAGTTGTTATATTGACAGTGTGACGTAGCTGCCACAGTGCAGCGAATATAGTGGTACAAATTTTTGGTAAATGTTTGTCATATTTGATATTTACTATACTCCATCTGTTTAGGTAATTAACTAAATATAAACAATCTTGACATGTCTTTTATCTAAAAGTTGTATAAATTTTTTATCTAAAAATGTTTACAATTTGTGATTTACCTATACCGATGTTTGGTAATTAACTAAATTTAAATAATCTTTGTATGTCTTTTATACGATTTTTTTAAAATAAAAAGACATATCAAGATTGTTTACGTTTAGTTAATTACCTAAACAAATGGAGTATAGGTGCTTTACGTGCGTACTTTCCACCTTAAAATCACGCCAGGTGTTGCAGGGTGATCCCGACTACCGTAGGTACGGGCTCGCAGACGGTAAGGAATGGTTAGCTCACGCGGTAGAAACATTAGCAAAATCAGCGCCGTAGGGGCCCAGCGGCCCGATGTCCACTGGCCACGGGTAATTTCTGAAAAGGAAACCCTGATACTAGAACGCAACGGTGTAACTTTAATCAGTAAAAGCCTGACACGTCCCCGAGCTTCACTCTAGAGCGAGGGAAGACAAATGGCTGATTTCCCACCTCAAAAAAAAAAACATTGCAAATGCGCGTTAGCTGGTGTGACTGGTTGCTAATAGCCTGTCCGCGATTAACTCAAAAACTATTAAACCGATTTTCATACGGTTTTCACCAATAGACAAAGTGATTCATGGGTAAGGTATACATACGAGTATGTGTGTAATAATAATAGAAAAGAAACCGAAAATTTATAACACCAAATATTTAAAAAAAAAAACACCCGTAATTGTATATTTTCAGCTACATTGACATACTATATAACAGAAATTATTTAGTAGTATTTACTTATCGAAGAAAAACATACCTCAAAAAAATAAATCTAAGAAAGTTATTTTTATTCTTTTCAGTCATTGATTCAAATCTTTTTTATGTCATTGTGCTTTAGAGGACACTACATTGATTTGCAATTTATCAATGGGTTTTGTCAATGGAGGAACCCCGAACGTGTGTAGGATAACATGATTTAAAGCCTCTATGGCTAATTTATATTCTGAACGAGTAAAACGCGTTCAGAATAGCAATAAGTTGCCACAACAAGTCGACCATTAAGTTAGGCTGTGTAGGTACTTGAAGTTTATTGCCACAAAAAAAATATGAATGATTGCTTTGTAACAAAGAGGTGATTTAGTAAATTGTATATAGTAACACTATTAATTGAGTGCTTCCTGAGCTTTTGTGTAATATGATGATAGAATGATAATATTGGCTTGTTTTATCACAGTTTCTATATTATTATTATTTTATTATTTTTATCGATAGACTTGTGCTAGACCACTATCACAATTGATGGTGAGCGATTATAATAAGTGTAGAGTATGTTTTCTTTGCGCAATCAGAAAGTAATAAATGCAAGTAACAAACCAAGTTGCTACAGTCGATTGCACGTCGCCAGTAACAAATCCTGTCCATCACATCCTCATTCTTTTGTAACTCTTATTTCTTTACTGTAAACAAATACTAAATGTAGTATACAGTGACTTGATAACTCTTGACGACTTAAAAGTGCGTGTAAATGGTTTATTTAAAATAATTGCTTTGATTGATTGATTGACATGTAAAGAAGTAATTGTAAAAACTTTTTAAATTTAAGTGCTACTAAAAAAAAATAATATTCGAAAGACAAATTGTATTTGATTTACTGCTGATGATTATAATGTCCGTAGGGTGCGTACGCGCGTCGGCGCCTCGTTGGCATTGCGTGACGTCATATCCGCCCGCCATTCATGCCGAGACGTTCATTCATGAAATCGCGCCGCTATACCTACCACACACAAATTGAGATCTTAATAACTACTTGCTAAAGTACACTTCAGCTTGAAAAGTTACATGACGTAATTAATTTTTTTTTTCAGACTAAATTTTTGCGCTCCTAGATCGTAAAAAACAGGATATGTTCGGGCATATGTTCTGAATTTGAAAATTAGCACATTGTTAATTAGTTTGTGAAGACGAATTAAGAATTTCGTGAATAATGATGGCGCTACCGCGAAATTGGACGGGTTTCTTGAAATGAGGTGATTGTCATGCATAATTATCTTGAATTTTGCTTGTGTTAAGACATTATTAAAATGCTAAAGACATTAAATATCTTAGTAATTGCCAAGTGCTTATCTGGTGACGTAATTCCCCAGTTAGCCGCTACTTGTGGCTCGGTACGATCGGTACTATTGACTCATTTAATTCCCCACATAGAGACGGACGCTATCATATGACAGTGATAAGTAGAAGATTAAAGATCCAACAACTTATTCAATGACTAGCGTTTGCCCACGGATTTGTCCTCTATATTAAATTGATGGCAATGAAATTTCTTCTACATACGTTTTGATCAGGACCTAGTGCGCGTTCATTCTTGGACTGCTCAGAAAAAAAGAGATACGCAAAGACACAAATCCAGCATTTCAGTGATTTACTTAAAATCTACAGATTTGATTATACTATTAAGCAGACAGGCCTGTTGGTCTAGTGGTTAGTGGCCCTGACTGCTATGGCTGAGGTCGTGGGTTCGATTTCCACCCAGGAAAAATGGTTGTGTGATGAGCACGATCATTCGTTCTGTGTCTGGGTGTAATAATTTATCTATATATGTATGTATTTAAAAATATATAAGTATGTGTAGCAGTTGTCTAGTACCCATAACACAAGCTCTGTTTAGCTTGGGACTAGACGGCGTCGTGTGTTAGTTGTGGAATATTATATTATATTATTAAAACACTATTACGGTAAAATGTTACTTTCAGAATAATCTGACAAACAATCAGAATGATTGCATAGTATATTAGTTTGGTTTTTAATCGATAAAGATAATTTTAGAGGCATCTTCGTGTTTTTTTTTCTATCGCACTAAATTATTTGCACCTCTTATTTTTGAACACACTATATACAGATAGCGGCACAAATCTTGAGCGCTCGGCGAATGAGCGGGGATCGCTTTGCGCATCGTACGATATCGGCGAGCCAATCACTGTACAAGGATTTCACTCCCCGCCCCCGCATCTCTCTTTATACCACTAAAGAGACCCGATGTTTCACTTCTGCGTGCTTCAGCGCAAGTAGAACTGTAGAAGTCAGCGCTCAAGATCCGTGCCGGTATCTATACTCGTATCTAGCATTTATCCTGAAGAATAACATTATGTTTTTCTGTGTGTTTTGTTCAGAATATACTTTGGCTATAGAAAACTCACGATTAGCTGTTGTATTCCATACATACGGACATTGCTCAGTGCCTGGGTAAACACCATCCCGGCTGTCAAGAGGCGAGAGGGCGTGTCAGACTTTTAGACACTGACTAAAACCTCGTTTATAACCTAAATACTCGTATGTTCCTTGTATGTATATGCCCTTCACGTTCTATGATCACGGATTTATCTTTCTCTGCTCTGCTGGCCCCCTACGGTTTTGCTGACATCTCATTGAGGCGCGCATAGAACACTTCATGCCGTCGACGACACCGGATCGGACGGTTACCGGACGGCCGAAGAGCGAGTGACCCAGCTCGTCATCCGCAAGCCCACGCCTACGAAAATTGCCCAAATACTGTGGAGCTCAGACTCCAGTCACTCCAGGTAAATGCTAGCATCCAGCTGTGTCATTTTCACTGGAAGCAGACTCAACATAGTTGGCAATAAGCTGAGTAAATTGATAGGTACGTTTTTATTACTAGGCACGTACGTAACTGATTGAATACCAAATAGATACTTTCACATATTCATTGCGCGTTATACGTAGATGTATTATTACCTGTCTCATACCATATCATATCCATAAATACGAATCTAAGAATATTAATGCGTTCCTATAACGATTAATATCGATCGCGATTTTATAGCTTTTAGAAGCAATATCTTTGGTTTCAACTCAGAGTATAAAAATATTGTAGATGTGTCATCACTGGTAGGCGAGTTTGAGAGTTGCGACTACAGATGGGTATGAATCATTTAAATATCTAAGATTTGGCTCATTCATCATATTTCAAATGTTGTCTTGATAGACCACATCCGATTACACATTATAAAATTATTAAATACTTTGCAAAATTATAAAAGTATGCCGTTTTCGACAAAAACTAGTCTACTAGTGATGATGTCCGGATGACAGCGATGTAGAGGAGTATTTCGACGCCTGAGTGTACTTTGTGTTTTTGTATTATATTTTTGTGCATGCCAAAATCAATCTTTTTTTCTTTTTTGCCCGACTGCACGCCGTAAGGGAGGGTTATGTGTTTATCAGTCTATGTATGTTTGTTCCGTTTTACCGTCTTTTTTAGGATCGGGTTCCAGCATGCGGCTGAATACCTGTATTTAACATGGAGTGATTGCCAACATTGATTGGAAACAGTTACTTTACAGGCTGGTTGATTAGGGTCTTCTGTATCTGTCTGTAACTATTTCATAACCTTGATTGAAGATTATTATTGCCTGTTCTTAGATTTCTATAAATAAGAACTATGTATTACTGTGACAGTGAGCCCTAGAATTACAAAATGATATATATATGTATACAGGGTGTCTTTGACATCGATGCACAAACAAATACCATGGATCCAGTACATGATTCTGGACATTAATGACATTTTTAATTGTAAAAGTAATTCATTTTTTTTTTCACTAAAAATATTAGAATAACGATTTTATACAGTTTAAATTAAAATATATATTTTTTTTAATTGGAAAGAAACTGACGTAAAAATCCACCACTGGGGGGTCCAGAAACATGTACTGGATCCGTGGTATTCATTTGTGCGTCGATGTCAAAGACACCGTGTATTTACATATATTAACACAAAACAAAAAAAAAATGGGAATATTTGTTGTCTTGTGTATACAACTAAGGGTTAGAATTCACTGATGGATTTTGTATTACCTGATAGCTTCAATCTCGGAGTTTTTAAGTCAATGGTGTAAATGTTACTTCTAGGCAAGCGTTCTCCATCGTCAACCAAACCTCGTTCACCATCATAACAAAAAAAAGAATCCCAGAAATTCTTTCTGGGAGCTCTGTTATTCTTTTACTCTGCGGCCACAATCCATGGTATACGTTGGCCGATAATTTTGATCGCACCTCTCGGTATTTCAATATTTCTTATTTATAGTTTTTAATACCGGTAATGAATGTTACATTCGTGTGTTGTTATTGTGTATGATAGTCTAACGTTCTTTGATGTTATCACTTTGGAATTTTTAATGGATGGCGGTTTGTTTTAGAAATTTTCAGTAGTGCCAATGTAAGTCGGTAATCGGCAGTTAACAATCCCACTGTTGGGATTCTGGACTCTTTTATTTCTGGGATTGCATTCAGAAGGAATAGGCGTATGAGTTGTTCTGTATGAGATCATAATCATGACATTTATTGTTTTTGCTAGACTTTTTAGTTATAAACCCTTTACACCCGACGGTATACGATAGTCCGCTATTTTAGCAAGAAACATAATTATGGCGTAAGTCTCCTCTTTGAGGAGTGGCTGGAAAGGCAACACGGCATCCTTACCTTCCGCATGACGCAGGTCCTCGCCGGACATGGTAAGTTCGGGAGGTTCTTGCACCGGATTCGTGCGGAAGAAACGCCCGTGTACCACCATTGTGTGGACCGCCCGGAAGACACGGTGGAGCATACGGGTGTACCCCGCCTTGGCAGAGCACCGCCGTGTCCTCGTGGGGGCGATCGGCGGCACCGATCTCTCGCGCCGAGCCTTGGTACAGGCCATGGTCCGGAGCGAGGAGGAGTGAGCCGGCCGCACGCGCTAGGCTATGGCCCTCGCGCCCCAGCCGCCGGGATTCCGATCCCGATTTCCGGCCATCGTAGGCGCGGGTTTGCGGACGGCGAATAAGAATAAGAATAAGAATAAGAAATTTTATTTGCTCAAACATGTGTATGCATACAGAATTAAAATAATACATGCATGCAAGATCTTAATTAAAAGTGGCTCACGACATGTCTGCCATTTCTCATGGCGTACAAATATCTCAGGTTCTACGAGTATTACAATATTATTATGTTCTTTTTTTTAATTTGAATGAATATTTTAATGATTTTAATTATATTTAATAACATTCAATTATATTTAATAACATTCCATTATATTTAATAACATTCAATTATAATAATATTAATAATATAGGCATCTTTTAAGTCCTCCACTGCTACACAACCTTAATAATAATTTCGACAATGTTAGTCCTAGTTATTTATTTATTAGAATCCGGAGTCGTTTAAAAATTCTGTAATACTATAATACGCTTTCTGTGCCAAAAACAATTTCATTGTTTGTTTAAGTTTAGGTATAGTTTGTTCTTTCCAACTTTTGGGCAATTTATTATAGATAATTGGGGCCATGCAAAAAACACTCTTGCGCATAAGTGCAGTTTTTGATGTATGTAAACATAGTTGGCTATCATCACGTCTATTTCTTGGAAATCTGTCTGCCATACGAGGAAACAAATGTGGATTTGCTTTTACGAACATTGTTGTTTCTAATATATAAAGTGAAGGTAATGTTAAAATTTTATATTTAATGAAATAATCTTTACAGCTATCGGTATTTTTGAGATTAAACATAGATCGCAAGCAGTATTTTTGTCTTTTAAAAATGATATCCCTATCGGTTGAGTTACCCCAGAAGATAACACCATACCTAATGATAGATTCAACCAAGCCATAATAGGCCGTTAATAGCGCTTCTATATTTAGGCTACGAGATAATTTGTATAACGCATATGCCCCACTGCTTATTCTTTTGGCTAGAGCTTCAATATGCGCTTTCCAATTTAAGTTTTTGTCAATTGTTAGACCTAAAAATTTTGTGCTATTAGCTGTCTGTATTTTATTATTATTATATTCGATTTCAAGATTAGAGTATGATGATGATCGTTGGCTAAAATGCATAATCAAAGTTTTATCTATATTAATTTTCAAATTATTATTATTAAGCCACGTTACCGCTTCAGTCAATGTATTTTTGATGTCCGTTTCATAATTATTTTTATCATGGCATGGTATAGTGATCGTACTGTCATCCGCAAATAGTGTCATGGGATGTTTAATGGCTTTAGGGAAGTCATTAATATAGAGAGTAAACAGGGGTGGTCCAAGTACACTACCTTGGGGAACTCCATGAGGAACGGTACGCTCACATGACGTGAAAAATTCTTCACGTTTGGAGCTCATATTTATTCTACTAATCTGAGTTACTTGTTTTCTGTCATGTAGGTATGATTGTATTAGATTAAATATATTTCCCCTTATACCATATGCATCAAGTTTATTTAGTAGTATATTATGTTGTACGTAGTCGAATGCCTGTGTCATGTCGCAGAAAATGGCACAGACTGGTGTGTTTTTATCCATTTTTGTCATAACAGTATGCAAGAAGTCATATATGGCCAAGTTAATTGTTTTTTTCTCCCTAAATCCTTTCTGTTCATCACAGAGTATATGATTTTTTTCAAAAAAGGTATTAAGTTTCTTATAAATATATTTTTCAATAATTTTTGACATAATTGGTATTAATGATATTGGCCTGTAAAATTCTATTAGCTCCCTATCGTGTTTCTTAAACAGTGGTTTTATAATAGATTTTTTTAGCGCATTCGGAAATATACGGCGAGCAACGGGTAGCTCTCCGTCCGACCGTCCGGACCGAGCCAAAGTCGTCGACGACACGTAGTGTTCCACGCGCGCTTCAAGGAGATTTCAGCAACCGTAGGGGCCCAGCAGGGTCGAAGCTTACTGGGCTCATGGATAATGTGAAAGAGATCCCCGGGGCCCTGGAAAAATGGCAAAGAATGAACAGGATGAGTTTTTAGTCAGTAAAAGTTTGACACGCCCTCTCGCCGCGCCCAAGAGCGGGGGATATCATTAGATGATTTTACCACCCAAAAAAAAGACCTAAATTTTCAACATAAATATATATTTTAGGAATACTGTGTATTGTTCCATAAACAATTAGGTTCCTTCGACACTAACCCATAAAGCAAGTAAAGTAAACAAAAAAATTTTTATAAATAATTTTTGTAATGTTATCTTAATGGGACATTAAAAACTCAAATGGTGTCGTTTCGTGGGACCTATAAAAATATTTTGAATACTCTCATGTTTATTGGGGATATAAATAACAAATATGTAAACAGTATAATGTGCTTACAAGTTGTAATTGAATTTATAGTTTCTGTTATAGGCGCGTTGTGGCCTTTTTCCCACATAAATCTATAGCTAGATTTATTGAAGGCTGTATGCAAGAATACCTTTGCGTCTCAGTTGGAAATTATGCGGCGTTGTCTATGGTAATAAAGTCTTGTATTGGCATCTTTGTCTTAGACTATTTATTAACTGGAAACCCTGTCAATCTAACCGTGTCTACAATAAAAGCAGTGGTGGGAACGGCCCCGATTTACGAGTTTATAGGTCGCGGGCTCAAACCCCACCAGGTGCATTACTTTGTGTAATTTATTTCTTTACCACTGCTCTCAAAACGGTGATAGAAAAATCTTCGAGACTCCATTCGGGAATTGAACTCACATATGTAGGTAAGTTTGTACGAAACTCTCAGTGCGGGAATCCGACTCGCACTGGCCCAGTTTTTATTTTATTACAATCTAAATATTTGCACGCTTTTTGAGATATCTAATATCAATCAGACAAGATTCATTAAATAAAAAAAAATTAAAAATAAAAATTAAAAAGTAAAGAAATACAAAGAAAGAAGGAAATAGATTTATACACAGTTCATGAAACACGCACGGTAAACTGAAATAAAAATGTAAAAAATAATAATGCTTCAGTTGTTTGGTTCGGTTGCTCTAAAAAGGTCAATTTCAGTGTTGTGTCAGCAAGACTAATGACGATTCTGTCTGACACAGGTTATCTAATGAACCTTTGAAAAGAACGCATGACAGTTCATTTGATAGGCGACATCCTACTAATCCTACCCTCTATCCTACTTCTTACTATCCTATCCTATTCTATAAGTATTATAAAAAAAAAAGTTTTTGAAGATGAATATTTGGGTGTTTGTTACTCTTTTACGCAAAAACTACTGAACTAATTTTGACGAAACTTTACAGTAAAGCATATTGTTCATCAGAATAACTTAAAGGCAAGAATTTATAAAAGAAAAGAATTAATGTAATTTACAGAAGCTCGTTTATAATACTCATACATAACTTTTGTTATAATAAATAAATTAAAATAGTACACACTTACACAGTTATAATTAAAACTGGAACAAGTTAGGTATACAGAAATAAAAAGTAAGATATTATAAGCGATGTTATTTTACCTTTTTTATAGTAATAAATCAAAAAAAGTACAAAAAAAGTCAACCAATATTTACATATCACAAAATTGTGCCACCGTATTCAAATGACCCACTGTCCCACATTCAGATGAAATTATTTATCAAATTCCTGCCGATTTATTCATAGATTAATTTGACGGCGGCTCCATATTAGTGTATTTCGCGCCATAACCGATATCGGCGCGTTTAATATAACATAATCATTCACACCACGTTAGAACAGATGTCGCCCTTCAAATTTTGACGATGTATCTAGGGTTGCTAATAATATAATTGATATTATTTGACAAATTATTTATAGTGCTAAACATAAAAATAAAAACCTGTAAAAAAAGTTGTGTAACTACGCATAACATTCAAGCATGAAATAAAAACTATATTATGTAGATAGTCGGTTAATGACACGTCAACTTGAGAAAAAAAGGAGGCGACTTTTTTGTCTATGGTTAAAAATTACTTTAAATACTAGGATTATGTGAATCCATGGTAAAAGTTTTTGCATAAATGAGGAACAGGTCTATGAAGTTTGAAAAACATCTAAGTAAATAAGTTTAGATTTATTCTTAAAAACTTATAAAAAAAATTATACCTACTTTGCGAATGCGCCTACGTCATGGGCTTAGACCTAAAGCGTGTTTGTTACAAAAAATAGAACCATTAATTTTATTAAAACGACCACTTTTATATAAATAAGTAAAAACTTATCTAAATTAACAGAGACATTAGAAACTAAAGTTAAGTGGCCGCGACCAATAAATTATAATTACGAGGCGTCTTCGTTTATCTTACGCATAATTAATATAAAAATTTAAACAATTACATTCGCATATATGCGTAAAGGGACGTAAAGGTCACAAAAAAAAACTCACAAAAAATATTTTTACATACATGTGTATTATATTTACATTTCCAGTTGAAGATGTCGATAACCCTAGCGTGGGTGCCCTTGGATAACATTTTGACAATAGGCCCCGCTCTGTGTAGATATTATGTATATATTTTTTTATGTTTCCGCTTTACTTCGTGAGTATTTTATTAGTGTGTTGTAGGCATTCGTTCCTCCACACCTCGGATTCTGTCGGGCCGGTTGTTCGACAAATATCTGTGTTTACATACTTGCCTATTAGCTCTTCCTTAAAGGTTGGTCGTGGTTTACTAGGTAGGAACACTAGGAAGTTACTTATATTAAGTTTTTGGTCTGTGTCATGAATGTTCGTAGAATCATCGTAATATCTCTATGAAAATAAGTCTTGTCCTTATTGTGTGGTTCATCGTCATCATCATTTCAGCCGGAAGACGTCCACTGTTGGACATCACCCACCCTGAACGGTCACGTGCGTCTCACATCCATCGGATTCCCGTGATTTTCACCAGGTCATCGGACCACCTTGTGGGAGGTCCTTACTTCTTTACTTGCCTGTGGGTTGTGTGGTTAAATAGCCTGTAATATTACTAACCACTGATTTCTGTACAGAGGCGTAGCGTGGACTAATTTAGGTGTGGGCGAAGGCACGTCAGAGAGGCTTTTTCTTTCATAATTTCGAAAACGAGACAGCGACTGTCGCAACCTAGTGTTCAACCACATCATCGCTTACCATCAGGTGAAATAGTGCTCAAACGCAAACCTATCAATTATAAAAAAAAACCCTCGTTCTTAAACAGCCCTCGCGTGTGCTAGGCCTCTTTACGCTACTGTTTCTGTATCATGATACTCTCATTAACCTGCAGCTGTTTCCATTTAGATGCTGGCATAGCAAATGCAATCACTTATACTTATATTAGGTTCTGCCAGTGGCTTTGCCCGCTCGAAAATCAAATATTACACCGAGATAATGTACTCCTGGGATTTAAAGTATACCATATCCTACTCTAGGACATGGTCTACCCATCTGCCAAGTTTCATAGGAATCCGTTCATGTGAAATGATAATCCTCCTCCTTGCGTCGCATATGCTCAATGCTGAGGGTCGTGACCTCGACGAATAACTTTCTTGTAGACTATATTTCGCCATGTTGTCCTATCTTCGGCGATGTGAATGGCGTCGCAGACTGTGGTCTCCAGTGTAGCACGGATTTGGTGAAACCAACATATCGGACTCCTGCCCCTGAGTCTTTTCCCATCTACTTTTCGTGTCAGTAGCAACTTTTCCATGGTATCACTTCTCTTTCCGCCAATGTGGCCAAAGAAATCAAAAATTCTTCTTTGGTATATTGTGGTGAGTCTCATGGGTGACTTGAGTTCGGCAATTATGGAGTCGTTGGTCCAATGCTCAGTCCAGTAGATTCCAAGCATTTTCCTCCAACACCACGTCTCAAAAGCGTCAATCCAATCAATCAATCCTTTATCAATCAATTAAAATATAGCAATCGTCAATCCTCTTCGGATATAATTATGTTATTGATCTAGAATGTGATATTTTTATTGTGTTTTAATCATTTCAACCGAAAGACGTCCATTGTTGGACATAGGCCTCCCCCAAGCGTCGCCTTAACGACCGATCCTGTGCGTCTCGCATCCACCGCACTCCCGCGACTCTCACCAGGTCGTCGGTCCACCTTGTGGGAGGCCTTCCAACGCTGCGTTTTCCGGTGCGCGGTCGCCACTTTAGAATATTTTGGCCCCATCGACCATCCGTTCTACGAGCAATGTGCCCTGCCCACTGCCACTTTAGTTTGGCGATTCTTCGGGCTATGTCGGCGACCTTGGTTCTCCTGCGTTTTGTTGATGATTATGATGCACGGTAAAACTCTAATGAGTTTATGATTTGCATCATCTGTATTGTACCTATTACTTGTATAAATTTAGAAACAAATAAATGAAAAAAAAAAACCAATTCAATGATAAATGATATTTATTTTGCAAATAGGTTTTAGAAAACACTTTTACACTTAAATTTTTTCGTTAGTTTGAACTAGATGAGGCCGGTATTTCCTAACTGACTACCGTGAGAAGAAACATCGAAACACACTCAGAGAAGTCCATATAACAATCATTTACTGGATGTTTCGCCTTTTGAACGTGAAGGAGTCACAGATATAAATACTCTACGTGTTTTTAGGGTTCCGTACCTCAAAAGTAAAAACGAAACCCTTATAGGATCACTTTGTTGTCCGTCCGTCTGTCTGTCTGTCAAGACCCTTTACCTCAGAAACGCGTGGAAGCATCGAGTTGAAATTAAAACCGTATACTTAAGTCTGCGGTCCCTTGAAGCTGTGAAAAAATCAAACTACTAAGTTAACAGAAAAAAAAGATACGGACGTTTATGTTTGCAAAAAACGTGCATTTCGTCACTCTCAAAGGAAACAAAATTCATACTTTCCGTTAACCCAAAATCCTGAAATTTGGCATAAAGCAAGGTCTTATAGTATAGAATATATAGGAATAAATCTGAAAACTGTAAATTAGTAGTTACGTCACAAAAAAATACTTTTTTTACAATTCGGAAAAATCTTCATAACTTAATTCAGGAATCGAACTGTTTTCATAGGTTTAAATTTGTGCGGAACCTTCAGTGCGCGAGTCCGACTCGCCCTTGCCCTATTTTTTTTTATGGATATGCTCGTGTTTGTTCACTATCTCAACTGATGGTAAGCGACGATGTGGCCGACGATGGAGCACACTTGCCTAGAAGTAACCTATTCACAGTTTCACCTTTATTGGTAATATTAATTTGATTCCTTGAAGTAGATACGTCAGTAACTAAGTTTTAGAAATAGCATCGAAAGACGAACCTTCCAAAAAGTCGGTCACAAGCCCATGGCTTCCATTATTCTATAACCAACTAAAACATATGCTGTATCTCCTTGTTTGGAGCGGCGATAACTGGCATATTTTATGGGAATTATAATGAAACCGCCGGGAATGGACCTTATGACCTTGCGCGACCTAATCTGTGTGAATTAATCAGAGAACGTTTGGCTGGGTTGCCAGATCTACTTCCAATATTGCCGGAGTCCTTGTTAGTATGATCTATCAATGAGAGATACGTAAGTTACAAATGAAATAGCAGGGATTAATAAACCAATTCGTTATGTGCCTGAAGCCATTTGTCATATTACAAGAAAAACATGTTGAGCCCCAGATCTTATATTTCATTTAGTGTCAAAACGAAAAGATACACGATCACGTAAAAATCGCAAGACTGCGTTTCGCTGGGGCCACGGGTAGTGTGAAAATAAAACCCTGGGACGAAGGCAATGAAGGAACAGCCCCCCTAGCCAAGTTACAATCGTATCGTTGGCGCCGAACGCCTCGAGTAGGCCACGCCTCCGATTCCTTCATTCTGAAGTCAACGCTTAGTCACGTGGTCAGAACAAAGGAATAGGAGGCGTGGCCTGCTCGAGGCGTGGCCTACTCAAGGCGTTTGGCGCGAACGAAACGATTGTAACTTGGTTAGGGGGGCAGAAGTGGGTTTTTAGTCAGTAAAAGTCTGACACTATATCGCGCTCCGCCCAAGAGCGGGGGATGTCATTGGATGTTTTTCCCAAAGAAAATAAAAGACCGCATTTATTCATAGAATTAATAATATTGTTAAAGAGGTGATAGTGTTGTTTTAAAGAATTTCTATAATCTATAATATTTCACAACTTTCACTTAACGCCATCTAGTCCCAAACTAAGCAGAGCTTGTGCTATGAGTACTACATATTATACATATATTTCTAAATACATACATATTAAAGATAAATTACACCCAGACACTGAATGGGTGCTGATCACATAAACATTTGTCTTACGTGGGGATCGAACACACGACCTTCGGCAGAGCACTAACCACTAGTCCAGCAGGCCAGGCAAAAGTCAGGCCAGTCAAAGTTTATTACAAAGTAAGGTATGCCCTGGATATCTGTCCTTTCATCTTAGAATCGATTTCAACCACCACCTTTGCAGCCATAGAACTAATGAGTTTCTATAATGAAACAGCGGATATTGGTTTTTATATAATTCTTTCCGTATCGACCAGCGAACTAATCTTGGTAACAAGGCTACTAGCGTCCATAATGTATGCCGCCATATGATTGATGAGCCTAGCTCTTGTATATCTTAGGCTATGCACAAATACACAGTATATGTTAGAGCTATAATAAGTTAAGAAGAGCTATGTATATCACTTCTCATCAATATTATAAAGCTGAAAGTTTTTATGTCTATCACTGCCTCTTACTCGAACGGCTGAACGGATTCCATGCAAGGGTAGATCATGAACTGGAATAGCACATACACACGGATATTGAGCACATAGGATATTTTTTGAAGCTGAAATTAATTTCAAATACAAGTCTGCTACCCCAAGCAGCAGCGAAAGATTCAAGCGTCTAAGGGCGGAATCCACCAAGGTCTTATAGCACAAGAATAGGAAGAGTCTGAAAAAAATTCTTTTGTAGTTACGTCACAATTTTACGATTCGATAATATCTTCGAGACTCGATTTGGGAGTTTAACTATTTACGTTGGTAAGTAAGTTACGGAACCCTTGGTGCGCGAGTCCGACTCGCTCCTGGCCGGTTTTCTGGCAATCAACTTTGTGTGCCATGTAAATCGAAAAATCATTGATGCTCCTAGACTAGATCATTCAGCCTTATGTGAAGCAGGTCTATGACAATCATATTACACCTTACCAAATCCTCTTTAAAAAAAATCTAAGTGCACTTGTGCAGCATCCTCTTACTATGTAGATTCGTGTCACATACCAACACTCAGGGCAAGCGTCATAACATCTGGCAACCCAGCACTTAGCATACCACAGTAATAAGTGAGTCATTACGAGCTGCACGGCGATCGTTGCCTTGTGTTGCCAATATCTAGTCGTTACGTCACTATTTATTAGGTTATTATCAGTATAATAGTAAATGGATACTGACTCGTTGTTTTATTCATTAAATGGTAGAACAAAATGGTGAGTTGAAGCGTTGAAGGCCGAAACGTTCTCATCAAACGATGAAATCAGAAGGCTGCTGGTTTTAGGCACGGTGACTTGAAGATTTTAGCGGTTAGAAAGTATAGTGCAAGCATTATACTATAATCATACTAAAGATTTATTTCGTTCTAATAACAAAAACTAATACCACTTGTAATTTTGTGAAACTATATTTATTTCCTATTCCGAACGAATACCAACAACTTGAATTTGGTACAGTCAGCTCAGTCAAACCTAATCAAAATGAATTTCAAATTTGAGTCCAAACAAATACCATTGGTATTAGTTGTTGGTATTAAAATGGAATAACTCATACTAAGATTTATTTCGTTCTAATAACAAAAACTAATCTAATAAAGGTGAAAGTTTCTGTGTGTGTTGCTATGTTTGTTAATGCTTCACGCTCGAACTACTAAATAAAATTAAGAAAATTGTGCATAAAATAATGAATTACAGTAAACTACGATTATTTAATCCCGTTTGACAGTTCGCGCGTTTGACAGTTCGTACTTTTGACATTTCATAAAAGGGTCAGATAGTAACTAATAAACATGTTTAAATATATTTAAACTACCTATAAGCTTTATATTTAAACTATGCAAATTTATTGAAATTAATAATATTAAGTTCTAACTATTGTAACATGTGTAACTACTTACTTTTTTTCTCTCTCTGTCATATACTTTCATACAGTCATAGTCTGTGGTCTACTCATAAAGTCGGTCTGCGTCTGCGAAGAAATTCTTTTATTTTGAACTTTAATGTTTATAGATATATATTTATTTTACTGTTCACGCTAAATACTCTACAGCGTTTGATAATCTATTAACAGTTTACACGTGTTATTCGCAAAATTGTGGCGTCTTTTTCACAAATGCCATTAACGAAGAGTTAAAGTTGATGAATATAAAAAAAAAAAATTTGAGAAAACTGAATATCTAAATATTACCTAAATGACTCGTTGTGTTAGTGCACCCCCTTCGAGTTTCCGACATTCCTAGATATACACACATCTGTCTACAAGACCCCTCCCCCCATACCCGTCATTTCCTCCAACATTTCCCTCCATATCATTACGAATGCGTCGTGGCAACGCTTTTAATCACTCAAATATAAATGCAGTAGACATTACCGCTGCATGGCGTGGCGCCTGTATATCACATACGTTAGTGGCAGTCACATTTAGTATGTTAATACGCCATTGTTCGGCTGTGGAGCTAACGTGGTGGCAATTAATGTTGGACGACTCCTCCGTCAGCTCCCACGCAACTCGCCATTCCTGGCGTGTAGTGGCTGTATGGTTGGTAGATAAATTATTGGTACCGGAACAAATACTACTGCTTGTGACACGTTTTTTAATTATTCTACTAATCCGACTAGCCTCTATAATGATACAAACTGTAGATATTTATAATATCAAAGTATCATTTTTTTTCGAAAGTATATCCGTTAGCTTAGATTAGGTTAGCCTATAACAAAAAAGCATTTTTTAATTATTTTTGTTTGTTCCGGTTATTCTCTGCATTCATTTATGTTTAGAAAAAGAATTAGGGTTCCGTTAAAAAAAAAACTTCTTAAAATTGATGATGAATGACCGAATGGCATTTTGCTGTAATATGAGTAACATGCGGACCAAGTCGCGAGCACCAGCTAGTAAACGAAAATGAATTGCCAAATGTGTTGCTAAGCGCAAAACTCGAGAATGACTGAGCCAATTTGGATGATCTATTTTTTAAACTATTTGTTAAAATCTCAGAAAGGTTCTTATGAAGAGAAAAATTAAAAAAAAAACTAGCTATGTCCAGGATTAGAACATAGTAATCTTTTTTTATCTGCCGCTGACAAAACCTGTTTGTTTTTTTTAAATTATTGGTTTTTCTCAGACTGTAACCTTTCGTTGGAAACACGCCTGATGTTGTCAGTGTCATTTTATTTACCTGTGCAAAAAAAAACTGGTACTTATTACCGCAGGTTACTGCAAAGAGTCACTCAAAGGTCACTGTATCAAATATTTTTATTCTGACTTACCTTTATTCGCTCTTTACATTCATAACAATAATTCGTATGACATAGATTTGTTTTCCGTAAAATATTTAGCATAGCATAGCATATCAGCCTTTTAATGTTACCATTGCTGGGACACAGGTCTCCTCTCTAGGAGAGAGAATGGGCCGTAACCCACCACGCGGGCCCATTGCGGTTTGGTGGATGTCACATGTCTTCGAATTTTTGGTTCTAGGACATGCCGGTTTCCTCACGATGTTTTCCTTCACCGTTTTGAGAGCAGTAGTGATGAAATAAATTACACAAAGTAATGCGCCTGGCTGGGTTTGTTTGGACCCGCGTTAATTCGTAAGTCGGGCCGTTACCACTCGGCCACCACTACTCTCAAAGTAAAATTTTCTCTCTAAAGTAAATTATTTACTTTATTAATATTTTTAACATTATTACGTAATAATATTTAAGAAATAATTATTGATTAAGTCAGCGCAAAAAGGCCCCGTAAAAATTAATCTTCATTTTATTTATTTTCGCTTAGTATTTTATTTGCTAACGCTACCAACAACGTTAAGCATTGTCCAATGTACTCAGTAATCACTGTTCATTAAGCTTTCTCGATGCATACGAACGTTTTTAAATTCGTCTGTGATCTAATTTTGTGTTGTATGTGTGAATCATATCAATAGAAACTGCGTTATTGACACTATACTTACTAACTACACTATACTTTGCGAATATGCATGATTGTATTATTATTTTTTTTTTTCGATTTTGCTGGTGATTACTTAAAGAATTTAACAAAAAAAAATATCAAATAAATTCAAAAAGATTTTATGCGCTAACTCGCATAGGCCCCGACGAGATTCGAACTCGTGATCTCCTGTTTACTAGACAGGCGCTTTAACCAACTAAGCCACGGCGCCGCTTGTTGTGTGTGACGAAATTATACACTACGTTACACACACATGAGTTCGCGCTAATCTTGATGACACCAATTCCGATTTGGAATACATGTTCCATCTCTTTTTATGACCGTTACGAATTTGTTGTTAGAAAGAGATGGCTATACTATCAATATATCATTGTTTCTTTTTGGGTCACACTGTTGCTAGGCGAGTATTAGTGAAAATAAGATTCAAAATGTGTTTTAATAATATTTAATTCGAGATATAAGGTCTGTTTATCAGATAATATTAATGTTAAACCTTGAGAATTATAGTAGTAAAGTACAGTATTGTTATATTAGGGCTGACGAAATCTTTGTAACTTAAAATGTTGAGTAGTAAAAAGGGTTTTTGTTGCATGAGAATATAAATTGTCATAATCACTGGTGTGACGTAAAAGTAACTGAGTCAATAAAGATAAGCGCGCAGTCAATGAGTTGCCGCATTTCTGCATTGTTTCTACAAGGACATAATTTTACGTAGAAAAACTAAACTACCATTTACTTAGTACCTATTTGTAATTTGGTTACATTGCACTGTCAAGCGGTTCGCAGTAGGGAAAAATAAATAATTTAGTAAGTATTATAAAGAGGTAAAGTTTGTTGTTTTTTTTTTGTTTGTAGGAGGTAATCTCTGAAAGTACTGGTCTTTTTTTCACCGATAGGAAGCTGTCAATCAGGAATAAATCCTGAGTGACATAGGCTATAGCATAGGGAAATGCTAGTAATAAATAATTGCGAATAATGCCTGCCATAGATTACAATATTTTGAAGGAATTGAAACACATTGAACTTTGACGAAAAGCAAATGGCCGCGAATATTTTTTAAGGTAAGAAATCATCAAAAATAACTTCTCCTCTGAGTGGAGCATCAGGTCCGATGGGTTAGGCTAGTCAGACTTTGACTGACTAAAACTCACTTGTGTTCCTGAAGTTGCCCTTTGCGTTCATCTTAAGACATCATCATCATTTCAGCCGAAAGACGTCCACTGTTGGACATAGGCCTCGCCCAAGTCTCGCCATAACGACAGTTCCTCTGTGTCTCATATTCATCGGATTCCCGCGACCCTCACCATGTCATCGGTTCACCTTGTAGGAGGCCTTCCAGTATTTAAGTGTTACGTAATAATGTACAAAATATTTCTTCTCTATCTTAAAAAAATAATAACTAACCACACAGGGGGCCCCTTGGCCCCGCACTGGCTTAATCCGACACTGCTAGAAGTAACCTATTCACTATTGACTTAAAGACGTATATTTTAAAAGTGCAAAGTCTATAAAACCAGTGGTAGGTACATGAACTTTACACACATTAAAGGCTAATTTTAGCCAGCCGGCTATCAAATGACGTCACGTCTCAAGCACTCAAATATGAGGAGTCTGTCTCATTCATTAATTCACACATCCGCTTGGTACTTCGATATTAAGTGCACTTTGTTTAAACATAAAGGGTTTAGTACTTTCTAGGGAAGGATTGTACAAGGGCGGATCCACCGTTATGGGCACGGTGGGCATGCCCATAACTAGGGTATCCAATGCGGGATTACTCATGCAAGATCCCGCACGCTTGTGGGATTGAATTTTTTACTAAGAAAAATGGGTTCAAATGACGTTTGTTTAACAAGTGATTTAATAACTTTCCATGGAAGTCGTCACTTTTTTGTAGAATTTCTACCTACTTAAAAAAAAAAACCTACTTATGGAAAACTTATTTCATATATCAACTAACATTGATTACGTTTTCAATTCTTATCTTGCCAACAGCTAAATAAATGTTGAATTCCTATTTTGTGTTGTGCGAGTCCTAAATAGGAAGTGGAAAGAAACATAATCAATGTGAGTTAAAGATTTAGGAAGATACAGCCTAAATCTAACAGATTTGAGAGTAACGTTAAATATTTTATGTTATCGATCCTGATTATTTATAGCTCTGCGAAATTCAAATTGTCTTAAGTTTTTTTTTGCATTTTGCAAGTTAGAGTGGCATTGTGACTTGCAAAATGCAAAAACTTTAGAAAATTTTAATTTCGCGAGCATGCCCCTTAAAATAAAATAAAATATCCCAGTCCCGCAAATCCCGCGGGATTGCTAACTTCAATCCCGCAGGCTTGCGGGATTGGGTTCCCTACCCATAACCCTAATACGCTTGTGACGGACGTCAGACTTGCACAGTCATGCTGATGATTGAAGCAACATTTTGCAGGTTTATTAATTCACTAGTGTTTACCCACGTGGAACAAACTGTACAAAATCTTACACTATATTAGTTCCCACTTGGGAAGAGCAACGCCGTGTCCTCGTGGGGGCGATCGGCGGCGGCGATCTCTCGCGCCGGGCCTTGGTACAGGCCATGGTCCGGAGCGAGGAGGAGTGGCAGGCGGTCGCCTCCTTCTGCGAAGCAGTAATGCTAGCAAAGGAGGCGGCCGATCGCGTGAGGCAACGGCAACGGTCCTCACGCCCCAACCGCCGCCGGAATTCCGATCCCGATTTCCGGCCACCGTAGGCGCAGGCTTGCAGACGGCGAGCAATGGGTGGCTCGTCGTCCGACCGTCCGGTAACTGTCCGGACCGAGCCCAAGTCGTCGACGGCGCGTATACCTACGGAAACCTTCGTACGCGAGTCCGACTCGCACTTGACAGGTTTTTACCATCGATAATGTGAGAAGAAGATTTACACTGTCATAGAATGTATTAGAACTTGGCGCTACCAACCCTATTTTAACAGTAGGCAACGGTAGGCCCTTTCTATCCTGAAGCAAATTCATTGTTTTTACGCACAATGAACGTTCTTGACCCCGTGGCATATAGACTTGTTAACTTTTGCCTCACCTTCAGTTCGAGCTGTTGGTAATCGGAATTATAGATCTTCCTGTTGGACTATCGAATCTGAATAGTGTATACTTTTTCCAATGGTATAGTAAAGCAGAGTCGCAGGGCGATTTCTGGTCAGCGAAAGTGCATGCTTGCGGATGGCGAGCAATAGGTAGCAACCAGTTTTTAACACTATAACACCTTTTCAGGGTTCCGTAGCCAAATGTCAAAAAATCAGAACCCTTATGGATTCGTCATGTTTGTCTGTCTGTCCATCTGTATGTCACAGTCACTTTTTTCTGAAACTATAAGAACTATACTGTTGAAACTTGATAAGTAGATGTATTCTGTGAACCGCATTAAGATTTTCACACAAAAATAGAAAAAAATTTTTTTTTGGATGTTAAACTGAAACTGAACTGAAACTCAAAAATTTTTTCTTCATCAAACCCATACGTGTGTGATATCTATGGATACGTCTTCACAGGTCAAAAATGATATTGAGGTTTCTAAAATCATTTTTTTCTAAACTGAATAGTTTGCGCAAGAGACACTTCCAAAGTAGTAAAATGTGTCCCCGCTTGTAACTTCTAAAATAAGAGAATGATAAAACTAAAAGAAATATATGATGAACATTACCATGCACACTTCCGCCGAAAATTGGTTTGAACGATATCTAGCAAGTAGTATTTTTTAATACGTCATAAATCGTAAACCGCAATTTACCTTTCAAATATGTACGGAACCCGCACTTGTCCAGCTTTTTTTCATTCTCCTACACCACATAGCTACACCCAAGTATCATCCATCCACGGAAGTCAATCAGTAATAAACTATATAAACAGATGCTTATCTGCGCCCTAATTAATATACATAATTCAGAAGACAGACAGTCTACGTTTCAGACCCCTAATATGTCTTTGAATAATAATTCCACTGTCAAACAGAGACAGACTGATACAGGACTAATAGCGCTATCCCTTTCTAACAACTGAATCGTGTACTTGGTAGTACGGCCACAGGTTGCTCGAGTGTAAAATTATACAATTTACATAATAATTTTTAATTAATAAACAAGTTGAGCTGTTGTAATTAAAGATTATCTCAGTGAGGGGAAGTCGTTATTTATCTTCGCTTCGAGTTTCTGAGGGTCGAGGGTTTTGTTCGGTTACTATGGTTACCGTTGCTTGGAAATTTGAGAATTCTTATGTCACAATATGTCGGAAGGATTAGGGATGGAGATAATTAGAATATTCTACAAGTTGCTGTACCTATACACTCCTATGTATTTTTATTGTTATTATTTCTTTATTGTCAGGCAACTAAGGCCCGTAGATAAAACACATTATATTACAATCTGATAAACAAAATAATCTAATACATATTAAAAATATCATCACCATCATCATCATCATTTCAGCCGAAAGACGTCCACTGTTGGACATAGGCCTCCCCCAAGCGTCGCCACAACGACTGACCTGTGCTTCTCGCATCCACCGCACTCCCGCGACCCTCACCAGGTCGTCGGTCCACCTTGTGGGAGGCCTTCCAACGCTGCGTCTTCCGGTGCGCGGTCGCCACTCTAGAACCTTTCGACCCCATCGACCAACCGATGCCGTGGGCAGGGCACATTGCTCGTAGAAACGAGCAATGTGCCCTGCCGACTGCCACTTTAGTTTGGCGATTCTTCGGGCTATGTCGGCGACCTTGGTTCTCCTGCGGATATCTTCATTCTTTATGCGATCACGCAAGGAAACTCCGAGCATAGCCCTTTCCATTGACCCTTTGGGTGACTGTAAGCCTTCTGATGAGGCCTATTTAAACCCATTAAAAATATCACAAACAATAAACTATAATTATAAATGTAACATCGGCGTCGTTATTTAGTACAAAAAAATCCGTACTCGCTACTGATATTGTGTAGGCATAAGTAAAAAAAAAAGAAATCCCAAAATTGTCCACGAAAATTTGTCATAATTGGTAAATTCGTAATTGAATCATTCATAACAATTGCTACTAGAAAATACTACGCGCAGTGTTTTCCTATTTTTATCACTTAACCCATAGCGCCAGTAGGCTTTGACCCTGCTCCCTACGATTTGCTGATATCTTGAGGCGTGCGTGGAACACTACGCGCCGTCGACGACTTGGGCTCGGTCCGGACGACCGGACGGCGTGATACCCATTACTCGCCGTCCGCAAGCCTACGCCTACGGTGGCTGGAAATTGGAATCGGGATCCCGGCGACTGGGGGCGTGAGGGCCGTTCCTTGGTGCAAGTAGCCGCCTCCTTTGCTAGCATTACTGCTTTGTATAAGGAGGCGACTGCCTGAAATTCCTCCTCACTCCGGACCCAGCGCGAGAGGTCGTTGCCGCCGGTCGCACCTCTACCGTATGCTCCACCGTGTCCTCCGGGCGGTCTATACAATGGTCTCCCCATTGTATGGACCGCCCGGAGGACACAGTCGTTTCTTCCGCACGGATCAGGTGCAGGAACCTTCCGAACTTTTGGTACAGAGGTAGGTTAGACTTGGAGAAAGACATAGGATACTTTTTATTTCGGGAGCACCTTCCCTTCAAATAATTTTATCCTTTCACGCAGGTGAAACTTCTAGCAGAAGCTAATGGTCAATTTCCGATCTTCCTGTCCGATTATAGGAGTGCTGTTCACTCTAGTCTCCTAATAAATTAGTGCGCCTCACTATCAACGATTGCATCACTGCTTAACATCAGGTGGGATCGCAGTCAAGCACGAGTTTATATTATTAAAATAGATATTGATCCTTAAAGACAACCATTTTAAATATTCACACAATATTACGCCAATATACTTTTCACTTAAAACCTAACAGATAAGAACATCTCTGAACTTTCGTTCCAGCGACTGCGTCCGCTTCAAGAGCAATATATAAACACGCTATATACTTACATGATGTAATAATCACCCCCTTTATTTCCGTGCTTTATGCCCTGAAACATCGTTATTACGAGCGGTAAGTACGAGTTTCGATGCCCGACAATAATATGAGCAGACAGGTGTGGTCCAAGTTACAAGAGAAGCGGAAACAACGTAATATTTTGCGAGAGGGTAGTTGTGATGATCTCTAAAATTCTACACATTTCTCGTCATTTTCCTTACTTTGACACTGCTTACTGATGGCCACAATACTTTCTTATCGTCAATACGTCATATTTATTATTTTCTTCTTTGAAAGAAAAATTAAAGTGTATACGTTTATTTAGCACAAATATAAAAACGCAAAACGTAATAAGTGTAAAACACACAATGAATGTTGCCTGTGTTTTGCTGCCTGAAGTCAATCTAATTCATACCCTGTCTAAGTTTAAGTTTGATGAAACGACCTATCAAGAAATAGTCAATTGCATTTTAACATCATTTAAATATTTTCATATCATTCTTAATTCTTTATTGTACATCATAACAACTAATAATATAAGTTGATAACAGCGTTCAGGCGAGCTTAACTCAAAGTTAAGTTTTCTTCCAGCAAACCGTTGAATGATCTATCATTCAACGGTCGGAGAGATGAGATCACAATAGAGGATCACAATCATGTATTTTTATCGTATATCACAGTCTTACCTGAATACGCCCAGCTTTCATGCCTTGTCCCCCACCTCATACATGACGTATGTTACTCGACGAACATGCAATAATGCGCGCGCGTCTAAACTGACGCCAGTTTTAAAAGTTCTGCGTTAAGTTGCCGACAGGCTTCGACTTCGACTTCCACGTACGTTGAGTACAGGTGAGTGCTGTGTATGAGTTAGTTGGAGGTGGGATAGTCCTGTTGGTTTTTTAGCAATGATTTTCCTCATAAGATACAGTTAATGTGAATATAATTATAACATTAATCGATATCTGTTACTGTTTTTTTTGTTTCTTTCTGTCTAAAAAATTCAAATGGAAATAAATGTATTTTTAACTTTAATAAATTGTTAAAATGATTTGAGTAAAAATTTTTGCCCGCCACTTTGTCCGGGTGAATGTTGGTTATTACGGACACGAAGTCGAAATCTAATAAGAAGTACTCTATTCCAAATTTCATCAAAATCGGTTCGGATCACCTCGAACGAGCCCTAGCAGTCTCGTTTCGCTGCCTTTTCCCAGGTTGCCATCGGCGGCATCGTCCATCCTCAGGCACAAACATTGTGGAGACTTGCCCGAGGGTCAATGTGCATGCAGCAACATGATCCGCCCGATCTCATCTTAGCTTGCATCCACATATTTTTTAGCTTCTTTCTATAATATTTACCTAAATTTAAACGTTACAAAACCCAAAAAATAACCGTTTAGTTTTACTGGTATTGACTCAAGTAGCCACCCAAGCAAAAAATCCGTTGACAACAACAGCACAGTGATAAATTAAATGTTCTTTAAAGAACTTCCCTATAAAACTGAAAACAAATGAGCCTGTCCACACATACATGTACACAATTACATTATGGTCACCCTACCGTAAGTCTACTCCGTCGAATACGATCCATCGCCGAGGAAGTCACAAAAACCAGAAAACAAAGACCCTTCAATCCCATTTCACACCACAAATTCATTACCCCCAAAAGGGTGGCAAAGTTCAACTTAAACTGGTCTTAAAACTCCTTTTAATAAATGCTTAGAGTATTAGATATTGTTTAATAAAATGCATGCTCTGTGAGCGCAGGTTTTATATTTATAATTGACGTGAGAATGTCCCAATTAGGAATTAATTATTTATGGTATCCCCGTGCATCGTTACGCTGGTATATCTTCACAGTTTGTTGATTATTAGGTAAATAAACAAACAGTTATTTGAGAAATACTCTTAAGGGGTGACCAGACGGTTGCAAACTACATTGCGGCTACACGGATGTAAACCACGCGCCAACACGTTCGGTGTTTGGGAAAACGCACCTCCCATCCAAGGGCATTGAAGGTCATGGTTTACAACTGCTGTCTACACGGATTGAATCTAGCAAGGTCACCTTAGTTCGGACGTTGGTTTGCAACCATCTGGTCACCCATTTAGGTACGGTACTATGAATAAAAATATCTAGATTTATATTGGCTATTATGGTTTATTTTATAGGGCCTGTGCTTTATGTATTTATCTAAACTAATATGATATAGAGAAAGGATTTGTATTTCTGGATTTTTATTGGTAATAAATAAACTTATTCTGACCGCCCTCCAGCTCCACCAGAGAATTCATTGGATGATTTCCACCCTTAAAAAAAAGCCGTGAGAACAATACAAGGTTTTGATTGGTGCGTATGACGGACTAAAAGTCCATCATACGTATTCTGCTCACAAATGTAGATAGCTAAGGCATTGTGCCGGATTTTCCTGCATTCCTGACTTTTGACATTTTAAATCGCACAAACGGAGATACGTTCAAATACCTAAATGATAAATGACATTTTAACTATGGTCGTTTCCAAGGCGTAAATTTTTGAATAATTGTGATACTTATTACTCTCAGAGAATGCCATGCCTGCAATTTTGTGAAGGTATTAATAATAATAATGCATTTGAATAATAAACTAACGTAGTTTTAAAGGGCCTATTACACTACTCGATATTCAGACAGTCGATGTCGATGTCGCGTAGTGTAATAAGGGTTAGACCGGTCTTACTCGGAACAAAAAATAAGACTCTGAATATATATCGTGTGCTGAATATCGCGTAGTGTAATAGGCCCTTTAGTTTCAGTCACTAACATAATGTGGACATTGAAATTAGTCTGTTTTTTTTTTTAAATGTTTTTATTGATAGGTCCGTTCTATTTTAAACTAGCTGCTGCTATCGGCTTCGTCCGCGTCAAAATAGAAATTTTTCCTAAGGAAACTTACTCCCGGGACAAAAAATATCCTATGTGCTATTCCAGCCACCGGGATTCCGTTCCGGCGGGTAGCTCGCCGTCCGATCGTCCGGTAACGTCCGGACCGAACCCAAATCGTCGACGGCGCGTAGTTTTCCACGCGCGTCTCAAGGAGATGTCAGCAACAGTAGGGGCCCAGCAGGGTCGAAATCTACTGGTGCCATGGGTGATGCGAAAGAGTTCCTCGGGCCCTGGAACAATGGCAATGAAGGATCAGGAGTGTATAAGGGTGTGCAGTATTCCAGTTTCATGTTGTATTAGCCAGTACAAGTAAGGAGTCTTCAAAGACACAGTCGTTTCTAATATTCAAAGCAAGTCTTCTCTTAGTATAGCCATTATGTGCAAAGGTTATCTTGAAAAGGAGATAATGAAGTAATCTACACACTGAACAAACTTAAAGTAAGTAATTATAAAGACCTAAAAGGTAAACTAGGTAATGGTCAGCCGTTACGACAAGGCTGGCGCAGCGGCTGAGCAATTGGCTGCTGCACTGCGGGTCACCGTTTCGATTCCCGGGCTTACATCTAGGTATAAATATAAAAGCGAAATACCACTGCCTGATTAATCATGAAATCGCAGAAACTATAACACCTACAAACTTAAAATTTAGCAGGTAGGTTCCATATAGGGTGTAGACATCCGCTAAGAAAGGTTTTTACGAAACTTCATCCCTAAGGGGGTAAAACGGGATTTGGAAGTTTGTATGGAGAAATCTACTTTTACGCGAGTTGAGCCGCTGGTACAAGCTAGTTTATTATAAAACAGTCCCTCACCGTGTCTGTCTGTCTGTATGAACGCGATAAACTCATCGACAGAAACTTTTACTTATAGTATTAGTTCAATATGAAAAGAGACATAGACACAAAGAGGCAATGGCAAAGGACTGTGCTCGGAGTTAACTTGCGTGATCGCATCAGGAATGAAGATATCCTCAGGAGAACGAAGGTCGCCGACATAGCCCGAAGAATCGCCAAACTTAAGTGGCAGTGGGCAGGGTACATTGCACGCAGAACCGATGGTCGATGGGGCGGAAGGTTCTGGAGACCACGCACCGTAAGATGAGATAGTGATGGAAGCGAGACGCAGAGGACCATTCGTTGTGGCACACAGTTGCCGTCTCCTTCTATAGAGTGACTGATTGGGTGCCAATTTTCGCTCAGTCCATTATTTAAATTCATAGCCTGTACCTTCTAGTACATTTTCGCACAGGTATTAGTAGGTACAAATCAATTAACATTTTACGAGCGTGTATCAAATTAATAGTTGTGGCGTGCGTCATTATGCCGATGTAGGTACGTGGCGACGCGAGCTGAGACCACGTCGCGCGGCGAGCCCTAAGTACGTCGTCGGCGTCGGTCCATTCATTCAATCGTTGGCGAATAGTGTGTATTTGGTCTTGAGATTTCTAATTTCTATAAACTAAGAGGTACATAACATACACACTACGTTCTTTTACTACTATACTACACACATTTTTTTTAGTTTGTAAGTAGGTATTTGACCTTATGTGATAGGAAAGTAAGACTTTTTTTTTTCGGTGGGAAAATCATCTTATGACATCCCCCGCCCTTGGGCGGGGCGGGAGATAGTGTCAGACTTTTACTGACTAAAAACCCACTCCTGTTCCTTCGTTGCCTTCGTCCCAGGGCCCCGGGTTTCGTTTTCATACTACCATATAATGATACCATACCATACCATACCATACCATATAGTGATAATTTTAACATTTCACTTATTTATAAAAATGTAATATAACTAAATTGTGCTGATTTTGACATTGTATAAAAAAATCCTATCTTCAATATTATTTTTAATATTTCTACACTGACAATGGTAGTGTACACTCTATGTGAAACATTTTAATATTAAGATATTGTACCTACTCCGAAATAAATAAATAATAATTATTATTACTACATTATATAGGTTTATTCTGAGTGCCTCCAGTTTTCTGCAACCTTAAGAAGCATATAGGCATTTATTTATTTACGCCTCTGTACAATTGTGTGCGTAGATGGATGGATGGACTGTGTGAAGAGTGATATGAAAGAAAAGGAAGTTTGTGATAGCATGACGAGTGACAGGGCAGAATGGAAGAAAAAAACGTGTTGCGCCGACCCCAAATAACACGGGACAAGGGCAGGAAGATGATGATGATGATGACAATTGTGTGCGTAGAGTGCCAAATTCTACGCATATAAATTTACAAGGGAACTTCATGACTTGAGTATTTTATACCATGTAGATATGCAAAAAAATTGCCCGCCTATACTTATTTTAATCAGCTAAATGATAATTTTGTACGGGAAGTCCAATTTTTTATTTTAGGAACTGACTATTGCAGTAGGTGTTTAAAATATGATCCAGAGTAAGAATATACTCTGGGTCGTGTGATCGTGCTGTAGGAATATCAAAAATATGATCCAGAGTATACACTCTGATCCAGAGTAACTCTGGATTGTGTGATAGTGCAGTAGGAGTATCCAGAGTATATACTCTGATCCAGAGTAACTCTGGATCGTGTGATAGTGCAGTAGGAGTATCCAGAGTATATACTCTGATCCAGAGTAAGTCTGGATCGTGTGATAGTGCAGTAGGAGTATCCAGAGTATATACTGTGATCCAGAGTAACTCTGGATCGTGTGATAGTGCAGTAGGAGTATCCAGAGTATATACTCTGATCCAGAGTAACTCTGGATCGTCTGATAGTGCAGTAGGAGTATCCAGAGTATATACTGTGATCCAGAGTAACTCTGGATCGTGTGATAGTGCAGTAGGAGTATCCGGAGTATATACTGTGATCCAGAGTAACTCTGGATCGTGTGATAGTGCAGTAGGAGTATCCAGAGTATATACTTTGATCCAGAGTAACTCTGGATCGTCTGATAGTGCAGTAGGAGTATCCAGAGTATATGTATACTCTGGATTTTTTTTTAATTGATATAATCTAGTGCTTGACTGCGATCCCACCTTATGGATAGTGTGATCGCGCAGCAGGAGTATCAAAAAATTCAAATATCAGCCAAAATATTAGTCCAGAGTAGATACTGGATCGTGTTCCTAGCCTAAGGGTACGGAACTCTAAAAAATATTAAAATTATTATTCCTAAATTACGTATCTCCGCGATTCTGAAAGATCCTCCGCTTCCGATGTGTTATTGAATTAGGATTCAACCTGTGATGATCGGCTATAAGACTTACCAGTTACTGAAATCGGTGAAAATTCTTCTACGACTCGGTAATTCAGTTCAATTTAAAAAAAAAACACATAGGCCATCGTGGGCACAATTATTCGTTTCCTTTCGAGAACTCCATGGTCACTCCTTAAAAAAAAATGATTTAATAATATTGTCTATGTTTTATTTCATATTTGGAAGTATGCGAAGCAGAGAGTAAAGTCTCGCAAACCTCCTTTGAAAAGGGAGGATCCTCCGACCAGACGGGTGTTATGTCTGGTGGGCAGCTGCCCGCTAGATGATTTCGGGTTGTTCTATATGTTCTAATCACGCGGAGAACTTTAATTGCGCGATGCAGGATTAGTTCTTATGTCGCTACACATATTACAATATTGATAGGTATGAGAGGACAGTGTAGACTAGTCAACATTTTATCCAAAAGCACAATAAAAATAACAATAGATCGAAATAAAAAGTACCTAATCTATGATTCCGGTAGCTCTTGAAAAAGTTCTAAAGTGTACTTGTTATTTATTTATTTATTTTTAAAGAAAGCTTACAGGCTAATAACAATTATAATTTTTTACATAAGTAATGAAAATTGCTAATAACAAGCTTCCACATATACAACGTGTAACAAAAAGGGTATATACATCAAGAAGCGGTGAAGATTATAGGTGGTATAGAATCTCTATACAAAGTTTCAGCTCAAAATGAATTACTCAAAGAATTGATACCAAATTCTTGGTATCGTATGATTCTTGAATTCAAATCATAACAAACGTGTCACGACACTACGAGGGTCAATAACATTCCACGTCACTTGCTAATATTACGAAACATTTCTTCTGTAAATCTGATCGCCTAGTACCTGTCTACCTAATTTTGATGTTGCGTTTACACGTGGGCCCAGCCTCGGCCAATCGCCATTGTTTAAACGGGGTTTCCCCTTTTACACAATAGCTAGGGATAGAGATTGCCCGCGGCGCGCGCTTGCATGAGACGCTCTGTTCGCCTAGTACCTGTCTACCTAAAATTTTGTCTCAAAAAATATTTATTTATTTTATTTATTTATTAAAACTTTATGCACTAGTAAGAAACACTGTACAAAGGCGGACTAAAAATTAACTAAAATAAAAAATGATAAATAAATAATAACAATCAATAATGGAAATATTTTTCCATAGTCCGAGCAAAGTAAATATTAAAATGAAAAATAATAATTCAACTTACATTTTTAAAGATGTGGTTCGATGTGATTGATGACAACTAAATAAAATCTGGCGAAGCTTCTACCTGATTGCAGTACCACTCGCAGAAGGTCACGCGAGGCAAAAAATCTGCAGGTATCAGCTCCTGGGTGCGACGGAAATGGTATGGGTGTTGACCGTCATTGTGCAACACTTGCCATACTTGCATATGGTTTGAGGCATCCAGCGCTAATGCAGCTCGCCGAGTGCTAGTACGCGGGTTATTTTCAAAATGCTCCAGTACGGCTTCCTCAAATTCTGGATCGGTAGTGTTCGGGCGACCCCCTAAACCAGGAGCGTGGAAGGAACCGGTTTGGTGCAGACGAAGTACCATCCGATGGAAACACGCCACCGAAGGAAGCTGTCGACGCTCAGCTTCTGGCCTACCCTCGATAAATCGGCGACGATAAAGTTTGCGAGCAGCTCGCACATTACCGTCCTCTCTTCTGACACACAACATCATCTCATAATATTCACTATTACTTTACACCATCATACGATTGTCACAACCACAATAAATCACAAGCACCGAACCGGATATGCGACTGCAATGTACGATTATTGGTCGTCCACTAATGCAAAATTTTACTTTATTTATTTACCTAATTTCACTTTAGGCTAGCCTTTCGGCGCGCTCAAAGATGCCGCATGCCGCCAAAGGGAGTAGCCGAACGAACGATGGAAACATTGCCATCTCTCTCACATAATACACGCAGGTGGCGCGTGCGACAGGGATACAATAATTTATCGTATTCAATATCATACTGAAAGGAAATTAGGGATCTGTGATTGCGCAAGCCGCTGTTAAATTCAGCAATAACAATTCTCGTTTCTTATGGACTCCTAGGAGTCCATAAGGTCTAGTACTTTTGCATGTTTTTCATTTATTTTGAAAAGATAAATTAAGACTAAACTGGCTAAACTGTACCATACCGGCTGCTGAGTTATAAGCTTATAATATTTTTGTAGAAAAGGTTTATTTATGTCTAAGAAGTAATTACGCAGACGTGTGACGATGTGCGCAAGCGTTGATTAGAAAAAAAAAAATGATATTATTTCGTAACATTTGACAGTATTTTGACAGGTTTCATTTACTTTGTACTTGTTTGTATTATCTATGACAAAGGTATTAGTTCATACTGTGTTGTAGGTACCTACTCGATTCTATGGAGATTACTTTGTCGACAATTGTTACGTTCAATCATTTGTTTGTTGCTATCCTATCTAAGTAAAACAATAAAAAAGTAGGTATTTCTTATTGTCACGTAGATACCAGATAGATACCTAATTATTCCATATCCATACGAATACCCTTACCTACTTAGAGTCTCATCTAAAAGCGGCGTAGGTCGCACGCTTGCGTGTCTAATATTTTGAAAAATTGAATGAGCTGCCCGGCGCGTGCACTCGCTCTAGTTTTTGGCATGGCTTGTTATTCACAAACATTATCTTTAAAGAGTGTATCACTATCAATGTATGCATTTAAGTTGAACTAAATTGTATTAATTTCGACGTTATAAGAAAAAAAGGTTTTGATTTAAATCAACGATTTTTTTTTAATTCATTTGATTTTAATCGAGATTTAAAGTACTTACTAAAATCAATTGATTCAAATCATTTCAACTCTGCAAAAAAGTAACAACTTATTAAAGTCCTCTAATTAAATTAAATTCAAGAACGGAACCCACTGGGAGTTTATTTGTACTAGGAGACGCATAAGTTGCTTAGAAATTATATTTTGGGTTCAAATATTATGATATGAAATCCTTTTTCGTGGCGTCTTTCGCACGTCCATCAAGTAATTAATTTCTCGCAAACTAAGTACCTACCTATGGCGGGGGAAGTTCCTGCACCGGATTCGTGCGGAAGCGACGCCCGGGTGTCGCCACTGTTTGGACCGCACGGAGGACACGGTGGAGCACATGGTAGAGGTGTGCCCCGCTTGGGCAGGGCAACGCCGTGTCCTCGTGGGGGTGATCGGCGGCGGCGATCTCTCACGCCGGGCTTTGGTACAGGCCGTGGAGCGAGGAGGAGTGGCAGGCGGTCGCCTCCTTCTGCGAAGCAGTAATGCTAGCGGCGGCCGATCGCGTGAGGCAACGGTCCTCACGCCCCAACCACCGCCGGGATTCCGATCCCGATTTCCGTCCACCGTAGGCACGGGCTTGCGGACGGCGAGCAATGGCTGGCTCGCCGTCCGTCCGTCCGATAATCGTCTGGACCGAGCCCAAGTCGTCGACGACGACGCCTCAAGGAGATGTCAGCAACTGTTGGGGCCCAGCAGGGTAGAAGCCTACTGGGGCCAAGGGTCTGATTATGAAAGGAAGACTCAGCCCTGGTACGAAAGACAACGAAGGAACGGGAGTGGGTTTTTAGTCAGTTAAAGACTAACACTATCTCCCGGCCCGCCCAAAAGCGGGGGATGTCATAAGATGACTTTCCCAGCGAAAAAAAAAAGTACCTACCTATGTATGACAACCGACATAAAAAGAATTAGGTACGTAAGTAAATTTGTAGGAATGTAGTTACTAAATTAGGTATTATTTAATGTGTTGTAGGTACCTACTCGATTCTATGGTAGATTACTTTGTCGGTAATTGTTACGTTCACTCATTTGTTTGTTGCTATCCTATCTACGTAAAACAATAATTGAGTAGGTATTTCTTATTGTTTCACGTAGATACCAGATAGGTAGGTACGAGTACCTAATTATTCCATATCCATACGAATACCCTTAGGTACCTACTTAGAGTCTCCTCTAAAAGCGGCGCGCGCACTCGCTCTAGTTTTTGGCATGGCTTGTTGTTCACAAACATTATTTTAAAGAGTGTATCACTATCAATGTATGCGTTTTAAGTTAAACTAAATTGTGTTATAACAAAAAAGTCGATTTAAATCAACGATTTTTTTTTTATATCATTTGATTTTAATTGAGATTTAAATTACTTATTAAAATCCATGATTTAAATCATCTCAACTCTGCAAAAAAGTACCAACTTATTAAAGTCCTCTAATTAAATTAAATTCAAGAACGGAACCCACTGGGAGTTTATTTGTACTAGGAGAGACATAAGTTGCTTAGAAATGATATTTTGGGTTCAAATATTATGATATGAAATCCTTTTTCGTGGCGTCTTTCGCACGTTAATCAAGTAATTAATTTCTCGCAAACTAAGTGCCTACTATGTATGACAACCGACATAAAAAGAATTAGGTACGTAAGAACATTTGTAGGAATGTAGTTACTAAATTAGGTAAGTATTATTTACTGTGTTGTAGGTACCTACTCAATTCTATGGTAGATTACTTTGTCGACAATTGTTACGTTCACTCATTTGTTTGCTATCCTATTTACGTAAAACAATAAAAACGTAGGTATTTCTTATTGTTTCACGTAGATACCAGATAGATACCTAATTATTCCATAACCACACGAATACCCTTATCTACTTAGTCTCCTCAACTAAAAAAAAAAAACATTTTTCTTCTCAAAACTATTTTCCTTTGAAAAATTTTGTTAAGAAAAATAAACATCCGGAACCCTTTATCCACTGTTTGAAAAAGTACCAGGAGTAAGAGGTTTGTTTTTATTCATGAACAGTTCACTGACACCGATCAGCTGACTTTTTGCTAGTGATGTATTGATTTCAGTTTGAAATGTTCGGTTTCTGGTATCATGTGTATTGAAATAATTCATAATTTCCTACCATGTAAACATAATGTTAGAAAACCCTTCCCGTATCGTTTGTTATCTTATCAAGAAGCCGTGCACTTGGTATGTATATACCCTTTTTGTTACACGTTGTATATATATCTAGCTACAGATTGCGTTGACATATTTTAGGTTTAAGATAAAGTTAAAAATTAATTTAAGTAGGTATAATAAGAATTGAATCGAATCAAGTGATATCAAAGATGAAGAAAAGGACTACATAGCGTTATTTCAAATTTAAACTAATTAAGTTATCTATGATTGTCTCCAAAAAATTCCTTGGTTAGGATCTTTTTTATATTTTGTACAGTGGTGCAAAACAGATCGATTTCTAGGTGCGATGGTAAATTATTGAAGGCTAGAACACTACGTATGGAGAAGGCGTTGCGCCTGTATTTTGTCGATGTGCACGGTGCCTGTAATAGAGGCCGCTTACGCAGATTGTTCTGATTAGTGCGAAGAAAAATTTTGCCAAGACGAGATAAACGCCCAAAAAATTCCACACTGCAATTGTACACATCTAGCTATCCCTATCTTCTACCACGTGTACCTACTTTGTGTGTATAAACAATGAAACGTTTTTCGGCCAACTCACGTGGCATATACAAAAATAGCAATCGTACGACGGCTCTCCCAATCTTATCACACACTTCCTACTGATATGAGATTAGGTACCTACTTCGAGAGATTACAAATCACTCTTTAGTATCTCCTCTTGATATTAAAATACTACGTCTTATTTGGAGATTTGGGTTATAAGGCGTAGTTTCCAATATTAGAACCGAGACTTGTGCGATGTTTGTGAATTAATATCACCTTTATCATTATATATATAATATAATAATATATAACAATAACAAATATCATAAGATTAGTTTTCGGTATGTACCTTCGTATACTAGTAGCAGAAGGTTGGGAGAAATCGTCCCTTTTTCCTAAATAAACTAGTGCGCCTCACCATCAATGATTGCATCTCTGCTTATGGTGGGATCGCAGTCAAGCACTGGTTTATATCAATTAAAAAAAAACCGACAAGAAATCGTCGCAGATCTGGGTGGTGCGAGAGGGTCGGTGTAGGAAAGGACATTCCCCACGCTCCAGTCGCCGTCGAAGGAGACACCCGGGTGTCGTGAGTCACAGGGAGATTTCTGGCCAACGAAGGCACGGGCTTGCGGACGACAAGCAATAGGTATATCGCCGTCCGGTAAGGAGCAAGTTCTAGACGACGGTTCGTAATGTTCCACGCGCGCCTCAAAGAGATGTCAGTTAAACTGAAGGGGCTCAGTAAGGTCAATGCCTATTAGGGCTACGAACACGTTTAAAAGGAGGACCGTGACTCTAGACCGCCTCGAGCGAGAGAAGTGGATGATTTCTGACCTCAAAAAAAAGTGATCTCTTGAGCCGAATTTCGGCCTGCCCCCTAGCCAAGTTAAAATCGTATCGTTTGCGCCGAACGTCTCGAGTAGGCTACGCCTCCGATTCCTTTATTCTGACGTCATCTCAACGCTCAGTCACGTGGTCAGAATAAAGGAATCAAAAGGCGTCGGTGGCCTACTCGAGGCGTTCGGTGCGAACGAAACGATTGTAACTTGGCTAAGGGGGCTGGGCAGCCAACTTCAACGGAGACAAACCATCCCCCGAAGTTCCAGAGGTAAAGTAGGCGCCAGATAAGCTTAAAATAACGGTCACTGACCCTCCTACATTTATTGCCATTATTAATTTTCAAAAACGGAAATAAAGACACAAAGCTGTCTTGAATTGACATTTATCGCGACCCTTTACATTTTCTAGTAATGAAAAACAGTTCATTGTTTGTATTTCGGGTACCTACGCTGTGGTATTAGAAAAAGGTCAATGTACTACTAGGGGTCACCTACTAGAGGTAGAAACCACTAAGCTTCAAGAAGATTTTTCACGCGTTGGCGTATCTAAGGTTTTTTTTCTCATGGGGACCTGGCCTGGCCTGGTTTATCATAGAATTTTTAATCGGTAGCCTAATATCCTGGGTGGGCACGGTACAATCGCCCTCACCCTTCTCCCATACACGCCTATGATGATAGGGCCTGATAGGCAGTCGCTCCATGTCAAATGACGGCGCTTGACCTCCTCCAGTTCCACAACCCGATGACTCCTATACGGGTCGTGGGGCTCTTTGGACTGGGACCGCGGACCAAACTTCCATCTATAATTTTTTTTTTTTTTTTGTAGTATTTAGGGACCACAAATAAAATAAATAAATTTTTTTTGGTAATGGTCCTTACTGCATTTTTCCTAGTGGTCCCTATTCTACGGTAAGTAAAGAAGGGATAAACATTTAAACATTGCTGTTCAAAAATGACCAGAAATTAATGGAAGGACGGACTTATATTGAACGATTTTTCATGAAAATAGCAATGCAAACTAGATAACAAGCGGTACTGAAATGTTATCAGGTCTTGGAAGGCGTGACAAGCTATTAAAAGTTAAAGTAGCATTTTACACGCCCTGCTCATTACAGCCAAGCACCTATTGCTAAACACACGAACTATTAGTGATGAGACATCGATGAAGAACAAGTATCGATACTGATTAAGTCGGGTTACTAAAGTAACCCGACTTAATCAGCCTTAATCTTAGGCCAATCTTATTAACCAATAGGAACACGGAACGCTGTGTTTCTATTGGTGGTCGAGCTTGGGTCAAAGTTTACCTAAGGGCCAAAGTAACCCAACTTTACTGCAGTCCGTTTCTTCTGGAATTATTTCAGACGAGTATTGTAAAAAGTATTAGAATGGAAACAAATTATAATTTAATTGTTAATGAATTCACACGAATGATGGATCTGCCACTAGTCTTACCATAGTGTATTGGTTTAACTAGTTACTGGGTTGTGAAGATCAGATAGGATGTGGCATGAAAATTATTGGTGATTATCGGATATTGGTAGACACCGTCATCCGCTACATACCGTTCTGTTTAAACTTTTTTTAGCACCACAGTCTTGTATAGAACCCGGGATGAAGGCAAAGAAGGAACAGGAGTGGGTTTTTAGTCAGTAAAAGTCTGACACTATCTCTCGCTCCGCCCAAGAGCGCGATTTTTCATTAGATGATTTCCCCACCTAAAAAAAAAGTCTTGTATAGAGGACAAAAGATTTCGTGATTAGAAGACAATTTCGAATTTAATAATTATATAATAAAAATACATAAAAAAGACTATGTTTTGTTTTGTGCGTACTTTTACTATTGCCTAAAACACTAACCTTAGATTTTGTTTATTTTAAAACCATAGTATTTATAATACATTTATAGGTTGGCACTCAAAAGTTTAAACAATAGTTAGTGGTTTTTTTTTTAAATTAATTATTGTAAAACGACATAGTGTCGAAATCCTAAATTTTTATGTGCAGATATAAATTGTAATAAATAATCATAAACAGACAATAAAAATTATCATGAAACCACAAAATATAACGCGAACACTCATTTCCCACGGCAGATATTATTTAAAAAAAAACTGTGCCACGATAATCTACTAGTAAAATAAACATACAATAGGTTATATATAATGATTGTTGTGAAACAATCGCTTTAGTTAATTTTCGTATAGTAAACTAAATATTACTACTTAGATTTTTAATAACAAAGTCAACATCAATTCTCCTTTTAAAAATAATCTTGTATTTTGTTTTGGTTCTCATGGGATTAAGTTTTATGAGAAATACCTTAGAGTAATTAGCACTTTTTCACTTTTCATATGTATGTATAATACACACTAATATTCTAAAGGTGAAAGTTTGTGAGTAATGGTGTGTGTCTGTCTGTATGTTTGTTATTTCTTCACGCTCAAACGGTTCGATGAAACTTTTTTTTTCGGTGGGAAAATTATCCAATGATATCCCACGCTCTTGGGCGGGGCGGGAGGTTGTGTCTGACTTTTACTGACAAAAACCTACTCCTGTTCCTTCGTTGGCTTTCATACCAGGGCCGAGTCTTCCTTTCAGAAGCAGACCCATGGCCCCAGTAGGCTTCGACCCTGCTGGGCCCCTACGGTTTGCTGACATCTCCTTGAAGTGCGCGTGGAATAGTACGCACCGATATGTCCTGGAATAGCATATATGATATTTTTTATCTCGGGAGTATGTTCCCTTTGGATCATTTGCTATTTGCACACTGGCGAAGCCGCTGCCAGCACCTAGTTGTATAATAGACGTAAAGATTAGCGTCTACAGAGGCGGGAGTTACGCGAAAGCGATCTAATAGCGATCTCAGTATGATCGCGCCCGCTTTCTGTGATACATGCATACAAACTTGATCATTACAATATATTCCGTCCCGGATCGCAACCGCTTTCCGCTGCTGTGGGCACTAAGCTTTAGCCTATTATTCTTTGAAAAAATCACCAAATCATTTTAAATTATATAAATCAACCTATTCAATCAACAGGCCTCACATACCAATATATCATGACCACTATCAAAATCATTCGATACGTTTATCATCAAATTTATTTCTAATTTACAACACCTGGCAACAACTATATAAAAATGTCAAACTGCTAATGAGTCGCTCTCTGATTGGTCGGCTTCGATTACCGTTTGGAGTTCAAGGATGATCCACGAAGCCACTATCAATAATCATGTGTTTCTTTTAGGATTCCGTGGAAATAAGTACTTTTTTTAATTGATATAAACTGGTGCTTGACTGCGATTCCACCTGATGGTAAGCAGTGATGCAATCATTGATGGTGAAGCGCACTAATGTATTAAGAGCCTATTCAGTCTAGCCTTGAAAACATTTAAATTATAATCGGACAGGAAAACCGCAGCGGACAAATTGTTCCAGTCCTACGATGTTATCTAGTTTTGTTCTAATATTGTAAATATTTATTTATATCAGTACAATACAAAATACTATATGTACTCGCATATCTACACTAATATTAAAAAGAGGTCAAGTTTTGTTTTTTTTTGTTTGTAGGAGGTAATCTCTGAAAGTACTGGTTCGATAGCTAAAATTTATTTAAGAACGCTGCTTTATTCCTGAGTGACATAAGCTATATTTTATGTGCGCAAGCGAAGTCGCGGGTAAAACCTAGTATACATATAATATACTTGTAGCAAACTACCCAGAATTGTATCTTTACAAAAGTATTGAAACAATTCTGGGCATTTTACTACGAGTAAATATATTTAGAAGTAGTAAAATATATTTTTATCTTTAAAAATTTCTTTAGGTATTTTCGAGACCTTTATGTTACTATTTTTGTAAGAAAACAACCGTAAGGATCTTTATGTGTATAAAATACCTTCAACAATCGTTGCTAAAAATGGACCTACCGCTCGACCTTTACCAAAAATTCTATACATTGACGTATATAATTACATAAGTAGGTTAGTATGTATTGTATGTAGATAACGATGACTCAATGTAACTGTTTCAACAGAAAATGTATCTGTGATAAAAATGTTTCCACAAATCTTTAAACTGGGATTTATCTGCAGAACCATTCTCTTTTTTATGTTACATCATCTTCAGTAGGATTGGCAAAGTTTATAGAGAAAATTAATCAGAATACATCACTAATTAAAATTTACATCATACCTATTATGTGTTGAACATATGTATTATTAATATACATCACAAAGTCGAGACATAGTAACATTACAATAAATTATAAAGAAACGTTTCTTATTAAAACTTTAGACAGACTGCTCGTGACCGCCAACTGAGACAATAAAATATTTGACGAGTATAATTTGTCCCACATTATAATATTTTTAAGTTGAAATGTAGATTAATTGAAACAAAATGGTCTGCTTGCTTTTATTTCGATAGTTGGCGTCAGCTAGTAGAAATAGTTTTTCTAGGTTTATAAGAGACACCTTAGAATACTGAGCCATCAACCTAATGGGTGGCTCGCCGTCCGATCGTCCGGTAAATATCCGGACCGAGCCCAAGTCTTCGACGGCGCGTACTGTTCCACGCGCTCCTCGGGGAGATCTCAGCAAATCGTAGGGGCCCAGCAGGGTCGAAGCCTACTGGGGCCATGGGTAATGTGAAAACGAAACCCGGGGCCTTGGGACGAAGGCAACGAAGGAACAGGAGTGGGTTTTTAGTCAGTATAAGTCTGACACTATCTGCCCTTCCGCCCAAGAGCGGTATTTGTCATTAGATGATGTCCTTAATGTGTCTGAATCATAGAAGATTTACGATGCTTACAAATAGTAATAAATTTTATGAAACAAAGTAACTTCTAAAAAAAACACAACATGACCAATCTTCTGTTTTCTTTCATTTCTTTAACTAGGCAAAGATTTTGATTCAAGCTACTGCAAACCCCACATCCTCTTACCAAGCGCCAGCTTCGGCAATCATCGCGCCAATTCGGCGTTTATCGACACCGCTCGCGTCACTAGTTCAAGGGCAGACGCGCGGAAAATTTCATGGTCGCCTGTTCACGTTTCAACTGATAATTTAATAGGCGTTCGTTGCGTTGCGTAATAATTAAATAATTCTGCTAATCGCAATAATTGGGCCCCGAAAAGATAAGCTAGGTATATGAAAACCACAATATTATGTTGCAAGCAATATTATGTTGTTAATTTTTGTGTGAATTCCTGTAATTGAATCTCAACCTTTTTATTATAACCCTTTAACCGCTTGCGTATGCTTAATTTTGTTTAACTAATTGCACGTCGCACTTCACGACACCAAGAACCGTCAAAAACCGTCACAGATGGCAAGACACCATCAGAAAGAAGCTAATCCAGTGGGAACTTCACGACCCTCAGTTGGCGTAGGCAAAGTGTGTCATCTTTGCGATTGTAACATTCATCTGAATCACTGAAATGTTCCGAAACAGTAATATGTATCATTTGGAACGTTCAGTAAAGAGTTACACACGCCTAACCCTCAGTAAAGAGGAACACGACTCGAGGAAGAGGAACCGCTTGTGTCGGATTTTTCCGACGAGTGTTTTCGTGTCCAATTAGCCAGGTTCGTGTGTTCGCGACTGGGTACTCAATCTCGTTTAGCTCTTCAATCCCCATAGGTGACAGAGGAGCTGACGCGATGGAGTATTTGGTCGTGGATGTGCGCACCTCGTGGAGTAAACGCAAGATTGTTTGTCGGTTAAATGGCTCATTTCTGTGGAGACAATTTAAACAGGCCTGGGGATTTAATGGCGTACCCGAAGACACAGCGTCGGGAGGTGCCCCCCCAAGGTGGACCGAGGATCTGGTGAGGGTCATGGGAATCCGATGGATACAAGACTCACCGGATCGATCGTTGTGGCGACACTTGGGGAGGCCTATGTCCAGTAGTGGAAGGCTTTCAGCTGAAATTATGATGGGGTTGTGCATACAGTGATATTCTATTCGTGGTAACAATTTTCAAAAGCATTAATATCTTTGATTCATCGTGTCACATTTCGGTAACGCATGGCTTATCCTATATTTTATTTTGAACTTTTACCGATTATCGCAAAGCCTTATGGCGAATGCTCCTGGGTAGCCTGTGAAATTTAAATTTTCAAAGTATTTTTGCAATTTGCGGGTCGATATCGGATAGTATGGTAATAAAAAATATAGTTGCGGTAATGACATGTATGTATTTACACAACTACACTCATTTACATTATCATTAGACATTACTCTCTAAACTTCTATCCATAGATAAGAATAAGAATAAAAATAAAGAAGAAAAAAGAATAAAATAAGTACACTTTCTACGTTTTAACAAAAAATTTGAACTTAGCCTCATCCTCCCGGCATTCTATACAATGACTATTCAATGCTTACATTGACCAGGCAGGGTATATAATGACACAATTATGAAAAATAAAATATTTTTACAATGCCTGAACTTTATACTTTCCTGGTAACAGTTTCAATATTATAAATACCAAGCGACAGAAATTAATATTTTATTTAAACTTTAAATATTTCAAGGTTTATGATTACTAGTGCTATCTATTGGCAGTATCGAATATTGTGTTTTTTTTTTATAACCGGGTTTTTTTTTACTTTATTTCAAACTGTTTGACAATCACTGTCGATGATAAAATGTTACTTTTTCTAAGTTTTTTTTTTCGGTGGGAAAATCATCTTATAACATCCTCCGCCCTTGGGTGGGGCGGGAGATAGTGTCAGACTTTTACTGACTAAAAACCCACTCCTGTTCCTTCGTTGCCTTCGTCCCAGGGCCCCGGGTTTCGTTTTCACACTACCCATGACCCCAGTAGGATACTTTTATCTGAAATCAGGACTTTTTCTAAGTCAATCAATCCACTAGCTTGTTGCCTATTTGGGGTCAGCCCTCCTGATACTTTTACGCCATTCTAGGTGAATTTGCGTCATTTCAACACCGAAGATCATGAATGGGTACATAGAAGTCAAGTAAAAATAGAATAATTTGCAAATTCATGTGATATCGTTATTTTCGTAGACAATAGATTACTAAGGTCAGTCTGTACGACTGACGTTAGTAATCTAGTGTTGTATCTGATTCCCACCAATAAAGCATTTTCAAAACTTAGCACTAGAGCCGACCAGGGACCACTTTAGAACGGGTACCACTTTTGAATATTTTTTTTTGTTAACGAGGATGTTAATCTAACTAAAAAAAAACATATCAAAAATTCAAAATAAATGCACGCTAATTTTTTTTTTGATGCAAAATCATCTAATGACATCTCCCGCCCTTGGGCGGAGCAGGAGGGAGAGGAGAGGAGAGGAGAAGTCATTGGATGATTTCCAACCTAAAAAAACCCTTATTGGTACTATACATTACAATTTCTAGAAGTTTTGCTTTTGCTGAACTTTTGAGTCTTCTCGTCTCATTAAACTGAGTCTGCAATGAGGCGACTCTGAACCACAATCTCGTACATATATTGTTGTATATATCTCTAAGTTCATTGTTCTATTTACGAATCTCTATGTATGCATAGTTCTAACTACTGTAAAGTATACTTACTGCTGCTAATGGATGAGAAGTCTTTGAAAAAACTGAATTCCGATATAACACGTAAGTAAGAAGTTAGTGACAGCTTGACGAGTGACAGGGCAGAATGGAAGAAAAAAAAGTGTTGCGCCGACTCCAAATAACACGGGACAAGGGCAGGAAGATGATGGTGATGATGACGTAGGTAGGTGCATTACATACTTGCTGATTATTTATTACAACCAAATATATCATGTCAATTAGGAATAATTTATCTTGATACTGGTGAAAAAAAATTTAAAATCGGTTCAGTAGTTCCAGAGATTACTTCCTACAAACAAAATTACAAACTATACCTCTATATAATATTAGTGTAGACTAGCTTCGACCAGCGGCTTCGCACGCGTAAAAGTAAGAAATATATGCCTATATCATTCGGTGGTAAAATAGGATAGTGCCTATGTGGCGAAACAGATGTCGCTACGAATTAATAAAAAAACTGGGCAAATGCGAGTCAGGTCGCGTACTGAGGGTTCTGTACAAACTTGAAAGGTAAATTGCGATTTACGATTTATGACGTATTAAAATAAACTACTTACTAGATCTCGTTCAAACCAATTTTCTCGTTCAAACCAATTTTTGGTGGAAGTTCGCATGGTAATGTACATCATATATTTTTTTTTAGTTTTTTCATTCTCATATTTTAGAATTTTTCAATTTGAAGAATTTCTCATATTTTAGAGTTACATCGTTACTTTCGTTCAAATTATTCAGTTACCCACCCGTATGGGTTTGATGGGAAAAAAATAAGTTTCAGTTCTAAGTATGGGGAACCCCCAAAATTTATTGTTTTTTTTCTATTTTTGTGTAAGTTTCAACAGCCTAGTTCTTATAGTTTCGGAAAAAAGTGGCTGTGACATACGGACGGACAGACATGACGAATCCATAAGGGTTCCATTTTTTGCTATTGGCCTACGGAACCCTAAAAAGACAGTTTGAACTGTAATTCTGTTCAGGCGGCTTCCATAGTTTAGCTTAGGGTAGATCAAGTTTTTAACAGCCATACTTTTACGACCAAATCATTGTGTATAGGGTGACCAACTCCGAAGTATAATTTTTTTTTTTCGTGGTGATTTTATATTTCAGGCTACATTTTTTCTGTTGCTTGAAATCAAAATTTTAGTTAAGAAGTTGCAATTTAGTTTTGAATATCATTAAGACCCTAACTAGCCACTGTATAATATAATTGCATTCTAAAATCTAACGTGAATTGAGAAATTAACTAATTTTTAGTGACATGTTTTAGGTAACGCATAGATTGACCCCAAATTCGTGAGGTTAAAAGTATGCATATATTTTATACTGTACAACATAATTATAAAAATAACTGGTTAATTTTGTTTGATAAAGAAAGAAAAAAAGTTGCCTCAAACAACTAATTAAAACCAAATAATAAATACATACAAAATAATAATAACAATAAAATAAAATAATAAATAAAAAATCTTTGCGTGGCTAAAAAGGCTCAGTATAAAAGAAATACCTTAATTTAAAGTTGCATATAACCGAGTTGGTCACCCTGTAACACCAGCGTATCAGCTGTCATGACGAGCTCAATCAAAACCGAAACCAGTTTTCAATGAAAATAATTCCAAAAACAAAAAAAAAAAACTTTAAAGAATGTTCCAAAGAATTCAAACACGATAGGGTTTTTTTATTGCGGTTATTATGTACCGAGTTCCTATGGCTATCTTTCAGCTCCATCATCAGGTCCTGGTTACATCACCAAAGTACTAGTCAAGACGTATGGGATTGTGTCGTTTAACTACCGAGTTCTTATGGCCACCTTCCGATTCCATCATCAGATTAGTTCCATGTCATAATAATTATGCATTGTCATCTGATTTACACTAGCATTCAAAATTTCAGCTCAATCGGTAACCGGGAAGTGGATCAAATTTAATTTACAAGATTTTATTACAGACAAACATCGGGACAGGTGAAACTAAATAAAAACTTGTAAAAATAGGTCATCGCAAGGAAATCACGATCTCACATGATGAACAACAATGGCCAAAAACTTAGTATTCATGACCTTCCAAATAGTTTCTCAATATCCCTTAACTATTCTGACTGTTAAGGCGATGACAAGAGTCAAACACTGAATAAAGTTTGTTAAAAAAAATTGCGATATTACTTTAGTTTAAGGCTGTGGATAAAAATTACATTAACCTTTAACATATTTCTGAAAATTGTGTTTCTTTCATAATAAGCTTTAGAAAAAGAAATCCTTTAAAGCATTACTTTCCAACTTACACTGGAAAATTTATAACAATAACGTATCAGTTGTCTAGTACTCATAGCAAAAGCTCTGCTTAGTTTGGGACTAGATGGCGTTGTGTGAAAGTTGTTGAATATTATTATTATTAGAATCTATTGTTATAAAGCTGGGTTGTTTTTTATATCGATACCTCAATAATTTCTTGAGTAAATCGGATAAAATGCCACCCAAATCTCATTTTTTATATATTAAAAAAAACGTTGCTAACATAATTTTAAGTGCTCTACTAACATAATATGGATCATGTATTAGTTATAAATAAATAATAATAATAATAATAATATACATATGTATTTAATATTATTCTTTTTGTATTTTATATATTGATTTAAATATATATATTATGTCTGCGCTTTAGAAGTAGTCAGCGCCTTAACAGCTTGGTAACACCCTTAGTATGATGATGTAGGCCTAAAACGTGCCTTGGAGACGAGCTGTGTTGCAAGGCAGCCATCATAGTGTTGCCAGGCACATATCATATCATTATTCCATAGCCTCGCTTTACCGTATGCAAAACTTGGAATCGACCTTAGATTCGCTTTTGCAAGGAGTCCTCTAGAATATATTAGTTGTATTAATGGTCAAATTTTAGATTGCAAAATAGGTATGGGTTTGAGAAGAGGTATGTTTGTTTGTTGATTTCGAATAAGATCTAGCTCTTGTAAATGTGTTACCGTAACCCTCGTAATAAAGGGCAACTAAAGGAACACTGTGGGGTTTTTTTCTCGTTCCACCTAGAAAGGGAGAAAGTATTTGATGCCGTTTAAAGAGTTAGTGCTAATGAAATAAATTACACAAAAAGAAGCGCCTGCCTAGGTTTGAACCCACAATCGTAGGTCAGTGCCGTTAATACTAGGCCACCCCAGCTGCTCTTATTTCAGAACCTCGTAAAAAATATATTAATATTCACTAGCAAAGCCGCCACCAAAAACTAACTTATAACTAAACAAAGCTTTGTCGTTGTATGCAAATAATGGTCGATTACTAGTTACTACGAGTACGTACCTCGTATTTATCACGACAGGAAGGGACGCAAGGTTACCGGGTTAATGTCTCGTTGTTCGTCAGATTAACGTATCGTAGTTTGTCAGATTAACGTATCGCTGTTAAACAGATCAAAGTCTCATTGATCGTCAGATGACGACATCTGACGAACTAAAATACGTTGTATCGTAGTTCGTCATATGAATGTATTGTATTTTGTCAGATTAACGTATCCTAGTTTGTCAGATTAACGTGTCGTAACTAGTCATGTTAACGTCTCGTAGTTTGTATTATTATCGTATCGTTGTTCGTCAAATTAACGTATACAAGCTTGGCATATTGATTGAATCCGTCAGATCAACGGATATTGGATCCATTGTTTCTGCGGCTGGATTCGGACCTATATCATATAGTTATTTTTACGATTGTAGCGGTGTCATTATCATCATCACAATTTCAACCGAGAGACGGCCACTGCTGGACATAGGCCTCCCTCAAGTGTTACCACAATGACCGGTCCTGTGCGTCTCTCATCCATCAGATTCCCGCAACGCTCACTAGGTCGTCCGTCCACCTTGTAGGAGGCCTTTCAACGCTGCGTCTTCCGGTACGCGATCACCACTCCAGAATCTTTCGGTCCCATAGACCATCTATTCTGCGAGTAATTTTCTGCCCACTGCCACTTAAGTTTTGCGATTCTTCGGGCTATGTCCGTAACCTTGGTTGCTCTACGGATATCGCTGACCCAGAAATTTATAAATGTTTTATCGGCTGTTGCTATGAGCCGACTTAGGCGTGGGCTTATATTATGACGTAAAGTTAGGAATGAACGTTGATACTGACAGACAGAACTAACTATAGTTCTGTCTGTTTCCTACAATGGATTGTTTGTGTCCAGAAGAGATTTCAAAACGCAAACAAATGCCTGTACTGTTCCACTGCCGATATTTTACATAGCTGAAATAAATACGATCTTTTTGATAAATGATGGGAGTATTCGGCGAAATTCACCGTTATCGAAACGTTTGGTGTTTAGGGAGCCGAAAATGATAAAAAGCTTACATTATCGACTATTAATATATCATCCTAGTTTGAAGAAAACGATAAGGACGATACGTCCATATATTAAATCTTCCGGACCGAGCTCAAGTCGTCGACGGTGCGTATTGTTCCGCGCGCGCCTCATAGAGATGTCAGCAAAACCCTAGGGGCCCAGCAGGGCCGAAGAGTACTGGGACCATGGGTTGGCTTCAGAAAGGGAAACCCAGGTTCCTGGAAAACAAGGCAAAGAAGGAACGTGGTTTTAGTCAGTAAAACTCTGAAATGCCCTCTCAGTCCGCCCTAAAGCGTGAGAAGTCACTGGATCATTAAAAAAACCGGGCAAGTGCGAGTCGGACTCGCGCGATTAAGGTTCCGAACAAACTTACCTATGAAAACAGTTCAATTCCCGAATTAAGTTAGGAAGATTTTTCCCAATTGCTATGTCCGTGCTATAAGACCTTGCTTCATGCCAAATATCAGGTTTCTAGGTCAATGGTCTCCCCGTTTAAACCTTTGAATTTTGATTTCCTTGAGAGTATTGAAATACACGTTTTTTGCGACATAAACGGCCGTATCTTTTCTTTTCGTTAACTCGGAAGTTAGATTTTTTGACAGTTTCAAGGAACTGCAGACCTGAGTATATGGTTTTAATTTCAACTCGATACCTCCATGCACTCTTGAGATAAAGGGTCTTGACAGACTGACAGACGGACAACAAAGTGATCCTATAAGGGTTCCGTTTTTTCATTTTGTGTTACGGAACCCTAAAAATACTAGTCAACTGCTGTTACATCAATATAATTAAAGTTATTAATTACTTTATTCTTTTATATTATCTCAAGTCATATATTATTAGTAAAACTTTCTGAAATACGTCAAGGTTTTATTTGATTTATAGAACTTCATGGGTGTTGCTTTATATTTTTTTACTCATTATAACTTTTTCTATTTTGCTGAAGTGCGGGAAATTGGCAGCAGTTCTGTTTTATATGACAGCGTACTTATTCTATTGGTTTACGGGAATGTCCTTGAATTACGAATATTATAAAATGTTCTTTAATGTGAGTAATCTTTACCGACTGACTAAGTTACTATTAGTGGTCTGATACTTGAATATTCGTATGATTCCTAAAGACAGAGAGAATTTCAAAATCACACTGGTATCGGTAGGCCAATTAATTTTTGCGGATACGTTTAAAGGAGTGATCGTTGCCGTAAAATGTAAAAGGTAACTGAAGGACACAGGTGGGGTTTAGTCAGTAAAATAGCAGCATCCGTAGCACTCACTAAATCCTCCAAAGTGCAGGTATATGGATACTTGGGGCATTCTAATGTGTGGCTCATGTTTAGAACGGCCCTTTTCGCCAAGTTGTGTTTGAGTTCGTGGCGGAATTCGCCCGAGCCTTAGCCGAGTGCTGCAGTGACAAATTTCCACGTGTATCAAACGACTTTTTTCAATACACTTACGGAGACATAAATAAAAGGGGGTTGGCCGGCGACTCGTGGGGGTCGATGCGCGCCCTTCCTGATACGATACATGTAATAACATTGTGGCGGGGGAGAGCACGCGCACTATTCTGCACTAGTGCGGAAAACAGTATATTGCGTGCCTAAAAGCGGTGGGATAAGAGCGGATTTTCGCGTAAATGTATTGAAAAGTATATTGTAACCTGACCTAGCCTCATTAGGTTACTTCATTCTCTATACTAAACACACTAAAACGAACTATTCAAAACTTATCTTTGAAACATGGTCCTGACCAACCTTAACAGCCAACAAAAAATTAACATCTTAACAATAACGTTTCATTGCCACAGCTCTGTTCTTAGCTATCAATAAACACTACCGTCATTCACACCATGATAAAATTAAATTTGAAAACGTATTCAGCCATTAACGCGAGATATATTACCCCGGATATATTCGGTGTAAGAGTAGCGACACCTCTTCTACATATTCAGGTATGTTAATATGTATATCACCTTGTCTAAATCTTTTAGTACAAATTTTGAAACTTGATTTTTAGATCCGAATATTAAGAATAAGATATTTAAAAATCCGGTCAATTGCGAGTCGGACTCGCGCACCGAGGGATCTGTACAAACTTACCTAAGTAAATAGTTCAATATAGAGTTTCAAAGATTTTGACAAATCGCATTTTTTTTTTTGTAGTCTCAAACTTCAATAGCCGTTCTCCCGCGCTGTCACTGTATATACAAGTCTATGTCCAGCCACAGAGCAGCTCGTAGAACACAGATGCGACGTAGATACAGTGTTGAGCTCTCGACGTGATGGCTACCACTTTATCAAAGGCTTCTGCATTACTCTGCAGCGACACTGCAGTGCTTGCTAATAGTTTTACTGCATTGAACTTTGCTGCAAGATGAGGTGATTTATTGAAATGACTGATATGTATGGATGAATATGGAAGTTGGGATAATTCAATGTTTCAAGGTATTTTTTTTTTGAGGATGGAAGTAATTTAATGACTTTCCCCGCTTTAGAGTGGAGCGAGAGGCGGTATCAGCCTTGAACTGACTAAAACCACACCTATGTTTCTTTTTTTGCCCTTTGCGTTCAAGAACCACGAGTAACCCTTTCAGAAGTCGACCCATGGTCCCAGTTCCCACCGTGATTATGGCGCCCATATGCTTCGAGTTATGACAACAGTTTGTTGTATGGAAGTTCCATAGAAAGAGGATTCTCGACTAAATGGGTGTTATAACTTATGGACAACTGCTGAACGGTTGCTGTCGGGTTTCTTTGTGAGTGTTAAACTTGCGGATGACTTTAATATCGCGATATAGGACCGTCCAAACACACAATTGGAAAAACTTGGAGGTCTAGGCGGAGTCACATTTGTTGCCGAGAACCAGAAAAGAATTAACAGACATATAAAGAGAATTAGGTATAGGTACTTTTGTCAGCAACTGTAGGGGCCCCAGCAGGGTCGAAGCCTACTGGGGCCAAGGGTCTGATTCTGAAAGGAAGACTCGGCCCTGGTACGAAAGGTAACGAAGGAACAGGAGTGGGTTTTAATCAGTAGTCTGACACTAAATCCCACTACGCCCAAGAACAGGGGATGTTATAAGGATATTTCCCCACCGAAAAAATAAATAGGTACTTTTAAATGATGTCAAAAATGAACTGAATTACCAGCATACTTTATCATTTATCTACACTTATATTATAAAGAGGTTGTAGAAGGTAATCTCTGATGGTACTGGTCCGATTGCGAACATTTTTTCACCGATAGAAAGCTGCTTTATTCGTAAGTTACATAGGGCTATATTTTATGTATGCGGGCGCAGCCGCGGGCGAATGCTAGTAGTATAATATCATGTTTATGCCTCTGTCCTGTTCCAGGACATAGTTTTCTTTTACCCCGGGGGCCAGGAGTATGTTCCCTTGAGATGATTTTCTATTATCACGCGGGTAAAGCCGCTAGCATAAGCTAGTTGATGTTGATGATAAGGCTGCTAAATATCGATAACCTAATCAAAAGTTAACGATAGTCTGATTTCTTAGATTTGAAAATATCCGATTTTCGGGTAAGTCAGTTAAATATTTCGCATTTTAATTACTATCATAACGATCGATCTGTCTGTTGTTTTGCGAAATTCCAAGAAATCCAAGATAGAGAATCTAGATACGATCATATGACTGATGCTATCTTTATTTGTGATTTTTATCTTCAGACGTAAGTTGATCGTCTACGCGGTATTTAAATCCAGACTAGCCTTGAGATGATCCCCCATTCTTGTTCACTGATTCGCGTCATTTGCATGACGCTCATCCAAAATCCGCAATTTTACTTTTTACACAGAAATAAATCAAACATTACGATGCCTGGACACTGCCTATAAAATATCGTAGGAAATTCGTGAAATAAAATAAATACAAATGTTTTAAAATTGAATCGGCACTGAAAATGTTCCTCTACTGACCCAAATATACCTACAACAGCTGATCACGTCATTGTGTAATAGGAATAGCACCTGTGTAATGTTGTGGGCGTTTTTGAATACCGACATGTCATGAACTGTCTAGACGAAGTAAAATTTTGATAATTTTCTGACATACCTAGAAGCTTAAGAGCGGGATTTGTCATTAAAAGGGGGATTTGTCATTATATGATTTTCCCACCTAAAAAAAACATACCTAGAAGCTAATTATGTTTTAGGGCTATATTTCACCGGGACACCATCGCTGCGTGACCAGTCGCCGCTACCAACAAAATGTATACAGCTCTATAGAGAGTTACTTACCTGGTGTCCGTTTGGTTGCGCAACCAATTCGGACGCGTGCAATTATGTTCCAGTTTGATACTGTCCCAGTGTTGTGTAGCGACTCTGGTGTCTGTATGGTATCTAGTTTGGTAGCTTACGGACACCATGGCGGCGCAACTGGTCGCGCCGCCATGGTGTCCCGGTGAAATATAGCCCTTAATGACCGTCAATGCGGCTTTTGGCGAAAATGGTCAGCTGTGGATCTTCTAGCGTAAAACACATGGAAGCACTCATCGTCTCCTTCGACTTTTCAAAGGTTTCCGGCAGGGTCTCGCAATTCGCATCGAGATCGGTCCATCCGAGTCGTCATCGATGGCTGCTCCTCGTTTCAACTGGTTATTAATTCCTGGAACCCATTGAGGTCGGTACTCTCGTACACGTAAACGAACTGGTTTGTAGAAGACAATCTTCTAAAACAAAAGGCAAAAGGCCTTTGAGTATGCAGAGTATGCAGTCAATACAAAACCTATGGTGTAACACTTAGCCTTGTCCTTGAAGGCAGTCTCTAAGCGGACCCTAGGCGTGACTTTTCCGTTAAAAACAAAAAATTTCGCCCTGTTCCAATTTTCAGAGGTGTGACCGAATCGATAGCAGCCCCCCTAGCCAAGTTACAATCGTATCGTTCACGCCAAACGCTTCGAGTAGGCCACGCCTCCAATTCCTTTGTTCGGACCACGTGACTGAGCGTTGAGATGACGTCAGAACAAAGGAATCGGAGGCGTGGCCTACTCGAAGCGTTCTGCGCGAACGATACGATTGTAACTTGGCTAGGGGGGCAGATCATCTTAATCTTTATGGTGCTACGTTTCCATCAAAGGAGGAAAAGTCTCAACTGACTGCAAAAAAGTTGGGATTTCCTTAGTTCACACCACAACAGATACTTGAACTTTATCTAGATAACTGCTCTGCTTTCATCTTTGGGAGGGATTTACCAGATACAGCTTGATGTGTTTGCGTCAATTGAGAAATGAGCCAAGAGGATCATCGGCTATCATGCACTAGCCGAGTTGTGGCTCCAAGAGCGCCAGATACGCCGAGTAGATTTTTGGTTTCGGTTTTGGTTCGGTTGCATTTCGGGGACTAAGCGTCAGAATAGTGTAACAAAATTTTGCGAAGCCCAACCTATTGTCGGAAAACTAGACGTACAATGAATACGATAGGGACAAAACGATTTGGGAACACATTAATTGTGTGTATAGCTAGAGAGTACAATTCTTTGCCAGACTGTGTTTCCTGATAGGTACAACCTGCCCCTCTAGCCAAGTTACAACCGTTTCGTTTCGTTTCTTATTTTGTTGATCGCCTCGAGTTGGCCACGCCTCCTATTCCTTTGTTCTGACCACGTGACTGAGCATTGAGATAACGTCAGAATAAAGGAATCGGAGGCGTGGCCTACTCGAGGCGATCGACGAAAAGAGAATCGAAAACGGTTGTAACTTGGCTAGGAGGGCTCGTGGTATTTAAGTCAAGAGTGATTTTGTTACTTTTATGTAAACGTCCTCCATCGTCGACCAAGCGCGAACCTATCAAAGCGATGCAACACAAAGAAAAATTAGGAATAATTAAATGGTTTGTAATTGTGACACTTTCTAATAGCCTTGTAAAAATAGTTTCCTATGTTAAAGGATATTAAAATGCAATGCGTATTGCTGGGAACTAAAACACCAAAGATGTAACCAGTACAAACAAATGACTAATAACGGGGGTACATAACAAACTTTCACTGCAATTATTGTATATTTAAGGCCGCAACCGTGTAATATTGAGGAAGTTTATGTTACTTCAAAAGACTTGTGTGGTAATTGAATATCAATGACGAATAGAAATTTGCGTCATCCATGGATATACTGAGGACCGCTCGACAGCATAGTATAATCAGCGTTATATATGCCTTGTGTATGTTTCCACTGCTGGGACTTAGGCTTCCTCTCTAGGAGAGAGAACGGGACGTAAGAAACATGAATGAACAATTCTATATGATTCCAAACTTTCAAGGTCAAAATCTATTCCTCCACTCCAACGTAATTTAAAATGATTGGATTTAAAACCCTTTGATTACCCCGACAAACCCTTTCAAAGGGTTATCTGCTTCAATTGGAAATCATACAAGAGTTGGTAACATCTTGCACTAGTTAACTTATTCATAGGGTTACCCTGACGCTAGTGTTATGAAAGGGCTAACACTAACAAGAGGTAACATTTTCCGTTACTGTAGACGTACAATCTGTAACACTTTCGAAAGAATTAACTTATATTCGGAGTTGTACGGTCCCTGAATCCTGCACTAGGGCCCAGTACGGATTGGTGGATGTCACATGTCTTCGAAATTTTGGTTTTAGGACATGCCATTTTCCTCAAGATATTTTACTTATATTTTAATGGTGATGAAATAAATTACACAGAGTAATCGCCTGGCTTAGTGGTAACACATTGAAAGGTCAACTTCAATGACCTAGCGTAGTACAGAATTTCAATAGAATACGAGGTCAGCCTTTACTGGTTATGCCAAAACTCATATAAATAATGCAACTGTTTTTTTATGTTCTAACATACAATCTGGCTAGAAAACAATTGTAGTAATTCTGTCATCTTGAGTGACAATCCAATATATTAGAGAAATTATGTGCCTGTTAATGACTGCGGCATATAACACTAATATTGTTAATATTGTTATTGTAAAGGCGAAAGTTTGGAGTGTGTGTATGTTTGTTACTTATTCACGCTCGAATGGCTGAACAGATTTTTTTAAATTATTTAATGTAGGATTTAACTGCGATCCCACCTGAAGGTAAGCAGTAATGCAATCGTTGATGACGAAGCGCACTATTTTATTAAGAGCCTATTCACTCTAACCTTGAAGATACCTAAATTATAAACGGACGAGAAAACCGCAAAAGGTAAATTGTTCGTCCTTCGAATTTCGATGTACCTACCCAACGACCTTACAGCCACTAGACGCCTCATGCTTGAACTCGCGCACCAAAACAATTCTGTTAACTAGCCGAGGTACGGGGAGCGATGTACTACGTTTTTATTGGTTCGATTGGTACGGGGGAGCAGGTACTGCGCTATGATTGGTCGAGACATCAGATCTGTAATCGCATGTGTTGACAGACATGCGTCGCCTGGTATTAGACGTCTAGTGGCTCTTAGGTCGTTGTACCTACCTAAACGACGAGGCGAAAAGTTCAGTCCAATACAGGTGTTAAAATTTGGCACACGCGTAGACTATTTGCTGGAATAGCAAATAAGATACTTTTTATCTCGGGAACTTGTTCCTATGGGACAATTTTCTGCTTTCACATGGGCGAAGCCGCTGGCAGCAGCTAGTTCAACATAATTGAGGAAGAGTGCGGAAATTTATTGTTTATTTGGCGACACCAGAATAGTTCTAGCTTGTATACTTGTGGACGAAGAGTCTGATATTAATATAGGAAGCGATGGTCTGAAGGCCGATGGGCGTGACGCATTTGAATCTGCGCATCAGAGCAATATAATTTTGATGACAAGTCGTTTATAGTTTTCGCAGATCACAATGTTACGTGAAATGGGGATTATGTAAAGTAAATGTTTTGACTTACGAGGACCTAGATTGTTTTATTTAAATAAATTTCTTTATTTTCAGACTGATGTGTATGGACTCATCATTATTATATATGGATATCCATTTATAATAATGATGAGTGTTAGTGTGTTGGTAAAAATACATAAAAAAGAAACTTAGGAATAAATGTTAATACCTATTCTGTTACATATATAGGGTGATTGGCAATTAGTGTACGATACTTAAACACGTGAATGTGCTCATGATAACAAACAATTTTTACTATGGGAGCAAAGCCGAAATAGCGAAAAAAAATATCAGCTGTTCAGTACATTAGGCAAACATAAATGTACTGAACAGCTGATTTTTTATCGCGATTTCAGGTTTGTTCCCGTAGTAAAAGTTGTTGGTTATTATGAGTACAATCACGTGTTTAAGTATCGTACACTAATTACCAGTCACCCTATATATTATATGTAGGTATCAATTATCTCTATAGAGGACTTCCTTACTAGCAATTACCTTCATGACGTATTAAAATGTCAAGCGTGCGAGTGAAAAAGAGGGCGTGGATCTAATGTAGCTCTACAAGCTTAGTTGCCATATAAAATGTATGGAGACCGACACGTGTGCCCAATGTCCTACCTTTATCTACTAGTGCGTCGGTAAACATCGCTGACGCGATGCAGCGAGGAAGTCGCATCAGTTACTGTAGAGAAATATTTTTCAGATATATAAGTGTAAGGACTAAGGCCTATTGGTATCCTTATCCGGTAACCCATAGCCCCAGTAGGCTTCGACCGTGCTGGGCCCCTACGATTTGTTGACATCTCCTTGAGGCGCGCGTGGAACACTACGCGCCATCTAAGACTTGGGCTTGGTCCGGACTGTTACCAGACGTTCGGACGGCGAGCTACCGATTGCTCGCCGTCCACAAGCCCGCAATGTTCTGGAGTGGTGACCTTCTGATTCTATCTTCCCTTACCCTTAACAGGTGGCAAGGGTCGCAAGAATCTAATGGACACGAGACGTATAGAACCGGTCGTTGTGTTGATGTCTTGCTGAATTGATGATAATGATGCTGGGCAGTCTAAACACCATGGTCTTATGATTGACTCACAAAGAGAAATAGCCTTGCAAACTTTTTACTTTCATTTTACTTTTTTTCAGTTATTTAAATTCAATGTCAGCCCACTTCTTCCTAATTGTCATAATTATCTTTAAGTACGAAGGTTTCCTAGAACCCAGCCATTGTGGCGAAGTAATAACAAATTTCATACAAAAACACAGGAAATTCAATATTGAAAAGCCATGAAACATTTCTTGGGAAGAAATTCTTATAACCAACATTTAACATAAAAATTTAAGATTCAAAGAAACAATAATAAGGAACCTCGGAGAACAAAGTTAAATTAAACATACTCAAGTAGAATGAATTAACGACATCGCTATAACTAACGTTGAGTCCCTGGCCTAATTTTCATCTGACTTTATCTGGGTTTACCTAAACATTTTTGTAAAACCGTACACACAATGCGTAACTGAAAGTCAAAATATTTTGTTCTCGGCTCTGAAAGACTCTATAGTTAGATTGGTGTTACTATGAGGCGGGAGGCATGAGCTAATCCATGCTATAGAATCTTAGATAAAACAGTTTTTCATTTTAACTTTTCATGTTCTTTGTAGGGATGTAATGGAAGTGGTGCCAGGCCACGTGGTAGACCACCAATGACTGGCTGAGATTTAATTAAAATTTACTGGCCTGTTGGTCTAGTGGTTAGTGGCCCTGACTGCTATGCCGGAGGTCGTGGGTTCGATTCCCACCCAGGACAAATGTTTGTGTGATTAGCATGATCATTTGTTCTGTGTCTGGGTTTAATTTATCTATAACATGTATGTATCTCTCTTAGTCTGCCTCCTCACCCTGGTGGTGTTACGGCAAAGCAAACTGGACTGTATCGGTAGGATACAGACCTAGGTTACCTAGGACCTAGGTTACCAATAGACCTAGCTTTATTGGTGCACGCAAGTCCCAACACGACAACGTAGAGATACGGCGATGGGGTTATTATTATATTATAATATATACACAGTTTTATTTTCTGTTCCATTAGTACTGGGAATATACTATGGACTACATGTTATCTTGTCTATGTTAATCTTTTATTTCATACATAACACTGTTGCTACGTATGTCACTTTAGATTCTGCTATGCTGTGGGATTGATTGAATGAATGGAAACGGCAAGTGAAGAAACACGGATGTTTTTAGCTCCCTTTCGCTCGGTGAAGGAAAATATTGTGAGGAAACCGACAAAGCCTTAGACATGTGACAACCACCAACTTGCACTGGGCACATGTAGTAGATTACGGCCCATTCCCTCTCGTAGAGAGGCCCTGAGTCCAATAAAGCGGATTATATTTATTATAATCTACTATAAGTTTGATGATAACAGTGACAGAAATTGTGACTAAATGATAAATGGTACTCGTATTTATTCTGCAAATAGGTTTAAAAAACACTTTTACAAGTCAATTTTTTTTTCGTCATTTTAAACTAGATGAGGCCGGTGTTTCCTAGCTGACTACTCTGAGAAGAAACACCGAAACAAACTCAGGGGTCAAAGTCTATTTTAAAGTTCATACAGTAAAGTCGAATAAAAAAAAAATATATGGTCAAATAACATGAAAACCATGCAGATTTGTCTGAGATGACCTTTTGAAGAAAGAACCATACAGATTTGAGTAGACCTGACCAGTCAGTGCAAGCATTTGTCAGTATTCCCAAAGCTCAACTGAGGACTACTAAGGAGCTCAACGACTTGACGAACAATAACAAAGTAAGGACATTTGGGTAAGCCGCAGAAAATACTGAAAATGCCAGACATACGTTAAAATTACTGAAAAGGAAAAAAAAGCTATCAACATAGTCCTCACGTTCACAATAATTCAAAGACTATTTCTAATACCTCTAAAAATACTTAAAAATCATCGAGACTCGACTAGCATATGTTTATAAACATTAATAAGCATGTGGGTCACGTTCGACTATAACTTATATACTATACATATGTATAATGGAATATTTCCGCACTTTAGTAATAAGCAAAATATTTGAGTCTCGTATCGTATGTAGGTACTTCCTTATTAAACGAATGTCCGTTGCTATGGTAACCGCTTTTGTTAGTTTATCGAGTTAACTTACCTCAAATGTTAGGGGGATACGATGAGTAAAAAACGTTTCTTTTCAATACTACGTTTATTATACATATATAAAGCAGTGATTCCTATCCTTTTCGATCTTGTCGCCCCTATGATTTAGCTAGGAAAACTAGTTTACCCTTCCACCACCTCTCACTCTCGTGTTACTGATGAATCTATACAATTAAATACAAATCGACATATAAAAATTTCATAAATATATTGCGGCGGCGGCGTGCATCGAACTACAATTCTTACATACTTAAGTACGTACGTACTTTTTCTGCGCGTGGTCTAAAAAGTTTCCGACCTCAATATATATACAGACCTACATAAATATAAATAGCACTCGTTAATTAAAGTTATTGAATGTATTTGTGCATCCTATGACTGTTACTCACCAAAGTTTCAGCCAAGTTGGACGCGCAGTTTTCACCCTCTCACACTTCAGCGGTTGCCACGGCGAAAATCACGAATTACGATTTGAACTGCTTGATCATCCACCTTAGTCACCAGATAGCCACAAGCAACTTCTTTTTGTTCCCTCATCTAATAATTGCGTTCAGAGGATAGATTTTCGTCAAATAATAATAATAATTATTATTTATTTATTTAAGATAACAACGATCCATAATGGTTAGTAACAATTTGAACTTATAAACTATGTTAGTAGGTACAAAATACAATCACAACACTACCATTAATACTTTACTTTTTTTTTTTTCAATGCGTAGGCAAACTTCGGGTATAACTATTTTGCAGAGGAAAATGAAAAGTATTTGTTTTGGCTGCCACATTATTTGGACTCCCAACTACATGCGGTCGGCTAGTCTCCCAATACTTCCACATTAGTGTAAGCCTGGTCGGTCTGCCTGCAATGGAACCGCCACTTCGACCCAACTCCTCTAAATTGACTACCTGAGCAACTTACCGGAACACGGCTAGGCCGCTTGGCGGTACGTTTTTGCCCCGTGATTGCAAGCCATCGGTTGAGACCTACCACCAGTTAGTATCACTTGATTAGCACCACCCGGGACTTGCAATGGGTATTCTCCTACGGACGCAGGTGACTCAGCCCCCAAAAATTTCAATCTCTGGTACTACTCTTGCCACGGTTGGTGCCTGATTTGTGTTTATAACCTTGTCAAGTTTAGAAATTATTTCATTTCATCATTTTTGCAGCATTTTTCAGCAAATGTAACGAGTAGCAGCGAAATAAACTATGCAAGTGAATTTTAGATAAATAGGTACATATTATTCGTAAATTACTTACGCCTATTTCTACTACTTATTAAATTAAAAAAGCCTCAGTCTATAATTAAATAACACACAAATTAAATTAGTTTCTCTACTTTTTTACCAATTTCCATATATTATATTTAATGTGTTTTCCCTATTAGTTCGCACATAATTATTGCCCAATAAATTATTTTTATAGTATCAAATTAAACATAAATATTTATATTTTTAAAGACCTCAATAAATGCTCAAAATATTGTTCATAATAATTGTAAAAATAACTTAATATTTATTTGCGAGTTTTAATTTTCGTATAAATCGCTGCGCGTGCGCCTCCCACTAGATCGTTTGATCTGCTTAGCGTGTTTTATAACGCACACATTACTACACCGGTACAAGATCGTGCTTCCGTCGTTTTTCTTGAAAAATCACTTTTATTATTGTTCTACTAATTGAAATTACCCCAAATCCAGGTCAAGCGCATAATGATGAAGTTGTCTGTAGCTATCCCCGGATTTATTTATTGATCCGTTGTTAGAATATAATTTAGTTGTAAATCGCGGTGTTCTCGTACTTTTCACAATAATTTTAATCAATAAATCTAGTTGGGCGTTCGTTTAAAATGAATTTATCTGTTTCGTTATTTTAGCAAAATATCTGACTTGTCATAATTTGACGAATAAAAAGACTAGACTGTATTTTTATAAAATTTACAACTTTGAACAAAATAAAATATAAATTATGTTTCCTTTATTTATCTACAGAAATATATTTTTATATACCGAAAATACGCGGCATTTGAAAACGAATTCCATTATTTAGGTATAATTTTATTATTTTGGCACGTTACGTTGTCTGTCGGTCCGTATTTAGCGATATCGACAATGTATGACGCATTATACTAGTAGTGGGCGTGTATGTGGGAACATCGATAAAAGCCATTTAAAGACATAAGGAAGTGAATGCGTGATTATTGCTGGCGGGTCTACCCATAAACAAAGAGAATGGACTGAACTATACCTCTGTAATATAATTTACTATTCTGTAGAAAAAGACAAAGAGAGGATGAGCTCGTGACTATTTAATCAGTCGCTTTGTCTATTTAGTAAAAGCCACAAGGTTGAGAGACAAAGAGCATATGCCCCTAATCAATCGCTCCGCCCAAGAGCTGGAGAAGTCATTGGATGATTTCCCACCTAAAAAAAATGCTTCTAATACATACCTGGAAAGTGAACCTACTAATATCTACCTAAGTAGAATTTCCTGCCGGAGTCTGTGTTTCTTGATAGCTACAACCTAGGGAAGCAAAAGCAAGCGTGCTCCATCGTCGGCCACATCATCGCTATACATCAGGTGAAATAGTGATCAAACGCAAACCTATCAACAAAAAAAAAGCCAGGCCATTACGAGTCTGACTATAGTTATACGACTAAAGAAAATCGAAGAAGCTTTATAGGTCATTTTGAAATTATCTGGATTGAGAAAGCTCTATGATAATAACAGAAATAGCAGTGTTGAGCTCTCGTTAGTACTAGTTCCATATATCATAGTCAGTTTAAAGCATCTCCGAAGAAAAAAAAAATTGCCAATTCCATAGCAAATATTTTGCATTTTTCCATTTTCAAAAATACAGCCTTTGGTTGGATGGTACACAAATCTGATCAATTCACATTTTTTTATTGTATCTTAATTTTAGTTTGAATTTTATTACAACAAAGTTTTCACTCGCCTAACTTTACGGTTTGATTGACGAGAGACGTGCATATACACCCCTATTTTTTTATTGGTAAAAAAAAATGGGGCTTTATCGACCGTACCCGTTACTGATCATATTTTTGTCGCGAAAAGTAAAAAAAACAAAATTCCAAAATTGCCCACGAAAAATTGCGCAAGTTACATCAAGTTATTTTTTTAAATATTTTATTCTTACTTTTCCTACAAATGCAAATTGCAACTGCAGACAGGTTCAATCTAATCCGTCAACTGCCTGCAACAACATATAAAAAATCACAGATTACAAATAAACAAACATCAACTTAAACAAAATTTACAGAGTTCTCAAAATCGCTTGACCTTACCGCCATTTTGTTTTTTAAAAAAAAAAAAAAAAACCCAAAATTGTCAACGAAAATTTGTCATAATTGGTAAATTCATATTAGAATCAATAATTCATAACAATTGCTACCAGATATTATAACGCGCAGTGTTTTTCCATTTTGATCGTCATTTATTCATTCTTATCAATAGCCTGTACAATATTTCCTTAAATTAAGTGACATTTTGGGATACAAACAAACGCTTATAACTTTGCTGTTTATGAATATTATTTATTGAAACTTTACTTAAAAAATAACAAAACCTTTTTTTAATAAGCCCTTTAAGTAGGACTAATTAAAAATTAGTGGTGTATATGTCATTTAATATCCCTCACACTTTTTTACGCGAGTACACTACTGTGTAGGGAACGCTCAGTTCATTCTCCACTTTTATGGGTCTACGAGACACGTAACGTCTGCAGGCTACGTGTCTGGTAGGCCATAGACTTGACATCTCTATTCACGATTTGGCTCGCGGCGTTAGTAAAATGTGAGGTCAACACGTTGGAGTAAAAACGCGATTGCTTTGTGATGGCATGTTGAAATGGAATTTAATCTAGATAGCTTTTTTTTTGTAGCACAATCTACTTTAACATCTTCCATAGGTTGAATGGTACATAATGCCTAAGGCACTTTTCCATATATGTATCAAATTAAACAAAAAAAAAAACTAGCAAAACGCTAGTTACATCAAGTTATTTTTTTAAATATTTTATTCTTGCTTTTCCTACAAATGCAAGTTGCAACTGCAGACAGATTCAATCTAAAGCGATAATCCGTCAACTGCCTGCAACAACATACAAAATCACAGATTACAAATAAACAAACATCAACCTAAACAAAATGTACAGAGTTCTCAAAACTCGCTTGACCTTACCGCCATTTTGTTTTTCATTTTCATCTTCGCATCCCTCATGCAGTAATGCAATACTCTGAAAAACATATTTGATCCCTCCAAGATGTGGTTTGCCAAAAACGAAATATATCTAAATAGTCCAAAAGGGCTTCTAAATGATTCGTTGGCCCCTTTCCATCAACTCCTTAGCTATTTTCGAGAAATGGGCTTAGAATAGCAAATAAAAGTGATGCGAGGGATCAATAATGTTATTAAGGGGTAAAAAGTTTTTTTTTTTTTTGAGCTGGCAAATTATTTATTTAAATTTTATTTATTTATTTAAACCTCATGTACAGCAGTGGTACATAGGCGGACTTGGGTGTTTTTAATATCGTGCGGATTTCATCATGCATGCGGGATTGCTCCGCATGCAGAAAATCTTAAAAAGATAAAAAAAAAACGCGTCCCGCGTGCGTTTTCCACACATTACAATAAATCAAAACCGCACGATGTTAAAAACACCCTTACCTAATGCAACAAGGCATTCTCTACCAATCAACATTTGGGTTAAAAAAGAAAACACTGGTAGGAGTGCACAATAAGTAAAAAACAGATATTTCAAATAGAATAAAGTGTCATGAAATTATGTTGCTTATAATAATAAAATACGTTATAATATGCTAATATTATAAACTAATAAATACTATGATAATCTATCATTTGAATTTGAATTGAATATCAAATCATTTTAATTAAGAGATCTTGAATATAACAATTATGACGAAGACCGAACTAAGGCTGAGAGGACTTTTAGTAGTAATTCAAAATTTTACGCTCATCAAATTAAATCATCTAATGACTTGTCTCGCTCTTCGCCCCTCTCTCGGGCGGAACGCGAGGGCGTGTCAGAAGTTTACTACCTAAAACCACACCTATGTTCCTTCAGTTGCCCTTTGCGTTCTAGGACTTCGAGTTACCAATTCAGAAGTAATATATACCTAATAGATACCTAACGCACTAAAATGCCCTTCAAAAAAGACGTCAGACCTTCGTGAGTAAAGTTCGACTAACGAGCTTAGCAAATAGTTCTATCATATTCCCTAGGCTACTTTAACAAGTGCGTCTACCACCAACTACGTACTAAAATAACAATATGTTATGCTACAAATTGTTTTATAATGTTTAAATACACTTTTGGAATGAAAATTATGTGGTGGACGGATGTACCCCACTTGGGATTTGGTAGGTACTGTCATCGACACAGGTGGTCTTTTTAATATGCTTCTGTTTAACTTCGAAGGTCAGGGTTGTGAGGGTATTCAATACTACCAACCCCTCCTTATACTAAAACGCAAAAAAATCCGGTCAAGTGCGAGTCGCCTATGAAAATAGTTCGATTCCAGAATCGAGTCTTGAAAATTTTTCTACATCGCATAAAATATATTATTTCACTACATAACTACAAAACAGTTTTTAGACTTTTTCTTTTACTTTTACTGTAAAACCTTGCTTCTTGCCAAATTTCAGGATTCTTGGTCTACGGGAAGGTATATGACCTTCCCGTAGACCAAGAATCCTGAAATTTGGCACAACAAGTTTTGTGAAATATTCGAGTAAATCATGGAATTACCGAATGCCAACAGAATTTTCAGACGTTAACTCTCTTTTTTGGCATTCCTCTTCATCAAACATCGTGTTGGATTGCGTTAGATGAAGCAACAAGCTTTTAAACCATGCTCGATGTTGACGATAGTCGAGTGGAAAAGGGCCCTCTTAAGCGGTTTTATCTTTACATTACCCACAGTATTTGATATAAATTTTACGCGTTCCTGAGAAAAAGGGTCTTAACAGATGGACAACGAAGTGTGTTGTCTTAAATAATCATTGTTTTAAACTGTTCGGCTCAAATGCAAATTTATTGATGAAATAAATAAACACATACAAACTTTGTAATAATAGAGTGATTATATTATCCATTACTGTTTCCTTGTGTGTACGTAAGATAATTAAACAAAAGCTTCTTTGATGAAAGTAAATATCGGAGTACCAAAGATGGTTGTAAAACTGACCTACATGAAACAAATAGCTCAACAGTCTTCCTTATGTCACGTATACAAATATCTATCGCACTCCTACTTTCCAGTATTGGCAATCACTTACGTATTCACGACCACGGTCCCGGCCTCCCGGCTCGAAAGTGAATCAGTCAAAACTACCGTAGAGCTTTCTGTTACTGTGAGAGCATTAGACAAATTTGAAGGAACAATGTTAACTTTTTTTTTTTTTTAAGGTAGATATCTAATAAGTTCTCTCGCTCTGGGTGAAGCGAGTGGGATCAGACTTATACTGACTAAAACCTACCTGTGTACTTTGCTTTCGAGGGCGTTGACTACTGGCGTAGCTAGGGGGAGGGCAAAATCTGATAAGCAATCCTTTTTGAACTAGCGTAAAAATCACCCACCTTCGAAATCTAAATAAAATAAGTTACTACACTACTTTAATCATGGACACTCGTTTTATTAAAAGTGTGACGCTCCCTTCCGCCCCATCAGAGCAGGAGAAATTATTTGATAATTTCCCACGTAAAAAAGGGGCTCTAGATTTTGTGGCCCAGGGCGGTTGGTCAGGTGACCACCGGTGGCGTAGCTAGGTAGCTATGCCACTGGTTCCCACATCAATAAAAGGACTTGGTAAGTTCCGTAAAAGATTAACCCTTTAACCGCTCGGATCGGATTGGTCCGACAAGTGTTTTCGTGTCCTATTCGCCGGGGTCGTGTGTTCGCAACTGGGTACTTCATCTCGTTTAGCTCTTCAATCCCCATAGGTGACAGACGAGAGAATTTGGTAGTGGATGAGTGACTTTGGCGGAATAAACTCGACATTGTTTGTCGGATATATCCGACATTGACGTCTAAAAGGTTAAGTATATAAGCCAATCAGCTGATGTAATGATGATGATGAATTTTCCTCTCACTTCTTACACACCCTTAAGTCAGAAGCACTTAAAATTCTAGTGAGTTTGGAACAAATCTCGAACTCCATTAAAATTACGAAACACGGAGAGGGGAAAACTTAATTACTTTAAACTCATAACGACAATACACCACTAGGCGTAATCCACGATGACTCGACATACGCGCGATACGATAAAGATGGGGACACATTTGTCACAGACGGCGCGGGAATTGTTTATCGCTTGGTGCAAGTTATGGCGTTCCTGGTACGCGAAGAGGAACTGAAGAAACGCAGATAGGTTTAATTAAGCCAGTAAAAATCTGGCACTTCCTCTTTTTCACTCTTAGCAGGCAGAGGACAAATAAGTCCTCCTCCTGCTGTAAAAATCTTTCACAAAAAAAAAAAAAAAATGTTCTTAATTAGATTATTATTTTATTGTGTTAGTCTACTGTATCACATTTAATAAGCTTAAAGTGGGACGGCACTAATAAATTCCATAATGTTGTCATACTGTCTGTCTATTTACGTCTTTACACCTAAACAGCTGAGCCAATGTTAATGAATATTGGTATTTAGATAGTTTGAACCTTGAAATGGACATAAGTCTCTCGAAATTCTACGTCGTGCACATCAGATAGTAATTAATAAATTCATGTATTTCAAGTAATTTACACCCACTGTTTGCCCAAAATTAATCTAATTATTTGTGCCACAATGACTTGAAAAACACGAAATGGTCACCGTACAGGTTCCACCACTTAGCAATGCCTACCCACACTTCAAAATTGGGGTAACAAAATATAATCATGGCGGGAAGTCCCCTCTTTGAGGATCGTGGCTAGAAAGACGTCACAGCGTACTCACTTTTCGCATGACGCAGTTCGTCACCGGACATGGTAAGTTCGGGAGGTTGCTGCATAGGATTCGTGCGGAAGAAACGCCCAGGTATCACTATCTGCCCAGAGGACACGGTGGAGCATGCGGTGGAGGTGTGCCCCGCTTGGGCGGAGCACTGCCGTGCCCTTGTAGGGGCGATCGGTGGCAACATCCTCTCGCGCCAAGGCCTGGTTCAGGCCATGGTCCGGAGCGAGAAGGAGTGGCAGGCGGTCGCCTCCTCTACGAAGCAGTAATGCTAGAGAAGAAGGCGGCTGCATGCATGAGGGAACGGACTTCCTCTCGCTCCAGCCACCGGGATCCCGAATCCGATTTCCAGCCACCGTAGGTTTGGGCTTGCGGACGGCAAGCAATGGTTAGCGCGCCGGCCGTAACCGTCCGAACCGGGCCAGCGTAATTGACGGCGCGTAGTGTTCCGTGCGCGCCTCAAGCAGGTGTCAGCAAAACCGTAGGGGCCCAGCGTGGCTGAAGTCTCCTAGGGCCACGGGTTGTGTGGAAGAGAACCCCAGGGTCCTGGAACTAAGGCAAAGAAGGAACATAGAAGTGAGTTATAGTCAGTAAAAGACTGACACACTCTTCCGTTCCGCCCTAGAGCGAGAAAAGTCATTGGCTGATTTCTCACCTATAAATAAAAAAAAGGCATGAAAAGGTTTGCGAAAACAAAATATGCTGAAATGTTTCTTACGATTGCGGATGTTGTGTTTCAAGTCTGTTCCCGCAGACGCATCTATTCACGATTAATTCTAGCTCTTTTAAATTCCATTCATGCGTTACGCAATATCTCTATTCGATATTACAACCCCAAGGTTTTTCCGTTTCGCTCACGTACCGGGCTCCTAATCCGCGTGGCGTGAAGATATTTTCGCGATGTTCTGTGTGGCCACTAGATTTGAGGTCGTCCATTTATTAGAATTAATTTATATTAAGAAAATAAGGACAGCAATTGCCAATTAATCTTTTTCAGTTTCCATAAACATCTGTTTTCTTCTAACTTATCACAAAAGTAACCAGAGTTGCATTGTTTTTTTTTTTGTTATGATAGGTACACTAACTGCAGCCTACGGCTTCGGCCGCGTAAAAGTAAAAAAATGTCCCAAAGGAAGATACTAAAAAGTACCCTATGTGCTATTCCAGAACATGGTGTATTCGTGTGCCAAATTTCATCCAAATCTGTTCTGTCGTTTCTAACGGTCACCACTCACACTACATCACAACACTCACAAACTGTCACCTTTATAATAGTACTGTAGTGCGCTACGCTGCATGTCGCGTGTTCGACTCACGTGCGAAAAAATAAAGTATTTTGTATGTTCGTAAAAACTTAAGACGTTTCAAAATTAGAAGCGAAGAATTATAATATAGTAATAATAATAAAGTTGATGAGCTACCAGGAAAGCCACATGTGCAGAAGTAGTCATTGCCAAAAAAGCGTGTCTTCAACGTAGTCTTTAACCCTGTAATACACTTTATTGGCAAGAACACGCTTGATGTGTGTTTTGAACTTTACTTCGCTAAGTTCTGAGTCACCGACTTTGGCAACTTGTTATAAAAGCGTATCCTGTGTAAGTGTACAATATTTTACAATTTCTTAATTATTTAGTAATAAAATTTGAATTAAATACTCACATTATCCGCTCCGCTGAACGCACAGCTTATCGCCACGCTAATTGAACAGCCACACTTAAACAAGGAATCGATTCAGCTATAAATCGGCAGCCATGACGACACGACATGAATAATATTATAACTCGTATTTATTGAGGATTAGCCCACCGCTGGGACTGCGAACAATGCTGGGTGGGACTTTTTTATTTCTTAATTTATTACACCTGGATGTCAGGGGAAAATTATTTGGTTGGATTCGCTTTCTAATAGTATTTGTATGTTTTATGGTTAACGGAACCACAAATAGGGGGCTGAATAAAGTTGGCTTGGATCTTCACTCTTATTTTAATCCCCATATTTAATCCAAAAGTCTCAATTCGACAACTAACTTATCGATGGCTTATAATGAACACCTAGTAACCGCGAAATGCGTAACTATTCAGGAGACACAAAAAAAAAAGATTTATTTAAAACATTTATTTTTCTTGTTTTTTTTTTTTTAATTTTTTCAACAACTTTTGACGCGCCGTCATGAGGTTATTTCACCAAACTGACTCGAGCAACGTATGCTTTCAACATCGTAAATATCGGGTGTAAAAAGACCCTTAACGTAAACGAAAACTACGTATTGTACCCATCACTGGGATAGTATTTTTCTTCTAGAACATACCTGGGAAATCACTGGTTCCAGAGATATTCAAGGTCAAAGTAAGAAAAAAAAAGTTGACTTTTTTTCAAAATCGTATTCCAAGTGTCATTAGAAAACTTTCTTCCGAACAAACATTATCAAAATTATTAATTTTTCATAGCAAATTACGCATTTGAAGTTACAAAAATGCAATGAATACAAAATACTACGCACGCTTCGACGCAGCTGTGCGGCTGTGGCGCGCACACTAGCGTGCGAGGTTCCGAGTTCAACGAACAAATGCGAAACGCGCTCAGCTGATGACAGTATGGACAATTTATTTATTTTATGAATTGAACAGTTTACGATTTTACGTTTTCAATAAAAACGTTGATTATTATTTGTTTATTGATTTAATTTTGAAATTAGGTATTAAATGGTAGAAATTAAAAGTAGGTACCTACCTACCGTACCTACTTAACTAAGCGCGGCTGCGCTGACGCAGGTCTTCCCCAATCTGGCAGGTCCTGACGCCTCCTGCCAGAGGGTCTACGCTCCGCGTAGACCCCGTGGTTTGTGCAGTCCATGGACGTTTACGGGGCCCCGGTTTAGACTCGGTCACTCGGACTGAAGGTGAGTAAAAGGGTCATGGCCATCCTAATGATACAGGGATACCGCGCGGTCTCCTGCGAGGCGAGCCGGCATGCTGGCCTGCCACTGTGGGATTTTGCAGGCAACAATCCTAGTACGTGATGATGCAACGCCGTCGAAGGGAAACTCCGCTGCCACGTCTAATCGCGGCACGGCGCGGCAGACAGAGCTCCAGCGAGATCTTGTGGTGGTATGGTATGAACTTGAAGACAGCGACTGTCGCAACCTTGCGCTGGGCGCGCCATGATAGCAGTAGTAAGTTCCCTCTCTGAGGAGTAGCTAGTGAGGCACCACGGCGTCCTCACTTTCCGCCTGATGAAGGTCCTCGCCGGACACGGTTGTTTCGAAAGGTTCCCGTGTCGGATTCAGCGGGAAGAAACGCCCGGGTGTAACGCGGCCCTGGTATACAAACGGCAACTGAAGGAACAAAGAGAGAGAGAGAGATGGAGTTTCAAACTTTTAACTGACTAAAAAAAAATAGGTAAAAGTCTGACACTCCCTTTCTCTTCACCCAGAGCGCGAGGGGACATTTGATGATTTCCTATCGCAAAAAAGTTACTTTCTACTTATCTAAAAACTAAACTTAAATCCTAGGTAGGATAGTAAGTTCCCTCTCTGAGGAGTAGCTAGTGAGGCACCACGGTGTCCTCACTTTCCGCCTGATGAAGGTCCTCGCCGGACACGGTTGTTTCGAAAGGTTCCCGTGTCGGATTCAGCGGGAAGAAACGCCCGGGTGTAACGCGGCCCTGGTATACAAACAGCAACTGAAGGAACAAAGAGAGAGAGAGAGATGGAGTTTCAAACTTTTAACTGACTAAAAATCGGTAAAAGTCTGACACTCCCTTTCTCTTCACCCAGAGCGCGAGGGGACATTTGATGATTTCCTATCGCAAAAAAGTTACTTTCTACTTATCTAAAAACTAAACTTAAATCCTAGGTAGGATAGTAAGTTCCCTCTCTGAGGAGTAGCTAGTGAGGCACCACGGCGTCCTCACTTTCCGCCTGACGAAGGTCCTCGCCGGACACGGTTGTTTCGAAAGGTTCCCGTGTCGGATTCAGCGGGAAGAAACGCCCGGGTGTAACGCGGCCCTGGTATACAAACGGCAACTGAAGGAACAAAGAGAGAGAGAGAGAGAAAGATGGAGTTTCAAACTTTTAACTGACTAAAAATCGGTAAAAGTCTGACACTCCCTTTCTCTTCACCCAGAGCGCGAGGGGACATTTGATGATTTCCTATCGCAAAAAAGTTACTTTCTACTTATCTAAAAACTAAACTTAAATCCTAGGTAGGTACCTACCTACAATTTAAACTTCTTAAATAACAACTTGATAAACCTCACTAGGTTCATAAGCATAACATAAACCTCACTAAGTAGGTAAATAAGATGTGATACGAACAGGTAAAACGACGTGATTGCTGCATCTACGATCACAATGATAAAGGAAAAGTAAATTTCGTAATTTCATTTATTATGTTTGAATTAGGTACCTACCTAAAGCTATCGGAAAAATCACACAAAGTTCCATACACTTAATCATCACCTGCTTAGGTTTCTCCCAACTATTAGGGTCTCCTTTCAATCTAACCGGACTGCCTATTTGGCCTGCACAACCTAGTTATCGGTTAATACGATAACGATAAAGCCCCTCAAAAATGCCTACAATCCGTAAGTATTGTAGGCATTTTTGAGGATGACTTCTAGTGAGGATGGCTTCTAGAAGTGCATAAGTGCATAGTGCATAAGGCTGTAAGGCTTATGCACTAAAAGCTATACTGTTAAGCATGATTGGAAATAAATATCGTAGATAGGTACCTCATTTTATAAAAATGTTTAGTAGGTACCCACCTAATAAATTACATTTTAAAACAAACGAGCACGCGGCGCGTTTTACCTGCGTGAAGTCGTTAGTTTGTCGGGAGTCACAGATCTATTCCCGGCCACCGTAGACGCGGGCTTGCGGACGGAGAGCAATGGGTAGCTCTCCGTCCGATAACAACCAAGCCCTGGTGGACAGCGCGTTGTGTTCCACGTGCGCCTTAAGAAGCTGTCAGCTAAACTGATGGGGCCTGATAGGAGCGATGCCAGGCACGGTCGCGGGAATGTTCCAAAGATTTAGGTACCGCGACCCTGAAACGCAAAGGCAACCGAAGGATCAACATTGGGTTTTAGTCAGTAAAAGTCTAAAACTCCCTCTCCCACCAGAGCGCGAGATGATTTTGATGATTTCACAACGTTAAAAAAAAAACAAAGCTACTCACGTTTCCGTACACAACTGCAGCAGTCTGAACTGAGATACAATTTGTCTTTAGTGTTTAGAGCGGCCTTCAAAACTACTTGCTAGCTATTTCACAAATACTAACCAGAATTCGGTCAGAATTTCATTTATCTGTGTTCATTGATAACATTTTTTTTAATGTAATCACGAGACAACCTACAGAATAATTTAAGTACGTAAACTGATGAAGCCTCTAAATGCTCGTTAGAACTCAAACTCAATTTAGGAAATTATTTATAACTAGAGCGACACCTAAATCTATGAGATCACATTTTGTTATTACACCAGGCTGGCGCTAGCGCCAGTAGCACGCGAGCGGCTCGTGCTCTATGAAAGGGAAAAGCCGCCCACCGGCGGTGCGCGGCTGTGCTCAAAGCATCAAAAAGGCCGCCAGCGGTCCGACCCCCCTCCGCAAATAAATTTAAAGGAATTTTATTTATTGCGAATTTACTTACCTACGTGTTTGTTATTAGTTCGGTTTCTTACGTCATCGAATGCACTTGTGGATAATTTTTTTTGCGAATTACTGTTATTAGTTGCGTTTGTGTAGTATTGTGTGATAGACTGATAGTAGTGAAAGCGTTGGAGTGATAGGCTTAGTGTAGGTGTAATGTGAGTGCGTTGTATGTTCGTGTGTGTAGTGTGTTCTTTTCAGGATTCATTTAGTTGTAGGCACCTATCGCGAGTTAAGATGCCTTTTCATGTTTATTCGGTGCGCGAGTACGTGAATATTATTTATTGTTACGGCATGGCTCATGGAAACGCTACTGCGGCTCTGTGACTGTACAGGATTAAGCATCCTACCGCGTATCAACCCACGGATTCGCGGATCTTCACCAGAGCTGTTCAGCGATTGCTGGACAACCAACCGATAGTACCAATTTCTCTGGGAGGCGGCCGACAAATACGACCAGCGTTCGATGAGGCCATTCTCGCTGTGATGCAGGAAAACCCACGATTGGGCGTACGAACAGCAGCCAAAATATTGCGAAGGCGGCATGTTCATCACGTTCGGCACATGGTTTCCCATTCTAATGTGCACACAAGTGTTGAGGCGGGATAGGCAACGGCCTTACAAAATCCATCGTGTGCTAGTGCTCGAGCGCTCGTTACGTGACGCGATACGTCGCATGGATTACTGCAGGTGGCTGTTGAGCCAGGAACGAGACTTCATCCAAAAAATAATTTTCACCGACGAGAGCACTTTCACAAATAATGGAATGTGGAACCGCCGAAATACCCATTATTGGTGTTCCGTCAATCCAAATCAAACCCAAGAAACGGGCTTCCAGACACGGCTGGCATTGTGGGAAACCAGATCCTAGGCCCGGTTTTCTTGCCACTGAGAATGGACGGGCCTGCCTACCTCAATTTTGTTACTGGCTACCTAACCGACACTTTGGAAGAGATGCCACTAGTTCAGAAGCCTGGGTTGTGGTACCAGCACGACGGTGCGCCGCTTCATGTTGTGAGACCAGTTCGTGAGCAACTGACGACGATTTTCGAAAACAACTGGATCGGACGGTTTGGGCCTAACGCATGGCCAGCACGCTCGCCTTATTGTGGGTTTACGTCAAAGATAGGGTATTTGACCGCCCCTGCGAGACCGCTGCGGCAATGCGACAGAAAATTATTGATGTGATGAACTTAAGCAGTGGTCAGCGCAAGAAGGGATCCTGGTCCCTGGAGCGAGTTCATGAAAACACACGGGCTAGGGCGCGCATCTGTCTCCGCGTGGAATGTCGGCAGTTTGAACCGAAGCTCGTCAGTGTTGAGAGGCCACCTGTGCGGGATGAAAGCTAAAGTGATGGACAGTGTAGGTAAGTACTCAGGCTATTTAAAAACTGTACGTATTTCGTATACTTAAGTAATTGTACATAACAGATTTTTTTAATTACCAAGAGCCTATTTAATACCTACACCATGCAAAACGCGCGCGACGCCGAGGCGCCGCCGCGCCGCGCCTCGCCTATCGTATACACGGTACCTATTACACACACACCGGGACAATCAGTTGCGCGCTTTACATTGCTCACAATAAAAAGCATATTTTTTTTAAAGATGGAAAAAAAAGTTTGTTTCCCAGCAATATTTTTTGTTCAAAATGACTTAGTTATATGTACAGAATGTGTAGTTAACGGGTATGTGATCGGTCTTCTTACACCCTGTATAGGCGCTACAAGTATCGAATCAAAAATTTTGCAATACAAGATTGTGCATTTCGAGCTTTTCTTTCTAAAAATATAACAAAATAAGATTACCTAATATTGCATACCCGAGGTTTTCACTCTAAGCCATCGTTACTCACTTTTGATAGAATTTCTTAAATAATTCTAAAGGACCATTATAGAAACAAAAGTATTTAATTTCGTCTTATATTTCATCACTACTATCTACCGGCGGCGACTTTGCCCGCTTCTAAGTAGAAACTTGTCCCAACTTGTGCCTTACACCCTTCCGGGGTAAAAATCTCATGTTCTCATCCAGGACACGGTGTACCCGTGTGCCAAATTTGATGTGAATCCGTTCAGCCGTTTAAACGTGAAGGAGTAACAAATAAACACACATACATACAAACTTTCGCCTTTATGATATTAGCGTGATGACTCAAGGGATGATGAGCTTCAAGTTCAAAAAAAACATTTACAACATTATTTTTGGAGGAGTATGAATTGAAAAATTAAAAACTCGACATTGGTACTTGCCCGGTTTCGAACTCGCAACTTCGTGCATGAGTGACGTGTGGCTACGACCACTGGGCTATCACGACACTTGTCATTTTTAATCCAGCATCTAATTTTCTCCAACCAATAGGAACGCTTCGAATTTAGGAGAAAGATCTCGATGACAGCTATTCAATTAATTATCTCCTATCGAAGGCCAGTAACAAATTATCCAAGTCTAGAATAATTAATGCCTAGCCTTTGCTGTCTACCTAATCGATCAAATCTTATACAAGTATCTTTGTACTTAAGTTTAGTCATTATCATCATCATTATTTTAGCCGAAAGACATCCACTGTTGTACATAGGCCTCCTCCAAGCGTCGCCACAACGATCGATCCTGTGCCTCTCGCATCCATTGGATTCCCGCGACCCTCACCAGGGCTTCGGTCCCCCTATTGGAAGGCCTTCCCACACTGCGTCTTCCGGTACGCGGTCGCCACTCCAGAACCTTTCGTCTCCCTCGACCACCTCTTCTGCGTGCAATGTGCCCTGCCCATTGCCATTTAAGTTTGACGATTCTTCGAGCTATTTCGATAACCTTGGTTCTCCTGCAGATATCTTCATTTCTGATGTGATCACGCAAGGAAGCTCCGAGCATAGCCCTTTCCATTGCCCCTTAGGTGACTTTAAGAGCGTCTTTTTCGAGATACACATCTTTCTCTAGATATTTTAAATACGCAGAATCTTGTGAATATTATCTAGGCTTCTATAGAAATCAAAACAAATTTGTGTAAGACTAATCTAGTAAAGACTACTGAAAATCGGCTATTTTACGTGAACTTTAGCCTTCCATAATGTACTCAGATATTAAAAATATAAAAAAGTACATCAATAAAAGCCTTGCACATTTAATCCAGATTCTGTATGACGATAATTTTCTTTATAACGTACAAGGGTTTAAAAAAAACACGTATTTCCTGGAACAAGTCTTGTGAAATATTCACGGAATTACCGAATGCCAACAGAGTTTTTAGGCGTCATCTCTTCATCAAAAATCGCGTTGGATTGCGTTAGATGAGGCAACAAGCTTTTAAACCATGCTCGATGTCGACGATAGGTGAGTGGAAAAGGAACCAAGTCTAAAGTCAAAGGACTTAAGTCTTTTTATGAGGCCCATTGTAAGTGACTTCAGTTTAGTATCAGCGACTATATAATCAGCAGAAGCAATATCTTTGTTTGTGTACTACTAACACTAATATTAAATTATTTTACTAACAAAATGGACCATATTGTTGTCTTTTATAAATAAAATAATAATTATTATTAAACAAAATTATTTTTTTTATTCTTCGAATTAAAAAATGATAATGCTGCTGTCGAAAAAAGTTAACTAAATAACTTCTACAAACAAAGACGAAACGAAATATGTGCAAACAACAGCAATTCGCTGAGGTCAAAGCTTGCAAATTATTTTGAATCGCCCTCATAAATCTCTATTTTCAGGGACTTAGCTTTTGATCCCAGCTTATTCTAGCCACAATGGCTACTTTAAATTTTAATAAAAAAAACTAAAAAAAAAATGCTAAATGAATGTGAACTAAATCTGAGTTCAAATACCCGTAATTTTTAAGAAATATTCCCATCGCAATTTGTCCAAATGGTGGGGTATTTTATTTTATTTATTTACTGGCTAGTGCCCACGACTTTATCCACATCAGAATTTTAAAACAGCACACGCTAAGAGGTCAATTTAATTATTTTTTTCCTTTTGTTACTCCTTTAAGAAGATCAGCACCAGAGAAAGACCCACCAAAATCGATTCACAGACAGACAAAAATGATAAAAATGGCATTTTGGTTATAGGTATTGAAATGTACTTTCATATAGTAAAAAAAGAAAATATGTTACAAACGCTTTCGATCACCAACAAAGGATACACAGAATTAAATCAAATCACAATATTACAAATCACACTTTCACGTGGTGCTCCTTCAGCTGAAGGAGACCACAACATTCACATTATAACTAACTGAAAACTGATAAAACAAAAGATGTGAAAAAAATATACAAAACACATTTGAAAAAACCTAGTGATCTCTAATAAAAAAAAAAACAGCATAGCACAGCACTAGTCACAGTCATGCACTAGTTTATATTATTAAAAAAAAAAAGAACGGACTTATTCATTCAGATCTGTACAGCGGACGAAAAGAAAATTAGTGTCTCCTACTTCCTTAAACAGTAAATAAATACAAAGGGGTGGGCCTTTAAGAACACAGCACGTCTTGGTTTCATTACTTATGTATAGGCAGATGTCACACCCCATGCTGTTCAATTCCCAAAGGTCACATTTCACGACCAAGAGTCGTCGAACTTTCACCTATCAAGAGACATTTTTACACCGAAGTGAACGCTTGCAGAATACATTTAAATCACTACTAGTATGTTCTTTTTTTCGGTGGGAATCCAATGACATTCCCCGCTCTTGGGCGGCGCGGGGAGATAGTGTCAGACTTTTACTGACTAAAAATCTACTGCTGTTCCTTCGTTGCCTTTCGTACCAGGGCCGAGTCTTCCTTTCAGAAGCAGACCCTTGGCCCCAGTAGGCTTCGATCCTACTGGTTCCCTAAGGTTTGCTGACATCTCCAAGAGGCGCGTGGAACAGTGCCGTCGACGACTTGGGCACGGTGCGGACGGTTACCGAACGGTCGGACTGCGAGCTACCCATTGCTCGCCGTCCGCAAGCCCGCGCCCCAGCCGCCAGGATTCCGATCCCGATTTCCAGCCACCGTAGGCGCGGGTTTGCGGACGGCGAGCAATGGGTAGCTCGCCGTCGTCGTCCGGTAACCATCCGGACCAAGCCCAAGCCGTCGACGGCGCATAGTGTTCGTACAACCGTAAGGGTCCAGCAGCGTCGAAGTCTGGAACAATGACAAAGATGGAACAGGAGTGAGTTTTTAGTCAGTAAAACTCTGACATGCCCCCGCGCTCCGCCCAAGGGCAAGGGACGTCATTAGATGATTTTCCCACCAAAAATAAAAGTCTAGAGCGAATAAGCTCTTAATAAACTAGTGCGCTTCACCAACAACTATTGCATCACTGCTTACCATCAGGTGGGATCGTAGTCAAGCACTAGTTTATTAATACTAGACTTTTACCTCGGTCAGAGATTAAGCATTGCCATACAACGTGGCAATGCCGCCAGTCTTCGGCACACTCTCAGTCGACAGCGATGCGGAGGAGTTTTATGACACCATATTTCAGCTAGTAGTTATTGCCTTTAGTGTATATATAGTTTTATTTAGTTAAGTTTTATTTTTCTTGTTTTAAATAAAGAATTTTATCAAATAATTTATGAGTTCATATCAGATATAACAAAAAGATTTTCCAATCTCTCTCCAGTCCACTGTCGGACATAGACCTCCCAAGTGTCGCCACAACGACCGATCCTGTCGTGTCTTACATCCATTAGTATTGCTGCCCAATTCCCGTCCGTATAACATTAATTATTTTACCTACATCAATGTTCATAAACAGAATCCTCTCTTTGTTTTTCTTCGGTACAACCCTGAACTTTCACTTTCTCAAAAAGTCATTCATCTCCAAAGCTCGACAACCTTGGATTGTGCATTTTCTGTATTGTTGAATGAATGAATGATTTATTTGTTTGAATAATGTACATATTGGCGGTAACAATTTAAAATGGTTTCACTTTAGACTCGTTAAAAAATAAAAGGCCCTTTTTGACATTTGAGTAACTTGGAACTAAACTGAAATAAGAAGAAATAATATTTTTTTAATTTAAATACAAATACATAATTTTTTTTGTCGCTTTAGTTAATAAGATGGAATATATTGCGAGTATTCTTTTTGCGTATTTAAGTATACGTTTTGAAAGATGTCAAAACGGGCCTTTTATTTTTTGACAACTTTAATCGACTAAGTCATGCAAACATATATTAAAGTTACATGCATGTAACTGGTACTGTAAGTACATAGTAGCATAAGTCACATCACACTAATATTATAAAGGCGAAACTTTGTGAGTGTGTGTGTGTATGTTAGTTACTTCTTAACGCTCGAACGTCTGAACGGATTTGAATGAAATTTAGCAGGCGGGTAGGTTATATCCTGGACTAACACTTTTTATCCCGGGAGTAAGTTCCCTTGGGATAATTTTCTACTATCTCTCGTGCAAAGTGTCATACAGGTTTGAAGTTTAGAAAATCATCAATTGTTTAAAAATATCTGTCACATAATCACATAACCAATTATAAAAGATCTTCAGATTCTTTATGGTTTTACTATAACACATGAACGGAGTTCTTCCTTCACCATGTCCTTCGTGACCTTGAACTTTCACTCATTTTCTTTGTTGTCTCCAACGACACTTTTTAAGGTGGCAAACATAGATATATTTTTTATTTCTATGGTGGCAAATCATCCAATCTCTTGGGCGCAGCGGGAGGGCATGTCAGACTTTTTTGCCTTCGTTCCAGGGCTTCGGCGTCCATGTTTCAGATGACCTCAAGCTGCCCCATTTTTCTTCGTTGTCTAAAACAACACTCACACTCCGACATCTTCTTGCTATGTTCGCTATGACCTCGACCTTTCACTTTTTTTTAAATTATTTGTAGGCTCGCGTTTGAGCAAAATTTTACTTATAAGATGGTAAGCGATAATGTGGTTGACGATGGAGCACGCTTGCCTAGAAGTGACTTAAATACCCTAGTTTTAACGGTACCTTACCTGTCAAAAATTAATCTCATTCGATCAAAAATTCTTCCCAAATTACCACATTATAAGTAACATCCTAATAAAATCCTTAGTTGCTGGTGACCTTAAACTTCTAGTTCCTTTGTTGTCTATAACAACAAACCAACGGCTGTTTTCTTTTTTCGCTATTCAAGTTCATTCATTCTTTTGTTCTCGTATGCCTGTACCTTAACTGGTGGTAAGCGATGTTGTGATGGATGATCGAACTCACTTGCCTCCCAATTACTCTTAACTCTTTCTTATAGACCCCCAGGTCGAAAAAAATTTACTTTAAAAAATAAAATAAATTTTATCTTTTTCTTTTTTGTTTAATTATATGCCATTCTAAGATGGTCTGGTAAATATATCGCTGTCAGCGATAAGACCGCCATTGCACCCATAGATTCAAGTTTTATGCAACCCGAGGCCTTGAGAACGAAATCCGGGGCCCTGGGAACGAAACCCGGGGCCCTGGGACGAAGGCAGCGAAGGAACAGGAGTGGGTTTTTAGTCAGTAAAAGTCTGACACTATGATTTTCCCACATAAAAAAACTGTGTTAAAAAAATTTGGTGTATAATAAAGTTTATTCTATTCTTTTCCGACCAAAATCCCTCTCAAATGACCACATCTTCAACAACAGGTCCAGCATAGCATCCTTGTAACCACCTCAGACGGTCAGTGCCCTCAACCTGTGGCTGCGAATACTGGCAACACTACTCTAGGAGATATGATACCTCCATACTCTTTGTTGTCTGGTTTAAGATTGGTGTTACCACGGGCTCACGAGCGGTGGTAACGTGACTCGAACTCGACTTGAAGTGTAAACAATGAGGTTTCGTGGATCGTGTTCTGTTTCAGCCTGTGGGTGGTCTCTGAAACTGTGTTGTGTGAAGTGTGTTAACAGCTTGATGTTCACTCTATATTCATAAACTGTTTACTTTGTTAGTTGTTTTTACGTCAACGCGATTGAAACGTTTAGCTCTCTGATTGGTTGAGAACTTGGAGCGGGCCAATCGGAACGCCGAACGTAATATTCTCGGAATTAATTTAGATTGCTCTTCAAACGCATAGAAGAAAGTCTTACTTCTATAATGATGTTACCAAATAGGTTTATTTTTATTAAACACTAGCGGATACCCGATTATGCTACTACGCAAAAAAAATATAGCGCATTGTTTTAGAGGTCTAAAACGGTTTATGGTTTCAAAGTCTATTACGGACATAAGTAGAAACTATTTTTTATTTAAGCTTCATGTAGGCGGACTTAATGCAACAAGGCATTCTCTACTAGTCAACCTTTGGCTTAATAAGACAACACTGTGGAAATCTAGATATAGGTTAGATTTTAGACTTTCTTCTGTGTAACGATCGAATGAAATAGAATTTGGTAAACTTTATTGTTCACCAACAATCACACAACTATTGCACACTTTTTAACCGACTTCAAAAAAAAAGGAGGAGGTTATCAATTCGGTGGTTTTTTTTTTATGTTTGGTACCTCAGAACTCCGTCGTTTATGGACTGATTTGCAAAATTTTTTTTCTCGCTAAAAAGATATGCTTCCAGATTGGCCTCATGTTTTTCAAAATCCATTTCTGATGATAGGATCCATGAGGAATAATGGTAACTCCTAAAATATTATAGGCAACCATATAGTGATTTTGATATTTTCATCGAGAACTTTAAGCATTTACAGTAAAAACTAACATTTGATGAAGTGGAACTGATGAAGAAGACCAGAAATGGTCAACGGAACTTCATACTCACATAAATATCACAATGAAGATACGAGTAGTTAAGCGACTATGACAATACAAATAAATGAATGGCTCTGAATAGTTACGTTGAAAATGGTATCATCGAAGTGATCTGATGATGATGATGATGGAACCGGAAGGTAGGCACTGGAACTCCGTAATCAATGTAGGTAACCTAGCCGTGAATGGACTTATTAGAATTGTCATGAGATGCACTTTGGCTATAAGGTTCTATCGAACTGATCTGATGATGGAGCCAGAAGGTAGGCGCAGAAACTCCGTAATTAATCAATGTATCCTAGCCGTGGCTCATGACAATTTTAATAAGCCCAAAGCTTATTAAAATTGTCCTGAGATACACTTTGGCTATAAGGTACTATCGAACTGATCAGATGACGGAGCCGGAAGGTGGACACGTGAACGTAATATTATAATTATAATTCGAATTGTCATGAGAAATAGGCACTCTATTTATAAGTGTTTATAAGTCCTTTTATAATTAATTTTCTTCCCGTCCGATTATAATTTAGATGTCTTCAAGGCTAGAGTACCGAGGCTCTTAATAAACTAGAGCGCCTCATCATCAACGATTGCTTCACTGCTTACCATCAGGTTGGATTGTAGTAAATTTTAAGAACCTTGCGCTTCAATAGTTTTAGAAGTATCTCCCATGTTCCGTCAAGTATTTTCAAACTTATTTATACTATTTAAAGCACTATTGGCTGAACTCTCCCCTCGCCCAAAAGACGCATACCCATACCTACAGATCACGGTTAAAAAAGAAACCGTTGAAATGAAAAACAGAAGAATTTACATAAACACAAAACATTGGTAAGGAATTTTCATTTGGTGGGTAGTATGTAAATAATTTTCTTTTTAAATATTAAAGCCTGGTCTTCGATTCAACGCTACGTTCATAATTTAACACGTATTTATTCTATTGAGATGTCTGCTGCAGGTTTTCTTTTGTTTTCATTTAATTTTCTTGGTTTGATTCTTTTAAAATATTGCTCGGATATTGCAGTACAAAAGTAGCTACTTCAACGTAATCACTCTCTCATGTTTGAGTGTATGTGTTGTACTCATAAACGCTCAAATGGCTGAAGGGATTTCGATGAAATTTGGCAAACGTGTAGAACATATCTTAGAATAGCACATAGCATTTTTCTATCGTAGGAGTATATTCCCTTGGAATACATTTCTAATTTCACGCGGGCAAAGCCTGTGGCAGAAGCTAGTTTAATAATAAATACTTTTATTGACTTAAACTGCATTCTCGTTTGCGATACACGCTTTAGGGAATTCTTAGGTAGTTACTTATCTGTCTAAGTAGCTTCCAAATAATTAAATTACAGACAACGTAAAAAAATGCCATCAAAATCTGACAAATGGGGTAGAAATGCTATTAAAGTTTAATTACCTAATACTTAAAGCTCTTTTCACTCCCTTGTCATAACGAGCGTATAACATTCCGAATCATAATTCGCATACTTACTTCTACACCACATTGTTCGACCCCCTGCACAAGGAATTTTCCCCAAACTTTCCACATTGGGTCCAAAGTCGGGACATTTTGACCCTCCCAAAGTCATATTAGGAAAATCGTAAAAAAGTCACAAAAAAAAACGTACTTTATCGGAACAAATGTTGCGGTAAAATTATATTTTTCCCAAAGTTTTGTTTGATAAGTCATTTATTATTCAAATTGAAGTTTTTATTTCGAAAATTTTGGCGAATGGTTCCGTTTATCGTCTGTAAATCAAAGGTTTTGTGGAATTTGTTTTAAGTTTCCATTTCTTGGAAAACCTTAACATTAAGTTACTCACTCAAACAAAATCTTTCAATGATGTATGACTAGGTGCAGCAAAATAACATACCTACGTATTAAATATAAGTACCCTTTTATTTATTCGGTTTGAATACTTGGAAACTACGTTTACTTCAATTAATAAATACATCAAAAATAATAATACAGCTTCGCAACCGCCATCTTGGAAACCTAAACGTACGTCAACATCCATTTCGCGCGCAAACTGTAGACTACACAGTTTTCCCTTGCAGACGGCAATTTACGCGCGAAAAGCAACTGATACGTCAGGTTTATGTTTTGTTTACATGAGCGACATTGACGCCAAGTTGAATGTTTGAGATTAAGTTTAATAGTTAAACAACATAAGATGCTCAAAGTCGGTGAAACTTTGAAGGTCGAAGTTGATGTGACGAGCTGGTAATCTGTTTGTTACAAACATTGTTAGGCTAGTAGCATATGACCTTAATGTTACATGAAAATATTGCACTGCTGGGCAAAGGCTTCCCTTTTCATCATCCATACCTCTCAGTCTTTATCAGTCTATGGCCATGTTTGATCCGATGAAAATTTAGTTAAAGAAAATCATTTTTCTTACAATGCGCGCTTAACCTTATACCAAATAATACTATATTTATGATGATAAACAAAAAAACATCTTCTTATCTACCAAGATTAATTTAGCACCCCACAATTTAGCCATTAATCATTTATTTAACTAGACACCTACAAGAAAAGAAGCTCAATTTCCCGCCCATTACCTCCTCCCACAAAAATAAAGATTAGGTATTTACTTGTCCAAATAAAAAATCCTTATAAACGACGCAAACACCGAAATATTCGAATTTCAAAAACTTTTAATTCGCGCCAAGTTTCCATAAGTACAGTACGTACGCAGTTCGACATTCGATTAGAATAGTAAACGGCGTGGCGCGGTGGGGGACAGACGTCCCCCTGTCTGCGCCCTCGCCCGACGCCCTTTGCCCTTTCGCAAAGATCAACTTTGATTAATGGCGCAGATGCGTATCTTTTTCGGCGGGAAAATATTATTAGGTACCTTTACTATCCTATAAGTCTTGTTCTAGTTACTTATCAAATTGTAATTATTTTGCGAATATGTGTCTGTTGAGATATCGATATTGTTGCTGAAGTCTATTTTATTATAACTATTACAGGGTCATTCCGAACAATGTTGGTTCTATCTAGATGAGGACTTTATTGTGTAAGTAGGTATTTAAAATCTAATTTCTGATAATAGCTCGCCTCAGTTAACGTTTAGGTATTTAGGAATATTTTATACCAAGGATTTATTGAGAAATTAAAACATTGGCGTAATTCAGTCAAATCATTAAAATTTATTTTTTAATTATATAATTAACTTTTTGCTAATTAAAGATTAACTTATTTGTATTACTATAAGTATGTAGGTACTACATATAAACCAAATAAAAATCCGTAAATGTTAAATCAGTTGTATGTAAAGTCGTTTACAAACGTGCATCCCAGAAAAAAAAGATTTTCTGAGATGCACATTTGTGTTAAAGAATATTTATGAAAAGAAGCTTCAAGCTCTAAAAATGCAATCATAAACAAATATGAAAAAGATACGAAAACGTAACTGTATTTCGATTTTACTGTGACAAATGCTATTGTATATCTTATTTAACTGGATGGAGTTAAATAACTTTTTTTTCAAAGCCCCTAACGTAAAAGTATACCATTACCACTACCACATTTACAAGCGAATCACAATTCCGCAAGCAAAAACTAGTTAAAACAACAAAGTTTTAATTTAGTCACCGTCAAATCACGCCATCACTCACCGCTAAAACCTAAATAGGTAAAAAAATTACGGGCCGCCGTCGCTTCTGTAATTTGCGCCCATTAGTCTGGGGCAGGCGTCTCGCGCCCGCGGGTGCACGCGCACCGAGCGGCCCGGCGGCGCCCTTACCCTGCCCTTAAAACAGGATACGGCGCAATATCCAAATTTCACCTTACTTTAGTATTTTTAACTTCTATAAACTGATCCACCCACTGTGTTTAAAGTCCATTCCGTCAGTACCTTCCATATCGAAGTAATTAATTCTAATTCTGTTACAAATCTTTTTCTTAGTACGAATGTACCCAGCTTCCCCTGCGCCCTTTATTTGTCCTTACACCCGGGTTCGCTGATTTCGACGTCTATAGAGGTTCTAAGTTACTTTGAGGTAGATTAGCTTGGTGTTCGAAAAAACCGCTTTTAATGCCGTATAAGCAATTTAACACTGATTTTCTTTTGAAACTCGACTGTTCAAGTAAGTACAAGCGTACCGAAGCGTCGTCCTTATCCTAACTGTACAAGCAAAGTTGTCTGTTCATAGAAGATAATCGGTGCTCATTTAACAATAATGAGACTACTAACTTACATGTGCGTACAGAATTACTCAGTTTTTGTTTCGCGCAGATTTATTCTACGTCGTTCTCGAAGGACCAAAAATCTTTGGTCCTCCGTCCTGACGTCCTGTCTCGTTACCACAAGTGCGTCTGTACTGAGATCGTAGCTCGTCCTTATCGTGTCCTTAGAACAGAATACTTGTCGGAGTGTTCCCGGGAATAGATCTCCGGGGAGACTGAAGAGGTGCCTCAGGAATAGCAATGTGGCCGAAAGGATCTCGCTTTACAATGTTGTTGAAAGTTAAATTATGCTTGTTTAGTTGGTTGTGTGACGTTTATTACTGTAAAACATTGTTAGGTTAGTATAAGCCGGGCTGCCGGATTGTTGGAACGAGTCATTGCGGCTCTTTTTTTTTGAAGTTGGATAACATCAAATAACTTCTCCCGCTCTGGATGGAGGGAGAGGAAGTGTCAGACTTTTATTGACTAAAACCCATCTGTTTGGGCGTATAATTGGATTTTTGGATAATAAAAAGACTATATATTTTATCAAGTTCAAGCGCTTTCTCCAAGGACAAAACGATGGAACTGGATATAAAATATCTCGTCTTTTTATTATACAAAAATCCAAGTAGCGCCCAAACATATGGTCCTTCGAGCCGGATTATTAAGAACGCTTGAAGTTGAGGAAATGCCTCGTAGTTTTTATTTTCCACAATCTAAGTAGACGCCAATACACTACCCATTTTAGCATAGCATGTTACGCTCCGTAAATATGTCGTGTCCAGATCTTAGAATTGATTACTTCATCATGTGACCGGCTATTTCATGAAATGGTGCTTTTTCAGCTAAACAGTTGATTATATCATGATATGGTCAAACATGGCTGATCATATCGTAAAACAGTTACGTGGCAGTTGTCTACTGCTAGAGCCCACTGTTCCTCAATGTATTCTTGTTTTCTACTACAAAATATCGACTGTAAATTTGCAACTGGTCCTATTTTTAATACCAGATTACATATTTCATACTCCGCAGCGTTGCAAGAAGTTCCATCTCAGATACATTTTTTTTGGCGCCAGAGTCGACTTGATTCAACTTGTACTAATTTCAACTTCTTCTGTTGATTTATATTGTCTTATCTTGTTTTTATTTAAGAAGGAAGCAAGTAAAAATATTTAAAAAACATGTACTTATGGCTTACTCAATATAAATAATTATTCATCGCGCGGGGGGGGAGTATTATTATTACAGATTTCTGCGTTTTTTAGCAAAATAACCAAAAATCCAGAAAGATTTTTTGGTGATTTTGCTAAAAAACGAGAACGCGTGGAGGTATCGAGTTGAAATTAAATCCATATACTCAAGTCTGTGGTCCCTTGAAGCTGTGAAAAATCAAACATCTGAGTTAACGGAAAAAAAGATACGGCCGTTTATGTCGCAAAAAACGTGTGTTTCGACACTCTCAAGGGAATCAAAATTCATAGGGTACTTCCCGTTGACCTGGCATGAAGCGAGGTCTCATAACATTATAGGAAAAAATCTGAAAACTATTAAATTGTAGGTAGTAGTTATGTCACAAAAAAAAAATTTTTTTCGATTCGGAATAATCTTAGTAACTCAAATCGGGAATTGAACTGTTTTCATAGGTAAGTTTGTACGAACCCTCAGCGCGCGAGTCGGACTCGCACTTGCCCAGTTTTTTAAGTCATTATCGTTATTCCAGCTAAACGATGTCCACTGTTGGACATAAACCTCCCCCAAGCGTCACACGACGACCGATCCCAGGATCTGGGGAATGTTGTAAGGGCCTATTTCACTACGCGATGCTGAATGCACACGATATTCAGACTTAGTCTTATTTTTTGTTCGGAGTAAGACCGGTCTAACCCTTATTACACTACGCGACATCGACTAAGACTGTCTGAAGATCGAGTAGTGTAATAGGCCCTTTATTACTGAATAACCTCAAAAAAACTAGATGAAAATATTGGTCTTAGATACAGATACACAAGGTTTCAAAAAAGTTTCTCCCCGTCTGTCCCGCCGCTTGGGTACACTTGTACCGAGCTCTCGAAGCCCTTGGCAAGTCCTTTCCCAGGATACCTACCGACTTATCAACCTGCTAAAACGGATTATGGTAGGCTTACACTGATAGGGAGCTACATAACCATCGATTGTCGTTACCTCTAGGACAAGTGCACTGTTCTTGTAAGATATGGCGAAGGAGCGAAACAGCAGTAAAAAGCTAGTTCTTTTACTAAAAAAAAAACACTTTGCACTAGGAAATATTCTTGTATATAACTCGCGTACACAAGACACCCAGACCCGTAACGTAATATGTCAGCCATACAAATCTATATATATATAAAAGGAGAAACTGACTGACTGACATATCAACGCACAGCCAAAACTACTGGGACTAGGAGCGTAAAATTTTGCACAAGGCTTCCTTTTATGACGTAGGCGAGCACTAAGAAGGGATTTTTCAAAATTCTGGCCCTAAGAGGATGAACCGGGGCTCCAAAGTTTGTACAGAGAAAAATTTTTTACGCGGGCAAAGCCGCTGGCAGAAGCTAGTTTATTATAAAACGTTTCTTAACTGCCCTAAAGAAGTACAATACTGGACATTGGTCTCCCCCAAGCGTCGCCACACCGAGCTGACTGTTTTTTTATTTTAATGCGATGTGACCCAAAAAATATTTGAACTTAATAAACTAGTGCGCCTCACCATCTACGATTGCATCACTGCTTACCATCAGGTAGGATCGGGGATCACAGTCAAGCACTAGTTTATATAAAAAAAAAAACGGTGTATCTGTACTATAACTTGACTAATATTATAAAATTTAAAAAAATCTTGTAGTGCTTTTTTTTTAATTTTAGTTTTGTTTATGGCGATTTTACAATAATTTAATAGTTACCCAAACACACACCACAACCCACATTTACCCAGACCCCATAATCATAATCTTTTATTTGCACAAACCTGAGTACAATACATACATTACAAAGTAAATTGTCAGTATGCAAGAGATGTTTAACACTATATAAATCGTCATGTTTGCCCTGGACAATGGCATGCAAATATTTCCAAAACAATACAAATAATAATAATATCATTCTAGCGTGTCTTTAAGTCAAATAATTATAAAAGTCAAAATAAAATCAAACGTCTAGAATGTCAAACTAATAATTATGAATGTAAAACACATGTAATCCCACAGCAATTGTTTGGCAGACGTAACTCCGATATTATGAAATTATTATTTATATTTAAATTATCGCTATTACACCTAATGACCATACAATTACTATCTATATGAAGCCATAAAAATCCAATTGCATAAAATAAAAAAATATAAGAAAAAATAAATTAAGATTTATCTCTTATTGTATTTTTTACTAACATAGATTTTAAGGGGTGTGATTAATAACATAATATGGACTGAAATAAAATATTTTTAAAGCCTTTTTATCGTAGAAAGCTATAGGCTATTTAACATCTACCTACGACCAAACGGAGCGGAGCAGTAACCAAAGTCGCCGACATAGCCCGAAGAATCGCCAAACTTAAGTGGCAGTGGGCAGGGCACATTGCTCGTAGAACGGATGGCCGATGGGGCCGAAAGGTTCTAGAGTGGCGACCTCGCACCGGAAGACGCAGCGTTGGAAGGCCTCCCACAAGGTGGACCGACGACCTGGTGAGGGTCGCGGGAGTGCGGTGGATGCGAGAAGCACAGGATCGGTCATTGTGGCGACGCTTGGGGGAGGTCTATGTCCAACAGTGGACGTCTTTCGGCTGAAATGATGATGATGATGATGATGAGTAACCAAAGAAGCGAGCAAAACCGCGGGGGATCACTAGTTACTAAATAAACGCAATGAAAATTTTCTCTAAAAGGTTTCTATTAGGTTTGGCGGCAAGAAAAATACATAAACTTTCAAAAGTTTTCTCCGTCCGTTCTGTCGCTCAAGTACAAATGTACTGAGCTAGGGATGACCCTGACTAGTCCTTCAGCCAGGATCCTGACTTGTCATACTGCTGAAAGGATTGGGGTAGGCTTTAGTGGGAATATAACAATACGACCGTAAGTTATTACGTTCTTTATTTACTTAATATGTTCAGTGATATAATAGTTTGATGTTCAATTTTGATGTTATTACTTATCTGTAGATCCCTAAAAGTCACTCAGGCAGACTTTTATCTTACTAGTGCTGATAGATGGTATATGTCTACACAATATGTAACTACACTGCGCACACGTATGGCACACGCCGATCTGGGCGCGTCGGTCTCCATACATTTTATATGGAAATTAGACTTGTAGAGCTACACTTGATCCACGCCACGCGACGTCGTTCTACGTACAAATTAGCCGTGTTACACGTGTGCGTCGGTCTAATTTAGTTCTAGCTTAATACACAATTAGAAAATTAAGTTACAATCATAATTCAAGTACTGAAATTTTACTTAAATGCACATTATGTAGTGTTTTATAAAAGAAAATATTCTAACTTTAGGCACGTAAATAGCGCATCGGTATTAGTATATAAGCACTCACACACAAACACACTAGTAACGCAATCAAGATTTATCAAGAATTTATCAAAATAGATATTTTTTTTAGCCTAAAATCATTCTTGATTATATTAGAATAAAAAAATTACTTACAGTAAGAATAGCTAAAATCGATTCGGTAGTCGATTCTGAACATACAACTTTAAAGATATTTTTTTTTTTAGTTGGAAAAATCATCTTATGACAAATCCCGCTCTTGTGCGGAGCAAGAGATAGTCTCAGACTTTTACTGACTAAAAACCCACTCCTGTTCCTTCTTTGCCTTCGTCCCAGAGCCCCGTATTTCGTTTTCACACTACCTATGGCCCCAGCTTCAACCCTGCTGGGCCCCTACGATTTGCTGACATCTCCCTTTTTACTGGACGATCGGACGGCGAGCCACCCATTGCTCGCCGTCCGCAAGCCCGCGCCTACGGTGGCCGGAAATCGGGATTGGGATCCCGGCGGCGGTTGAGGCGTGAGGACCGTTGCCTCACGCGATCGGCCGCCGCCTTTGCTAGCATTACTGCTTCGCAGAAGGAGGCGACCGCCAGCCACTCCTCCTCGCGCCTGTACCAAGGCCCGGCGCGAGAGATCACCGCCGCCGATCGCCCCCACGAGGACACGGCTTTGCTCTGCCCACCTCCACCGTGTGCTCCACCGAACTTTCAAGATATGCGTTTATTCTGTTTTTTTTTTTAGGGTTTTTTTAATGTGGGAAATCATAAAAAGACTTCTCTCCCACTAGGGCGGAGCGAGAGGGCGTGTCAGACTTTTACTGGCTACAATCACACTTATGTTCCTTCAGTTTCCCTTTGCATACTAGGACTACGGGTTGCCCTTACGGAAGTCAAACCATGGCCCCAGTAGGCTTCGGCCCTGCTGGGTCCCTATAGTTTTTGAGGGTGGGAAGTTATCAAATAGGTTCTCCCGTCTGGGTGGAGCGAGAGAGAGTTCCTTAAGTTGCCTTTTGCGTTCAAGGGCCACGATGATTTTACGACAATCCCGAAATTTTGGCAGGCATTGGCCGTTCAATCTTGCTGACATCTCGTTAACAGCGAGCTACCTATTGCTCGCCGTTCCCAAGCCCACACTTGGTCACGCGAACGCTTAGGGCTTTCCGCCACCTCCTTTCGTTTCTTACCTGAAAGACTTCTGTTTTAAGACAACAGATACAAATGTAGGTCAAATTTTATAGCCCTGTAAATCTGATAGGTCAATTTATAGAGGCTGCTAACTATAAAATATGTACTCATAATAAACAGTTTTATGGCTAAATAAATGCGAATTACTTCGTTTATGGAGATTTTAATATTAGATACTAGCAAAATAGACAGCCAAAAAAACCCACTGACTATCAAATTCAAAAGACATAACGTAAAAAAGAAAAAGTGTTAAATCTACGGCCTTCTTAGGGTTCCGTACCTTAAAAGGCAAGAACGAAACCATTATAGGATCACTTTGTTGTCCGTCTGTCTGTCTGTGTATGTGTCTGTCTGTCAAGACCCTTTATTTCGGGAACGAATGGAGATATCGAGTTGAAATTAAAACCATATACTCAAGTCCTTGGTCCCTTGAAGCTGTGAAAAAACCAAACTTTTAAGATAACGAAAAAAAAGATACGGCCGTTGATGTTGCAAAAAACGTATATTTCGACACTCTCAAGGGAATCAAAAATCATAGGGTAATTCCCGTTGTCACAGAATCCTGAAATTTGGCATAAAGCAAGGTCTCATAGCACAAATATAGGAAAAAATCTGAAAACTGTAAATTTGTAGTTACGTCACACTTTATTTGCGATTTGGAAAAATCTTCGTAACTCAATTCGGGAATTGAACTGTTTTCATAGGTAAGTTTGCACGGAACCCTCAGTGCGCGAGTCTGATTCGCACTTGCCCGGTTTTAGTAGTATTTGATAGCTAATGTATCGAGTCTAGTCAGCTTTCTGACGAAGCTTTGCTGAGGTAGTCAACAATACAATAAAATTCCTAGCCTTATTTTACCGAGATCGTGCCTGTTTCAATGATTCCACATAAATTGTCCAGTTGTGCAGATACTTGAGATACACCAATATCCATATAATATTACTAATTATTTTTTATTATTCGTATTGTTCTTACAGTCCATCCTAAAGTTGTCTGGTAGATATCGCTGTTAGTGATAAGACCGCCATTGTACCCATAGATTAAGGGCGGAATTCACCAATAAAGCTAATCGCGATTACTTCAAACAAAACTCAGTTTGAGTGTTTTAATCGAATTATAGCTTCATTTTGCGGTTTACGCTAAACTCAGTTATGATTCTAAACGCCCATGTTTTCGACGTTTGGCTCGCATAATCGCGTTTAGCCGCTGTCACTAGTGTCACTTGTTAATTTCATAATATTATAAACATTGTATTTTAAACAATTTTCTATTATTACGATTGGTTGTTATTTCATTAAAAATATAATATATTACTCTTAAAAATATATTTGAAAACCGCAGCAGGTCGCTGAATTCACTAATACATGTTGTAGATACAAAACACAAATACGGCATTTTAGGTCATCTCCCATTCTATCTTAAGTTTTGGTAAACGCGATTAAAATGGTGCTGGTAAAATCGGTTTGACGTAAGCCTAGATCAACGCCGATTTTTAAACTAGATTACGCTGAACTCAGTTTTGTTGAACTAAGTTTTTATAGCGACTGATGAAATCGGCCCTAAGTTAGTTTAAAAGTTTTGTTACTATTTTGGTTTACAATAAAGTTTTATTCTATTCTATTCTATTCCATTGAAAACTAGGAACAATTTAATGTAAAGAACAATGTGTTTTAACGGTTGTCCGTAAATTTTTTTTTTCTCTTTATAAGATCCTTTCTGAGACTTCAACAAACATGTAGTTTAAAAAAACCCATACGAATCGGTCCAGTCATTCTTGAGTTTTGCACTTAGCAACATATTTAGCCATTAATTTATAATTTTACTTTTATAATTGAACAGAAAATGGTCATTTTATCGCGATCACGATTATGATATTCTTAGGAAGTAAGTTTGCGCTTACTTAGTAAGCAAAACAACAACAACAATACAACTACAGGTAGGTGCAACATGATGATGATGAGGATGGCTACAACCCGGGAATCTTTAAGTCAAGAGTGAATAGGTTACTTCTAGGTAAGCGCGCTCCATCGTCGACCGCATCGTCGCTTTCCTTCAGGTGAGATAGCGGTCAAGCGCGAACCTATCAAGAATAAAAAATGTTAAGTGACCAACACAATTTAGAAACCAAGGACCTAGTAAGCATTACGTATAAAATAGTGTTTACTGGAGGAGACCGGCGGATATCATCAAAAAGTATCTGTTCTCTACTCATGACAACAATGGATGATAAATTGCGCGCTTGTAAGATACTCTCTACCTGTAATAAAAGGGATTCTATTTTTCAAATGATTAATTCTAAGTTTTTTTTTTTTTTTGTTCCCGCGACTCTCATCAGGTCATCGATCCACTTTTGTTGGAGGCCTTCTAACGCTGCTTCTTCGCCCGATGCGAGAAGCACAGGACTAGGTCATTATGAAGACACATCGGGGAAGCCTATGTCCAACAGTGGACGTCTTTCGGCTGAAATGATGATGATGACTTTGACCTTTTTTCTATTAACAAAGAGTCTTATCACATCAGCTGAATTTGTTTGGATAGTAAGCTACTAAGACAGTCTGATGAGGTTGAATGACTTGGTGGGGGTGGCGAGTATGGGATCAGTCGACTGAAATGTTCATGATTATGATGACTACGTGACCACAACCACGTAATTATTTTAATAACGTCCCCTTCTGTTCCCCTCCTTGCTTAGTCTTCCTCAATGCTGACGTTCGTGACCTACCCAGCTTCATCACTTTCTCTCGTAAGATATTCCTCCATCTGTTTCTGTCTCTGGCCGTGTGAAAGGCGTTGTGTACCGTAGAGTCAAGTGTATATAATAACGTATTAGACTACGCCCACGAGGCCTTTTCCCATCTGATTTACGATGAGCCTTTCGAGGTTGCCACCGTCTTTTCTTGCAATGTGACCGAAGTATTGCAGAATCTTGCCACGACAAACAGACGAAAACCGAGAGATTTTGAGTTCTCGCAATATGGAAGTTGGTCCGAAATGCTGTCAAAGAGATACAGAACGTCTTTTTCCAGCACCACATGTCAACATCCCCATAGAATCATCGATATTCTAAATACTATAATGCCAGCCACACACGATCCAGTTTAACGTCAAGTTTTAAGTCCGGTAAACTTGATAGTATGTGGCTATCAGTATGCATGACAAGTCTACTGTGTGTATGAGCGGCCAAATATGCTTGACGTTACTCGGCCAACTTGACGGTAAACTGTATCGTGTGTGGCTGCCATAATACTCATCCATATGTCAGCAGAAAGGGCGAAATAACAAAGCTGAAAATACAGAAAATACCAGGGCACCATACTATATCACAGCTCTTTTAATCTGTGATTTTCCACCTCTTAAATAGCAGAAAAGAATTTGTATCTCTCAACGTGTTCGCGTTAAGAATGATATATTATTATGAGGCGGGAGTCACGTAGGCTTGCTGAAGCTTCCGTTATAAATAACTGAAGTCTGTCTGTCCGAGTTTTTGGGAAACTTTAAATATGTCGTCTGGGATAGCCTTTGAAACTTGCCTGCGTTTATTTTAGAAGCTTTTATTTAGTTTCACCTGTCCTGATGTCTGTATATCTGTAATCAAATCTTGCAAATTAGATTTGATCCATTTCCCGGTTACCTGATTGTACTGAATTTTGCACGCATGTGTAAATCAGATGACAATGCAATATTATTATGACCTAGAGCTGATCTGATGATGGAACCGGAAGGTGGCCATAGGAACTCAGATAACCCTATCGTATTTGAGTTTTTTGGAATGTTCTTAATGAGTATCAACTATATAGGTATATACCGCGCTATAAAATCTTTCTATAAAAAAATATTTTCTTGCTATAAAAAAAACTATATGTTGGTGCAATAGCAGATGGTCAAATTCAATAATCATTGTTGTCATGTAAAATTAATTTGCAGTACACTGCAGACTACCCCCTTTTTAAGTTCTACAGTCCATCCTAATGTCGTCTGGTAGATATCGCTGTCAGTGATAAGACCACCATTGTAACCATAGTTTTGTGTAAAAGCTTTGTTACAATTTTATTTATTTTGAAAAGTACACTTAATATTGGTCGCTGACGTAATCCCATTAGCAGGCTTACTCTCCAAACAAATTTCAATTTCAATCTCAAGCCAATACGATTCCAATGACAATTTTATAGTTACGTGATTTGGTACTTGAAAACAATATTGTCAACATTGGATTCAAATTAGTTAGTTCTTCAAAATAGTCACGCAATTTTAAACCAATTTGGCGCTAGCATCGAATTCACGAGTACGAAACGTCACAATCCAATGTCAAAGTAATTCAAACTCAAGAGTAAGCCTGTAGGTCTGTACGTAGATTTGGTGTACAATAAAGTTTATTCTATTCTATTGTTACTGTTATAATTAACGTTGACAGTCGTTGAGCAACGTAGCTCTTGGTGCAACCCACTCTTAGTCTATATTTGTCTTAATTTTTTTTCCGTTTCTATTTTCTGCGCATTTCCTTGTCTCAAATGGTTTCTTTTCTTTCTTTCTTTAACTCTACTGTTTAAAGAAAATTCCGCTTAACTTTTTATTTTTCTTCGGTGTTTTTTTTTAGATGGGACTAAAACCCACTCCTGTTTGTTCTTTGCCTTCGTTCCAAGGCCCCGGGGTTCTCTTTCACATTACCCATGGCCCCAGTAGGCTTCGATCCTTCTGGGCCCCTACGGTTTCACTGACATCGCTTTGAGGCGCGCGTGGAACAGTACGCGCCGTCGACGACTTGGGCTCGGTCCGGACGGTTACCGGACGATCGGACACGGGTTTGGATGTGTAGTTTACATGTTTGTTAACGCACCCACGAAACAGTAGTAATTCCAAGTATGGAGCAACATTTTATTTAAAAAAAAGAAGAAGATTGTGGTCAAGCACTAACAATAAAAAAAGTTGACCAGCGGCGTTACACAGACGCATTAACTTTAGGCGAAATACTCGCGATTTAATGGAGCAGTGGTGGCCGAGTGGTAACGGCCCCGTTTTACGAGTCGTAGGTAGCGGGTTCAAACCCAGACAACATTACTTCGTGTAATTTATTTCATCACTGCTCTCAAAACGGTGAAGAAAAAGATCGTGAGAAAACCGGCATGTCCTAGAACCAAAAATTCGAAGACATGCGTCATTCAACAACCCATACTGGGCCCGTGTGGTGGATTACGTCTCGGCTTCTAGAGAGGAGGCCTGAGTCCCAGCAGTGGAAACATTAAAAGGCTGATTATGCTTTTATTGTTATAACATACTCGCGCGCTCGTTCTAAATCTGTGAATGAGGAAGGCCGGTTCTATAGAGCTCAATGGCGTTCGGAACCTCTCTTCCAAAGCCCTCTGTCTCCCTCTACCTATTTCAGTAACTCCCCTGGTAACGAATAATTTACTACAAAAAATATAACGTAATTCAGAAAATAAGATAAAATATAGCCAGTAAAGACAATTCAGTCGACATCGCTATTCAGCGAGTCTATTTCGATGCGGGCGGAGCCGCGGGGCATAGCTATGGTTTGTCTATATTTAAAGCCATGTCTGCCGACTGCCGGACAAGTATTCAGGTCAAAGTATTAGGCTCTTCACAGATACTGACACTGTGACAACGGGAGGAACTTTCCGGGGGAGTATATTTTAGGAATATTGCTTAAAATAATACTTCGAGTAGTAACTGAATCGGTGAGAGGAATCTCAAGCTCAGAAACATTTTTTTTAGGTGGTTAATCATCTAATGACTTCACGCGCTCTAGGGTTGGGCGGGAGGGCGTGTCAGACTTTTACTGACTAAAACCACACCTATGTTCCTTCTTTGCCAGGACCACGGGTTTCTCTTTCAGAAGTGAACCCATGGCCTCAGTAGGCTACGGCCCTGCTGGCAGCTCTTTGAGTGTATTCCTTGCGTGATCGCATCAGAAATGAAGATTTCCGCAGGAGAACCAACGTTACGGACATAGCCCAAAGAATCAACAAACTTAAGTGGCAGTAGGCAGTAACATTGCTCGCAGAACAGATGGTCGATGGGGCCGGTTCTGAAGTGCGCGTACCGGTCGTCTTTTTTTAATTCTTGATAGTATCGCGCTTGACCACTATCTCACCGGATGGAAAGCGACGATGCAGTCGACGATGGAGTGCGCTTACCTAGAAATAACCTATTCACTCTCGACTTAAGGATTCCCTGGTTGTAGCCATCAGGAAACACAGATTCCGGCAAGGATTTCCACTCCTTAGCTGTACGCACAATGAATGTGTTCCCAAAACGTTTCGTGCGTATTGGTGGGATGTCCTCCATGTACCGGTGGCGCATTGGCGTACGCCTGGTGGTCCGATGATGGAACGGGCTAGGCGGAATTAGGTTATGCAATTCCGACGCACACTCCCCGAAATGTAACCGGTAGAAATCCCACAGGCTAGCAACTTGGCTTCGATGCTCAAGACTTTAAAGACTCGACTCAACGAGTGTATCATTGCCAATGATCCTCCTGGCTCGTCTCTTAAATAGCTCAGGTGCATCAAGCTGGTATCAGTGCTCCATGCACGATCGAACTTGCGCTTGATAAAGTTTGAACAGTTGTTCCGGCGTGAAGTACTGTCTAAGATTCGCGAGGATTCCCAGCTTTTTTCCTGCCAGTTGAGCCTTTGCTTCGATGTATGGCCCAAAGTTGAGTGTTGACGTCAGCGTAACACCAAGAAGATCAAAATGGCCGGTTATCAGCACGGTTACGCCCCGGAAAGTTGGAGCAGGAGCCATAGTCATTAATTTGTCACCTACCTACCCGATACTAATTATACTTACGAACTAACATATTATGACAAATTTCGACACCAACCTCAACAATTCCAGTCGCCATTCAACTCAACAAAAATTTCGCAATTTCACAAAAAAAAACTAGAAATGCAATCGATACCCACAATTATGATAACAAAAACGGTAATTAATACTTGTAGCGGGTGCAACACAATACCTCTTTGTCGGCAGCCGTCGAGTAACAATAGACAAGTGGACAGATGACACTTTACAGTGTGACCAGTCTTTTGTGAAGTTTTGGACAAAAAACAAACTGATTACTAGAGCAACGGTACTTTTTTGGATACACCTTTTTTGTGTCTAGCCGTTCTTTTATTTTAACGGAGCAAAGGGTTAATGTTTTTATGTAGATTGGACTGAAACCCAGCCAGATAAATGATATTTATTCTGCAAATAGGTTTAAAAAATACTTTAACTTTATTTCAATGATTCCAGTTTAAATGTATCTATTTTTAAATAGCAATAGCCACTAGCCACCGGTTTCATCATCATTATTTCAGCCGATAGACGTCCACTGATGGGCATAGGCCTCCTCCAAATGTCGCCACAATCGACAGTCTTGTGCGTCTCGCATCCATCGGATTCCCGCAACCTTCACCAGGTAATCGGTCCACCTTTTAGGGGGCCTTCAAACACTGCGTCTTTCGGTACGGCGCCGCCACTCCAGAACCTTTCGGCCCCAACGGCCATCTGTTCTGCAAGCAGAACACTAGCCACCAATTTGCGAATAATTAAATCAGTAACTCAACTTTACTCGAAATAATCCTGCCAAAGTCCACCGTTACTAAAATTAGAAACACATTCGGAAAGTGTCTCGGGTGCCCGAATCCTCACCAATCATACAAACTGCACCGTTGGTCTAATAGTCGCTAGCACTACTACTGAGCACGAAGTTTGATTCCCGAATCAAGCAATCCTTATTAGACTTTTTCATATGGAATTTCTCAGTAGCAGCGTGATAGGTCTCGATTTATGGTCCGTTCCTAGCAATAGACTCGCCACCTTACCTTATATTACCTGAAACTTCAACAAAAATGGCAGAATGTGTTCATACTACAGCTTTATGCGGAATACAGACATTATGCTTTATTAAAGGTCTAATAACTAAATTGCTATCCAGGTCATCGAACGATGAACACGCCACAATCGCGGTGATAAGTCCCCTCTTTAAGGAGTTGTCATAAACGAGACACGGCGGCGTCTTCACCTTCCGTATGACGCAGGTCCTCAACGGCCACAGATACGCCAGGAAGATATGCCCAGGCATCACGATTGTTCGGATTGTCTGGAAGTCACGGTGGAGCATACAGTAGAGTACTGCCCGGTTTGGAGTACGGACACCATGGCGGCGCAACTGGTCGCGCCGCCATGGTGTCCCTGTGAAATATAGCCCTAAGTGCAAATAACCACTCATAAAAACACATAATTCATAAACCATTTCACACTAACACTTTCTTTTCATCGTCAAAAGCATTTAAAATACAAATAAGGCCATATTTATTAGACCATATCACGCAAAAATTTAGAAACATAAATGTCGCATAGAGACCGTGTTTGCACGTAACTTAAAGGTCTAATTAGCTGGATGCCTATGCAAATATGGCGACATGGGGGTTCCCCCATGGTGCATAGGGACTTTTAATGGGAATTCATAGATTGTTAGTGAAAGTGCTGGAGAAATTGTGCTGGGAATTTGTTGCTAACGAGAGCTGGCGCACACACGTGCAAAGTTTACTCTTGAAACTATTGCTGCAAGTGAATTTTAAACAAGAAACAAAGCAGATAAAATGGGGGTTTCAAAGTCAAATTGTAAACATATAATATTTTTCATGATTCAATTTTCGAATGTTCTCTTAATGCTCTTTATACTATTTTTTTTTTATTCTTGATAGGTTCGCGCTTGACCGCTATCTCACCTGATGGAAAGCGACGATGCGGTCGATGACTAATTAAACTTATCGTAAGAATACAGAAATCATTTGGACCCAATAGATAATAAACGGCGATGATGCGAGGATTAGTGTCTTATCTTAATCGTCAAAAAAAAATTGCAACTGTTAATTCTTCTTTTCGTCTTATTTTTCTTCTGACCAGTTTTTGGCAGTCTCGTTTAAATAGTTTGTTAAAACATTGATTCCTATAAATAAAATGGTAAAAAGGCGGAGGGTAGCCAGCCTATCGGTATTTTACAGGTTGCATTTTGGAGAGTGTGCGCGGGAATTGCATGACCTGATTCCGCCATCTCCTTTCTACCATCGGACAACCCGACGTACGGCGAGTATCCACCCTTACGTTGTTGAAACACCAACGGTCCGAACTAAGCGATTTGCTTCGTCGTTTATACCGCGTACATCGAGGGACTGGAACAATTTGCCTGCTGCTGTCTTCCCGTCCAACTATAATTTAGGTGCCTTCAAGGCTAGAGTGAATAGGCTCTTAATAAACTAGTGCGCTTCACCATCAATGATCGCATCACTGCTTACCATCAGGTGGGATCGCAGTCAAGCACTGGTTTATAGCGAATAAAAAAAAAAAAAAAAAAATGGTCTGTGGCCCTTTCACGAGCTCCCTAAACTGAACTGTTAAGGGATGGAGATATATAGGTTGTATAGCTCCATTCCTCTTTCTTGTACGTACACCTGACGTTTTAACACATCATGGTAAGACCCCTGGTAAGGTCTGCTGGAGGAAATGTCATCTATAGATACATATAATAAATCTGTACAAGTTTTTAGTTGTGCGCGCATCACGTAAAATGTACGAAATGGATGTAGATAAATTTTATACATTAAAATTGTGTGTAACTTGATATATTACTTAGGCTTTGTTTCATCGCAATCAGTTGACTATATCGAAAGATATACTACACTATCTGCCAGCCTGCTAGCGGTTTCACCAGCGTAAAAGTAGGTTTCTCCATACAAATTTCCAACCCCCAATTTACCCCCTTAGGGGCGGAGTTTCGTAAAATCCGTTCTAAGCGAATGTCTACATCCTATAAGGAACATACCTGACAAATGTTAAGTTTTTAGGTGTTATAGTTTCTGAGATTTCCTGATTAATCAGTGAGTGGTATTTCGCTTTTATATACATACTAGCTTCCGCCAGCGGCTTTGCCCGCGTCAAAGTCGGTTTCTCCATACAAACTTTGGACCCCCATTTCATCCCCTTAGGGGGTGAATTTTGGGAAATCCTCTCTTAGTGCTCACCTACGTCATAAAAGGAAACCTTGTGCAAAATTTCACGCTCCTAGTCCCAGTAGTTTCGGCTGTGCGTTGATACGTCAGTCAGTCAATTTCTTCTTTTATATATATAGATATAGATAAAATCATTGACTGTTAGGCAGTACGAAGTTCGCTGTGTCAACTTAGTATGAAATAAGTAGCACCTTTGTGCTCGAAATCCGGGGCCCTGGGATGAAGGCAAAGAAGGAACAGGAGTGGGTTTTTAGTCAGTAAAAGTCAGACACTATGTCCCGCTGCGCCCAAGAGCGGGATTTGTCATCAGATGATTTTCCCACCTTAAAAAAAAGCAGCTTTGTGCTTTTCTATCTGTATTTGTACTTTTTCTATCTGTATTTGTACATTTGTGTGTACATAAATAAAATGAAAACTAAATAATATTTCCTTGAAAATTCGTTGCATTTAACTATCCTCTCAGTGTATTTCAGGATTGAGTGAAAACATTCAGCATAGCGCGTCGGGTCGGCCGCATTGTTACAATATCTATGCTATTAGCTATATTTAGAATATTGGCGCCTACCTGCTGTAGGGACAGCCTTATTGTTATTCAAAATGAACTTATCTGTGTGAATCCTAATTAGTAGGTGATAACAATTCAACACGGTATAACATAATTTGTGATATTTCTCTATTTGCAATGCTAGCCTGTGATAGTCCTACTATCACTATTTCTCATATAAAGAAATCACGATACGTTAGGTTGGTTAGATTAGGTTTTAAGATAGCGTCATTTCGCGCGAATAAACAGTTTTTCTTTCTTTCTTTTCTAGGTAATCATCACGCTCGCGGTCATCTGGCCAGTTGGTCTAGTGGTTAGTGGCCCTTTGACACAGAACAAATGATCGTGCTTATCATCACGATAAGCACGATCATTTGTTCTGTGTCTGGACGTAATTTATTCATAATATGTATGTATTTAGATTTATATACTATGCGTTCCAAATAAGAATAAGATCGATTGCTATGTTGTGACGTCTTGTCATACTGTCAAATCTAAGTGTTATTATGGTGAGCAAAACAAGAAATTTTTAAAATTTAATTTATTTACAATCTGTGAACGAAAAAAGTTTAATCAGAATCCAGTTCTTCAATTTTGCTCAACTCTGAGTTCTTCAATTTTGCCCAATTTCTTGCGATTTGACAGTATGACGTGACGTCACAATATGGCAATCGATCCTATTCTTATATGGAACTTGCTGTATGTATGTTGTCTAGTAGGCACAAGCTCTGCTTAGTTTGGGACTAGATAGCGATGTGAAAAAGTTGTCGCATTCTCACGTAGCGTCTGTGTGAGGCCTTAAGTTATTCATTCATTACAATCTGCTTTACTAAAAACAATGAAGAAACCTTCAATCAAAAAGTTTGGTTCACGACAACATTTCACCTGTCTGCAACTCTGAGCGAAGTTACAATGACAAGTTCATGTGAGGGGAAATTGAAATGTTTATGTTTTCGTGAAAGGGCACGGCACACGTGTCATTATTTCATTATGCCATGTTTTAAATGAAAATCAAAGTTTAAGAGCGAAATGAAAGTTTGCAACATTTACCAGCTAATTAAACAGAAACATAACAGTAATAATTATGTACCTTCGTACCCGACTGGCTTTATTCGCTTTTTTTAGGGTTCCGTACCTGAAAAGGAAAAAAGGAACCCATATAGGATGTTTTTGTTGTTCGTCTGTCTGTCTGTCTATTAAGACCCTTTATCTTGGGAACGTGTGGAGGTATCGAGTTGAAATTAAAACCATGTACCCAGGTTTTAGTAGTCCCTTGAAACTGAAAAAATCAAACTTCTGAGATAACAAAAAAAAAGATACAGCCGTTTATTTCGCAAAAAAACGTATATTTCGACACTCTCAAGGGTATCAAGATTCATAGGATACTTCCTGTTGACCTAGAATCCTGCATGAAGCAAGGTTTCATGGCACAAATATAAGAATTCTGAAAACTGTAAATTTGTAGTCACGTCACAAAAGAAAAACTTTTTTTGCGATTCAGTAAAATCTTCGTAACTCAATTCGGGAATTAAACTGTTTTCATTGGTAAGTTTGTACGGAACCCTCAGTGCGCGTGTCCGCAGCCCGCTGTACTTGGAACATGGGATGGCGCAAGGGTGTCGACACAGGTTGCGTCCCACACCAGAGGCCCACCCACCTTCCACGGCACCAACGTCATACCATCTAATCTCTTCCCATCGTCACGTACCAAGCCATTAGGTTCCAATACGGCAGGTACGCCGGCGGTGACAAGAGCTCGACCAACAATATAGTTTATGCTAGCGTGCCGTGCTTTGCGGCCTGCGCTCCTGCACCAGGACAGGCCATGGTGTCCTAGGCACCGACAGCTTCGCCACATTGACACCGATGTGAAGTGACATAAGGTGCGCCTAAGCGTAAACAGGTTGCTAGCCGAAACGATGCGTCATCCATCATAGTGCCTATGGTAGATGACGGGAATGCCTGAAACCATAAGCCCGACTTCCATTCCCCCACAACCAGCAGACATGTACGCTCAGCAGTACTTGAAGACGTGTTAAGTAGTTTGTTACGTATAATACTGCAGAGCGGCAAATCCTACTGTCTCTGCGAGGACAGGTTGTCGGGCAAATCCGTGTTGGGACAAGCCATTTTCCAAGCGTTCAACGCATCGGACAAACACGGTACGTCAACATCAACCAATGAGGAAGATAAAATATTCCTGGTTAATGTATCAGTACTGTGCACCGAGGAGAGGAAAGCTGGTGAACTTATACTTGAGCTTTTGCGGACGCCGAGGCCACCCAGCCTGATAGGAAGAGTGGCTTGCTGCCATGCTCGGTCCTCCAAGGCCACATTTAGGATTGAAGAAAGTGTGTATCTAATGATTTGATCGACTTTTTCCCAAAGCTGTGGGTGTTTTCAAAGATGGGAGGAGCGAAGACTATATGTAAATTTTGGCCCAAAACAACAGTATCGAATAAGTGTGAAAGCCAAATGCAGAGACGTCATTAAAATTTTGTATTTAGGATATGTTAATCGTATATTAATTATGTTATGTTGTTGTTATTGTTAAGCTAAGATTGCGTCATTTCTCGCAATTGAAGAAAAACATTAAAAAAGAAGAAATTAATGTTTTTCTTTCTTTATAGATTACCCCATCTATAAAGAAAGAAAAACATATCATACATTTCTTCTATTTTCTAATTACAGTACAAAGACTTACAACACACAAATAACAATGAATTAAAACTTATTGCTTTAAAAACATCATCATAACCATGACGAACGATTGAAACATGGACTCAGTAAAACAAACAAAGACTCGATTGATTTATAACCCATAATTCCGGTTTATTTCATTTTCTGAACCTCCACTTAAATTTAACCGAGTTAATTATCACACGTCCCACTTACCTATTATATCTAAAGTTTTTTTTTTATTGCTATAGCTCCATACACTTCCGACCATAAAAAGTTCATAAGCAGTTTATTTTTATATCTCATACGACATTAAATTTTTCATAACAATAAAATGCGATGTGTTTTATAATTTTAATGGTTATAAAAGTAACTCTAATTTAACATTCATAGAAGTATTTTTATACTACAATTTAACTGCCCTTAAATGGAGATTTTACTATGTGTCATATTGTATATTTGGCTCATAGACACGCCCCTTAAAAAATGCAGTGATTTGTGTCTGTATCTATATTTTATAGGTATAATCAGTTAATAAAAGAAAATATTATAAAGCGTTCATTGTCTAGTGAATATATATTTGTTTGTACACCCACAATATCATGTAGCAATGTTACAAAAAAAAAAAAACTTTTTTGCAAGCTGTTACTTATAGTTCCTTGTTTCACAAGGCTGTACTTCTTTGAAAGCAAAAGATCCTATGATAACATTTCCTAACAAGTGAGAAGCAGTCCATATGTTGTAATTATCTTTCTTAAGAATTTCCCTACATTACAATAAAGTTTATATCGAGACATCTGTCACGCAGACATTATTCAAACACAAAGAAATTCTTTTTCCGTAAACCCACAGATAACAATCCATTACTACAAAGTAAACTGTATTTAAAAGAAACAATCTCCGTACTACAAACGTAAACTGATACGCTTTGCATGGCCCCAAGTGTACTTAAGGTTGACGACCCCCACAAAAAGTTATTCAATTGTCTTCAACTATACAGATTAATATCTAAACAGTTCCCATTTAGTAACTTATTATGGCTTTTAAATAATTTTGTTACGATTTTTATGATAATCGTAAAAGTTTGTGTGCGTGGCAACGTTTTTTACTAACCCAAAAGTACAAGCTTCGCATAATATTTAATTACAGCGGTAATTGTCTTAATTGTTGAAGCTCATGACGTTATATAACACTTTCGAAGTTCAAATAAAACATTAGTTAATTAATATTTAATTCAAAGTAACGATCTAGCAAGGTGGAAAGATTGTGTGTACATAAAGGTTTTTATTTACGTAGGCTTTGTTACACGAGTAAGCTTTATTTTAAGTGGGTGGTCGAATTTCGTGGCCTTAAGTGTAACTCTAATATTCACATTGATGTGATTTTTTTAGGGTAGGGATATTTACAGATAGATGACTCTTAAATAATTACATACTTTGACTGATTTCACGCCAAGCTCACATTATATAGGGTTTTAGATTAAATGAGATTGACTGGCTAGATTAAAGAATGTCTAGTGGTTACTGGCCCTGACTGCTAAGCCGGAGGTTGTGGGTTCGATTCCCACCCAGGACAAAGGTTTGTGTGGTAAGCACAATCATTTGTTCTGTGTTTGGGTGTAATTTATCTGTAGTATGTATGTATTTAGAAATATATAAGTATGTTTATCAGTTGTCTAGTTACTCATAACACAAGCTCTGCTTAGTTTGGGACTAGATGGTTTTGTGTGATAGCTGTGGAATATTATTATTAATCTATATATATAAAAAGAGAAACTGACTGACTGACATATCAACGCACAGCCAAAACTACTAGGTCTAGGAATGTGAAATTTTGCACAAGGCTTCCCTTTATGACGTAGGCGAGCACTAAGAAAGGATTTTCCAAAATTCAGCCCCTAAGGGGTGAAACGGGGGTCTAAAGTTTGTATGAAGAAACCTACATTCACGCGGGCGAAGCCGTTGGTAGAAGCTAGTCATCGATAAAATCAACACCATACAATTGGAACAATTTGATCGTTGTTGTCGCTGTCAGAATTTCACTTTGTTCAGACTCTCTGGTGGTACATGTCATAGACCTCAAATGATGATTGGAAGAACAAACATCCATGTGGGGGAAATAAAGGATATAACAATCATTATCACGGCCTCTAGATTGATTTTCTTTTTGCACTCCTGTCCCCCCGAACGACAAAAGGGGTTCGTTTCCTATCATAGAAACCTATTTACTCTGACTATCATATCATTTGAATATATAGGGTATAACTTACACTATCTTCCTATAGGCTGAGATACACTTTTGAACGTCAAGATTTACAAATAATATGTAGTTCCCTAAAACGCTTGCCCATCACCACCTTAGACCCCTCGCCCACGGCGACTTTTTGTAGCGATGCTGTAGCGCGTTCGCATCGATACAGTCGCGATGCTGTAGAGCGTTAGTAGCGCGTTGGCATCTTTTCTATAGCGCTTGCAAATGCGAAAAACGCGCGTGAGTAGCGATGCTGTCGCGCACTAACGCGCGACAGCATCGCCGTGGGCGAGGCCTTAGTGTTTTAGTTAGAAAGAAGTGGCGCAAAGAACTCCCCGGCGACAGCAGTCGCGATAGGATTGTTCGAATGGTTTATCACGAAACCTTGAACGAAAAGAGCAATTAGAGGAACATGGTTTTTTTTAAGTGGGAAAATCATCTAATGACAAATCCCGCTCTTGGGCGGGGCGGGAGATAGAGTCAGACTTTTACTGACTAAAAACCCACTCCTGTTCCTTCTTTGCCTTCATCCCAGGGCCCTGGGTTTCGCTTTCACACTACCCGTGGCCCCAGTAGGCTTCGAACCTGCTAATACGCGCCGTCGACGACTTGGGCTTGGTCCGGACGGTTACCGGTCGGTCCGACGGCGAGCTACCCATTGTTCGCTGTCCGCAAGCCTGCGCCTACGGTGGCCGGTAATCGGGATCGGAATGAGGTAGAACATGGGTGGGTTTTAGTAAGTAAAAGTCTGACCCTCTTGCTCCACTCAAGTTATTTGATGATTTCCCACCCAAAAAAAGTCAACAGCAGTCCCAAGTTCTTTTGAAACAATGCTCTACTTATTTATATATATATATGAACCAGATCCTTTCAATAACCTATATATAACCTTCTTTATCTTTTTGGAATGCGTCCAAGCTATACGTCAATGTTTTCTATGTTCAAAAATGATATATGAAACCCGATTTAAAACTTCTAGATTTGAAAGAAAACGATAAAAAATCTGCCAGTTTTGGATCGAGATTCATGACTAGGCAACTTTGCAGAATAGAAAATACTTCACTACGTTTCTACTTTGCATTACAACCTTTAGAATTTTTTTGAATAATTGAGGACCTCAGAAAAAATTAAATTCTATCTATAGTTATGTTAAGCTTTTCAAATGATAAACGTCATACGATCAATCAAGTTGGTTTCGCTAATAAACTGGTGCAGTCTGTAGACCGTTTTTTCGCCTCATCTCCGCGAGGACACCGTGTCCTCCAGACGATCCTCACAATGGTGACACCCGGGCATTCCTTTCTGCCGAATCCGAAACACAAACCTCCCGAGCTGGCCACGTCCGGTCAAGTCCGGTGAACACCTCAAAAAGGGGGCATACTGCCACGATTGTCCAGCTTTCTGTAGACCCAAAGCTGAGTTTTCAGGAATGTTCTAAAGACTAATTAGCAGGGAACTCCTTGTTCGTACTGTATTTAAAGTTTGCTAAGAGTTGCAATTTTTTAAAGATTCACAATATTTTGACAGCGTGGCTATTCAGGAGCTCGTTGCTAAATAATAACAGACGGAAGAGTCAATCTCCAAGGTCGCTTAACCCTTGCTGTGGCTCATCTATCGATGGGTGAATATCTTAACATATTGATGTTCCTTGGAAAAATTTAAGTCTTTGGTCCCGGCTGTCATTTATAAATCTAAGTCAGAAACCCAATACCGTTGAGAAAAGGCTAGGCAGGCAGGTAACTGTGGTAGAGGTGAGATATACTAGGTAGAATGCGTACTGAGTCTTAGAAGTCCGCGTTCGCCGAAATACTTATTCCAAAAACTAGGTTCACGAGTATTTAGTCTTTGACGTTTCCGCGAATCTTCGTACTATAGTAATATCGGGACGATCAAGTAATGGAGTATTTTCGGTATAACAGGCTTAGGACTGATAGCTTTTTTATAATAGCTTATTTAGAAGGTTTCAATTCGTTTTATTTACGAAATCAATTTCTAATCATCTAGGTTCATATTTACAAGATTAACATTTTTTTGTGTTTTTGTTATAATTATTTCTATTTTTTGTTGTTTTCTTTTTAAATAGTATTTCCTGCACATTTCTTACACCTAATCGTGTTTATCGACTAGGTCTAGGACCATCAAGCATTTATGTGTCAGACGCCATACGCCTAAATACTCAAGACGCGGTTATGTGTTGCGCACGGAATAAGTCTTTGTGCGTCCAGCCACAGCATAGCATAGCATAGTCGGCCTTTTTAATGTTCCCACTGTTGGGACTCAGGCCTCCTCTCTAGGAGAGGGAATGGGCCGTAATCCACCATGCGGGCCCAGTGCGGGTTGGTGGATGTCACATGTCTTTGAATTTTTGGTTCTAGGACATGCCGGTTTCCTCACGATGTTTTCCTTCACCGTTTTGAGAGCAGTGGTGATGAAATAAATTACACAAAGTAATGCGCCTGGCTGGGTTTGAACCCACGACCTACAACTCGTAAGTCGGGGCCGTTACCACTCAGCCACCACTGCTCTCAGTCGGGGCCGTTACCACTCGGCCACCACTGCTCTCAACCAGCCACAGCCCTATTCCAAAAACCAGTTCCAGTATACACGTTTCATCTCTAAACTGTGCCCTGCCAGAAGTGGATCCCTTCAAGCCGCTAATAAAATAATCACCCAGAAAATATCTTTTATTGCTTTGCCGCCATCAAACAACAAACAATAACAAAACTGACCTACTCTATATTTATCTGAAGTCCCCGGCAACACAACCAGAAATATTAAAAATAAATAACAAGCAATCTGTCGTAAGGGTTCGTTTACCTGAGCGAAGTCAGGTGACAGCAGTAGTACGAAAATAAACAGAAGTCGAGCTGACGAACCCGCGAGACTACTTGTGGTTGGCTACCATCTGTCATGCATCGACATATGGTGCTTTTACGGGCCTACGATTTGTTTATATGTCATCTCTTTCTTTCATCAAGATCATTGTATGTCTGTCCCCCTCGCACCCAGTTTTCCTTCAAGGTGAGGGGGTAATTGAAATCGAACACTGCATGCGGGCTAAGTGAAAGGACTTGTGTTGGCATAGATTAGAGAAGTCAGAAGAGGTATTATTTCTACACACTGCATATATTATAAAATAAATAAATGAACTGCAAATTTCAAAAAACTAACGAAAACTTGAATTTCGCGAGCTACCCTGTAGCATTCATCTTAAAGTAAACCAAAAAACTTACCCCCAGTTTCAGATAGAAGACTCTGTAGTTAAGAATTTGTATAATTCTATTTTAATAATAATAATAACGCCATCTGGTCCCAAGCTAAGCAGAGCTTGTGGATGAGTACTGGACAACTGATAAACATACTTATATATTTCTAAACACATACATATTATAGATAAATTACATTGAATTATTGAGCAATTGTCCTGAGTGGGAATCGAACTTACGACCACCGGCATAGCAGTCAGGGCCACTGACCACTAGACCAACCGGCCTGTATTTTAACTCGACAACTTGTCAAATGGTGCATAAAGGCAATTTTAAAAGTTTTCTTGCAACTCTATAGTCAATAATCGAGGGTCAGTCAGCTACGTTCTTCACAAGTAACTGTTTTAGCTACTTAACGAATCAGACTAGATCAGTAATGATACATGCACTCAGAGGGCAATAAAGTTAATTATTCCCATTTAATTGATACTTATTTACGTTAATGAAGTAATATATCTTTGTTCTTTGTGTATTAAAGATAGTACCTACATAAATTGTAACGTACTTTGATTTAAAACTAACGCTGTGTGATTCTAATGGGCAACTGTAATTATGAACAATTGAAATGATAGTAATTAAAACGTTGTTCAGGCATTGTTAATTTCAATTCGTAATGTTTTACAATGAATATTCGAAAGTTTCGCGGCCCTGGAACGCAAAGGGCAACTGAAGGAACACGGGTTGGTCAGTAACAGTCTGAGACTCCGTCTCACTTCACCCAGGTCAGGAAGTTTGATGTTTTTCCACCAAAAAAAAAATGGGAAAAAAGATTGGTATGTTTTTAGTGGACGGAGCTCTCTAAGGTTGATTGGGTCCTACTAGGGCTGTGGGATGATTCGTAAGATTTACTACAACCCCAGAACACAAAGGACAACTAAAAAATGTGCTTTTTACACAATTTTACACTTCATCATTGGTAGAGTGCAGCTACAATTTTGACCCCAGATTATACATAATGTTTCTCCGAGAAGCTACAAGACCTTAGGCACAATCAAACTATTCGACAATACTTTTACTCTCTGTACATTTTTCTGCAAACCATGGGAACAATGACCTATCATACCAGAGTCCACCTTTGTCATATCAGCTACGTAAACCTGCTGTTAAACGCAGGTTAAAATTAAACGGGAGATTTATAGGCGATTTCATCAATTTAACCGCAGTTAAATTAATCGATTCATAATTATTTTGTCTCTCCTTTTACGGAAAAAACCAAGGATTCCAGTTACGCTACGACACGAGACCGACGCTAAAGTAACTTGATATTTTTTGAAGTTGTTATTGATTAACGGTCAATTAAACAGCTGTTTCTTTTATTTTATTTTTTTACATACATTTTATTTCAAAGGAGAGGTTTAACCTGTACATATTTAGACTATTGTATGGAACAGATGGCATAATCAGAAACGAACCGATTAGTAAAGAAAAGTATGGGGTTTTTGGTATTTCAATGAGTTTAGTTCAGTGGCCGTTTTAATTATTCGCAAATTGATTCCTAGTGGATATTGTGATGTAAATTTGGTGTAGTTTTGTGTTTCAAGTGTCTGATAAAATGGTGCTGAGGTTTTGAGTACAATAAAGAATTAAAGGTAAAGGTAAATATTAACCAGTCCACAAGGTGGTTTCAATGTGGCAGCAGGACTAACTGTCCAGTAACCACCCGACATATATCTTGTATCACTAGTAGTTGAAGCTATTTTTAATGTTACCGATAGAAATAGTACTAGCGTCTACGATTAAATATTCAATAATAATTGGCACAATAACCATGTAGGTGTATGATAATGAGCAGCACAGGATGACGTGATAGGTCAGAAGCACCAGTTCACAATCGCGCCTTAGCATCGTCGTGGAGCTCCTTAGTAATGATAATGACCAACAAGTATGTTACTCAATTTTTTTTTGTGTGCAGAGCAATGGTTTTGCATGTTCTTGAAATTGTTTGGAAATATGGTACTTACTTATCTATTTAAAAAAAAACCTTACCCACACTATCGTTCCACGGTTCCACGGGTAGTGTGAATGTGAAACCAAGGGCCCTGAGACGAATGCAAAGAAAGAACAGGAGTGGGTTTTTAGTCAGTAAAAGTCTGACACTATCTCCCGCTCCGCCCAAGAGCGAGATTTGTCATTAGATGATTTTCTAACCTAAAAAAAACCCACACTATCGTTGGTGCGCGCACAAACATGTAAGCTCACATACGCAAGACACCCAGACTCAGCACACCTGTAGGTCATACAAATATTTGTTCCTTGCGGTAATTGAACCCGCAACCCGCAGCACAGCAGCCAAACGCCCAACCACTGCGCCAATCGTGACATCTAATTAATTGTGAAACCTAACATTTGTTTTAATACCAAAACAACAAGATTCAGACAAAATTGTGTAACCAAAATTTTGATCGATTGATTATTTTGCCATGTCTTAATAACGGATTGGGACGGGTAGATTATTTTCTTTATTTATTTTTTATACATATTTTATATATTTTTAAATATTTTTCAAAACACATATAAAAAAAACATTTAAAAATATAAAAAATAGCAGTCCGCCGGTGTCGGGACAGGGTCCAAGCTTCCGGTGGTTAGGGCTCCAGAGACAGGAACCTCCTCACAATGCGAGCCGTATCGAGGAGTACTGCCTTCTGTATCAGGCCCTTGATCCAACCGCGCAACGACAGTTTCGACAGGTGGTCGTCTAGACTTTTGGCAATCAGGCCATTGGCGGTAACAACAATCGGCACAATGATAGCCGAGTCCACATTCCACATGTCAACAACCTCGTGTGCTAAGTCGAGATATTTGATTTGTTTCTCTTTCTCAGCTTTCACGAGATTCTCGTCATGCGGGATGGTGACATCGACTATCATTGCGCGGCGCGCTAATCGGTCTATCACCACTATATCCGGCTTATTGGCTACAATAGTCCGGTCAGTAATGATAGACCGATTCCAGTACAACGTGACATGGTCATTTTCGAGAACTGGGTCGGGCACATAGCTGTAATACGGTACCTCTGAATACACTAGGTTGTATTTCAAAGCAAGTTGCTGGTGGATAATCCTGGCTACTTGGTTATGCCTGTGCAAGTACTCTCCGTTAGCCAGACGAGAACAACCAGAGATAATATGTCTGATAGACTCACCCGGACGATGGCATGCCCGACACACGTCAACCGTCCCGTCCTTCATTATATATCTCCGGTAGTTATTCGTCAAGATGACTTCGTCCATAATTGCACAGATAAAACCTTCAGTTTCCCCGAAGAGGTTGCTGAAACGTAGCCAGGCCACGGACGCTGCAAAATCTACATCAGACTCATGTAGAGCCCGATAAAAGCGCCCGTGGAGCTCCTTACTTTTCCATACTTCCCTGTGGTCATCAGTTGTAAGTACCACAGGTTTGCGCCAGTTCTCTTTAGCCATGGATAACGGTTTGAGTCCCTTGTCCACTGCAACCACATCGCGGTGCATACCCACATCGGTTTTATGAAAATATTCTCTGAGGCTGCACACCTCGCGGTTGTGCAGGGTCTTCGCGTTTAAAAAACCTCGACCTCCACACTTCCGCGGGATGTACAGTCTCATCACAGACGACCGTGGGTGATGCATCCGTTTTGCGGTCAACAGTGTACGGACCCGCCTATCCAGAGCGTCTAGCTCGGTCTGAGTCCATTTGAGTATGCCGAAAGAGTACATTAAGACCGGCATGACCCAACCATTGAAGGCTCGCACCTTATTTCCACCTGACAGAAGGCTGTTTAATACCTTCTTCAGGCGGTCAAAGAAGCGCTCCCTCAACGATTGCTTCATGTCAGCAACGTTAATGCCTAAAGCTTCCGACATACCCAAATACTTATAGGTTTCGGTTGAAGAGAGGGATCTAAGATATATGGAATCCGAAAGTTGAATTCCCTCAGATTCCATAATCTCCCCTCGCTTTACATGCATGACTGCACATTTATCCACACCAAATTCCATCCTGATGGCACTACTAAAAGTTTTAGTTACCTTTAGCAGTTCCATCAGTTATAACTTGTTGGGGGCAATGAGTTTCAGATCATCCATGTAAAGAAGGTGAGATAGTGGGACGGGTAGATTATTATTATTGACGGCGAATTCTCCATAGATGAAAAGGTCTGTAGTTAAAAGAGTTTTTGCGAACTATTCGTTGGAGTGCCGTAACAAATAAATAAATAAATAAATAGGGTTATCGTCGTGTCGGTCAAATATTCGGTAGCTAAAAAGGCCTGTCGGCGAAAGTGTCGCAGATGAAAGTTCCTGTCGGCGAAATGTCCATAGGTAAAAGATTCTGCTGGGGAAACGGAAATAAATGAATCGTCCTGTCGATGTAACAGTCCAATAACGAATCGGTCTTCGGAAAACGGTTGCGGAATCTGCATGATGCTTCAGAGTATTTTATTTTTTCTAAGTTAGTTCCAGTTTGAACAATTGATCTTTTTACTTGCTATTACACTAATATTACAAAGGTGAAAGTTAGCATGTGTGTCTACGTGTGTATGTGTGTGTGTGTGTGTGTGTGTTTGTTAATCTTTCACGGCTGAACGGATTTGTTTAAAATTTAGCACATGTATAGACCATTGCCCAAGAATAGGACGTAGGATACTCTTTATCTTGTATCATATTCCTAAGTGCGTTATTCAGACCTGACCAGACTGTGGAGTCAGCTTCCAGTCTATTTATTTATTTACTCGGACCTTTATTTCTTTCTTTTAGGACAACCAACAAAGCATACACCATTAAACATGCTAAAGATTCATTTACTTTTTTTTTCTTACATTATATAGTGTAGCCTTAATTAAAGGCTGCCACGGCATGCAATAAACATAACACACGAGTTATGAACTAACGTATCTGTTCACATTTTTTTCGACACTAAGTCAACCAATAAAAAAGAAATATGACAACAAAAACAAATCCTGAATATTTGATCATTTACAAATTCTAAATATTTATTTACTTATTTATGAGAATTTTGTCCTTTTCACTCAGATAAAGTACGTGATCTAACCAACCAATTCCAATTCCGGTATTCTACATGGAGCGATTGTCCAGTTTGGAGTTTTTTGCACATTCTTCTCCATAGAGATCTACGCTTTGAAATGTGCAATTAGCATCATTTACTGAATTCTTCACAATTCAAAAGTGCCTGTAACTGGTTTATTTGAAATAAATGCTAACATCTAATTTTCGTACAAACATACTAACAATCTTTTGTTTTCCTAAAAAACTCATGTCAAAAACGAGTTCTTGATCCCAAGCATCTGATAGGCCACGGTAGTGAGTAGTGAAATACTGATGTTGTCGGCAACAATTAAATCGATGCCGTGACGAGTAGGTACGTCTCTACGTCAATTAATCGATTATTTCCGATATTCCATATGTTATATCATAATTCTTTAGCTACGAGTATGTTGATATTTTTGGTATGTTTGGTTGTGTTTTGATATGAATAAGGTTTTGTAAATATGGAAAATTGATATTTCGAGTTACTTACATACCCCGAAGTATTCTCAAACTTAAGTTGCAGTGGGCAGGGCACATAGCTTGCAGAACAGGTGATCGATGGGGACGAATTGTTCTGGATTGGCGACCGCGTACCAGAAGACGCAGCGTTGGCAGGCCTCTCACAAAGTGGACCGGCGACCTGATGAGGATCACGGGAATCCGTTGGATGCGATAAACAGAGGACCTGTCATATTTGAGGGTGGCCTATATCCACCAGTGGATGTCTTTCGGCTGAAATGATGATGGTGATAATGAACATTTCATGTAATGAATCTGTAAGTTACCTGTAAAAATAGATTCTTTTTACAATTACAAATCAAACTACAAAGAAGTATACCAAGTACTCATTTTAAGAGGTATTTATGTATCTGTCTCTTTGTTCCAATCATCTGTAAAATCATCGCTCAACAATAAAGTAAGTCTTATAACGTTCTTTGATTTATTGGATTTTCTTGAAAACTTTTTCTTATATTGATTATTTACATGGGAAATCATAAAATTACTTCTTCCGCTCTGAGTGGAGGAAGAGGGAGTGTCAGACTGTTACTGACTAAAACCCACCTGTGTTCCTTCTGTTGCCCTTTTTGCGAGAGCTACAGTAACTTCGTCAAACAGGCGGGCGTTGGCCCTACCAGCAGGCCTAGCCAAGTTACGACCGTTTCGTTTCGAATATCTTTCTACAGTCGGTAAAGCCTCCGATTCTTTTGTTCTGACCACGTGACTTAACGTTGAGATGATGTCATTCCCATACATTTGAATTTTTCTACTAGCGTTAACAATTGTAGATTATCAACTTGGCTAAGCCCTCTGGCCCTGTCAATTTTACTGACGTCTCATTGAAGCGCGCGAGAAACAGAATGCGTCGTCGACCGGATTATATCTATGTATATACCTGGATGGGAACCGATCCACTCTGCGTTTGCCTTGTCCTCTTCTGTTTTGACCTTAACTTACAATGACCTGCCAAGCATGTCTTCTTCGTCGTCATCACCGTGCACGACCCTTTCCTGCCCATCGTGGAGAACTTTAACCGAGTCACTAACCAGCTGCTTCCAGGCTGCTCTGTCTTCAGCTCATATCAAGACAATGGTCACAGTGTGTCCACTCCTGAGGCCCTACCACGAGCTCTTAAAGCTATCCATTTTACGACCTAAACTGAACTGTTAAAGGGATAGAGCTTCATCCCTCTTTTTCGCTCGTACATCCTGGTAAAGCCCCTGATCTAACGAGTGTTGTCTTTTATAATAAAAAAACTTTTTACAAAAAAAAAAAAGACTAACAACTTCAATGTAAAAAAAAACACTGAAAACTGCAAAATAACTTTAATTTCGGAAGTCGGTGTTTCTATGGGTTTAACGGAAGCATAAACTTTCAATCAAAAAAAAAATAATTTCAAAATCGATCCACAATTGACCGAGAAATCGGTGAACAAAAAAAAAATACATTCGGCCGAACATAGAACATGGAGGATGTTCTATGTTCGGCCGATATAAACAAAGCCCGGCACCAAAACTAGTTTCGGCAATAAAACCTTTACATCCGATACGAGTACATCGATTTCACGTGCGTCAGATCATGGCATCGGTAATAATCGCACGGTATGTTAATATTGTATAGTCTATGGTCACTTAGACGTTATGTATTGTCTCACTGGTTCGTTTTTAGTCTGTGGCATTTGATTTGGCAAATTTTTAGAGAAGAGGATTTTTCTAGGATTTTTTTAATAATTGCATAACAACGTAAATTTGATACCTAAAACGAAAATTAAATTTTTAAAATTGTTATCTGCCTTTCCGTCAGTCTGTTTGTTTGTTCCGGCTTATTTCAGAAATGGCTGGACCGATTTTGATGGCACTTTCACTGACACAGCTGATGTTATATGGAGTAACTTAGACTTACTTTTATTTTAGAAAAATAATTAAGGTTCCGCGCAATAAGAAATTTCTTCAAATGACAATGTGCTGTTTTACAAGGTCAATATTTTCTTAGTAGCTACGGATGTTTTGTACTGTCTTTATTAGATAGGTTTTATAGATTATTTCGTAATTAGATCCGTAGTCCAGAACCTTGTTTATAGCTATCCCCATTTCCGTCCATGCCTTATTTGACTAACTTAATTACCTATTTGCATAACCCTATGATAGATGTTTACATCAGAACCATAAACTGTGACCCCAGTGTAGAGGTAGGTCGACGTTCTTTATTCAAACTCATAGCCAGTTTATGATTAGCAAGAAGAACGAATCATTTTAATTTAAGAACCCATAAATAACAAAGCTTCGTAATTCAAAAATATTTTGAAAACTTCTTTTTTAGGGTTCCTTACCCAAAGGGTAAAACGGGAGCCTATTACTAAGACTCCGCTGTCCGTCTTTCTGTCTGTCTGTCCATCTGTCACCAGGCTGTATCTCATGAACCGTGATTGTTAGACAATTGAAATTTTCACAGATGATGTATTCCTGTTGCTGCATAACAACAAATACAGAATAAAATAAATATTTAATTGGGGCTGTTTTTTTGCTACGGACGATATTGAACCCTTCGTCCGCGAGTCCGACTCGCACTTGGCCGGTTTTTTCTTGGATGCCAGCAGGCAAACCAATTACAGGCTAATTTAATTAAATGAAGTAAATAAATAACAAAGTAAAGGCTACGGTATCTGTTGGTAACAACAAACATTTTTAATGTAGGCAAAAAATACGTGAACGCTACTTATCGAAGTTCAATTAAGCTGCAGTTTTGTTTCTATTTAATCCTAAAACATTACTTATGTCAAAATTAAGTGCATTTTTATGAAAATCGGACGATAAGGACGAATTTAAATTCGCTGTGGGGAATTCATTCATGCAAAGGACATGGTGAGCTAACTGGAATATAAATAACGCTAAGCTTAATGTTCAAAGGCCCGACGACGGTTATACATATATAAAATAATATATATATAACCGTCGTCGGGCCTTTAAAATCATACTTTGTCAATTCAATTACTAATTTAAATTACAACGTCATTAAAATACGTATATGTTTAGCTATAAATATCCTTACCAACTAGTTCAGTTCAGTTCGAGTGTGGTTTCCGCACTTAGTCCTATGCGGACCATTGTACGTAGGCCATAGTGGCTGAAACCTTTGTTGGGCTCATTCCAACCAGCCCACCTCTCTCCAGAAACTGATTAGGCATTTTAGGTTTTTCAGGGAGCTTGTGAGGGAGTCTGGGGATCCTAGGGTTCGTGTACGTGTATCTGTGACCCCTGTGCCGTCCAGGAGCACATGCGCAATTGTCTCCTCCTTCTCAAAGCATGCTCTGCTCAGGGGACTATTTATTTATTTATTAAAACTTCACGCAACATAAAGGTACAAAGGCGGACTTAATGCCTTAGGCATTCTCTACCGGTCAACCAAGGGTAGTAAAGAGAAAACATGGTAGGTGCATTTAAAAAAAAAGAATAATAGGAAAACAAGAGATCAAATGTATATATATATATATAATAAACATACATAATATAATATAAACCTACATATATATATATATTGTTTATATAAGGAAAAATGAAATGATTTTTTTGAGACTACTCAGTTATTTGTGTAGAAAATTAAACCGCAACTTCAGCTTAGAGAAGCGCATTCCACAGAAGTATGGACTGTGTATGAAAGGAAGAATGAAGAAGTCAGAAGTATGAGAAGGACAAAGCAGTAGAAGATTGCCTATCCGTGATGCCTATTGTGTGCAGTGTCCAGTGGTGGTCCCCGCCACCAAGCGCAATTCGTTGTTGTAAGATAGAAGCTTATATAGACAATAAAAACCGTATTTCTAATATATTAGCATAATTTTATTATTAAGAATATTGATATACATGAGATGTATAGGCATTTCAGTAATGTTTTTGAACAGTAGACACACAAATAGGGACAAGGTGAGGGAATGACTTTCACTGTAAAAAATAGCCATCTCTTTTTTTTCTTTAGCGGTAATACGTTTTCTTTTTAAATAATGGTGGTATAGACAGCGTACATTGACATAAAAAAGACTTATGTAATTAATGCATATGAGTCGGCACTAATGACTCGGGAATTAAATTTCAAAATTTGATGAGAAATACCCATCTGTCACAGAGCCTCTTCAGGGTTTTCAGTGAGAAGGATGTCAGGCTTATGGGCCTGTATGTATGCCTTGGGTTGTGTATAGTCAGTTTTTTCGGGTTTTGGGATGATCCTCACCTTGTTAAATCGTCGATGAATAAACAAAATAAAAACTTTTTTTTTCATCGTAAGAAAACTGGCATGTCCTAGAACTAATAATTCGTAGGTATAATAATGACATCAACCAACCCGCACTAGGCTCTCATGGTGGATTAATTTGTTTTTTTTTTTGTTGTTTTTTTGGTGTATCAACAATTAAGTTTATTCTATTCTATTACGGTCTGTTCCCTTTCCTAGAGAAGATGCTCAAATCCTAGCAATGAGAACATTATAAGGCTTACAAAGCATTATCTTAGGCAATTCATAATTAGGTATAGAAAACCTTACTAAACTATTACTAATTATTACTTGGTATACAATAAAGTATATATAAACTAGCTTCTGCCAGCGGCTTTGCCCGCTTGAAAATAGGTTTCTCCATACAAACTTTAGACCCCCGTTTCATACCATTAGGGATTGAATTTTGGAAAACCCTCTCTTACGCCTACGTCATAAAAGGAAACCTTGTGCAAAATTTCACGCTCCTAGTCCCAGTAGTTTTGGCTGTGCATTGATATGTCAGTCAGTCAGTTTCTCCTTTCAACCAAACAAAATCTTCTGTGAACTAAACCTGTCAAGAATTTATTGACAAGAAAATAGGAACATCTAGGAGGATTTCGTTGCCTAAGCTTATTTTAGGCAGTAGACCCACTGGTTGACAGGCGGTTATAGAACAAGATGGCTGCCACCTGCTACATTGTCACATGTTGCGCCGGCATGTGCTTGCTTCCGCCAATTGACGCGACTCCACTGTTCCAGACGATACGACAATTTAGATACAGCTGACGGGCGCGCACGACGCGTCATCTCATTTTATACACGATAAATATTTTTATTATTTGTCCCATCGTTGACTGGTTGGTCACTCTTGTCTGTGAAACCATTCTACTTGAAGTCACATGTCAGATCGAAACGCAAATACCTCATAATATTGATACAACTCAGGAAATCAGTTAGGTTGGTATCGCAAAGTTTAATGCTTTTGTAAAATTAAGGCTATTTACCTAATCAGTAACCAATCACAGCAAAGGTCAAACACAAATGTGAAACAATAAAAAACCTACTATTTTCAACATGAAATTATCATATTCGAGTCCGGTGCAACTTGTTTTCTTCTCCCGTCAACTGTCACAAGTCCCTTCTCTTTATAACCTTCCCTTACAAAATCCATGCATACTATCAATTCAATATATTTTGTTTTACATACATGGGCACTTATAAAACGTCAGAAGGTAATACATGGTTTCAATTGGTTGTTTCCTATGGAACCGGCAAGAAACTCCATGGTTACGTTTTTTTAATAACTCTCCATTCATCCACATTTATATTCTTCACTAGTTTGTTTGTCAAACGAAAACGACCTCTGAAATTCCAACGTCTCGAATGGTACCATGGAAACGTGCACACAAAGACAAATCTTTTAATATAATACTTACGGCCACACGGACAGCGCTAATGTCGATTAATTAACGCTTATTACAATTAACACTCTGAATGGGTCGGACTATGTCTTAACTATTTATTAGTATCAGATTCTTATTCCTGAAACTGCCAAAATTAGAATGAAGAAATTCAATTTAGGTTGGCAACAGTAGTGTTAATGAGTGGGTAGAGCTTACCCCGCTGAGTTCATTAATAACTGAGATTAGTACATTATTATTAGTGATCTAAATTTGGACTATTAATAGTACAGTATTGTAGCAGATGTCTCGAGGAATCTAGATTTCAACGATGAAAATGAACGAGCTCAGTCTTTTAGATTACGTATTGTGCGCGGAAACTATACATTTTATATTGTCTGAAAACTTTTGTGATTGTTAAAGTTGAGACCAATGGTGGCCCAGTGGCAACGGCCACGATTTACTAGTTGTAGGTCGCGGGTTCAAACCCAGCCAGGCACATTACTTTGTGTATTTTGTTTCATCGCCACTGCTCTCAAAACGGTGAAGGAAAACATAATGAGGAAACCGGCAACACATCCTAGAAGCAAAAATTCCAAGACATAATTATGACATCCACCAAACCGCACTGGGCCCGTGTGGTGGATTACGGCCCATTGAGGAAATGGAGATACGTTTAAAACGATCTGGCCAGTTTTACTTGGTAATTTCATGAAATGATCAATTTCTAAAATATGGCTACGACATGAATATTTATTTTATTATGTGTAGATACCTAATCTTTATGATACTTAATTAGTATTCAAATATTATTTAATTATTGTTACACACTTACCACAGCATAGTCTTTTTTAAACCTAAACTAGTGCACCTCACCATCAACGATTGCATCACTGCTTGCCATCAGGTGGGATCGCAGTCAAGCACTAGTTTACATAAATAAATAAAAAAAATACTGGTAGAGAATGACTTGTTGTATTAAATCCACCTATGTACTACTCAAAGATATAAGAATATATTTCTATGGTACCACTAATGTGCATAAGTTTGAATAAATAAATATTAGTTTTAACAAAAGATTTTTTTTTGAGGTGGGAAGTCGTCAAATAAGTTCTTCTGTTCTGGGTGAAGCTAGAGGGCGTGACAGACTTTTACTGACTAAAACCCACTTGTTTTCCTTCAGTAGCCCTAGCAGGCATCGGCGCTACTGGGCCCCTTCAGTTTTGCTAGATCCTATAGATACTACAAACCGAGATTCTTTTTTGAATAGTAAAAAGTGAAGTTGCGACCTTTCAAATTGACCTAAGAAGCCATCATTCTGTTCCAACCCTGTTAGTTTACAAGTAATATTCTAGATCAAACTACCGATTCAATCGCCAACCACACACCACAGAAAGAACAGTTATCTTATCATTATTATTCCATTATAAACCTCCTTACAATTTCATCATACAAAAAAGATTTTTTACTCATCAAAAATTTTACATGTCATGACCAATTAAAAAATCATTCGCTTAGCCTCACGTCTAAACATTTGATCAATATACGGTTGTTATACACGGTTAAAGTTCTAGATCTAACGATAAAAAATCTAGACAAAAAAATAGGTGTATGTCCGAAAGGCTTAGCCAGTTAGAATTTAAAATGTCTTGTTGCATGATCAGATCTCTGAATTTTAATTATGCGTCGAATGAAACATGGACGTGGGTTTGTTACTAATATTGTTACATCGTGGATACGATCTCCTTATATAGTTTTTATGGTTCTCTGGTCAGGAATGTGAGAAATCCAGAAGCTATGGGAACGAAATTATGAATGACTAGCTTCTGCCAACGGCTTCGCGCGCGAGAATGTAAGTTTCTCCATACAAACTTCGGACCCCCGTTTTATCCCCTTGAATTTTGGAAAATCCTGTCTTAGTGCTCGCCTACGTCATAAAAGGAAACCTTGTGCAAGATTTTGCGTTCCTAGTCCCAATAGTTTCGACTGTGTGTTGATACGTCAGTCAGTTTCTCTTTTTAAACACCACTAATTTTTAATTAGCACAAATACTTATAGGGCTTAATAGAAAAGGTCTTCTTATTATTTAATTGAAGAGTCCATAAATAATATTCATAAACAGCAAAGATATTAGCGTTTGTTTATATCCCAAAATGTCACTCAAATTATGGAAATATTGTACATAATGTATGAATAAATGACGACCAAAATGGAGAAAACACTGCGCGTAGTATTTTCTAATAGCAATTGTTATGAATGATTGATTCAATTATAAATTTATCACATTTTTTTTTATATATTTTAGTACAAATTTTCGTGGATAATTTTGGGATTTCGATTTTTTTTTTACTTTTGACTGCAAAAATATGATCAGTATCTAACGGGTACATAGAGCCTCTTTTTTTGTACTTATTAAAAAATAGGGGTGTTTAAACAGATTTATAGTTAGATACTAATGATTAACCATTATATGCCAGCTGCTGGAAAAAACAGGAATATTCTCCTATTAGACGAGCACGGGGAGATCGGAACAGTCACTCTGGGCCCTGGGTAGATTTTAGTCAGCTTAAATTTTACACTCCCTCTCGCTCTACCCAAAGAGGGGAAGGTATTTGATGATTTCCAAGCAAAAAAAAGATAGAGTTCAGTTTTTTGTTACAAGAACTCGTACTTAACTCCCAAGAATATTACCCATTATCAGAAATTAAGTCGCTCCATGTAGAATTCAGTTGAAAACCAGCTTCAGGCAAACCATCGTCGGCCACATCATCGCTTACCATCAGGTGAGATAGTGGTCAAACGCGAGCCTATAGATAATAAAAAAAGGCACTAGTTGTCTGGCAATCATGCTGAACTGGACCTATATTGGCGCAGCCGTGAGGGACACAATTGTTTTTTTTTTGTTTGGTTTTCTTTTGTTTTTTGGTTTCGTGTTTACATATATTGTTTGTGTGCCTTGCGTTGTGACAAAATAAATTCATTTTTTTTTCTTCTTTTCTTTCAATATTGGTACATTTGGTACTTATTCATCTGCATCCCGTTGAACTAGAAGGTGTCCCCAACATGGATGAAACAGATGATGTGATGCTGCTCCTTTTTATTAGGCGTGAGAGATATCTTAAAATAACTTCTCCCGCTCTGGGTAGAGCGAGAGAGAGTATCTGACTTTTACTGACTAAAACCCACTATGTGTCCTTTCAGTTGCCGGTTACGTACCAGTACCGCGTTTACTCTACCGGACAATCCCTAAGTTTTCAGGCATATATTACTTCTTTTGCAAATGATTCTTGACAGATCTATGATGTACCTAAAACTAATAAAATAGTACATTTGGATACTAGTGCAAAAAGTTTGTCATAGCAACCGAGGCGGAATTCGTCCGAACCCCAGGCGAGGGTTTTATGGAGCCGAGTGCTGCAATGAAAATTTTCCACTTGTATCAAACGACGTTTTTCAATACACTTACGAACAAATAAAATAAACGGGGGTTGACACACGACTCGTAGGGGTCGCTTAGGGTCCAGCCTGATACGATAAATACAATCAATTGTAGCGGGGACGAGCGCTAGTACTTTTCCGCACTAGTGCGAAAAACAATAAATTGTATGCCTAAAGGCGGTAGGGATAATAGTAAGATGTCGAGTAAGTGTACTGTAATAAAAGATTAAGCACTGCTACGAGTACACGATCACATCCTCCAAGATCCTTTCACTACAGCTCATAATCTAACTGTATTTAATTTATCATTAATTGAATCGATCTCAACACGATCCACTCATCTACGGCCTATTTGATAGTTAATGATGACGTGTCCCCGATATTATAGACTTTAGAAAGGTAGACAGCTAAGCTGGTCTAGAAAAAAAACTAGGCGGAGACGTAGATAAAATCTAAGCGAAAAAATACATACAGTAGTTTTTTGTCGTCGGGAATCATTAAATAACTTCTCACGCTCTTGGTGGAGCGACAGGGCGGCTGGCAAAGTCACTGACAGCAGCTAGGTCAACAAAAGAAAACAAGTAACACTAGTGACAGCGGCTAAACACGATTATGCAAGCCAAACGTTAAAACGCGATTAATTTTATTGGTGAATTCCACCCTTAATTATTGAAAAAATATAAAATTAGTTTATGGCAACACCTTTAATATTTACTCAATTCAATAGATACCTACGTCTTAAACTGGTTCAAAACATGGATAAGCCAACCCAACCAAAAAAATACTCATAAAAAAAAAAAAAAACTTATTTTAATTCCGATCCATATGACGACTTCTTAGAGCAAAAAATAATAATTCTATTACATGTCTAATACACACGTGATACAAGACAACGAGTAACATTTCTATCATCACGACACAACCGTCAGGTGCTTGACAGAACGATAGCTCATCAATTATCTCCCGGCCTGACACTCCGTGTGTGTCAAAGTGACAATTCTTAACAAAAAAATACACAGGAAACTCAACCTTATGCTATCGGTATAAGGATACGTTAACTATTAATAAGATGATTTTTTTTACCTAACTGGGTAGGCTAGATGCCGTTGACCGCGGTTTTTGTCTATTTCCAAGAATCTTTGGGTATTGTTTACATTAATTATGTTAAGCTAATTAAAAAAAAAACTCGAACAAAGTCCAGGGTAATTACGATAGTCATTACTGTGGTAATAACCGTCACATTGGTCTACCAACTGTGGTTTGATGTCAACTGATGGATCTAGAAAAAGCTGGTCTGCGGGGTCATTCTAAAGAGTCTCCACAGCCCTAGAACGTAAAGTGCAACTGAAGGCACAAGTGGATTACCGTCCTTGGCTCTCTTAAGATTCTCGCCTTCAGCTCGGATCTAATTTCCTCCTCAGCAGTAATCACTAACATTACATAGTGGTATCAAAGTGTACTATTAATCACAGTAAAAGTGTGGAACTCTTTGCAAGCATCTTTGTTTCCTGCCATTTATGACCCATCAGCGTCATCTTCTGGACTAGCTCGTCCATCTTTGACCTCATCCATCAATTTCCATCAGCCGAGAGGTCATGAGTCGGCTCCTCTAACGTAGACCCACGTAAAGAAAAAAAGTACAATAACTAAAGTAAGTAGAAACTACAAATTCGTCTCCCGGATTTTGTAGTTCTCGAGAAATCTGATGTGACACATGCAGTTCGCGAGTGAATGTGCATTCCACGTTCTTGGAATAATGTCGATGTCGCCGTCCATTCAATGGAAGACCTTTCACTTTATACTTGTGTTTAATTAAACATTAACATTCGCCACCGCATACCGAACAGCTTTGCGATTCGGTGTATCGCCAAATTACCTAACGGTTACGGCATGTGTGTCGATATGGCACAGAATTTATTGGACAACATAGACTTTGGAAAGGCCCGTATTAGGAGAGCCGTCAGGAACTGAGGATCAAAGGAATTTATTTTTATTATTAACTCGCTGCCGCCCTCGGATCCGCCCCCATGAAATTACTTTTTCTTATTATCCTGATAGTAAGCGATGATGTTGTCGACGATGGAGCACGTTTGCCAAAAAGTAACCTATTCACTGTTGACTTAAAGAACCCTAGGTTTTACTTCCCACCTTTCAGTCGATTTTAAAGTTCCCCCTCCCCCTTCATTTCTACTAAATCGAACATGAACACAACAAAATAAAAATTATAAAATCAGCCAAGGTATTTTTGAATTTTATAGAGACTAACGAACAGCAATTGATTTTTTATAAGAAGAAGACTATATTCTGCCATCGACTTCGCCCGCGTCAATGTAGAAAATCATCCCAAGGGAACACACTCTTAGAATAAAAAAATTGCTCATATGCTATTTCAGGACATGGTCTATCCGTATACTTACCAGGTATTATCCATGTTCGTTCTGCCATTTGAGCGTGGAGGAATAACAAACATACACACACACATTCAGATAAACTTTCGCCTTTATAATATTAATGTGATTACTAGCCCGTAATGTCCCACAGCTAGGCAAAGGCCTCCCTTCATTTCTACTAACGATCAGATTTTTTCGCTTCTTCCCAATTCTTAAAGAACACATCCAGGTCGTCCCGCCATCATCTTAGTGGTCGGTCGTGGCCACGCTTCGTTGTGTCAAGGCACTAATTTATCAATAGAATAGCTTCATGATCTTTCTGCCCTAGTTCCATGTTGTCTGAGGTCGGCGCAACAGGTTTTTATATTCCATGCTGTCCTGTCACCCTTCAACTTGAGAGGCATCCGTGGGTTACAAGTTGTTCCAGTAACCTGGCGCCATTTCATCCATCCTGAGTTAATCCGTACCGTACCTCTCGGTCTATCCACTAAAGAGAATGAGGAGGACATGCGACTCGAGGTACGGAAAGCCGGAGGAGAGCAGTATGGGCGTTCTAGCGAGAGCTAAGGGCACAGGACTGGAGAGACCACCGACTACAATCAATAATAGATTCATCATCTTCCTGCCCTTGTCCCGTGTTATTTGGGATCGGCGCAACACGTTTTTTTCTTCCATTCTACTCGTCATGCTATCACTAACTTCCTTTTCTTTCATACCACTCTTCACACAATCTATCCATCTTTTCTTTGGTCTCCCTCTCTCTCTCCATCCATCTACATGTAAACTCATAACTCTTTTAGTAACATGCGTTTTATCCCTCCTCTTCACATGACCATACCAAAGACAAACGATTCCCTTTCAACTTTTCAGTCACTGGCGCCACTTTCAAACTTCCCCTAATATACTCATTTCTCACTTTATCCATTCTCGTCACACCACACATACTTAACATTCTCATCTCCGCTACGTGCAATCTTTTTTCATCCATCTTTATTTAATCAATAATATGTTTAAAAAAAAAACATAAGTATCTTCTCTGTACCATGCACAATATTTAAAAGAAAGTACGTTTTCTTTATGACCCGGCTTTGTCATCATCTTCAGATGCTCGTAAATGACAAAACCAGACATGGGATTGTTTACGAATCTATAGTCATCATTGCATCATACGAGTACATGGTAAATTAAGCAATTAACTGGTTGTCACGCTTGAGTCTATGGACTTTTATTACTACAATTTCCAGTATAATTCTAGAAGTAACCCTCAAAAGAAATATCAGCTGACAATCAACTTGTCGCAAACCTGCTAAAAGAAAATCTATCAATATTTGTTCTTTTCGCTTTTCAATGTACATCAATTAATAAACAAGAATTTGCACATTCACTTTTTTATTATAATTGACAGGCTCACGCTTGACCGCTATATCACGTTTTAGAAAGCGACGATATGGTCGAAGATGAAATTTATTTTATTTAAAAGCAGATGACAATAAGTAAAAAAAAACTTTCCTACCTGATTCTGTGTAAAAGAAAATCGCTCCAACCCGAAAGGAAAATTCTATCATGTCTTTTACAAAGAAACGTTATATACATTAAAAAAAAACTGGGCAAGTGCAAGTCGCACTCGCGCACTGAGGGTTCCGTACAAACTACAATTCCCGAATGGATTGAAGATTTTCCGGAAGATTTTTCCGAATTGCAAAACAGTATTTTTTTGTGACGTAGGTAACAACAAATTTTGTGTTTTCAGATTTATTCCTATACTTGTGCTATATGACCTTGTTTTATACCATGAAATTTGGTATAAAACAAGGTCATATAGCACTCTGGATTCTAGGTCAACGGAAAGTACCCTATGAATTTTGATTTCCTTGAGAATGTCGAAATATACGTTTTTTGAGACATAAACGGGCGTATTTTTTTCGTTAACTCAGAAGTTTTTTTCTTTCACAGCTTCCAAGCACCGCAGGCATGATTATAATTATGGTTTTAATTTCAACTCGATACCTTCACATGTTCCCGAGATAAAGGATCTTGACAGACAGACAGACAGACGGACGGACAACATAGTGATCCTATAAGGGTTCCGTTTTTTCCTTTTGAGGTACGGAACCCTAAAAAGGTATTAAATGCAATGGAATCGTCGGAATGTCGCACAGAAGAGCCCAAAACAAATAAAACATTAAAGCCTGCGCTTACGCATTCCTGTGCGTGCGCTGCTATGGGAGCCGACGATTGACGACACTAACATACATTAGTATAACTATTATGTATGAATGTGTTAGTTTGACGGAGATTTATATATCTATGTTACTGATTTACGCCTTTACTAAGATTATATCAATTAATGATGATGGAAAGAACAGAAAATAAGAAATGATTAAAAGAACAACGAAGACGAAGTTTTTTAGGGTTCCGTATCTCATTCAGCAAAAAAGAAAATCTTATAAGATCAATTTGTTGTCCGCCTGTCGAAACCGTTTTTCTCAGGAACGCGTGCAGCTGACTAATAGTAGTTAATATCAAATACTCAGGCCTCCTATAGGTACCTTGGATCAGTGAAATAATCAAACTTTTAAGTCAACGCAATTTAAAGATAATGTCGTTAATGGCGCATATTTTGCTATTCGCAAGCAAATCAAAATCTATAGGGTACTTAACATTGACCAAATCCAAAAAAAAATTGCAAGAAAAAAGGTCACATAGCACAAATATGGAAGTAATTTTGGAAACCGTTTTGTAGTGACATCACAAAAACAAATACTTTTTACGATTCGAAATGATCTTCGAGACTCGATTCAGGAATCAACTATTAACAAAGATGAGTTTGTACGGACCCGCGGTACGCGAGTCCAACTCGCATTTGATGGTTTTTTTTTTATATGCATACACTTAATGCTATAGACGTTATAGTACAGTTTTTACCAACCCCTCCTGCCAAACGATTCTTAAATTATACCAGTCTTTTTATATTGTTGATAGGCTCGCGCTTGACCACTATCTCACTTGATGGTAAGCGACGATGAAGCACGCTTGCCTAGAAGTAACCTATTCACTCTTGACTTAATTAATGATCCTCAGGTTGTAGCTATCAGGAAACACAGACTCCAGCAGGGAATTGTGGAATTCCTTTGGGAACACATTCATTGTATGTACAGCTAAGTAGTTGTACTTAGCTGTACACACAATGAAGGTGTTCCCAAAATGTTTGATGCATATGGGCGCGATGTCCATGAACGGGCTTGACGGAATTAGGTTATGCAATCCCGACGCACACTCCCCGAAATGCAACCGGTAGAAAACCGAGTCGACCTCAATAATAACGTGCAATGATGTCGATGCCGTTGCGAGTTTAAATTAAAACGAGTTCAAAGCGGTTACTTTTACATTCACAGTAAGGTGCATTCCAAGCAATAAGAACATCTGAATTGAAACTGCAGAACACTTTTGTATCCCCTTTTTATGGAAAATAAAGGGATTTATATCTCCTACCCCATTGAAGTGGGGTGTCGTTAAATCTCTTCAAACACCGCACAATACATCATTCTCTAGTTTGACACTTTGAACTTTTAAATCCAGAACGATATTGTGTTACGCTATAATTTTCAAATCAATGGATTTAACTTGTTAATCGTTTTTTTATAATGGGTTGTTTTAAATTTTGGGCTTAGAAGAATGATTTGGTGTCTATATAATGTTCAGGATGAATATAGAGATTTGGATCAGTTTAGAGAAGTGTCGATGTTAGGGTTAGGTTAGGTTAAGCTAGACCTTGTAGAAAGGGGAATGAAACTTTTGCCATTCCATAGCTATAGCTGGCAAATTATTTTTTCTTTTCGCCATTAGTGAAACCTTGGCCATATCCTAAAGGACTGTATGAGAAGTCAATAGTAAAAACAAATTATGTCTAGCGACGGTAACCGAACGGAATCAGCGACTATTAAGTAGATCACTATTGTTTTTTTAATTTTTATAATAAGAAAAAATATGAAAATAAAGGCATCTTGGCAATGATTGTGCTGAAACTGTTTCGTCATCTTTTCTACCTTAAATAAACATTATTATTGAGGGAAAAAACGAGAAAGAATATATTCCAAAAAAACCCTGATGTCACCGAGAGGGCTTGCATCGAACTAACGAAGAACTTCCTGTTTTAATCAATGGACTGGCATGCATTCTGCGATAATGCAAGAACTTGTGGAGGACACAATTAATTAAGTACTAATTAATGTGGGATTGGTGACAATGAACTGCTTCTGATAATAATATTATGTCAGAATAATTTATGACGTAATTGAAGACGAATGGTGGACTGAACTCATTAAATACAGAATTGGTTATAGAGGGTACAGTACAGACCTAAACATTGCGTACCCTTATTGCAAAAACCAACTATCTGCAATTTTTGCCCAAATTAAAGTTAAATCCATTCATCCATTCGTCTTATCAAGATGAATCTACAGGTAAAACCGGTTATTAGTTACGACACCTATTTACAAAGAGATTATTTTTATTAACTTCGGGAATTAGCTTCGGCAAAAAGTGAATAACCTATAAATTTTATTGAATATAATAGTAATAACATAATGTAATACTACAAAATATATATATATATAAATGTTGGTGCATTTAGTTGGTTTCTGCAATAAGAGTAGGATTGGATTAAAAGGCAAAATAACAAAAGTCAAAGGTTTTAATAATAAATATGGATGAGCCGCAGCCTCTACACACACTAAACTATACAAAATTGAGAACAAGATATACGACAATGGAGGAAAGCCCACTGGTGAAGTAACTCCTGCCCGCACATTAACGGTGGGCCAGAGAATTCAACTAAGAAGTTACACCAACGACCACAATATTAAATTGGAGTTTGGAACCTTCGTTAAAATATTAGAACGGTTACATTATATCATAAAGGTAAATGGACTGTAAAAATTGTATAGGAAACACAGAAAGTAAAGAGAAAACGAGATTATACTATAGCTGCCCCGCTAGCCAAGTTACAACCGTTTCGTTTCGATTCTCTTTTCGTCGGTCGCCTCGAGTCGGTCACGTCTCCGATTCCTTTATTCTGACGTCATCTCAACGCTCAGTCACGTGGTCAGAACAAAGGAATAGGAGGCATGGCCGACTCAAGGCGATCAACGAAAATCGAATCAAAACGAAGCGGTTGTAACTTGGCTAGGAGGGCTGATGTTTGTCATTGTCACCAGCTAGTAAAAGTCTAGCCAAAGATTTCCACCAAAATATAATATTACATTATGATATAAGTGTGTAATGTTAGTGATTACCGTTGAGGCGGTATTTAGACCCGAGCCGTGGCGAGGGTCTTAAGAGAGCCAAGAACGGTAATCATTAATTACTTACGTGTGTCATATGACGTTTTTCAATACACTTGTGAAGAAAACAACAGTAAAAGTAGTAAAATTTTCTTTGACATGGCGGTAAAAATCTGTTTGCATAAGCGCGCATCATTTTTTTTTTAATTTACCCCTAGAGGAAGGCTAAGGTAGGTACTTTGATCATACTGCCTAGTCTTACATTTATGTTTTCTTGTTGCGTGAAATTTTTTTACGATAATGTCTTTCGTAGTGACCATAGAATACGAATGTAACATTTTCTAATGATTTATTATGCTGTATTAATTAAATTAAATGAAATGTAGTATTTCATTTCACTGGAATAAAAAAAAATCACGCCAAAAACCGCGCGCATCTTAAAATGGCGGCCATAGACCACAAAAAAAAAAAACAAATTTTATTTGAATGTATGATTTATTTACTAAATGTATTGTATTAAATAAATCGTTTGTACAAGTTAAATTTGTACATTTTAACTTATAAATTGGATGAAATAAGTAAGTGAGACACTAATTTATATATTATTGAACGCAAAAACTAAATGGGAATTTTATTCGAATTCAAAATTTGTTTTGCGAACAAAGAGGTTGAACAAAAAGGTTTTAACTACATTATAGCACTAGTGCGTAATGGTAATCAAAATTTCACAGTTTGGTAACGAGTGCCATTATATACCTTAATGCAGTGCAATAAGAGTCACTTTCTGAGTAAGTGTGTTAAAAAATATTTTTATACTTGGAGTCATTGTTAATGTACAGGTAAGGTTGCCAACCGTACTTTAATATAGAGTATTGTACTTTATTCTGCGGCGGAGTACCTACTTTATAATCTATGACGGCAATATAGTACGCTAAAATACTCTACTCATTTTGAATTAAACTGAATGAAATCCTGCCATTTCAATGTTTTACTTACAAGAATTTTAATCTTCCTGATCATAAATTGCAAAGTGGCGGTAAAACAAAGCAATTAAAATTACAATTACTTTAAAAGACCAACATTTTTGTTTTCATCTTTTTCCTATGAATATTCTTTTCATTTTCTCCTTTCTAAAGTCAGATAGACTCTATTTCTTCTAAACAAAAAGTGTCAACCCTACTCCAGTAGACTTAGCCTACCTTCCTACCTTCTAGGTACCTTTTATATATTATACAGGTGATAAAACTTTCGATGTTGTGTAGTCAAAACGCATCCACGTTTACAATTTATTTCTCACGAAGTTTTAGTTTGTTTATTCAAAATTGGTGATAAATAACAACATCTTGGCATATAATGCGAAGATCGAACCGATAGGATCAAAACAAGACGGATACAAATTGCCGAATAGTTCTGTGGAATACATACATACAAGCAGTTATGCTTGAAATGTGGAATCTGTCCATCCAGTGGATAAAAAACCTTAAACAGTTTGAGAAAAAAGTATGTATACTTCTTTTCTTTTTACCTTGCTCTGGAACAATGTTCCCCTGCCCTGCCCTGTTGCATTAAGTCCGCCTATGTAATAATAATATAATATTCCACAACTATCACACAACGCCGTCTAGTCCCAAGCTAAGCAGAGCTTGTGTTATGGGTACTAGACAACTGATAAACATACTTATATATGTCTAAATACATACATATATAGATGAATTACACCCAGACACAGACCAAATGAACGTGCTCATCACACAAACATTTGTGGTGGGAATCGAACCCACGACCTCTGGCATAGCAGTCAGGGCCACTATCCACTAGACCAACAGGTCAATCGCAATGTACCACAACTGGGGCCTTACCATGACATGTTAAAATGTCAGGCGTGCGAGCGAGAATGAGGGATGGAGCTATACACTAGTGATGCAACAGAAGTGTCTTAACGGAAGCGGAAACGGAAACAGATGTCTAAAGTAAATCTTTGCGGATGCGGAAGCGGAAGTGTTAATAGTATGAAAAAAACCACAAATTATTTTTTTTAAAACAGAAGGTTTACGTCGTAATTACGTCACGAGGCGCGGTGATGCGCAGAATGAACCAAAATGATAATGTTATTATAATAATAAAGAAACTCGTTGCGACACGTTTGTGTACCGCCCCCGCCCACCCACGTTTCTTCCTATATGTCCAGTCATCTACGCGCCCCCCACCCCCGCGCATCTTACTGTAATCTTCCGTTTAGAGTTCTGAATTTTACGGAAGCAGAAGCGGAAACGGAAGTGAAAACTCGCGGAACTTCTGCAGAAGCGGAAGCACAGTTCTGTTGCAACACCCTATATAGCTCCATCCCTTTAAGGCTCCGTGCACAAAATCAACACATTTTGAACTTTTTTGATCATGGTTTGTGAGAAAAGCAAGAAGAATTTAAACCTTCTTTTATTAGATTATGAAAGTCAAGTTCTTATTCTCTCAGTTGGCTTGATTACTTTTTTAAAATAATGTGTGTATTAATAGCAATTACCCATATTCAAAACCCTTTTCGCGCAAAAGTAACGAGCGAGTGACGTTTGGCTACGTTTTACACCAAACTACAACTGATTTATAACATTAAAAAAAATATCAGTAACATCATTATATGGTCTACTGGCAGATGGGTTGAAAACATTATTGACTTTAATAGAAAATATAGCAGAAAAAAAATGTTGAAGAAACACAATTCTTGGAAAACATCTGGACAAATAAGTATTTTTTTCTATACCTTAGCAACACATTTAAGAAAATTTAAAAATTGCACAATAATCTTAAGAAATCCCTTTAATAGAATCTAAAATTTATTTTATAAATAAACAATATCTTCATTTCGTAAATTACAAGCAAATTGAACTATATTATCGATCGCGCAAACTCAATCGCGTCAGATTATCACTCTCCGCTCGACGCTCGCCCCGAACGGTCGTGCCGCTCTGTGCTCCGCGCCCGCTCCGTGCTCCGTGTCGTTACGTCACCCCGTGACGTCATCAGTGGTCCCCGACCGCACCAGCGATCCGAAGCCGCCTTTCTCAAGGCAGTGGAGGATATACGTTTCCTTAACGGGAAATAGTCGATTAACGTTGTGCCCCTTCAGGGAAAAGCCACAGTTTCGTGGTCCTTGGTGGGAAACCTCACGGTGCCAACAAAACCAAGGGGGTGTTGCCCCAATACACCCGCCGAACCCCTTCAGGGCTAGGCAGTCATTTGGAGTCGGGAGCTAGATTTTGGCCTTGGGGGAGCTCCTAGTCAAATCTAATACTCCGAGTTCTCTTCCAGCTACACACCTGGTGTCGGTTGGGGTGTCTATCCCTTCGCACCAGACCCTGGTAGGGCCCGATCGCACAATAAGACTGGCGATCGGTTTACAAGCTTAGGGCACACCATTAGGTACTCACCTCCCAGTGTACACAACCCTTACTGGGAGGGTCACACACCCCCGGGCCCGTCCACCCGGGGACGTAGGGACCGCTAGGAGTTTTTCACATGAGGTTTTTCCAACCCATGTGACCTAATCCCAAGCCCCCCTTTAACCATGACGGACGCTACCATATTAGCGTTCGTCAAAGAGGTCCTCCTCAAGGACCCCGATATCCTCGCCAAGTATGGCAAGAAAATCGCCTCATTTAGAGGCCCCCCCCCCACCGTCCCATCGAGCGTCACTGACTTCAGTGACGTATTGTCATTCCCGGACTCTGGTCCGTCCCCGCCGACCCCCTGCCCCCGCCCTCCACCGGATATGCCACCCCTATTGGTAGCCCACTTTGCCAATGAGGCAATGGACACCTCCGTCCCCGCTAGCGACTCAGCGTCGCAAGCCTCTTCGGACTCCGAACAGTCCCCTGAATCCTCCTCCGAGGACGACTTCCAAGTCGTCCTAGGGGGCAAGAGGAAAGCCAGGAAGGCCGCTCAGGCCACCAAAGCTAAGAAGACCGTTGCGTCTTCTCCCGCCCCCGCTATCCAGCCCGCCCCTGTTGCCCAGCCCGCCCCCGCCTCGCAGGCTAGTTGTTCCCCCTCCGTTTCCGCTTCTGTCACTCAGACGAAGAAGCAGCGCCCCCCTCCGCCCTTGTACATCCAGGACAAGGGTAAATGGACCGACGTGTCCAAGATGTGTAGTGATCGCAAGATCAACTATACAAACGCCCGCTCCTGCCAACAAGGCATAAAAGTCCAAGTCCCGACTTCAACTGACTATCGGGAACTTACCAAAGTCCTTCGTGAAAGGAAAATCTCCTTTCACACCTACTCCCTCCCTGAGGACACGCCGACCCGAGTGGTCATTAGACGTGTCCCGAAGGAAATCCCCGCCGAGGACATTAAGGCCGACCTCCTGGCCCAAAATATCCCCGTTTCCGCTGTCCATCGCCTTCACAAGGCGAGAGGTAGCGAAGTATACGACATGATCCTTGTCGTGTGCGACCCGACCGACGGGCACCACCCCATCTTCAAGATCAAGTCGATCTGTTCCCTCTCCGGCATCTCCATCGAGAAGCCCTACAGACCCACGATAGTTGGGCAGTGTCACCGCTGCCAACTATACGGTCACTCTCAGAAGAACTGCTACGCTACACCCAGATGCGTTAAGTGTCTGGGTGAGCACGGCACTTCTGACTGCCCCCGTCCCAAGGATCGCACTCTGTGCACAGAGCCTCCCAGCTGTGTGCTGTGCGGCCAAGCCGGGCACCCGGCTAACTACCGGGGCTGCCCCAAAGCCCCCAAAATCCCTCCCAAGCTGGCAAAGCGTGCTGCCGCTCGCCAGCAGAGGGAAGCACCCTCCGGGAAAGTCCCCTCTTCCCAGCCCCCTGAACGTCTCGCACCCCAGAGACCATCCCCCTGGAATCAGCTAAACCATCAGAAAGCCTTCCCGGCTTTGGTGGCTTCCCAGCCGATTCCAGCGCTAATGGCTAAGCCCATCCCAGCGCCTCCCCCGGCTTCTGTGGCCCCCGTGGCCGCTAAACCTCCCCGAAACGCGCCCCAAGTTTCAGCTGCGTTCCCACGCAGATCAGTTGGCCAGATTATCCTGGACAACTATCGCATTTTTATGACGCAGGACGCTAGGGACTTAGCTGACGAGCTAACCCTAGCGGAAGTCACTGGCCAACTCGACTTAGCCAAGCGCGCTGCGCTATTCACTAAGTACGAGTCGGTCGCAGTCGAACTCGACAAATTACCTGCCGTACCCCTAAATGGATAGACAACAAAAAATTTGTTGTACCAAACCGCGATCCCTAAAGTTAGGCTTCTTCAATGCCAACGGCATTATCAATCAGAGAGATGAGATCGCCACGTTCCTCCGCGACCATCAGTTAGACCTTCTCCTCATCCAGGAAACATTCCTCAAACCCCACCGTAAAGATCCTAGAATTGCCAACTATCGTCTAGTTCGCAACGATAGATCTCGTTGTCACGGTGGTGGCACCCTTATCTATTATAGAAAGGAACTGTACTGTATCCCTCTAGCTCCTCCCGCGCCCCGATCTTTCTTAGAATACTCGGCCTGCCGAGTAGGCATGACTGGTCATCAACCGATCACTGTCGTCTCTGCCTACTATCCCCCTCCGACTTCCTCGTCTCGTATGCCAGACGAGTCCATCGCGCTTACTAGCGACCTCACTGCCCTCTTTGGCTTGAGTGACTCCGTTATCATAGCGGGCGATCTCAATGCTAAACACCCCGCCTGGAACAGTAGTACGACCAACCCTAGGGGAAAGGTCGTGTTCAACCTTGGTGCATCCCTTAACTTTGACATCATCGCCCCGATGTGTCACACTCACTTCCCCCATGATCCCAACCATAGCCCCGACGTCCTCGATGTAGCGCTCCTTAAGAATGTTAACCTCCGGTTGCAATCTATAGAAGCAATACACGAGCTTAACTCCGATCACCGACCCGTGATTATGCACCTAGGCTCCCGCTCGGGCAATCTCGACCCGGGCCAGCCCCCCGCTTCCCAATTGATCACTGACTGGAAGAAAGTAAGCGAAAGACTGAAATCTACCACGTCACCTCAATTGGATTCTATCCCCGACCACATAGTCTCAGTCGCTGACACGACGGTGGCGATCGACTCGCTCACAGACCACGTACAATCCGTCCTGAACGAATGTTCAAGGGAGATTCCTGCGAAGGAGGACCTTCGCTGGAAAATCCCGGACGATGTACGGGCTCTGATGACCGAGAAGAACGCAGCCGTCCGTGCATACAGCGCTTTTCCTTGCGACGCTAACAAGGCTCACATGCGTAGATTACAGCGTGCTGTAAAGAAACGCATGACCGAGCTGCGTTCCGCCCGCTGGGACAAGACGCTCAGCGAACTCGAGCCTACCCATCTCGCCTTCTGGCAACTTCAGAGGAAATTACGTTCCACTGAAGAGTCCTCTATGCCTCCGCTCACCCGCCCTGATAAGAGTGTCGCTTTCGACAACTCTGAAAAAGCGGAATGCCTAGCCGACAGCCTCGAAGCCCAATGCTCGCCTAGCTCTCAACTAGTAGACCAAGCCCACATTGACATGGTGGACGCTGAAGTCGAACGTAGAGCCTCCCTCCCTCCCGTTGAAGACCCTGATAACCCTCTGGCCCCCGTCACTCCCGACGAGGTGGAGGATATCATTAAAAAAACTTCAACCAAGGAAAGCCCCCGGCGCCGACGGTATCACGAACAGAGTGTTCAAACTCTTCCCCCCCCAACTTATAATGCTAATGACCGCTATCTTCAATGGCGCATTAAGCAATAATATCTTCCCCCAAGCGTGGAAACAGGCCACCGTTATCGGTATCCCCAAACCAGGCAAGCCCAAGTCTGACCCCACCAGTTACCGCCCCATCAGTCTCCTCAATGTTCTCGGTAAGATCTACGAGAGGCTTATTTATAAGCGACTCAAAGATTTTGCCGAATCCAAGGGTCTCATTCCTGATGAGCAGTTCGGGTTCCGTACCGAACACTCATGCGTCCACCAAGTCCACCGCATCGTAGAGCACCTAAGCGCTGGCTTCCAGCGTAATGCGATGACGGGTGTCTTGTATTTCGATATAGCGAAAGCATTCGACAAGGTCTGGCACAATGGCTTATTATATAAGCTATATCAACTCGGTGTGCCAGACCGTCTCGTGCTCATCATGCGAGACTTTCTGTCGAATCGCACCTTCCGCTATCGAATCGAGGGAGCCCTCTCCTCCCCCCACCCCATTCGAGCTGGAGTCCCTCAAGGCTCGGTAGTGTCCCCCCTAGCTTTCACGCTGTTCACCAGCGACATTCCCAAAAGTAAAAAGGCCCAGTTGGCTCTATTCGCCGACGACACGGCAATTTACTACACCGGTCGTGACCCCAGAGTTATCGCTCGCAATCTCCAAACCTCCGCAAACATTTTGGGCAAATGGTTCCGGAAATGGAGGATCGAGGTTAACCCTGATAAGAGTCAAGCTGTTCTCTACTCGAAACAGCGGAAGTCCGTCCCCCCTCCCCCTCCGATCACCATGTACGGTAAGCCGATCCCCTGGGAGAAGCAAGCCAAGTACCTCGGAGTGATCCTCGATCAGCACTTGTCCTTCGCCGAGCACATAAAGCAGGCTCGCTCGCGAGCCGCTTTCGCTCAAGGTAGGCTCCATTATCTCATGACTGCCCGCAGCAAACTGTCACTTAAGTGCAAGCTGCGCCTCTATACTGCAGTAATCCGCCCGATCATGACGTATGCATGTGCAATCTTCGCACACGCCAAGCCCCGCTTCCTCCATAGGATGCAGACCCTTCAAAATAGGACCCTCCGTAAAATTCTCGGTGCCCCATATTATGTCCGTAATGAGAATCTACATCTAGATCTCAAAATCCCCACCATCCAGCAGTTCATGAAACGCCTTTGCAAGCGTTTCTTCGATACTGCTGTGAAACACCGCAACCCCCTCATAGTATCGGCAGCCCGATACGAACCCTCCCGCATCTCTAAGGTTCGCCGTCCTAGGCATACTCTCGTCACCCCAGATGACCCCACTACCCTGCTCCAAGAGAGCCGTAAGGAAACAAGTACAGTTCGCAGACAATACAGACCGCCGTCCTTCCGTCCTCGCCGCCGAGGCCCGCCGCGACACTCCCGTAAACGTCCTCCCCGTCCCTTGCTCGAGCCAGCCCGCGTCGCTGAGCCGTAGTTTTAAAATTCCCCGATAATAATAATAAAATCTTTGTTCGATCCAGCCCGTCCCTTGCTGTCCCCCCCCAGCGACGCCCTAAGCCGAGGTCCGTACCCCACAGGGGGTGCCCTTAGCGTGTAGTCGCTTAGTTTTTAAGTTTAGTTAAATAAGCCCTGGCTGGAGGCTTTGATTCTCGAATTGAGGCCGCCACAGGCAAGTCCGGTTAAGCAGCCGACAACCTCCTAGGTTGACCTGCGAGAGGCCACACACAAAAAAAAAAAAAAATCAATCGCGTCAGTAACGACCGGGCTCTCCCAGCGTGAGCACACGTTACTTTGCTTCGCAGCTGCTCGCGAATATAACATGAAAATATTCCCAAGATTGCACGCCGACTACCACTTTTTGATCCATTAAGTATTATAGTTTATTTTAAGTACTTTTTTTGTTTATGAAAATTGTTAAAATTTCTTTCGACTTCAATATTAATTAGAGGTAACGGTTGTATGTTTGTTTGTAAAGGTTATCTGCGGAATTACTTTACTACTACCCAAATACAAAAAATATTTCACTAATGAAATCTACAATGTTTAATGGCAGCTATATTATCATCCAGTGTTATACACTATGTACAGGATGTTGATATTTCTTATGATTACTTAAGGTCGAAATTCAAGGTCTAGTTTTCGAAATCTTTTTTTTTTGTAGATAATGGGTCGAAAGAAAGAGACGCATTATCAATTATCATTATCAATGCGGCACTAAAAGAAAAAGGAAACGACATGTAGGGCTTTTTTTTATTGGGTGGGAAAATCATCCTATGACAAATCCCGCTCTTGGGCGGAGCGAGAGATAGTGTCAGACTTTTACTGACTAAAAACCCATTCCTGTTCCTTCTTTGCCTTTGTCCCAGGACCTCGGGTTTCACTTTCACACTACCCGTGGCCCCCGTAGGCTTCGACCCTGCTGGGCCCCTACGATGTGTTGATCTCCCTGAGGTGCTCGTGGAACAGTATGCGCCGTCAACGACTTGGCCTCGGTCCGGACGGTTACCGGACGGTCAGACGGTGAGCCACCCATTGCTCGCCGTCCGCAAGCCCGCGCCTACGGTGGCCGGAAATCGGAGGACCGTTGCCTCATGCGATCGGCCGCCTCCTTTGCTAGCATTACTGCTTCACAGAAGGAGGTGACTGCCTGTCACTCCACCTTGCTCCGGAGTATGGCCTGTACCAAAGCCCGGCGCGAGAGATCGCCGCCACTGATCGCCTCCACGAGGACACGGCGTTGCTTTGCCCAAGCGGGGCACACCTCCACTGTGTGCTCCACCGTGTCCTCCGGGCGGTCCACACAGTGGCGACAACTGGGCATCGCTTCCGCATGAATCCGGTGCAGGAACTTTCCGAACTTAGCGTGTTCGGTGAGAAAAACGACATGTGGGGCTGATACGAGCGGGACAAATGTTGCTATTTTTTAGTAAATTGATAATGAAAATTTTGAAATGACTTTTAATACTACAAATGTTGACAACATGTGTGAACTTGATCTAAACATGGTAATTATAACCTTTGTGTTACGCACAGGGTGTAAATTAATATCAAACCTACTTTTAGAAATTCACAACTTTTTTAGTTCTACATGGTAGTCAGCTGATCGCGACTGTTTATATAGGAAGTTTAAAGTAAAAATATTTACCATTTTTTCAATGATAAAAATAAAGGCTAAATAACCGGCCAGCAACAGAAAAAAAAATAGGCGTGAAAGCGGCAATCGGCTCTGTATTTATTTTTTCGAGTTGTAGAGTCCTGTTGAATCTCTGATATATGAGATTTGTATTAACACGATAAGCTCATCAGAATCAGATATGGTTTTAACGCCTGATTCTTAAGAGAAGAGGCTAAAGCAGTAGTGGAAACCCTTTTACTGCCTAAATCAAAAGAAATATATCTAAAGTCATACGACAAATTTTGAGGACGACTCAGATTTTTATTTTTACTTTATTTATATTCGTAATGAAAAGCACAGTGTTTTACTTCGGGTTAAAGATCTCTTCAAACTATTGGCGTCCAAGCGTATTTTCGGGACTAAATAAGTTGATCTCACCCCTTGGGTAACAATGTATTATATGATTTATGGTGACATTGCACTATTAAAATATTTGCTAGTTATAATATAATTTTTGATAAAACAGACACAAAGATGACGATTTGTGTTTCAGAAAAGGGTTATTTAATTTATTTAATAACCAACTTTTGCCTGCGACTTCGTTAATTTCGATTTCCATTAAGATTTGAAAGACACGTGGCAGTATCTAGGGATCATAAGTAGGTACGTTATTGTTATTTTCCTCGGGACAGTACTTTTCTTCGGGAGGAGTTACCCTGTAACCGTTTTTGTTCACCAGACAACATATAATATGTATAATTTCAGGATAATCAGTTGATTGATTTAGGCGTGAAAAGCTAACAAACAAAAATAAACTTATTTTCGCATTTATAATAATTAAAACTATAGAATCTTGAGAGTAGTTAATTTTATTTGTTTCAAATCTTAAAACTTGTCGAGTAATAGTTAAGATTAACTTGTAAATAATATTTATATATCTTTAATATATATTTTGTTTAAGTAATTTGTCTCTTAATTATCTCACAGATAACTAAGAAACTGGGTAAGTGTGAGTCGGACTCGTGCCCTGAGGGTTCCGTACAAATTACAATTCCCGAACGGAGTCTCGAAGATTTTTCCGAATTGCAAAAATGTATTTTTTTAGTTATAAGGTGTTCGGTGGAAACACCGAACAGTGACGTTAGGTAACAACAAATTTATGGTTTTCAGATTTATTCCTATACCTGTGCTATGAGACCTTGCTTTATGTCAAATTTCAAGATTCTGCGTCAGCGGGAAGTACCTTGTGAATTTTAATTACTTTGGGAGTATCAAAATTTACGTTTTTTTTTGCGACATAAACGGCCGTTTCTGTTTTATTCGTTACCTTAGAAGTTTGATTTTTTCACAACTTCAAGGGACTGCAGACTTAAGTATATTGTTTAATTTCAACTCGATACCTCCACGTATTCTCGAGATAAACAGTCTTGACAGACAGACAGACGGACGAACCACAAAGTGATCCTATGAGGGTTTCGTTTTTTCCTTTTGAGGTCCGGAACCCTAAAAAGAAGAGTATCCAACACGGATAAAGCTGTTTGTCTTGGGCACCTTGAATCCCTTACTTCACTCAGGTTTCTATATGAACTCCTTAGCAATGTTCGGGAGTTAATTATATAAATCACTGACGATCGGTATTATAACTTCGTTTCGTTCGGAATCCAACATGCCGCCCGCGATTTAAAGACACTGCACGCCACATAATCTACTATTACATATTTTTGACGTATCGAAAGTGTTTTTTTTTTACAACCATTTATATAAATAAATATAATTTTATCATCTGTTTTGGATTTATCGTTCTGTTAAATGTCTAAATTTGTCAACATCCATCTAACACAAAATTAAATAATTTTGGTGTACAGTGTGATAAATATAAAGACACACGTCTCAAACGTTTATTTACAAACCTTACTTAATATAAAAATTTGTAATTTAGAATAATATCCTCTAAAGGATCAGAATTGTTTAAGCGGTCACGAAGCTCGATTTTTACGCGTGTGTGCGTGTAGTTGTATGAATGATGCACACAAACATATCATTGCAATGAATTTGCCTAAACTCTAGCGACTGAATTTTATGCACGGCCTCTTAAGAGTTCAGTGTAAACATAAAACGGTAGTCTAAACGAAAGAAAAAAAAATTGTCGTGTTGTTTTTAAAAAAACTATTTGCAAAATAAATATAATTTATCATTTGTCAAATGGATCGTGCTAAGAGCTCGTGATGGGCCTCAGATCTCTCTCCACAGTAACAACAGTCAGGAAAACATGAAATACATAATTTAGTCACCTCATATATAGTATTGCTCAATAAAATGATATTCACATAAATAATTCTACCAAAATATATGTCCGTTTGCCAAAAAACTTCTTCGTGAAACTTGTACAATAAACTTGGAGGTTCTGCCATTACATATTTCTTATATTTGACCTTTAGTTGTACGTTCTAGTTCTAGCTGTTATTTCTCGGGTGGTGGTAAAATAATAATAATAATATTCCACAACTTTCACACAACGCTGTCTAGTCACAAGCTAAGCAGAGCTTGTGTGATGAGTACTAAACAACTGATAAACATACTTATATATTTTTAAATACAGATATATTATAGAACAAATGATCGTGCTCATCACATAAACATTTTTCCTGGGTGGGAGTCGAACCCACGACCTCCGGCATAGCAGTCAGGGCCACTAATCACCAGACCAACAGACAATACGGATTTTCTGTGGACCTGGAGAATTATCTTTACTAATAAGATCATGTAAATTATTGACTGTACTTATAGTTTTTTAGATTCCGTAAGACACCCATTGTTGTTCTTTTTTATTTAATTTAAATTTAATTTTCTATATAACTTGTTTTAACACTTCATTCAAACGAGCAATATGAAAATCTGATGAGGTCAGTTTGCACATCAGATAAAGTCAAGTCCAATGACTCCTAAACTAGAAAATTAATCACAGCTTCCGTCACGCAACTTTAGTGTCTAACGCCATTTGTTTAAAGAAACTATAACCAATTATACCATGAGAAAAGCCTTGAAGTAGGTCTTTTAGACCCAGACAGGTTAATGATAATGATGATGACATACTCCGAACAAGGTAATAAACAAACATAAAATCTAATTTAAGTAGTGCAGACAATTTTTTCATCGTATTACTCCGACTAAAAACTCAATGAGCGCCCAAAAAACTGTTAGTCCAAACTCAACGACCGAATCTTACTTAACACAATTTTTGCCGGCATTTTTTCCCGCCATGATGTAAGCGAGGTCGATGACACAACACCTGTTGCTTATGTTTTTTTTTTTAATCATGTCTGCGATGGGCACTGGTCTATTAAGTATTAAGCACTTAGTTTTTATTATAACCTCTTAGGTGATTATTGATTTGTGGTCAGGGTAACGTGTTGTGTCGTAGTTTCCCTAGTTAGTGGTCGCAGATGGTAGAAAGATGGTAGACAAAAAAAAACAAAACTGAATGCTTTGTAAATAGAAAAAAGTGACCGAAGTGCGAGTCCGATTCGCATACGAAGGGTTCCGTACTAAATTATTAATACCGACCAAAAAAAGGCAAATAAAAAAAAAATAAAAAACGTGTCTCTTGTGTGTTATAGACAGCCTATATAATTTTTAACTTTATTATCTGTTTTTGTAGCGGCAATAGAAATACACATTTTGTGAAAGCTACCTTCCTCTTACAGTTTATGAGATACAGACAGCCAGCTGAGTGACGGACAGATGGACGTGTGGACGGACAGCGGAGGCTTAGCAATCGGGTCACCTTGTCACCCTTCGCGTACGGAACCCTAAAAATGAGAAATGTAAACGATGAAAATTTGCATCAGACTTTCTAGGATATTGTATAAATGTTTACCAACAAAAACAAGAAAAAGATTCTAGTTTGTTTTTTAAAAGATAAACTAAAGTTGTGTGGGTCTCAAACGCTGGATTTGAAAGAAAACTTCGAGGCTTTAGAGAGATAAAACCGGGGTTTGTAACTGGGAATCGATCCCTATCCCCATGGAAAGGGATTTGGAAGTTTCTCGAAGGATAGATTCACCTTTTGAGCTGTCACCCGAACTTTGAAGTGTGCCGTCAATATAAAACAAATTTTGATCGGACTTTTGATTTCTATTGTTTTATTTGCGAGAGAAAAAATATCAAAACTATTGAAATCTATCAATTACCTATATTTAAGGATATTTTCTTAGCATTAATTTATTTAAAGTCACTTTGTTGTCCGTCTGTCTGTCTGTCGAGACCCTTTATCTCGGAAATGTGTTAAGATATCGAGTTGAGATTAAAACCATATATTCAGGTCTGCCGTCCCTTGCTGCTGTGCTGAAAAAATGAAACTTCTAAGTTAACGAAAAATAAAAGATACGGCCGTTTATGTCGCAAAAAACGTATATTGCGACACTCTCAAGGGAATCAAAATTCATAGGGTACTTCCCGTTGACCTAGAATTCTGAAATTTGGCATGTAAGGAAGGTCTCATAGCACAAGTATAGGAAAAAATCTTAAAACTGTAAATTTATGGTTACGTCAAAAAAATTTTTTTGCGATTCGGAATAATCTTCGTAACTCAATTCTGAAATTGAACTGTTTTCATAGGTAAGTTTGTGTAACCCTCAGTCCGTGAGTCCGACTCGCACTTGCCCAGTTTTTTTTTAATTGGGTATCTTTTTCTTATTTACCATCTACATCTGTAACAGTCACTATTTCAAAATATTTACTTTCCTGGAATTTTGTCTTCTTTCTCAAAAATTACAATATAAGAAACTGTACTTTCATAAACGTCATTTAATATCAAATTTATTTTCATTTGACTGGCCTGTTGGTCTAGTGGTTAGTGGCCCTTACTGCTATGCCGGAGGTCGTGGGTTCGATTCCCACCCAGGACAAATGTTTGTGTGATGAGCACAATCATTTGTTCTGTGTCTGGGTGTAATTTATCTATAATATGTATGTATTTAGAAATATTTAAACTGAAACTGACTAACTGACATATCAACACGCAGCCGAAACTGACTGACTGACATATCAACTCGCAGCCGAAACTGACTAACTGACATATCAACACGCAGCCGAAACTGACTGACTGACATATCAACTCGCAGCCGAAACTGACTAACTGACATATCAACACGCAGCCGAAACTGACTGACTGGCATATTAACACGCAACCGAAACTGACTGACTGACATATCAACAGGCAACCGAAACTGACTGACTGGCATATTAACACGCAACCGAAACTGACTGACTGACATATCAACAGGCAACCGAAACTGACTGACTGACATATCAACTCGCAGCCGAAACTGACTAACTGACATATCAACACGCAGCCGAAACTGACTGACTGGCATATTAACACGCAACCGAAACTGACTGACTGACATATCAACAGGCAACCGAAACTGACTGACTGGCATATTAACACGCAACCGAAACTGACTGACTGACATATCAACAGGCAACCGAAACTGACTGACTGACATATCAACAGGCAACCGAAACTGACTGACTGACTGACTGACATATTAACATGCAGCCGAAACTGACTGACTGGCATATTAACACGCAACCGAAACTGACTGACTGACATATCAACAGGCAGCCGAAACTGACTGACTGACTGACTGACATATTAACATGCAGCCGAAAGTGACTGACTGGCATATTAACTCGCAGCCGAAACTACTAGCTATAGCTAGCGACAGTTTATTAATTTGTATATGTATTGTATAATTGTATAATATTTATGGTTTATAGGTATATCTTTTCTTGTACCTTTTCGCCTTTTCTCTCTCTTTTATTGCACCTACCACTATTTATCTCTGCATCACCCTAAGGTTGACTGGTAGAAAATGCCTAAGGCATTAAGTCCGCCGCTGTACGTTTGTGCATGGAGTATTTAATAAATAAATAAATAAATACTGGGCCTAGGAACGTGTTTGGCACTAGGCTTCCTTTTATGACGTAGGCAAGCTTTAAGAAGGATTTTTTGGAAATTCAACTTTTAAGGGGGTGAAACGGGGGTCCAAAGTTTGTCTGGAGAAACCTACTTTGACGCGAACAAAGCCGTTGGTAGAAGCTAGTTAGCCATACAAATATTTGTTCCATCCGGGAGTCGAAATCGCGGCTCGCAGCGCATTAGCAAATCGCTCAAGCACTGCGCCTATCTGCCACGGTTGAGTCTTACTCCATTTTAGTTGTCAGTGTCACAAAAACAAATTTTAGTGTTGCAAATACAAAAAACAACGATAGTATATGTAACAAATTATAAAAATCGCTAACACTTAGAACCAAATCAGTATTGTTCACTTATTTAAACTTTAAGTGGCGTTCATAGAAATTTCGAGCTATGTTTCTTTGTTCTGATTTTTAATTAGCTGGACTAAACTGACAGCAGTGGACAATGCCCAGCTGTCAATGAACAATGTCCCGCTGTCATAAAACCATTGTTATAGCTGTCACTTTAGTCCATCTAAAAAATATGGTTATACATTATTTCTATACTAGCTGCTGCCAGTGACATCGCCCGCGTGAAAATATCTAAAAGTTTATCAAGGGAGCATGCTTCCAGGATAAAAAGTATCCTATATGCTATTCCAGGACATAATCTATCTGTGTACCAAGTTTAATCGAAATCCGTTCAGCCATTCAAGCGTAAAGAAGTAACAAACACACACGCACTCACAAGCTTTCGCCTTTATTATTGTGTCAGTATCAGCGTCGTCACAAAACTAGACCACTCACCCCCTCCAGGAAAAAAAGTAAAAACTCATCGACCACTTCTCCCGCTGTTCTCTTTAAGCCAAATAAAGCTGGTTTATCACGCGCCACAAAACATTGCGATAAGCTGCACCACGCCATAAAGGCCCTCCTTCACGAGTTAGTTTTTTAACCACGTCCAATCTAAGAGTATGATCTCCTTACATCGACGCTTTCGGGGGCTCGTCTGAGTTCACTTTTATGAGTTTTTAAGTGGCCATTATAGCGATAGAAGGCCGAACTTAATGTCTCTATGTTGAGACCGCGGTGCACGGATTCGTGCACGGAAGTTTTCTGGTGCTGCGTTTGAACTATGTGCTGTTCTCTTCGTCTAACTTATATTATATATATATTTTTTATATTTAGGTATACTAGGTTACCCGGCAAACGTTGTTCTGCCGTATATTTATATGATAATATTTTTATTATCATAGAATAAAATGGGGAATGAGTAGGGGGGTAAAAAATTGCCTACGACCTATTGACAGTCGTACGAAATTCTATATTCAGGTCTATGAAATTGCCGTTTTTAAAAACGGATTGATTTGAAATGTTATATCTTTGGATTGACTTGGAATTATAAGTTCAAATAAACTTTATATTAAAGGTACGTTATTCTTTTTTCGAAATTAGGTATTTATTGGTTTGTGTTTTCCGTAATATCGCAGAGCTTCCAACCATTTTTGTATGAAATCTAAGAAAACTCGCATTATGTTGTAATATGAGTTCTACCGTGGAAACAATGTGTCTCAAGCGGTATGCAATATTGATGATGTATACGGACTTAAAACTGCTAATGAATGGGATGTCTATTTATGTTTCACTCACTTTCACGTGGGAAATTTTATCTCACGAATAACTTTTCTTCTCAGGGCAAGACATAATTTCAAGACATAATTTCCAAAACGAAAGCTATTAAACCAAGAACACAGAGTTCTTTTGTTAGACGAATGTATTTTTTTAACTTAACATCATGTACCATAACATTATATCTATATGCAGCAAATAAATTCAATTGAGTAAGACAAAGATTTTTCTCGTTCTTTTTTTACCAGTCCATAAGGAAAATTCAATTTTGAATACTTCTAGCATAGCATAGCATAACCAGTCTTTTAATGTTCCCACTGCTGGGACTCAGGCCTCCTCTCTAGGAGAGGGAATGGGCCGTAATCCACCACGCGGGCCCAGTGCGGTTTGGTGGATGTCACATGTCTTCGTATTTTTGGTTCTAGGACATGCCGGTTTCCTCACGATGTTTTCCTTCGCCGTTTTAAGAGCAGTGGTGATGAAACAAATTACACAAAGTAATGCGCCTGGCTGGGTTTGAACCCGTGACCTACAACTTGTAAGTCCGGGCCGTTACTACTCGGCCACCACTGCTTACTAAATAAGAAGTGAAACTATATAAAAGCTTGTAAAATACATAAATATATATCAAAAACACATATACATAAAATGATTTACTTCACACATCGAAAATTCTCCACGCGGGTGCGTGTTGATGAATGTAACACGTCTTCGATTTTTTGCTTCTAGGACATGCCGGTTTCCTCACGATGTTTTCCTTCACCGTTTTAAGAACAGTGGTGATGAAATAAATTACACAAAGTAATGCGCCTGGTTGGGTTTGAATCCGCGACCTACAACTCGTAAGTCGGGGCCGTTACCATTCGGCCACCACTGCTCCTTAGAATACTTAGTATTTCAAAATTATCTTATCGGAACTGCGCCCTTAGACAAATGAGTTTTCTGTTAACGTTCCCGCCAAACGTCAAGTCGAAGTCACGTGACATTTGTCACGTGACTTCTCCGCGTTACAGGTAATGTCATATATTTTGTACTTAGCGTTTGGCGGTAACGCAAAACCGAAAACTCATTTGTCTAAGGCCGCAGTTCCGAAATCGCTGGTAATATTTACCGATTAATTAAGTGAAGATTGCTTACTCTTAACTCTCATAGTTATACTAGGACATCTACGCACTCAGGTTGGCCGCTGTAAAAATACACTATGCTGTCCATCCTGCACAACTAGCTGCAGTTTTCAGGATCTATACGAGGCTAATAATAGAGCCGTAGAGGTTGCCAAGTACTGGTCAGATAAAATTTAGTTAGAGTACATCGACATGAAAAGAAGAAGACTAGGACATCAATAACAAAATAGCTTTAAGTATATTGCGTCGAAAACGCATCAAGTTCCCCTATTTCACGGATACGTCACAAAATAAACTATTACATCAATAACGTGCACGCATTTGTCGTCATTCATCACTAAGAAAAACTACCTGTCCGTTAGGGCCCCTGCTTCTGTCTTTATTGATTCCAATTAGTTCCCGATGACTAATAGTTGCTCTGTTTACTGGCGCGAGTCACTCGACTGATACAAATGCGCCCTAAACAAGTTTAAAGTATGAAACGTCTTGCAGGATGCGGTGACACTGTAATTTTTTTTTTTACGTTCCTCGCCACTGATGACTTGAAATTATTAGGTAACTTGATAGTTAATGTCATATGATAACTGCTTACCGTATTGTAAGTTTCGTGAGAATATTTCTAAATGCGCGTTTGACACTTGGATACGACAATTTGCTCGTTAACCTGACTTATTGTTTGTAGCCATGATAGAGGAATTGCTTGTTTTTCAATTGACCTCTTTTCCATGTAATAATAATTTTTGATTTCACAAGTTGCTTTAGTGTCATCAGTTTTGCATTATCTTGTGTGGCTTTCTAAGTGTTTTTTAAAGTTTTGAAAGGGTTTACAGTATTGCTAAATGGTACAATTTCAGAAATTACAATAGCTCCTTTAGAGATTATAGTTCTCATGTCCTAACAACGGGTTATGCTCGGAGTTTCCTTGCGTGATCAAATCAGGAATGAGGATATCCGCAGGAGAACCAAGGTTACCGACATTGTACGAAGAATCGCCAAACTAAAGTGGCAATGGGCAGGGCACATTGCTCGCAAAACGGATGGCCGTTGGGGCCGAAAGGTTCTGGAATGGCGACCACGAACCGGAAGATGTAGCGTTGGAAGGCCTCCTACAAGGTGGACCGATGACTTGGTAACGGTTGCGGGAGTCTGATGGATGCGAGACGCACAGGACCGTTCATTGTGGCGACACTTGGGGGAGGCCTATGTCCAGCAGTGGCGATTCGGCCCATATGACATGATGTCGGTGGGGCCATGGGTGGTTGGAGGGTGTCCATCCGTCTGTCACCAGGCTGTATCTCATTAACTGTGATAGCTCAGAATGTAATAGGTAATGTAAGCTAGTTTATCATCATCGTACTAATGTAGCAAAGGGCTTTTTAACTGTGCATCAAAAATCTTTTCACTTACTCTTACAAAAAACAAAGCAAAGTAAAGTAGCACAAAAAATCCAGAAGGGTCAAAGTGTTCTGGTTTAGGGCCAGCCCCACTATAAGATAAGTGAAAAGTACAAGTAACATGGAATTATGAAAACTTACGATCTTCAACTTAGCCCGTCATTCATCATCATCATCATCATCATATCAGCCGAAAGACGTCCACTGCTGAACTTAGGCCTCCCCCAAGTGTCGCCACAATGAACGGTCCTGTGCGTCTCGCATCTATCGGTCTCCCGCAACCGTTACCAAGTCATCGGTCCACCTTGTAGGAGGCCTGCCAACGCTATGTCTTCCGGTACGTGGTCGCCATTCCAGAACCTTTCGGCCCCAACCAAACAAAATGTGCCCTGCCCATTGCCACTTAAGTTTTTTGGATTATTGGAAATACTTCGTGCTATGTCGGTGACCTTGATTCTCCTGCGGGTTATTTGAAATAAAATGCTTTAAATCTTTGATTATTTAATCTAAACCTTTTCAGCCGTTCAAGCGTAAAGTAACAAACATCACACTTTCGCCTTTTTAATATTAGTATGATGAATTGTGATGACCAGCTGCTTTTAAAAGTTATGAGCTTTACAAAGGTCAAGGGTACAAAACACAAAACCGAAGTTCAGCATGATAAATGAACAGTGTATTTAGTTCCTTGCAATGAATGGGGGTGCTCATGGGGTGGCTACCCAATTTTCCACGCCTTCGCTCGAAAAGCTCTAATAACACTAATGTTTTTCTTCCCTTCCTTGGAAAAGAATTTAATTTATGTATCATTTAAAGAATTAAAATACTGGGACTATTATGTCCCTTTGATGTTTTTAAAATAAAACATTATTTCTGTTTAACGTTCTCGAAAACTAGCCATATTGTAGTCATACTCGTAAAACTTAAACGTACGCATATAATACAGTTTTTTTTTGACGTAACTACAAATTTAAAGTTTTCAGTTTTTTTCCTATATTGGTGCTCTGAGATCTTCATGCCAAATTTCCAGATTCTAGGTCAAAGGGAAGTACCTCATGAATTTAGATTTCCTTGAGAGTGTCGAAATATACGATTTTTGCGACATAAACGGCCGTATCTTTTTTGGTCGTTAACTCAGAAGTTTGATTTTTTCAAAGCTTCAAGGGACGGCAGACTTGAGTATATAGTTTTAATTTCAACTTGATACCTCCACGCGTTCTCGAGATAAAGGGTCTTGACAGACAGACAGACAAACAGACAGACGAACGGACAACAAAGTAATCCAATAAGGGTTCAGTTTTTCCCTTTTGGGGTACGGATATGGAACCCTAAAAAGGTGACCATTTAGCTGAAGGCGAGTATGTACAAGATGTATGTGAGACATGCTAAATCGACCGCTAAATTGAGATGAAGGCAGGAGGGTGAGGATCATCAATCAGTTAATGTGTTGCTCTTGTCTCCAGGTCAATAGAAGTATACCTGAAGACAGGCCGTCGTCACAGCGAGATCCTGGCAGAACAGAAGCTTAGCGAGGGACAGCTTCGGAGACCAGGCGCCATCATCATATTCTGGCTGAAATGCGAAAAGGTAAAGTCATAACAATAAGTGCATTATTCCAGAATTCAATTTTCTAATAGGATTCATCATCATAAATACGTTCACTGTTGGACATAGGCCTCCCCCAAGTATCGCTATAACGACCAGTCCTGTGCGTACCAATCCGTTCGATTGTAAAGAAGAACACACATTTACAAACTTTCACCTTTTTCACACACATTAGTATTGACTAGCTTCTACCAGCGGCTTCGCCCGCGTGAAAGTAGGTTTCTCCATACAAAAGTTGGACCGCAGTTTTAATCCGTTGGGTTGAATTTTGGAAAATCCTCCCTGAGTGCTCACCTTCGTTATAAAAGGAAACCTTTAAAAATTTCACGCTCCCAGTAGTTTCGGCTGTGCGTTGATATGTCAGTCAGTCAGTTTCTCCTTTTGTATATATAGATAAAGGGATGTACTAATTCCATGCAAGCGAAACCGCTAGAAAAGACTAGTATGTACCTAAAAGGCCTGCCCTCTCAATCCTCAAGGCTTATCCTTTCTAATCCTAGATTAAGGACAAAAACTCGCAGGATTTGTAATGTTACCACCTATTTATTTGATTGTCTTAACTTAAGTCTTAGATTAACTCAGTTTAAAAATATTTAAAACTAGCTTCTGTTAGCAGCGTCGCCTGCCTGAAAGTAGAGAATTTTCTGAGGTCCTATTATATTTTATTAAAATAAATAAATGGTTGGAAATAACCTACTTACTTAAGCGCTAGTGTTAGTAACAATAGGATAGGTTATGGGGATGCAACTCGACATACATTTTCACTATTTTTCATACAACCGCTCTTATGCGATTATGACATTATTACACATTTTTATTAGATATTTTGGAAACACAATATCTTGTGGATATTATGTAGGCTTTTATTGAAATCAATTTTTAAATTTGTGTAAAACTAATCCAGTATAGACCTTCAAAAATCAGCTATTTTGCATGAACTTTGACACTTCATAATTTACTCAAAAATTTCAAAAGTCAAAAAAACTAATCAAGATCCTGAAAAAAACGACATTTTTTTTCAAAAACTTTTATGTGTTAAAAAAAAAACACGTATTTCATGGAACAAGTTTTGTAAAATATTCGAGTAAATCACGGAATTACCGAATGCTAACAGAGCTATGAGGCGTTATGTCGTTAGACATGACTACACCAACAGGCCAGTCAGTATACTAAAACTGGTTCGTAAATGGAACTTTACTGCATATTGAATAACTTTTTTTTATATTGTTTAAAGGGCTGAGCTCAGTTTTTATTTTGAAACTAGCTGGTGCCCGCGACTTCGTCCACATCTGACTCGTAAAATAGCCCAATACCATTTATGCATTTGGAAACAATTATGTTTTTTTTTTACGCGGAACCCTAATTATTTTTCTGAAATAAGTTACTCCTTTAACATCCGCTATCTACCGGTGAAAGTCCCATCAAAATAGGTTTATCTGTTTCGGAGATTAATCGGAACAAACAGACCGGCAGCCATAAATTTTAAAAATAAAATTTTTGTTATTGGTATTGAACATACTCGTACTTTTATATGCATTTTAAAAAAAATGATTCAAAATAACATTTTTTTTTATTACCGACACTTCAATTTTGTCCATATGTATTTATACCTAGATTGAAATGGTTACTATCATCCTTAAGTGTGATGCAGTTATAAACATCTAAGTGAATTCTAGTTGTTTTTTAAAAGCCGCTCGTTAGGGTTCCGTACCCAAAGGGTAAAAACGGGACCTTATTACTAAGACTCCACTGTCCGTCTGTTTGCCACCAAGCTGTATCTCATGAACCGCGATAGCGAGACCGTTGAAATTTTCACAGATGATGTATTTCTATTGCCGCTTTAACAACAAATAATAAAAACAGAATAAAATAAATATTTAAGTGGGGGTCCTGTACAACAAACGCGATTTTTTTAGCCGTTTTTTTTTTTGCTCTATATTAATAACGACAGCAAGTAGACACTTGCAATATTCACAGAATCTCGAAACCCTAATAATGGTACGGAACACTTGGTGCACGAGTCCAACTCACACTTGGCCGGTTTTAATTTTATGAAGCAGGTGTACCTTCTAATTAAAATAGGCGGGGTCTGCATCACAGTTTCATAATTGACAATTAATGGACTATGTCCAGTTGAGATATCCTTTATCCACGCGACTATCATTGGACAATATTGAAAGTATCTGTTAATTGAATGGGATATTTATAGTGTTACACCACCTGCTATCGGGATGGGCGAGCCGTTTCACCACCTTAAATCAAAGATGTTACGGTGGTTCGATTCTAATTCGGAAAGTTTGGAACTTCCGATCAGGGGCGCCGACTCCGTGGATGTTTGGGGGCTGAACACCCATGAGAAAATAAATTGTGGGTGCTCAGCACCCCTGAGAATAGACATCAAGAAATAGATCAGTAAACGCCTTTTAGGTTATGTATAAATTTCTTGATAATAAAAATTAGTTTACAATGGTTTCATTTTATTTATATTTTTATCAAACATAATTAAGTACGCAGTATGTAAGTAGGACATTTATTTATTTGTCGATCGATCAGTGTGCATTTCTCTTCTCACACTGCGCCACTTTTTCAAGTTCATCAAATGAGCATGAGCACCCATGAGGTTTTATAAAAGTCGGCGCCTCTGCTTCCGATTGATTTTTTCTTTTTTCGATACCGATACCGATTAATAATCAGAGCTTATATTGGCGGTAGACAACATACTTGTCGTGCAGGGAACCGCCCTCCCCCGTGCCTTCTTTATTATTATGCTCGCGTTTGGCCACTAATCTCACCTGATGGTAAGCGATGAAGTGGCACGCTTGCCTAGCAGAAACCTTTTGACTCTTGTCTTAAGGTTTTAACTAAAAGTAAACACAGACTCTGGCAGGGAATTAACCTACGTATAATGAATATGTTCTCAAAACGCTTTGCTTTGTTTTTGTCTTGCAAAATGTTTGCAATATGTTAGTTTTAAGCTTGCGCCTTTTCCGGCAAACAAAAAGCTTTTCTTTCTTTCTTTGTACCATAGATATTCTAAGTAATTTGGCCAAATGGGGCTTCCTCGACCCATCTCTAACACAGTGCCAGTGTGGAGCCGCTGCACAGGACATGCGTCATTTGCTATGCTGTCCATCCTGCACAACCACCTGCAGTTTTCAGGATCTATACGAGGCTAATAACAGAGCCGTAGAGGTTGCCAAATACTGGTCCGATAAAATTTAGTTAGAGTACATCGACACGAAAAGAAGAAGATGAAGATATTCTATGCTTTGTACGTATGGGCATGTACCGATAGTGCAACGCAGTACGTCTAGTGGTCCGATGAGCCTTCTGTCGGTTACTCTTTAACTTGTTGTTTTGTTTCGTATTTAGAATGTTATGAATTCGCTCTTCATTTATATTTATCCGAGTTTTTATTAGTTTTAGTCTTCGATCAACAATGGTTTTAGTAGTGTTTCATTTGACGCTTCTGCCTCCGCCTCCGTTTTGGGTTTGAATTCCGACAAACCAAAACAATCTCTGGTTCCCAATTCGGTTCCGATATATCACTCCTGTTACATCTCTACCTCAAATCAACAAGTCATGGTACAATGTGTTGGGCTGTGGAATTTTTCGAAAGAGTTATCGCGGCCGTGCAACGCAAAGGACAACAGAAGGAATATGAGGGTTTTAGTTAGTCTGATACTTCCTCTCGCTACACCCAGAGATAGAGAAGTTGTTTGATTAATTCCCGCAAAAAAAACTGAGGGTTCCGTAATAACTTACCTATGTGAACAGTTCAATTCCCGAATGGAGTTTCGAAGATTTTTCCGAATCGCAAAAAAGTTTTATTTTTGTGACGTAACTACAAATTTTCTGTTTTCAGGTTTATTCCTATATCTATACTATAAGACCTTGCTTTATGCCAAGTTTCAGGATTCTGGGTCAACGGGAACGGGCCCTATGAATATTGATTCCTTTGAGAGTGTCGAAGTGTACGTTTTTGCGACATAAAAAGTTTTATTTTTTACAGCTCTAATGGACCGCAGACCTGAGTATATGGTTTTAATTTGAACTCGATACCTCCACGCGTTTTGGAGATAAAGGGTCTTGACAGACAGACAGACAGACGACCATTAAAGTGATCCTATAAAGGTTCCGTTTTTTCCCTTTGAGGTACGGAACCCTAAAAAAAGAGGGCAAATCTAACGGGCATTACGGTAACTAAGACTGTCGGCAAGGTTAGCTCAGTTGTCGAGCGATCGGCTGCTGTGCAGCGTATCGTGGGTTCGATTCCCGCTCGGAACAAATAGTTGTATGGTCTACAGACAGTTGTTAGTAATAATATATGTATGGGAGTTTTCTTGTTTGTGAACGCTTGGTGCGTTACGTTGTTTCTTAGTATGTGGCAAGGTTTTAAAAAAGTTATAATTATGCCAGAAAATATAATAATATAATATAATAAAATATTCACACAACGCCGTCTAGTATCAAGCTAAGCAGAGCTTGTGTTATGAGTACTAGACAACTGATAATCACTTAAATATTTTAAAATACATACATATTATAGTTAAATTAAACCCAGACACAGAACACAAATGATTGTGCTCATCACACAAACATTTGTCCTGGGTGGGAATCGAACCTACGACCTCCGGCATAGCAATCAGGGCCACTAACCACTAGACCAACAGGCCAAGTCAATTGTTTGTAATGTGTATGGGGGTTTTTTATGTTTGTGAACGCTTGGTGCGTTACGTTGTTTCTTAGTATTTTTTATTTATTTTATTTTATTTATTGAGGGATAATAAACAGCAACAACATATAAAGCTCATGCATATAAATAACACTATTTAGGTGATAATGTTGCAGCCAACTGTATTATCCACAGATTAAACATAGAGGTAATAAGCATATTGTTTGCCACTAGATAGGCATTATGTACAATATACATATTAAACACTTTATAGCTTGCTCAATGTAATATATATATATATATTGTGGAACATTTTCATATAAATAACTGAAATCAACAAGAATAAATATATACCTATAATATCAATGACTCAGTTGCAATTGAGAAACTTTTTCATAATATTTGTTTTAAACTTAAATTTAGAACATGCAAATATATCAATGTCAATAAAATTCAAGTTATAAGATTCCGACATTCTATGGATCGGGCAGCGTAAGCCAGAAATTGTTCGGCATGCATTTAGTACGTGTATAGTATGTGACAAGGTTTTTTAAAAAAGTAATAAATATGCCAGAAAATGTAAAGAATATTTATTTTAAAGTTCCATTCAACCGGGACAGGTGACGTTGTAATACACACTATAAAAATTATACGAAACACTGCACTTCCTGCGACATACAAAGTTCATTATGTTTGCATGAGTAGAAGCATTTTTGTGTAATAATTATGTCAATCATCCAATGTTCATGTCCCATTTATTTAATCAAAATTACATCACGTAATGATTTCTGACATTTACTTTACTACTACTACGATTATCCATCACAAGTTGCACCTGTTTTGGAATATATACCTTCCTTTCATTCGTCATGAAATCTACTAACTGACTTTTTGACTGGCCTGTTGGTCTAGTGGTCGTGAGTTCGATTCCTACCTAGGACAAATGTTTGTGTGATGAGCACAATCATTTTTTCTGTGTCTTGGTGTAATTTATCTATAATATATGTATGTATTTAGAAATATTTAAGTATGTTTATCAGTTGTCTAGTACTCATAACACAAGCTCTGCTTAGCTTGGGACTAGACGGCTTTGTGTGATAGTTGTGTGAATATTATATATATAACTAAGGTATGATTTCAATATAACAGATGTTGGAGTCGTTGTCAGTAACTATATAACATGCTTTCGATGTTATTTTTTTTTTTCTATGTGTCCCCTGGAGCAGTGGTGGCCGAGTGGTAACGGCCCCGACTTACGAGTTGTAGGTCGCGGGTTCAAACCCAGACGCATTACTTTGTGTAACTTATTTCATCACCACTGCTCTCAAATCGGTGAAGGAAAACATCGTGAGGAAACCGGCATGTTCTAGAAGCAAACATTCGAAGACGTGTGTGACATTCACCAACCCGCACTGGGCCCGCGTGGTGGTTAATCTCCTAGAGAGGAGGCCTTAGGCCCAACAGTGGGAAAATTATAAGGCCGACTATGCTATGCTATGAGTAGAACAGCCAAGGGTCAATTTAATATACTAGATTTACTTGTTCATTAGTAATATTCAACAAAAGGCAGATGTCACTTTTTGGGTCAATAAAAATAATGTGTGAGGGTGAGAGGTATTGCGCAGCGAAAAGTGAACTTCACTGACGTCATTAAGTTTAAATCGACCTATTCTAAGACAAAACTCGCGCTACAACGCTCCTTTAAAGGTGGGTCTATGCTAGAGGAACCGAGCACGAGCTGAGCTAAAGCCGAGCCGCTCTGCTCGCGGTCTCAAGTGTAGACGTACAACGAGCTTCCAACGATCACTGTCCTCGAAGGGGATGTGAAATCCTTTGTGTTCGACAAAAAGCCGACAGTAGGCGCGCTTGTTCGAGGCTTGTAAGTCGGTCCACACTACATGAATTTGTGCTCGGCTCGAGCTCAGCTCGTGCTCGGCTCCTCTAGCATAGATGCACCTTTAGGGACTATCTAAGCGCAAGCACGCGACAAGCTGTACCCAAACCAGCTATTAACACGCGCGTCTGAAAAGCCGCGCCATGTAACACCTGATATTAAAACACGACAACTAATGATTGTATCCCACAAGTGTGATTATCTAAATGCATTAATTACAATACCCACACCAGTCATAGTTGGAATAAACAAGATATTTATAACCTAAGCACATCGATATTTTAATGCGGCATGTGCAAGGGTTGGTGTTTCCCCCCTCTTCGTCCCGCGACACTGTGTAAGAATGTTCAGAAGTCGCGTTCATGACAGCCGTTTAGAATTAATTATTTCTTCTTTCTAGTTTAAATTAATTTAATTTGAGCGATTTTTCCTATACCCTGTAAGCTTTCTATAAAAATAAATAAATAATCTTTGTACAAGTAATTCGTCTGTACATGTGTTTATCACCTAACTCCTCCTAAATGGCTTGACCGATTTGGATGAAATTTTCTGTGTTAATTTTAATGGGTCCCTGGATGGTGTGAAAATAAAATTGGACCAGGGAGGTGACGCTGCAATCGGGTTCTCAATTTTTTTTTCTGTTGAGAAGCCTGTTTTCGGACAGGACAACTTCTATCGGGATCGCTAGTAATATATAAGGTCTCTCATGGTTAGAATCTCATGAAAGTTGAGAAAGATAAGCAAACTAAGTATCTTGACTTGGCTGGCGAGATTGTCGTCATGTGGGACAAAGCAGTCATTGTGCGGGCCGAATCGTGACAGTCAATGGCTTAATAGCCTAGAGCCTCGACCAACCCCTGAGGTGGCTGCCGTTGCTTTCATATTCACACACACATTCTTTGGATGTGAAAACTATCCAGCCGTGTTAAGTCAGCTAGACAGTGACTCTATCAAACTGTTTTCCACCAGACAATATCACCCTTATTTATTTATTTATTTAAACTTTATGTACAGTAGTGGTACATAGGCGGACTTAATGCAACAAGGGATTCTCTACCAGTCAATTTTTGGGTTAAAAAAGATAACACTGTGGTAGGTTTGCACAAGAAACAAATAACAGATACTTCAAACAGAAAAATAAATAAAAAAATAGTTATTTATAATAATAAAATACATATATATGCTAAAATTATAAACTAATAAATGCTATGAAAAACATCAAATCATTAAGAGAACTTAATAATAATTCTGATGAAGACCGAACTAAGGTTGAGAGGAGGAGGAGTCGTGTATAGTTCCGTCTCTCTCTCAAAATGGAAATATTGCCCTATGTTTATTTTTAAACAGTATTTTAACCAAACTACAAATACTTAACACTAAAAAGTAATCTTTTTTCTGAAAACACCATCAAAATAAGACATTAAATAAAACAGCAATTGGCATTTTAAATATTGATAGGAGGAAGAGTGGGGATGTGTCGGGATCATCTAACCTAATGTCGATGACGTCAAACCCGTCAGTTTGCGCATTTTTTTTCTTTAACTTGACAGTTAACAGTTGATAGTTCTATAGCTTAATTTTCTATTATATTTGAAAGGTTTCTAACTTATACTACAACTGCTACAGGATGATGCGAGTGACAGCTGTCCTAGCCTTTTCTCTCATCTTAAAGATGCATGTTTTCGTCCTGCTGTCATCCTGCTGTATTGCTATGTAAAAAAGATGTAAAGTTTGTGATTTTGAATTAAGTTAGGTACTTTTTGATTCGAATAATAATGGTAAAAGTGAGTCAACTATCCTTTTCTGATGGTATTTTCACATCATAGTCCCGAAATGTAAACTCAGCCTTGCATGTGCACAATCGCAGTGACACTTCTGCATCCACGTACCTACTTAGTACCACGCAGATGCGGCCGCGTCGCACCTGCCAATCTCGGCGCGCAGGTGAAACTGTGTTTACGTTTTTTTCAACCCTGTGCTGCGACCTCCACGAACGAGCGAATGAACGATTAATAACATTACTTTGTTGCAGCCTTGTTTAGTTAATTGGGACTTTAGGGTTGAACAAGTTATTTGATAGACGTTTCTCGTAGTGATGTACGCTGACGTGGATTGTGACGTTTTGTTTGACAGATGCTTCGATAAAATGTCAAAAGTTGTAGAAGGTGCTAAAAGTGTTGATTTGACTGTTTTTCAATCCTTTAAAAGTTTTGTTTTATTTAATGCTAAAGTGGGAAAAGGTCGCATTTCTTAAAAGTGTATGATGTTATATTCTCTATGTTATTTCCGGCCGTGTGCTCCTTTCGGAGTGGGTCCGCCGGCGTTCTCGACGGCCTGACACCTCGGTCTCCCGCTCTCCCCTTGCGCCATCCCATGTTCTGTTCATGTTGCCGAACTAGGCAGGCTGTGCCCGGCGCTGCCGCTGCGGCTGCTGAGGCCCTCAAACGGCGCAAATACTATAAGCATATTGGTAATTACAGTTTTGGGCCGTTTGGGGTCAAAACGCTTGGGTCATGGGGTCCGAATGCTCGCCTCCTTTTCAAGGAAATTTCACGCCGTCTGATCGACACTTTGCGCGACCACAGGGCTGACCGAACCGGACCAAATAATAGCATTGCCATTCAACGGGGCAATGCTGCCAGTCTTCTGGACACATTTCCGGAAGACCGCGATGTGGAGGAGTATTTCGATTCCTGAGTGTATTTTGTGTATTTGTATTATATATAGTTAGTTTTAGTATAATAGTATTTATAGTTAATATTATTAAGTCCCCAAATATTTTTTCCCTTTCTCTATGCTTTTATTTATTTGCGTCAAATTAGTAATGTCCTCCTCGGGCGGGTTATTTTTCAACGATTTAGTAAGGCAGGTTGTTTACCGTGACATTAAAAGCAACTTCCTTCTGTATTCAGTTTTTTCACCCTTTACTATGATTCCTTTTGACTCCAAACATTAATCTTAAGTGAAAGTAACAACCTAGCAAGTAAAATATTACCTTGTTTTTTCCAATATATTGTACAGTTTGTTGCTAAAAACTTTAATTATTTGCCGAATGACATACTACCTTTGCACATGATACCAACATAGTCTAATTATCAATATTTTTCTTTTGTTAACTGAAACATGTTTTAAGTGGAAATAGAAATATAACAAGGTTGCTCCACCTGGTGTAATTAAAGATGTTTTTTATTTGGAGTACCCTATCACGCGAGGCCCCGGCGCCATATCTTAACTCATTCGCATTCGGCTGTAAGTAACCTCTATAGTCTGTGGTACTGCACCTTTTGGCGCGCATTCAGAATTGCCGCCCTTGTGCCGTATTGCCGCCATTTAAAATGCAAATGTCATCGAGCTCTTAACTTCGTTTTACAGTTTACCTGCTCCAATACTGACTGGTACAATCCCGATTTCGATCATAGCCAGTGACAGCTGTATATTTTGCATAAGCACACAGCTAGTACAAGGTGGGTAGGTAAATGTTATTGATCAATGATGATGACAAAAAATAATCTTTGTCGCAAACGGCACATATTAAACTAGTAATTTATGCAGTGAGGAGAGAAAGAATGCAAGTTTTTAATTATGTTTTTAAACACATACGTACATATTAAAGAATGCATGAAACATTATCACATTCTATTAGCCCATAGAACAACAAATTAATAATTTCTTCAACGGCTGCAACAAACACACTACCTAATGCCGTACGCATACCGCATATGACATTATTCCCGATATAGCCAGAGACACAAGCATAGACACACGGCGACTTTTTACTTGTATTCTAAGCGGAGAGCAGATGGAGGGTTAAAATAATTTATGCTCGAATAGAGAACGGTACTACAGGTGTCTTCAAATATGAATCCTTATTTGTTTTAGTTTTTTTGAATATGTTTAACGTAAACATGAGTTTTAACTTAACTATTTTGTTTCATTAGTTTGTTACTTTGTATCGAGAACTTGTATGAGCTAAATATATGTTTCTTGAAAAAGAATTGCCAATTACAAACGTTGTTATTCTGAGGGCGATAATAATGTCTACAAAAGGCAATTATAAATACGAGGATCAAACAGAATATATTTTAATCGTTGTTGCTTAATTGTCTCCCTTGAAAGTTTCTTAGCATGTCTGTCAATCACACTAATATTATACCTAAAGGTGACAGTTTATGTGTATGTATGTGTTGTTTGTTACTCCTTTACACTAACGACCAACTGATTTTAGTGAAAAGCACGCAGAGGTATACTGTGTCCTGGAATGAGACATATATTATGTATATATGATACTAGTTTCTGCAAGCGGCTTCGCCCGCGTGAAAGTCGCTTTCTCCATACAAACTTTGGACGCCCGTTTCAACCCCTTAGAGTGCGAATTTTGGGAAATCCTTTCTTAGTGCTAACAAACTTCATAAAAGGAAACTTAGTGCAAAATTTGACGCTTCTAGGCCCTGTAGTTTCGGCTGTGCGTTGATATGTCAGTCAGTCAGTTTCTGCTTTTATATATATATAGACTAGCTTCTGCCAGCGACTTCGCCCGCGTGAAAATAGGATTTTCTAGGCAAACTTTGAACCCCTGTTTCGTCCCCTTAGGGTGTGAATTTTGGAAAATCCTGTCTTAGTGTTCGCCTACGTTATAAAAGGAAGCTTTGTGCAAAATTTCACATTCCTAGACCCAGTAGTTTTGGCTGTGCGTTGATATGTCATATAGGATTTTATTCTTTTATTCATATATAGATATAGGATTTTTTATCCCGGGAATAGGTAAGTATATGGTCCCTTGGAATAATGTTCTACATATATTCGGGTGAAACCGCTCGACAGAAGCTAGTAAGTCCATGAAAGACTTAAGTACTAATGTTTGTAGACAATGGACAAGTAATATGGAAGTATGGAAACTTCGATCTTCAACTTAGCTCGTCATTGGGACAAGAGAACTGTGAGCTCTAAAGGAATTATTAATTAGTAATTTCTGAAATATGGCAATTCTGTCAACCCTCCAAAAATTTCAGTTTTGATTTTTATTTAGATTAGAGATAGAATTTGACATACATAATTGTCGGCGCAAGGATGCCGATCATCATTGTAGCTCTGTTCAGGGATTCTGTTTTGTGGGCGATGGCTGGGTATCGAGAAATAAACAAACTATTCCAGATAGCACAACTGATTTATTATGATTTACAAAGTACTTTGTTATTATGATTCAAGCTTCCGTACTATTGACTTCTCCGACATATATATCAATATGACAATATGTACAAAATACAAACGCTTCTAAGTTGTTGTTGGGTCTGCCGTAGCGTTGGGCCTCTGGGATGTTTACTGAAGCGCGCACTGATCGTTTCCAGGCCATTATGCGCAAGCAGCTTCCCTGCTGGCCCGTACACGGAGTAGCAACAACAGCATTCTGAACTCTTTTCAAAGTCAGTGAGTCAGTCATGGAAAAAAAAATTGTACTAGGTTTTTTTTTTTTTTTTTAGGTGGGAAAATCATCTTATGACAAATCCCGCTCTTGGGCGGAGCGAGAAATAGTGTCAGACTTTTACTGACTAAAAACCCACTCCTATTCCTTCTTTGCCTTCGTCCCAGGGCCCCGGGTTTCATTTTCACACTACCCGTGGCCCCAGTAGGCTTCGACCTTGTTGGGCCCCTACGATTTGCTGACATCTCCTTGAGGCGTGCGTGGAACAGTACGCGCCGTCGACGACTTGGGCTTGGTCCGGACGTTACCGGACGATCGGACGGCGAGCCACCCATTGCTCGCCGTCCGCAAGCCCGCGCCTACGGTGGCCGGAAATCGGGATCAGAATCCCGGCGGCGGTTGGGGCGTGAGGACCGTTGCCTCACGCGATCGGCCGCCTCCTTTGCTAGCATTACTGCTTCGCAGAAGGAGGCGACCGCCTGCCACTCTTCCTCGCTCCGGACCATGGCCTGGGTTAAAGTTTCTATGGGTCGATGCCACCCGAAATAATGTTACCATTATTATAACTATCTTGGACGAAAACATACCTATACAGACCAATGAAAAAAGTTCGTCTACGAAACAAGTGAACCCGTAGGCAACCACTATCGGCACTATACTCATTGACCCAAAATTAGGGCAACTAAACTAATTTTAGGTCAATTAGTAACAGCTTATCACAGTATGGCCTTCCTATTGTTTTAACTATTTATAATTAATACTTTTGCCCAATCGTGCTTATTAATTCCGTCATTGATGAACTATTGATAGGATCTCTGGTAATTAAACCTTTGGCCTTTTTGGTTATCATAATTTTAGTACTAGATTCATACCTACCTATTTTTTTTAAAGTCAGTATTCAATCAATCAATCAAATCATTTGTTTGCACAGAATTCATCCAATGATATCTCCTTCTCTCTGGAGGGTTTGAGTAGAGCAAAAACAATCTGGCCAAATGAGCCTTCCTCAATCCGTCTCTAAGACAGTGTCAGTGTGGAGCCGCTGCATAGGACACGCGTCACCTGCTATGCTGCCCATCGTGTACCTGCACTTTTCAGGATTTATATGAGGCCAATAACAGAGCTTACCAAATACTGGTCAAAAAAAAAAAAACCATCGACACGAAAACAAGAAGAAGAATCTCTTGCTCTGGCGGAGTAAGGAGTGGACGGTGTGTCAGATTTTTATTGACTAAAACTCACCTGTGTTTCTTTAGGGCCACGGTAACTCTTTCCAACGTTCTTGCAGCCCAAAGTACTACTAGTATACTTTCTATAGACAAGCAGCCATATTGTTTATCTTACTCCAAATGACAATCGCTGTCAATTTGACAGTTTAAAAAAAACATTGCGTTCAAAATTTGCAGAATCGAATCATCATCTAAGAGTGTTCTATTCCACTCGCCTATCGTCAACACCGAGCATGGTTTAAAAGCTTGTTGCTTCATCTAACGCAATCCAACGCATTGTTTAATAAAAAGGCAATGCAAAGACAGAAAGATAATACCTGAAAGCTCTGCTGGCACTCGGTAATACCATCATTCACTCGAATATTTCACAAAACTTGTTCTAGGAAATACGTGTTTTTTTTTAAACAGTAATATTTTCTGGACAAAATTTTCGTCGCTCAGAATGTAGATTAAATTTGCAAGGCTTCTATTGTTATACTTTTTTGACTTTTTTAAATTTTGAGTACATTATGAAGGGTCAAAGTTCATGCAAAATAGCAGATTTTCAGAGGTCTTTAATGGATAAGTTTAACACTTTATAAAATAGAATTCAATAGAAGCCTAGATAATATCCACAATATATCTATGTTTCCCAAATATCTAATGAAAAATGTGTAATAACATCATAATCGTGTGATAGCTGTTGTATGAAAAACATTGAAAATGTGTGTTGTGTTGGATGCCCCTAAATTAGAGTCTAGAATTAGCACTATTAGAATTTCAAAGATACATAAAACAGCCCTTCAAACGCCCACCAGTTTTTAATCTAAAATGATTGACATGCACTATCGAAATATCATGTGTGTGTGTTTTTTACTCCTTCACACTCAAACGGCTGAACGGATTTGAATAAAATTCCGCACACGGATAGAGGATATCCTGAAATAGAACATGGATAATTTTGATCCCCGTATTTTCCTCCTTTGATAATTTTCGACTGCCAGAGGTTAGATACAAATAGCATCATTTTTCTGACTGACTCACTTCTTGACAATTCAAAAGTAAATGGTTTATCTTCTATCTATATATTTAAAAGCGAAATTTCACTCACTGATTAATCACGAAATCTCAGTAACTATAAAACCTACAAACTTAAAATTTGGCAAGTCGGTTCCATATAGGGTGTAGACATCCGCCAAGAACGGATTTTCCGAAATTCACCCCCTAATGGGATGAAACGGTGGTCCAAAGTTTAGAAGCCGCAGGCAGAAGCTAATTTTAAATAAATGCTTTGTTATTTTAGTACCCCGTATATTTTGGACTTTTAAGTTACTAAAGAAGCCGATAGAACGTCTCTTGTTAGAACGCAAGGTGCTTATGCACAATCATAAGACAAACAACCCGACACCATAACATATAAGCTATGTCCACACCTGTTCTAATTTCTTATTTAACATAATAAATACCAAATTCCTAATACAGGTAACACCTTGGGGCTATTTAATCTTGCCTACTAAAAATTATGCTAAACACAACATGGGGCATAATTATTATAATTATCTATGTACTGTAATTATTTTTTAACGTTTGATGTAACTGGACTTTGTTGTCTTTGTAATACAGGGGATTTTTGAATGGCAAAGATGCATTGTTATATTTGTATAGATTTGCATAGTAATGCAGTACAGTCGGCACAATTACATTGCAGTGTAAGAGTTTTATTATTAAAAAGCTACGTCCATACATTGTTTTCTTTTTTTTGGATGGGTAATTACCAGATATCGGAATTAGGTAGGGTTAAAAATGTACTTTAACCGATTTCATACAGCGAAAGAATAATGTGGATATGACTCAAATCTCGAGATTAATTTTAAAGAGTAGATTTTTTATGACACTATCAGAAATGTAGCAGAAAATATTTCTTCCTGCATTAATGACGAGGAGGAGGAAGTGTATAAATTTGTTAAACTCACCTCAGTTGACGTAGAGAGATCTTTTTCAATGAAAAATACTAATAAAAATAAAATTTGTTTTAGTTGCTTATCTATCTCTGAGGTTTTTATTATTATTTATTTGTAATATTGTTGGCCACACGGGATTTTTCATTAGAAATCCCGGGAAGATCTATATTAATATCAACATTTCGATGCAAGTACATGAATAACTCATGAATAACCTAATTCCGGCCCCTGGTAATTACCAAATAACTTCTCCCGCTTTGGGTAGAGGGAGAGGAAGTGTCTTGAACTTTTACTGACTGAATCTTACTCGTATTCCTACAGTTGCCCTTTGAGTTCTGATGCGGTCCATATATAGGATTACAGGAAAAATGGTAACGGTGATTTTTTTTATTTATAAACTGTTCACATTTTGCAGATGTAAACACACATCTCAGGAACTACCTACTGGTTCGAATTCGAAATTCTTTTAGTGTTGGATAGATCATTTATTGAGGACGCTACGACCAATAGGAACAGAGCACTTCAGAACAGTAACCGAAGACGCGGGTGAAATAGCAGGTACAACTAGGGCCATAACCTATCTGAGTTATTGGTTCTTAAGACCTCTTTGCGTTTCTGTAAGCTTTCAAATAATAAGAAGACAAATAAATACGTCAGTGCCTACTCATTTTTAGGGTTCCGTACCTAAAAAGGAAATAACGGAACCCTTATAGGATCACTTTGTCGGTCTGTCTGTCAATACCCTTTATCTCGGAAACGCGTCGAGGTATCGAGTTGAAATTAAAACCATATACTCAGGTCTGCTGTCCCTTGAAGCTGTGAAAAAATTCTGAGTGGACGTAAAAAAAAGATACGGCCGTTTATGTAGCAAAAAACGTATATTTCGATACTCTCAAGGGAATCAAAACTCATCGAGTACTTCCCGTTGACCTAGAATCTTGAAATTTGGCATGAAGCAAGTTCTCATAGCACAGGTATAGGTATAAAACTGAAAACAGTTCAATTCCCAAATGGAGATTCGGGAATAGAACTGTTTTCATAGGTAAGTTTGAACGGAACCGTCAGTGCGCGAGTCCGACTCGCACTTGTCCAGTTTTTTATTAGACCTTAGATACAGTTCGGAAACACAATAATTCTTCGAACCACAACCCATTCCTTGACGTAAAATTAAAACCAATGTTACCATTCTAAAAGTTACGACATTTTTTTAAGATAATTAGATACTTGCTCTAATAAAAAACATGAACATTAGTTCATCAACTCCCTTAATTAACCTAATATAGATGATTTTACCTTTTTTCTCTATCAAACTAGCAGGTGCTGCGCTTGCGCACGAGTCAGGTGCGTTCGGATATCTTCGGCACCATTCGGTTTTACGATCGGGTTTTAAATTGATTGCGTAAATCAATTTAATGATTAGTTTAGGGAGAATGCTACGGTCGGTTGCGTTGTTTTTGTTTTTTTTTTTTTCGGTGACATGACAAAAAGCGACAACCTTAAGCTGTCTCATGGTGCGGGATTCTTTAAAAGGTATTGAACAATCAACGTCATAAATGTCAACTTCAACTCTTCATTAATGCATTTGTGAAAGAGATCGTGGTCAGATCTTAGAAATTGATCACTTTATAATATGGCCAAGTAAAACTGGCCTGATCGTTTTAATCGTTAAAATTTTATAAGTCAAACCTTGTTTGGCCATAGAAATCCTACATCAATGATATGGCCTATATCAATAATGTCATCAAATATTAACGATTATACCTACGATCTGGCCAGTTTTAGTTGGCCACATCATGAAGTGATCAATTTTAAGATCTGCCCCCCCCCTAGCCAAGTTACAACCGTTTCGTTTCGTCGATCGCCTCGAGTAGGCCACGCCTCCGATTCCTTTATTCTGACGTCATCTCAACGCTCAGTCACGTGGTCAGAACAAAGGAATAGGAGGAGTGGCCAACCGTGACCGAAACGACGTTTAGTTACTGTAGCACTCGTAAACTTTCTCCACTTGTATCAAAATGTACTATACCTTCGACAAGGGTGGCAGAGGGTTAGCTTAGATGACAATTTATAAGAGTGACTCGATTTGCTGTTTTGGTAGTTTTAATCTACTAAAAACTAAAACAAGTCACAGTTCAATCATCAATTCTGTGTCATTTTTTTAAATCGGCCTCACATGATGTCCGGCAACATGGTAAGAAATCCGACAACATGAAAAACCACCTTGCATTGATCGATTTTTGTATTTTTTCTTCAAGAAAACTAGTAGTAAACAAATGTTCTGCTGTCGAAGCAGAACATTTGTTTAATTTATTTATAGGCACCACTTCTATTCTGATTTTAAGCGCTGTTAAACGAAAATAGAGCACGCTTGCTTAGAAGATGCCTATTCAGTCTTGTCCACTGCTGGGCAAAGGCGTTTCCTATATAATTCTATCTTTTACTAAGGACGCCAGTATTTTCGTTAGAAACCTAGTTCGCTCTGCCATTTAAAAACAATAAAACTAATGCCTGAAGCACACAGGAAAGTTTACGATTACGATTTATGTGTCCCTGTTTGTCGTAAATCGGCTATGTTCGGCTATTCTCGGCCATGTTCGGCTGTCCTCGGGTGTAGTCGGCGCGTGAGCGGCGTGTGGCGCAGTCAGCCACCTGTTGTCTCTGCGCACCCTCCACGTTTATACAGGTTGATTGTTAAAATAAAACGGACAAAAAAGTTGGATATTTTATTTAGTCCTTTTTCGTTCTAAAGTGATTTTAGGGATCCAATACAAGGGCTGGTTCCTACCAGACCTTATAGTTTATTCTGAGTAGTAAGACCGCATAGCGCACAAGTTACAATTAATTTAAAAAAAATATACTCATCAGAAGTCCTCAAGATCTCTCGTATACGATATTTAATCGTAAAATTAATAATCCTCATCATAATTATCCTTATTCGGAAGGTGAACTTGTTTTTAATTGTGAATACCTCCCATTACTTATCGCTATATTTAAACAGCTCATTACTTTTTTACCTTAGTTCAATGAATCAACGTTTAATAACAGTCCATTACGTTTTAAATGGTATCATATTAGTGGTAAGACTATTTTTCATGTACGTTATAATAGCTGAGCTTTTGTACTGAATTACTAATTGAAGCCAATCAATAAATTAAAGTCCTAATTAAAATTGTCGGCTGAAATTGATGCTAGCGTCGCGTCAGAGTATTTTACAACTTACGTCTGCCAGCTGTTTTGCCTGCATGAAAGTCGAAAGTTTTCCCAAAGGCCCCTCGCCCTCGGCGACTTTTTGTAGCGATACTATAGCGCGTTCGCATCGATACAGTCGCGATGCTGTGGTGCGTTAGTAGCGCGTTGGTAACTTTTCTATAGCGCTTGTACTCGTAAATGCGACTGACTAACGCGCGTTAGTAGCATCGCTACAAAAAATCGCCGTGGGCGAGGGGCCATAGGAACATAATACTAGGATAAAAAGTATCCTGTCCACTCATGTACCAAGTTTTATCAACACTTAACAGCCGTTTGAGCGAGAAGAAACATACATTCACACACCTCGCCTTTATAAAAGTGCCTGTAAAGTTCCTTACCCTGCTTTTTGCTTTTAAGGACAGAAATCTATATATATAAAAATGAATAACTGTTCGTTAGTCTCGCTAAAAGTCGGGAACGGCTGGACAGATTTGGCTAATTGTGGTCTTGAAATATTCGTGATAGTCCACGGCAGGTTTGAACGGTAAGCAAATATGGAAAAAATCACGAAAAAAGTAATAATTCGAATATAACACCATCTCTAATTAAAATGTCTGTTCTGGTATTGCCAGTAGATGGCGTAATCCTTTGACAGTTTAGCTAAAAGGTATCACAATATTTATTGACTATTAGGCGGTAAGAAGTTTGCCGGGTCAGCTAGTCATCAAATAGCTTCTCCCTCTCAACTGAACTCAACACAGGTTTTAGTCAGTAAAAGTCTTCTGACTTTTACTGACTAAAACCTGTGTTGCCCTTAAAGTTTCAGGGCCACAATAACTCTTTCAAAAATTCCCACAGCCCTAGGAGTTCGTTACTCTGCAGCAAGTCCGATTAAATACGACCTCATAGGTTGATCTGCTCAGAATCACTCCTAAACAAAATCTTATTCTGCCATACCTCCCTGTCATCATTAATATCACGCACTACAGATTTGCGCCAGTTCTCGCTACACCCCGCCGCCAGCTAGGAAATATTTCCTTTTTTTTTGAGGTTAGAAATCATCAAATATCTACTCTCGCCCTAGGGCAGAGCGAAAAGGCGTGTCAGACTTTTACTAACTAAAATTCACCATTCAGAGCCACAGTAACTCTTTCAAACGTTCCCGCAAGAAAATATTCTCTGAGACTGCATATCTCGCGATTACAGTTACAGTTAGGATTTTGCATCAGCCTGTAGGTCAGGCGCGCGCACCTGCTGTTTTCCCGCCTTTTTCTTTTTTTGCTTTGTTTCCCCATCTTTAACCCGACTTGGCAAGTATAATAAGCCAGTACGTATTATGGTAGGTCATTTGACATGAGTATTTTAACCTTTTTAAATATGTTGTTGTTTTTTGCCCCGGAACTTGGACGCATTCTTGGGATATTATTTCATTCGAACCGTCGCTGTCTTAGGGTTGGTAAAATTGCTTAATTTGTTTCTTTGTTCAACTCATGTTTGTAATAAGATGTTTTTATATGTATCTATAGTCATTAAAGATACGATTCCAATGTATTCCTTTTTCGTAAGTACAGCGGGATTGGCATGTCTGTATACGGTCAAAATATATTTACCACTCTTTGAAGTTAGGCGTTCCAAACTATGCTTAGACTCGAAAAAAATCGCTGTACGCATTCGCCATTTGGTTCTTAAAAAGAATGACTGCGCAATCAATTGTTTGAAGTTCGGACAGGTCAAGATATTTCGGCCGTACTTAGGCCCTGCTACCACGAACTCTTAACGCAATCCATTTTACGACATAAATGGAATTCTTAAAGGGATAGAGCTATCTAGGGTGTATAGCTCCATCCTTGTTTCTCGCTGGCACGACTAACATTTTAACGCGTCATGGTAGCCTTTGTAAGCTTTCGCAGATGAAAAAGAGAGGCCGTGTAAGGTTCGCAGATAAAGTTTTAAAAGAGAGGCCGTGTAAGGTTGGCAAATAAAGTTTTAAAAGAGAGGCCATGTAAGGTTCGCAGATAAAGTTTTAAAGGAGAGGCCGTGTAAGGTTCGCAGATAAAGTTTTAAAAGAGAGGCCATGTAAGGTTCGCAGATAAAGTTTTAAAAGAGAGGCCGTGTAAGGTTCGCAGATAAAGTTTTAAAAGAGAGGCCATGTAAGGTTCGCAGATAAAGTTTTAAATACGATTTTCTTTGCAAATGATGTTGTGTATTTGCTTCAGTATAGGTACTCATTGAGTCATCACTTACAAATTGTAATAGGCATAACAAACATGTTAAAACTTGCATTAGAAATGCAAACTTATGGTAAATACTGAGGTCAACAAACGAGTAAAAACAATGTAGGATGCTGTTTACATAAGAACCAGTAAGTTAAACTATGACGTGAGTTGTCAGCTTTTTATTCCAAACTAGCTTCGGCCAACAGCTTCGCTCACTTGAAAGAAGAAATTATGCAATATTATTAATTCGTTAATCTTTATATACATATATAATTCTTCTGTACATGTGTTTGCCGCATGGCATGTAAAGGAAGCTCTCAAATGGAATGATTTTTTCCCCTGCCCCCCTAGCCAAGTTACAATCGTATCGTTCGCGCTGAACGCTTCGAGTAGGCCACGCCTCCGATTCCTTTGTTCTGACGTCATCTCAACGCTCAGTCACGTGGTCCGAACAAAGGAATTGGAGGCGTGGCCTACTCGAAGCGTTTGGCGTGAACGATACGATTGTAACTTGGCTAGGGGGGGCTGGTCGATACTCCGCTCCTATTAGTCATAGCGATGATGTTATATAGCCTATAACCTTCCTCGATAAATGGGCTATCTAACACTGAAATAATTTTACAAATCGGACCATTAGTTCCTGAGATTAGCGCGTTCAACCAAACAAATAAACAAACAAACTACATGCTAATATTATAAAGCTGAAGAGTTTGTGTATAAACGCGGTCTATGTTTTAATTCTAGATCTATTACTTATCATAGTTTTTTTTTTAATTTGCGCAACTTTGGGTGCACGCTGATTTTTTCAATAATCATTTATTATTTGTGATAGTGTTACATTATAGTAAAGAAGCCAAAGAATAGTGTTTAAGTCGTTCTAAAGCAAAATCTGTCAAGACTTGGCCGAAATAGAATAGTTTCAGTATCATTCCATATTAACAAAAACTAAAAAAATAACCATTAAAACTATGTTTAGTGACACTTGTTCAATACGTGTTTAAAAAAAATATAAATTGTAAAAAAAAACCTATGTCTTCATATAACAGTTTGGATTCACCGTGCGCCGGTATCAAAGTGCCGACAGATACCAGATACCGATATTGTAATGTGGGCTGATACTACAGGGCCGGAGTAGGGCGGGAATGGGTGCATTCAACGAAGGTGATTATATCGTTAATGTAATCAACTATGTTGGTGTTGACTTGATTATGCTGATATAAATTCCTGTAAATTGGATAAAGCATAAGCATAATCAGCCTTTTAATGTTCCCACTGCTGGGATTCAGGCATCCTCTCTAGGAGAGGGGATGGGCCGTAATACACCACGCGGGCCTAGTGCGGGTTGGTAAATATCATATGTCTTCGAATTTTTGGTTCTGGGACATGCCGGTTTCCTCACGCCGTTTTCCTTTACCGTTTTGAGAGCAGTGGTGATGAAATAAATTACACAAAGTAATGCACCTGGCTGGGTTTGCGACCTACAACTCGTAAATTGGTTATCATAAAATGTTTACACGTCAAATAAGAAGTAACAAAAATCAATTAACTAGAGTACAGTAATGGATAGTACCTAAACTTGAGTTTATGTAGCAAAAGTAAGCAAGCTACATTACCTTTTAACTTCTGGTTACTGGTTCATTTAAGTAGAAATCTTCTTAAATAAAAAAAACTGTCCGGTGACTGATAGGAACTATCTGAAAAGTAACAACAGTTTGAATGTTAGTTCTAAAATATTCTAGTTATTATCGTTAGCAATGAATAAAAATCTGTAGACACCCACTCCTAAATATTAAAGTTCCACAAAGATGGCTATTGAATAACAGCGGATTGTATACAGGCGGCCCAATGTCATCACTTTTATGTTTATCGGCTGATTGTTAATAAGAAGTAGTAATAACCACAAACATAAAACTCCAATGTATCTCATTCCAGTTGCACCCAATGATCCGATTGCAAGGAACTCTTTTCGCACCAACCAATGACTACCTGAGTTCAGCCCAGTGCTCTTCTATCAGTCTAGCAAGCTCCCACGAATCTACAAGTCCCGACAGGTTGAGAAACCGAGTTCATAGACCCCCAAACGAAATGACAAAAAGCGAACGCTCAGTTGTAAGCTCGAGTAAAAATAAAATTATAAACCGTCTTAACAGATTTTGATTAAGTAATTTTTGCGATTTCAATGACTCGCTCGTCATTTGCTCAGGGAAATACGTAAAAGTTTCGTTCTAATTTGTGCTTTTTTTGTGTAAAATCTTGGCGTGTGCTGGACTCGGAACGCTACTACAATAATAAATATTTGTATCATTTTTGGCATCTCTTTTACTGTTGTGTCTAGTTCAGAAGCTAAGGTACACGCCGAGAACAGTCTAAGAGAGGTCATGTTATGGCTATCTACTAATCTGCTTACTCTAAATGTAGAAAAAACAAAATATATTCGTTTTTATCTCCCCAACACCTCCACACCATCAGTGAAAACTACAACACTTACTGCCCATAATTGTGCCAAATCATCAACTAATTGTTCTTGTATACCATTGAAGAATGTTTGCAGTATAAGGTATCTTGGCATATTGATTGATGAACGATTGGATTGGCGCCCACAGGTGGAGACCCTTACAGGACGAGTCAGGAAGTTAGTTTACGTTTTTAAGAATCTTCGTCGTTCTGCCGATCGGTCGGTATTGTACACAGTCTATCTTGCACTATGTCAAACAATATTGGGTTATTGTATTCCGGCGTGGGGTGGGACTTACAAAACTCTATTTCTGAAAATAGAAAGAGCCCAAAGGTCTATCCTTAAGATCATACATTGCAAACCACGTGACTATTCTACCACAGAATTATACAAGGAGTGCAATGTATTGACAGTGCGACAGCTGTTTATTCTGCGCGCGATGCTCCGGCGACATTCACTACTTCCTCTAAATAAAGAGGTTTTAAGAAAACGTGGTGGTGCACTCGTTTGTCCATCTGTGCGATGTAGGACGGCTTTCGCACAGCGACAGTACAAGGCATTGAGTTCCAGGCTTTACAATGAAATCAACAAAAAGATCTTACTATACAAACTAAATAAGCATAACTTTAAACACAAATTATCTAGTTGGTTAAAGTCATTAAACTACGATGAGTCGGAAAAACTCATTGAAGTCGTTAAGTGATGTTATAAGGCTTAATTTTTATTTTATTTTTATCTTAATTATTATTTTTTGTTATCTTCTTCTTTATTTTTTCGGCCTAATTATTAAAAAAAAAAAAAAAATGCACTAACATAGAAGACATACCTAATATGGAAATACCTACATATTATGCACCAACAGAATAGGATAATACCTTCTATAACAGACTGCACTAATAAAACGGTGGACCGCCGACTACCCAAGATACGGGCAGTGCTCAGTTTGGGAGTCGTTGACTTACTTTTGGAACTAACCAGTGTAATGTAATGTTGTCTAGTCATTGTGTTTTGTGTACTTTTTGGAAGAATAAAGAAATTATTATTATATTATATTATTATTATAGTTATTTATTTTACGCTATAAACGTAGCAAAAAATCTAATGACAAGATAAATATTATAAAGATAGAAAGCTATTTTTAATAAGCCAATTAATATGAATGACTCAAAAATCAGACGTGTGTCATGATTATTAAGTGCGTAACAATATTTATGTGAAATTCAATAATAATGTCATGTATGTGTGTGTGTATTTGACAGCGTTAAAATACCTCACTAAGTACGCTATTTTTTTTTTTTTCGAAATTTTAAATTGATGTATATTTATTGAACTTCGTTTTCTTTTTTTTCTTTTTAATTATCACTTAGGTAGATTTTGTGAATGCTTAACTTTAACAGAAAACTAATTTGTGAAATAGTAGGTACCTACAGTATAATAATGTACTATAATATTGTATGTTCTTATTTTAATTGATTTTAATATCTACAAGTATGTTTCTGTGCCCTGACAGGGTCTACAATGACTGATTCTAAGCCTGTTGTTCCCATATTAAGTACCACATTGTGGAAGCTAATAAATGAGTATCAATACATCAATAATGTGATCGTAAACTTGAGCCGAATCCAATAACTAAAATGTAGCAATTTGTATTACCTACGCAAGAAATAAGCAAAATATTTTCTTCGACGTCTGCCAGAAATAAACTTTGTCACGAAGTTATTTTTTCTACGGTATTAAATGGGTATCGAAAAAATACTACAACATTTAACGTCAACAAAATCAAAAGTAAATAAATAAAGACACTAAATATAGAAACCTAATAACATGGTTCTGAATTTCCAATACTCGTTTTAAATGGAGTGACATCGCATGACCTGAGTTTCCTCGAAGCGTAGGCTCCAATGCCTCCAAAGAGCAACAAAACTCATTGAATCGCAATGCCAACGCCCGCCAATTTTTGGCGCGAACCAAACGTCAAACATCAGTGTCTATGGTTGTCTATATGTTTTTCTAAACTTTTTTACAGACAAAGGCACAAAAACTTGCCCGTACCTCGCATCAATGATAGCCATTTAATGGCATCACGACGCGATAAAAAGTTCGGGCTTCGATAAAAACTAAAATGTAGATCGTTTTGAAATGAGCATAGGTGAACTGTGTTTTTGTTCCGTCATATTGTTGTCGCTGAGGCGTTTTGTTTTGTTATTAACGTTGCAATTTAAAAACGTGTTTAAAATTCTGTTCAGGAAGAGTCTCGTTGCGGAATACTTAATAAAATTATTATATTCATGCTCTTTCTAGGGCAGTTGCGAATTTATTTTTACATTTATCTTTCGCCTTATTATGCAATAGATGGTGTCCCATCCACGGACAGGCCTCAGCAAGCTTAACCGCCATTTTCTGTTTAAATCTGTCCAGTACCCCATCTCACTGTTTTAGGGTACCAACTCTGACCCTTTCTACTGACATAAAATTCCCACGTCGTTAAATTCCATTGAGACATCCCTATTAACAACTTAATAGGATTTCCGATTATTCTAAACGAGTAATGAATGGATCGATTTAAATCTGTCGATCTCGATTGGTATTCGCTAAATCATCGGCGAATTAAGTTTTTTTTATCGATTACGCAAACCAAGACACGCGAGTGATCGATTTTAAATGCACAATTAGATTTGCGGAATCCATTACCATACCTAAAAATATGGCGTGACAGAATAATTTAATTCTGTTAAGGCCAGTGTGCATCGATGTGTGATACCGGATGTGCTTTGTTGTTTGTTTCTTTTTAACACAAAATTTGGCATTTTTTTTTTACAAATAACGTTTTATCAACACTAATACTTCGTATTTCTCTTACTAGAACGATTCTAGGACAATTCCCCGATAACATGACTACCGGCAACAACAGTTTTTCTTCGATAAAATATGACAGTTGAAAATCTATTGGTTTGCTTCGTAACACAGATATCAGAATTAACCCGCTAGTTTAAACTCATATACACGGTGTCTTTGACATCAATGCACAAACGAATACCACGGATCTAGTACCTACATGATTCTGGACCCCCAGTGATGGAATTTTTCATCGGCTTTTTCTTAATTAAAAAAAAAGTCGGTACTTATTTTAATTTAAACTGTAAAATCAATGATGAAATTTTTAGTAAAAAAAAATAAAAAAAAATAATTAAATAGTCATCGGGATAGATAAAATCGTTATTCTAATCAATCCGATGATATTTTTAATTTTAAAGTTATTCATTTATTATTTTCACTAAAAATGTTAGAATAACGATTTTTACAGTTTAAATTAAAAAACGAAAAGATTTTTTTTTAAATAGGAATAAATCGACGAAAAATTCCACCACTGGGGGTCCAGAATCATGTTCTGGATCCGTGGTATTCGTTTGTGCGTCGATGTCAAAGACAACGTGTATTTAATGTTTGTTTTAACCACTTTTTGTTCGCTGTTTTTTTTATTTAGTAGTTCGACTGAAATATAGGGAAAACTCTTCTTACCAATTCCTTAATGACTGTTACTGACAGTTTTTCAATTCGCAATCTACCGTATCCGTACTTTTGTTACTTACATTTTTTTTTATATATCACTTCATGGGCGACATCCATAATTATTATACTTATTATTTCTTGAAACTCACTTAACCTCATACGCAGTCTATTATATTATAAATTTATACTACAGCAGTTTTTTTTCTGTATAGGTAGAGTAAAAAATACAGTAGTAACCTCGATTTCCTACCAATAATAAATTTAAAATATTCTTGTAAATCAACAAACCTTTTCAATTTTATAGCTATAATTTTTTCTCACCAAAGCTACAACAAAAGCAAATAATAAATATTCATTTCGCCCAACCCCAACCACAGCCTTCCATTTTTGTCGAAGTAAATGCGTTTCGTGGTAAAACTTGAGTATCGTGTCAACACCGCCTAACATCTGTTATGCTTCTTTATTACGAATTTAAAACTGGCATTAATAGGCACAATGTGAAATAACACTTTTACTCTTACACGGAATTGAAAAAAAAATCGTGATTATGTAAAAAAAAAGTAGAAACGTCCGGCTGTCGCTGTTGCAGGGTTGGCTGTTTTTTTTTTGACTTTGAAATTTCCGAAATATAATGCATATTTATTTCTAAGGGGAATTATGACCTAATCCTTTTATGTTCCCTGGATTATTATCGCCCAATGAATACCACGCAAATGAATTATGTATTACAGTTCCGGTAACTTCACCTGTTAGTATTTTTCCTAGTCATTGAAACAATTTGACTGCTGGGTAAAGGCCTTCGCCAAGCCCGTCCAAACATTCTTCACGAACCAGTCCTTTTGGTATGCGTCTAAATCATCTCGCCACCTCTTTTTGTACCGGCTCGACGCCGACGTTTTGGTTTCCCTCTGCAGAAGTCCACTACATGCCTAGATTTGCCCAGCAGTCGCTGTGCATGTGGACGAAGTGACCTACCCAAATCCGCGTTTCAAGGAGACTGGTAGAACACACTTCATTTTCGTCATCATGGACCAGTAGCATCTATGTTCTGGATACGCCGATCGATCTCCTTTTTCTGGCTGTCAAACCCCAAGTAGATATCTACATAAAGTATTTCCTACTCATATACCTCAGACATTTGAAATTCAAAAATAAACAGCAATAACTTTATGACAACCCTAAAACGTAAGGGCACTGGTTAAAAAGGCAAGTATCCATCAATACTCTAATCAAGATAACCAGGTATTTTATTTCTGTCTTTACACCTTTTTTGACGGCAAGATTACCGCATAGGTTGAGCTATTGGCTGCTGCACGCATCACGCACGGTTGGTGCACGGATCAAATATTTTTATGGCCTGCAGATAGTTGTCAGTTATCACACATGTTCGTGAACACACCTACGAAACAGGAGAAAATCCTAGTGTGGGGTAATGTTTTTTTTTTTCTATCAAAATAAATAACAATAACCTTATTCAAATAAAAGTTTTTTTTTTTCCTAGCCATTACCGTTCCACTGCTGAACAAAGGCCATCCGATTATAATTTAGATGTGTTCAAGACTAGAGTGAATAGGCTCTTAATAACTAGTGCGATTCACCATCAACGATTACATCACTGCTTACCATCAGGTGGGATCGCACTAGTTAAACGCTTAAAGCTACTATCATTTAAAAAAAAAACTTTATTTCATCGTCAATCCAGAAGTATAATTTAGTTGAAACTAGAAACAAAACTTCAATTGTAGTTTTTCAATGAACTCTACTGCGATCATGTTTTCCATACATAACCGCGTCGCTTCGTTCAACCCTATCGCGCGACAATTAGTTCGTACCTACCGTCGCGTCGCGTCGTACTAAGTCAAGGTCAGTCACCCAGCCAGCTGGTTTCCTACTGAATTTTAATACGCTGCTAATTCAGAAACTACGGCGTTATACTAGTTTACGACCGCGCCCAGGGTCAGACACTTGTATTCTTTGTTACTATGCAAGATTTTGCGTTGCACAATTTATTTAGTCACATACTAGCTCCTGCCAGCGGCTTTGCCCGTAATTACCTCAAAGGAACGTACGCTCATGACAAAAAGTATGCTTTATCCTGAATCCAGGACATGTTTCACCAGTTCATTCAACTCCGTTCAGTCTTTTAGGCGTAGAAACGTAGCAGAGTTACTACGCATGTCAGTGTGTTAATATGGATTTCGTTTGTGTAATCAAGTTTTTTTGTGAGGATATCGCAGGATGTGTCTGTAAATACAAGGTAGTGTAGACCTTCACCATTACAGTAGAGTCAGTAACCTAATGTGTGCATAGCGATAAGAAAAAGGTTGCTATCTGGATTTTGGCGGAATTTTCAGTTAGGTTTGAGGCGGTATGTTTACTCTCTATATAAGACTTTTTTTTGATACGCTAAAGCAGGAAATCAGTATTTTATTTGGTGTTTTATTTTTAGCGCTTTTGCAAAAAAATTAAGTAGCATATTCAAAACCGATTCAAAATTAAAACAAAATTCAAAACATAACTGCGTTCGTTGATCGAATATTTTGAAATTGGAACGTTCCCGCCAAAAGCTAGTCTTCAAAGTACGCTTGACGGCCATCAATGTCAACATCGATCTCGTTTTAGATTAGCACGCATGAGTCGTAGCCAAAGTTGTAACTTTCATGTATTTATGTAAATAAAATTCACTTTCGATATTTCCTTACACAGAAACTTGCCTTAGCAACTTGGACAGGACTTGTAGAAATGTAGAAATCCTTGAGACTTTACGCATGCCCAAAAGCAGAGGCGTGTCATAGACACGCAATCTATTTTTGGAACTTCTCAAACATGTTAATATTTACATGAACTACGTAATAATACATTTTAATAGACAAGCGGAAATTTTCATTCATTGGCAGCGAGGGAGCGTATTCACAGTGAATTAAATGTTCAGAGCATAAATTAACTAATTCTAGCATAGTAGCAGACGTTGTAATGATATGCATTAACTTAGCTAGTTAATTCAAATTAATCCCCAAAAATTCTGGGCTCCGTGACGCTCCGACCAAGGCCAGACGATACGTAGTTTGAACTTTAAAAGCGCCCATTCGGTTTGAATTTATTTCAATATTTAAGACGATTTATAAGGCGTGACTGAGGAAATTCATTTCAAAGAGTGCTGACAAAAAGTACTTCAAACGTATGGACTGTACCCAAATGAGTGCATCGTCTAGTAAACTTTTGAATTTATTTTAACGTCGAACACGGGGGTCATTCTACTTCTTCTTAGCGTGTCGGTAACAAAATTTTTTTTTTTTTTCAACTTGAATTTCTTGCCTGGCCGTGCTGTCCACTCGCCGTGTAATGCCGTCCACTGACTCTGTCATAAGATTCCTAAGTGAACATGTAACAGGGATGGAAAGTGGGACATGGTCTGCGGAAAGACACAGAACAAACACTGAAGATTGGAACTGTCCGAGAACCTTTGAAGATTGTCTTTGCTGCGCCTAACTTGGTTGCGTATTCTGTTTACAATTTTCCAGGTTGGCTATAGCATTCGTGTCCAGGCGAGAGGCTCTCCGATATTTGTCGATTCACAAATCCTTTCACCACGATGGCAACCTTAAAGTAGTATTTCTGATGTTTGGCAGACAAAATCTGTCCCGGTGTTACAAATACTGAAGTACCAATTTTCCTTTTTAATTTTCCTACTGTTATGAAAATGTATTTAATTGATAATAAGTCATTTATTGATGATGAACCTATAGTATGTCATTTTTCAGTTACTGCATATTGTCCCTTGCATTGTGGAATGGCCCTCATCAATTTTGGTAATGTTATGATTCTAATTTAGCACCAAAAACAACATTAATTACCAGCTAGGTACCCAGTTATTAAGATAATTAGACATATTTTGAAACCAAGAAATTATGTGTAGTATTAGTATTTAAATTCTAAAGATTAGTTTTGATGTTATCTGCAATATAAACGCCTTCAATTACTCTTTTAACATAGCATTAAATGGTTTTTGTAAGTTTCATGTACCTACCTATATTTTTGCGACGATTTGTTGCGAATATGTAAAACGTTGTTTCTTTTTGTCGATTTTTTTTTGAACTCGCGCCATTTGAAATACAATCTTCTTAAAAAAAAAATCTGACTGCCGAAATTCAAATACATCTTTGTAAAGTTAGTTTTTTTTCTGGTAACTATTTTCCTTTTCAAACTCGATTTCGTTTTCGTTATTTTTAATTTTAAACATTGACACTTATATTGGTATAAAGACATCCATTCGCGCGTCGACAAATATACGCGACGACGCTAATGGCCCGTTCGCAGATAATAACGATTTAATTTGTCGCGTTTGAAATATGGAATTGAGTTTGACTGGTCGTTATCCGTATTATTTTCTTAATTAATTATACTGTTATTTTCACGCGTACTTTAGAAGATGAACCAGTTTACCTACGCCTTATGTTTGACTGTTTACATAAGCTAAAACAGTAATGGGGCTGATAAAACGGAATACATAGCCTTATTGCTATGGCCTTATTTATAATCGGGACTGAATCTTTTCGTATTTAGCATCTTTATTTTTGACTCAACAACAATAAACAAATAATTTCGTTTTGTTTCGACTTCATCTTCTACTCAGTTCATTAACATCTTGTAGTAACCCAATCCAACTCTTTTATTTAAAATCAAATAAATATAGGATTCAAATCACGCTATAAAAGACCCTAAAATCGCGCCATGAATGCGCGCCTCAGAACTTTGACGCTCTAAAGTTTGGAAACGTCTCGACTAACCTTGAACGCAAGCGCGGTCGCGACTCGCGATAGTGCACGAGTTGAATGTTCTCGTTAAGCGTTTTTCTTACTACTTAATTATTCTATTAGTATGCACTAAACACAACATTTACAGGGCTGCCAATATTACAGCGTCTAAGCTCTAAGTTTAGCATACAAATTGCGGTGAATACTTTAAAAATCGATTCGTAAACAGAGATCGAAGTTCAAGCATTTCTAAATTAATCTTTTCAGACAATGGTTTGGGTGAAATTAGGATTCAATCAACACAAGACAGTTTTGTTAATCAAGCAATAAGGAAACTCAACAAACGACTCTATAATTTAGCCATTGCCAATGACACTAAACTCTTAAGGTAACCAGTCTTATCTTATCGAAAACCCTACGAAAATGAGTCCTTTAGCTCAGCCCTATCGCTGAATGCAGTTCAATGCGCTAGCTCCATGTTTCGGCACTACATTCCACCTCTGTTAGTCAGACGCCCACGAGTGTCGGCGAATTCGCACGAATTTCGCACTCGGATGCACGAACATGTTTTAATAAATAAATTGATATGACAGCTCCACTTGTTTCGCTGTACACTTTGGCGCGATGTATGTTTTAGTTTTTCTAAACTTTGGAGATCAATAAACTGTGGGCCTGCATAACATTATAAAATATTTACTAGTGGCAGTAGTAATTACTTGAATATACAACTGGCCGTCTACATTTTTAAGTCGTGCGTGGTACATCTGTTATCTAGTTGTCCATTTTTTTTCTTTTCATTGTTTTTGCTGGAATCATTATAATTATCTTTACAAGAAACTTATGTTTGATCCTATGCTTTAATTATGTTTTCTTTGATGCCACCCACTTACCACTTCTTTTGAGACTGGCTTTGTTTATCACGATGTCTTTCGGTCTGTTGCTAATCTGATTAGACAGCCTAACTACTCACAAACTGGGAATTAAATATGAATATCAGTTTTAAGTTTTTAACAGCTGATCGCCTCTTCTATTTCTCGTCTCTTTTTTTTTTAAAAAAAAACATTGTCAAACTTAAATGTCCCTTATTAATACAATGGTCATATATTTGCAATCATACAAGAAGATTTTGCCTCATCCACCCATTCATAGTTTTCAGCAAACGGAACTCAAGACACCAGTTACGCCCAAATTTGGTCACGGGTCGTGCGAAATGCAGTCCACTGCTATTATAATATTACACGTATAAAGCACTTCAATAAAGTGCTTGGACAAAAAGCCACAGCTTTATAGCCGTGGCCAATCAAGGAAATATCACTCTGAGCCTCACCTTTGATATTGGTATTAGATTATGGAGTTGGTATCTGAAATCTGATGCAGATAATGGCGACCTGATTGGAATGTCCATGAGAACGAAGTTAATTATAATGGACTAAATTATTTGACCTTGGTATTAGATCATGGTTGGTTGGTAAAGAATAAAGATTTTTAGTATTCATGAAATAACAAACCATTGATTTTCTTTATGTACTTTCCAAAAATGGATTTGCCTCACACTTTTGTTAATTCATTAAACCCCAAGCGTCTCTCACTGTCTTTCTATTGTGTCTCTAATTACGGTATTCGAAAGGTTAAAAAATGGTCTGTAAAATAATAAAAGAGCATTGTAAAACAGAGTTAATCCAACAAGAACCAAAAACTCATTCAGCCATGTCGATCGTCTTCAATAAAAACATTTAACAACACACAGAGCCTCATATTTCACTCATTTAACATCGTTTCCCAACAACATTTGCGATTTCATCACCTAATTCACATTCAGGTTTTCATGAATGAAGTTTTAAAGTTCAAAACGATAAGGTATTTAAAAAAACCGGTTTACTGAATAAATATTAGTGAGACCGTGAAAATGAAACGAGTTGTTGATAAATTTTATGCGTAAGCTTGTAGGCGTACGGCAGACAGGCGCAGTGAAAGGAGGCTAGTCAAGAACTCATGAATGAACTACGGTTTCCATGTTTGTGGTTAGTACTACTACGGGTGTCGGGACGGCAGGGCTCGTTGTTTAATAAATTGGAATCAAGTTTTATGATTATTTTTAAGAGAATATCAAAATCATAGCTTATATATAGCATAGCATATGTTATATTTAAGTGTATAACTGACAATTTTTTTTCTTTAATTCTCAGTATCCGAATTAACCCAATCGTCTATTCTTAATAAAAATCCACAGCTCGAATAACATCTTTTAAAACTACATGTCAATATTGATTGCATACTCCATTTCCGAAATACTACTGCAAATTCATCTACCAATCACTCTCAAATCAATCAACCAACGAAAATAAAAGTTAAATAATTCGCATTGTGAACAGGAGACTTTACGCCTCCCGAAATCAACTGTCACAATAAACCATAACCAACTCGTTGAATACGTACAATTCAAATTTCGAATGTCAGATTTCCCGCCCACTGGAAGCCCATAGATGACATAACGGTTGAGATTTGAGTCATGTTGCATGAGTAGGCTGCATAGAGCGATGCGCCCATTGTGAAATTGTCGGGTTATAATGAGAATAGTTTGCACATATTTGTGTCAGTGAGACTGTGTGTATGTATGAGCGGATATAGGATAGTAGGACATTACGTAAAAATAGAGTTTTGGAGTATAGTATAATTTAACTAGGTCCTTATAGTCAACCTTATAATGTTCCCACTGCTGGAACTCAGGTTTCCTCTCCAGGAGAGGGAATGGACCGTAAACCACCACGCGGATGCGGGTTGGTGGATGTCACGTCTTCGAATTTTTGGTTCTAGGACATGCCGGTTTCCTCACGATGTTTTCCTACACCGTTTTGAAAACAGTGGTGATGAAATAAATAACACAAAGTTATGCGCCTGGCTGGGTTTGAACCTGCGACCTACAACTCGTAAGTCAGGACTGTTACCAGTGGGCCACGACTTCTCTCCAACTAGTTCCTTGTAGGTCTTTAATTCTACACTTATTTATCTTAATAATATGGCGAACAATTTTCATCATCATCATCATTTCAGCCGAAAGACGTCCACTGTTGGACATAGGCCTCCCCCAAATGTCGCCATAATGACCGGTCCTGTGCGTCTCGCATCCATCGGATTCCCGCGACCCTCACCAGGTCATCGGTCCACCGTGTGGGAGGCCTTTCAACGCTGCGTCTTCCGGTACGTGGTTGCCATTCCAGAACCTTTCGTCCCCATCGACCATCTGTTTTGCGAGCAATGTGCTTGGCGATTCTTAGGGCAGTTTTAAAAAACACAAATTACCAATAGTCTCCAAAACTCCACTCCTAGCTAAATATAACTTAAAGCCTGGATTGCAATCAGGACTGCCATCTTTAGATTCTGTGTAGACTTTTTACTTATTTATTTAAACTTCATGTACAGTAGTGGTACATAGACGGACTTAATGCAACAAGGCATTCTCTACCAGTCTTTGGGTAAAAAAAAGATAACACTGTGGTAGGTGTGCACAATAAATAAATAACAGATGTTTCAAATAGCTTAATACGTATATATGCTAATATTATAAACTAATAAATATTAAATATAAATATTAAATCGTTATAATTAAGATAACTTTAAATATAACAATTATGACGAAGAGCGAACTAAGGTTGTACTTCAAGTACCTAGTAGTTCCGAAATTTACGCTTGAAGGAAAATTTGCTTTCAGCTTTTTTGATGTCAAGTGGTTTTTTTTTGCTGAGCGGGAAGGCAGACTTTTATTGACTAAAACCCACTCCTGTTTCCTCTTTGCCTTTGTTCCAGGGCCACGAGGTTCACTTTCGGACAACCCATAGCCCCGCTCGCAACCCATGGCCCCAAAGAGGTATGAGGGGGTTTTATGAGGTGGTAAATCATCAAATAACTTCTTCCACTTTAGGTATTGCGAGCCCCCTGTGTTCTTTCAGTTACCCTTTGCATTCCAGGGCCATAATAACTCTTTCGAATATTCCCGCTGCCCTTTCTAGTGTACACTTGCATTGTGTATGTTTTCGTTGCGTGTTTTCCAATTTTCTTATTTTTTTTTTTTTCTATTTTTATGAATTTGTTGACAAAATTGTAACAACAATAATGGGGAATACACTCGCTTATGTAATACAGTTCCTAACTAGCTCAGGAGCCAGGAAATTTCATTTATGTGTGTAAAAAACTATATGTCAATAAATAATTTATTATTATTATAGGTTTTCCTTTATTTAGCGGAATCATGAATTTCGAAATGTATTCTTATTGAGTCCTATCGATTTGTTTGACACATCTCTGGTCTCATTATACTCTTGCGTAGGTACTACTTACCTAACAAACTCATAAAACCATTCGACATTCGGTACCTGAACCTTATACTCTTACAAACTCTACTACCGACACATCTAGTATCCCACAGACGTAATAGAATTCTGACGCAGGACTTCCTAACTCCATACAAAAGGACTTCTTAACTCCATACATAAGGTAATTCCGTAATGGTCAGCCAACAGTCATGTTTCCATGTAATTAGGTGTACAGGTCATGCTGCAGCAGTCACGAGTCATCAGGCGCCTGGCGCATATCATTATAGTTGGTTATTAATAATACATGCCGCACGATCCTGATTATTGTGGGATAAAGGCTTGGTTCGACTGGCAGCGGGGATGGGTTAAATTTAGTCGATACCGACCTGTGTGAACACTGTCAATCAATCATCCTCATAATCATCATCATTTTCTTAGTTACAATTTATCAGTGTTAAGCGAACTCTTATAAAATGGCCACCTTTTTTCTGTGGGAAAAACATCCAATGACATTCCTGGCTCTTGGGCGTGTCAGACTTTTACTGACTAAAAACCCACTCCTGTTCCTTCTTTGCCTTCGTCCCAGGGCCGAATTTTCTTTTCTTTTTCTTTCCTTGGCCTTGACCCTGCAGGGCTTCACGCCTGAGGCGCGCGTGGAACAGTACGCGCCGTCGACGACTTGGGCTCGGTCCGGACGGTCGGACGGCGAGCTACCCATTGCTCGCCGTCTGCAAGCACGCGCCTACGGTGGCCGGAAATCGGGATCGGGATCCCGGCGGCTGGGGCGTGAAATTGGCTCCCTCGCGCGTGCACGTGCAGCCTCCTCCTTTGCTAGAATTACTGTTTCGCAGAAGGAGGCGACCGATGAAATGGCCACCTACTTTCCTATTTATTTTCAACTCGCCTTTCGCAGTTATGTTGGATCGCGACTCATGTAATAAAACCGCTCACTTCAGCATAAAATAATACTGTATTTATTACTCAATCCTTCGAATTGTCAAGAAGTCAGTTAGTCAGAAAAGTGATGCTAATTGCACATTCCAAACCATAGATCATAGCGAAGAATGTGCGAGAAACTCCATGGAGTGTCCATAGAGTTTTTTAAATTTTGTTGTTATTTCTTGTCGTATAAGAGACAAATTGTGCGTCCTACCTCAACGGTGGCCGATTGAACAAGAGAGCATGTCACCCACCAGTCTGCTTCATGGACAAATTTACTACAGATTATGACAAATACGTTTCGGTGTTGCCAGCTCAATTAGTCGATTGCAATGAATAATCGAATACAAAATAAATTAAATAATATTCTTGGTTACAAAAAACGATCAAACTACTGATTACGTTTTAAAACCTAACAATCGTAAAGTGATTGTCCGCTTACAGTATGACCACAGACTCAAGGTCGTTACAATAGCAGTATTTATGTACTTATTACTGGTATTTTGTCGGATAGTTTCGCGTATTACGTGAAGGACATGCCTTTACCAGTAACCAAAGACTGGTTTTACTATTTGGACTTTCCCGTTTACGCCTTCGAGGGGTTTACCGATAACGGAAACAGTTCTTTAATTCCAATTAACGTATGTATGTAAAGTTCACAACAATCTCCTACCAATCGTACTTACTAGATGTCGATATTGTCCAGCCATGTCTTAAAAGACTTGTAGCAGAACAGATAAGAACCCGATAGATATCTTCATGGATGGACACCCTTGAACGACGAGCTGGATCTAAACTAATATTACCTACTTATAAAATATTCATCATTATGTAAGACGGCTACTGCAGGACATTTTTATTCGATGGAAAAATCATCCAATGATATCCCCCGCTATTGGGGGGAGCGATAGGGTGTATCATACTTTTACTTTGCTTTTCATACCAGGGCCGAGTCTTCCTTTCAGAAGTAGACTGGGGCCAAGGGCCCAGTAGGCTTCGACCTTGCTGGGCCCCTTCGACCACTACTGGACATAGGCCTCCCCCAAGGGTCGTCACAACGACCGGTCCTATGCGTCTCACATCCATTGTATTCTCGTGACCCTCACTAGGTCGTTGGTCTACTTTGTGGGAGACCTTCTGACGCTGCGTCTTCCGGTACTAACAATCAAACAAACATTATTAATTATTTTTTAAACGACAGTACGGTTGGCGCAATGGTTGAGCGAATGGTAGCTGCGCTGCGTATCGCGAGTTCGATTTCCGCACAAAAAATGGCCGGAATTTTGTATGGCCTACAGATAGTTATTTTGGGTATGGGTGTCTTGTGTATGTGAGTCCTTGTGAACACACCCAACGATACTGAAGTTAGTTTGGGGTACGTTTATAAAATATAATAAAAATATTGAGGAGACCTTTTGAAGTTGTAGTGTATCCTAAATTTTTCACTAATATCCTCTAACCTTCCTCCAAATCCTACTTGGAAAAAATCGACGTTTCACACTACATTTTTACTTATTAAATATCAGTGGAGTGAAAGTAAACAAACGTCATCCAAAGTCCGCACATTAGTGTTTACGTCTATAATTTTCCTTATCTGACGCATTCTCCAAAACGTGAACAACAACATCAACATATAATCAGCTGTGTTGTAGACAGATATATCAACTTAGTCAGACAATATCAGCTGTGTAGATACTCAACATAGTCAGACAACTACCAGGTAGGTAGGCACTCGGCTTAGGGTTAGCTCACACCGAGACGCGACGCTGCTTTAACGACATCTATACGTCCACGGGCTAATTACAAAACGACCTAGTTCTTCGGTTCAAACATAACATAATATACAACAGCATCGACATAAACCATCGGGCAACTGTCCACTGGACCATCTGTTCGTAGGCTCCTCTCTTTTCCATCGATAGGACTTATTGAGAGACTTGAGTTCTGTTTCGCAAACCTCTGAAACGCTCACTAAAGATGAGTATAGGTACAATAAAAATCTTTGTTTACTATACAAAGGAAATTCTAATTCACCTCAATTCGTCGAGACGCCTTGAGGCGAGCAATACTTCCTTGGTATACACGACTTTCGCGAAACCGCGCTACGCAACGCAAAAGTACATAGCATAGGGTACAGAGCATGCCTAAAGACAGAGGAAACAATCGTGCATGTACTCCTTGAGTATGAATCACCGAAATTCGCATGCGAGCTCTAGGATCGTCTAATTCCTCATAGACGCCCTGAACAAGCTGGGAGGCCTATCTGCTTTTAGAAAGAGGTGGGCTGGATGGAATAAAGCCCGCCGAATGTTACCTACCACGGCCTTCGTACAATAGTATATGTCCAAGGACTTAGAGCGGAAACCAAACTCCAATAGGTAGGTAGAAGTACTGACCTCTTTAAGCATCGTCGCGTCGCGTTTCGTCTCGGTGTGAGCCGATCCTTAGTCAGCTGACCAGCATTGTTTATTACTTGCCGGTGCCCGCCGGTACTGTCTCTGTATTACACAATGAGTGTAATCGTCACATAACGATATCGAGTTATCAATAGTGATAGTATGACAGTGGACACAGCATGTGCACTGGAGCCGGTGCCATTACTTTGCACTGCATTGCACAATAGATTGACATAAACAATTGAGGGGAATTTTTAATAGAAGTGACAAGAAATATTTAACTAAGATTTATGTAACTCTTACTAAGATTTATAAGAATGTCCATGGAGTTTCTTTCACGTTCTTCTCCATAGAGATCTACGCTTTGGAACGTGCAATTTAGCTTCACTTTTTTTTGATAAACCGACATTTTGAAAATTCAAAAGTGCCTGGTAAATGGTGGCTTTGAAATAAACGTTTCTGACTTTTTTTACATGTTGCGCCGACCTCAAACAAATTGCATTGTTTGTATGTATGTTTGTTACTCCTTCACGCTAAAACAGCTGAACAGATTTGGATGAAAATTGTCACAAGGGCAGGTCTGTAATGACATGAAGGCAACTTATATGTTTCCTTGGGGTAATTTTTTACCTTCACGCGGTCAAAACAAGCTAGTAATTTATAATATTTTTTATTTATTATTATTATTTATAGGCTCGCGTTTGACCACCATCTCACCTAATGGAAAGCGATGATGTAGCCGGCAATGGAGCACGCTTGCCTAGAAGTAACCTATTCAAAGTTGTGTTGGTCAAAGGACTCCCCCAAGTGTCGCCACAATGAACGGTCCTATGCGTGTAGTGTTTTATCACCAATCAGTACAGAATGAGACAATAATATTTTAATCTCTGCGTGAGAAGTGTGAGAACCTAAAGACTACAATAATATTTTGTATAAAAAACAGCCAATTTAATGCTATTAAAACCGTCTGAGATTTAATTAAAATCGAATAAAATATAAATACTTCACGAATTGAGTTATAAAACGATTAGTCGCTTTCCAAAAATGGTTGTTAAGCTAATTGAACCCACTTTACGAAATAACAGATCTATCGAAAAATTCGATTTTATGCTAATACTGGCCGAAATAAAACCGCCGAAATGAAATGGTTAAATATTCGGCCTTTGTACTGCAGTGAACTATTATAGTCTGATTGCTGAAGTACTAGGTAAACATGAGATTGGGTAGGTTTTAACCACAGAGTATTGAGACGCCCGATTGCCTGAACGGGTAATGCTGAATTTTTTCTAAATGGGATATCGTCAGATAGGTAATATCTCGCTCCAAGAGGGAGTTGCAGACTTTTACTGACTAAAACCCACTCGTGTTCCTCCAGTTGCAATTTGCGTTCCAGGACCACGGAATCCCTTTCAGAAATTTCCCGTGACCCTAACGGTCATCGGCCCTGCTGGACCCCAACGGTTTTGCTGCCTTCTTTAAAGCGCGCGTGGAACACTACGAGCCGTCGATGACTCGGGATCGGTCTTTACCGGATATCCGGACGGCGAACTTCCTATTGCTCGCCATCCGCAAGCCCGCCAACAAATTTTTATTTTAATTGATGTAAACCAGTGCTTGACTGCGATCCCACCTGATGGTAAGCAGTGATTTATTTTTATTCATTTATTAATTTAAGTGAATGCGAATTTATGAATCATATGCATCTCCCTCCAGTTCTTACCGGCTTTGTGACTCCAAGCTCTGTAGTTTTAACCAAAGCTCTAGTATTTTATGGGTAATTAAAGCTAGTCGTTTAAAAGAAACGTCAGTGCAGAAGAAGTTAAATGCCAAAAGCTCAATATGAACCTGAGTAATGGGATCCATTCAAACACTATCTAAACATAGATAACACGAACAATATATGTGTTATGGTATATTTGGTAAGCATTCTGTCAGCTGTAAAGACCGCAAAGGGATTGTTCGAAAGAGTTACCGGGCCTGCAATCAGAGGCGTGGCCGACTCGAGGCGATCGACGAAAAGAGATTCGAAACGAAGTGGTTGTATCTTGGCTAGGGGGGCAGGTCATCGGTCTGGCTTGATGGAGGCCTTCCAAAGTTCTATCTAGACTTATCTAGACTAGACTATCTGTTCAACATTAATCAAAATAACTTACTGTTTTATATTTGGCGCAAATACTACAGAACCCTGTCTCTTTTGCTACGATTACAAAAACAGTACATACAATCTATACTCCATCTATTATGAGGAGGGAGGAGGTAATTAACTAAAGGTAAACAATCTTGACATGTCTTTTATCTAAAAGTGGTCTATAGTTATTTGTGCAACAAGTTGTTTTTTGCTGCGAGTGCAAATTTTGAGTCCCGAGCAAGCGAAGGATTCTTTGATTGAATCACGAGCGTTAGCGAGTGGTTCTAAAGTAGAACCCTGAGCAAGGGGAGGGATTCAAAGGTACGAGATGCAAAAAGTTTTGCTCTCGTGTCACACACATAATTTTTCACTTCAGCAGCGAGAACACATATTACTTGGGAAATAAAATAATTAACAGTAATAGATTTAATAATGATTTTAATTAAAATAAATACTATCTCTGTCGCTAGTTTTGCTCATATTTTAAAATTATTTTAACATTCTTAATCTTATTTGCCACTATTTTATTTCCGCTGTTTTTTTAAAGCACGTTCTAAAACAGTCAATGTTGAAACTAGAAATAATTTTTTAAAGGTTAAATGCCAGTTTTATCTGTTGCTATAAGTAGGTACTCTTATTTTTGTTCAAATACAATAATAAATTTAAAATTCAAAAATTTATTTATAAAAAAAAAAAAAACAATTTTATATTTTACAAATATTTTCTATTTATTACGCATTTCCAAACGTGTTTTTCTTTGTGGTGGAATTTCAATATCGGAATGAACTTCGAAATGGCATGTTTCTCACTCGCGTTTTGATAAGGGCAAGAAAGAGACAGAGTACAGTGCAGTTCGAATGTTTGGAATTGTATGGATAAAAAAAAATTAAAAAGTTACTTTGTCTCACGCAGTGAGCAAAATCGAGTTTTGCTCACTGTTTTCAAGCAGCAAAACCTACTTGTTTGAGCTGCTGTGGTGAAAAAAATTTTATCTAAAAATGTTTACAATTTGTTATTTACCTATACCGATGTTTGGTAATTAAATAAATTTAAATAATCTTGTATGTCTTTTATACGATTTTTTTTTTTAATTAAAAAGACATATCAAGATTGTTTACTAATGGAGTATGTCTATATTATAAAGCTGAAGTGTTTGTTGGTTTGAAAGCGCTGATCTTAGGAATAGTGACTTGTCTGCGGAAACATTTGAAATAATGACCGTGGCCCTAGAGCGCAAAGGGTAAAAATGAAGGAACATAGGTAGGTTTTAGTCAGTCAAACTTGACGACGTCCATTCGCTACACCCTAAAGCCTGAGAAGTCATTTGTTGAATTCCGACCTCAAAAAAAAACACTTATTCGAATTAAAAAATTATTTCAGTTTTTGAGTCCATTTATTTTGAGGAACTTAAGTTATAGGGTAGGTATATAATATGACGATCAATAGGAGCGGAGCAGAAACCAAAGACGCAGACAAAACCGCGGGGGACAGCTAGTAATCAATATAATAATAAATCAGTTCTGATTGAAATATCACTCACGGGAAAGGAGTGGTCTATTCATATATTTATGTATTCCCAACAGTAAACCACATGTCAATATCATGTGTGCCGATATATAACAGTTTGGTTTATGTATCTTAACTTGTAATAAACAGTGAGAGAAATTATGACAAGGGTTTATTATTACTATAAGTCAATCAGAATCTCGGAGTCAAAGTCAATTTTATCTAGTATTGAAATTATCTTGTATATTGGGGACGAGGACACAAATGTGTTACGTGATTCATGTGCACTGTGGTGCAGTGTAGAAGGATGCCAGTAGTATAATAGTAGGATCAGTAGGTACGATTTGTATTAACAAGCTATGCATTGCATTCGGACCGTAAACTTGAACCTAAAGCTAAAGGAAATTGTAACGGCCCTTCTCTGATGCTAATTATCCGCCCTGCTTGTGACTGCTTATCGTATAAGTGTCTTTAAAATCCAAAGTATAGTTGAACAGCCCCCCTAGCCAAGTTACAACCGTTTTGTGTCGAATTCCGTTCTCCAACCGGTAACGTCTCGTTGTCAACAATTGTAGAAAACGATAAGTTGGTGGCCATGTTGACGCGCCTGAGTCGGCCGCTCGTTCTACAATAACAAAGGATGTAGCGTTGAACATTGTAGAAACGATAACAATTCATTCTATCATTTTGAACGATGTTATCTTGGCTACGAATTTTCTATTCGTTCGTTCTGACCACGAGACTTAACGTTGAGATGATATCATTCCCATACATTTGATTTGTTTTCGACTAGCGTTATCGATTGCAGATTATCAACTTGGCTAGGGGTGCAGTAGCGTCTCTCATATGCATGTCAAACAGTTTTGTAATCGAAATTAAACGAAGAAAAATGCATATGCTGGCTACACCCTGCTTCCTTTCTTCTTGTTATAATTACTGTATTTTATTTTTATTTAGTTATTACTCTTACATAACATTTGCCAAACTGCTATCGACAACAAAATTGGTATCGAATATACTTTTATAAGCATTTAATAAAATAAAAGCTATTTTTATATTACAAACAGAATTGAACTTTATTTATATACTAGCTTCTGCCCGCGGCTTCACACGCTTGAAATGAAAATAGGTTTCTCCATACAAACTTTGAACCCCCGTATCCTCCATTTAGGGGGTGAATTTTGGAGAGATTCTCTCTTAGTGCTCGCCTACGTTATGAAAGGAAGCCTTGTGCAAAATTTCAAGCTCCTAGTCCTAGTAGATATGTCAGTCAGTCAGTTTCTCCTTTTGTATATATTGATGTATTTATCATCGTGGTATAGATAGATCCATAGAAAGCGAAATATACGACTGAGGAAGGAGCTATAAGACCGTAATTAGTCTCGTCACAAGTCCACATTGTGAGTAAACTTTTCGTTTGACAGTACTTACTTAATTTATAGTCTCTAGATCTACTGTTTTACCTGCTCTATGCCCGTGCAAAGTATCTACACGTGCACACGAGTGCATGTGTTAGGCTGAGCGCATGATGCACTTACAGGCGCACCCGACCGCGTAAGTCCGAACATAACCCTTTATATGAGGGGTAATCGATGTGCGAAAGATCCTTTTTCTAAGTCCATTGGCACACTGATTGTGTCAAAGGGGAATGGGGAAATTATAATGTTCCCACTGCTGGGACTCAAGCTTCCTCTCTAGGAGAGGGAATGGGCCATAATCCACGACGCGGGCCCAGCGCGGGTTGGTGGATGTCACATGTCTTCGAATTTTTGGTTCTAGGACATGCCGGTTTCCTCACGATGGTTTCCGTTTTGAGAGCAGTGGTGATGAAATAAATAACACAAGTCGGGGCCGTTACCACTCGGCCACCACTGCTCCATTATGCTGATTTATATATGGCTGATTATGGGGAAATTAAACTATGTCAATTTTAGTAACAATATAAATAGTGAGAGTCATTGGTTGGTCGTTGATGGATAACATAGTACGTCCTGTTTACATTGTTTGCTTATAAATTGATTGCCAAATATTGGTGAACTGACTGATATCAAAAGGGGAAATCTAGTAAAAATAGACTTTATTTTAGCAAAGATTTGATGGTAAATTGTTTTAGTCTTTTCAGATTTATCACATTGGTGTCGTTATCATATTTCTGCCCTTGTGCCGTGTTTCTTAGGGTCGGCGCAACACGTTTATTTCTTCCATTCTCTCCTGTCACATGTCACGCTATCTCTAATTCCCCTTTCTTTTGATTCGAACCCGCGACACGCAGCGTAGCAGCCAGTTGCTCAACTACTGCGCTGACCGTGCTATCAAAGTATCTAATATATGTCACAACCTAGTACAGCTGTGGGTACGGAGTCCATATTTTAAAGGGAGCCGTTTGGATTTATCATCGTGATAAATGAATTTGTCAGCTCCATTCTGCATTACCGAGCGCTAGCTGGATGTTTCGAATCACGAAACTACCTGACCCTGACCAGAATCGTCTGGTCAGGGTCACTTTGGAGGACCTAAAAACGTAATGGTGCTATAAACGTGGCCACCTACGGGGCCCAAATACTTGGAGGGAAAAGAAAACCATTGACTCGAATGAACGAAAAAAGTCCAAAAGTGCGCATTGTCCTTGGAAAACCAAATTGAAAAAAAAAATGGGAATTAAACTAATTCGAAAGAGTAATTTCTCACTTAAAAACAATTATGTTACCCACACAATAAAAGTTATAATATTAAACTGTTCCCATCTACTATAATACTCTATGTAAAAAACTAGAACCTCGCTCTCTTCCCCTTCATCTCCACACTACCCTTCCCACCAATCATTTTCTCGTCTCACAGTATGTTTTCGCAGTAAGTACTTGGCTATACCCCGGAGGATAACCTGCTTTTATTACACAGACACGTGTAGAAAGCACACGTGTATGGCAAGGTGGTACGAAGGACTATACATATGAAACTTAAACCGTTTTCTTCTTGAAGTATAATATATTAGTAAACGGATACACTTACTTAACTAGACAGAGAGAGGAAAAATACAGTTTTGTTTTGTTTTCACGCATAATTAATGTGAAACTATGTATGTGTGTATTTTTTAAGGTGGGATATCATTCAACCTGCTCTAGGGTGGAGCGCGATGGCGAGTCAGAATTTTACTGTCTAAAGTAACATATACAAAGCGTTTTGAGAACACATTCATTATGCGTACAGCTAAGGAGTGGAATTCCCTGCCGGAGTCTGTGTTTCCTGATAGCTACAACCTAGGGGTCTTTAAGTCAAGAGTGAATAGGTTACTTCTAGGCAAGCATGCTCTATCGTCGTCCACATCATCGCTTACTATCAGGTGAGATAGTGGTCAAACGCGAGCCTATCAATAACAAAAAAAGACTTAAACCACACCTACTATGTTCCTTTTTTGCCGTAGTGTTCCAAGACCACGGGTTTCCCTTTCAACCCATGGCCTCAGTAGGCTTCAGCCCTGCAAGGTCCCTACGTTTTTGCTGATATCTCTAAGGCGCACGGGGAACACTACGGACCGTCGATGACTCGGGCTCAGTCCAGAAGGTCATATCGGACGACCGGTCAACCGGTCGGCGAGCTACCCATTGCATTTTCCGCAAGCCCACACCTATGGCCAAGCCCTTTCAGGATTGTTAAAAAAGTGTTGATGATTCTCACTTTTAAGGACCTCTTAGGATTGCCAATGCGATTGTCAAGCTTGAAATGGCAATACATAAATATCTTCTCCAAATCGGCTATGGCAGGCCATTTGGCCAAAGACCATGGTCAACGCGACATTTATCGTGGCGATTGGCTGGGGTGACCATTCGCGTCCGGCCCTTGTCCAGGCCATGGTATTTAGCTAGAAGAAATGGGACGCAGTCACCTCCTTCTACGAAGGAGTAATGAAGGCATAGTAGGTGGCGGAAAACGTGAGAAGTAGACAATCCTCTCACCCCCCGGCCCCCACAAGAGATGCCCTGGGCGTCGTCGGGAGATTCCCGACCACCGTAGGCGTGGGCTGAGGGACGGCGAGCAATGAGTACCTCAAGCGGCGTGTGATCCACGTGCGCCTCAGAAATGTCATAAGGATTGATGGAGCCAGGGATACTTACCAGGGCTGCGGATTGTCCGTATGAGCAACTGAAGGAACACTGTGGGCTTTAGTAAGTAAAAGTCTGACACTCCCTCTCGCTCCACCCTGAAAGCGGGACAATTTATTTATTTGATATTTTTCCATCAATAAAACAGCGTGACATCTGTGAACTGTAACAAGTTGATACGTGGGCTGTTGAATCCAGTGTATACCAATCTTAGACCAGACTGTAGGTAAATCTATCGTGTCATACAATTTCAGTTTAAATATTTCTACCGAAGCCTAGAACAGTGCTTTTCACTTAAAATGCGATTTGGCCATTCCAAATGCGGCTTTTACCGCACAAATAGCATCCAATTACAAACTTATTCATACATTAAAGGACACAATTACATTGTAACCGTCCAAAGTCAGCTTAGCTAGTAGTGCAGTGTACTATGCACAATTGTGTACTAACAGTGTACACTCAAACAAATTGACAGATAAACAGGCCGATAAGTTGCAAAGTTGCAACTGCATACTTTTAAACAATGTTTCGGGCGCGAGTTGTAATTTTTTTTGAAGTGAAACTTCTTTACGCACGCTTGACTTGGGGAGTAAGCTGGCGAACGCGTGACGTAAGCGTTACGAAAAGTGTGATCGGGCAAGGCGAACGGAAGTTAAGTGGGGGATATAAGCAAGAGACAGCAGTGCGCGCGCACATTTTCTTTCTCTCTTCCTCTCATAGCCAAATACGTTCCGTATATCTAAGCACACTGCAGGCTTATTGTCTGTATCACAGTGTAGGAGCAAGAGAGAGCAGTGCGCGCGCACATTTTCTTTCTCTCTTTCTCTTATAGGCGAAAGAAGTTTCACTTCAGTCGTGTGGTCATAAGCACACTCGTTTTTTTTTCAACCTTTATTTAGTGTTGTAAACGACAACTTCAACTGGGTATAGGAAGCTTGAAATCTTGGATAAAGAGGTCCTATTAAAAATAAAAGTCAACACTGAGAAAGGCTCTTCGAAAATGTCTCAAGGGGTTAAATGAGTTGCGAGGCTTATTTCTTTAATTATGTTACATTTCATGTATACACATATATCTAATAAGAAGAAGATAAAAAAAAAGTAGGTACAAAGGTGATGTTTATTTCTACAGAAAACTCTTCCAGCATACTATGCTTTTTGTGTGTTCATACGAAACTTTTTGTTCGACTCTACCATGCACCTGTAATCGTGCATGAGAAAGGTCAGAGGAGGACTGACACTCGCTCGACCCAAATGACATAACCGTGACCAACACGGACGTAGGACGGCTAGTGTTAGTACTCACATGATTACTCTATACTACTAGTATTGTACTTGTTTGAGTACGTTTACTTTTATTGAGTATCAGTGGCCTTAGTGTGTAAACGTCAGTACAAACTGTTTAAGTGCTGTGAGATGTCAGCAAATCGTAGGGGCCCAGCAGGGTCGAAGCCTACTGGGGCCATGGGTAGTGTGAAAGTGAAACCCGGGGCCCTGGGACGAAGGCAAAGAAGGAATAGGAGTAGGTTTTTAGTCAGTAAAAGTCTGACACTATCCGCCGCCCAGGAGCGGGATTTGTCGTTAGATGATTTTCCAACCTAAAAAAATATTTTATTATTAGTTTGAAGATTATTTTTGAACCGTTAATTTTAAATCGTATCGTCAAATTCGGCAATTTAACTTAAACTCAGCATAAAATAATTGGTAGGTGGTTTTTTTACGCAAATCTTTGTTATCATCCAATTTTTTTGTACAATCGAAGAAGTTGAAGGCACCATATATATTCCCATGCTAATAGTCATGAATATGATAATTACAGTAATTAGAGGACATACCCGATTAGCCGAAACACGGCAATTGATAGTCGTTAACACGTTATAACGATTGCGTACGATTTAGAACAATCGATTAACTGTGTGTGGGTCACGACTTGACATAATTGGGCAGTCCACTGAGGACAACCTGTTTGTCTGTACTTTTTTTCTGATCCTATGAATTCTCCCACTCTTGAGTGGTGCGAGAGGGCGAGTCAGACTTTTAATGACTATTTAGAGGTGAGCGTAACAAAGAGTAAAGCCTCGCTAAACTCCATTGGAAAGAGAGGATCCTCCAACCAGACGGGTGCTGTCTGGTGTGGGCGGTGTGGGCAACTACCCGACATATGATTTCGGGCTGTAATACCTATACGTTAAAATCACGCGGAGAACTTTAATTGCGCGCAGCAGAATTTCGTAGTTCTTATGATTTCGTTGTCCTTCAGTTGCCTTTTGCGTTCTAGGACCAAGGGTTTTCTTTTCAGAAATTCCCCGCGACCCTAGCGGTCATCGGCCCTGCTGGGCCCCTACGGTTTTGCTGACATCTCTTTGAGGAGCGCGTGGAATAATACGCACCGTCGACGACTTGGGCTCGATCCGGACGGTTACCGGACGGCCGGACGACGAGCTATCTATTGCTTTGTCTATACATTTGAGAAGATGATTTTATAATGAGGTCATCATCAATAACTATGTTATAGGGTAGGTTCTATCAGGGCTACAGCATGGTTTGAAAGAGTCTCAAGGCCCTGGAACGCAAACGGTACCGGTACAAGGATAGGTTTTATTCAGTTCTGCTGTTCACGACTTCGGTCTTAGCGGCGAGTGGCGCGGCGAGCGGGGCGGCATTGGTACACGGGCGCGCGGCGCTATGAGCGGAGTCTCGTAGCGTGCTTTGCAACATTTTCATACATTTGATCTTACCGCTCGCCGCCCCGCGCTTAGCTGGCAATGTCGTGTACGGGCCGTAAAAGTCATAAGTATCCGATACATGAGTAATATAGCTGTATTACGGGGTGTGGGTCATAGCATAGTCGGCCTTATAATGTTCCCACTTTTGGGACTCAGGCCTCCTCTTTAGGAGAGGGAATGGGCCGTAATCCACCACGCGGGCCCATTGGTGGATTTCACTTGTCTTCGAATTTTTGGTTCTAGGACATGCCGGTTTTCTCACGATGTTTTCCTTCACCGTTTTGAGAGCAGTGGTGATTAAATAAATTACACAAAGTAATGCGCCCTGCTGGGTTTGAACCCGCGACCTACAACTCGTAAGTCGGGGCCATTACCACTCGGCCACCACTGCTCTTCTACGAGGTGTGGGTGGTGTAACGTAAAAGAAAAAAGTTGCTCATTTTTGAAAACTCTTTTCTTCATAAAAATGCAGTTTCAGGTGTTACCATAATCTAGGCATATCAACAGCCTTGAAACTTGAAACAGCAATTTTATAAACACAATTTTTACTGGAAAATATCTGATCACAAAGAGGATCAGCCATGCGCATTTTATTCGACCACGGAGAATGGACCTCTTATAATCTATAAACCGATTTCCCGGCTTCAATACAGTCTAGATTGCCAAACAGCTTAGGGTAAGGAAATTACGTCTTTCCAAGTCTTCCTCGGCTTCATAAAGGTTTTCATGGAAGATGTTGTCTCACTGTGTTTACTTGTTTGTGGATGAAACTTTCGCGCGTCTATGCACGCCTAGTACTTTGCGTTTGACGTGAAAATCTTATGGAGACTTAAGAGTAGGCGCAGGTTTTAGTTAAAATAAGATATTTACAGTAAAATACAAAAAAAAAATAATACGAAAAATTGACCCAAATTCCAAAGTTTTTTTAAATATTTTTTTGCTGTTTGTAGTATTCGTAAGCGTATACTCCAGCTCCGCCCTTAAGACGAACCACTGACCACGGTTAGTTTATATTTGTATAATTTGCATAAGTAGTACCTAAAATATCTTAAAAATACTACCCAAAGTAATTGTTCTAAGTAGACAAAGTCACGGCGGAAGCCAGTGTTATATTAACCAGAAACTTGGAGTTGGCCTATTTCCAGCTGTGGACATCTTTCGGATGAAATGATGATGATGTTTATGATAACTCAGTTATGGTAGAGCCTTCTATACCTACTAAATCTATTTAGATTGCTACGGAGATTGAAAATAAAATCCTATATCAGAAATAGTATCACATTTTGATACAAGTGGAGAAAATTTGTCATTGCGACCGAGGCGACATTCAACCAAGCCGTAGGCGAGAGTGTTATGGAGCCGAGGGCTGCAGTGACAGATTAAAAGTCCTTACCGGAAGGGTGGAGGGTAAGCTACTCATTGCTTGTCGTCCACAAATTTGCGCCTACAATGGCTGGAGATGACAGAATCTAACATGTCTAAGATTTAATTGTAGAATGAGCTATTACTAGAAAGATTTTCGCGCCACATCGTCTCAGCCCAAACATTACTAGTACGAAGTCCAGACGTTTTCGAAAACCAAAGTAAATATGACATTCACTTTGGTCATTCAAAAAGTTCTGATTCCTAGCCTGATAGGAAGTAATAATTTATGACTGGACTTTAATTTAATTTGATTGCCATATGCAATAACTTCCACGAATATAATTATCAAATGAAATTCTTTTCTCGAGCCACTTTTTTTTAGGTGAGAAAATGATCTAATGACAAATCGCGCTCTTGGGCGGAGCGAGAGATAGTGTCAGACTTTAACTGACTAAAAACCCACTCCTGTACCTTCTTTGCCTTTCGTACTAGGGCCAAGTCTTCCTTTTAGAATCAGACCGTTGGCCCCAGTAGGCTTCGACCCTGCTGGGCCCCTACGGTTTGCTGACATCTCCTTGAGGCGCGCGTGGAGCAGTACGCGCCGTCGACGACTTGGGTTCAGTCCGGACGGTTACCGGACGGTCGGACCTAGCTCTTGCAGTAGGCTTCTAGGTCACCTCACCCACTTTGTGGAGATTCTTGCCCAGCGGTCAGTATGCATGCAGCTGATGTGTCCTACCCCATTTTAGCCCGAAGAAGTTGAGGGAGCCCATTCCCCAGCAGCGTAAAAAAAATAAGTGAATGTCCTTTTTAGGTGGGAAATCATCAAATGACTTCTCTCGCTCTGGGGCGGAGCAGAAAGGTGAGTCAGACTTTTACTAAATAAAACTCACCCCTAATTTCCTTCTTTGCCTTGCGTTCCTGGACTCCGGGGTTCCTTTTCGGACTAACCATTGGGATCGATTTGAACTGTGATTGTATAATCTATCACTGTTTATTCATTTTCATCATCATCATTATCATTTCAGCCGAAAGACGTCCTCTGTTGGACATAGATCTCCCCCAAATGCCGCCATAATGACCGGTCCTGTGCGTCTCGCATCCATCGGATTTCCGCGATCGTCACCTTGTGGGAGGCCTTCCAACGCTGCGTCTTCCGGTACGTGGTCGCCATTCCAGAACCTTTCGTCCCCATCGACCATCTGTTCTGCGAGCAATGTGCGCTGCCCACTACCACTTAAGTTTGGCGATTCTTCGGTCTATGTCTGTAACCTTGGTTCTCCTGCAAATCTTCATTTCTGACGCGATCACGCAAGGAAACTCCGAGCATAGCCCATATTCATTTTATCTTAACACAATTTTTCAAAAACATTCCATACGCACCTTTACATTCTCAGTGACGTAAATATCGATTACACTACCTACAATGCATTCATTCATCGCCATATCTTATCTGCTCTTGCGAATTCCGATTAATTCGTTTCACACAGGGATCGTCCTGTTTCCCTAGGTAACGTAGCTACCTATGTGGAAAACTGGGGTCTTCGTCCTGGTATGCAAACAGAAATCGGTACACCTGCCACTTGTACAATTTGTGAACTTAGGAAAAAAAAACTGGGCAAGTGCGAATCGGAATCGTGCCCTGAGGGTTCCGTACAAACTTACCTATATAAATAGTTCAATTTACGAGATTTTTCCGAATCACAGAAAAAATATTTTTTTGTGACATAACAACAAATTTACTCTTTTCAGATTTATTCCTGTATCTGTGCTATAAGACCTTGCTTTATGCCAAATTTCAGGATTCTGGGTCAACGGGAAGTACCTTATGAATTTTGATTTCCTTGAGTGTGTCGAAATGTAGATTCTTTCATAGCTTTAAGGGACTGTAGACCTGTATTTGGTTTTAATTTCAATTTGATACTTCCATGCATTCCCGAGATAAAGGGTCTTGACAGACAGACAGACGGACAAAGTGATCCTTTATGGGTTCCGTTTTTTCCTTTTGAGGTACGGAACCCTATAAATAACTGTTTTTTTTTTTTTTTGTAGATTATGAAGACTATTTGGTTTCCTTATGATTATATTGATATGCTTTTTTCTTTTGACTCCTGTCGTTTTTTATGGAACGTTTTATAAAATTGTCTTTAGACCGTCGCCCACAGACAATTTAAAAAAAACGTTTCAACAACTTTAAAATACTCTACTCACACTACCAACTTCAATAAAGTCTTTGGATGTCTTATTTATTTATTTTAACAATTAATGTACACACACATATATTATGTATAAAATATAGACAAGAAAAAGGAACCAGAAAATGTGTACCAAATAAAATATCTTCTAGCTTTCTTTATTTTCCACTCTTTCTTTCTTTATAAAAATGGGTGCAAGAGTGATGCTTATTTCTTAAGAAATCTTTTTTAACATACGCTTAGTATGATAAAAAAAAGTATGATTAAGTTATTTCTGCGCTGTAAGACGATTTACATCCATCTCCTCCTGATAAACCTCGCTTCCAGCATATCCAACTGACGGGAACTCCATACAAAGGAGTTATATATTAAAAGCAGTACTGGATCACTTCCAATTCTAGCACAATACTTCACCCTTTTCCTACACTGATATAACAGCTTAAAAATCTAATTAAACTATAATTTTTCTTACAGACAGTCCATGATCAGCGTCTGAACGCCCGAGTGGACTCAATGATAGAGGAGGGACTGATACAAGAGCTGCTGGAATTCCACGATAAACACAACAAGCAAAGGATTCAGGATGGGAAGTGAGTAAAAGCTTATTAAATACTAACTTCTGCCGTTGGCTTCGCCCGAGAAAGGATTGAAAATTATCCGAAAGGATATTTTTTTTATTATGCATAGGCTCGCGTTTGACCGCTATCTCACCTGATGGTAAGCGATGATGTGACGGACGATGGAGCACGCTTGCGTAAGAGTAACCTATTCAGACCCCTAGGTTATAGCTAACAGTATATTGTCCTATTCAAGGACAAGCTCTGTGCAAAATTTCAACAAAATCTATTCAGTGGTTTGGGCATAAAGAACTAACAAAATGCACACACACACACACAGATACATACAAACTTTCACCTATATATTAGTTTGATTTCATATGCCTACTTATAAAACTACATTTGAAAGCTCTATTTTAAGATGCCTCTACTGCCCTCAACAGTCACGACGCGACAATGCGACAACGATGTTACAACATTTTCTATGAAAACGCGTTGTAAATAAACGGCAAGGTACCTCATAGGGTTTTGGGCACGCCATAATTATGGCGGTAAGTCCCCTCTTTGAGGAGTGGCTGGAAAGACCTCACGGCGTCCTCACCTTCCGCATGACGCAAGTTGTCACCGAACATGGTCAGTTCGGGAAGTTCCTGCACAGGATTGGCGGGTTTGAGGACGGCGGTAGGTCGCCGTTCGACCGTCGGGTAACCGTCCGGACCGAGCCCAAGTCGTCGACAGCGCGTAGTATTCCACGCGCGCCTCAAAGAGATGTCAGCAAACCGTAGGGGCCCACCAGGGTCGAAGCCTACTGGGGCCAAGGGTCTGCTTCTGAAAGGAAGACTCGACCCTGGTATGAAAGGCAACGAAGGAACAGGAGTGGGTTTTTAGTCAGTAAAAGTCTGACACACCCTCATGCTCTGCCCAAGAGCGGGAAATGTCACTGGACGATTTTCCCACCAAAAAAAAATTACGTTATTTATGGTACAGCAGCTGAAAAAGATTTGTCAATGTTCACAAATTAACTAGAACTAAATGAATCAAAAATACTGACTTATAATTGATAAAGAAAAATGTCGTAAGTAAACCTAGACTTCATTGGAAATACCCAAACAAATCAACAAGTCTCAATTATAGAAAAATACCAACAAATTAAAAAACCTTATCATCACACTAATATTATAAAGGCGAAAGTTTGTACGTGTGTTTGTATGTCTGTTACTTCTTCACATTCGAACGGCTGGACGGATTTGGATGAAAACTGGCACACTGATAGACCATGTCCTAAAATAGCACATAGGATACTTTTTATCCCGGAATCCTAAAAATTTACTTTTTTAGGGTTACTTTTTTAGTTACTAAGACTCCGCTGTCCGTCCATCTGTCACCAGGCTGTATCTCATGAACCGTGATAGTTAGGGCCTGTGCACACCACGTTTTTTAAACGTGCCGTTGTCGCGCGTTTATAGCGATACAGACGCGATACGCACGCGATTCAGACGCAACCTGTAGACCTTAAATAGGATAAAAGCGCGCCGTCTACGCACGTTTCTAAAGCGCGCCAACGGCGCGTTTTAGGAACGTGGTGTGCACAAGCCCTTAGACAGCTGAAATTTTCACAGATGATGTATTACTGTTGCCGCTATAACAACAAATACTATAAACAGAATAAAATAAATATTTAAGTGGGGCTTCAATACAACTGACATGGTTTTTTTTCGTTTTTGTAGATAACCGAAGCCTTCGGGCGCGAGTCCGACTCGCACTTGACCGGTTTTTTTATTTTCACGCGTGCAAAGCCACAAGCAGAAGCTAGGCTTAAATTAAAACCAACAGACAGTGAAGTCTACAGATCGATACTTAATTTACGAAAAACAAAGGGCATTCGATTCACACAAATTAACCGTGAAATTAAATGGCGCTTAGCGAAACATTTTGTAAGTACGTAAGAAACGCGAAATTGACAGGAAACTTCTTTAGAATGTGACCAAAATAACTTGACACGCGGCGAGATACGGAACTAAACACTTTAATAAACTTGAAACGTTTGACGGAACAAGTGGCGCCACTGTGAAAAATCAAGTTATAATGGACAATGTAATATTAGCGTAATTATGTGTTTGATAAGTTTTATAGCCTTATTGACTGGTTGAATGGTTTTCAAAGCTTTTATATTCGATAATGGCATGAATGAATTTGACTCCTGCCGAAAATCGAGTCTTGAATTGGGTGCTGAAAAGTATTGAGAGAGGGAAAGCTACAACAAACAAATCAGGTCAAAGACATATTGAATGAACTTTTTTTTATTTGAAATCCTTTGCCATACTATTATATTCTGACTTTGGCTTTAAGTCTCTTATCATCGATGTATTTATTTATATTATTTTAGTGGCCATGTGAAGGTAAACGTAGAAAATTATACTAAGGGAACGTAACATACACATTACTTACATTTCGGGGAGTGAGCGTTAGAATTGCACAATCTAATTCCGCCAACTCCGTTCCATCATCGGACCACTAGACGTAAGGCGTTGCGTCACCGGTACGTGGTGGACATCCCACCCATACGTACAAAGCGTTTTGGGAACACATTCATTATGCGTGCAGCTAAGGAGTGGAATTCCCTGCCGGAGTCTGTGTTTCCTTATGGCTACAACCTAGGGTCTTTAAGTCAAGAGTGATAGGTTACTTCTAGGCAAGCGTGCTCCATCGTCGGCCACGTCATCGCTTACCATCAGGTCAGATAGTGGTCAAATAGGATAAAGGTCAAAATAGACTCGCCTATTAATTATAAAAAAAAAACATACTCCCGGGATGAAAATATCCCATGTGCTATATTCCAGGACATGGTCTACATACAAGATCCTCCCTTGTCCTAAATTTCATCAAAATCCGTTCAGCCGTTAAAAGAATAACAAACACATTCCTACATTCATACAAACTGACACTTTGCACTAACACGGTACAGGAGGGCAGATTTTTACCGACTTAAACCATACCTGCCTGTGTCCTTCATTTATCCTTTGTGTTCCAGGACCAAGATTTCTTTTTCATAATATACCCGCGATCCTAGCGGGCATCGGCCTTGCTGACGATTACCGGACGGCCGGACGGCGAGCTATCCATTGCTCGTCAGCCGCAAGCCCGCGTCTACCGTGGCTGGTAGTCGGGATCAGAATCGCTCAATGTCCTTTCACTCACGCGTGCGGCCGCCTCCTTCGCTAGTATTACTGCTTCACAGAAGGAGGCGACCGCCTGCCACTCCTCCTCGCTCCGGACCATGGAGAATCTATAACTTATACTCCATCTGTTTAGGTAATTAACTAAAGGTAAACAATCTTGACATGTCTTTTATCTAAAAGTTGTCTACACTTTTTGTCTAAAAATGTTTACAATGTGTTATTTACCTATACCGATGTTTGGTAACTAATTAAATTTAAATAATCTTTGTATGTCTTTTATATGATTTTTTTCAACAAAAAGACTTAGTAAGATTGTTTACGTTTAGTTAACTACCTAAACCGATGGAGTATAGACTATTTTGATTATTTTTTTCCTCTGCCAGTAGCTAGGTAGATCATAAAGTGGCAGTGATAAACGGGTTGTAATTTACTTATACTAATTCTGACCGTCACACCGCTGTCTAACCTGGTTAGGTTAATCAAATGTCTTAATTAAACAACCGTGTTGAACCCGTCATGATTGTTTTATTAAGACAGTTGAGTATTATCTCTGTGGGTAAGACGAGACCACCCATAACGCTAACCTAGCGTACTTTTTTATAGAAAACGTGCGATAGAGGCCCTAACCAGGAGCTTTTAATGCAATCTATTAGACGTTTTCAAAACCCGAGGGTCGAACTGGAGAGGGTAACGAAATCAAAACAGTAGACTGTAGCTAAAACTTGTAGCGAAACTGAATCACAATGTTAAGTATGTACTGGCTCTCAAAAAACAAAATTCTTAGACCTACCTTATACTACGCGCGGTAACGAAACCATAGCGACTTCTAATTCGATGCCAACGCCATCTATCGTTTTTTGTTGGTACTACTTGCCCAGGGTTGAATTAATATTAGTCGCTATGATTTCGTTCCCTTTTATTTGATCTGAACATGACGACCTAAGCTGAACTGTTAAAGGGATAGAGAGTTATACAGCATTATTTTTAGTATACGGGAAACCTGATTTAAGTTTGTTCAGAATGAGTAACTGAATCGTTTCCATTATTTTGTACACCATGTTATATTTTTTCCCAAAAATATTTTAAAAAGGTCACAAGTTGGACACCTGCACCGACACCAAGTATTAACACAGGTCACAGTAGGTCATAGCGGGCATTAGGTGTCAACGCACAGCTGGGCGCGGGTGCAAAACCACACCTCAGTCGCCCGGATGGCCCGGTGATCATGTATTTGTGCGGACAACCAGGTAACATAACAAGCTTATAACTTTGTGATTTTTAATGATACAGTTATGAAATTTTGTGCGTAGATTTTTTAAATAAAAATACTAGACACGTGTTTCGGGTTTCGCATATACCTAAACTAATGTTGTTTATGGTGTATAGCTCTATCCCTCTCTCTCGCTCTCACGCTTGACATTTTAACACGTCACGGTAAGCCCCCAGCATTGCTATTCTGAAAAGTTTATTTGCGAAATCACTTCTGAATCCGCAGTGAAATCATGTGAAATTAAAGTTTCGTATTCTTAAATGAAGTGAGTCGATGTAAATCATAACAAGACACAATTCAGCACTGCACTACTACCATAGAGCAATGTCACTTGGGTTCTCGGAACTCTTCTTCTGTTCTCGGAACACTTGGCCTTGATCTTGACATAAGAATAACGAAACTTGTACAGGCGAGATGAGAAGCGAAGTGAGTGTGACTTTCGAGATGATTTGCGAAATGACTTTCGAAATGATTTACCATTTACAGAATAGCACTGCTGGACTATGAGTAGCTCACACTTAATATTATAAAGGCGGAAGTTTGTGAGTGTGTGTTATTTGTTACTTCTTCACGCTCGAACGGCTGAACGAATTTCGATGAGACTTGGTACATGGGTAGACCAGGTCCTGATTAACTCACAAGACAGTTTTTATCCCGGAATTATGTTCCCATGGGACATTTTTTTACTTTCACGCAAGCCGCTGGCAGCAGCTGTCTATTTTTTTAAATTACAGGCTAAACTGCTGGCTTAGCTAAAATGTTAAAAGCTTGATAATTTCAATTAATTAATTTTTAATTATTATTATCGTTGAACGAAACTAAGCATTAAGGTAGCATTTAATGAAAGGGAACTCTGTAATTTTTGTCGATGGGCAATTCTATCGGACAAAAGGCTTGTCATTGATTATTATCTCAGAATAATATTCTAGCAATCTTTCAAGAATATTCTTCACACTACAATGTATATTATAGGAGTGTAGTAATAGGAGCGTGGAATTTTGCTCAAGGTTTCCTTTTATGATGTGATGAAAGGATTTTCCAAAATTCACCCTCTAAAGGGATGAAACAAGTGTACAAAGTTTGTGTGGAGAACCCTGCTATCACGCGGGCGATGCCGCTGGCTGAAGTTAGTTATCAAATAAGTTGACCGAGACAATTTGACAACTGCGTAATTTCGGACCCAACAAAAAAAACGAAGAATAAAACTGCCAACCTGACAGTTACAAACTACTAACGCACCTCCACCTCCGCGGTACGCAAGTCTATGGTATTAAAAGAAAGTTGCACAAAAACAAATATGGCGTTGGCGGGCAATGTCCTGAGTGTCATTTGCGCGGTGCTGCGGTCGCGTACTATGGCCAGGGTTATGTTACATGGCGAACCCATCTTACTACGATACCATTGTTTGATGCTTTGTATTGATTAAGGGAAAATGAAAGCTCAAAAAGTCTTTATGGCAAGTCATTAACTGCTATGTTGGAATTAGCTTAAAACCGAGAACCGCTGAATACTAGCAATAAAAAACTAAATTGGAAATCACAACAATTTTTTTTTTAATGATAAAAACTAGTGCTTGACTGCGAACACACCATGGTAAGCAGTGATGCAATCGTTGATGGTCAAGCGCACTAGTTTATTAGAGCCTATTCAATCTAGCCTTTAGGAGACCTAAATTATAATGGGACAGGAAGGCCGCAGCAGGTAAATTATTCCAGTCCTTTGATGTACGCAGTATAAACGACGAGGCGAAACGCTTAGTCCGGACCGTAGAGATGTTAACAATGTAAGGTACGACCGTACCACCGTACGTCGGGTTGTCCAATAGTAAAAGGTGATGGTGGAATCAAGTCACGTAGTCACTCCAAAATGCATCTAGTAAAATACCGAAAGGCTGGCTACCCCACGCCTGTGCTGCAGGCTTTTTAGCTAAATTGCGGACAGCGAGCAATGTGTAACTCACTGTCCGACCGTCCGGTAACCGTCCGGACCGAGCCCAAGTCGTCGACAGCGCGTATTGTTCCACGCGCGCCTAAAGGAGATGTCAGCACATCGTAGGGGCCCAGCAGGGTTGAAGCCCGAGGCAGGTAGTGTGAAAGTGAAACCCAAAAGAAGAAACAGGAGTGGGTTTTTAATCAGTAAAAGTCTGACACGATCTCCCGCTCTGCCCAAGAGCGAGATTTGTCATAATTTGATTTTCCCAACTTAAAAATAAAGAATCACCAATTAGCCTCGTAAGAAGTTGCAAGCCTTACTGTCTTTGTTGACTACAATAAGAATCAGAAAATTAACAGTTCTACAATTACTTTTAATTGATTCTTTCGTTACGGTGCTGAAAGTGTCATTTGACAGATGAACAGGCAGTTTTGACATTCATTGTTTTATGACCGTATTATTGCAAGTCATAAAAGCACAGATATCTCATAGAGATCTGAAGATTTACAGCGTTTTTAGTGCATAGTAACTGTAGTGCGTTCAATAATCTAGAAACAGTTTAGCTAACAGCATCTATCATCCACCTACTTTTATGATTGATTAGCTTTTATTTTTTTAATTGAAAAGCCACGGAACAAAAAACTTAGTGTTTTTGATTGATTATTTTTTAACGCAGTGTGTAATTGATATCCAATCTTCCGGGACCAACGAACGGAACTTTCGTTTTTCTGACTGTCAAAAAGTGAAAGTTATCGGTTACGCTTTACCTATTTTTATTTTAGGGGCTTTTTTTGAAATCTTTTTTCGTAGGCTGGTTTTAAAAGGGACATCTGTCTGTATTTTGCTTACTGAAAGGTATTTTTTTTACCAAGATTGTGATATAGATACCTGCCGTTGTAACTTACGATGTTATTCTACTGTGTGTCTTCTTAGAAAAATATACTTTTGATTAATAACGATGCTTAACAAAATAACAAATATATTTCCAACATTCGTACTCCACATCTAAGGCGCGTTTTCATAAATTTTAGATATCGCTTTGAAGAGTGACGAGCCGCGAAGGACGATATTTGAATTCTGTTATTTTCAAAAAAATATTTTCCCACATCTTTAGTTTCTGACTTTGTAATTTAACGTGTACAAAGGTACACGTATGTGTATATAAATAAATTTGTTATATTTTTATGCACCTACAAAAGTTAGTTTTTTCTAAGACACCTACTTATATTTACTAGTAAATGAGAAACTATAAGTCAAGCAACACATTTCATTATTGGCCACATGATCAAACTTCTTTTTATAACTAAGCAACGGAAAAACCAGATAGCCTCTAATAAATTGATTCTTCTTTTTTACAACGTCAACTAAATATTCTTAGTCCAAGAGCGAGCGAAGCGAGCTCAGGATTGTAGAGCATTATACGAAATGACACTCCATTTTTAAATACTCCCAGTGAGTGACTTACATAAAAGATAGATAGTGGCTAAGATAGTATCATTCAGAAATTTAGAAGGAAATGCAGATTTTACAGGCAAATAATGCTATTAAAAAGAAGTCTGTTTAAATAGGTTTAATTAGCAGCTTTAATAAATTATTTTTAATCACTTGAATTGTCTTATACTGAACCAAACCTGTACATTCGATCAACTCAATCTATCTCAGTCTGCTGCTAGATTATGACTTCTACACCGGTTCACTACATTCCACATCCAACCTTGATCAGTTCATTAGTTCATCCAGCTAATTAATTATTTTAATGACAAGTATCAAGACTGGTTGTTTGCGGGAGCACTGCGTAAGCGCGGGGCAGTAGCAAACAGTGAACACCAGCCAACTGAGCAATGGCATGTGAGACGACAAGCTACCCCTTCAGAAGATCTTAGCCCCGGTATAAGGTGCAGTTTAGATAGGCTATTCAATACTAGCTGTGAGAAGTAGGACTCAGAGAGAACGATCAATTGCACGCTTTTTGCCAAAAGATACCTAGATCTGCTATTGCCCAACTAGCAAAAAGATCGTATAAGCAACTACTTATACGACTGTAGATCGAAAAACACTCGTATAAAAGATCCTATTATTCCAAAAAGTTGTATAAAAGCAGTTTTCTAGACTTTTTAGCATTCAACGGTTTTTAGCTCTTAAACATGTCTGGTAAACGTGGACTCGACAAATTCGTATCGCTTTTATTCGATAATCATATAAAGATCTATTGAATACTGTTGGTTTTTGTGCAGTGAACTATAAGATTTTATTTCTATATGACTACTTTTTTTCTATTATTACAAAAAATTACTCGCGCCTATCGGCTTGACAGTTGTCCTAATCTGATCCGACAATCGTATTTTTCTAAAAACCAGAGTTAGGCCTATAGGTTCACGGACGCATAGCTTCATAGACGCGTATTCGTCATTTTACGCTTGGTGTACGCCTGCGTGAAGCTTACTTAGAAACCTATGAAACTGTGTCGACGAATCGGCAACGACACGATGGACAGCACGACGCTGCCGCTTCATCGTCAGAGTTTACTATACAATTTTTTTGTAGGTCGGAATTCATCAAATGACTTCTCTTGCTCTAGGGTGGAGCGAGAGGGGGTGTTCCTTCATTTGCCCTTTGCTTTCCAGAGCCACGGTAATCGTTTCAAACGTTCCCAGCCCTAGTAGGCTGACATCTCTTTGAGGCACATGAACAAAATAATTTTAAAGAGCATAAATTCAAAGAGTTAGGTCTCTCAATTTCAATAGTCAAGCTTCACTTCCATACGGATGGAAAATGAACTATGTAAACACGTACATGGAAAATGAACCTGCACGTATATGAAAATGTCTATATCTGCTCAGACTATATTAAAATTCATCGACGGCAAACCCTTAACCCAACAAGCAAGTAATACGGGGTAATAGATCAAAATTGTGCATAAACCAGGTACCTGCACCTTTATCCCAAAACCACACCCCCTTGACCCCTTTGTGAAGTATGGGAAGACACCAACTTACCTGCCGATCTTTCATCAAAATCGAAGAACACGGAAATAACATTACACACCGAGTGCAAGACATTCGAATCAAAATATTTATTACTAACTTCTGTCTGCTGCTGTCACTCCAGGGAGTTGTCAGCAAGTCCCTGGGACGAAGGCAACGAAGGAACAGAAGTGGGTTTTTAGTCAGTGAAAATCTGACACTATCTCCCGCTCCGCCCAAGAATTTTCCCACCTAAAAAAAAGCCTATGTCACTCAGTGATAAGGTAGCATTCTATTAAAATCAGTCCAGGGGTTTTTGAGTTTATTCGTTACAAGCAAACATACAAAAGATCTTTTCTCTTTATAATATTAATATAGTTAGTATAGTCGCAGTATAAATAAGGAAACTGTGGTATAGTTTAGTATAGATCGATTGCAGAAAGAGAACACTTACTCTATACATATTATAAAACAAAGTGCCTTCTGCGTCTGTCTGTTTATCCGCTAAATCCTCCCTAATCGTACGCACGGTTTCCCTTATAGAAAGAACAATAAACGAGGAAGGTTTATGTGTATAATTTACACGAATGAAACCAGGGCGAGTCACTAGCATCTTATATGTGTGTTCTCAATTTCTCATCTTATAAAAGTTGTAAAGCCATAGAGTCAATAAAAAAGAAAAAACAGTTTATGAAAACATCTAATTTGATAAAGCTATAATAATAATAATAACCAGAACGTCAGGGTCCTGAGATAAATTAATGTATAAATATAATAATAATATGTTTATTTACTAAAAAGTACAGATACATAATGAAACAAACAGTAGGTTGGGAAGTTATATAGTTCTTTAGGTACGTATGTTGTAAATCTGAACTAAATTTTTTTTAGAACCCTGCCTCAAAGCTAATAGTATCCTATGTGTATTTCAAGATAAAATATACATGTGTGCCAAATTTCACCCAAATACGTTCAGCCGTTTGAGCGTAAAGGAGTATAAACATACTCTCACACACATACATACAAACTGTCGCCTCTATAATGCAAGAGTGATTTACCAGTTTCACAAAACTGCAGTGGATACAGCTTTCAACACAGCAAGCATTAAGAAAAAAAAAAAAAAAAAATTTTGTAGGCAAAGGCAAATCCGTCAACTTAGCTGTCAGTTGTTGTTGTTTTTATTATTTTCCGTATACAAATTATTATTATGATTGTAAACTAATCACAAGTTTGAGTTATTTCGCGTAAATAAATTGGTTTTCTTTCTTTCTAGTTACCAGTTCCAGTAACTCTAATTCCTCGTATACTTATAGGTCTTCATCTAGCCGGTGGGTTCATTACGCGCGGTAATACGTCACCCTCTACACAACTACCCTTTAACCTACTTCAGCGGTCCTACCCTCCGAATGAGGGCACTGGAGCTCTTAGTGACCCTCCTCCAAATGTTCTGTTGCTACGAGACGAGGCTTATAGTTCTGAAGGTGATTGAGAAAATTGGGAGGACGGAAAGATACTATTTCAAGGAGAATGAGTTACAAAGTTACTTTTATCTGCAAAGCTATTTATATAAGAGCTAAGTTCAAACTCAGCCTAGCACATTACTTCATGTATTTATTTCATAACCACTGCTCTTCAAACAGTGAAAATGTCGTGAGAAACTGACATGTCTTAAAACTAAAAAATCGAAGACATGTGACATCCATCGACCCACACTGCCCTGCGTTCAAAAATAACCAGAGTAGAGTAGAACCGTTCAAAAATGCTTGGAGATGCAACACAGGATCGTTCTTTTATAACTCGAGTAGCTACCCTAGAATTAACCCAACTAACTCTAACTCCGAGCAGGGTAGGATGGTGTAGGCGGCCACATATTACAAAGTACTCTGTGGGCGGCCATAAATGACACTTGCTTGGGATTGACAGTTGAACTCTACATTCGCGTTCAAAAATGCGAGCATAAAGTATCTTCTACGTTGATGACGTCATTAGAGTTAAATCTAACCTCTTTTTTGAATGTACGGCTAGGCTTGCGTGGTGGATAACAGCCCATTCCCTCTTCTAGAGAGGAGCCTGAGTCCCAGCCGTGGGAATATTATAAGGCTGATTATGCTTATGCTATGAGTTAAGTGTAGCTAACTGTGGGCACGTAAAACACAGGCTTGGTTGGTTGGATACGGAGACATGGGACCGCGGCGGTTTCTTAAGAACTGGAAAGAAGAGACGAAAAGTCTCGATCCTTGGTAGAAGTGGAGGCCATTGCTCAGCAATGGGACCATACGGGCTAGTAAAATAAAAAGTTGGTAGGCGACCCCCAACACAGTTGGGAAAAGGCTAGGCGTATTACGATCCTAATTTAGACAGCTTTATCGTGAGACTTATCCTATACCAGCCTCATCTAGTTTAAAATGACGAAAAAATTTACGTGTAAAAGTCTTTTTTTAAACCTATTTCTTGTCGTAGTATAGTCTTATACAGCGATTATCGTGAGACTTATACAGCGATTATCGTGAGACTTATACAGCGATTATCGTGAGACTTATCTTATACAGCGATTATCGTGAGACTTACACAGTGATTATCGTGAGACTTATCTTATACAGCGATTATCGTGAGACTTATACAGCGATTATCGTGAGACTTATACAGGGATTATCATCATCTCCTTATCCTTTGCCCAACTTGCTTGGGGTCGGCTTCCAGCCTAACCGGATGCGACTGTATACCCGTGTTTAACATCGAGCGACTGCCTATTAGATCTCCACAACCGAGTTACTGAGCGATACTCCTTGGACAGACTGATGGTTAGACTGCCTCAATTATACTATAATATTGCCTCACTAAACTATTTGACGGTACCTACCTACAACAACAGAATGATACTGATGTCGAATAGCTCGTTAGGCCACGAATATTTGTGTCTACAATATAATTGATTAAGTACTGGTTTGTTTAATTACTCGAATCACGATTATTGCACATAAAGGTATTGTTTACTGTAAACTAGTTATTCTTATTAGCAGGGGCGCCGACTCCATGGGTGCTCGGGGTCTCGAGCACCCATGAGAAATAAACAGTGGGTGCCGAGCACCCCTGAAAATAGACATCAAGAAACCGATCAGTAATCGCCTTTTAGGGATGGGCGTTTTTTCATTAAACGACGACCGGTTTAGCGCAGTGTTTTAGAGCGCCGGTTGAGACGCAAGGATCGCGGGTTCGATTCCCGCATCAACACATTTGTTTGTTGATGAAACAGATATTTGTGTTGGGTCTGGATGTTTGTGGTATCTTCGTTGTTCCTGGTTTCCATAGTACAAGGGAAACCTTAGTTTGGGACCAGGACAATGTATGTGATGTTGTCTTAATTTATTATTATTTATTTTTATCAAACATAATTTGTAATTAAGTAGTAGTGTCGGTCGATCAGTGTGCATTTGTCTTCTCACACTTCGCTACTTTTTCGAGTCATCAAATGAGCATGAGCACCCATGAGGTTTTCTAAAAGCCGGCGCCCCTGCTTATTAGCTAAGAATAGAATACAATTTATAAACGGATTTTGATCTTATCAGCCACTAGTACCGGAGTGACTATCACAATTGATCTCCGGTTCGAAGAACCATGTGCAGTTGTAGACGACGTAGCAGGAAAGGAAGTTTATTTAAGTAGACGTTTTCGAAAAAGCAAACACTTTTTTTTTTGTTTTGGCTATTGATGCGGTTGCGGCTATTCTGCCAGTGTCACGTGGGGTTATAGCATTTTGTTTCGAAATTCAAAAAGTTGGTTGACAATTGACACTTGACAGTAGTGCTAGTGTTGTCACACAAAAATTATATTTTTAGTACTTATTTAAATGTTGGAGATTCAACAGTAGGTTCGTTCAAATAAAAGATTCTTCAAGCTTTCAGTACAGGTTAAGGAGATTCATCTTCTTCTGCGAAGCAGTAGAGCGAGCGAAGGAGGTGGCAGAAAGCGTGTGGAGGCAGGAATCGCAGGCAAGCACGGGCTTGCAGACAGCGAGTAATGGGTAGCTCGCCGAACATGCCTGGACCGATGGCTCATTGTGTTCCATGCGCACCTCAAAGAGATGTCAGCAAGATTGACGGGAGCCCTTAGGACGGATGGCTGCCAGGGCTGCGGGATAGTTCGAAAGAGTTACCGCAGCCCTGGACCACAAAGGGCAACTGAAGGAACACAGGTGGGATTCTGCCGTCGCTCCACCCAGGGCAGGAGAAGCCATTTGATGATTTCCAAACCAAAAAAGGTATAAAAAGAAACAGATACGTGCATGCTAACCTAACCTAACCTAACACAAGTAATATTCTGTCTATACCTACCAATATATATAATATAGGTATTATATATATTATATTAGAAATGTATTACAGTGGAACTTGGTTAAGTGGGACCTGGATAAGTAAGAAACCTCCTTAGCTGGAACTCATGCTGAGGTCCTGACACTTTAGCACTGAATTACCTCTGTAACTGGGATTCGTTCTTTCCATTTCATCGTCATAGTTACCTCTATAATTGAGACAGTAAGTGTATTTTACCTCTTTTACTGAGACTTTATTTTAAAGAATACTTTTTCTAAATTGTTTTGTTTGAATTTTATAGGCGTCCACCTCTCTGAGATAACATCAATTTTTCACTTAACTAACGCGTCCTATTCGTTCACAACTTATTATACAAGAAGTTGTGAACGAATAGTGCACGTTAGTTAAGTGAAAGTGTAGGTACCTAAGTTCTTTATTTAATATAATAATCGCACCTCTATAACGAAAATAACCTCTATTAATGAAACCCTCAATAATTGAGATAGATATTTAATTATACCTGGATATCTGAGACACTGGGCAAGTGGAATACCTCTTTAAGTAAGACCAATTTGCAGGTCCCTTAAAGTCCCAGTTATCCAGGTTTCATTGTATTTAATACATTTACATTATACATTTGTGTCTGTAGCTACAGCCTAGGGATCTTTAAGTCAATAATGAACAGATTACTTCTAGGCAAGCGTGCTCCACTGTCGGCCATATCATTGCTTACCATCAGATGAGATACCTAGTGGTTAAGCGCAAACCTATAAAAAAAAATCTTGACCCTTTCAAGGTTATCTGTGCTAATTAGCACGTACTAATCATTAAATGAGGAGGTATTCGGTTCCCACGTAAAGCCCGAACGAACTTCTTTTTTTCATTTTAAGTATTCGAAGAATTAATTTGTGTGTCACGATCCTGCAGAAGCAGGTTTTAGTAAGGAGTCAAATATTTAAAACTTTCGACAGGTGAATAAACAAGGATAACGATGTGAGAATATTATTAAGTATTGCTTCTTTATTTAGACTCGAAATTCCCAGTTAAAGCTAGTTACATACTTTTAAAACCTTTGCCTTTATATTGATTGACTTATTAGAATTACTTTCTACAGCGGATGTCTCAATATGCATAGATCCAAGCCGGTCCAAACCGTTTTAACAAGTTTAAAAATATACCCAAATTACCTACATCTGAAAAACAAAACAATCTCGCACTATACCTACCTATGCATAAAAAAATTTAGAACATTACATTATAAATTCTAATTATCCTCTTATTCGTACATTCGCATACGAAAACGTGCCTAAAACACACGTGAGCGATAAAAATACAGAAATATAGGAAATAAATCGAATAACTTTTGAAGGTCAAACGTCAGGCGTGAAGCGAACAGACCCGAGGTGAACGAACGATACCTAACAACGTTGCGTAATCGATGATCGTTCGCAAATAATTATACCATCGACAAAAAACTTCGCCACGAAATGGCGCGCAAATATTCATATTCCTTTTTTAAATGTTCGGGTTTCTACGTTGTCTTTGAATAATGTATTGATGTTTTATGCAAAATACGTTAGTCGTGCATCATTTAATGCAAGAAATCAATAACAATTAATTATAAATCCTACCTACGTTTTACTTATTTCTGGTTACATATTTATCTCTAAATCATTTTTCTTTTATGATCTTTTTAGACGGCTTTGAATGTAGGTCGATTAATTTCGAAAAAATTGCAAAATACGAGCAATAAATTCGAATAATATCTACCTACCTACCCGCATTTATCACTGAAAACCTATTTAATATCATATGCAAAGAATGACATTATCGAGAACGGCCTCATCTAGTTTAAAAATGACGAAAAAAAAATTGACGTGTAAAAGTGTTTTTTAAACCTATTTACAAGATAAATATCAATTATCATTTATCATTATAGAAGCTTTACCTAAAGCTAATGTTACCAAAAAAGGAAAGATACAGGCTATCCTAAAATTAGCATACAAGTTCATGGGACTACCTACATATACCAGGAAACCGACTTTAACATCTGATTTGACGAGCATCCGACACCTACAGTCGCTTTCCATTGCCAATAACAATAGAACTAAAAGTTTCCGAATTTAAATTGTTCCTACTAACCCGAGGTAATATATTTACTACTACGCAATAAAAGAAACGTCAAACACGCCCACAAGTAAACAGTTCCACTTCCCTGAAAGATATACGGTATCGAAAAGATAAACAAAATATTTTTGCATCGCTTTATGTTGGCATATACCTACTTATCTGAAGCTAATCCGGCACCGGTCTGACCCTGAACGATTTATCTTTCAAACATTACAGTTTTTAAACAAATCCTGAAATATCTACCTCGACAGGTTGTTCAATACATGTTTAGATAATTCATTATTACTTGAAATCATAATCTTTGCTTCTGGCTTCCCTAATCGGCTTACGAACAGACTTACCGTGTTACTGAGCTTACTCAAAATCAATTTGTGTAAGGAGTTCAAGTTAGGTACCCACTTGTTGTGTTTCATAATGATCACCGGCAACGGCGGTAACATAACCAAGTCGACGTCAACAAACATTCGTATTATTTCGTATATTGTTTAATTATTCATTTCTGTTTTCCATAGACGTATGTTCAAGCTTTTATCCTCGACGGGTAAAAGACCCTCGGGCCGTATCCATAGCCCGTGTAACATTAATAATTTATTTAATACATTATCCTATTTATTATCGTTTTCCAGGCCACCCGACTACACCAAGGGCGTCTTCCAAACTCTCGGCTTTAAAGAATTTCATGACTATTTAATGTTATCTGAAGAGGAACGAAACAGCGATTCAGGAAAAAAATTACTCGAACAAAGTATTGAAAACATGAAAATGGGCACCAGAAGGTATGCCCGCCGGCAAAACAAGATGATTAGAGGAAGATTTTTAGAACATCATACAAGAGAAGTAAGCAGGTTTAATAACGTACAGCCCCGTAATAACCTACCTACCTAGGTATTATGGCAGACTTTTGTAATAGGTACTATTTTTAATAGAAAATAGGGATATAAAAAGTACCATTATTTTCCGTGTCGTATACCTAACAAACGATAGATCAAATAAGCGATATCTTAGTAGGTATTGCGTGCTATTAGTTTATTGCGCATAGATTTTATGTATCGTTTGTATTAGACGTTCACATGACATTACACATTTATTACATGTAAGTAGGTAGGCAATTATTTTAACTTGACAGAATTATGTACCACGTTATGTTTATGAGTAAGATAGGTAGTACAGTAACTTACTCTAGATCCATTTTAGTATTTCATTGACTCTTATTTATAATTTATCAAAGTAGCTTGCGATTATAAAATAATAACATTATTAATAGAGCCATCTCGTGTCAAGTAGCAAAACGACTTTGGATAAAATTTAATAGAGACATCTAGTGCCGAATAGTTGAACTACTGGAAACGAAATGTTACTGGTAACATCAGTGTTTTACATCTGTAGACAATAGATGGCGCTAAAATCGTTTTATTTTTCAGGTACCACCTATTTATGAACTTGATACTACAGACATTTCAAAATGGGACGATGAAGTTAAAAACAAAGCCATACACATTATAGAAAGCCATATCAACGAATCTGCTTGTAACTATAAACCATTAACATCCGAAATAGATGAAATTAAAAAAGGAATTGATGGAAATTCACATAACTACTGTGATGTGTGCAAAAGAATATTCATAGGAGACAATGTCTATGCCATTCATCTGAAATCTATAAGACATAATAAAGTACTGAAGAAAAAGAAACGCCTTGAAGAGCTGAAGAAAAAGATGGAGCTGATGGAGGAGAAGGAAACATCTGATGTTTGATTGAAATGTATTGTAATAATGAATAAACTGTTTTTCTCAGAAATTATTTATTAAAACAACTAATATATACATCTAATCCATCTAGTTATAACTTATAGTTCTTCCTCTACCACTGTTGCTTCTGGTGGTACTTTTTTAGCTCTATAATCATAGTGCTCAAATTCAGGATATTGTTTGATAATTTCACTATATGCATTAACTATTCTGGCAAATTCCATATTAGCAATCTGGTATGGTCTGGTAACAGGGTCTATGTCAGCCATCTTATACATTCTCAATGCCATTTCCTCTCTAACATCTTCAGGGAACAATGTTTGGGCACCTCTGATTGAATACTTTTGCCTCATAGAAAATATTTGCCGGACAACTTTCTCAACCATTTTGAAAGGTTGCTGTATTATGGGATGCTTCAAAGGTGTTAAGGTTACTACTCCAACATCAACATCAGGTTTTGGAAGAAATGCTCCTCCAGAAATGTCAAATTTATATTTCACTGTGCACCAGTTCTGGCACATGACAGATAGCCGACATCTCTGACTGCTCAGAATTCTTGCTGCCATCCTCTCAGCAACTTCTTTCTGAAATGTTAATGTCATTCTTGTCCTACCAAAAGCCCATGGACCTTCTTGCTTGGATATCATTTCTAACCATCGTATTATCAGTATTGTTGACACACTAAATGGCAGGTTGCCGATCAAGTTAACTGGTGGAGGTGAATCAAGCCAATCTGTCTTTACATCCTTAGGAATGAAATTACCGATATCTGTCTTTAAAATATCACCAGTTATGATATCCACATCAACTTTATCTCTACATGCATCAGCTAAAAGTTCTAATGATGGTACAAAACGTGGATCTTTTTCGATGAGGATTAATTTTCTGGGAGCTCTTTGGATTATAGACCTTGTAATACCACCGGGGCCAGGACCGACTTCACAGACAACATGCTTTTCTATGTTACCAGCAGCGTTCACTATCTTGTCTAACAGACGCGGTTCCATCAGGAAGTTCTGAGACAGTTCCCTGAGGGCCCGTAGTTTGTACAGTCGAATAACATCTTTAATACTTGGTAGAGGAGGTAATCTTATCTGTAAAGCTTTCTTGGCCGCCGCCATATTACTGCTGCTGTACTTTGACGGGCTCGTTAAAGTCGTCGAGGAAGGTCTCTTGCTTCACAGCGAATATCGAGTACAAGTAAACACTCAGCACTCCAGTTCCAATAGCAAGTCCGGTGATCCTATTTTTTCTGGCAATCTGCTGCAATCTGTTTACGCGTTCACGGTTTTTCTGTTCTATCAACTTCATATAAGTTATTTCAGCCTGTTTAAGTACTGGATCGTTAGCAGTACTACTGATTTTTGGCTTGAAACTGGCATCGGAGTCTCCCATTACGAAAACAGAAATACTCGACGAATGTAACCTCAAAACGCAGTTAGCTAACTGAAGAACGAATGGTTATTTCATCATATTAACCACAGATAATACAGACATCCAAATCATTACATAAAAATGAATGAACAATTGAACCAAAACATTCCAGGGTAGTGCAAAGTTTAGTTTTTTATCACATTATTTTATTATATTCATGTAGAAAAATAAAGGTTCTATTTTAATTTAACCAACATTCTATACAGATATTTTTAAAACTATTAAGCTTTAATATAATAAAGTCACATCTGGCCTAAAAATTATGTCTTCAGATATATCGTGCAAAACAAGAACAGCTGTTCATGACGTCTTTCTATAAAATCAACAAAACAAAAGCCATGCGCACATCCGTCCTTTTCTAAACAACACTTCCCTGTCGCACTTATGCATTTGCATCGGCTCGAACTCGCAACCTCGCACTTCTCGAGTTCTCGTGTCAAAATCGTCAAATCCCGTCTCGCGTTGCAGAAGTTTGCTTGTGCGACTCGTTGGCTGCACACTAGAATCGCGTTAAACTTTGTTGTGTTTTGTGTTATAAAATGCCTTTTATTTCAAAAGACTGGCGGTCACCAGGTGAAGAATGGGTGAAAACTCAAGAAGGATGGGAAAAGAAGAAAGTGTTGGAATGTACCGCACAAAGGTGAGTTCCGTTGCAAAATAAACACAGTCCTTTGTTCGCATTTAGTTGAACGCAACGAAATAATACGGGCCGTTTTAATTAATTAATTTTGCCTAACATTAGTTGTGCACTAAAATGATAATTATGCTTGATTTTTGTAGTGTTATTGTGATTGTTGAAAATTGCTATTTTGTATTGCAGATATCCCGCTATAACTAACTTTAATAACCCTGATGATAGTCAGCAGAAGTCGTGGTGAGTGATGTTAGAACTTATCCTTACGTTTGTAATATTTTGATCAGCTGTTGTCTGTTGTGGTGCGCTGTTATTGATTTTCCTGCGCGCGTGTGTGTGTGAGTCCTTCGCCTGGTTTGTGTGTACCACTGTGCAAACGAAGAAAGCGTATATAGATACCTATCTACTTGTGTAGGTAGGAATGTACTTGCTTAGACATGTGTTAGGTTGGTAGGTACCTATTGAAAGCTATTTGTGAAACAAAGAACTTCATTTCGAAGTTGAAACGATCCTTTCTGATTTCTGAATAATTAAAACGGGGTGAGCAGGCATCACACGTAGGTATTTAGGTAGACGAGTAGACCGAAGCTAGATGCCTACTTACCTAGACTATAAAGTATTGGAGAAATTATGTTTGTTTACCTTGGTTCTTTACAACGTTTCCTTTAGGAAAAACCAGTTAGGTCACATAACAATAAACCACCCACTATCACATTTTATGACCTTTTAAATGCCTAGGTGGCTTCGATTAAACGTTTAGCTACCATTTATTATTGCTAATAAAATTATTTGCCACTAATTGGTAGGTATAAACATACAATTCCTACCTACCAGTACTTATAGGTATTTTCCATAAACCAGCAGTGCTTCACGAGCTCTTCGCGATCCATTTTACGACCTAAAATGAACGATTAAAGGGATAGAGCTCTAGAGGGTGTACAGCTCCATTTCTTTTTCTAGCTCGCACGACTGACATTTTAACGTCATGGTAGGTACCTACCTACAGAAAATCTTTGTAGTATGATAAATTAGAATTAAAAAAAAAAAATGGTCAAGTTCGAGTGGGACACGCGCACGAAGGGTTCTGTACCGTCCGTAGCAAAAAAAAAAAACACGTTTGTTGTATGGGAGCCCCCTTAAATATTTATTTAAATCTGTTTTTAGTATTAGTTATTATAGCGGCAAAAGAAAAACCTACATTATTTGTGAAAATTTCAACTGTCTAACTATCACGGTTCATGAGATACACCAGGCTGTATCTGACAGACGGACGGACAGCGGAGTCTTAGTAATAGGGTCCCGTTTTACCCTTACGTTACGTACAGAACCCTAAAAAGTTAAAGGAGCCTTTCCCTGATACTGTCATCGTTGTCATAAAACCTGACGAAGGTCGGTATGTATGTATAGCTCTGACTGTCCGCCTAGCTACGTATAAATTAAACGAAGAGACGATGGGACCTTTAAAACAGTCTAAAAAAAGACCAATATTTATGTAGGTACCTAAATACGTCTATCCCAGTACCTAAACCTACCATTTTTAGAGTGAAGGTTAAAAATTTGTTACTTTTGGAGCACATCCAGAACGAGAACTATTACTAGTTTCATCTCTTCCCAAATGAGCTCTAAATTATAAATACTTGTAAAATATTTTTCGGAGCTGTCTTACTCGGAATAGTTGCTCAGAATCAAAGTCGAAAGTAGGTACTGTCGCACTCTGCGACGGTAGCAGAGAGTTCGGGACTGTTACTTCAACGAAATACTTAGGAAATTTTAAAAATTTAAGTACTATACTTTTCTTCAAGAATTCAATATTAGCACAATGGTTATGTCCGAACTGAAAAAACTAGACATTTCTTTGTTCTACTCAATTTTCAAACCTATTCTAGAACAACAATATCCTTAAAAGTATATTTTACATTCCAGTTCGTTAACCTAACTCATGCGATCTCCTTTCGATATCACAGTACGTAACTGCAAACAGTCAGCAGTGACCGTAAAATCGAAGAGCCTAAAATCTAAATCCTTACCTATCTTTCTTTACTCTTCAATCTTCTTTTTTATTTTTCTTCTCCGTTCTTCCTCTTTCGTTTCCTTAACCTTTCCTTCCTTCTCGTTTTATTTTTGTCCTTCCTTCCTTATGTTACTAATTTGATGAACTTACAACAAACTTTACTCTATTCTGTCCTTCGTTTTCAAAATACTATCCAACGGCATACACTACATTTCCTCACATTGTTGGGGTCAATTTCAAGTCTAACCAAATTCTCCTGAGTACCGGAATTTTACATAAAACGACTACTTTTATTACCAAAATGCTAACCAATAAGAATAGAATAGATCTTTATTTGTACAGAAAGTAGGTACAGGTTACAGGGTCTTGTTTATAAGTATGGTTACTAACTGCCTCCGCGGTTTTACCCACGTCTTTGATTACTGCGCCTCTCCTATTGGTCGTAGCGTGATGTTATACATATAGCCTATACCTTCTTCGTTAAATGGGCTATCCAACACAAAAATATATTTTCAAATTGAACCAGTAGTTTCTCAGATTAGCGTGTTCAACCAAACTCTTCAGCTTTATAATAATATAAAAGTATTGATAATAAAAGTATGAAATCGATGCCGAGATTCCATTTCCCCACTGACAAGAGCTCAAGTACCCAATCTTATCGATCGATGTTCTAAAAAACAATATTATGAATATTGTAACAAACTATCTAAAAGATACAGTATCGATGCGTAATAGAGAAAATAGGTCGATTGATAATGTGTAAATAAACAAACACAGGCCACGGAATAAATTATGCAAATAAATTGATAGGTATTAGAAACATGAATCATCATTTAGTTGGACTAGTATCTTTCATTGATTTATTGGCTGTGGCTTGTACATTGAATATTGTAATAGGTACCTAAAATATGATCAACATCACAACAGGCCCGACTTCGCCCATTGCTGGGCATAGCTTCTCTTTTCTTGTGCTAATCCCCACGTTCTGAAGTTCCCAGGTTCTTCCTGCAACTGGCAACAATATTGTATTGATGTAGAGTGTAGAATGTGCTGATATCCGCAACTCCACGTCCAAGCGCGTAATTCCATTATCGTCCTACTTCCTACTTTCCTATCTATCATGATAGCATAGGTTCTGCTAGTTTTAGACGAAGATTTACGAATGGCCGCAATAATAAGAACACTTGACAAAACAAGGACAAATCAAAGGCTCTCCATCTTTTATTTTTACTTAATTATAAATTAATTAATTCAACAGGCCATTGAGAAAACAAAACATTCGAAACCATTGCCGAAAAAAGAGCCATACTGTATCGTGTAAAATGATCACGATTTTTTAGATACTGTCTAAGAATTTAGATTCAAAGGTGAAGAATGTTTTATTATTTTAATAGTTAATGAAACGAATTTAGTTTCTTCAATTATTTTGTTAATCACCATTGTAATTTGGTCGTTCAAAATTTGCGGATTCCATTTATGAAATCAAAGATAAGAAATAAAATCAATAGACTACGAGCCGAGCACGAACGAATATTTGATAGAAACGGCAAATGACCAAAGACAAAAAGTTTTTACCGTATCTAGGTCAAGCTGAAATGCACAGCACAGGTCAAACCACTCGCCTGAAAAATTCCGACGCAACATGAAGAACCAATTTGTTTGGCAGACAGATATTTTGTTTAGAAAAGTATTTAGAACAACTGGCTAGTTTAAAGAAAACTTTGGATTTAGACTAACCTAGATTGTGAATTTGTGACGCGGTGCTTAATTTTTTTTTTTTTAAAGACTTGTACTTTATCTGAATTTAAAATCTCTTCAAACAGGCTAAATACTCGAGATCATTTTATTCTGCACAATCAATTAATGAACCGGCCCCAGACCAGTTCATGGGGATTTATGAGACTCATATAAACTTTTTTCAATTTCATATATCTCGTAACGATTAATTATAACTCAATTTACCACTGAAGCCAGAACAGGCCATTAACGTAACGACATTTTCATTCAAAATGAGGCAAAATAAAACCATCTTATCCCAAAAAGGTCCACCCACGGTTGACGGAAGGATCCGGATGAGTCAACAAGTCTCACAACATGTCCCGACAGGAAAGTGGACGATTATTTTTAATAAAAGAAAACATTTTGGTGGTAAAGAATCTTTGGAAAACTTTTAAGAAATAGCTGTGGCATTCTATTGACAAGATTTAAAGGCCTAATACACTACGCGATATTCAGCACACGATATTCAGACTTATTTTTTGTTCCGAGTAAGACCGGTGTAACCCTTATTACATTACGCGACATCGACTAAGACTGTCTGAATATCGAGTAGTGTAATAGGCCCTTTAGACAAAGGTTTGCACTTAAAGGTAGATAAAAAAAGTTCTGATTGCTAAATAGCAACTATTGCTTTGATTGTTTCGTCAACAACATTCAGTGTTGGTTAATTTTTATGCAAATTAATAGATTCCTAATTGCTTAGCCGTCATTGGGTACTTCTTAACCCATTACGGAATATTTCAATTACTCAATACTATTTCGGAGTATCAGTAAAAATAAACGAATAGCTTTGTCGCTAAACATAAGTTGCAATACGATTTGCGACACTCATTTATCGTCTGTCTGTGTAGTTTCTTTAAAACACGCTACCAAATTAATAGTACCACTCATACTACTGAAATAAACAATTTAAATATCACTATAAATAAGTCAACAAATCCTCTGAATTGCTGTAGCTGTCAAAACAGTTCCATAACAGCCACTCCGGAACTGCAGCGAGCTAGTTTCCTATATTTAGCCGTTCTAATATTAGCAATAACGGCTGGTAAACTGGCCGTACAATGATTACACTTCCATGAATCACGCTCTCCTCTTTGACATGCAAAAACCGGTAGAACCAGAAAGGGCGAGGTGGTCAGATGAAAGGGGTGATCGCAGACGTCAGCAGACCTTGAGATTTTTGGGGTAAGGTACGGTAGACACCGCAATGTCAGATGTAGACTTGAATATAGATGAATAATGTCAATTTAATCTGATTTTGACTACGACGTCCGTCTGTTGATTACTAAGGTACAAAGAGCACAGATATCCATCCCCCAAAAGGAAAGGGTCACACAATCCCCGTGTCCCGAATTACGATAAAAGTATCACAATTTATATGAGTTATTGAGTAATAATTGTGACGTTGCGCGTTGGTCGGATTCGCGATATTATCGCTTTTGACGCAATTCGGAACGCAGGGAATGAATAGTGTCTGGAATTCAAGACAAGAGTGTCAACAGCCTCCTGACCCTCCTGAGCCTCCTCCTCCTCTTAAATGTGGAGAATTAAGGAGTGATTACAGTACAACGCGATACCTTAAACATGTAACATTTAATATCTAGTCAACTGTAATAGACCATGTATCCTTAAAATGCTTTCATTGTAAAGGCTGGGTGTTGTATCATGTAAATAAGTATGTGTTGTCTATCTTACGTCGGAATTTGAGAAATTTGCTCCGCAAGTCAGTATATATTAAAGACTACAAATGTAGTCGTCATAGCATATTACTCAGTTTATAGATCCCATTTGAAGCATGACTAGGTTTATCAAGCATTTATCGTCTCTAGACTAGACTAGCTTCTTTCCTCTTAATGAGTATCGCAATTTGTGCAAAATGAAGCTACATATATGCTCTCATTTGCATTTTTTATTCTAATATATGTGCTCTTGAAAGAGGGAAAATACGTAACTGCTAGACATTTTTGATAAATAAAATTGTTTATTTGCACCTTCAAGTTAACAAGTTTTCCAAATTACAGTAAATTAGGTCGAAAGGTTAATTAATTGTGATATTTAAGTGTTACAGCTGATCTCGTATATATAGGTATCAGCGCCCACCCTCATAATCACTAGCAGAGATTTAAATATCCTCATAATTACAACCAATTGATGCAAAAATTAAGACTAAAAAAAAAGGCATGAGTGACATGTGTGTGGTGTGTGAGGTGAGGTGTGGTGTGAGTGTATGTGTATTTATGTGTGTAACTTCTTCACTAAATTCACTAATATTAGTATGAAGACTTGCTATAGTCTTTAACTTTACTACACCCATCTTCAAAGAGTTTCTAACTGTGCTCACGTTCGACCGTTCGACAATTTGATCTGCAAATGTCAGTTGCGCTATTGCAACCAAACAGTTAGCTAGAGCTATTGTCTTCGTTGGTTCTAGTCTAGAAACTTTAGCTTCTGACTTTACCATTATTCAGTAATTTAACATCAGAGAAGCAAGTAAACAAAAGAAGTAATAAGTCTTTAATGTTTACAGGTTTCTTGTTTGATACACTGTAGAAAAGAGATCATATGGAAGTTCGATACCAATTTCGAAAGGTCGGAACTTTCGATTGTTTTTCGGTCACTTCAATTTCGGTTCCGATAAATTTTAATCGGAAGTAATATCGGGGTACCTCAAGTTGCCTTCTGTCGATTACTCTTTCACTTATTATTTTGTTTCGTATTTGACATGTTGTCAACTCACAAGTTTTATTATAATATTTATTTATTTTATTTCATTTGACGCTTCTTTCTTCTGCCTCTGCCTCAAATTCCGATAAATCAAATTCATAAACTCCGCTTCCAAATTCGGTTCCGATATAACCACTTCCAAGATGAGAACTTTCCCGATAATAAGTTTACTATCAGATATTGTGTTTAATAATAAAATTCCGGTATTTCATATCTGAAGCATCATACCAGTTATCACAGGCGACAGTTCAGCTCCATTTAAATACTGGGTTGCATTGCAGGTCGGGAATTAGAAAGTAGACACGATAATCGTACTGTGTTTATAGGCAGTTATGCTTACAGATCATTCAGATGGCTGCTATTACACTTGGTTTCTATTCTACCATCATTTCTATTTATGTGACTTGTGGACTCACGGTTCTGTGAGTGCATTAATGGCTTTTTGAAAATTTTGTTACAGGGCATTACATTTTTAGAATTGACATTGGATGTGGCATTTCACAATTTGCTATAGTTCTTGTAATATGTTTATGCTGTATGAGTCATGTCGATTACTACAGACATGTTTTGTTATTTCACTAGCGCAACACTGAATTCGTAAACCACTGAATATTGTTCAGTTCAAAGTCTACATAGTTTGCATAAATGTAAGCCAGTAAATTCGTAACTATCGCATAGCATCCGAAAATAGGTCCTTTAAAGTTTAAACGATCCTCAAACGACTGTTTAAGTATGTCAAGTACTATGAATACTTCTAGGAGTGCCTAAAGTATATTAAATTCCAAGTTTGACAATCATAAAATTCCTCTTGACCGTATCTACCAGTTAGCTCTCTGTCTACGCAATAATCTCGAGTGCAGTAACTACGCATGAGCAATGATTATGCAAAAGATGAATAAATCATACGTCAAAAACAGACGTCCATAGACGTTCTGCATAATGGATGATATTAGAATATCGATGCCAGTAGAATACTCACTAGGGTTTACTACGAAACCTGGAGAGAAGCCAACAATTTCTTGCAGTTTTATTTGAGAAGTCTTTTGGCTGGCTGTATTTGATGCTAAGAGAGCTCTAATAAAAGAAAAAAAAATGGCTTAAATATGGGTACTAACTTGGGAAAGACTATGGAACTATGAAGTACTGAGGTGGTTCAAAAAATTAAAACCCTACTAGGCATGTTTTGTCGATTGGTAGTAAATGCTGAAGCGTTAAATCCGCTATTGTAGGTACATGTTTGTATTAACAATTTTTTCCCGAGTAAATCAAATAATTTACCAAGTGATGTGAAAATTAAAACGAAATTCACATTCGGGGCGCGTGAAACGGTGCAGAAAATAAGGTAAACATTTAGCTGAACATTTCAGCCAGCCACAGTTCATTTACCCCTGACTAACTGTGTTACTGTTTTATTTTATTTTAATATGCACTAAGTAAACAGAGTTACTTTTGGAATGGACTGGAATACGTGAAGCTATTCAATTTCAATTTTGGTAATTGGATTTCAAAGCTGACAAAGAAATGTTAGCAGAATTTGTGGTTCTTCATTGCAGTCGAAAGACGTCCACTGTTGGACGTAGGCTTCGCCCAAATATCGTTATAACGGCCGGTCCTGTGGGGTCTCGCATCCATCGGATTCCCTCGACCCTCACTAGGTCATCAGTCCACCTTGTGGGAGGTTTTCCAACCTTACGTCGTCCGGTACCTACGCGGTCACCACTCAGAACCGAATTTGCGGTTAAGCTTAACAAATGCCGAATGCTGCGGTAACGGGAACCAGAAACAAATTGATTCTGTACAATACTTGGAACTAGAGCCATAGATAGGTCTAAAATTGACTGTTACATGCGAAACAGGAGCAAGGTGATTACGATGAATACAACAATTTCGTGGATCTTCGAAAGTCGGTAGTTATTTTTTTTATTTCTGTTATCTAACAAGCTATTAGTTCAAAGAAAATCATGCATGAAACAGCAGTCAATGATAACGTCAAGTTTGACAAGGGAGAATGGAAAAGAAAACCTATTGAGTCGACCCCAAGTAGCATAGGACAAAGAAATGAAGGAAGATTTTTCGAATAATCACAAAACCCTAGTAGGCATAAGCTCTAGTGAGACCCATCCATCCCTAGTGGGCCCCGTCCACTAAAAACATACCAACCAATTTTCTTACCCTTTTTTCTGGGTGAGGAATCATCAAATAACTTCTCCCGCTCTCCGAGCGAAAGGAAGTATCAGACTTTTACTTACAAAAAAAAACCATCCGGTTTCCTTCAGTTGCCCTTTGCGTTCCAGGACCGCGATGACTCTTTCGAACTATATCAGATACCTCAAAACAAAACACTTAACTTGTATTGAATTGTCACAAGGCACGAGGCAGTCGTCAAATCTGTAAACAATAAAATCCCAACCCATCCGTTTGACTTCGCCATAGTCAGGTAAAAACAATCTTACCATAGACAATGATGATAAATGGGAATAAAATAACAAACAACGTTATTATAACAACATTAAGAAACCAAAACATTATGATACGAAGTACCTATACACGAGATTACGATGATTCACAAGATAACCCGGCAGACAGCGAGCCGCCTACGAAATACTTGGCAATAAAATATAGCGTTTGTTGAACTTTGATTTGCATTGTGAGGCTAATCCGAGGAGCTGGTTTTATTTAGTAATTGAGATTTCTTTTATCGAGTTACTCAGATTACTCTGTAACAATCTCACCGTGAAACTTCTGTGAAGAGAGCCGTCATTCCATCAGCCTATTCTGTAAATATCTCACCGTAATAATTTAGTTTCAGACTGAACTTTCGATTTCGGCAAAAAAAAAAAAACAAGTTTCAGTTTCGGCTGCCATCCAGCCTACATTACGGCCGAATCAAATTTAAATTCAAAATGTATTTATTTCACATATGCATATATGATCACATAGAAAACGTCAGAAGCTAGTGCACAGTTCCAATTGGACGTTTCCTATGGAGAAGAACCGACAAGAAACTCCATGGTTACTCTTTGTTTTTTCGATGTTAGTTCCATTTTATTAATTAGGTAAAAGGTATTTTTTTTATACGTGAAATATCAAAGACTGAATAATTAATAAAATACAATAAATGAATTTAAAATAAACAGAGAATGACTAAATTAAAATCGTCTGTTTTTCGCCCACGAAAATGACCTAATATAGAAGTTTCGGTTGTGATTATGGCCGATGCAGTTTGGTTACGTTTCGGACCGTGAATATGTTTCGGTCGGACATTAATGATGTGTGTGTAAGTCATTCCTCCTAAACTTAAGGGTTGACAGTTCACGTAAGGCCACTTCACCTTAGTTTACACGGTAAAACGATTACTGAATAGTGTGACTGGCCTGTTGGTCTAGTGGTTAGTGGCCCTGACTGCTATGCCGGAGGTCGTGGGTTCGATTCCCACCCAGGACAAATGTTTGAATGAGCACGATCATTTGTTCTGTGTCTGGGTGTAATTTATCTATAATATGTATGTATTTAGAAATATATATGTATGTTTATCTAGTACTCATAACACAAGCTCTGCTTAGCTTGAGACTAGACGGCGTTGTGTGATAGTTGTGGAATATTATATTATATATTATATTACTGGCACTTTATAGTAAAAATGGTTCATCTTTACGCGGATTAAATACTGCGGAACATAGCTGTGCTTGATGAAGAACCTAACCGAAATGTTAAAAATATTTTCATGTCAGGCTCATGCAATTTCAACCGACCGACGCCATGTTTTCAAAGTTAGTTGTAGATTTAATTTGGCTAGTGCGAAGCGCTTGCAGTTCGCAGAATTTGTTTTAAAAAGTTTCGTCTGTAGTTGTATACCACCCCTATTTAATTTGACAAATTCGGCATCATTAAAATATTTTTCTGCGAATTTGCTTAATCAGAATTCACGCACAGCCACAGATGTCAGTATTTCTGAAAGATTTTCAAGTGTAGAATAATGTCAAACTTTACTTTACCATGCAAACCGGCCAAACATTGACATTGAAGTAAAGCTGCGTTCTTAACTCAAAATTCTCAACTTATAAACCTGGATGTTTCATAGTATCTTATCCTGGATACTTAAATCGAGATTCATACATGATTCAGCCATTTTTTTGATATGGGACATCAGCTAATAACTCAGCCCAGTCTGCGTGGAACGAGAGGTAGTGTCAGACTTTTACTGACAAAAACCCACCTATAGTCCTTCAGTTACCCATTGCGTTGCCGGGTCACAGTAACCCTTTCGAACAATCCTTCAGACTCATGATTTGGCCTAAAATTCAATATTCCTTTTTCGATCGATTTCTTAAAGATCTAAAGAGATTTGGATCTTCAGACAAAGGCCTTCGTAAAACATGGATATTAAGTTTGAATAACAATTTTGCGTCTCAATGAACTCTGAGTGGAGTCTCCGATGTTCATTGAAGTCGGAAACGTTGTGAAGCATAAAGACCTAAAGAGACTGCATGATCATTGAACCGATGTGTATATGAGTCACGACAGAATTGGAGGCCGTTTAAAGGTTAGTGATAGTATCTGAAGGCAGTAAGCGTGATTGTACTTAGTGAGATTAAACACGATCATTGTTGATTCAAGATCATATATATACGAAAAATACAATATTTCACGCTCAATCAAACAACATTTTTCTGAGTTTACTGACGGGAAAAGCGGGAGGATCGAGTGTTTTGATGTTCATGTAGAAATGCTTTCAGACAATTGAATATTGTAAAAAATGCTTAAACATCAAATCAAATCAGCAATAAGAGAAAACACATTGTTTTACAACTGACAAAGTGTCTCAATGCATTTGATATGTTTCATGATGCTGTCTTGTTTTCGCGATAATCACAATCATTGATTGCAAAACGGACAGGTTTCATAGAAATAATACTAGTACCTTTTCCTCATAATATCTGTAGAATTTATTTTATTATTTATACATATTCATGTAAATTAAGCAGACTGAATTATCCTACAGTTTTATCCTTAAACGTTATAAAACAAACCCCCACCAGGTTTGTCTGTTCACGATAAACTTTGAAACAGTTTATTACACACTAATACCATAAAGGGCACTTTTCCCATTGACATCGATGTGGACGAATTTTTTGATGCCCTATGAGTTTTATTTCTACCCGTTTGTACATATATTATTTTCAGTTTGTTTATATATTTATTAAGTTATAATATTTAGGATTAATAGTTAAGATGTATATATAAAGTTACATAATTGATTAAAAATAAAAAATAAAAATTACCATAAAGAGGTAAAGTTTGTGTTTTTGTTTATAGGAGGTTATCACTGAAAGTACTGGTCCAATTGCTAAAATTTTTTCACCGATAGAAAGCTGCTTTATTCCTGAGTGACATAGGCTATATGTACGTAGGTGTAGCCGCGGGCAAAAGCTAGTGCATAATATGTATAGTAGAGAAAGGCCGAGAATTTCAAAAATTTTTAATACCTGAGCAAATTTGGGGCGGGTTTCAACTAAATATGATGAAATTTTAAATCAATCTTGATACAATCAGAATTGAAAGACAAAGATAAATTGACGAAATAACTCCAGACGAAAACAGGCCGCACCTAAATCTTTTAGTGGAATCTACCACACCCACTGAAAAGGTTAAAGTTAGCCATTTAGGGGATTGCACTGATATCTAATGCATCAGATTATCTTTCAAGAAGGCTTTAGGATTCAGAACTGTAAATTCCAGCAATAAGAACGAAATTGCTATGTCAAAAAACCTAATCTCATTTTCGATATTCAGTGTTTCGGAGTCCCCTTTTGGTCGTATCTTGATTCGTAAAGCTTTTAGTACGTTTTCTGTTAACGATGTGTTTGATGAGGATTGATTGGGTAAAGGAATGATTACTTAGGACCTGACAAAATTTAACGCAATCGAGATTGTACCATCGGATATATAGGTCACTTATATTAAAGAATTAAATTTAAGTGGATATGTACAGAAACATGAGCATTAAAGTATAACAATTCTTCCGGAGTTTGTTATCGCACAAGTAGAGTTTCTTAAACATTCTGCAGATTTTAATAACATTTTAATGGTGGCTCTTCGGATAATTTATAAACAATGGATATTTTCCGTCTATATGTATACATCCGTTTCCATATCAAACACTGTTTTTGTGACCTCGTCAATGTGGAATATCTGGGTCTAACTAACTAGTTGCAATGTGGTGTTGGGTATTGTGGTGTACTTGATACAGAGGGAGTTGGAGCAAGTTTAATTTAGCAGCCTGTTCATCTGTTGCTTTGTCGACAAAGTTGGGCTCTCTGTAAACTTTATAATAGGTTGTGGAAGGTATTGTACCAAGATTATCTTGTTTTGCGTTGTATGTCCTGGATGTCTCCTATCTGAAAGGGTCTATCGGAAATGAGTTATGAACGTGACAAATGTTGCTATTTCTTTTTAATGCTTAAAGTATAATTCATCATCTTCCTGCCCTGCCTTGTCCCATTTTATTTGGGTTCGGCGCAACACGTTTTTTTCTTCCATTCTGTCCTGTCGCCCGTCATGTTATAGCACTTCTCACACATTTCAGCTAACTTTTCTTTGGCCTTTTCCCCCTCCCCCTCCATCCATCCACATCCACATCCACAGCTAGCTAGCTTTAGTTTCTATTAGTTAGTAGCTTAAAGTATACTGATTTTAGAATAAATTTACATTGCACTTTTAGTTCTCATAATACATTTTCTGTAACTGAAATATTCTTAAGAGGGTCCTTTTTCACTCGTCTATCGTCAACATGGAGCATGGTTTAAAAACTTGTTAGTTCATCTAACGCAATCCAATATCAAATCCGCGATGTTTGACGAAAAGGCAATGCGAAAAAAGAGAGATAACGCGTGAAAACCCTGTTAGCATTTGGTAATTCCGTAATTTACCTACTCGAATATTTTACAAATCTTGTTCTAGGAAATACGTGTTTTTTTAAACCTTTAAAAGTTTTTGATTAAAAAATTGTCGTTATTCAGAATCTTTATTAAATTTGCAAGGCTTCTATTGTTATACTTTTTTGACTTTTGAGTGAATTATGAAGTGTCAAAGTTCATGCAAAATAGCAGATTTTCGGAGGTCTTTACTGGATTAGTTTTACACAAATTTAGAAATTGATTTCAATAGAACCCTAGATAATATCCACAAGATACTGTGTTTCCAAAATATTTAATGAAATTGTGTAGTAACGTCATAATCACGTAAGTTTATTTTCGATCGAATTAACGCATTTTATTTGTTTGCCTATCTGTTCTGTCGCAAACTAATCACAACTTTGTGAGAAGTGAGAGCCTGTGAGTTTTTCTTTTTTTCTTTCTATTACTCATATTAGTCTACTTTAGCCGTGTAGAACATGTCCAAATATTCAATTCAGACACACGTCCTTAACCGCAGGGACCCAGCAGAGTCGAAGCCTACTGGGGCCATTGGTGATGTGAAAAAGAACCCCGGAGCTCTGGAACGAAGGCACAGGAGTGGGTTTTAGTCAGTAAAAGTCTAACACTCTAGATGCCATTAGATGATTTTCCACCTAAAAAAAAGACACGTCCTTAACCTTAGGAAGAGAGTTGTGTAGGCTAGGTACCTACTTATAGCATTCTTCAAACAAACTCTCTTGGTTTTTGACAATTCGCTATAAAATAGAGTATTTGTCAAGGGATCAACCAGAGTAAAAGTTACCAATTAATTCAAATTCATTCATACACCCTCTCACCTCACTAATCTCACAAGCACTCTCTCACATCTCATAAACAAAATAAAATAGTTGCACATGCTTTGCATATAGGTCCATATTCTGTGTAAGATTAAACTTCGCATCTATCCTCGAAGTCAGAAGTAGGTCACGGCCGAAGTTCGTCAGGAAATGATTGAGCAATCTTATGCAGACGCAATACTTCAACACTTCATCGTTACTGTGTTTTTCTCATAATTATATAGGCTGAATTGGATATCTATTCAGAATTGGAGCGCTGATGTTTCTTCTAATTACGGATATGGCAATCGAAGTTAGCTTGTTTGCATCTATTGTTTGTGAAGGCTAATAGTTTTCGGAGTCTATCCAATAGTATATCTATAGGTACATCTATATATATATTTTTTTTTTATAATAACATTTTTTTTTTATAAAGTATATTTTTTATAATATCATTTTCTTTTTTAAATATCGACACCTCTGGGCTCAAAGGTCGTAAAGGACAAAATACAACTTTTCAGGAGAAGCAAAAAACAAAAAAAAAATTATTGTTTTTACTCTAACTTTTTTGTTTCTTGAGCTATTTAAATGAAACTTTGGAAAAGTGCTTAGAATTCATAGTACTCTCTTGGGCAGTATTACAATTTTACCCTAATGCTTTATTTATCGAGATAGATTTCCTTTACGACCACAAATTTAAAAATAAATGTCCTTTACCCCCTTAAAATTTTCATCTTATGATTTTAGCTTAGGGCGTAAATCTACTTTACTGTGCAAAATTAATCAAAGTAAGGAAATAATAGACAAGTGCAATATTTTTTAGGTTCTAAAGGATCACCCACTAAGGTATTCTAAAAGGATTAATTGATAATTAAACTTAATTATTAAATGGCTCACGTAATTTTTAAATATATTTATGTGTATACTACTATATTTTCTTTATTAATCATGAAATAACATAATCATACCAACAAAACGTACATTTTCGTAATCAAATTGAGATCCTTTATTATTTTCTATAAGTGAACACAAAGCTTTTATAATAAGTATCTTTGAAATAATAATGATAGATTAAGATTGTAGTAATTACGTAAGTTACGTTTTCCTTACAAGTCCTTTTCTCCACTCCCATCTTTGCTCTTTTGATTTGTTTTTCTTCTTTAATCAACTTTATTCGTATAATCTCAATCAGTTTGATTAGAAGATGAGAAATAATGAGTAAATAAGTCATCATCATTCTGATGATTTATTTACTCATCTTCAATATCATTTTCATCATCATCTTCGTCCGTTTCGTTTAAAGTCTCACGTAGCTCGGAATTGCATGGAAGTTCCCTGTATTCTTTGTGAAACCTTTTAGGTATAGTCCCATTTTCACAGAGGTTCGTGAGATCTTTATACTTAGCAGCGGCTATTGGTAATATACTGTTATATAGCTGTTTTACTGCATCCATAGCAATCACTGGTTCATTGTTAATCTGGCTTTTATACCCTTTGTACTTTCCCTTCCCCTTTCCTTTATCTGAGGATTTCTCAAATAATGTTATAGAATGAGTCTCTGCTTTATTTTCCATAGAGTATTTGACGAACATTTTGTCGTTATGCTTTTTTTTTAATGTGGCGACTCTGATGTTTTTAAATTTGATATTTTTTAATGTCTTTGGCGTGAATGTATTTAGAGCTAATTGATCAAAATTTAAAAAGTCAGTATATTCCATGACATTGACTTTGTAAGGTCTTGGTCTTTTGTGGGGCCGATTCAAAATATGTGGGCCACTGTGAGGGACTCCATTCAATAAGTTTTCGCACTTCCCTTTCTATAATTGCATGAACTGTATCGTCGGTCATGTATGTATGGCCCGGGAGTAAATAGTTAATTTGAATGACCTCCAAATTAATTGCTGATTTCAAGAATTGATTCATGGCAGCCAATACAGTTTTATTTTTGTTTTGACCACAACACGAATCACAGCACATCAACAGATGTTTTACGCCCATTTTATCCTTTTCCTCAAGATATTTCGTTAAGCAAGTTGCAATTTCATTACTCCCTCTTTTGACATCACATTCCCCCCATGTATAACAATTAACATCCTGTGTGCGACTTTCATAAATGGTGGAATTAAACACCGAATATTTTCTGGAATAGTATAATATCATACTTTGTCCATGTGGCGTGTTCAACACTTTTTTTAGGTCAAAGCTGCAGGTGATCGTTTCATTGTTGGGTGAATTAAGGGTTTGGTGAATTTTAAATCTCTTATAAGTACCTAGGTGTTTTTTCTTTAAGATGGGAGTTCAGCAGCTCTTTGTCCTTGTCGTTCATTTCGTCTTTATTATTCTCTGCTTTGACGCAAGTTAGACATTTATCTTTCTTAGGTACGTGAAAGCAGCTTTGACCTACAAAAAGTGTTGAACACGCCACATGGTATATATGGATTATACTATTCCAGAAAATATTCGGTGTTTAATTTCACCATTTATGAAAGTCACACACAGGATGTTAATTGCTATATGTGATGGCAAAAGAGGGAATAATGAAATTGCAACTTGCTTAACGAAATATCTTGAGGAAAAGGATAAAATGAGCGTAAGACATCTGTTGATATACTGTGATTCGTGTTGTGGTCAAAACAAAAATAAAACTGTATTGGCTGCCATGAATCAATTCTTGAAATCAGCAATTAATTTGGAGGTCACTCAAATTAACTATTTACTCCCGGGCCATACATACATACCCGTCAATAAAGTTCATGCAATTATAGAAAGGGAAGTGCGACTTTTTAAATTTTGATCAATTAGCTCTAAATACATTCACGCCAAAGACATTAAAAAATATCAAATTTAAAAACATCAGAGTCGCCACATTAAAAAAAAAGCATAACGACAAAATGTTCGTCAAATACTCTATGGAAAATAAAGCAGAGACTCATTCTATAACATTATTTGAGAAATCCTCAGATAAAGGAAAGGGGGAGGGAAAGTACAAAGGGTATAAAAGCCAGATTAACAATGAACCAGTGATTGCTATGGATGCAGTAAAACAGCTATATAACAGTAGATTACCAATAGCCGCTGCTAAGTATAAAGATCTCACGAACCTCTGTGAAAATGGGACTATACCTAAAAGGTTTCACAAAGAATACAGGGAACTTCCATGCAATTCCGAGCTACGTGAGACTTTAAACGAAACGGACGAAGATGATGATGAAAATGATATTGAAGATGAGTAAATAAATCATCAGAATGATGATGACTTATTTACTCATTATTTCTCATCTTCTAATCAAACTGATTGAGATTATACAAATAAAGTTGATTAATAAAGAAAAACAAATCAAAAGAGCAAAGGTGGGAGTGGAGAAAAGGACTTGTAAGGAAAACGTAACTAACGTAATTACTACAATCTTAATCTATCATTATTATTTCAAAGATAATTATTATAAAAGCTTTGTGTTCACTTATAGAAAATAATAAACGATCTCAATTTGATTACGAAAATGTACGTTTTGTTTGTATGATTATGTTATTTCATGATTAATAAAGAAAATATAGTAGTATACACTAGTGAATATTCTAGGATTTATGGGACAATTTCTCACTTAAGTTTATAATACGCCCTTAGTGGAAGCACATAATTGAAAAGAAACTAGGTAGTAAAGGACACTTATGTTCCTTTATTTTAACTTGCAAGGGTGTAAAGGACAATTTGCAAAGACGATATCCCTTACATCCAAATTTTTAAAATGACTTATATTAACCACCTAAGGAGGTAAAGGACAATTGACATTTATAATGTATTTTAACCCCAAAAGTTGTTTTTTATTTTGCTTTACTACCAAAATGAGTTCGCTCTGGTAACTGAGTGTTATTTACTTCCATATTTTAACGGTACATTTCGTTTAACGTCTCAAATTATGTGGGTCGTAAAGGCATTTTTTTTGCGAATTTCGTAAAACGGAATATACAGATCGATAGAGAATTAAAAACTCAGTAAAACTGCATCAAAAAGTCATTTTCGCCAAAATGTCCTTTACGACCTTTGAGCCCAGAGGTGTCGATATATTCGATACCCACAATAAAATCGCAATTATAAAAATGTTGTCTCTGTCTGACTGTTCCGGACAATATCCGAAACTGCTGGACCAATTTTTATGGGACTTTCACTGGTTGTTAGCTGATGTTATGATGAGTAACACCAGCTAGTTTCAAATATTACTAGAAAAATTATTCCTTGGTATGCCTAAAATAATCAGGCGCTACTCATCTTTTATCATTTCAACCGATAGACGTCCACTGTTGGACATAGGCGTCTCACATCCATTAGATTCCCGCGACCCTCACCAGGTCACCAGTCCACCATGTGGGAAGGCTTCCAACGCTGCGTTTCCACGTCACTTCAGAACCTATCGGCCCTATCGATCAAGTAAGCATCATGAAACTTCTTAAAAAAAAAAACGATTTTCCGTGTGGGAAGATAACGAAATCATTTCCCAATTTTCTTTTCTAAAGCAATTTTAACTTTGAGTTCCTTGTAAATCGTTACTTCAAACACCTTCCGATCCTTTTACTCGTATAATCTTCTATTCCAAACAGCTTTTATAGCACCTTTCTTGTATTTTATCCATAAAAGTGTCTCGTGATATTATGTTCTCAAATGTAGGTCGTCAAGCTTTGGCAGCGAACTCAGATAAGGTGACACGTTGTTTGACATCGACCTCTTCTATATTTTAATATCATATGACATCACGTCGGTCTTCTTAATCTAACCATTTTATTCCACTGTTAGATGTCTTGTTTCCATTTGTCTCCTTTGTATCCATCCATTTTTCTGGTGACCCTAAACTACAAGTCCCTAATGCCTAACTTAGACACCAGTCTCCCACAGTAAACTAGAATATTATCAAAAATATATTGTATACTATAATAATAATAATAAATAATTGTTCTCGTCTGGCTAACGGCGAGTACTTGCATAGGCATAACCAAGTAGCCAGGATTATTCACCAGCAACTTGCTTTAAAATACAACCTAGTGGAATCTGAGGTACCATACTACAGGTATGTGCCCGACCCAGTTCTCGAAAATGACCATGTCACGTTGTACTGGGATCGGTCTATCATTACTGACCGGACTATTGTAGCGAATAAGCCGGATATAGTGGTGATAGACCGATTAGCGTGCCGCGCAGTGATAGTCGACGTCACCATCCCGCATGACGAGAATCTCGTGAAAGCTGAGAAAGAGAAACAAATCAAATATCTCGACTTAGCACACGAGGTTGTCGACATGTGGAATGTGGACTCGGCTATCATTATGCCGATTGTCGTGACCGCCAATGGTCTTATAGCCAAAAGCTTCGACGACCATCTGTCAAAGCTGTCGTTGCGCGGTTGGATCAAGGGCCTTATACAGAAGGCAGTACTCCTCGACACGGCTCGCATTGTGAGGAGGTTTCTGTCTCTGGAGCCCTAACCACCGGTAGCTTGGACCCTGTTCCCGACACCGGCGGATAACTATTTTTTATATTTTTAAATGTTTTTTTTTATTACTTGTTCTTTAAAGAAATATTTAAAAATGTAAATGATATGTGTATAAAAATAAATAAAGAATAATAAATAAATAATAATAAAATTTATTCAAAATATAAAGTAATACAGTAAACACATTTTTTCTTAATTCTGTGACAAGTTCACAAGTACACAGTAGTTCATGCTTGCTTGAACTAGGTCATCCTATGTTTCAGGCGAGCAAAGTTAAAACATTATAACTATATGCTCACGGTAATTACATAATAAAAAGGTAAAATAGTCACCTAGTAGGTATGTAAAAGAGGTGTATACAAATCTTACTTACTAAAATCATAGTATATTAACTAAGATAACTATGCATGTCTCCAATGTCCAATGTTTATTGTGGGGACAAATAAAAATTTACTATTATTTTCTCCCTAATGCAATGGAACTAAACTTATTCGAGATCAAAAAATCTTGGAGCAGCACAATCTACCATAAATCAGTAGAAATATGGAAGCTGCTTTGGTAACAAATACAAACAAAATCTACCATTATAACGTCGGTAATATCATGCTCTCTCTATTTACTAAGCCCTGTGTACTTTCATCACTTTCATAGTTCCCATCGTATGCTACAACTTCTTAAACTTTATGATCCAAGTTTATTTTTACAGCGTACTATAAAATCTTCAATTTGTATCCAGCTCCCGACATAATATATATGTATATTATACCACCTAAAATAGAAATTTTACAGCCACATACACTCATACTTTGGGAGTTGCAGTGCCACTATATTGAAAATGGTATTGCTTGAACCCGTGACTTCGTCCGCGTCAGACTCGTCGTCATTATTTCAGCCGAAAGTATCGCCATAACGACCGGTCCTGTGTGTCCCGCATCTATCAGATTCCCGCAACCCTCACCAGATCTTCGGTTCACCTTGAAGGAGGCCTTCCAACACTGGGTCTTCCGGTACGTGGTCGCCACTCTAGAACTTTTCGTCCTCATCGAGCATCTGTTCTGCAAACAATGTGCGCTGCCCACTTCCACTTAAGTTAGAGATTCTTCGGGCTATGTCGGTAACCTTTGTCCTCTATGTTCAATCCTGATGCGATCGAGATCAGATGGCAATGGAAAGCCAGTGCCCTTTGAGTGACTTTAAGCCTTCTGATGAGACCCATCACAATGCCATTGGTCACGATTTCAAGAGGTTTTTTTTGCACGGAACCCTAAATCCTTTTTTAAAATAAAAGTACTCCGCATAACATCAGCTATCTACCTGTGAAAGTCCTGTCAAAATCGGTCCAACTATTTCGGACATTAGCCGAAACAAACAGACAGATATATTTTTGTAATTGCATTTAGTAAATATATAGTAAATAAAAATGTTTGCATATTAGAAGCAAACACTTCAATTTTATTCATATTTATGTAGATTAGATTTGGCAATATCTTTAAAAAGGTTAGCATTTTCGAAGTTTCCAAAACGCTGTGTTAGTACTTCCAATATACTATTTTTCCATTTTCCAAGTAAAGTTTCGTTGCCAAAACATACAAATCAAAAGATTAGAGCCTCTTGAAGTAGAACTCACTCTGTATGCCGCGTCTCGATTTATCCTTCATCCAGAATCCGAATAAATTGACCTGACTAGTCTGAAATAAATTGATGCAGAAACGTTGCCTTGACTTTTAGTATTCTGTCCAACAGCTAGAGAGTTTTCGATGATGTATTCCAATATATGATAAACAATACAGAATACAGTAAATGGCTAAGTCTGCAACGTTGCGAATTGTCAAATTTTGACTACATTTATGATTCAGACTGTATTTATTAGTGTTTTATGTATTTCTTAGTAAAAGTACTTACTTAAATAAATTATTATTATTAGACTAGGATCAGAGGTCCATTTGACAACCTAAACTGAACTGTTAAAGGGATGGAGCTATTTAGGGTGTATAGGTCCATCACTCTTTCTTACTCGACTGACATTTTAACATGATAAGGACCCTGGGTTAGTATTCACACGGCCCTGCGTTCAAAAATAACCAGAACAGAGTAGAATCGCTACTCTAACCGTTCAAAAATGCTTCGAGTTGCAACCCAAGGTCGTTCTGTTATAATTCGAGTAGCTACCCTACAGTTAACCCAACTAACTCTAACTCCGAGCAGGGTAGGTTGGTGCAAGCGGCCATAAATTACACTTGCTTGACATTGACAGTTGAACTCTACGTTCGCGATCAAAAATGCAAGCATAGAGTAACCTGATGACGTCTTTAGAGTTAACTCTAACTTCATTTTTGAACGCAGGACTGTATGTTCTTGCCTCCTCCACCTCGCGTCGTATTCGTCATTACTGAGGGTCGTGAAGTTCATGTTCGATTAGCTTCTGGTGGATGGTGTCTTAATGTTGGTAAAGGTTGCGGGAATGATGGATGTGAGACGTACAAGACCTATGCCCAACAGTGGACGTCTTTCAGCTGAAATGATGATCATAATTGTGGTAGCGTCTCGCCACCAGCAAGAAAGTGAAAATTGACAATTTATAGGTACATTCATTGACAACACCTGTTCTTTCTGGATTTGATTTCACATGTACTTAGCACTGCACTAAGTGATTTAAACACGTTAACACCTAAGTGCGCTTTCAAATATCTATAGTAAAAAATATATCTATCTAACCAGCTAACTTTATCATTACTAACATTTTTTTTTCTTATAAACTAAAACTTTTAGCCTAACCCTGTTCGAGCTGTCAGCAACATTGAAAGGGGCCCGTTAGATAACACGATAACTTATAGTACAACTAGTCAGACCTTTAGTTTATTTTAAAGAAAGAAAGAAAGAAAATGAATTTATTTTGTCACAACGCAAGGCACACAAACAATATAATATGTAAACACGAAACCGTACAAAAGAGAATAAAAAAATAAAAACAAAAATAAAAACAAAATAATAATAATATAGATATGCAATTGTGCGAAAAAAGAAAAAGAAAAAAAAGAAAAAGATAAGATTCACTCGTGCGACTATAACTGCTTAGACCTTCTCGGCAGTAGGTACTAACATTAAATAAAATTGTTCGAAAGCAAATAATCGTAATTCTAACAAGAAACGGAAATGTCTCGATTGGAGACCGCTGTCAGTTACCAATCAACAGACATTGTATTATTGCAATACTACCAACTTCAAAACACAATCTATTCGCACAGTTTCTTATAGACTCTGCATCAACTGCACTTGGTTGCATCAATTCAAATACTGACAAATTAAATTGAACTTAGTATTCTTTTTGTTAAGGTTCAATTTACTATTTTTTTCATTAGGGTTATTAGTTGAAGTGGGAGAGAGTGAAAGTGCTTTCGATACCCTTGTGTTTATTTTCAGTACGGAAGTGTACAAACATTAATAATTACAAGCTACTGGTACCTTTGATGTGTACCGGTAAAAATAGCTGATTAGTTGAGGCTTACCCAATTGTTATACCTAATCCTGTGTTTATTTTTTAACAATAGTTTAGTGTGTGCATCCTTATTCTATTATTTGACAGTTTTCCCTTCTACTAGATTTGAAATGTTTCTAAAAATCATTTTATTTGCGATTTTGTATAAAGTTAATTTTTAATCCAAAATTTAAAAAGAATTGAGTCAACTAACCAATTAAAATTTTTTAAAAGAGTTTTATCTATATAGTTGTCTATGTTCCAGTCTTAAAAGGTTCAGTTTAGGATGACGAAATTTTTAGTATTATTTTTTGTAATAATGAAACACCTACCACAGGCGACTTTGGTAGGTGTTTCATTAGATATCAAATGACGTTTTCCATTGTAGTTATAAATGCGGATTTATAACTACAATGGAAAACGTCATTTGATATTAAAATTTTAAAGCTGTCCCGTACAAACATACAAGACGTACATACAAGAGTTTACATATTTTTCATTTCATATTCTAGTGTCACCTTAAATATTCGTGCTGCAATAAATTATTATGCTTCTTACCATATAAAATTCGGTAAAGAATGAAAAGTGAGAGTCGTATCGTTCTTCTGTGTTACTTCAGACGTAATAGGCGCCATTTTGTAATAAACGAACAATGGTACATTGAAACTTTATAATGCTACGAAACGATGCACATCAAAAAGTCCAAATGACAAGATTTTCCAGAGAAAGTCTTGTAAACAGACCTCGACCGACAGTTGCACCGTGTTTTCTGGATAAATGATACATAGTTTAAGTGCAAATGATAAAGAATTTCTTATTTGTATTAAAAAAAAATAACAAACAATACAAAATAAGCAAATTATGAAATTACTTTTCATTTTGTTTAGTCTAATGCAAAAGTTACTCCTAAGTGACATAGACAAAAATAATTTAAGAAAAAACTGCTGCTTAGGCCATAGAATTTATTATTCTATGGTCCCTAGTATTTTGACAATGTTGTATTAAAATAATGCCGATACTTATTTTACACCAACACCATAAATAACTTCAAAGATGTGCGCGCCATAGTGTGAACAAAACAATATCAATTCACATAAGATTTTATAACCATAACTATCTCAGAACAAAAGTTAATAAAATAAAACAATGGATAGAGCGCTAGATTATAATTTGCACCAATACTCCAATTAAATTAGTTGTTGATATTTTAATGACAGTATATTTCCAAGGCTTAAAGCAAAGTCATGAGACACAGTCGGGAGAGTCGCCAGTTAACCAGTTATCATCCACGATCAGCACTTGATTACTATACCTCCATTGTTTTGAAATGTTTCCAACCAAAGAGCACCTCACTAACGTAACTATTGCAAGCCATTAAGTCATGTCGCGCGCTTTTCGAAATAGATACGGAAGAAAATCGCTCCCGAAACAGATTTAGATTCTGAAGCATACAGTTATGTATCGCATAATAATAGCGTAGTGCTGGCACAATAAAAGAGCTTTAACTTCTAAATCGGGAATGAGACATTTTATAATCGTTCAGACACGTCTATGCGAGGGGTGATTAAAGGTTGGTCGTTGTCCCACCATCCTTGGCAAATAGCCAGGATGCCAAGTCAGGGAGAAATATTTGCCTTGTTTGCTCTTTGTAACTATTATTTTAACCGTCTATGGTCGAGTATTCCAAATTGTAAAATTTAAACTCAACTGTCACGTTCTAAACCGTTGTGGCTCGGAATGAAAAAATGATATGTTACCGAGTTCAAAGAGATTTTTATGACGAAGCTACCGAAGCTATTTTTAAATCGCTTCATCATTTGGTTGGGTCTTCGATCTGTAGGTACTCGGTCCATTAATTTTAATTAAGAAATGATCGAAATAAAGCAATAATAGCTTTTCGTTCAATTAAAGTTTGGATATTAATAATTTTATGAAGGTACGAACGAACTCTTTTCTTTGTGTTTATCGTTAGGTACCCATTAGAGATTCAGTGTTGATCAACTTTGACAACTTCGTGTAAATAGTATACTACTTCTTAAAATAGCTGATTTTTCAGTAATCAAATAATTTACTGGACAATAAATATGACTTTTAGCCATATTTACTATACAAAAACTGTTAAAAATCGGCCTTTTTACGATATTAAACCCTTCAAATCAATAAAATTCCTCGTTCCTTATTTTGAATAAATATTAAAAAGCCAGTTCAGAAAAACTCTTATCGCCGACTTGCATCGGACTGACCCCTTTCCCCCATTTAAAACTGGCAAGTTGCTAGGGGAGAAATACTTTCAGCCATTCGTTCAGCTTAATTTTTATGTTATAATACGGCATAGAAAACGGAAGGAACTATGGACTTTGGTGGAAAAAAATGAAAACTGCCAGTCTATGTTTGAACTACAATATAAACTATATGTGAATTTTGAATTCAAGACAATTTGAATTAATCACATCCAAAACAAATTATAGGTGCACCGTTATTTGATATTTATCTCGAAATAATTCTAAAACATACGTATATTGCAAATTGCAACTCTGTTTTCATTGATTAACATTTTGTATCGAAAATTTCTTCTAGCGTATGTAACATTTAGAAACTGTTCATGAGTGTCGTGTCGATCGAAGCCAAGACGATGTTGTCCGAAAATGTCTCGCGAGTAACACAAAAGTATATTCTGGAACTTCATTCTCTTTAATAGAATGTTATACTATTTCTCTCGTTTTGGCCTGCTCGACCTAACTCATAACATAATGAGCCTTATATGTTCCCACTACTGCTGGGACTCAGGTCTCCTCTCTAGGAGAGGGAATAGGCTGTAATCCACCACGTGGTTACGGTGCAGGTTGGTTGTGCTGTGTTAAAATAAAAGCCAATCGGCATAACCTGGCTGACTGAGCAGGTCTCATATCGACATGGCATCAGTCGGTATGTCACGTGGGCAAAAAGCACTAACATGTCTTGAATGTCATCTTCAGCTGAAGTAAAATTACAACTCTACTTTTTATGGCAAAGAACATTTTCAAGATAAAAACTAATAATAAACAATATGTCATCATCATACTTTCAGCGAAAATACGTCCAGTGCTGGACATAGGCTTCCCCCAAGTGTTGCCACAACGAGCGGTCTTGCCTGTCTCGCATCCATCGGATTCTCGCGACCAGTCATCGGTCCACTTTGTGGTAGGACTTCCAAAGCTGCGTCTTTCGATACGCGGTCGCCACTCCAGTATGTAAGAACAACAATAATAATAAATGTGTTCTACAATAACTGAAACAAAAGCTTCAATAGCACCAAATTTCACGATATCATTGCCAATTCGAATTGATTGGAAGCAGGTTATATGTTCAGCAAAAAAATATTTTACTTATTGATTGGTTAAACCTGTCACACACAAAACTTGGCCACAAAGTTCTAAACAAAAATTTTATATTCTTTAATGGGAAATATGAAAGGAAAAGTGTAAACAAGCCCTTTGATGATGATGTACAACAAGGAAATATTCATGACCGTCAAATAAATTATCCGTAATTAAACCCTTTACAATTTGTCATGGATACCCAATGGGCGGTCACCGTTGTCAGTTTTGACCTTGAGATGAAAAACCAAACAATTATTAGTATTACGTAATATAGCTAAATGATAAACTAAACAGAAATACGGAAAAGTTGTAACCGAATTTCAGTTATCGAACAAAACAATGGAATAAAGTTACGCGCTCTATTGAACTATAAAGTAAAATTCTACGCCAATAGAAATTATCCACATAAAATTCATATAAGTCTTACAAATAGCCAAAAGCTAATTGAAAAGGACTACAAAGGTTTCCAGTGGCTATAAATATTATGTTAGTAGAACCATTCCTTCCGTGGTCTGGCCTCCCTTGTCGTCCATTTATAGGTCAAGGCTTGGGAAGCGGGAGAGGCCTGTGGCAGCCGGTGTCCCTGGCCTCACAGAGAACACTGTCCACAATATGAATCCATTTATTTGCTACAAAAGACTATGGCTATTGGTTTTTTTGTTATTCGATCTATTTGCTTGTTGAAGTGTAATTATGATTTATATTGTTTCAAATGAAAAAGTTCTCTCGTTTTGTAGTAGGTCCGTGCTAGGTTTATCTTCATGTAGTGACATAGGTACTGCACACAAAGAAAATGAAGATACGGTTGGACACTTCCAACCTTCACGATTTGAGTTTACAGGAACCTAAATACAAATAATGAAGTTGTATTGTCTATTGTTTCATTTTTATGGTGACCATGGCCTTGTGTTATATGAACTGAGGTTATTCATTAAAATATTTTTTCGAACTAAATAACAATAAATTGCCTAGATTATTTGGCAAGCAATAATTGCTAGCTCGGAGTAGCTTAAATTGCTTGGACTCTCTCGTTCGTTTTAATTTAATCTCTTAGTTTTCATTTTGTTATTCATAAACAAGAGACGCGCCCCGACTTCGCTCGGGTACAAATTATACACACAAACGTTATTCGGTCAATGCTCTTTCTATTAGTGAAAACTGCATCAAAATCCGTTGCGTTGTTTAGTGGGTAAACAGACCGACGTGGAAAGCAGGTTTGTTTTTTAATAATTATATAAAATCAATTGCAAGCAAACATCGCCAACTAAATCTAGATAAAAACTGAAGATAGGTAATTTATAGTTAATGAAGGGAAAGTCGTGCAAGAGAAAATGGCACCGGCACCTATTAAAAGGTATTTAAAATTTATAATGGACGTCGGCTTTGCGATGAAATTGATTTTCCACAGAAATAGAAAAATTCAAGGTTTTGTAGAGATAAAGTCGTATACCTACTTCCTAGTCGTAGTCGTAGTACCTAGGTCCAATTTGAATGTTAAGTAATGTTCGCTTTCTCATAAAGATCTTATAAAATTAATGAAACTGAAAAAAATAATAAATAATGAATTAAATAATAAGGAATCTGTGAGTCAATGAATCAATTGCAACGACGATACAGCCAATTGCTACTCATCATAGATTCTGATATAAGAATCATAAGAGGAAAATTAATTTAAGTACAAAACTTGTTGATGTAAGGTTATAGGTACAGATGCATTCAACTTTCTTTAGTTTTTTTTTAAAAAAAAAGATGACAAGTAGAAACTGACTATCGGTAGTTTTTTTTTGCCTTCACTGTCTCACTTCTGGGCAAATGCCTCCTCCAAATTCTTCTTGGTTTTCCTAAGCTACAAAGTTTGGGCTCGCCAAGATACATCGGCCGTACTTTTTTGTACATCGCACTATCGCAATAAATAAATAGCATTTGTTTTATGTTTACAAACAATTTAAATCGACCGTGACCTTGTGTGCGGTGCAGGCGACGTGACAGACGGATAGCCACAAGTTCAACTTTTATTATTATTGATTTGGCCTTCACTAACGGTAGTTTATGCAGTTGATCCTAGTTTAAATATTTTACATGTGAATGGTGCAATTTAACCTTTGATTGGTGCGGTTGGTAGATAATTGTTTATAATTTATGGTAGCAACTTTTTTTTTATTTTGGGGAGTTTTGGCGGAATTGTTTTGAGTGAAATTCAGTGGCTGTTTTAAATATTCGCAAATTGATTTCTAGTGTATGTTGTGATGTGTAAAATTCATGTAGTTTTTTCTCAAGCACACAACTGGACAATATGTTGGTAAAATGAAGCTAAAAATTTTATTGTAGTCAGCGAAGATTGCCAAGAAGGCTGACATATGACTGTACATTTTCTGCAAAATTCTACTAACACATTAAAATAACTATCGGGTTTTGATGCGGTTTCCACTAATAGAAAGAGCAATAAACGTGAAAGGTTTGTGTGTATAATATGCCCCGAGCGAAGCCAGGGCGTCTCACTAGTTTATTATAGGTTTGTTAATTGTATTGTTGGATTAAATAAACAGTACGAGTATGACTATACTTAAAGTCATTTATGTTGCTTTTAGAGCTTGTTAGGTATGTAGCAGTTACCAATTTCAGAATTGTTTGTTACCTATCGCATATTCTAAAGACAATCGAACGTCGCACTGACTCAAGAATCGTGTTCCACGACAATAAATCGCAAACAAAAAGAAATAACGTTCAACGATATTGCATCAAATATTCAAAATGGCATTAGAATGGCGACTCTTGCTTCATACGACCGACTGTCTTAAGCGTTGCACACGCGCTGACCCGGAATCTCCAGGAACAACTGGTTCGAATAACATCACCAATATATCCTGACCTTTCAGTGCACAGCAAAGTCCAATAGCTTTACATATGGCGAAAGGTCTTACAAAATGGTAACACATTCAGCTTCACCATCTATTTTTGAAAACGTTCTTATTTTAATTTTAAAAATCTGATTGCATTCAGTGTTCCATATACTTACGAAAAGGTTCCTTGGATTTCCAATTTAAAAAGTTAGACGTATCGGTTGCGTTCCATTTTCGTACGTTCACGATTTTCGCACGCGATAACTTTCGTTTTCGCTAAGCCTGGCGTCAATTACAACAACCTAAATAATATACAACGACAGTGAAATTGTTGTCCACTTTCCCGCGTAGCAGCGATGCGATTAATTAATGTCGCATTACGCAGCTCACAATTATGACACTCAATTCGACGCTGTAATCCTATGCAAATCTCGTTTTGCATCAATTTAAAACGTCTACCATTTGCACTTGCGAGTTGCAATAAATTAATGTAATTTCAATTTCTTAATCACGATAGTATGATTTTCATATTAAGTATGATTTCACATAATATGTTAAGCAATTAGCTTGGCAAGCTCAGAAATCAACAATTTATTATTTAGGTATCTGTTTCCATTATGTAATGTGCTAGTACGTACAATACCTAAGATAAAATCGAATAGAATAAACTTTATTATACCAAAATACTAACAATTTCACAGAAACTTAAATCTATGGGCACAATCTCAAGATGAGCTTTTAGAATAATATAAATACTATGGTATGGTACCTATGATACTAGAGCGAGGAAATGTAGATAAAATTTGTATGTGTCACATCTAGGCATCCAGTTCCTGCCATCGTTGAAATATCTTTTTCAAATAACCCAGATTCTACGACATGTCCAATACAATTTTATAACCGTATCTTCTATATCTAGATCCCGTATTTTCCACGTCGTATTGCCGAGGAAATAAACAGGTATATTTCTGGATTCTTCAGTTAGAAATGGATGTTTAAAGAGTGTTCATGCAGTTTATAGATAAATAGCGACCCGCATCGACTTCGCATGGGTGCAAATTGAATTGCTCTTGCCATTAGTAAATATCTCATGAAAATCCGTTGCGTGGCTCCTAACCACGCAGCAATTAGCGGTTAAAGACACTGACATACACGAAAGTGTCTTTGTTTCATACGAAGTGGAAAAGATACAAATACTAAAGATAGATAGATAGATATATTCTTTATTGTACACTAAAAATAAAAATTACATTAGGTATTTAAAATTAATAGGGTGTCACAATGGGCGGTCTTATCGCTAAAAGTGATATTTATAATCGTGGTAGCACAAAGAAAGTAGCACAATCTGAAGTCCAATGCCCTGCATGTATTTAAAAGTTTTTCTACAAACACTACCATGCCTATTTTATTTACGAATAAAGGTTTTTTCTTTCTTTCTTTCAGTCCCACTGTTGACAAACAACATTTACTATGCAAACATCTTTCCTTACTACTAGACCAAAACGGCAGTCAACCTCTAAATATTGTTACCATACAGCGAATCTTCTGATCCCACGTCAACGACCTACGCCATTGCACTGCCATTCAACATCAACCATCGTTACTTGATCCTTTCCCCACACTCTTTCTTCCAAACCCATCCCACAAAGATGAAACTGAAAGGAACATCAGAGGTCTTGAGAAAATGGCGTAGACTAGCGTAACACCGACGGTCTCATAGAAAATGCAAGAGATCACGATGACTCAGTCTCGTAACAGAGGGGCTTCTTGTTCTTAATCTAAGCGATATTATGCATGTATTATGTAAGACAATATATTGCTTTATTGGTTATTGCGTCACGGTTAGATCTGTAATGGGGAAATGCTTCCTTATTGCAACTTTGCGCGTCATGCAATGTTTCAAGAATATGACATGCAAAACAACTTAGATCACGTGATGTGTCACCGGTCTCAAAAGTTCTTATAGTGTAGTAAATAATTCAAATATAACTGGTCTAAATACAGACAAACAAAGGAGAAACGGGTAGATAAATTTTTAAGGTACAAGTAAGTAATAAGTATGTAGATAGTATCTAATTTTCACACATTTGAATTCACTACGCAGCTGCTCCTGTTGTGAATCTTTGATCTTCGTTACTAAGAAACTACTACATGCTGCTCTAATGCAATTGCATATTGTGGATCGCAATCAAGTTCTTGGAAGCCATTCCAAAATATAACGCCTTTTACAGTATATTAAAAATATATAAAAAAATTCGCGGTATGCACGCCATTCACCAATCAATATCTATTGAGAATTGAAATTTAATTGAAGCCTAGATGGAGTTTCAGTTTCATTGAAGATAAATTGAAATGTTACGAATTTGATCTCCATCCCAGACAGTATTATTTTAATATGATTCAATTGATCAAATCAACTTTTCTTCGTTGAGTGAAACCTTACAGTACCATACCATTATAATAACCAAATTAGGTATTGCCATCTCGGTTTTTTTTTAACCTTTGACATCATCTAATGGTTTCTTTCACTCTAGGATGGAACAAGACAGCGCATCGGTCATCGGTCACTACCTAATTTTAATCCCGCCTGAGTCCTTCATTTGGTCTTTGCTTTCATCTATTAAACTTAGTATTAAAAAGATAAAGCTCGAATTTGGTGTATATGTGGCATATATCTGGAACCACTGCTTCTATTTGAAAACTTATTTCAAAGGTACATTAGGTATCCCCGAAGCAATTAGGCCTTATAAATTATGTATACTTTGGGCAAATCCGGCCTGGGTGCGACGCCACTTCAGACGTAAAATCGTGTCTTACCAGACATTCAAGCGTGTTACAATATTATATATATATATCAGTCTCTTTTACAATTTCTCTATGAACAGCGAATATAATCTTCAATAAAAATTGTACATATGGGCTTAGGGATCCGACCTGTTGGAGTTTGTATTGATTACGCATGTAGTTAACATAATTATAAAGAAAGTAGGGCGATGTAGTTGTTGAGCGACAAAGCTCTTAAATCAAATAAAAAATATAATAATAGAAAGTATCTTAATAATGTAATTGCTCATCTAGTCAGTTGTCAGATACCACATCGTTAAGAACGTTTTTCCTAAAAGCTTGGCCACGCCATCTTATGCCACCACATCAAACTAAAGACGTAACCTTACACAAATCCTACATCGCGGAAGAATATTATAAAACAGCCCGAAAACGACTATAGGCCAGTTTCACCAGATACAAAACCCTCACCTCTCGTCGGAGGATCCTCTCTCTTCATTGGAGGTTTGCGGGACTTTCCACCCTCTTTCGTTACCTCTATAGGCATATTGCCCCCAAAATCTTCGCTATTAGTTTAAACTTTGTCAATTTTATATATCGGACAGTGTTATGATTTTCCATTCGTGTCTACGCAATCAGAAATCATCTCAATGCTCATGCTTTAGTAAGAGCAGTAAGAATAGATCAAAAGGATAAAGAAGCAATTTCTGACACAAAAATATTACTACATTCCATGTCTTCATGACAGTGTTAGGATGACGTGGGACAGCACAATGCGGCCATTTGCGAACGTTTCCGGGGAACGGCGTCTGATGGACGATTGAAAAGACTGCTTCATTACGTAGCCTTAACTGCTAATGGATGTTCGTTGGTCTAAAGCTTGTGTTATGATGAAAATCGTCAACAAGACACAGCTAATTCTACATGAACTGGACATATAGAATTTGCTGTTTCTTCTTAGCATAGACCAACAAACAAACAAGCTCAAAAAGTTCGTTTAGATTTTGTTAATCACTTGCAAGTTCTATTTTAGTGCTCAAATCAGATTTTACACTTAGATACTCAATTCCAATGATTCCTTTCTGAGCAGTGGTGGCCCAGCCAGGCACATTACTTTGTGTAATTTATTTCGTCACCACTGCTCTCTAAACGGTGAAAGAAAACATCGTAAGGAAACCGGCATGTCCAAGAAATAAAAAATCGAAGACATGTGATGTCCACCAACCCGTACCGAGCCCGCGTGGTGGCCCATTCCCTCTCCTAAACAGGAGGCCTTAGTCCCAACAGTGGGAACATTAAAAGGCGTATTATGCTTATGCTTACTCAATTTCAACATTCCATAAGAGGGACGATATGTACTGACAATCTGTTGCTACAGAAAATGAATGAAAATTAAGTAAGGAAGTCAATTCGTAGAAAGCCTTGTTGTATCTACGTAACTGTGCGGTGTGTGGTGTGTTTGCAGCAAGTCTTAAGTAACACCCCTCGTTAGTGGCGTCCCTCTTGAGTGCAGAGCGCGTGACAATACATATACATACGGCATATATACCAACTACGTGTACCTTGAGTCTCAAAGATTACTCTGTTTTGTAATTATTGTCACCTCTCGAATATGCAAGCAAACACGACACTTTATGAACGCGTAGATGTGCATCAAGTATCATATAAATGCGCTTATGACAAGCCATTAAAAGTTGCGAAACTTTATGAGCATAATTATCTCGACATACATAATAACAATTCTAACTTCAGCGTAACTTATTCAAGCAAATAATCTAGTGAGCGTCCGTGCCATATTTTCGGCTTACACAACTAATGAGTTCAGTAAAAAAAAAGATTTCTCAGTCAATATGGCTGCCTATTCTTACGTAAACGAACTTTCTAATGACCAGAGCAAAAATGTGACGATCACCCATTATTTGTAATAAAAAGAATTAACGATAGTTATGCATGATAAAAACGCTATAAACCACGGGGTAAGGTGTAGTTATTATATAGCACTAGATTCACAATTACGATAGTGAAACTATGAGGGGTAATTGCATGTAAAGCACCGCGAATCGTGATGAAAGTTGACAATATTTTAAATCAGGTCATCGTTTCACAGTTTTATGCTTTTCTTTGTCTACCTAATGACAGAAAGTCGGTGCACAAAGATGGACGCTAAACTTTTCTTTTTATCGTCCAAAAATGAAAATTGATGGTTGGATCCTCTAACAGGAAATATCCTATGGCAATTCAGGAAAATAGAGAAGTGACTAAGATAGAAACCCTTGGGGAAACTTATCAGGAATCGGGTTTTACCCTCTATTTAATCGAATAGGGATGACAGGTTTTTGTAGGCAGGTTGTATTAAGGAAGATAATAACTATCAATCAAATTCTAGCCTTCTCTTAACTACGTTAGGGTTAACTTCCAGTCTGACCGAATGCTGCTTAATAACAAACGTATTTAAGCAAAATAACGCAGTAGTAAGATAATATTATGCGCTAAACTCTAACATTCTATTCTGAAATAGATCTCTTATAACCAGCATTAGTGCGGATTTTAAGTGTGCATGTACTCCACGGTTAGTTCGCAGCGAATACAAAGGAACTGCGAGTGATAGGCCTAAGCCGGCAATTTTATTAAGGCCCCAACACTCATGGGCCATCTTCCTGTTCACCGCTCTATAACACTGGACATGCTTTATGGGTCACGCTTAACGAACTACTAGCGACCCATTTTGCTCGGACCATATTTTGGGTATCGGATATCCCTGAGCTATTTCTGTTTGTCCCTTTACGCAAAAATATATCGTGGTCCTCATAATATCGTTTAGGTTTCCGATTAATTTCGTTATGTATCTATTTTTGGGTTGATATGAAATAAATTGGGTTCTTGTAATATTGTAACCTTACTATTTTAGGTAAAATGGCTAGAATGATTGGTTTTTCGAAATTGTGGAAAAGGTTCGTTCGTTCGTATGACTACCTAAATTCGTGAGCAATATTGGATGTGTTCTTCTGAGAACACATCCAATATTGTCCAAGTAAAATGGAAAAACTTCGTAGGTTGTCTATCCTTTTCCAGGCGATATACACTCAAACGCTATACAATAAAATATACAATAAAACGATATAGATCAATATGATAATGACATAAAGTTTTCTAGTTCTTCACACAATAATACTATTTTTGTTCGTAGGTCTCCAGAAAGTGAGGAGAGCGATAAGAACACAAGTGATGCAGTGACCAGAATACCTCCACATTGTCATATCACAATCAAATGTACCAGAGAGGTAAGTACCTACCATTAAGCACTCATCATTATCAATCTTAGACTACTGCTGAACATAAGGCTCTTTGATTGCACCCCATTTAACTATACCCTTAACTATTCTCATTCAGCTGTTACCGTTATGGGCATAGGGGACCCCGCTTCTAATAAATCCTCCTTTACCCTTCTTGGTGATAACCGTAAAAGATTGCTGATTAGATACTTTTACGAGATCTGTCCAGGGCATCAGTGAATTTCGTTCAACTTATGCAAGTGTGCCCATGTGTTAGTAGGAGCGTTTTGTGCTTCTGACGGTTTCAAGAATCTTTGTAAATTGTTTGTCTTGGTTCACAGACAGTTCCTAACGCGTTTCATTTTCAGCTACCACCCGTCCAATACACAATTTTTGCTCTCCCTCAGATTGCAGGGTTCAACGGTTTATCAGAAGCCGTCCGTCGCCTAGACTTCTCGTCTGCCGTGCGAGATGTTCGTCGGTTTAACTACATCTGCGCGTTGTTAGAACTGCTGGTAGGAGGTCAGAGGCTGACGCATCTGCCCGGCGCGGCGCAGAAACTTTTACTGTCCATGTTGGAGCAACTTGCTGATCAAGGTTGGTTACTTCATTATGTAATTACGAGTGAACCCTGCTAAAGAATTAATGTTCCAAACGTTTTATTATTATTTTGGGCAATAATAACCGAAGCAAGCGAAGTAACCTGGCAAGCGGTGTTGCGATTGGCAATGATGCACACTTGCCTAGTAGGAACCTACTCTCTTGAGAGTGGAACAAAAACTTCTAGTGCAACTGGCTCTTTTGCCAGTACCTACTTGAAGAATCACTTGGGTACTGGTTGTTGCCAGAATCCCATCAAATGTAGACTACTAGATCCAATCTACAAAATCTCTTAGCATTCTCTAAATCTAAAACCTATTCTTATTTCCAGTGGCAACCTCAAAACAAAATCTAAATGCTCTCCGCGCGCTAGTGATGTCGGTGTCATCAGCTCGTGAGTCAGAAAAGCGCTCGTGTTGGGGCCGGCCGCTCGGCTCCCGCGCCCTCTGGGGACACCACGATCATGCTATCGCCAGAATCAACTGCATCGCCAACAGTATTAGGATACAAGAGGTACGTACTAAAGGCAGAACTAGATATTATGTGCTTATCATACAAGCACACCGGTATCATCAGGCCGTGATTTAAAACAGCGCTCGTGTTGGAGCCTGCCGCTCGGTCATCGCGCATTCTGGGGTCACCACGAATACGTCATCGCCAGGATCAAACACGTCGCTAATAGTATTACTATAAAAGAAGTACTTATGAAGAAAAAGCAGACCTAACTAGAAGTCAAAGTTTGTTTGGGATACAGCAGTTTAGAACAGCGAACCGACATCCTTCAATCACACAAACGGATTATACTACACTAGATAGATTTCCATATTGGCCACATGGCCACTGTAGATGTTTTCGTTTTGTATTTCTACTATAGATACTAAGTGCCTAAATAGGTGTTTGGAAGTTTGGAGATGAAAAATCGACGATAGACGTGCAAGTATTTATAAAGTATTTATATTTATGATTCTATCATATATTGTCTCTATTTGTCCTACCCATCCACGATACATTTTAAAATAAGCTCTCTTCATAGTACCCTGTAAATATCATAACTTTAAAAACAAAAGCTCCGGTATATTTTGGACAGCAATTGAACAATCTATCTTGCACAATCGCCAGGGAACAGCTCATTTAATGCTATTTTCTGTTAAGGGCATTCTGGCACTGCTCCAAACGGTCTGAGCACTTCAATGTGTGACCGTTCGGAGTACGCTAGTAGTCAAATCAAGATGGACGTTACAACTAACAAAGGGGTTTGTTTTCAGCCGGGACCAGAGGTAGTGCCTAAACTTCACGACTTGCCTGAGGAGTGTATCAGAGAGATTCTGTTGAGGATATCGGATCACAGGGACTTAGATGTAAGTAGAACTATGAATAGTGAAACAGCTAATGTAAAACCTCAAAAAAACACACTCAAAAACAAAAAAAAAAGTCTTAGAAACAGTAGCGACATCTCTATCGCCTCATAGGAACTACATTACAAAATCCTGCATCGAAGTATCATAATTCTCCAAGCGATTAGAACATATAACAGTCCGAAATCAAGTATCAGGCAGTTGTCCAGAGCAGACACAACACCCGTCTGGTCGGAGGATTCTTCTATTACAACGGAGGTTTACGGGACTTCCCTGTTCCTGACTCCTAAAACATCAACAACAATACAAAGATTCCTTCATAGCAAATTTTTGACTGCTGCTGAATTTTATTTTGACTTAAGTAAACTTTAGACTTTTCAAGTACTAACCCACTTAAGCTTGTTTATCATTGCCTAGGCGGCATCATCAGCATGGACAGTAATGGCATCAGTGTGCACGGAACAGCGGATCTGGCGCGAGCTGGTGACCTTCCACTTCACTCAACAGCAGATCGACGCCACGTTGGCGAAGAACAAGGACGAGGTTGTGGATGAGAAGAACTTCGACTGGAAGAAGCTGTTCCATCAGCTTAGGAAGTAAGACGAAAAATAAAATGAGATCAGTGAGAAGTTATTGCAAGTCTACTTGGGACAGTGGGCTTAAATTCATCGTTATCTGCATAAAAGATTTTTTATGCACACAACTGTTACCTAACTTGCAAAATGCAATCTGGAAAAAATAATAATAGATAATTAATAATTATTTATATGTTACCGGTCAAACCAGATTTTAGGGTGAACTCGTTTCGCCTACCTAGGTCAAAATAATTCTCCCTACAAGCGCGGAGCCCCGCGGGGTTCCTATTTCTCGGCGGTTTAAAAAAAAAATAACCACGAAGGCTAAGGCGGGAGTCCTGCTCCGCTTCCGTCTTAGCCTTCTAACTGGTCCATGTCGGAGTTCCCTAAAATTTCGAACTCGCTTCGCCCACTCTTGGACTAATATCGCGGGTTTAGCCCGGGCGAAGCTAGTTTACCCTAATATCGGGTTTGGCCCGTAACATATACAGAAAAAATCTGAAATGAAATGGTGGAGCGCTTTGCTAATTACTTCCATTTCCAGGTCCTACGGGCTCCGAGAAGACGCCCAATTCGCCGAGACCCTGTCCCTGTGTCGCCACTGCAAGTGCCTGTTCTGGCGCTCGCTGGGGCACCCGTGCATCGCGGACCAGTGCCCCGAGTACCGCGAGCGCCTCAAGGAGGCGGGCGGCCCGCTGCCCCCGCACCCCGTACCGCCAGCGGCCTTCCTTAAGTTCTTTTCTCTTTAAATGACTGTACACTACTCGAAGACGACTCAAAACTCTGCAAGCAAGCAAGCTGCAAGACTTACTGTGCACTCTTTGACAACCAACATCATTTGCAGCTATAAGTCAAACTATGACGTAATTTTTAAACTGGCGACATTTATCGTCACGTCAAATCTAAAGGGGCAATTCTATAGTTCCCTTTCACCACTGATTACATTTTACAATAAATACTGAAAAATAGCAATCCGTGTTGTGCTAATGAAACTTTTATCAGTATTGAAATGTACAAAGAAATGGTCGATTTCAAGCCACAACAAGTGCATCACTAGTTTTGCGAGTCACAATAAGGAAAATTAACATGATACTGAGATGCCTACTAAATGCGATTCAGAATACTTTGGTGCTTTGTCCAGTATTTTTTAAAACATGTATCAAATGAAAACTTGTAGCAGCCTTTATTATATAAACTATCAATGACTGACTAAGATCTCGGGCGTCAGGCCTACTTTGAAATATAACATTATTGATTATATCAGTGCTATTCATATAGGAAATGAATTACTTAAACTTTACATACGTACGTATTATTATAAAATATGAACGGGAAAAGATTTCGATTTTATCTTACACTGTATAATGTCATTATTTGACTTGTGTCAACTAAAAAACACCTAAGTTAACAAAGCGCTCATCTGACAGAAAAATCACGTAATTACATTTTGACAATTTTTCAGAAGCTTTTTAAAGTTTGGAGACAAAGATTTAATATTGTTTAATGATATGGATTACTTATTGTTTAAATTTCTACTTTTCTCCAACTGAGAAGTTTCCATTTTTAATCAATAAAATATTTCAACAAATTTAAAAGCTATGGAAATTTAAAGTTACGCTCTTAACTTCGTTTCACGCGGAGCTCCAATGTGTGACGTCACACGACCCTTTACCACCACAATAGCAAGTACACAATGGTGCTGGTAAAAAACTGCCAATAAATTTAAAATAATATTAGGCAGTTGTACATAAAATAACTAGGAACAGCGCGAGAGCTCATGTGCGAGCATGTGCAACTTAGAAACTTTTGTAGAATTGAGTGATTTATGGTGCGACGATTTCATCTAAGTCAAATGACGACACACTCCTGTGAGATATTACAAGCGTTCTGCGTAAACAATTCATTTATTGATGAATTTGAAAAATATTTTCACTTATTTATTAATGGCGTTCTATATTTTAAATCCATTTTGTTAAATACTTCTATTGGATGAGCAATACCTAGATGTTTTTTGGTATCTGTAAACTTAATTCTTTTGCCGTGCGTATACTTAAATAACACAAAAATTTATGATACTTTTATGTAATTGCCTTTTATAAGCGAGTAATATAAAATCTTTAATTAAGGATTAAATTCCTATAATTTCTTATGTTAATATGGCATAAGTAAATGATTTTTGACATAACTTCTAGCTATGGTTTGTGATCTATCGCGAGATGAATATGTGTTCCATTGTAGCTATTTTCTATTCATATTGGATTTTTTAATGTAGTGAGAATTTAGAAATAGTCAAGTAGAAAATCTTGTTTTGTATTAATGAAGCTATAATTATTTGCAGCCAGTTAATAGTGTTGCCATGTTACAGCATTTCTTTTAAAAAATAGTTATGCATAAAGATGAATATCTTTCTTAATATTGGCAACACTACCAGTGAATGTGACCAAAAAACATTTAACCTTGCTTTGTTTGTTAAGAATATAATATGTTATGTTAAGGAATTACTTTGTTCACCTATTTTTGTTTGCGCACGCACTTAATGCTTATAATATAAATAAAATAAGCTTTTAAAAATAATTTAAAAAAAGTTATGTGATAATTCCAAAATTATATCTTTATAAGTGTGTTGTAATCGGTATTTACTATTTATCTATGTGTGTTGTTTGTTATGTTTAAATGATTTTTTATATTAGTTGAAAATATAAATTAAAATTAGCCAGGTTCAATTGCAGATCACAAGTAAATAAAGAAAAGTATCAAGTAAATAACAAGATAAGCAGTGTCTGGTAACACTCTGGTGTGTTGCCATTCTAAAAAAACATTAAATGGCAGATTTAAAAAAAAATATAATTGACTTGGTTGTACCAAAAGCTATAAACAATTTTGAAACTATTAAAACTATTAGTTCCTTGGTTTTGACTAACAAATTGAATACCATGACTTAAATGCTTTTAAATTGTGTGCTTGCATTTAAATCACACACTATGTATTTTGATTTGTGTTTATTTTCAACTACCCACATTAAAAAAATAATACTGTGTTAACAGTACGCTAATATCCGTGATAGTTATATCATTATAATATTGTAGATTAGACAAACTAGTTGAACTTAATGCAAGAATTTGACGAGACTTTTTTGCCTTCAAAAATGGTTTACGATAAAGACTTGAATCGTCAAATTCTGCAGCCCTAACTCAGTATTTATATCACAATATTAGTAGATTAGTAATAGGCTTGAAAATTAATAAAATCGTAAAAATACATTATGAGTGTGCAGCTACTAGATCTGTAAGAAAAGCAATATTTTATTACACATTGATAGTTGCATGTTTAAGGAAATTATTCTAAGGTCATTAGTAAGCTCACTTTGGAAACTAAAACTGTTGTATATGGTGCATTAGGCCTAAAGTACTGTTTCAAAGTTCTGTCCATCACAGTAATGTAAGCAATCTCTGTGATTACTTTTGAATCTGAATGCAAAATTATTTACTAAGTCTGAAATTAGGTGTATTGTGTTGTAGACTGTATTTATCGGGATGCCAGCTTTTACAAAATCATTTAAAATAAAGAAATCTGCCTATTGTATTGTCCAATTCTGGGACAAAGGTGTTGCTCGAGGCAACAAATATTATCATCGGCATTTCATCCAGGAGAAACTGGTCTGATGACATATTTTGCATTTATTCAGGCACTCTTCATCTAGCATTTGATGTTGTATAATTCATTAATTGAAGACTTAAACTAGTTATTCCTATGTGAAGAGGAGAGATGAAACATATTACTTGAAGAGTTAGGAGGATACATGTGCTTGGATGGAGAGGGAGGGCAAAGAGATGGATGGATCTGCGAGAAGTGGAGTGATAATAACGAAAGAAAAGGAAGTGGGTGATAGCTTGACAGGACAGAGCAGAAGGAAAAATGTGTTACAGCAACCACAAGTAACAGGGATCAAAGCAGGTGGACAATGTTCTATGGCTCCTATAAATACAGTATAATCAAAATGTTCATTGTATTGTGGTAGTGTAGTTGTTGATATTGTGATATTTTAAGATAAATTTATTAATAATATATAAGTAATAAGCATTCAATAGACCCAAGAAGCTAACCCTATGTAGAGTAGATGCATGGAATAATGAACTACAAAGAGTTGCATTTAAAAGAATCAAGAAACTTTCATTTCACCTTTTCAGGACATAAAAAATAAATTGAATGAATTATTTCATGTAAAACTTAGCTTTGATTCTGAAAGTACCGTATGCCTCAACATTTTTCAGTGTCAGAAATACAATAATGTCATGTTTATTTGCCGATAACCACTCCACCTGAGTCATTGTAACATGTAGCTAATGTTGACTTGTGTGAATAACCAGTACCCGACTAAGAGCAAGTCGGACTCTAATGACTGCAATATACTTAGATATTAAAAAAAAAGATTATTGTACGACCTGGGTACCACATCCCCTGGTACTGAAGTGTTATACCTTGTTAAATGAGACATTTTGCTTCAATATGTAGGTTTGTTTATTTTTCTATTTTCATTGATTCTGTTCTTTTCAGAAATGGGCCTTTGTAGTACATTATTAACCACTCAAACCATGGTAGATGCTAAAAAAGAGAAAAATGCAGCTTACCTACTTGCTTAAGTCATTTTTAGTTAATCTGTGATCAGCTTTGTTTTACACAATGGAATTGTTTTTTTTTTCTGATTTGTGTTCTCACTTTATGGTACTTTATAATGGTATTTTGAATAAAGTTATTTTAAATAAGAATTTTTGGTTTTATTGCTGGAATGGAATTGAACAATAATGGCATTGAATCCTTATTGACTATAGATGTGTAGGAAAAAAAATAACAAACAAGATATAATTTATAATAACATTTTATCTGAAATACATGGGCCTCCTGAAATTATTAAACGCGTTAGAAGTTCGAAACTTCAAGCTATTTCACTTTTCACATTCTCGCAATGTCTCACTAAATCTTTTAGTTTATACACCAAATCTTGCAGCTGTTGGCTTCCACAAGTGAATCTGATGTCTTCACTGCTGTTGGTCTTCAATATAACTGTGTATAGCAAATTGTCAGAGCCAACTCCTGGACTATTGGCCATTACTTCTAACTTCCACTCCACATCTGTGATTTTAGGTAAAACACTGGCATCAACGATCATGTTCGACTCCATAGTTATATAATTACATGTACTTCATTGCATTTGTAATTTTTAAACTAAAACAATAGGTGTAAACATTTTGATAACAACAAAACTAGCAACAGCAAATTGACTGTTTGACAGCAAGTATTCGTCAGATGACACTGACAGTGTTAACACAGGGCTGCGTTCAAAAATAACCAGAGTAACTTCGAGTTGCAACCAGAGTATCTACCCGATGACGTCATTAGAGTTAACTCTAATCTCATTTTTGAACGCAGGGCAGGCAAAATGACACACGCTTGTTGTCTGTCCCAAGTAGAGCAACTGAGAGCCAAAATATAAATGTGAAATATAATAAATTTTAAGTATTGGAATGGCAAATCATTCACTCTTTTACAAGAAATGGAACTTTGGGTTTTGAGCATCCTATGCTGCAGTGAGCCAGGGATATATGGACTAACTGGATTGGAAGCAATATTACTAACTCTAAAATGTACTTTATTTTCATTGCAGTTTATAGTTTTTATTGACAAGCGAAAGGAGAAAAATGTTTCGAACAAGGCAATGAGAAAGAGGTAGTGTGTTCCTTTCTTACCTCTATCGTTAACTAGGGTTAACCATAAGTTTACTATTTATGCAATTTCATTGTTATTATTTTTACGGCATTCTAAATTAATTGATGCTGCAGATTTCTTTAAATACCGACGAAGGACTAGTCATTTCTAACTATCCTGCCCTGCGTTCAAAAATGTCAATTGAGTTAACTCTAATGACGTCATCGGGTAGATACTCTAAGCTCGCATTTTTGAACGCGAACATGGAGTTCAACTGTCAATACCAAGTAACTGTCATTACACTAACCTAAAACCTGTTTACCCTGCTCGGAGTTAGAGTTAGTTGGTTAGTTGGCTTAACTCTAGGGTAGTTACTCGAGTTAAGAAAGAACGACTCTGGGTTGCAACTCAAAGCTACTCTGGTTGTTTTTGAACGCAGCCCTGTGAGAATGAGAAGTCAATAATATTACAGTATAATATAATTATAGTTAATTAAATTTATTAAGATAAAAATAACTTCTAGTTTAATTATTATACTACATAATATATTTTATAATAGTGTTTTAGTATCCTATGAAAAGGAAGTAGGTGACCTCAGAATATACAATTTGGTTTAGTAGTTAGGTTTTAATTTTTTTTTTTCGGTGGGAAAATCATCTTATGACATCCTCCGCCCTTGGGCGGGGCGGGAGATAGTGTCTGACTGTTACTGACTAAAAACCCACTCCTGTTCCTTCGTTGCCTTTCGTACCAGGGCCGAGTCTTCCTTTCAGAATCAGACCCTTGGCCCCAGTAGGCTTCGACCCTGCTAGGCCCCTACAGTTGCTGACATCTCCTTGAGGAGCGCGTGGAACAGCACGCGCCGTCGACAACTTGGGCTCGGTCCGGACGGTTACCGGACGGTCGGATGGCGAGCCACCCATTGCTCGCCGTCCGCAAGCCTGCGCCTACGATGGCCGGAAATCAGGATCGGAATCCCGGCGGCGATTGCTCGATTGGGGCGTGAGGACCGTTGCCGTTGCCTCACGCGATCGGCCGCCTCCTTTGCTAGCATTACTGCTTCGCAGAAGGAGGCGACCGCCACCGCCTGCCACTCCTCCTCGCTCCGGACCATGGCCTGTACCAAAGCCCGGCGCGAGAGATCGCCGCCGCCGATCGCCCCCACGAGGACACGGCGTTGCTCTGCCCAAGCAGGGCACACCTCCACCGTGTCCTCCGGGCGGTCCACACAATGGTGGCACCCGGGCGTTTCTTCCGCATGAATCCGGTTCAGGAACCTCCCGAACTTACCATGTTCGGTGAGGACCTGCATCATGGAAGGTAAGGACGCCATGTTGCCTTTCCAGCCATTCTGTAGTTAGGAGGTAGGTACAAGTATTTCCACGTTTTTTTGCAGTTGCAACAAAATAATTACTTCGGATATTTTACCGATTTTGACATGCGGATGCTTTTAAATTCACTGCGATAAATTATGATTTTCTCGAAAAATGATGTATTGGTACTTCACCGTCGAAATACACCTAAGTTTATTATACACAGTCTGTTCGTCTGTTCAAAAGAATTTTTTTGAATAGTTCTTATTTATTCATCAATATCCATTTTGTTGCCTTCAAAGTATTCCCCTGAGGGGGATATAGTGTTGTGTTGTTTTCCATATCCACAAAGGATATCGACAGTAAAATGCGATATCGCAACTCAAAAGCGGGCATTTCGTTCAAAATTCAAGTTTAGTGCACGGTTCCAAATTGGTCTTTCCTATGGAGAAGAACCGGCAAGAAACTCCATGGTTACCCTTAAAAAAAATTGTTGTTCTTGTCATTCAGAGGGATCAGTTTAATGTGCGTCGGCTTCGCCACAAATTAGTATATTAAACAGAAATAAAACAATAATGTATTACTAAATCGTTAGTATATTAAACAACTTTATGAAAGTTGTAACATTGATTTGTCATCAAAAATATAAATCTACACTTAACTTTCGCCACTGACCTCTGCATATACAGAGGTCAGTGACTTTAGCAGTTACACAGTATATAAGGCAAATAATGTTATTTGGCCGGGTTATAAGGCACTTCACAATAGCTTTAACAAATTAGTTGACTACTACACTATGCATTACAATAATTAGTCTCAATGACAATGATTACAGAGATTCTAGTGGCTAGTATCGAGACAGGTAGAAATGCAGTTTCTAACAAATGTTTTCAACTACTTTAAATATAGGCTGCTGCATATTTTCCTTATATTGTTATCAATTCTCGTAACAACTGAAGACAAAAACACATTTTGTTTTCTTGTTCAATACTTTTTTTTTTCAACAACTATTTCAGGCGTCGATCGATTTTTTCATATATTTTCTGGTTTAAAAAAATCATATTAGCACCGATTTAAATATTAGCAACTACACTTATTTGTAGACATAAAATAATTTAGTAAAATTATTACAAAACCATAATTTAGCATTATTATCCAAAATAGAGAATTTATTATTAGAACACAACCTAAGTACTAAACAACACTTAAAATACTGGCAGTTAAAAAGATTTTAGTGATGTTTAAATACAATTATCTTTTTAAATAAACTTCTGAAATTAAAAGAATCATCTCACAGTGCAAAAATAATTAATATATTAATGATATCTGCATTATAAGATGCCTTTGAATAAACATATTTTTAATACAACATTTGAATTATTATAAGTAAAAATAAAATTGATTAGGAAGTGATTATACAATCTTAATATTAAACTCATGGCACCTAATCATTCCATTTCGTACATTTTCTATCGCAAAAAACTGAATTGTCAAAATCATTGATATCGTTAACGATATCAATTAATTCTTCAAAATCATAAGTTCGAGACTCTAACTTTTAAACAGTGTAATTGACGGTAAATATTTCTATAATAATGTAAAAGTCACAAATTATTCGTTTGTTTTCATAAAATAGATTTAATAAATATAAATAACACTTGGAATAAAAGGGATTATCCGTTTTAATAATATCCCAAGTAGATTTTATGTTTATACAGGATGTATATATGAATTCTACTTAATTTGCTGGGTGGGTTTCTGTCACTTTACTAAAACGAAAAATATGTTTATTAAATAGTACAAAACAAAACATGGCAATACATTTAGTAATTGCTGGGATTCAAATACACACCTTGTATAAATTACTTGACTTCTGAAAAAAGTATTTAAAAAAAAAAGTTTCACATCACGGATTGTTTCAGCGTTTCATCTTCTCCAGTATAGGAATGACCATCTCAAAGGTGGGCCGTTTGCCAGGGTCCTCGTTCATGCAGATCTTGATTAGCTTGGCAATGTGAGGAGATATGCCCGGAGGGATTGTGACGCGGAGGCCTTCCATGGCTATCTTCATGCCGCATTCCATTGGAGACAGGTCGGCAAAGGGTACCTGAGAACATTTTTTATGGATTAATATTAGATTAGATGTGAAAATGAGCAGTGGTGGCCGAGTGGTAACGGCCCCGACTTACGAGTTGTAGGTCGCGGGTTCAAACCCAGCCAGGCGCATTACTTTGTGTAATTTATTTCATCACCACTGATCTCAAAACGGTGAAGGAAAACATCGTGAGGAAACCGGCATGTCCTAGAACCAAAAATTCAAAGACATGTGACATCCACCAACCCGCACTGGGCCCGCGTGGTGGATTACGGCCCATTCCCTCTCCTAGAGAGGAGGCCTGAGTCCCAACAGTGGGAACATTAAAAGGCCGACTATGCTATGTGAAATGCTTGGTGTAGTGACTGAGATTGTCAGAATAGTGATTTTGTGGTTGTCTTTCTGTTTATTATTTTCTAGGAATAGAAAAGGCCACAGCCTTTTTTTTGCCATTTCCGAACGGACGGATAGTAAGTAAATAGGTTGAAAACCAATTTGTAAAGTTTTTATTATTTATTTTCTAAAAAATAGTTTCTTTTTATGGGTACATCGTTTACAGACGAGCAAACAATTTAACAAGAGCACATTCTAGAGCGATTATCGACTACACCCATAACTGGCTCTTTGTGCTTGTCTCAATCTCCACATTGTTGTATCAGTGTCATAGATAAGCACGCAAGAATGACTTCTTTTTTTTTCGAATTGACAAAATGAGGATAGACAGAACAGAAATTGGGTATTGACCTGTGCTTGTAAAAAAAACCTTAAAAGAGCACACATAACAAAATGATATTTCAGTATCTGCATTCTGATACTGTTATTTGAATTTCATTTCCACCAGATTTGAAAAAATTTTAACTTGGTTAATATTGAACGAATTTGAAAATTTCTTTATATTTATTTGCGATAAAGTTACTTCTAAAAAAATTGAGTCAAGTAGCCAATTATACACATAGTTTAGTACCCACCTCCCTAGTAGCAAGCTCCCACAGCAGTATGGCAAAGCTCCACATATCGGCCGCCTCCAGGTTCCTCTTGGCGGCCGGCTTCTGTAGTGCTTCAGGAGCCATCCATGCCGGCGCGTACACGCGACCCTTCTCCTGGAACGAGAACTTCGAGTCCGCCATGTTGATGCGCGCTGTTAGGTCCTCATCGATCTGAAATATTAGTTACGGTATTTTTATATTATACTTGAATTTAGAATTCGAAATAATTATAAATAGAAAAAGTAAAAAAAAACTAAAACCCGATTACGACAAAAAAAGTATGAAACAAGATTTTCAGGATGCTGAAATAAACAAGGCAGTAGCTTTTACTGGAGAAACAAGAACAGAAGAAAGCGCATGGCTCGGGCCACGTCGCTGGCCTGCCTAGCTTGTGCTACTCACCATAATGTGCTTGCTGTTGAGCGCGTAGGTGGGCAGTATCTTGTCGGTCTGCAGCGCGTGCAGGTAGCGCATGGCTCGGGCCACGTCGCTGGCCTGCCTAGCTTGTGCTACTCACCATAATGTGCTTGCTGTTGAGCGCGTAGGTGGGCAGTATCTTGTCGGTCTGCAGCGCGTGCAGGTAGCGCATGGCTCGGGCCACGTCGCTGGCCTGCCTAGCTTGTGCTACTCACCATAATGTGCTTGCTGTTGAGCGCGTAGGTGGGCAGTATCTTGTCGGTCTGCAGCGCGTGCAGGTAGCGCATGGCTCGGGCCACGTCGCTGGCCTGCCTAGCTTGTGCTACTCACCATAATGTGCTTGCTGTTGAGCGCGTAGGTGGGCAGTATCTTGTCGGTCTGCAGCGCGTGCAGGTAGCGCATGGCTCGGGCCACGTCGCTGGCCTGCCTAGCTTGTGCTACTCACCATAATGTGCTTGCTGTTGAGCGCGTAGGTGGGCAGTATCTTGTCGGTCTGCAGCGCGTGCAGGTAGCGCATGGCTCGGGCCACGTCGCTGGCCTGCCTAGCTTGTGCTACTCACCATAATGTGCTTGCTGTTGAGCGCGTAGGTGGGCAGTATCTTGTCGGTCTGCAGCGCTTGCAGGTAGCGCATGGCTCGGGCCACGTCGCTGGCCTGCCTAGCTTGTGCTACTCACCATAATGTGCTTGCTGTTGAGCGCGTAGGTGGGCAGTATCTTGTCGGTCTGCAGCGCGTGCAGGTAGCGCATGGCTCGGGCCACGTCGCTGGCCTGCCTAGCTTGTGCTACTCACCATAATGTGCTTGCTGTTGAGCGCGTAGGTGGGCAGTATCTTGTCGGTCTGCAGCGCGTGCAGGTAGCGCATGGCTCGGGCCACGTCGCTGGCCTGCCTAGCTTGTGCTACTCACCATAATGTGCTTGCTGTTGAGCGCGTAGGTGGGCAGTATCTTGTCGGTCTGCAGCGCGTGCAGGTAGCGCATGGCTCGGGCCACGTCGCTGGCCTGCCTAGCTTGTGCTACTCACCATAATGTGCTTGCTGTTGAGCGCGTAGGTGGGCAGTATCTTGTCGGTCTGCAGCGCGTGCAGGTAGCGCATGGCTCGGGCCACGTCGCTGGCCTGCCTAGCTTGTGCTACTCACCATAATGTGCTTGCTGTTGAGCGCGTAGGTGGGCAGTATCTTGTCGGTCTGCAGCGCGTGCAGGTAGCGCATGGCTCGGGCCACGTCGCTGGCCTGCCTAGCTTGTGCTACTCACCATAATGTGCTTGCTGTTGAGCGCGTAGGTGGGCAGTATCTTGTCGGTCTGCAGCGCGTGCAGGTAGCGCATGGCTCGGGCCACGTCGCTGGCCTGCCTAGCTTGTGCTACTCACCATAATGTGCTTGCTGTTGAGCGCGTAGGTGGGCAGTATCTTGTCGGTCTGCAGCGCGTGCAGGTAGCGCATGGCTCGGGCCACGTCGCTGGCCTGCCTAGCTTGTGCTACTCACCATAATGTGCTTGCTGTTGAGCGCGTAGGTGGGCAGTATCTTGTCGGTCTGCAGCGCGTGCAGGTAGCGCATGGCTCGGGCCACGTCGCTGGCGAGGCGCGCGGCGGCGTGCGCGTCCAGCACGAGCGCGCCGGTGCCGGCGGAGCGGCCGCCGCCGCCGTGCAGCAGCGCGTACAGCGAGCCCCACGACATGTACTGAGAGATCACCACGAGAGAGGGGGGCGAAACGCAGCAGCCCACCTACAGTAGAAAATAACGATGGAACGAATGAACAGCTGGATCTTATGAACAGCCTCCATTAAGGAGAAGATTCATGATGATGACAACTTGACACATTAAAAATTCACACAAACAGTTTTGCCATTTATCAATAAATGACAGAAATTTAAAAAAAATATGCATTTAAATTTACGTACAACGATTGTAATCTTTCACTGGAGTGTTGTCATTTGACCTAAATATGATTGCGGCACCACAAACTACTCTAATACACAAAACAAAAGTTCCTAAATCACATGAGACCTTTCGCGCTGTACCTAGTTATTTTTATACATGGGTAGTTTTTTTTTATTTCACCACAATCGTAGTCTTGTGACGTCACACACTAAAAGGTCGCGTGAAAAGAAATTATTTTTCCAGCGTAACTTGAAAGTCCCGTAACTTTTTGATTTCTTGAGATATTTTAATGACTTACGATTTAGTCATATAAAAAGCAAACTGCTTTCTTATACTGTAAGGCACTGTTTGCTATACATTTACTGAGATGCAGATAGGAACTGAAGAACATGCAGCCTTGCCCTAATAAAATTGTAATAGAAACATTTCTCCAACATCAGTTTTAATTTTAAACATAAGAAAACTCAGTCAGTTAAAGAGAAAAAACTTTGATGACCACACCACAGGATGTCTATATTTCCCGAAAAAGTAAGCAAAGGAAATTTACACACTGATACACTATATTAAAATAATTTATATTAACACAAAATTCATTTAATCGTATATTAATTTTCTTCGTCAAATTGTCAGAGGAATGTATGACTGTGTATAGTGTGCATTATTTTTTTAAATAGGTACCTACCCCTAGAAGGCCGGTGCGACTTATGACTTGTCTGTTTTTAGGGTTTCGTACTTCAAAAGGAAAAGAAACGGAACCCTTATAGGATCACTTTGTTGTCCGTCTGTCTGTCTTTCAAGACCTTTTTATCTCGGGAACGCGTGGAGGTATCGACTTGAAATTAAAAACACATACTCAGGTCAGCGGTACCTTAAAGCTGTGAAAAATCAAACTTCTAAGTTAACGAAAAAAAAAAGATACGTCCGTTTATGTCGCAAAAAACGTACATTTCGACTCTCAAGGAAATCAAAATTCATAGGGTACTTCCCATTGACCCAGAATCCTGAAATTTGGCATAAAGCAAGGTCTTATAGCACAGATATAGGAATAAATCTGAAAACAGTAAATTTGTTGTTAAATCATAAAAAAATATTTTTTGCGATTCGGAAAAATTTTCGAGACTATTCGGGAATTGAACTATTTACAGGTAAGTTTGTACGGAACCCTCAGTGCGGTTCGTCCGCATGAATGTTGGTTATTACGTACGCGAAGTCGAAATCGAAGACGGGTAAAAAGTAGCCTATGTCCATCCTTGGAGTTCAAGCTTCCTCCGTATCAAATTTCATCAAAATCGGTTCAGTAGTTAAACCGGGAAATCCCAACAGACAGACAGAGTTACTTTCATATTTATAACATTACTAGCGGTCCCGGCAGACGTTGTTCTGCCCAAAAGCGGGACTTAGTAAAAAAAAAAATTACCCTACTCTACCCTACTCGTTAAAAAGTACCCTATGTCCGTCTCCTGGTTCTAAGCTCCCTCCCCACCAATTTTCAGCCAAATCGGTTCAGCCGTTCTTGAGTTATAAACTAACACGACTTTCTTTTATATAACACTAGCGGTCCCGGCAGACGTTGTTCTGCCCAAAAGCGGGACTTAGTAAAAAAAAAAAAATTACCCTACTCTACCCTACTCTACCCTAAAAAAAAAAAAAAGTAAAAAAAAAAAAAGTACCCTATGTCCGTCTCCTGGTTCTAAGCTACCTCCCCACCAATTTTCAGCCAAATCGGTTCAGCCGTTCTTGAGTTATAAGTGGTGTAACTAACACGACTTTCTTTTATATATATAGATTATATTAGTATCAAAAATTGTACATATTTCTTTGTACTTTTGTCTGTGTTTACTTGGTTTCGGCCATTTTGTTTAAATTATATAAGTTTGTACCTACCACAGGCAGTATGTTGGGGTGTGAGAATATCCGCAGCTTCGGGAACTCCTCGTTGAAATCTCTCTGAATACGCGGCGTACACTCGCGTACAGCTAAGATCTTCGCTACTATGTCGTTCTTCTGCCACCTGCCGCGCCATGTCTCACCTAAAACAATGGTTTAACGAGAATGTCCTATGTTAAGATGGATGTGTGGTGTGACGAGAATGGATAAAGTGAGAAATGAGTATATTAGAGGAAGTTTGAAAGTGGCGCCAGTGACTGAACAGTTGAAAGGGAATCGTTTGTCTTGGTATGGTCATGTGAAGAGGAGGGATGAAACGCATGTTACTAAAAGAGTTATGAATTAACATGTGGATGGATGGAGAGGGAGAGGGAGACCAAAGAAAAGATGTATGGATTGTGTGAGAAGTGATATGAAAGTAAAGGGAGTTAGTGATAGCGTGACGAGTGACAGTACAGAATGGAAGAAAAAATCGTGTTGCGCTGACCCCAAATAAAACGGGACAGGCAGGGAGATGATGTCCTCTAAAAATAATGGTGACAAAGGCCTATGTCAACAGATAGGTATTCCTGGCGATGCCTAGACGTCATTCTTCCGAATAATAATGATGACGAAGATGTTGAAACTTAAATCGTCTTGAATTATAAGTAATACATGCGCTGAGAAATTCATACCTTTGAAAAAACATAACCCATCCTCTGGCGCAGTTAGGTAAAAAAAGTTTTTTTTTTCATGTCAGATTAATATTCCTAGAGCCTTTTTACCATACAAACTTATTTTTTTGGACAACCGTCTGAGTAATTAGTGTGGTTTATTAACCAAAACCGTCCAGCGCTAGTCGGACTCGGTGCAAGGGTCCGTACCGTCCGAAGCAAAAACGGCAAAAAAATCAGGGTTCTTCTATAGGATCCCACTTAAATATTTATTTTATTCTGTTTTTAGTATTTGTTATAGCGGTAACAGAAATACACCATCTGTGAATATTTCAATTGTCTAGCTGAGTTCATAAGATACAGCCTGGTGACAGACAGACAGACAGAGGAGTGATAACAATAGGGTCCCGTTTTTACCATTTGGAACCCTAAAAACTAAAGTTGGAAAGCAATCCAATATCATTGACTAGGTTCTTGACTTCAGTTATCTACTGACTTACCTGATGGAGTAACAGCAATCCTAGTGTGCAGCGACAATTCATTAATATTGATGCCCTTGTGGCGCGACAGCGTGGCGTCCCGACTGCGAGTCTTCAGGCCCAGCCACGATTGGTCCTTGAACTGGATCTTCTTCAGATCTTGACCCTGCTGAGTGGCTAGCTCGTGTAGTCTGTACAGATAAAAAAAATGTGTACTTCTGACTAGAATACCAATAAATGTAAACAAAACCCCTAGGTTGTAGATACCAAGAAACACAGACCCCGGGAGAGAATTCCACAAAATTAATGTGGTCCTATGATGGAACAAGCTTGGCCTAATGAAGTTATGCAGAACCGATGCCTGACCACTTTAACTGCCTGACGACTTACTGTCACTCAGAGAAGTATTTTTATTATGGATAGGCTCGCGTTTTACCACTATCTCACCTGATGGTAAGCGATAATGTGGCCGATGATGGAGCAAACTAGCAAATTACTGTGTATATTGTAGTAGTTAAAATAACTCTGCTAAATGGTTCTAGACGATAGGATCAGTCATGGTGTTCTTGATTCTTTAACGTAAACATAGTTTTTAAATATATTTATAACTAGCTTCTGCCAGCGGCTTCGCCGCGTGAAAATAGATTTCTCCATACAAACTTCCAACCCCCGTTTTACCCTCTTAGGGGTAGAATTTCGTAAATTCTTAGCGGATGTCTACACCCTATAAGGAACCTACCTGCCAGATTTTAAGTTTGTAGGTGTTATAGTTTCTGAGATTTCATGATTAATCAGTGAGTGCAACTCCTACACATTTCATCACCCCGTCAGAACATCTCCCCCCTGGACGCGAATTGCAGTGGCCAATCTGGAAATCTCTTAACCGACTGCGGACTAAGGTTGGCCGCTGTAGAAATAATTTGGCCACATGGGGCTTCCTCGACCCATCTTTAAAACAGTGCCAGTGTGGAGCCGCTGCACAGGACATGCGTCATTTGCTATGCTGTCCATCCTGCACAACCACTTGCAGTTTTCAGGATCTATACGAGGCCAATAACAGAGCCGTAGAGGTTGCTAAATACTGGTCAGATAAAATTTAGTTAGAGTACATCGACACGAAAAGAAGAAGAAGAAGAAGTGAGTGGTATTTCGTTTTTATATACATATATAAATAGATAGAAAGAAAAGCCGTGCTTTTTTTTAAAGTGCGATGAAATCCTCAACCTCCGTCTGCAGAGTGTTAAGTCTGGCGCCTACCGACGAAAACCTCGCAGTTTTTACCACTACCATGAGTCAGGGGCCCGATATACAAGTTAATTCCCTACTCGACCCACAAAAGCCAAGCTATCTCTTACCTCTGCACAAGCTGCCCTCTCGTCTTATCCAGGGGCGTGTCCCCATCCTTATTAGCGAGCGACACAAGAGCGCCGGCAAGCAGCAAGTCTTCGGCGATGGCGGTGTAACCCCAGAAGCAAGCGTAATGCAGCGGCGAGTTGCCGTGCTCATTCGTAAAGTTCACATCGACGCGGTTTTGAAGGAGCTGTCAGGGTTGAAAGGGAAAAGGTTATTATGACAAACTGTTTGGTAACTAAAAATTGTTTAGTAATAAAACTCTTTAACTAATTAAAACTACATATATTCGTACACTAAAGCCAAAAAAAAACTAAAAACTATGGCGTCATAAAACTCCTCCGCATCTCTGTCGACTGGAAGTGTGCCCAAAAGGCTGGCAGCGTTGCCTCGTTGTATGGCAATGCTTAATCTCTGACCGAGGTAAAAACCTGCCCTTTTAGTGTTTATATAGTTTTAATTAGTTAAGTGTTTTATTGAATCCAATAAAATTATTACCATTTAAATAATAAAACTTTACAATTTTAACACTAGCTTTTTCCCGTTGTTTCGCTCCTGTGTTATTCTCAGTAGCCTAGTATGGCACTAAGGGATAATGTAGCTTTTTATTTTACCTATTTTTTTTACGTGGATAGTCATCCAGCTCCGCCCTAACGCAAGTGAAGTCTCTTGACTAGGGCGGAGCGGGACTTTTACTGACTAAAATCCTATGTTCCTTCTTTGGTTTCATTCTAAGGCCCAAGGGTTTTGCTGTAAACTCATGACCCCAGTAGGCTTCGACCCTGCTGGGCCCCCATCCCTATGATATTGAGGTTTTTACCCATGCAATACCTTTTCTTTACTTAATTTATTTTTTACTTTATTGAAACTGGATAATTGGTTTTGGAGGTTACCTCTATTTTACTTTTTAGTTTAAAAAAATATTGGATCAGTATCTCATGTCTATTTATATCAAAATGTTAAAATTATAGAACTTAATTAATGAACAAACCGGAATCAAGATAAACTAGTTGATAGCTAATCCAATATTTCCTCAAATATTGTTAAACCACTAACCAGCTGTACAATAGGCCTGTGCCCATGTGCGGCTGCCAGATGCAGTGGGGTGTCGTCTCCCATGTTAGTGACATTGATACGGGCTCCACGCCTGATTAGCATTTCCACGATCTTGAGGTGGCCTTCCTTGCATGCCCAATGGAGCGGACTGAAGTGGTGGTCATCTCTGGAAAGAAGAATAGATTATGTTTTTGGTTAAAATATTTCTATTTGGCGGACCAGCGGACCACAAGGCACGGTTTGCGCAGCAGTTGAGTGAATGACTGCTGCGCTGGGTATCGCGGGTTCGATTCCCGCACGGAACAATTATTTGTATGGCCTACAAATAAGTGTTTCAGGTCTGGCTGTCTTGTGTATGTAAGTTTACATGTTTGTGAACGCACCAACAATACAGGAGTTAATTCTAGTTTGGCTGTGTGGTTCAGATTTAAAAAAAAAGTTTTTAAAGACAATTCGAAGAGTTTACCGCTCCATTTTTTACATTTATGGTACAAGACAACAATGATCCTTAAAAAATCCTATTCAGTTTTTTTTTTTATTGTAATTTTGACATATTTTTTTTTTATTGTAATTTTGACATATTTTTTTTTTACTTTATTGTGCCTATTTTAAATGCAATTTAGCCTGGTACAATACGGCCGGTGTAATTTGGCAAACCTGAATATAGGCTTTGCGGACTTTAACGCATGTACACTCGTAAAAAAAACTGTTATTGACATTAATTTTTTTTTAAACAAATTACGAATAAAAATTTACTAATACAGGGACCAAGTACGTAAGTAGTAAGTAAACAAGTAAAGTCGAAATCTCGTTTACTAACGACAATATCCACTGTGTTTGTAAATCTATTCCGTTCAATATCTCATAGAAACAAAAATTAATCAATTCCAAATCGATAAAAATCGATTGCGATATTTGATTGAATAAAGGGTCGATTGTGTATACATAGAGTCAATCTCTAGCCTAGACCTCCGCCCCGCGCACGTCGCCTCATGCCACCATTTTGTTCCTAAAAAACGTTTGTGTGCAGCCTTCTGCGCGAAGTTCGGTGTCGCCAAGATATAACGGCCGTATTATAACTTGTTTTTGTGGATTTTATTAAATAATTGAAATTAAAATAGTGTATTATCAGTTGTATTTCAGATTATGGATTTCCCAATGACTACTACAGTATATGAGAAGACAAGAATTTAATATTTCACTATATTCCATTCACGCTAAGATTAGACCTTTAGACAAATCTTTTTTACTGTTCAACCAATTTAAATTTTTATTGAGTTATTAGCATGATATATGGTGGCTGCAGTAAATAGTTTGTATTTTAACCACTTATATCTTATGTCTGAGTATGGGTTCCGCACTTAATTCTATGCGGACCATAGCAGCCATAACCTTAGTTGGACTTATTTCAACTAGCACACCTTTCTCCAAAAACAGATTAGGCCTCTCAGGTTTTTCGGGGCATCAATGAGGGAGTTAGGGAATTCTAAGGTTCATGTGCGTATTTCAGTGACACCTGTGCAGCCCTGCATTCAAAAATAACCAGAAAAGGGTAGGATTGTAACTCTAACCATTCAAAAATGCCTCGAGTTGCAACCCAGGGTTGTTCTTTTATAATTCAAGTAGCTACCCTAGAGTTAACCCAACTAACTCTAACTCCGAGCAGGGTAGGTTGGTGTAGGTGACCATAAATGACACTTGCTTGGCATTGACAGTTGAACTCTATGTTTGCGTTCAAAAATGCGAATGTAGAGTATCTACCCTGATAACGTAATTACAGTTAACTCTAACTTCATTTTTTAACACAGGTCTGTCTGGGAGCATTTGTGTATTGTAACCACTTTATTGCTTCTAATGCCATCCTATGCCTACAGAAAAGAATTCAAAATCGGTTGAATGAACAGTGAAAAAACGTTTGTTCATATGTCTAATCTTCACGCGAATGGAGTATAAGTGATAAAAATATCATATTACAAATCCTGTTTATCTTTATTCTTTAGTTAAGATGTTTGATAAATTATATAATCTATGCAATTTTATAAAGCCAAAACCTTGCATGGGTGTATGTATATTAGTTACTCCCTCAAACAACAGAATGGATTTGGATGTGGCTCACATCTCCATGTCCTGGTATAGAACTTATGACTACTTCTCATCCTGGTGGTGTGTTCCCTTGGGATAGTTTTCTATTTTTACATGAGCTAAGTCACTGGCAGAGGCTAGTAGCATAGTAAATACAGGGATTACCATAGTAGGTATGGCATAAAGTTATGAGCAAAGGTCAAATTAACTTAACTATAACTGTGAGGTATAAAATTATGATGACTAATATTCTCCTCAATGAATGATACCATTTACATTTTCAAAGTTTAGACATTTGTATTTTAACTATTTTTAAAACATTATACTTATTTACTTAGATGTAATTATTTCAATAAATGTAACAAGAAATCAACATCTGTCTGAAAAAAGGTTTTACAGCACATATTGTCTTGTCCATTCAATAAAATTATAATTATATGTATTTTTTAAATTCCTTCCTAAATATATACTACTTACCAAGATTTATTTTATTGCTTAAAAAGAAAATTATTTTAATCAATTTAAATTTCTGTTTCTCTTCTTCGCATAAAGGGATGCGGAATGTAACACATGACACTAGTTATGAGAAGGCCACCTTGTTCTAATTGTGAGATAATATTAAATATCCTGTTCCACTGTTCCAGACTTTTAATTGAAAAAACACACTTTTAATTTACTTTCAGTTTAAAATTTACACATCAATAAAAAATATGAAACAGTAAATAAAATGCTATGATTTAGAAGATTTTGTCAAAGATACCTCCTGTTATTGAATACCTAATGCTTATCAAGGAAATATTCTACATTACTTTATTAAAACATGAGATTTTACAGCTATGCTATGCTAAGCTAAACAAGGAAATACTCTTCAATACTTTATGAAAAACATGAGATATTACAACAGGAAAAAAGTAAATTAGATGCCTATTGTCAGGTACAGAGCCAATAAGATCAGATCTATTTGCAGCCTAATTAGTCAGGAAGTTTTGACCTACATACAAAACTACTCCTGCACCAGAATCATATTTTTTAATGAATTATGTTACTACTAAGGTCAAATACCTGATCTCATACACATACTTATTATTTTTGTACACATCTGACGCATAACACTAGGCTATGACAACATTGTGGGCGTGTTCTCTCAATGCCTTATACGGGGAAACTAGACCTTCCATATGGAGCACCATTACGTTATTACACCGTGATTATACTCTACTTACCCTTGGTTCATATCATGTTCGGTATCATCGAGCCAAACTCGCACCTGTAATGCATTTCCTTCTCTACACCACTGAAATATATCTTCCATGTTTTAACACCAAAATCACTACCAACACAGCTTATTTATGTACGAAAAGCTAGATATTCTAAAGGCACAAGTTATCACAATAAATTAGAAGAAACTTTAAATCAATGAGTAAATAATAAATAATCTAGTAAAAAATAAATGAACTCATTTCATCTGCGCGACCTGTTTGACAGTTTCGCAATCACCGAAAATAATATTCTTAACTAATAATTTGAGTTGATTTAAATATTACTATATCTGTCTCTTTTACTCAACTGTGTTTTGTATTTGTTTTTCTCTTTTTTTCAAAGAAAATGCTGGTAAACTAAATTTTGATGCATAATAGTTTTGGGGTTGCCATACCAATTTAAATTAAATATAAAATACATTGTATGTGCAGCATCACATCGAAGCTTGTGTTGTTTAAAATATAAACCAAAGTTTGGTCAATTCTCAAAATAAATAATTTATTAATTGAGGAGTGAGTGAGATTTTAATTCTAACAACTTAGAATAAAAATCTCATACCTGACGATCAGTATAATTATATTATGTTGATGTATAAAAGTAGTAATAAAGTATAATATACGTGAGGATCAAGTGGCGTTTTAGTTTCTTATTCATGGGAAAACGCAGCTGTTTACGAAAAAAGGACTTATGTACGACTTTAAGTGTGTACCTATCTGTAGCATTTTACAAGTGGGGTACTACTTCTTATTGTGGTGGGGTCAACTAACCACTCAGAATGGCTCAACAAAGACAAACTTGACACACTTATTAGGGGTTCTCACACTATACATGAAATGAATCCAAAAGTAGGTAATATCGTTTTTGCCACTATTATTATAATATAATATTATTATGACTGGCCTGTTGCTACCACTACCGCTGGACTGTTGCTATGCCGGAGGTCGTGGGTTCGATTTTCACTCAAGACAAATGTTTGTGCAATGAGCATTCATTGTTCTGTTTAAATTTATTTATTATATGTATTTGGAGGTAGGTGAAACAGAGTGTAAAGTCCCGCAAACCTCCGTTGAAAAGGGAGGATCCTCCGACCAGACGGGTATTATGTCTGGTGGGCAACTGCACGATAGATGATTTTTGGTTCTGTTCTATATGTTCGGAGAACTTTAATTGCGCAATGCAGGATTAGTTCTTATGTGACACCATATACGTCGTTACATGTATGTATTTAGAAATATATAAATATGTTTATCAGTTGTCTAGTACTCATATCACAAGCTCTGTTTATTTATTACATATTTTATGGTTTTTGGAATGTTATGGCAGACGCTGCTTTAAGTGTCGTCGCACACGGGCCACATTCCACAGCCACAAACGCCGCCACGAGAAGCTAAAAGCGGCCACGTAGGAAGCTGAAGCGCGCGACCGCCACTTGAGGCCGGTGGCTGCTACTTTTTTAACCCATACGCGCAGTACCATAATGGTCTCTGTCCAAGAAGGTATAAATGCGCGAATGGCATGCGGCGGAATTTTGTATCGGCGCTTAGTGGCCAGTGCGGGCCACAAGAAGCGAGCAGCAGCGATTTGTAGCACGTGGCGGCCACCGGCGTCAACCGTTTGCGGCGAGTCCATATAAAATGTATGAAAACTACAGGAAATATGGCGGCGTTTTGTGGTTGTGGCTCGTGTGCGGCGACCCTAAGGGGGCGCCTGCGCGGGCCCATACAAAAGTGCTCCGTCGCGGTTCACCCGTCGCAGACAGCCCAACAGTAAAGTTCTCCATCGACACGACTACATGCCCACCGTTAAAGTTGAACTGGCGACACTGCGCAGGTAATACTCCGGTTTCCGCTACGGGGACCGCCGCACGCGACACACGCGCCGCAGGTGCCCGCGGCCGCCTGCGTAACGCAGCGTTGGCCCATAAAGGATAGGTGTTAAGGTATCAATCGATAACAATGTTTTTGACATTGGCAAAATCATCGGACATTCGTCGATGGAGCCATACACTTCAAAATTGTAAAGGATAGGTGTTCAACTTGATTTTGCTGTTAAAGAAAAAGTCATTCTGAGATCTAGAATAATATCACAGCTGAGGAGAGCTGTTCAGGCTAAGTGCAATGCTCAAAACAGTTCTCGAATACTTAAACTTTATTATTACTAAAAGTAATTCAGTACAATGTAGTGTACTACACAACAAGACAATATTATTTCTTCGCAAAAGTGATTTTCATTGCATGGGTAGGTGTAATCTTGAATCCTTGTAAAGCTTCCTTAGCTGCGGCTGATTGCATTTCATTTGCAAATTCAACAAAGGCAATGTCATGTCTGTTTGGCACAAGACGTACTTCTTTGAAACCAGGGAATCTGTAACGAGGAATAGTTTAAGTATTTTTTTTCATGGTAACATTGACTCAAATTATCACAGCACGGTATACAGCCTAACAAGTTACTGTAATATACAAATTGAATGCAGTAAAACTAAAGTACACAATACTCACTGGTTGAACAACATAGACAACATCATCTCTGAGGTTTCATCAGGAAGATTGGTCAAGAATAAGATCTGGTTAGGAGGCTGCTCAGCATTAACATTGTTGAGCATGCCAGCAGGTCCAACATGCATGCCAGGGCGATTGGGGTCCTTATTCTTCTTCTTTCTGCTATCATCCAGACCCTTTGGCATTTTCGGTCTCTTTGGTCTTTCTTGGAATGTTCCCTTGACTTTAGCAATGACATCACTGTCAGTCTTTGAGTATTGAATTCTCTGAAAAGTTATAAATAAAGTATGGAGAAATAAAATAAAAAATACTAAAAAAACAGTTTTTTACAATGCATTCTTAATAAGAATAGAATCGATAGCCATGTCATACTGTCAAATCGAAGAAATTTGGTAGGGTGAGCATAACAATAAATGTTTTTTATATAAGAATCATTAATGAAAAAAGTTTAACCAGAATACAGTTCTTCAATTTTGCTAATCTCCATGTCCCTGTGTGAAGTGTCTAAGTAGTGGCAAATGGAAAAAGAAGGCGAATTGTTCCTAACAATGAAACTAAGAAAATAGTTTTTTTTTTAAACTAATTATGACTTAAATAATATATATTTAGCTAAATTAGATTAAACAATAACGTTTTTACTTCAACTAGATTTAATTAATATGCAAATAAGTTTTCTTTGCAAACCATACTTTTCAATCAAAATTTTACAGATCGAGATGATAAGTTTTTCTATTCTTATTTGGAACACATAGTAATACTTACCATAGGTTTGTCATAAAATGGGAAGCCTTGCATACTTCTTAGTGCAACAGTGGCGCTGGATATTTCCTTAAAGATAACAAAAGCTTGTCCCCTCATTTTCAATGTTTTTAATGCCACAATATCTAATATTTGGCCAAACTGAGAAAATATGGCATATAGTGATTTTTTCAATTCTTCCTTCTTAATTTTTTCATTGAGGTTGTTGATGTAGATTGTGTGGTTAGGTCGAATATCCATCGCTAGAACAGAACGGGAAAAATAATGTGATTATTACGACGGCAGCGGCAGACCAATCCATTAACTTTACATTTTGAGGTTAGGTTAGGTTAAATTTTCGTTTTTTATGATGGTTAAGTGCTTTTTTTTTCTCAACTTGACCCACAAAATAATCGAATATAAAAACTGAACTTACTCATGTTGATAGTTTTCAGTATATCCCAAGATTACGATGTTCAAGCCGCAGACGACGCTCTTTGCTTGGAGTGCGTAATGTGTAATTATTTGCCCAGAATAAGGCGTAAACCAATGACTGATGCTCACTATTGTTAGAAAACTAGAGGTTATTGTTCTAAATAATTATTTTTAACAATTTCTAATCACTACCGACGCGATGCCGGATACCGCCACTTTTGTTACGTTACGTTACAAAAAGTGCTCTGTGGTACGCACAAACAACCGTTCGCTGTAAAGTTGTTCGCTGTTCGCTAGAGGTGTAATAGTACCGAAAAAAAGCGTCCGTATGTATTCGTTACTATAACAATTAGTACTCGTTACTATCGTACCGTTACGTTACTCGTTAATAAAATTCTAATACCTCATAACATACAATAAAGTAAATAAAAAACGAGTGTGCTTATGACCACACGACTGAAGTGAAACTTCTTTCGCCTATAAGAGAAAGAGAGAAAGAAAATGTGCGCGCGCACTGCTCTCTCTTGCTCCTACACTGTGATACAGACAATAAGCCTGCAGTGTGCTTAGATATACGGAACGTATTTGGCTATGAGAGGAAGAGAGAAAGAAAATTGAGGAATCTCTGGACACTGGAACCCCGGGGAATCGGCTACAGTAAAACCACGTCAATCGCGTAACAGATTTATTGAGAGACTGGCTCACACATGCAAGAAGGTTGTACCTACCCACTTATTGCCATAAATATAAAATATAGAATTACCTACATCACACCTCCACACTTAAACTTCTAGTATATAACTAATATAGGAAGATATAAACTAAACGTTAACATTAACTTACACACTAACTTAACCTAATTATAATTAGACTTTTACTCTATGTACTATAATAATAAATATAACAATATATTCTTACATCTAATCGAACTCAAATCCATATCTAACCGGTTTCTTGCGAATACGGATGGGACGGTTCACGGAATCCGGAACGGTCGCGGCCGTCGGCGATGATTTACTGCCGACTGGTGGTGACGATGGTGCCCTACGGGTTGGTGAGGTCTCAGTGACTGCTGTATCCACCGCGTCACTCACTACTGGGCCGTCACCCCCGACTTCGCCCCTACTCGTCCCCTCACCAACCCTTGGCTCCGATATACTTGGAGACAGCTGTTGCTGTTGCGGTTCAACGACATCCCCACTGACCTGTCCTTCGGACATAACGTCTGGGTACATTATACTTGAACGTCGAGTTCTCTGCCTAATTTGATCGCTATGCCGTGTGAGAAGTCGACCATCATCGCTGTTTACTACATACCTACGTGAACCTTGTTGGTTTACTACCGTTCCTTTTAACCACTTGTCTTTGCTACCGTAGTTCCTGGCCCATATCGTATCACCAACGGTGTGTTGCAATGGTTCAGTGCCCGAACTAATCGACTGCTGACGCTGCACCCCTTCCACCCGGTCCTGACGCGCGCGGTCTGCGCGCAAAAGATCTAACCGGGAACGCAACGACCTACGTTGCAACAGCATGGCGGGACTTTCCCCTGTAGTGCTTTGAATACTATTTCTATACGCTAGTAGGTATGTCTGTAAAGCTGTGTCGATGTCTACTGCCTCTCGGACTGCCTTTTTTATTGTTCGCTTACATAATTTGACGGCATTTTCTGCTGCCCCGTTTGAAGCTGGATGATATACTGGGGAATACGACTGCTTAATACCGTTCAATTTTAAGAATTCTCCCCACTCCGTACTTGTAAATGGTGGGCCCTGATCGGATACAACCTCCAAAGGCAAACCGAATCGCGCAAATAATGACCTCATAACCTTAATGACTGCCGAAGCATTTGTTTTATTCATTTCAAAAATTTCAATCCATTTTGTACTGGAATCTATAATTACGAAAAACGTTTTTCCCTGGTATGGGCCTAAAAAGTCTACATGTAATCTACTCCACGGCTGGGCTAAATACGGCCAACTACGTGGTGCAGCCTGCGGCGGCGCAGCTGCCTCCATCGCACATGTTTCGCAAGAGCGGCATGTCGATTCGATGTCTGCGTCTATATTGGGCCACCACACAAAACTTCGAGCCATCGACTTGGTCTTAACTATGCCCATGTGGCTAACATGAAGTTCTTTTAGTATTGTGTTCCGAAGAGTTGGTGGTACAACAATTCTGTAGCCCCACATAACACAACCCCGTTCCACATATAATTCGTGTCGCCTATTAAAATACGGTTTCATCAATTCGTCTGTGCAATGCGACGGCCACCCTGACTGTACGCTCACCATCACTCTACTAAGCACCTGATCCCGCGCTGTTGCTAGACGTACATCATCATTCGTCACTGGCAAAAAACTTTCTGCAAAATTTAAATAGGTATATTCACGCCCGATTTTATTCTTATCTGATGGTTGAGGCAGTCGCGACAATGCGTCGGCACAGTTTTTAGCAGACGCAACATACTCTATATCATACGAATAACCTGTTAATATTATTGCCCACCTTTGTAACCTGGATGCTGCCATAACCGGAATGCCTACTTTATTTCCAAAAATGTATGTTAAGGGTTTGTGGTCTGTTCTTAAAGTAAACTTCCTACCGTACAAGTACTGATGGAATTTTTTAACACCGTATATAATCGCTAATGCCTCCCTGTCTATTTGAGCATACGATCTCTCCGCGGAGTTGAGTGTGCGTGACGCGTATGCGATTGGGCGTTCTCCTTCCGGCGTGATGTGCGAGATGACGGCGCCTATCCCAGTGGCGCTAGCGTCTGCCGTCAGCACAAGCGGTAGCTCCAGGGAGTAATGCACAAGCACTTCACTCGTGCTCAGTGCCCGCTTAACCCGAGCAAAGGCTACCTCACAAGCATCGCTCCATACATACTTCACCCCGGCACGCAACAGATTATACAATGGTGTAAGGATCGAACTTACATTTTTTATAAATTTACCATAATACATGACCATCCCAATGAAAGCTTTCAACTCCGATACGTTCCTCGGTGTCGGAGTTTTAACAATTGCTTCCACTTTATCTTTGCACGTGTGAACACCTTCCTTACTTATTACATACCCTAAATATTCGAGCGATTCCACAAAGAAAGAACATTTTTCTTTTTTTACTTTTAAACCACTCGACTTCAGGCGTTCAAAAACTTTATGTAGGCTACTTAAGTGTTGGGGTGTGTCCTTTCCTGTTATAATAATATCATCTAAAAAGACTCCTACGTGGGGTATATCTGCAAACAATTGTTCTAAACAACGTTGAAATATGCCTGGGCTCGACGACAGCCCATACACTAATCGTTTATACATGAAAAGCCCTTTATGTGTGTTAATTACCGCGTATCTCCTAGTATCATCCAGTTCAAACTGAGCGTACGCCTGTGACAAATCGATTTTACTAAATCTTTCGCCTCCGTGCAACCGAGACAAAAGATCTTCTACCTTAGGTAATGGATAACGGTCGACTTCTAACACTTTATTTAAGGTTAGTTTAAAATCGGCGCAGACTCTAATGGTACCATCTTTCTTGACGACCGGCACGATTGGTGTTGCCCAGTCTGAGTGGTGGACGGGAGTGAGGATGTCGTCGCGCACCAGCTGTTCCAGTGCGCGCTCAACCGGCTCCCGCAGCGCGTACGCCAACGGGCGCGCGCGCAGGAAAATCGGCCGCGCGCCCTCGCGCACTCGGATGCTCACTTGTCCTCCCGTGAACCGCCCCAGGCCATCCGCAAACACCTCACCGTATCTGGAACTGAATTCCGAGAAATTAAAATCCAACTTCCGATTATTATTGACTTTATTATAATGCATAGTCGACACCGATACATTTAGCTCCGCTAACCATTGTCTACCTATTAAAACGGTATTTCCACTGTCAATAACATATAAATCTAATATCTTTTCAGTATTATTATATTTAACAACGGGTTTAATAACACCTACAGGCCTAACTAGTTCACCCGTGTAATATCTTAAAACCAACTTAGTGGGTTTAATACTTAAACTGGAAAACATTTCCTGATATAATTGGTAATTAATGCACGAGATTGCACTCCCCGTGTCACATTCCATTCTTAAGTCACAACCGTGCACACTTACAGAAATCATAATAGGTTCACACTGTCCAAGTGATAAGCGATTAATAGGTACTATTACCTCGTCACTGTCGCTCCCCGTCGAGTAAGCGCCACACCTGTCGTCGCTGCCATGCCCGTCTTCTTGTATGTTATTTATGAAATTATTCCTGGTCAACCTTGGACACATCCTCTTCAAATGTCCCTCCTGGGTACAAATTCTACACACATACAGTTTGAATTTACACGTATTCGAATTGTGTTTGCCTCCACATACTTTGCATTCCTCATTTTTTGTGCCCGATCGAAGTAAGTTGTAACCCGCTCCGCTTATGGTACTTGGACCGCCGCCGCCGGATTGTCGTGAGTCACGCGTCGAGCGAGTGTTTCGCCTCGCGGCCGGCCGATAGCAACCGCCGCCGCCGCCTCCCAACGCCCCGCGCCTTCCTCCGCCGCCGTCATGCCCGATCTTATGAACGGGTATGGACTCCGCATCCGCTGCACTGCCGCCGGTCCTTCTTCTCGTACCGTCTTCCACTATTGCCGCGTTTGTCTCAGCCGCCTCCATCGATAAGGCCAGCTTATACGCCCGGTCGATACTGATGCTGTCGTCTTCAGTAAACAACTTCTGCCGAATGTCATCGTTTACTAAGCCGCACACAAATTGATCTCTCATATTTTCTTTTAAACTGTCCGCCGTAAAAGAACAATCTTTACTCAGTCTTTTAAGCTCCGAGAAGTACGTCGCGATATTTTCACCAGGTTTTTGAATCCGTTGCCGAAATTTGAACCTCTCAGCGAGCATACACGGTTTGGGGTTTAAGTGTCCTTTCATTACCGCTATTAACTCCGAATAAGTCTTTGTGGATGGTTTAACGGGTGTACATAAATTAACCATCAACTCATATGCACTATTACCAACGACAGTAATTAAAGTTGCGACTTTTAATTCACTTTTTACACTGTTGGCAATAAAGTATTGATCTAATCGATCCACATACGTGTCCCAATTGTCTTTCGTTAGGTCAAACGCACCGATCTTTCCAACCGCCATTTTGAGTCCGTTATTTAACTTTACACCGCACAGTTCGCACGAAAAAAATAAAAATATCCACAGCACCTTTAGAGTTTTCTGGTCGCAACATAAAATTTTCACGCGTGAAATCACTTAATCGTCGCCACTGAGGAATCTCTGGACACTGGAACCCCGGGGAATCGGCTACAGTAAAACCACGTCAATCGCGTAACAGATTTATTGAGAGACTGGCTCACACATGCAAGAAGGTTGTACCTACCCACTTATTGCCATAAATATAAAATATAGAATTACCTACATCACAAAAATGTGCGCGCGCACTGCTGTCTCTTGCTTATATCCCCCACTTAACTTCCGTTCGCCTTGCCCGATCACACTTTTCGTAACGCTTACGTCACGCGTTCGCCAGCTTACTCCCCAAGTCAAGCGTGCGTAAAGAAGTTTCACTTCAATAATAATAAACATGCTATATTATGTTTGAGCTACGAATCAAGTCGTAAAGCGTATGCGTATAGTATGACTGACGTCGTGGCGTCGCAACATTCGTAATTTGTAGAAAACATACTTATCTATACATTATACGCCAAGCTGCGTAAGGTGCATTTCACGTTTAATACATGTATAACGATGATACCGATGACACTCCATCAACGGTCCTTGAATGAACTGAAACAGTGTAAGTACCCATACTACGAAAAATACGAGTAACGAAATGCATTCGTGTGTAACGTTTCGTTACTCGGTACTAGAAGGCATACCCGTTACTCAGTACCGAATACATACCAAAGTGTATGTGCATACGGTTTGCTACAGCTCTATTGTTCGCATTCGCATCTTCGCGCGCTGTCAAATTAAAAATCTTGTCAAAGAACAGAAGTGAGAATAAACTGTAAAATAATTTACAATTAAATTCTATTTAAATTGATTTGAATTATTTTTTATAGATATACCTACGTCCAAAGGTTATTGTAACAATTCGCTAATCATTTTTCAAGTATAAGAAACGTGTGCCTGTTATAAAATGCATGATCTGATGACTGACTTTGAGACAGTCACCCCTGATTTGTGGATGGCAAACGAAGAAGGGTGGAAAGAGAAACTCTTGAAATTACCAAATTGGTTCCAGGTGACATATTATGCTTAAAACATATTTTTTTTATCAATTTGTTATTTATCTTTTTATTCATTTGACCTTTATTTAACCTTATGTATGTTGTTGTTTCAAGATTCCGCTGATCAACGCCAATGCTTCTCATAATTTGCCCGATGGCACGTTGGTCCGGTTCCGAGGGATGGTCCAGGACATGCACAACCCTGAGTTTTATTTTGAGCAGTTTGAAGTGTTCAACACAATTACCAATGATATTAAAAACAAAAGTGGAAAGTACAGAGACACAGCTCATATATTGGTAAATAATGTTAAACCCTTAGTACCTAACATACCATTGATAGTTAAAAATGACTCATTATAATTAATTCCCTAAATCTCCCAGGAAAATGAAAAGATCAACTACACAGAGAATCTCAGGAGCTCACAACGTCAAACAATGGTTGTTGTATCAATGCCTGGTTTCAATGACTGGGCACATCAGTTGGAAGACAAGCAGAACCATTTGACACACTTGGAACAGCAGCCAAACACTTCTAAACGTCTTAATCAAACTAACTTGAAGTTAAAACGAAGTTATGATGAGGTGGTAGAGGATTCTGATGCTATGGAAGTGGTTGATGAGGTTGCTGGTAGTAAGGAACCGAAGACTGTGGATACAGAGAGTGGTACAACTAATGTAGTGTCTAGAGAGCATTTGTTAAACTTTCCTCTGCCTGATATGCCGAGCAAGTCTTGTATTGTTAAGGTGTGTGGAATTTTTACTTATTATTAATATTTATTGACCATAAAGAAAGATACATTTAGTTAGCCTGGAAGCTGTCACAACAATTTTGTTTTTTTGGCGTTAGTTGTCATTAAATTACTTCTCCTGCTAGGGTTGAAAGAGGGTGTTTTAGAATTTTATTGACTAAAACTCACATGAATATGTTCATTCATTTCAGACTGGCCTGTTGGTCTAGTGGTTAGTGGCCCTGACTGCTATGCCGGAGGTCGTGGGTTCGATTCCCACCCAGGACAAATGTTTGTGTGATGAGGACGATCATTTGTTCTGTGTCTGGGTGTAATTTATCTATATATGTATGTATTTAGAAATATATAAGTATGTTTATCAGTTGTCTAGTACCCATAACACAAGCTCTGCTTAGCTTGGGACTAGACGGCGTTGTGTGATAGTTGTGGAATATTATTATTATTATTATTATTATTATTATTATTATTATTATTTTCCCTTTGTTAGGGCCATGGTAACTTTTCGAAACATTGCCGCAGAGCCCAACATACTTGGGGATAGAGAAGGCAAAATGATTTTCTATCTACCTAACCCAATTATTATGTATGTATCTCATGCAAATATAATAATTAGGTTCAGTAGATGTATTTAATTACTAAGAAAAATATGTTTTTAATTACTATTTAATTTCCATTTTAGCTTTACGATGACAGTGAAAATGTTAAACTGAATGACATGATAGAAGTTATTGGCTTCTTATCTGTAGATCCAGCACTATCTGGAGAGTTCCAACCAGAGAAGGATCCTCTACTAGACCCTACAACAGAGACGGATGTAGAGACTATCACACACAACCCCCCACCGAGCTTAGTACCACGACTTCATGCGGTCTATGTCAAGAAGTTAGAACACTGCAATCCTTTGGTTAGCAGCTTTGATCAAGGTATGCATTTTCTTATGATAACCATTGTAGTTGAATTAGTTTTAGACGTAAATTAACACATAGTTGCATATAGACTATAAAGTTTGAAAAAGATTATTTTTTGAATCTAGAATTCTCTACCTGCTATTTTTTTCATAGATTTGTCTATGATAATCAATGATGAACTCGGTTGTTTGACTAGGAATTTTAGTTACTCTTATTAACTCATCAAAATTAAATTGCAGAAAGTGTATTAAAAGAAGCAAATTCTGCACGCGAACACTTATTGAAAGCTCTAACAGAACTCTTACTGGGGGACAAACTTGCAGCCGAATATCTAATCTGCCACCTTATTGCTTGCATGTAAGTATTACTTTCGATTGGCAGGCTGTCTAAAACAAGGAGTAAATGGAGTGCCTACTGGGCAAATGTGTTCTTTTAATATCTGTTGATGACACTGACCTTCCCAAAATTAATACCCAGATGTGTTTTTATTAGAACCTTGCTATTTTATCCTTTTCCAGATACCTACGCCAAGAAACACTAGCCCTTGGTCAGTTTTGCCTGAATCTATCAAACCTGCCGATTCAGAAGTACCCAAACTATGCCAGACAGTTGTATGAGATCATCAAGCAGTTTGTCACTAAGAGTTACTATTTGCCACTTACTATTGAAAACTTGAACACACTCAGCTTATTACCTAAGTAAGTATTATTTTACACTCCATTATTTATTTTGCTTTTTGTTACTGCCTTAAGTTCCTGGGAAATAGTGATTTAATGTTATTGTTCTTTAAAAATCCTATATAATACAAGTGAGTCAGAGTTCACTGATGTTTAATTATTAATTGAATGTATGTCGAGCGTGTGTCATTTATGACATAAATAAACAAGCTTAAAAAAGCATTTTCGTCTAGTGCAGTGGAGCCAAAAAGGATCATAATGTTTTACCACGTCTTTATGTCCCAAACTTCTTTCAACCAATTCCGTTGCTTTATCAAAAACCACCACCATGAGTAATAATCATTTTATCTCCCCAGAAAAGATTATGAATGCAACCGTTTAACAAGCGGCGTCCTACAGCTAAGCAAAGACACCCACCTCATACTAGACGAAACAAAGATGGAGCAAGGACGGTTAGACGCTACCGGGGTCAACAATGTCGCCGCTTTGGGCAATATGATCATGACGCAGAAAGTGGAATATGACTTCAAATATTATAAGATGGAGTTTGATTCTGATGTGTCCGTGCTGATACTGTCAGAGGGAAAGTCTTTGTTACCGGTAAGTTATGTAATAGTGTAGTAACATTTATGTCGCCAGGAGTATCCTGTATCAGAGCTTCTCCGAGCCATTAGAACATACACAAAGGCGGATAGAGCGATTAGAAATTAACTATCGGGAAGTTAGCCGGACCTGACAAAGTGTTCGTCTGGTCGGAGGATTGTCCCTTTTCAATGGAGTTATGTGGGACACCCTATTCCACATGCCTCCAAAATAGTAACAGTTTTTAGCATTTATTGTCAAAAGAAAAGAGCCAAAAACAATGCATAGAAAAACTTATGTAAGTTATTGCTTACTTTATCGTCATTGAAACGAACCATTGTGTATTGTTGGCAATTGCTTTTTTATCAGTTTGATAATGTACTTAACCATGATCATTTACAGTTTTCCAATCACATTTCTTCATGACATAATTCAGCTTACTAAGCTGTGATACCAAGTACCAAATTGCGGCCCAATTTTCATCTTCATATTAGGATTAGTTTACCTTTGCTTAGAAATGAAAAGTTTTTTCAATTTACAGGTATCAAACCTAGGGACGGTTAGGGACACTGTGCTAGTCACTGGTGGGATACTACACAATAAAAAACGAACTTCACAGATTTATATTAGACAAATAGTACTTTATGTATCTATAAATTTGTTTCAGAGCGACTACCATCTCCCTCTTCGCCCCGAAGAGTCTTCGTTACAAATATTTGACGCCATTGTAGAGGCAGCGACTTATTACTTGAAGGAAGATATTATGAATGTCATCAGAAAATACATAACAAGTCTAAAACTTGTAAAGTATACTATTAGTGAAGATTTGCAGGTGAGACTAAACTTTGTAAGCCTTTTCCATCTCATAGTAAGCGTTAGGTGCATAGGCGCTAGTGTGACATTTCACATATTATTATGTTTATTTATTTAACGCCACACTAGTGCCTAGTGAAAAACGTGATCTTTCTGCTTTCATTCTTCAACACAAACTTGGTGCATGCCAGTTCACGTACATGAATATCAAGCTGAAAACCATCACAGAAGAAATCGATCCATATAGCAAAAGCTATCAAAACCGACTGTGTAAACACAGAAACGAACTAGCTTCACGACTGCAAGGGCCCGGGAGTTTCAGTTTCTTCCGATTAAAAAGACAGTGTTTAAGAGCTAGCGGAAAGATTCACAACATATAATTGAGATATGCTTCGCTGGACAAATCTACTCACCACATCAAAGACTTACTACTCTGCCAAGAAAGTACCGGGAAAAAATCAATAATACACAAAATATTTGTTATTCACACATTTTGTGTATTATTGTAATGTCACGCCAACGAATAATCCAATCTTCAAAACATTTTTTAAATGCTTTTTCTGGAATTGAGTTCAGTTCTCGCCGCGAATTCTCTTTTATGTCTTCTACCCATTGAAAATGGGTGCCACGAAGTGGTTATTTCAGTTTAATAAAAATAAAGAAGTCAGCTGGAGCCATATTTGGTGAATATGGTGGTTGCTCGATGGTATTTGTTGAATGTTTGGTCAAAAATTCGTTGACAATGATAGCCTTGTGCGAAGGCGCATTATTGTGATGCAAAATCCAAGAATTTTCTTTCCACAAATCTGGCCTTTTTCGTCGAATTTGCTCTCTTAAATGCCGCATACTGCTCAAATAATATTCTTTATTTACCGTTTGACCTTCCGGCAAGAATTTCGAGTGCACAACACCGCGATAATCAAAGAAAACAATCAACATGACTCTGGCGTGGTTTTTTCGGTTTCGGTTCAGTTGGAAGGCGCTACTCCGAAGCTTGTTGCCTAGTTTACATGTCAAACTCGTAAACCCACGTCTCGTCATCAGTAACAATGCGTTTCATGAATGTTGGGTCGGAATTGACTCATTCTAGCATGTCCTCAGCGGCTCTCATGCGATTGAGTTTTTGGAGAAAATTAAGGTCTTTTGGGACTAGCCGAGTGGTAACATGTTTCATACCCAAATGATTAGGTAATATATAGAAAGTTCGGTGGCTATCTCTCAAAGTTGAATGAGGATTTTCACTATTTCCTTCATTTTTGCGATGCAAATCTTCCATCACATCTCGACCGCTTTTGAACGCTTTGTACCACTTATAAGACCGTGTTTTTTATAAAGTCGATTCACCGTAAGCCTTCTGTAACATTTTCAGTGACTCCGAACACAAAATTCCATTGGCGATGCAAAATTTAAGACAAACTCTTTGTTCGATGTTTTTGTCAATTATGAAATTCGCAATACACACGAGATATGATATAACTAAAAACAGCACTGTATTTAATATAAATAACAGATGCAACTCAAACTCCGCGCCAAAATGGAAAACAATTGTGCAAATCTACCAAAAAAAACAAAAATTTGAATTTGGAACCATAAACAAATCATCCATTCCCGATACTTTTCTGACTAAATGTATTCAGTCAGCACATAGATTATTGCTCCCGAAGCAGATTACCAAAAAGCAGTCGAGTAAAAGAAAAAAAAATTAACACCAAACTAACGCCTAGTGAAAAATGTGAATTTCCTGCTTTCATTCTTCAACACAAACTTGGTGCAAGTGTTTGTATAAAATTGAGCACTCCATTTATGCACTACTCCGTGTCTATAAAACGTTGTTCACATTGCGACGACTAATTAATTACATTTTACTGTCTGAAGTGCTACAAGCCACCATTTACGTATAATTTACTTTGTTTCAGTTTGTAGAAGACGATTTCATAGAAATGAGAAGCAAATCAGATTCAGATAATCCTGTGACAGCGGACGATTTGCACCGATTGCTTGTACTGGCGCGACTTGTCAGTCTCTCACGAGGGCTGGATACCCTCAATAAAGAGTGCTGGGACATTACCAAGAGCATGGAGGCTGAGAGGCTACACCGAATAAAGAATAGGGTCGCTCCTACGTTATAAGCGTGTAGTTTTAAGAATAAGGAATGCATTTTTTAATAAATCGTTTTTGATACTATTTAGAGTTTTTTTTTTTCATAAATTCGTACTGCCTCCTTCAATTGGTGTAAAGAAGTTCATAGTGGTTTACTTAATCTCGACTGTGACTCCCTTATAATAATAATTGTAGCGATTGTCGCGTCGGACAATGGCTTAATAGCCAAGAGCCTCGACCAACACCTTAGGAGGCTCGCGGGCGACTGGATCAAGGGCTTGATTCAGAAAGCGGTACTCCTGAACACGGCTCGTATTGTTAGGAGGTCTGGAGCCTTGACCATCGGTAACTTTGACCCTGTTCCCAATACCAGTGGGATAAAATTTTTATTATTTTTTGAAAGAAATATTTATAAGTTTTAAGGACAAATACAGAGAATAATATCATTTATTTGCTTGAAATATGGTGGCAGGTACCTTGCCTCTCTTGTCCGGTTCAAAAATGAAATACCTTTGCAAAGCTAATGCAAAGGTTCATGTAACTTCCTCTATATTTATTTACTCTTTGCATCACAGAGTACTTTGTAATATACTGAACCTTTGCGTGTAACCATTGACACGCAAAAGATAATTACTTCAGTGGCACGTTGGATAGATTTATTTTTCACCGTTGTCATCTTTTTGTTATTTTCTACCATCGATAAAATCATTTTTTCTACATTTGCAACATTAGAAGCCAAAAGCTACATTACCATTCTTGAAATAAAAAAGTACGATGACATTTCTGACAATAATCATCGCAATGTCACAGTGACGTGTACGATTTTCGTGAAATGACTTATTGATTCCAGAAATCCTATGAATTAATTTAATAAATTGAAAGGAAATAACTTATTTAAACATGTCGAGTAAAAGCAAATCTTCAGAAGGAAACAATAAGGTGAAAGCGCTTGATTCAGCATGGAAGAGAGCGTTAGTTGCGAATGCCGAATGGCCGGACAAGGTTAGAAATCATATCACGAGACTTTGCTTACATTCGTCAATGAAAATATGATTTATTGATAATTTAATTGTGTTCTGCACTTTCAGGAAGAGTTCCTAGACGTTATTTACTGGATGCGTCAAGCTATGGGTATTTTTTTGGGGTTGTTTTGGGGCCTCTTGCCTATGAAAGGATTCCTTGGTTTACTACTGTAAGTATTATTAATTTACACTGACTGTAAATTTACGTTAATCCTAGATATTTATACAATTTTACAGCAATTCAATTCCTAGGAGATAATTACTAAATAATATTATAAACTTTTTGTGTTGTTTCAGATTTGTTCTAGTAAATGCAGCAGTTATTTACTTCTATGTGAATAATTTCCAAAATATAGACGAAGAGGAGTATGGTGGCATTTGGGAAATAACAAAGGAAGGATTTATGACTTCATTTGCTGGATTTTTAGTAAGTCACTGCTAAATATCTATATATATAAAAGGCGTAACTGACTGACTGACATATCAACGCACAGCCGAAACTACTGGGACTAGGAACATGAAATTCTGCACAAGGCTCCTTTTATGACGTAAGAGAGAATTTTCCAAAATTCACTTCCTAAGGGGATGAAATGGGGGTCCAAAGTTTGTATAGAAAAACCTATTTTCACATGGGCAAAGCCGCTGGGAGAAGCTAGTCTAAGTAAGTCTAGTAAGTTAGGTTAAGTCTAGTAGTCTAAGGCAATTAAAGGTAATAAAAGTAGGTAGAGGTATAAAATGCCGCTACTCTGCTACATACTGCTACACTAGATTCAACCCCACAATACAGTTGGTAAAAGGTTAGACATATGATGATAGGTATTAAAAGTATGTCTAAACAAACATAAACTCTGTTTTTCAATGCTAACTCTGTTTTTCAAAAGATAAACTCTGTTTTTCAATGCTATTGCTGTGTAAATATTTATTATATGATAAGTAAATATATGGCTATTTTTTATTTTATTAGTTTACTGTTCCTAATTTTAACTGATAATTTGCCTAATATTAAACTAAATATATTTATCTAACTCCAGGTAACATGGATCATCGTCTACACAGGACTACACATCGCAGACAACTTATGAGACACAAAGTAAACCTAATATTCAGTGCTACAGTATCAAACCGAGACTTGCGAGAGAGAGTCCAAGTACAAAATATGTGAACACTGTTTTCAAGTGGTTTCTACTTCAATAAGCTCATTAAGTTTTTTTCATTGTCGCTCTTAAGCCATCACTCGGGATTGTTTAGGCGTTTAAATTTGTTTCTTAGTTTTAATTCTAGATTTTTCAGTCCTTACTTCAAGTCATGACTCGGTGTGTGAATGCTATCAAACATATACAGGCGTGATTGGATTCCTACTTCTTGTTGTGAGGACATAATAAAATATTACATAATAATATATAACAACATACTTGTTATACGCATTTGAGTCAACGAATTTGAATGTTAATCTATACTTACATGTAAAATAGAACCTAAATTACTCAATCGTACATTTTGAATGGTTGCAGCATTTGTTTAGCAGTGCTAATTAGGGCTAATTTAACTTTTATACCATTTGTAAAGCAATATTTGTAGGATTTTTTTTTCTTGATGAAATAGTTCCTTTACTCCATACTTGTTCATAGCTTAAATGCACTATCGGCAATCCTTCAAATTATGAAATAAATGCTAGTAATAACTTATTCTCTTAATATTAATGTTAAACTTTTTCAAACTCTATGAAAGCCCCTTGTTTTGTCCTTAGACTGCAAATACCACAGATAATACTAACTGTTACTAAATCATGTATCTTGTTGTTTTTTCAAATTGTTCCAACGGTTGTTTTCCAGTTTTAAATTAAAGGCTCTGCAAATAATTACAATATACCTACAGTAAATCATCTTTTTATCTGAGATATATTGGATAAATTCAGCACTGCCGTATAAATTAAATTAGGATAGTGTAATTAAATTGCGAAAACAATAAGTACAGAGGTAAATTGTAAGTATTATTAAAAAGGTTTTATTCAAATCAGACATGTTTTAGAATTAAATAAAAAGCAATAGTCAGCGGTGGGTACAGACTGCTATATATAAATAAATGGGTATTTAATGTTTGTCCAGAGAGTATGAAGATTCACGCGTTTAACTCTTTATCAGTTTGCCTCGGACGAGGTCCCATGAGTGTTTTTGTGTTCTATTCGCCAGAGTCGTGTATTTGCGACTGATTATTCCATCTCGTTTAGCTCTTCAATCCCAACTAACAGAAGAGCTGACGAGATGGAGTATTTGGTCGTGGATGTGCGGTTCAGGCGGAATTAACGCGAGTGTTTGTCGGATATATCCCACGAAGGCAGTTAAATGTTCAAACGTCAGTCTGGACAAACTTAATATTATAGAATTAGAAATCGTTTTTAGCGTGATTGTACATAATTATGCTGTGAATAGAGGAACTGGAAGTGAAGTTTGGTGTTGACAATATTTTTGTCAGCATTTCTGTAGTATTTATTTTATATTATTGTAAGTAAAATCTTACTTGTTAAGTTTATCAATTTTCCTCGAAAGACAATCATCAATGTGGTTATAAAGTAATTTATTTTTAAAATGCGATAATAATGGTATCTTGTTTGTAATGTTATTTGTTGCATGTTTGCTCCCAATGAGTTTGCAGTGATATCCTTAATTTGAACAAATATAATGGTTGATTTAATAAAGTTTTTTGTAACTTTACCCTAGATTTTTTTTATAATTTATAGATACTATGTAAACTAATATCTTAGGGCCTGTGCACACAACGTTTTTTAAACGCGCATCAACGGCGCGTTTAGGTCTACAGGCTGCGTCTGACTCGTGTTCATATCGCTATGAACACGAGTCAGACGTAGCCTGCAGACCTTTAATAGGATAAAAAGGAGCCGTTGACGCGCGTTTAAAAAACGTGGTATGCACAGGCCCTTACAAGCTTGAAAGGGTGAATTCGCTGCGAAACGTTTCACGCGAATTCATTCGCGCGTTAGCAAGATACGTTGCGACCACAAGCATCGCACGAATTCAATATACGCGCGTAACACGCGAGTCGAGATACTGAGGCTTTGTTGCATCCAGACAACGTGCGAACTCCAAAGCGAACGCGATTGCTTCGTTTAATTCCATGTTTCCTACTGACCTAATTCTTCTTAAATGCTCACGCGTTGATATGCTCCTTCTGGGCGTAACGGTTGCGCAAGATACTCTCGAGAGAATCGCGGCGAAGTCGCCCCTTCTAGACAAGCTCATAGAGAGAGAAAGTACAAGAGAGTGTGTAATTGGTAATTTTCGGAAATTCTAATCAAATTACAAAAGTTCTCCAATAATACGTAACTAGACTGTCGCCTACGTCACAAAATCATGTGCGATTCCTGTGGGATAGGGCACGGAGCCCTATCCCACAGGAATCGCACATGATTTTGTTAAGCGAAGATGCAGGAAAATCTAGTCCTCTATAAACTATTTCATATCTAATGGGTAACACTCCTCGGCTTCACACGGGTGCAAATTATACATACAAACCTTCTTCGTTTATCGCTCTTTCTCTTAGTGAAAATTGCATCAAAATCCGTTGCGTTGTTCAGGAGTTTGTGAAGTTATTGTCTGCTTAACTCATTAAAGGCTTAAACGGATTTGCATGGAGTGACTAGCTTTTTTTAGGCCCAGTGTAAGTTTCTGTAACTGCGCCCCTAAAAAAAGGTAGAGATGGGTGAGTTTAGACTACCGATGAGTGTTTCTGTTTCGAATCTGACGGGAAGAAGCTCTCGGTTGTCACCATTGTGCGGATCGCCCGGAACGCATGGTGAAGCATAATTATGGTGGAAGTTTGCCCTGATTGGGCGGAGGCTCCGCCGTGTCTTTGTGGGGGTGATCGACAATGGCGACCCGAGCGTCCAGCCGTGGTTCAGGCCATGATACGGAACGAGAGTGAATGAGAAATAGTAACCTCCTTCTGATAAAAATAATGATACAAAACTTGGCATTGGTTTGATCAATTCTGCGCCCTGTGCCTGGGCACCGCTGGCGTCGCCCTAGTTACGACACTGCTTGCATGTGTTAATAAAGTCTCCAGCCAAGACTTATAAAAAAACTAAACGATTACACGCTAAAAGCACCCCTGTGGGGTACGGACCTATGCTTAGTGTCGCTGAGAAGACGGCAAGGGACAGGCTGAACCGAGTAAGGGTTGGAGACAGATATAATTTCGTCCTCTGATTTAGAATAAAATCCTGCCATTTCAGTATTTTACTGAAATAATTTTTGCCTTCTTTTTTTCTAAATAAAAAACAACATTTAACATCAAATAATTTTTTTAATCATCTCTCCACGTAACATAAACATCGTCAGTTCGATATCTCTGTGTTATTGTGGAATCATTAAAATCCATTGTCGCGCCGGACTCGAACGCCAGGGCACCCGCGTGAGCGATCATGACGCCATTGTCGATACAGAAGCGTTCGTCGGTGGCAAACAACTTAGCTCCTCTTTCCGCACACATTACTCCCATCATCTCTTGTAGACGCTCGTTGCAGCCAACACCGCCTACTATAAGAACCTGAAAATGAAATGCCAAATTCTAGCATTATTGAAACAATAATATTTTAACAATTATGGCATTTTCATCTATGACAACAGTACCCTCAAAAAACTGGTATGTAAATACAGACGCAAACCGGCTTGCGTATCACAAGCAAAAGGAAAAAACGGAACCCTTATAGGATTACTTTTTTGTCCGTCTGTCTGTCGAGACAGATCTCAGGAACGCGTGGAGGTATCCAGTTGAAATTAAAACCATACATTCAGATCTGCGGTCCCTTAAAGCTGTGAAAAAAATCAAACTTGAGTTAACAACAGTTCGCAAAAAACGTATATTTCGCAACTCTCAACGGAAACAAAATTCATAGGGTAGGTACTTCCCGTTATGCCACAAAAAAGATTAGAAAGATTTTTGCGATTCGAAAAAATCTTCGTGTTTTGGAATAGATCTGTTTTTATAGGTAAGTTTGTACGGAACCCTCAGTGCGCGAGTTCGACTTGCACTTGTTTACAAATCCGCACTCGAGCGAATAAGTACGCGGTTACCCGCGATTCCATTTTATTTATTTAATTACTAAAAATCTTCTGTTTAATCTCAATGTTAAAAATACTAGATCTGGCGTGGTCCGCACGCCCCTCACAAAAACAAAACAAAAATCGCTTGAAAATAAAATCAGCCCGTGCATCAAAATATTTTTTTTTGTTTTGAAATTACCTCATCAGAACCGCAGTGCGCCATAGCCCGCTCAGTAATTTCCACCAACATAGCAAATGCAGTTTCTTGTAATGAATAACACAAGTCTTCAGGAGTGTAGTCTTTTAGGAGTTCATCAATTTTATCTTCCATGTATGACAGAATGCCAGAAAAGCTGACATCCATGCCTGAAATAGAAAGTAAAGTACTTCATAAGCCCATGCCAAAAAAAATCTTTGTCCAGTGTTATAAGCACTACTGCAGAACCTGAGGGCCTGAGTCCAATTACTGTTACCTAAGAAGAAGGAGGAGGCTGCACGCATGAGGGAACGAAGGTCCTTACGCCCTAGCGGCCGTAATTCCGACCCCGACTACCAGCCACGGTAGACGCGGGCTTGCGGACGTCGAGCACTGGGTAGCTCGCCGTCCGGCTTTTCGGTAACTAACCGGACCGAGCCCAGTCGTCGACAGCGCGTAGTGATCCTCGCGCTCCTCAAAGAGATGTCAGCAAACCGTAGGGGCCCAGCAAGGCCGATGCCCGCTAGCTAGGACCGCGGAGAATTTCTGAAAGGGAAACCCGTAGTCCTAGGCAAAGGGTAATTGAAGGATACAGGTGTGGTTTTAGTCAGTAAAAGTCTGACACGCCCTCGCGCTCCACCCAGAGCCCGAGAAGCCATTTTGATGATTTCCCACCTTAAAAAAAAATGCCTGAAATAGAAAGTAAAGTACTTCATAAGCCCATGCCAAAAAAAATCTTTGTCCAGTGTTATAAGCACTGCTGCAGAACCTAAGGGCCTGAGTCCAATTACTGTTACCTATTGAGTATTTCTCAGTAGCTGTCTGGAGTATGGAGTCGTACCCGGTTGATGATAGCTCGCCTATCCTATCGCTCACATGGAGGAGTGGTGGTCCAGAGGTACGAGTTGTATGTCGTAGGTTCAAACCTAGGCAGTTGCTTTACTTTGTGTAATTTATAGCATTCAGAGATTACACATGTGATGTTATGTAAATTGGTTACTCATGCTGATAGATAAATTAAAATTATATACTAACTAGCTTCTGCCCGCGGCTTCGCCCGCGTGAAAGGTTTCTTCATACAAACTTTAGACCCCCGTTTCATACCCTAGGGGCTAAATTTCGAAAAATCCTTTCTTAGTGCTCGCCTACGTCATAAAAGGAAGCCTTGTGCAAAATTTCACGCTCCTAGTCCCAGTAGTTTCGGCTGTGCGTTGATATGTCAGTCAGTCAGTTTCTCCTTTTATATTTTTAAATATGGACCTCAGGATAATACCTTTTACACAGTAAGGAAGTTGATAGTATTTTTTTCCCTTTTTGGCCGCTTGTTCAATGTTGTAGCCTGGACTTGGAGCATTAGATAACTTTAGCACTCTTGCAAATCTGAAAAGAATATATAAAAAAATATGTACAAATTTTTTGAAAACTGGAAATTCTTAATCTTGAAATCTATACTTTACCCAGCAGCTTTGGTTTTCTGGCCTATTTCAAAGGATCATTCTGGGATATAAAGGAGCTTCTCACACAGATATAGTCCTGTCCTGTATATACCCGTGAAAGAATATTCTTACTTCTTTTGAAAAAATGTTAGTTGAATTTACTTTGTAATTACTGTGTAATTTCACATTCACAAATAAAATAAAATTTACAGTGTAGGCCATACAAACACATATTGATCCCGTGCGGATGCAACTCGACACATAGCATGGAAGCCTACCTATTTGGTGCTGCCTTGAGATACACCATGTTGATGTATATAAGTTTCTATCTAATTATTACTTGATTGTTTGTATCTGTGTGTCAAATAAACATGTTTTTCTTTCTTTCTGCTGTGCCACCATCAAATATAACATAATATTCCACAACTATCACACAATGCCGCCTAGTCCCAAGCTAAGCAGAGCTTGTGTAACGGGTACTAGACAACTGATAAACATACTTACATATTTCTAAATACATACATATACACTTTTTGTTACACATTGTATAGAAAAAATTACACCTAGACAGAAGAAATGATTGTGCTCATCACACAAACATTTCCTCCTGGGTGGGAATCGAACCCACAACCGGTATAGCAGTCAGGGCCACTAACCACTACACCAACAGGCCAGTCAAATATTCATAATTAAATAAGCATTTTATTGCAATTGACTTTCACAAATAAAATTAACTGGTTTTAAATTGCTTTATAGATTTAAGGGAATTGAACCCACATACTTACCGGTCTAAACAGTTGCCCATAGCAATATCAATGGTCTCTCCAAATATCCTGTACCTATTTCTGGAGTAAGCTATGATCTGTGTGTTGCCGCCACTCACATACAGCACAGTTGGGTTGTTAGCTTTTGTGATCAGCCTGCCCATTTCTATGTCTGTTAATTTGCTAAGGAAGCTTAAGATTGCCTAAGGAAGCTTAAGATTGCCAGAAAATTAAAAAAAAACTACTTAGAACTCAATTATAATAAAAAGGATACGTCCAATGCAATGGTTAACTCCTAAAATTGGTTTCTTCCATAATTTGGCACAAGTTCTGGCTACTATGGCACAGACCATCAAGGGTGCTCCCATACCCGGCCCTTTGGTGTAGCAGACCACATCTATTTGCTGCGGAGTTATACAAGCTTGTTCCAGTGCTTCTTTTAGTACTGCATGGATGTTTTGTCTATGATGCTCAGCTGTTTCTCTGGGAAGGAAGCCTGGAAATGAGTAAAATGTACTTAAGCTACAATCCACATTATTACCTCACATAATTTTTTAACCCAGTGTTTACTGTAGGCAGTGGCGGACTAACAGGGGGGCGGAAGGGGCAGCCCACCCCGGGCCTACGGTCTTGGGGGGCCCCAAATGCCTCCATATTCCCCTGATCAAACCCTAAACAAGACTTTAAAAGTGCCTACATAATTTCATCAAGATCAAAACACTATAGTATATATCTCTTATACTTCTCCAGCATTTGCATCTAGAGATGAGTTTTTCAAAACTTAAATTAAAAATTATCTTCCATCTACAATGTAGCAACTGGTTAATCTAGCCGTGCTTTCAATAGAAAGACAAATTTCAAAAGAAATCGATTTCACAGAAGTTATTGAGGAGTTCAGTAAATTGAAGGCATGAAAACACATATACACACTACAAAAAATAAAAAAAAACTATCTTTGATTTATTTTATCTAATTTTTTTTTGTCGTTTCATTCGTATTTTTTTTTCCTCACTCATATCCATTCCATATTGTACGTATGTATGCTTATTTACCCTAAATAATTTAAGTTGAATTAAAATTACACTTACCAGATTTTAGCGAAATAAACATAAACAATTATTTATACATACAAATTTCAACTGAATAAAAAGTTTGTAAAACTACTTTTTTTTAAAGCTGGGGGGCCTCATTCAGCTTTGCCGCCCCGGGCCTCTGACAGGCTTAGTCCGCCACTTACTGTAGGTCAACTTGTAACAAAAGACTTCTGGCGAAATGTAGGTGTAACTTCGCTTATTCCTTTGTTGATCGATTTGTGATGTTATGTTATTTATAAAAATACTCATATGTAAACGTTTTCAGGCTACTAATAACGATATGTATAAAACTAACCTTCGCCTGCCGGCGTCACATAAGTTCTTCTACAGTTGGACAGTATTTCTCCGTCTTTGACTATACCAATACCAATTTTGTTAGCACTCCCTTCGAACCCAATTGCTATAACCATTTTAGAAAAGAATTTTTGCCTAAATTAAAGTAGATAAATTTCGTGGATCTCGTGTTTTCAAAACAAATATCTGAATCAGATTGTCAATGTCAATGCGACATTGACTGACAGTTTAAACCAGTGATGTTGATCGCAATTAAAGGTTTCTACCATTTCATTTAAAAAATAATTCTTTCGAACAAGTGCCTTTTGGCATAAGCCAGGATAGCGCCGAATACACTAGGGAACATTTTGTCCCGCAACATGACGCGCGACACTCAATATCGAGACGCTGCAACGTTGCATAGTGTCCCGCAACATTGTACGTGACGTGGGGCATGTTGCTTGCTTCCGCCTCGAGAGCGAGCGCACGTGTCCCGCGCCATTTGTCACCGAGTGTCTTTCTCGTTGTAGTAAGAAATTCCACATTCACTACCTTCTCTTTCTCTTACGTTTCAACACACTCGATATAATTAGGTACTATGTGCGCAGCACTAATAGCCACAACCTCCTCGGGCGACATTTCTATGACCACTGACTAGTGTAGCCGGCAAAATGTTCCGCGACACTTCAGGTAGTTATTGAGGGATATGTTCCGCAACATGTTTCTTCATTCGCGCCCCTATTGTATCCCAGGCTTTAAAGAAGGTTACGGACACTTAAAACAGACGAAAGTAGTCCGATTTCATCCCTCGAATTTTACGCGATTAATTACTGAAATGGAAATTATTACCTAGGAAAATTCAAAACCTCCACAGCAGAACACTACTGTTAATGTTTGTGCTGCATTAACGATTTCAGTATATTACAAAGTACTCTGTGATCAACGATAGCATCACTACTTACCATTAGGTGGAATCGCAGTCAAGCACTAGTTTAAAAAATAAAAAATAATGCAGTTTTTACGAGAAATGACTCAAAGGAAACAGTAATAATGATTGAAGCTTTTCAAGCAATTTAATTACGAAATAGATACACAAATGTATAACAATAATCAATTTTTACGCTTATGCTACTAAACTTGGCTCTTCATTGACTTCGTCTACAAAATCAGCTAACATATCTTCAACACTGATCTCTTTGCTAGTTATTTTCACTTCTATATTATTTTCATTTGATGCTATGACGTGACCGTTTTCTTTCGGTTGTTCTATTTCATCTTCTTTAGTGTTTACCGTAGAAATTTCTATCTCGACTTCAACAGTATCTTTGGCGGATTCTTCTTGGGAAACTACAAGAGCTTGGCCGCACGTTATTTGCACGTCATCCGTTTCATTTGTACTAGGTAGATTTTCATCATCGAGTTTCTCTAGTACCACTACTTTGCCCTGTGTGTTGGAGGCATCGTAAGCTATCTCCATTGAAACTGGGCTTTTATCACCTTCTATAGTGTCGACTGATGTATTAAGAGGAACTTGAGTCTTAGCTTCATAGATTGAAGGTTGCTCCAATGGCTCACTTAATTTTCTTTTTCTGGTATTTCGATGAGAATCTATAGTATCTACTGAGTCTTCGACTGTCACGATGTTATCTGTGGGTTCTTTACTATCTTCGCTAGTCTTCTGACTGGACTCTTCTGTTCCAGGTTCTGGTTCCGGGAGTACTTCCACTTCGTCCGCGTCCAGGTCACGGTTTTCTTCGTCAACTTCTTGAACATCGTCGTCTGAGCCGTCAGGAATGACTACGGATACTTCAGAGTCACTACTGATACTAATTTTTTCCTCGTCTTCAGCCAAACGCGGTATTTTGTTCGCCGGTCCATCGTCTTCTTCCTCGTCACGATATATTAATTGCAGTTCTTCATTCAACGATCCCGGTCTTTCTTCAGGGGACAAATCTTGCACACTGTAAAAGACAAAGTAGATGTTAATATTAAAATAAAAAGGTAAGACTAGCCTGCGACTTCGCCCGCGTAAAAGGCAGAAATCATCCCAAACAAGATAAAAAGTATCCTACTACGTCCTAATCCAGGTCATGGTCTACCCTTATAAAATACCCTGTATTCGCATAAAGGTAGAAGGACAGACATGCAGAGTTACTTTCACATTTATAAACAGTATCTGAATGGAGTGAACCTAAGAAGGGAAATATTATAAAAACATAAAAAACACGTTTTTAGCACGCACTAAAAATATAGCCAATCAGCCATCTTGGATGTCCGCCATGTTGGATTTAAGTCACGTGACTATTTTTTTTCGTATTCCTGACAGCAAACCCTTTCATTTGATACCCATATCATGGGGGTGCATTTCAAATAGCCTGTCCGCCATCTTGGACGTCCGCCATATTGGATTTAAGTCACGTGATTATTTTTTTTTCGTTTTCCTGACAGCAAACCCTTTCCTTTGACACCCATATCATGGCGGTGGATTTCAAACAGCCAGTCCGCCATCTTGGGGAGGCCGCCATATTAGATTTGTAATGACGTTTCTTAGTTAGTCATGTATGTCATCAGAACTCAGAGCGTGTGCAAAATTTCATCCTAATCGAAGACCGGGAAGTGGGTCAAATTAAGATTCCAAGATTTTCTTACGTACATAGTTAGCTACAAGTGAAGCTAATAAAAGCGTGTTAAAAACCTAATTTGCCATCAATCGAAGTAGATGTTTTTTGTCTGTTATTTGAGATCGATCTTCAAATAAAAAATCTTTAGTAGGATCCTCCACAAAATATATTACTCACCTTAATTTCTGTCTGTTCTCCTCAGATAATTCCTTTCTCTTATTTTTGTCTGCCTTAGCATCAGGTCGTGCGTCAAGCACGAAGCTTATCGATGGTGGGGAACAGTGGAGGTGCAGTCTAATGTCTAGCAGTGCGTGAGAACAGAACTTCCTTATCTGTGGGAGGAATAAGCGAAGCTTAGTCGGACAATGTTCATTTTGATTGTGAATGTTCTTACATAAAACCACTGTAAGGAACTGACTCCTTGATTTGGACTATGAGGATACAGAAAGTATCATCCAAATCATTATTTTTTTAGGGTTCCGTACCTCAAAAAAAAAATAGAACCCTTATAGGATCACTTTGTTGTCCGTCCGTCTGTCTATCAAGACACGTTATCTCGGGAACGCGTGGAAGTCATCATCGCTTACCATCAGGTGAGACAGTGGTCAAACGATTTTTTTATATCAATAATAAAAAAAGTTATCGAGTCGAAATTAAAACCATATACTCAAATCTGATCACTGCTGTTTTGTTAACACCAAATAAAAAAAACACAATTTAAGACTTTCTTTCTTCTGACCTTTGTGCTACCGTAGGACAACTACAGGCTGAAAATAAATAATTACGATTTTCTCACCTCATCACAGTGACTGTTAACAAGCGTACTGTATAGCTGCATACAGTACTGCGTCGGCGGTGGTACCGTCGTTGGCGTGTTCTTGCGAGCTGCGTCCAATGTGCGCAGGAGACACACAGATCGGACGGAGCTCAACGCTTCTAGGTTGTAGCACTCGCGGACTAGGCGCTCTTGGAATGTCTGGGGGAAAAGGAAATACGAGGTTAAATTTGAATTTAGAATTCGAGGTATTTATCAAATTTTGTAATAACAAACTCTATGACATATATGACAAGTTCAAATTCCATTGCTCTCCATGTTTTTAGTTGTGCCTTTTTAATTTAAATGGTCTATTAAAAATCATCATGCTGAAGTCGATACATATTTCAGTTGGCAATGGTCATTATCAGTCAAAAGATTTCCACTGCTTTGCTGCACTGCACATGTTTCAGCCCCACCAACCACCTGCTTTGTGTGCTGTGTGTTCTACCCACTGCGGAGCTCTTGTTGCCTTCTTGCTTACATACCTTATGCGTAGATGGTTTCAAATAGATTCCACAGACTGTAAGGAATGTTTCAGCACATTCTAGAGCTGCATTTGCGACGTCATCGTTTGATTCTTCAGACCTGACAATAAAAATGACCATTTACATTTTAGACTGATCGTTTTTGATGGGCGGTTGATAACAGTCGGGATTTTTCGGTAAACTTTGCTTGCACGATGAAGGATTTGTATGACGTGTAATATCATTAGAAGTTTTTTTTTCGCAGTATAGATGTCACTACAGGAGTACAAGTATGACCAGTTACTTTCCTATAACTGAATTAAGAATTTAAGATAATTAAAAATTTTTCGAACAACGAATTCAATAACTCGTACACGATTACACAATTCTTTTTTATTGAAAGAGTGTTGTGCGGACAAGTCCCGCACACCTTCATTGAAAGGAGAGGGGTCCCCGACCAGACGGATGTTATGTCTGATCTAGGCAACTGCCCAATAGGTGTTGTCAGGTCGTTGTATGTTCAAATCGCGGAGAGAACTCAAATTGCACGATGCAGGATTTCTAATTTCTTTGTTCATATGTGGCACCATAGATGTCACTATATATATTTAAGCACTCACGCATTTGTTTTATTCTTCTCACCCGGCATATGACTAGCGATGGCACTTTGCTGTAGCGTCTGGTTAGCCAGCTTTCTCTTAGCCTTTTTACTCAAGTTTTTAGTGTATTGGTTGCTCGCCTGCAAAAAGATAGGACACACTATTTATGAACAGTTTGATAATATGGTCCTGCTGTAAAATACAAAATATAGGACATTTGTTCAACTTGGTAATAACATAATTTAGTACAGTAGTTATTTCAAGTGGTATTTTATGTGTTTGGGGACGTGACGGACGGCAAAATTTTAAAAAATCTTAATCGTTTGGTAAATCTTAGCTCCAATTTATTGGGCTAACTTGACCGGACTATAGAGTATCATTATTTGACTAGAGTTAGACAGGGCTGTGTAGTTTTATTAACCTCTAGTCAACGTGTATTGAGTCACCCGGTTACAGGACTGTGGAGGACACAACGGCAGTCGCACCATATTAAATACTAGTATACCACTGCATCATTTAGATTGGAAGCCGACCCCAATATTTTGAAAAGCCAAGGCAGGGAGACACTAAAGTTGGGTTCACATTATTGTGTTGTATAGTATCTTTATCTCACGCAGTTTATCAGGTAGTTGACTAATTTGTCTTACACTAACTTTATACAAAATCCGTTCAATATTAATTACGCTATACACAATTTAGTGGAAGGGGAAACTGTCAAGTAGCAGAAAAAGGATGCATGAAATGTGACGTCACTGCCATCAGATTACATGCATACAAAAGACAAAGCGAGATATTCTCTCCACGCCTCCACTCTTCCTCATACCAAGATTTAAAATGCTAATTTATTTAAAAATAATATTTAATGCTTTTTTCAGAAAAAAATATTTACTTTTAGTGTTATTTTATGTTTTGTTTAATTATTACACAAAAATAAACAAAGATGTTATTAACCATAAATAAGGCAAAGACCAAATTTTGATAATCAAATTCACACTAAAAATTATTTAACTTACAGTGAGTTGAACTATCTTCTTGACTGGAGTGATATCTTCGACGATGTGTTTGGTGAGCTCATCTTCCCAGGAGCGTCCCCTGCCTTCGTTCGACAAGCGATGCACGTGTAGCATGCTCAGCCACTTGGTGAGGCTGTTATAGGCGGTGACGCGGACTTTTCTATGAAGTTTAAAATGAGGAGATATAATAGTTGAAATTTTGGAATACTAAAGCGATCACAGGGTCTTGACAATCATTGATTTGTATATCATTTTACTAAAAACTATCTCATAAGCTTGTGCACTTTCTTACCTGTATTTTTTTTTGTTATTAACTTAGTCGTTAAATATTATAAAACTAAGTGTTTAACGCGTTTATCTCCGATCCGCGCCATTTTGCAAGTACTGCATTTGCAATAAGCAGTGCAGACAACGTCTGCGTGTCTGTATAAACGCGATACACTCAAACACTACTGAACGGATTTCCATACAGTATTCACCAATAGACAGAGTGACTTATGGAGAATGTTTAGGTGTATAATACATGCGTATTATAGTAGAGAAAAGTCGAGAATTTCAAGGATTTGTAAGATTCGTGTGAAGCTGAGGAGAACTAGAAGAGGAAATGAGGTTTACAGATGAAAATTTTGTTTTGGATGGCATTATTTAGAAAGACGGGATATAAAATAAGTTGATGAATGGTGTAGCAGTGTTGCTGAAAAAATAGCTCTAGCGACTAAAATAAAATAGCTCTCGACACTAGCAAAATGTTTTTGAAAATATGTAAAAAGTCTTTACCTTGACTCCTCACTAGGGTTCTCCGAGCTCCACTTCAGCGTCTGCATCACAGAACGGAACACTAGTCCCGAGAACGGAATGAGATTTGGCCCCAAGCTGTAAGACAAAACAATTCTATATTAATTCATTAAAAACTCCTTTAATATATAATAAAAATTATAAGCATTCAATTCAAACAGATAGGTATTACAATTTCTATGCCTTATTTCTAAATATATATGTATACATATTTAAACGTTTTTTTATGCTTTTTTACAACTTTAAGGTTTAAGAAATGTAAGTAAAAAACCCTGTTACTCTGCTTCGTTGCTTGCTTTGCCCGGGTGCATTCCATATGTCAAAACATCGAAATACTTTTTTTTTTGGAAATGGGAAATCATCAAATACTTTCTTCCACTTTGGGTGGAGCAAGAGGGAGTGTCAGATTTTTTTCCCTTTGCAACAATTCCGATGCCCTGGTAGCTATTGTTATAAATTTATGGTAATTTAAAGCAAAGTAATTCATGTAACATCGTGTAAACCTCATCAAATTATATTGTGGGGTTTAGAAAAACATACACCACCAAGCGACTTTGTTTTATCCCGCGTCGGGCCCTAGTTCAGGCCATGGTGCGGAGCGAGAGAGAATGGGAGGCGGTCACATCCTTATGCGTCTGAAAAGTCTGACACATCCTTTCGCTCCATCCTACAGTGGGAGAAGTGATTGGATGATTTTCCACATTTAAAAAAATATTGTGTCAGTTCAGCTTACCATAATATCATAGCATCCAGACTCCTCAGTGCTTGTGTCTTCACTGTGGCAGCTTCAGCAGCGTCTGTGTTGACACTGCTGGACACACTGAGTGCCTGCACTACCACTTCTAATATCAGCTGCGGCTGCACAGGCTTGCCTACTGGGTATACCTCTCTGTGGATTACAGAATGAGTTTAAATATAAACTTAGTTAATTGATCTCAAATCTTATTTATAAAGCTGAAGAGTATGTATGTTTGAACATACTAATGTCAGGAAATACTAGTTCGATTTGAAAAAATATTTTAGTGTTAGATAGCCCATTTATCGAGAACTGTGTGTCTGTTCACTTTCTTGTGATTTCAGAAATATACTGCTGACGTAATCACTATCTAGATCCCCCATTCCCCATGTCATCAAAAATAAGCAAAGCAAAGACTGCAGTGTTTACGTAATACTTGAACGGCCCCAAAGGCTATATAGGCTATATTACATCACCCTACAACCAATAGGAGCGGAGCAGTAACCAAACAAGTGGGTACACTTGGCAGTAAAAACCTTGTAAAACACATTTTTTTTCAAAAGAACATTACAACAATTTTGAATTGAAATACTTGCATTTATTTTGTTAAAGAATATCATGGATAGCATTAAATATTTTACAAATCAAAAGTTCACCCATATGCCTTTCTATATATTTTTTTCAGGATATAGTTTTTTCTCCCTGTTGTAAAATTTTGTTATGTTCTAGGTTTAGGGCAAGGTTTTTATTGCCCAGCGATATTCAAATTTTTAACATTGGAAACATCCTTATATTGATTGTTGATGTTTTTATTTATTTAACAATTTATGTACACACAATAATAAATAGAAGAAAAGAAGAAGGGAACAGAAGAATAGTACAAAGGTGATTGCTTATTTCTAAAGAAATCTCTTCCAGCATACCTGCGAAAGGAGAGTTGGAGAAAATAGAGATGTAGACACTGTGTGTAGAAGTAAAAGGAAAATTGGTACATACAAAATACATATAACATCCAAAAAATAAAATTAAAAAAGATATACTATTATAATTATATACATACACATATTAAAAAAAAAGTATCACAAAAATACATACTATATAATATAATAAAATAATACATACTAATATGCAACTATGGCGAGATAGAAAGATAGTGTTCTTTCACTCTTCTTTTAAAAACTGCAATAGTTTGGCAGCCCCTAATGTCAGGCGGTAGTGAATTCCACAACCGTAGGAGGGGATTTTAGGAGATGCTTTAGATGCGATCTGCAAGGTGCATCAGAAGGACGTGAATAGGAGAAGCGTTCCCGCAAATAGGAGGGCGTTTTAGGGTTGTGAAGGATGTTAAATAGCAGACACAATATCCGAGAGTTCCTGCGAAGTCGAATAGGGAGCCACTTGAGTATCTTGCGAAAGCCTGAGACATGATCATACTTTTTAAGATTGAAAACAAAATGAATACAAATATTTTGCAAATGCTCAAGTTTACTTAAAAGCTCCTCGGTGACATCCAAATAACAGGCATCAGCGTAGTCAATGATGGGCTGAATGAGTGTTTGAGCGATTTTGGTTTTCAAGGGCAAAAAACTCTGAAGGCATTTTAAAGAATGGAATGTGTAGTGCACTTTGCGACTGATTTCAGCGACATGGGCAGTCCACGATAAGTACGAGTCTATGATAACCCCCAGATTTTTAGCCGTCTTCGCGTAATCAATTTGAACTCCATTCAACCAGAGCGGAGACAGCGACGCAACATCAAGCTTGTTCCGCATAAACCTGCCCCCGATGAGCAAAGCCTGGGATTTCTTGGGGTTTATTTGCAGCCCAAAGGACCGCGACCACTCCCCAATTAGCTCCAGGTCCCTGTTCACAGCGGACACGGCGGCTTCAGCATCTTCACCACGAAAGTGATGATAAAGCTGCAAGTCGTCGGCATAGAGATGGAAGTTAGAGGAAATTACTCTAGTGACAAAATTAATAAAAATAGAAAAGAGAAGAGGAGAGAGAACGCCACCCTGAGGCACACCCGCAGTAAGACAACACCAATCCGTAGAAGACTCATCGAGGCGTACCCGCTGCGAGCGGCCATAAAGGTAGGAATCAAACCATCTAACACTGGAGGAGGAGAAGTTTAGGGATTTAAGGATTCCAAGAAGGATATCGAAGTCAACAGAGTTGAAGGCACTGCTGAAATCAAGAAGAACAAGTAACGTGAGAGATTTGTGGTCCATAGTCCAGCGGATGTCATCAGTAACCTTTAAAAGAGCTGTGACAGTGCTGTGACCAGGCCGAAAACCGGATTGGAAAGGGCTAAGAAGATGATTACTAGAAAGAAAGAGAGAGAGTTGCTGATGGACAATGTGCTCAAGAACTTTAGAAAGATACGGAAGAATAGAAATTGGTCTGAAATCGGTCACAGAGGCCGGGTTAGGGATTTTGGGTAACGGGATAATATGGGCTTGTTTCCAAGCATCGGGAACCGCGCACGAAAACAAGGAAAAGTAAAAAATGTGGGTCAAAACGGGAAGTATTGCGGGAAGAATAGGAGAAATCATTCTTGAGCACACACGTCAGTATCTTTGCTAGAGATGACAGGGGACTTACCAATACCTACAGTTTTCAGAAACTTCCAAACTTCAGAGGAGTTCCGGTTGTCAAGAGAATTATGGAAGTAGCGTCTCTTTGCATCTCTGCACATACGACTGCAATGATTACGCAGATCCTTAAACAAACTCTGGTTGCGCTCGGAAGGACAGCGCTTCAACCTCCTTTTGGCTTGGTCTCTACTTGCCATCGCATCCTTAATGGCGGGAGTGAGCCAGGGAGCCGGAGCATACCTAACCTTAACTCGACGAATAGGGGCGTATCGATCGTAAAGATTTAGTATTTTACTGTTAAAAATATTAACCATATCATCGACAGAGGAACTGTGGAAAACATAAGTCCAGTCAGTGCCAGCAGCATCACGCAACAATGCCTCCAGATCCATGCCCTTGTATTTCCGAAGATGAATGTATTGTGGCTTACGCTTAGGAGGGCGAATCTTGTAACACATGAATATTAGATTGTGATAGGAAAAGCAAGCGGTAAGCTGGCCGTGAACAGATACGTTATTGGATGTTGCTGTACTAAAAAAAACTACAAGGAAATACTTACACAAGCATAGCTTGAATGAATACAAATATATTCCTCAGTTTATTACATAGCACCAACTTTTTGTCTTCACTACTAGATCCATGTGATTTCTTTACATTCAAAATGTTAGAAAGAGCTTTTGTCAGAGGACTGTTAGCTAGGAGCTCCACATCTTTTTTCTGAAAAGAAAGATAAAGTAATGCAAACCTTGTGTAGTTAGTTTTTAGGGTTCCGTACCTCAAAAGGAAAAAAACGGAACCCTTATAGGATCACTTTGTTGTCCGTCCGTCTGTCTGTCTGTTAAGACCCTTTATCTCGGAAACGCGTGGAGGCATCGAGTTGAAAGTAAAACCGTATACTCAAGTCTGGGGTCCCTTGAAGGTGTGAAAAAATCAAACTTCTAAGTTAACGGAAAAAAAAAGATACGGCCGTTTATGTCGCAAAAAACGTACATTTCAACACTCTGAAAAGCGCAACATTTCGGGGAGGCTGTGGCCAACACATGAATGTCTTTTGGGTAAGCATAGAAAATTTTTTTTATCCTCATTAACAACTCATACTTTTTATGGAAAACATCTCGTAATTTTGATGGTCTTTATCTTTATAGAGAAACTGACTGACTGACATATCAACGCACAGCCGAAACTACTGGGACTAGGAGCGTGAACTTTTGCATAAGGTTTCCTTTTATGACCTAGGCAAGCACTACGAGAGGATAGTTTGTATGGGGAAACCTGCTTTCACACGGGCGAAGCTGCTGGCAGAAGCTAGTCTATGATATCATAGTATGTATGTGACTTTAGTATATGTATACCATCAACTCTGGTTAATTAAAAATAAAAGTCAAACCTTACCTTGGCACTTTGGATAGTTTTGTAAATATTCAAAGTCTTCGAGAATATGGCTTCAATAAGTGTGTGTGCAGCGTTGCATAATATGGCCATCTGTTCCCTCCAGCAGTTCTTAGGGCTAGCTGTCTTGTCTTGAGAGGGACGAATCTGTAAGAATTCAGTGCAAAAAGATGTAAAACAGTATTTTGAACGATTGAATTTAACGGATTCAATAAAATGAGTAAGCAAGATTTTTTAATTAAAGCAGTAGGTATGTATTCTGTTGCATTCATTAAAATTTTAAAATGGATGAATTTTTAAAACTGTTACTAATCTTAATAAAATAATTAGAGACACAATAGAAAGACATTGAGAGAGTGAACGCTGGCGTTCTCTTGGCGTTAAATAATTACTTACTTGCTGTAAACTATGTGCGCATTTTGCTGCCACAATAACATTGTAATAATTACTTGATTCCAAAAAGTGTGCTATAAAGTTTTCTGTTGTTTGTCGGTGCTGTGAACAGTACCTTGGAAACCTATAAAAAGAAAATAAATTTACTAAGATAAAAGAAAAAAAAATACGAAACTGGCTAAGAGCGAGTCGGACTCCCACACTGAAGGCTGAAACAGCAAAAAAAAAATGTTTGGTGTAAGTGGGAGCACCACTTAAATATTTATTTTACTCTGTTTTCAGTATTTGTGGTAAAACTGTACTATACCGGACAACGAAATAGTGGGTTTTTTGGGGAGGGGGGGGGGGAGGGGGGGTGTCCCCACCCCCCCAAACCCCCTCCCAAATCTAGGAAACATATTCTTTTGGAGATATTCAAGATTCAAATTTTGAGGTTAGGAATCACAAAATCGTACATTTTACGCATTTTTGGGGCAGATTTGGGGGTTTTAGGAAGGAGAATCACCCTAAACCCCTTGAACTATACACCCACAGTAGCAATTGTATACTTTCAAGTATTTAAAAATGAAAAAAACAAAATTTGTTCTCGTGGAGCGCTCTACTATTGTCTACAAATATTTGTGCACTGAAATATAGTCTTCTGGGTGGTTTAAAAAAAAAAATAACCCTAACCTAACCTCCCACTGTAGCCATTGTATACTTTCATGTATTTAGATGAAAAAAAAAAAAATTGTTGTGTCGGAGAGCGCTCTACCATTGTATAAAAATATCTGTGCACTAAAAATAGTTTTCTGGGTGGTTTAAAAAAAAAAACCCTAACCTAACCTCCCACTGTAGCCATTGTATACTTTCATATATTTAGATTGAAAAAAAAAGCTTTCTGGGTGGTTTAAAAAAAAATAACCCTAACCTAACCTCCCACTGTAGCCATTGTATACTTTCATATATTTAGATTGAAAAAAAAAGCTTTCTGGGTGGTTTAAAAAAAAAATAACCCTAACCTAACCTCCCACTGTAGCCATCGTATACTTTCATATATTTAGATTGAAAAAAAAGCTTTCTGGATGGTTTAAAAAAAAAAATAACCCTAACCTAACCAGTGGGTGGTAGCAATTGTATACTTTCATATATTTTGATTGAAAAAGTTTTCTGGGTGGTTTAAAAAAAAAATAACCCTAACCTAACCAGTGGTTGGTAGCAATTGTATACTTTCATATATTTAGATTGAAAAAAAAAGTTTTCTGGGTGGTTTAAAAAAAAAATAACCCTAACCTAACCAGTGGGTGGTAGCAATTGTATACTTTCATGTAAACTAAGTAATAAGAGCTTGATAAATTAAACACTAAAATTATAATAAACTATTTATTAAGTAGAAACGTATATTTTACTTTTTTCAAATATTATTTATTTAGCATTGGACAGCTAAATTCACTTAGATGAAGTATAATATGTCATTTGGCTATATTACTCGTCATTTGGCTATATTATTCGTCATTTTTAATGCAAATAAAAGAAAATTTGCGTTTTGTAAATATTCATTGCGGCTGTATGAACTAATACCTTTGTCATAATATTACAAACAAAGTAAAAAGTGAACGAAATCTGTCAAAATGGCGTCAAATATTACGAAAAATTATCGATTTTAATTTTTTTTTTTCTCAAAAACTATATCATTCCTAACATTGAGACTTTGCGTAATTACTTTTTAGACATATACCTTTCCAATATAAAATTATGAGCGTAAAACTCGTTGTCCGGTATAGTACAGTTTAGCCGTATTTGTTGTTGTGGCAACAGAAATACATAATTTGTGAAAATTGTAACTGTCTATGTATCACGGTTCATGAGATACAGCCTGGTGACAGACAGACGAACAGCTGAGTCTCAGCAATGGGGTCCGTTTTTACTCTTTGGGAACGGAAACCTAAGAACAACTAGGATATGGCTGTTATCCAAGCAATGATCATGAGACTTGCAGTGTTATAGTCTATTCTTTGTTGTGTTGATTTTACTCAAATTCTGTTGTTGGTCTCATTCAAGTTGTGGAAGTTGCAGGTGGCTGGTACAGTGTGAAGTAGAACCAACACCAGATTTGCAACCCTGCCTACTTAGGGCAGGGTTGCTCAAAAATAGGAAACCAGCAATGCTACGTTTTTGCACTCTATTACTTGGTCAAAGGCCACAGAGCTTTTATTGATAGTATGTATAGGTTATATTACCGGGTTATCACGTCTTCTAACGCACGAAGCCATATGTTACAGTTCTCTGTTGTATGCTTGAGTAAACTCTGGAAGAAAGAAGTAATCGCCTCCTTCACTGCATCACTGTCGCTTGGATCTACATCCCGCAGTTTTTGTAATATTTGATCTAGAATAATTTGAAAGTTTGAACAAACAAAAAAAATATGATATTATTGCGACACAATATGTAAAGTAATACATAGATACTCACTCATTTTAACGTTATATTTAACTGGTGTTTGTTTTAATATCAGCTATTTATTATTTTCACATAGTTTTTATAAAGGTAAACAAACCCACGACGAACCCACGTTTTAGAAAAATTGCGATGATTTTCAATTGCCTTGCGATCTTGACGTTTGACACAGTTTGACATTCCAGAAAGAAATTGTAAAAGATGCTAATATTTTAACCTGGAATGCTCCCTATATTTTTTTCTTACTATTCCTGTGCTGCGGTAACAAGAATTTATATTTTTACTTGGCAATTTTGTATAACATTCGTAATTTCGTAATCGTAATTATTACAAAGTACTCTGTGATCGTCATGTTTTTTTTTATTTTTTTTTTTTATGGCAATAAGGTCGTAATGTTGGTTCACTGTATTTTTATTGACATAAGGTTTGATGTTAATGTCATGTGAGGGAAAATAACGCAATCGCAATTGCGTTTGGCGTTAGCAGTTGGACTTGTTGTGTGTTCAAATTAGATTTTTATTGTTTCATTTGTATACATTCCGATTTTATTACTGTGAATCATCTATTGTGAGATACAGTAACTGAATAACCATGGCTACATTGGAAGATAAAATTTTGGGTGAGAAATTGCAAAATTATTGTAGTAGCAGCGAAGATGAAGGCGAGGGTGACTCTGATGACGATAGAAGCGGAGACGAAGAAGGAGGAACTGTTGCGGCTGAGGCAGCGACGAATGCTGAGCTACCGCCCGTTAATAACTGGACCGGCCAAGCCAGCAACACTGGTCCGAAAGGAGTGCTAGAAGATTGGCGGAGGTTTAAACAGTTGGAGGCAGAAAATCGAGCAGAGCTCGCCAAAGAACGTATCGCTTTAGCCAAGAAGCTCACTCTCACAGTCAAACCTGATCGCGAAGCGACACAAGACAAGCAACGTGAAGAACTGGAAGATGAATTAACAGAGCTTATGGATGAAGAGTTCCTCCTGCAGTATCAGAAACAACGAATGGAGGAGCTGATGAGTCAGTTGAGTAAGGTACCTAAGTTTGGTGTACTTACTACTCTTAACAGCCAAGAAGAGTTCCTGAATGCTATTGATAAGGAAGATCCAAAAGTTACAGTAATCATTCACATTTACAACAATAACACGAGAGCTTGTGAAACAATGGACGGCTGTCTGAATATATTGGCGACTGAATACCCAACAACAAAGTTCTGTCGTATAGCAGTAGACATCACAGGCCTGAGTCGTCACTTCCGTGTTGATGGTGTACCAGCAATACTAGTGTACAAAGCTGGTCAAACAATTGGCAACTTTGTACAGCTAGCTACAGAGCTTGGCAATGACTTCTATGCTACAGATGTTGAACGCTTCCTTGTTGAGTTTGGGATGCTACCAGAAATAAAGTAGGTTAATTCTTATTTTGAATCTAAACCCCTGGTACATAAATGTTAGATAAACATCTATTTAACTTATTTCATCAATATCATAATCAGAATTTTGATATTACAATGAATCTTGAGTTTTTATGAAAAGGAGGTTTAGTTTATAATTTATTTATTATAAAAAATTGTGAATGTAAGTTTACCTGGCTTAGCTTTAAGGAAAATGTTTCTCATACCTAATATAAAGGATCAGTTTTAAAGAATATTTCATTGAAATTGTTGCATGTTGACTCTGCACTAGTGCTTAAGGAAAATAATGCTACCATATTACCTATTTTTAATTTTGAAACAATATTTTTGATGTGCTACATATATTTGCCTTTCTCATTAGTATTATAATCATACTTTATGCATCCCACCAATAATATTGTACAAGCTAATCAACATTCAAGGATGTTTACGGGTTTTCCTGTATTTACGTTACATTTTTCTCTTTTTGTGGTAAGGGTTTGTACAAAAGTCACTGGCTTGTTGATGTAACAAATGTTTATGATGCATTGTGAGCCAACAATTGATGTCAAGTTGCTAGTGTATGGTGAGCAATGCATTCTTGACCTATTTGTAAGAACCAAGTTTTGTATTTCAACTTTTTATAGTGAATACACATTATCCAGCCAAAGTATATTACATTAATGATTGTAAAAATTCCAGAATGTTTCATGTTTATTCTAAGATGTTTTAGCTTATAATGTTATTAGCAATATTTAGTGTTAATTTTTTGATGTGTTAGTAATATGTAATGTTAAGATTTCGTCAGCCTTACTAGTTTATAACATCAACGATGTGGCGTTCTGTGGGTACTAATATAAATATTAGTTGATAAATGTGGTATTATAAAATATTTACTGAAATTCACTTTAAATACCTAAACTTTTTCTAAAATATTGTAATGAGCAACTGCATTTTTCTACTATCTATTTTATATAAGTTGAAATATAAATTATATAATAATCATTGTGGGACTTCTTACTTACTTAGTTTTATAAAGTTAAATTTTAAAATAAGACAAACGTGCATTTACTTTAAAAACTTAGTACTTAACCTGTTTTCATAGAAGTGCCCACTACACTGTGTGAATTACGTTTTACAAATTGTGGTATAAATCGTATGTAATCTAATTTTTGACTGCTCTAAATCCCCCTAAGATTTAGCAGGTGCTAATCAATAATACACCTTTAGAGAATACCTCTTAGCGTAATATTACTATTATTATTAGAAAGTAATAAACGTGAATTTTATGTGATACTGTTTCATTATTATTTAAATTATTTAGTACAATTAATTAGGACATGCTATGATAAGTTTTTGTAGTTGGTACCTACCTTGTAGTTGGAATTTATTATGAGAAGCTGTTGGTAAACAAGCTTAACAAAAAAATTGTCGGCGTTTCTGATTTTGTTTCTTGCCGACTTTCGAAATGTAAAGTTACTTTGCGCTTTTATGTTTAGGTAGGTATTGCAGCCTGTTGTATTTTTATTGTAAAGTTTTTTATTTTACACTTTATGATTATGTTGTGGACGTTGTGGTACCTACCTCTTAGCTAAAACTGATTATTGTAAGGTACCTAAAGATATACTTAACCATTACAAGTGTGCCTATAAAAAAATTCCTCGATTTCTCCTAGATCTCATTATCTAATCCTGCTCTCAGGACCTTAAGAGACCACCTAGAAAGTATAGGAAACCTTTCAAACAAAAAAAAAATTTAAATCGATTCAAGCGTCGTCATACGAGTAATCGGAGAACATGCATAAAAAGATTCCGCCGAATTGAGAACCTCCTATTTTTTGAAGTCGGTTAAAAAGAATCAGAACTTCGTAAATAAAGTGGGCGGCTGTTCTGTAAGTTCTTTATTGAGTCCGCTACCCACAGTCCGCAGATTATTCGCTATCGATTCTAAAATTAGGGCACCGCCTCGTAAACACAAACTAAAAAAAACTCCTGAACTTTTTACAATTTGTAAATAGAAGAATCTGCTCGCGTATTTGGTAGATCGTTTATTTATAAGTGCAACGAACAGATCTAACTTATTATCTTTGAGGAAAAATAAAAATACACAGTACGGTATGTTATTAACTGACTGGAACTAATTGTAATTTGTTACGGTAGTTCTGATGAGTAGTTTTGGTTAGTGCGTAGCTCATGTTTAAGTTTATCTTTAGAATTTTATTACAGTTATGAATTTAATTGCTTTTAGAAGTCGAGTAAGTAGGTTTCTTACTTCAAAAAGCATGTGTCCGACTTGTAGATCATTTCATGTAGAATGTAGGTACTCTTCTACTCCGGCTCTATGGCCATAAGACTTTCCATTTGAGAGCTGTTTGTATCTGCACGCGCCAAATTAGAAGCATGATGATCCCACCCAGGCTGGTGGGCTATTATTCATTAATTCAACAAATAGCTATCAACATATTATTATTGTTTTAGCTCCTATTGTGACTAATAAGGTTTAAGTAAATGAATAGGCCTCTTTAATTGCCCTTGCTCTCATGCTAGTAGGTACCTAACTCTAGTTAGGGTTGGTGATATCCATGTTGAAACCTAGCAAAATTTAGGAAGTATTTGGCGACGAATATATCTGAAACGCAAATACATCGTCCCCATGACCTACGATAATGCCGCCCTGGGGTCAATTATGTTTTGATTTCTTGATTCAACTTATAATTTATCCGCCGCGACGGGTCAGGGCTCAGGGTTACTATTAGACACTGCTCTATAAAAAGACAAAGGAATTAAAAAGGATATGAGTCGTTTTCCGTTTACGAATTACAATGGACCACTGGTCGAGTAATATGACCGTGGGAATGAGCAGACCGCACGGCAATTAACGAAGCAATCAGCATGTGAAATGAGGGGAATAGTCTGTGGCCAGACAAGTCAGGATGACGTCGAATACCTTTGTTGAGTATGGCATTAGAGAAAAGATAATAATAGGGTTCTTTGGCAGTTTCATAATTCTCATTCAAATTTAATTAATAGGTTGCTTTTAAGTTCATTTGAGAGAGAGTTCATTGCACTACTAAGAATGAGATTGTTTAAAACAAAGTTGTGTACGTCTTAAAATATTAACACATGCTCGAATTTGGTTCGACGTACCAAATCTGTTCTCGCAACAGATGACCGAATCAGACAGTTGCTTTGCTCACGTCAAGTGCACGCCGTCCGCTCACGGACCAACACGGACTCAATTAATAATAATGGTTGCCGGACTATGTAGATGGACTAATTTGGTTCGGAAGCGAATAATGGTCTAATAGTAATTGGTTTAAACGTAATACTTTAAGACTGACGAACCAACTCACAAAAAAGCGAAGAATACGAGGTGAATTAAATATTAATAATAAATAAAAAAAGTGTAATTATGTTACGTGGTGTTCCTTAGTTTCTGCCGGCTACCCTCATGAGATGGCGGTAGCCTCCTTCTGCGAAGCAGTAATGCTTGCAAAGGAGGCGGCCGACCGCGTGAGGCAGCGGTCCTAACGCCCCAACCGCCGTCGGGAATCCGATCCCGATTTCCGGCCACCGTAGGCGCGGGCTTGCAATGGGTAGTTCACCGTCCGACCGTCCGGACCGAGCCCAAGTCGTTGACGGCGCGTACTGTTTCACGCGCGCCTCAAGGAGATGTCAGCAACTGTAGGAGCCTAGCAGGGTCGAAGCCTACTGGGGCCAAGGGTCTGATTCTGAAAGGAAGACTCGGCCCTGGTACGAAAGGCAACGAAGGAACAGGAGTGGGGTTTTTAGTCAGTAAAAGTCTGATACTATCTCTCACACCACCCAAGAGCGCGGGATGTCATAAGATGATTTTCCCATCGGAAAAAAAGCCAGTTCAAATCAAATTCAATATTCTTATCTAAATTAATTTATTAATGAGACAGGAGTACTAGAAAAGTTACAACTCTTATATTATAATGAATTGTTCTTATAATTATTCCTCTTAACGAATTTAAATACTATGTTGCGCAATCTCTTTAATTTGCAAACATGACCCAATACATCATGAACATGTCTCAATATATTGCTATGAAACAGGCAAAACGCCTTAATATTTCTATAAAAACTTGTATTTAAACATCATTTAATAGTAGAAAAGTAACATTTGCGAACAGTACTTTATGGATAGTTTGATGCGGATATTCGAAATTTGAAAACGCTATGTTAACAGAGGTTTACGATTTCATCGCTCATTTCTGTACGCCTGCGCTTCGGTGGTTTGACTGTAGGCTCATCATCGTCTTCTTCAATGATCTCCATATCACTGTCGCTGTCCGCCCGAGTCCTTGAAGTCGAAGGACCAGGTTTCGGGTCGCTACCATTTGAACCATTAGCGGGCTTTTCGTCCTCCTTCGGAGCCGGCATTGGAGCGTCTGTATCCGTGACGAGTCTCCAGGATTTTTCTTCGTCTTCCTGCTGTAATCTGACCCTCACTTCGTAGTTTTGTAAGAAGTCGTCTACCAACAATGCACAGCCGTCATTGAGACCTATTTCCTCTAATGTTTTCTCGTTGTTATGGTCTGTTTCTCCAGGTTCTGAAGACAGGACGACCAGGCCCTTGCCCTCGACAGTGGCGTCGGGCGCCTGCATGTTAAGTCCTTCTTTGAAGGCGGTGGTGAGATCTTTTAGGGTGAGCTGCTTCAAGTTGCAAGCTAGACCCACTTCAGGTTTAGGCGCGCACACGTAGCATTTTGGATTGGGTGGGGTAAGTGCTGTAAAGATAAAATAAGTTTTACAAAAACGTGTCATATGCCCATCGGCTTTTTTATTTAAGGTTTGTCAAGAGAGCATATTTTACTTTGGTAAATGGGTAGAATAGTACGTCTTTTGTAGGTTCTTCAGCAATATATGGTCATCATTAACATCACAGAAAAGTAGAATAGAAAAACTTTTATTCGGGATAGACATAGCACAACGGTTAAAACTATTAAAATAAAATAGCGTGCGTCTCGCATCCATCGTTAAAAAAAAAACGTTACCCAACCCTAAGAATTCCTCCTGTATTACGATACAGTGTGTTCTATAAGCTCACATGCATATGAAACCCAGACCCGGAACAGCCGCCTGTAGGCCATATAAATATTGCTTCCGTGCAGGAATTGAACCAGCGACATGCAGCGCAGCAGCCAATCGCTTAACCACTGCGCCAACCGTGCCTTCAAATAAAGTGTGTGTCAGATTCAGTGTGAGAAAGTATGATGAACTCACTCTTTTCGGGCACAAACAGCTGTCCGCGATGGTTGACCTTGGGCCGCAGGTACACGCTGGTGCAGCTGTCGATGTCGCCGCGCAGCACGGCCTGCGCGCGCAGCACGGCGAGCCCGGCCACGATAGCGTTCGCCGTCGCTATGGCTGGGATTATGTTGCCGGCCATTGCTGTGGGGATAGACGGTGGGTATGAATAAAAAGATCATCTTTGTTTTCACAGAATTATACATTAACCCCCTACAATTGCTTTAGGATGGTGCGGGTGACAGCTGTCGGATTCATACAAAGAAACTACCTTTTTCTCTCATCTTAAAGATGTATATTTTCGTTCTGCTGTCATCCTACCCATGCTATGAAATAGATCATAGTTTTTGAAGGACTGTAACATTACGCTGTAATAGTTCTTAGGGTCGACGCTGCGTTACGTGGTCGCCCGCGCGGTCTCATACCAAAGTGCTGAGTCGCGGCTCGCCGTGCGGGCTCCCGCGCGGGCAGTGGCGCCCCGCACCCGTTTTGCTACGTAATAATAGATTAAAGTTCTCCATCGATAAGACTACATGCACACCGTTAAAGTTGAACTAGCGACACTGCGCAGGTAATAATCCGGTTTCCGCAACAGAGACCGCCGCACACGAAACAAGCGCAAAGTTACGCGACGGGGACCCGCGCGAACACAAAATGGTGTTCTTTCGAACATTTGATGTTTTGTGAAAGCATCGGATGTGACATTTCTTGCAGTTATGATTGTGTTTATTTAAATATTTAAAATTAATTTTATTAATAGCATTAGCATAATCAGCCATGTCCCCACTGCTGGGACTCAGGCCTCCTCTCTAGGAGCGGGAATGGGCCGTCATCCACCACGCGGGCCCAGTGCGGGTTGGTGAATGTCACGTGTCTTCGAATTTTTGGTTCTAGGATATGCCGGTTTGTTCACGATGTTTACCTCTCACCGTTTTGAGAGTTAATTTTATTAATAAAAAATTCTTGTAGTTTTAGTGTTTTTGAATAATTTTATTTATTCTACATATTTCAAACAAATTCCGCGGTCCCTATAAACTATATGACTATCAAAGAAACATAACATATATATCTATTTCATTACCATCAGCAAAATCACGGACAAAACGAAAACTATTTACAAGCTATTGCGCTGGTAGAAATCAGTTTTGAGAAAATACAATACGGCCGACATAACTAGGGCAAGTCTGAACATAGGCGTAAAAAAACTTTTATTGGCATTTTTTTTTTTAAATCAAAATACTGAATAAAAATTTACTAATACTGGGTCGAAGTACAAATAAAATAAATACCAAAACACTTTGAGACAGAAAGCTACAAAAATAACTTATGAAGTAAAGAAACAAACTTAACAGTACACTAAACAAAAGACTAAAACAACTAAATAAAAGGCAACTAACTAACAAAAAACTAAAAGGAGAAACTGACTGACTGACATATCAACGCACAGCCGATACTACTGGGACTAGAAACATGAAATTTTGCCCTAGGTTTCCTTTTACGATGTAGGCGAGCACTAAGAGAGGATTTTCAAAAATTCCCCCCTAAGGGAATGGAACGGGGGTTCAAAGTTTGTGTGGAGAAAGCTATTTTTACGCGGGCGAAGCCGCTGGCAGAATCTAGTACTAGATAAAGGTATTTGTTGGAACAAACGAAAACTTTTGTAACCGCCTGTGCGCAAGACAGAGATAGCAGAGAAAAGACTAGTAGAGATGAGAAAAAGGTCTTATTCAACCCCACAAAAATCTAGGTTATTTGTATTCAATCACGATTTAAAGCAGAAATTTTCAGTACTTACATTTGATCTCAAACCGCGACTTGAGCGGTATGTTGAAAATGTGCGCGCGAATGTTAGCACAAGCCGTCACGAAGTCCATGGCGCTCTTCTCGTCTTTATCCCACACTAGGTGGTCGCCTTCCGGACGACCCTTCAGATCCTTCTGTAGAGCACTGCAGCTTGCGGCAAACACCTGAAAAAAGCAGTAAAAGAGTTGTTTTTTATTGAGTGAAGTGACTTAAAAATTCAAAAGAGGAATAATGACTAACTGTTGAATTCAACTAAGTAGAGAGAAATTTTAATTGGTGATTTTTTATAATTAAGTGTATTTTTACTAGTAGTGAACTTGTAGAAGTGTTTGCATTAAAGTCAATACAAACTACAATACCAAGCCTTTTTCTTATGATTTGTGAAATGTTCAAACTCTAGCCTAATTTAAAAATAAAACAAAGTTTACGACCCTAGATGCTATGTTAAATAAGTGTTGAAAGATATAATGTAAAAAAAATAATTACCTGAGCACATTCGTGCACTGACCAAGTCCTTTGATCAGGCAGACCGGAATGCTGTGCTGGTGCATTGTCTTTACCCGGCAGGTTATCCCAAACAAGAGGTGTGGGAGGCCTGCGCTTCTTCCAAAGATTCTCCATAGACAGCAAGTAACGGATGTCATCTCCAAATAACTTGGAGAACAGTTTCTCAGGGTCATAGTTGCTTTCGGCAGCCCATGTTCTAGTACTCTTCCGTTCAACATTCCCAGCTGTGTTTCCTTCTGTTGATAACGCCGATGCACCAGCTTCTCCAGCTGCCTCAGGGTCTGCAGTGTCTGGACTGACATCCTGATCAGGGTCCTCCTCACCAAACAGCTGGTTGAAGAGATGCTTAGCCCATACAATGCAGTGGATAGGTTCAGATGGAGTGTTGCGAATTGTGCAGCCAGGGAATGTTTTCTGTGGGGCTTTTGGCTGACATTCATAGCACTGGGTCAGGCCTTTTTTGATGAGCTCTACCTAAAATCCGAATAACAAGGAATTGTAACTTAGGCATGATTATCATCAAAGGTTTTTTTATGCAGAGTGCTCATTGAATATGTTGACTGCAATAATAAAGGATTCCTACCAGAAATTTTATTGATATATACTAGTTGCAGATATGAAATTATTACCGATTATCCGCTAGTTTTGGTTACAATTTAAGGAATCTTATCTTATAGTGGGCTCTTATAATTATAAAGTAAAATAGAAAAAGCAAAATTTGACTTTTATTTCTACTTTAGATGATCATTTGTTTTGCTGGGCAATGCAACAAAATCTGTCATACCCTGTTATATAGACTCCAGCTTTATCTGAAGTTTTTATATTGGTTGCAGTTATGGATATTTTTTACATTGGAGATCCAATTGTTCCAGTTATGGCTGGAGGTAGAAATCAAGGATGTTATTGAGCCCTGTCTCAATAACATCCTTGATTTCTACCTCCAGCTTGCAGCAAATTGTTCACTGTGTAAGCGCTCTAGAGTAAATCCTACTATCCAAAACTTGCTCTAATACTGGACAGTAACCAGCATATCACTATTTTAGTATGTTTTTTTATTATTGATAGGCTCGTGTTTGACCACTATCTCCCCTGATGGTTAGCGATGATGTGGCCGACGATGGAGCATGCTTGCCTAGAAGTAACCTATCAAGCTATCATGAAACACAGACTCCGACAGGGAAATCCACATGATTAATAGTGACAAATGTTTCAGAATATTATATCAACAGTATTATTACTAAGTAAAACATGTTAATACCTGTCCAGCATATCCAGCGGTACCAGTTTCAATCAGAGGCACGTTGGCTGCAAGACACATCCTGTTAACATGGTTCCTTGCCACACGGTTGTCAAGCGCATTCATCACTATCTGGAACTGTTTGAAGTAGCTGACACCGTAATCATTGCTGGAACGACCGAAAAACGATTAGTCAGATACAGTAATATTGTTTACAGACAAACTCGCAAACACAACATTCCAAAGATTAAAGAGATCAGCACCATAAGATCTTATCTTGACATAAGATGCAATAATAAATAAAATATGGGCATATTAATGGATATCCTTCATGAATTACCAAAACTTAATTTCCCCTTGAATGTTGAATCAATAGATTGCAGGATCAAAAAAAGATATTGTTAACAGAATAGATATTAATTTCTAAATGATAGGATGATAAGATGGAATCAGTTTATAAACATGTTCAGTGCCAAAGACCAGAGCCGTGTCATATAATATTGAAAAATCTTTAAAAAATCAAAGAATTATAAGTATACTTTGAGTGGGACTCATTAGTGGGGTACTAGTTATGAACATAAATCAATAAAAGCTATGTATAACAACATGTTGTTTTGTTGAGTGGGAGGTGGGTTGCGAGCATAAAAAAATTGTTGTTATATCTTCCTAGCACTGAATATTTCAATAAGTCCCCTCTTTGAGGAGTGGTTGGAAAGACCTCACGGCATCCTCACCTTCCGCATGACGCAGGTTCTCACCGAACACGGGAAGTTCGGGAAGTTCCTGCACCAAATTCGTGCGGAAGCGACGCCCGGGTGTCGCCACTGTGTGGACCGCCCGGAGGACACGGTGGAGCACACGGTGGAGGTGTGTCCCGCTTGGGAAGACCAACGCCGTGTCCTCGTGGGGGCGATCGGCGGCGGCGATCTCTCGCGCCGGGCCTTGGTACAGGCCATGGTCCGGAGCGAGGAGGAGTGGCAGGCGGTCGCCTCCTTCTGCGAAGCTGTAATGCTAGCAAAGGAGGCGGCCGATCGCGTGAGGCAACGGCAACGGTCCTCACGCCCCAACCGCCGCCGGGATTCCGATCCCGATTTCTGGCCACCGTAGGCGCAGGCTTGCGGAGGGCGAGCAATGGGTGGCTCGCCGTCCGACCGTCCGGTAACTGTCCGAACCGAGCCCAAGTCGTCGACGGCGCGTATTGTTCCACGCGCGCATCTGGGTGATGTCAGCAAATCGTAGGGACCCAGCAGGGTCAAAGCCTACTGGGGCCATGGGTAGTGTGAAAACGAAACCCGGGGTCCTGGGACGAAGGTAATGAAGGAACAGGAGTGGATTTTTAGTCAGTAAAAGTCTGCCACTATCTCCCGCTCCGCCCAAGAGAGTGATTTGTCATTAGATGATTTTCCCACCTTAAGAAAAATAAAAAAAAGCACTGAATATTTTTCGTACTTCAAGCTGATAAATATTTGAAATATATCAAGCCTGTTGGTCTAGTGGTTAGTGGCCCTGACTGCTATGCCGGAGGTTGTGGGTTCGATTCCCACCCAGAACAAATGTTTGTGTGATGAGCATGATCATTTGTTCTGTGTCTGGGTGTAATTTATCTATATTATGTATGTATTTAGAAATATATATGTATGTTTATCAGTTATCTAGTACTCATAACACAAGCTCTGCTTAATTTGAGACTAGACGGCGTTGTGTGATAGTTGTGGAATATTTTATTATATTATATATATATGAACAGTGCCTTCAGGTTGAAGTAATGAGGATAAGAATCTAATGAATTCCTGGCTATAATTATTTTATGTCTAAGTTGCACAGGGAAAAACTTTCACTAATGCATTTACAAACAATTCATTATGTATGAAGTAGTACTTGCAAGAATGCAGTCAATTAGCAGATACGCTACACAATCGTCATTACGCATCGAGATGTTTATCCACATTTAAACATGCTAAGACCCATCTCTGACCAACCTGATAACACTGTCGTGATGAGCTACGATGTTCACGTTAGGATTGAAGCCGAGCGCGCTGTCTTTAGCCACTTGTGCCTTTGACTTCCCAACATGCTCTTTGTGGAACAGAAACTGACGATTCAGATTGCTTACGTCGATCGTATCAAGGTCGATCTGAAAAAATAAACACATGATTCACGTATTTCTTATCAATAAATTATCAATCTAATTGTAACACAAACCAAACACCTACAATTTCAATGTTAGGAAAGCCGGTTAGCACGAGATTCTTCAATATTTCACAACCTATGCCGCCGGCCCCTACGACCAAAATCTTCGAATTTGCAATGGCTTCTGTTAACTTTTCGTCAAAAACTCCAGCCACCCGCGCTACCATCTTGGTTTCGATAAATAAACACACTACTGTAAGGAATTAAAAGAATTATTTGCAGTTTTATTTTAATGTTACAACGTAAACGCTAGCGTAGCGAGGATTCATTAATCAACTGTCAAATTTGGCGTCAGTTCCTTACACGTTCTGAAACCGCGATACAGGAAGAAGTCTAAAAATATTCGATTATTTCCAATTTTAGTGTTTAGAGTAAAGTTTATTTTGCTGATAATAAATATGTTATCAGTAAAATAAACTTTGATTGAAGAAATATTATGAATTATAATATTAAATTGCAAAATTTTATAAACGATTTACAAAAAAAAAAGTAGAGTTTTCTGAACGAATCTTTAGCTGCGTTTAATTTTCGCATGAAAATATGTATAATTAAAACGGTCATCAATACGTTTTGCCTCTGAAGGAGTTACTCCAGCGCTGGGCCCTAGAGAAAATATGCACTGAGACTAAACAGTTAAACCACAAGGATCAACCTTGTTATTTAATGACCTAGTGTAGGCCAAGGGAATCGGGGCACTTTTGTACCTTTCGTTTCCAAACCATCACCAGCCGCCGACCTCTATAATATTTGATGTGGTGACACTAGGGGATGGCTTCCTCAACTGATATGTGGTGACAATGATACTGTTTAACCTTCAATTAGATTGGATAATATTTCGTGTACTAAATAGTTAGCGTTAGATTATATATAGCGTTGAGAGACATGGGGCGTTCCCTTTTTTTTTTCAAGATGGCTAAATCTATGGCACAGTATAGATAATATATATGGAACAGTACGGAAACTACGTACAAATATTCGAAACGGCACACTCACACAAACATACGCATCGACGAGACTCCTAAGCGTTTCTCGCGGTCTTGTCAGTAGCGAATGCCGCTTAGGAGTCTCGTCGTTGCGTATGTTTGTGTGAGTGTGCCGTTTTGAATATTTGTACGTAGTTTCCGTACTGTTCCATATCTATACTGTGTCTATGGTTCTATGTATGTCCATCTTAATCATTAAAATTATAGGAATAATTCGATATTTTAATTTTTGTAGAGGTCCGTAAATGTTGAAAGCTGTCCCATAGCTAGGGGCAGTTTTGAATCAACTACTTATTTTAAATGAAAAAAAAAACGGCATATTTTTCAACATTTACTCGCCAAATACAAACTAGTAAAAGAAAGCTTATATACGGTTCAAAACTTCAAAGTAATTATAAAATAAATTGTATGATTAGACTAAGTGTTAATAAAATGTGTCAAGCATGGCTTTTTAGCAAAATAATAATATTTCAATATTAATCTACGTATACAAAAAATAATAATAATATGACATTAGAAAAGGAAATCAGCAGCCTGTCTTAATTTCATATGCCTTCTTATTATGACTTGAATAACACTCGCCATGTCCTCTTCATCTACTTCGCTCTCTTTTTTCTTTTTTTTTTTATAATTTTTCACTTTCGTAAGTATCCTGGAAAACTAGAAATCAAAGAAATATTGGCTATAGCTAAACGAACTTAGAAAAATAATGACGAATTGAAAAATATTGGCTATATCTAAACGAACTTAGATAGAATAATGACGAAATTAAAACAAGTCAAATCTGCCCCAAGTAAAAACCTTTCTAAAATTAACATAATAAAATAGGGGAATACACTTCTATGTTGTAGATTCTTAATAAATCTTAGTTACAAGTATAATAGGTACACTATTAAATGGAGAAAAAAACACTGGGCACTTTCTTGAATTAAGTACGGGAAAATCTTACAAGTAGAATAAAAATCTAAATAGCTACATATTAAGGGCTATTAATTTAGTACGTAAGACGATTTAGGGGGAAGTGGGCTGATCATATCTTATTTTTTCTTACAAGGGGTAGGGGGCAGTCTTGATAGTTCCTACGTAAAATCACAAAAATAGGCAAAGTTAAGATTTGAAAAAGCGCGGGTAACCACGTGAGTGCCGATGTGCGCTCGGATGTGTATAGGGCAGGGACGGCGAACCTTTATTGGAGGATGTGCCATAAAATCATGACGCGCCGCCAAAGAAATTTGGACATAAAATTTATAGTTTTTGGACATTCATATTTTTTCTTATTTGGAGAGGGGATCAAAAACTAGTAAAAATCGTCTTACGTAATAACCTCTGATTTTGAAATCGAGGCGACGACTATTACGGGGGAGAGAGGTATGGATGAGCGGCAATCACTCATTTGTTTGTGTGCTTAAGCATAATAAATCACGAAGGCACAGGGTATAGTGGATTATCCAATATAACTATATAACTACTGTAACTTGTATAGTAAAGATAAGTTTCGTACATTTTTGGTATACAATAAAGTTTATTCTATTCTAATTCAGTAGTTATATTGAACAATCCACTGTACCCCTTGGTCCACTGTTACCCAATATTTTATAAAATCCCTTCTACGATACACTCCTATTTGGAGTAGAGCGATCATCAAATAAAATGTAGGTATATGTCAACAACTAGGTACGTCTTCAACATAAAATGCTATGTTACAAAGCACAGTTTTATTAAAATTGCTTTTTACTTTATGGAATGGCACCCGCAGCTTTAATATTTGTAAAATGCAATAAGTATAGTGCGAAGCGTGGTCATAATTGTTTTATTTGAGACTTTTACTTGAAAAGGTGTCACTGTAAATGGTTGACGACAGAGAATAATAACCCTAAAGAGCAATTTGGTAAGGGTTTATTAGGCCTTCCAGCCAATAACTTCGGTTATAGTGTCTATGAAATTAAAGTTTATTGCTAAAGGAGCCCAAATTAGAGGAATCGGAGAAGTGACGTTCAGTTTTCGAATGATTTATTTTATGTAGGAGCTAACCTATTTTGTTTCTGGTTTACGAGTGAATGGAAACCTGAAATTGTCCCTAGATCAACAGGAAAGGGACTGTACAGACTCCTCTATCTAAAGATCTTTAATTAGTAATCTAGATTTTGGGTGAATTTTCAGCTGTACCGGAATTGATACAGTTTTCTAACTACAGCGTGGTTGTTACACTTTACAACATGGTTGGCACAGTTTTCTAATTGTACTAGGGATAGTATACACATTTGTAACTGTAGTGAGATTGGTAAAATTTACTAACTGTAACAGGATTGGTACAGTTTTCTAACTGTAATAGGGATTGCACACTTTTATAAATATAGTGGGATTAGTATAATTTTCTAATTTTGAAATAAAGATTTATGTAAGTAGTAAGTATATAATGGTTGAGCAAAAGAAAACACATTTTCTACTTGTTCTCTTTTGTCTACTATTTCGGAAAATGTACATGTTGTTTAGCAAGGCTACCTAACTTAAAGATTGTATCCTTATTTTGATACATATTCAACCGTTGTCGACTGAAAAAAAATACTGTCCTACTTTGATATTCAAAAGCTACAGAGTCACGCAGACTATACAAATTTGATACTGTTTTGCATAGACCCAGGATCAAAGCAATTTGGGGCTCATCGCTTACGAGTATAGGGCTTGTGAACAAACATACCACGCTCGCTCCATCACAGTTCCTATTTTATTAAAGGTTTTAATAACACTGAATATAGGGCAGCCCTATTTTCGGATGGGCGTTTCCGTCCTTTGGTCCACATTGTTTGATCGCGGGCCCCTAATCTGATTGGTATTCGTGGATGCCGAGCTCAGATTGCTGTTTAGCTGAATGTCCTAAATTCGGGCCAATGACGCTGGGAGACCTATTATGTTGGACATTAGTTACGCGTACCCTGGTCCCGCCAGCTGATTTATTTGCAGTACTCTTAAAGAAAGCTACGCAACACAATATTGCTATAGGAAAGAAAGTTACGCAACAGAATATTGCAGTAGGAAAGAAAGTTACGCAACAGAATATTGCAATAGGAAAGAAAGTTACGCAACAGGCAAAACATTTTTCTGGAACATCCAGCTGTTGCTCTGCAGTGGGTTAAAAAAAACGAGGGAGAAAGATTAAAACTAGTAATTGGCCTTTGTTGACAATTTACCGTTGGCGCAGTGATTGAGTAATTGGATGCTGCGTTGCGTGTCTCGGGTTCGATTCTCATACGGAACAAATACTCGTATTTATATGGCCTACATACATACAAGTTGTTCCGGATTTGGATTTCTTGTGTATATGACATGTAAACACATATTTGTGAACGCACTCATGATACAGGAGTAATTTTTAGTGTAGGGTAATGTTAAAAAAAATTAACAAACTTGAATTTCATAATATTGTCATCCACTTTATTTGAATGTAACAATATTGACATACAACCTCTTTGCTAGTATCCGCACGATTAAATTAAGTTTCTTTATGAAAAAGTAATTTGTCAAAAAAAAACATAAAAATTGTCTACGATAAAAATGAAGTCATCCATGATATTGTGAGTTTTTCACAACAGTGTTCAGGACTTACCTACCACCACCTGCACCGCATCCAATGAGCCCCAATCTAATTTATAAACACGGGTAGCTTTAATATCATTGGGTCCATCTCAGATTGTACCTCAATAGTCAATTCGCAGATGATGACTGATCTTGTTAAATGATTTAAAAAATAGGATACTTTAAGAAGTTCTATCGTATCTACAGTTTGATTTAAATAATAGTTTTTAACAACTATGCCTGGAAAAAAAAAACCAAAAGAAAAGCCTCCTCCAAAGCCCCCCCCGAAACCGGCGCCGGGCGCAGAGATACCAAAGCCGAAGAAAATACCACCTCCGCCGAAATGTTTTACAACCGAAGAGATTCTCAGATATAAAGAGATTTATAAACTCCACGATGAGGACAATATTGATAAGGTAATTGAAATGTGTGTTTAGCACTACGATATCTAGCTTTTTTGTTTGGGGCTATCATCAAGTGTCTTCTCACCCTCTGGGGGGACGGTGTCAGTCTTGTATTGACTAAAACTCACCTGTGTTCCTTCGTCTGCCCTTTGCGTTTTAGGGCCGCGGTAACTCTTTCAAACATTCTAGCAGCCCAGCATGATAGCTTATAACTGCAATCTTGCACATTTCTTTCCTTTTTGGTGCCGTTTTCACGAGCAAGTCTTGCGGCGATATTGACGTCCCATCGTTTCATTCTATAACAGTTCTATGAACTCTTAGAGCGGCAAATTGATGAGCAAAAATTTAACTTGCCGCTATCCACAAAACAGTTCTCTTAAAACCTTATAATCCCAATCCATATGGAATAACACAAATCACTTTACACAGGTGCCCATAAAAGATATCACAATGATGTTGAGGCAAGTTGGACTTAACCCAAAAACCGCTGAAGTAAACAAACTGTTCGAAATGTTTCTCGAAGATGATCTAGTGGATACTGTAGAGCTTCACGAATGGTATCAAATGATAGAAGCAAAAATGAACATGGGTGACGACTTTGAATTGGCGATAACGAAAGCGTTGGCAGCGCTGGGACACGACGACGAGGCTGAAACTGGCTTCGTAGAGTTAGAGGTGCTCAAAACAGAACTCATGACGTGGGGCGAGCCACTCACAGAGCTCGAGTTCGCCGATTGGGTAAGATTGGCTACCAGAGACAAAACGTACAATCCTGAGACTGGGATGTTTTGTATTCTTAAGTTTGTAGAGAACATGAATAATAAGGATACAAGATTCTTCAAAGAACCAGTCAACTTCTTCAAGTTAGACCAGAAGACTTTGGCTGAGATGGCCATGAAGAAGGCAGCAGAAGAGAAAGCTGAGCTGGAGAGAAAGGAAGCTGAGAAACGAGCTCGAGACGAGGTCAGGAGGCAGAAGATGATCGCTGATGGCTTAATAGGGCCAAACGACCCGTTGCCTGTAAAGGCCGCCGCACCGCCGCCCCCGCCCGCAACATGACATTTTGTTAACAGTACCAATTTTATTATTGGAAATTTACTTACTAGACTATACAGAGAATAAACTCAATAGTTGTTTTTGTAAAATTTATCTTTAATTATGTGACCAAAACTTTGAATCTATTTCCAGACAATTCGAATAAAGCTGCTACATTTGATTCGGAATTGATTATTTCTTTAGTTTTCGTTATTCACAATATTATTTTAAAATTTATTAAAAACAAACTTATTAATAATGTAAAATGCTTTATATTTTAGCAGGTAATTTATAATAAAAGAAATATACCAGAGTTTATGAAAATATCTAAAAGCTAATTAATTGAAAAAGGTCTGAACTTACTTCTCTCATTACAATAAAGTGTGAAAAATGTTGCAGGCGAAGGAAAACTCGGAGAATAAGTAATATAAGTTAGTTGCAGGTTTTAATTGGGCCTCGAGACTCTCTTTCAAATAAAAATGAGTTATTAAGAAAATGTAGGGTTCCGTAGGCCATGAGCGTTTGTTCTCGTATTACTTCGTTTTAATTCTATATTAGCCATTCAAGAAAAACGGGTTCTGGGACCATTGCAATACTTGATTCGGGGAATGCAAATTAATGCAGGCTGATAATTAATATAATTAAAAAATAATTGATCGCTGTAGCATGTTAATTAAAACTGTCGACTAAATTACCAATTTCTAGCCTTCAAAAGCCTTTGCGAGAACGAGGTATTGTCGTCGTCGTCTCGTCATCATGAAAAATGTATAGAACTGTTTAAGACGAATCTAATGACCTCAAACTCGATGGGTTTACTAGTAGGCATTCCAGGGTTCCATTAGCCACCTCCCAGTTCCAGCATCAGGTCCTCGTAATTATAAGAAATGTATAGAACGGGTTGAGACGAATTTAACGAGACCAAACTCGTTTATTAGTAGGCATCAGGTTCTCGTCATTATGAGAAATAGAACTAGTTAAGACGAATCTAAATGAGCAAAAACTGGATGGGTTTACTAGTAGATAATCCAAGGTTACGTCTCTTAACTTCGAGCTCCATCATCAGACCAGTTCAATGGAACTGGCATATTCATGAGTCATCATTTCAGCCGAAAGACGTCCTCTGCTGGACGTAGGCCTCACCCAAGTGTCGCCACAATGAACGGTCCTGTGCGTCTCGCATCCATCGGACTCCCACAACCGTTACCAAGTCATCGGTCCACCTTGTAGGAGCCTAGAAGGCCTTCCAACGCTACGTCTTCCGGTACGTGGTTGCCATTCCAGAACCTTTCGGCCCCAACGGCCATCCGTTCTGCGAACAATGTGCCCTGCCCATTGCCACTTAAGTTTGGCGATTCTTCGTGCTGTGTCGGCATGCACCTCTGTTCTCCTGCGGATATCCTCATTCCTGATTCGATTACGCAAGGAAACTCCGAGCATAGCCCTTTCCATTGCCCTATGGGTGAATTTAAGTCTTCTGATGAGGCCCATTGTAAGAGACCAGGTTTCAGAGCCATATGTCATCACTGGCAACACGCACTGGTCATAGACTTTCGTCTTGAGACACTGTGGTATATTGGAGGAGATGATACCGCGCAGCTTCCCGAACGCTGCCCAGCCGATTATTCATGAGTATTTTATTAAATTCAAATATTAAGTCAGACATAATTATGTTTGAAAGTAAAGTAAATACCCTTTAAGTGTTTAAAAACTCTACTGCAGCTAACAAACAAGCTGATGGATCTTAATATATATAAATTGTACCTAACAACTATCTCGATTACATCACCTATTAAACAAAGATAACTGCATCAAAATCGTTCATCGTCCATTCGTTCAAGAGCTACGATGCCACGGACAGACACACAGACACACAGACACACAGACACGTCAAACTTATAACACCCCTTTTTTCCGTCGGGGGTTAAAAATTGAGCACTAGAAATTTTTACATTATTTATCTTCATGCAACATAATGTACAAAGGCGGACCTAATGCCTTAGATTCGTACAGGGTTTCCGAACCTCGAATCTTCATAGGTCACTATCCCAAAACTGAACATAAAAACATAAATTTAGGTTTTCTAAATCTTTTCGTAACTGAATTAAAATCATGACACAGCTCTAGTTCCTCAAAAGAGCTATGTAACCTACTCCTTTCACTAAAAATGCGCGTCTTCTTTAATTCAATAAGGAACTCTAAAAGATCTCTCGGCGCATGCATATTCATGTTTTCGTTTAATAGGTCGTAGGTAGCGCGTCTACATAATTTTATACCTCACAAAGAAATGGCGCGACTATAATGGTGCAGATTTTTCGCTTGAAGGCTAATTTATGATAACAAGTTGGAATTTTGCTTGCATTACGTTAAATGATGTGTGGTATTACTATGGCTCTTAAGTTTTAGGATTAAACAGTTTACAGAACAGTTTACAGCTTATGCTATTTTTTTTCTAAATCTATCTTTAAGAACTATTCCCGCTCTAGGTGGAGCGAAAGGAAGCCAAACTCATACACAAAATCATTTTACATATTTCGCATAGGCCTACAAGGACACTTAGGGCTATATTTCACCGGGACACCATGGCGGCGCGACCAGTCCCCGCTACTAACAAAATGTATACAGCTCTATAGAGAGTTACTCACCTGGTGTCCATTTGGTTGCTCAAACCAATTTGGCAGCGCGACCAGCTCGGATGCGTGCTCTTAAGTTTCATTTTGATACTGTCTCTGTGTGGTGTAGCGACTCTGGTGTCTGTATGGTGTCTAGTTTGGTAGCTTACGGACACCATGGCGGGGCAACTGCTCGCGCCGCCATGGTGTTTCTTCTTATGGCCCTTGCCTTTCAGAGCCGCGGTGACTCTTTCGAGTAATCCCACAGCTCTTCCATCAGGATAAGGTTGCTACCAGTCTTATAATTGCAAGATCTCCATCGTGATCTCTATTTTATCATCCATGATAGAAAAGGGGGATGCATACAATTTTTTAGAAGATTTTTGTATGCAGTTAAATACGTTATAGTAACGAGAAAGCTCATGGCGCGGTATTTTACCGCGTTTCACTTCGAAATCCATTTGTAAAATTGCACTGCAGTCATTTAGCTGAGTAAAGCTCTTGTAACTTTGTGAAATTGACGATTAAATTACATAGAGAAGAACCTGTGTTGTATTGAGACGTGAACTATTCTGGGAGCAGACTTGATTAAGCTTTAATGTTCCCACTGCTGGGACTCAGTCCCTCTCTCTAAAAGAGGGACTAGGCCGCCACGTGGGCCCAGTACGGATTGGTGGTTGTCACATGTCTTCAAATTTTTGGTTCTAAGACATGCCGGTTTCCTCACGATGTTTTGAGAGTAGTGATGATGAAATAAATTATAAAAAGGAAGCAGGGTTGTAATATAATTGACAAACGCGTAGGTATTCTTTATGATGACAAGCAATTTCAACACCCATAGTATGAGTGTATAATAAATTTGAATATTTATGCTTCGTTGGACAGTATGAAATCCTAGATCCGGATTTTGGCTGGGGTAAACTGTCATTGAGCTTTTTTATCTGGAAAGTTGTCTACAGTAAGCAGTAAGCAATTTTTTTGCTGTTTTGTTGGTTTTTTGCTGGGAAATCATCTAATAACTTCTCGCGCGAGAGGAAGAGTCAGACTTTTACTGACTAACATCAATCCGTGTTCATTCAGTTGCCCTTTGCGTTCTAGGGCTGCGGTGACTTTTTCGAACAATGCCGCAAATCAGTGGCTGCAATGCAACGGTTGATGTCTGCGAGGTATATTTTCATACAACCGTTATTACGTGATTATGATGTTATTACACATCTTTTTCTAGATATTTTGGATACATAGGTATCTTGTGGATATTATCTAGGCTTCTATAGAAATAAACACATACAATTGTGTAAAAATAATCTAGTGAAGACCTCTGAAAATCGGCTATTTTACGTGAACTTTGGCCCTCCATAATGTATTCATATATTAAAAATACACAAAAGAATATCAATAGAAGGCTTGCACATTTAATCGAAATTCCGAATGACGACAATTTTTTTGAAAGGCTTTTAAGGATTAAAAAAAAAACACGTATTTCCTGGAACAACTTTTGTGAAATATTCGAGTAAATCACGGAATTACCGAATGCAAACAGAGTTTACAGGCGTTATCTTTTTTTTTTTTTTGCATTGCCTCTTGATCAAACATCGCATTGGATTGCGTTTAGGTGAAGCAACAAGCTTTTAAACCATGCTCAATGTCAACATCGAGCTTGGTTTAAAAGCTTGTTGCGAATGGAAAAGGACCCTCTTAAGTAGATAGATAGGGAAATGTCCCTTACAATGTGAGCCTAACCTTTACAGGCGTTATGTTTTTATTCTATACTATGGTCATTGGGCAAAGAATAATGCAATTATGTGGTCACCCCGGGATGCTATTCAAAAGAACCCAGATAAACCAACATTCACCAACCCAGATAAATCTACCAGCAACACGAAATTCTTTAGAAAGAAACAACACCTTTAAAACACAGTGATGCTCGAGGAAAATATTCAAGGAAATTCAATGGAGTAACTAACATGAGGAATGATTCAGATTTCTGATAAATTTCGAAGAAAATTTAATATTAAATTGTTCTCAATACAGGTTTCATTCTGAAGAGCCAGTGATTTAATCTGAGATTACGTAGTAATGGCTTGTTAAACTTCAAAGAAAATTCTGGAATCGAATGGGTGAAAAGTTAGAGCTTCCAGCGTTGTTTGATTCTGCTGGAGAATACTTTAAGGGATGTACATTAAACAGGGTGAATAGGGATACAGAAATGAATAGAATCAAAACTTTGGAAGGGGATTTTCGCGTTATCCTTGCATTTAAGTACTCTCATTTATTCATGAACTGTAATAAACGGTAGCGGCCATCTCCTTCGTTCGCATAACTTTGCAGAAGGAGGCGACCGCTTCCCATTCCCTCTCGCACCGGACCATGGCCTGAACCAGGACTGTGCGCGACGGGTCGCTGCCACCGATCACTTCCACGGGGCCACGGCCGGCGGTGCCCTGTCTCTCAAAATCTGTCCGCCATGCTGCGCTGTAACAGCTTGCGCAAGTCGTGTATATGTGTAAGGATTGTTGCCTACAAATTTCATAGCGGCAGGCCGGCAAGGATGCTCACCACTTCACGGGAGACTGTGCTCTGCATGATTCTCTGGGACGCGTTCAGCCTACCGGTCGTCTGCTTCCGCAGCGACGGCGCTCTCCGGCGCCCATTGAAGAGCCACGTCGAGCCTCCACCAAGAGACTTCAGGACCCCCTACATTTTGCAGGAGCCGTCTGAGGGCAGCTCCGGCCCGCTCCAGCTTAGGGCCAGGCGTTGGAACTGCTCCTCGAAGTTCTACTGGCTGTTACTAGTCACCTCTGCGTTCCTATGCTCTAGGTTTGTATTGTAGGTATAAAAAAAAATCGCTGACGATCGTGGCAACACTCTAAGTTATATTGTCTTAACAGGTTTAAGATCGACTTAAAGCAACCGATAGCAGTAGTGTGAGTCTTGATAGCAAAATAATGGTTTCGAACGACTAGTGACTCTTAGGGCCCTCGTACACGGTGACTTTTTGTAGCGATGCAGTCGCGCGTTAGTCCCATTTGCAAGCGCTATTGAAAAGATGCCAACGCGCTACTAACGCGCTACAGCATCGCGACTGTATCGATGCGAACGCGCGACAGCATCGCCACAAAAAGTCTTCGTGGGCGAGGGCTCTTGACAGCTTTGTAAACGAGGCGACTGTGTTTCAAGTTTCGAATTTCCAACCCTGTGCTAAGGCTATCGAAACATTCAATAAACCGCAGTAAAGTTTAGGAAACACGGTCATAAATAATACTGAGTAAAGTAAGACACATGTAATGGTCGCTGAAGTCAAGTTTCTGGCAGTTTAAACACATATAATTACTTCATAACTCAGCACAAGACCGCGGGCGAGTTTACTTACATAGCAATGCGTCTTACAAGCGCTAGTCTTTGTAATATTGCATTCCCGACATTTCTCCCATTCTAGATAATATTATTTGACTCGCATACTCGTCGGCAAGCGTTTTAGGAATTACTTATGATATTTTAAGGGTTTTGGAACATTCAAGAGTAGATTTCAGCTCCTTTTTTTATGCTGGGGCACGGGCCCCTCTAGGAGAGGGAATGGGCGGTAATCCAGTTGGTGGATGTCACGTCTTTGAATTTTTAGTTCTAGGAAATTTTTCCGTATGATGTTTTCCTTTATCGTTTCGAGAGCAGTGGTAATGAAAGTAAATTTCTCTAGCTCCTACCTGAATTTAAGCCCACGACGTGCTACTGGTTAGTCGGGGCCGCCACAACTAGGCCACCAATGCTCTGCTAACTAAAATAATAAATCTAACGATAGAATAGAATGGAATAGAATAGAATAGGATAGGATACGATAGGATAGGATACGATAGGATAGGATACGATAGGATAGGATAGAATAGGATAGGTTAGGATAGGATAGGATAGGATAGGATAGGATAGGATAGGATAGGATAGGATAGGATAGGATAGGATAGGATAGGATAGGATAGGATAGGATAGGATAGGATAGGATAGGATGGATTGGAATGGAATGGAATGGAATATTAGTAGTAGTGGTAGTATTTACTATTCACATATAAAGCTTAATTCAAGTGTTAAGTGCGCCTGGTTTTTTTTCAAGATGGGAAATCATCTAATGCCTTCTCCCGTCCTAGGATAGAGCGGTAGATCGTGTCAGATTTTTACTAACTAAAACCCATATGTTTCCTCAGTTGCTTTTTGCGTTGTAAAACTTCAAAGCTGCTACAATGAACGAGAAGTCCAACATGGTCTTTGACGTCAAAGGCCATGACACCCTCACGGCCGCCGTAGAAAAAGCGTCTTAGCGAGTGAGACTCTCTCTATCCCGTTTTCTTTCCTACTAATTTTGATATTGTTTTCACAGTTAGTATTTTATTTTAGCTGGATATTTATTAAATATTTTTTTATGCATATTCCCTATTGACTATATCGGGACCTTTTAACAATGGTATTAACTCACGTTTAATCTTATTTTTTTGTGACAGTGAGATGAGGATCGGATATCCTTTTGTCGCTCAAATGGATTTATACAAATCTTAAACAATTCTACTTGTTCTTTTTATTACTAGGTACATACGTCATTGCTATGCTGTTGTTATTGTTTCAACTATTAGTAACAAGAACGCTATAGTATTTTTGTATTTTTATTCTATTTTCTAAGTTTTATTTTTTTAAAGTTCGTAAAGGCAATCGTTTTTATTTATTTGTTTAGATAACTTTCATGTACAGTAGTGGTACATAGGCGGACTTAACAACAAAGCATTCTCTACCAGTCAACTTTTGGGTTAATAAAAAGAACTACATTGTGGTAGGTGTGCACAATAAATAAGTAAAAGACATTACAAATAGAATGAACTATCATTATTATTTATTTTTGTTTGATAGTAAAATCGTCATGTGTCGAAAATAATCTCTTGATATAATTTTGCGTGACTAAAAGCTACGCAAGAGCTAGTTCAGGATATAATAATTCCCGACGTTGTAAGTCTCATCTTAAGTGCACCTGGTGCATTTTTGGCAGTCAGCCCCGCGCGTTTAATTATGAGCTTATATTTCAGCACATAGCATAGCAAACCAGCGTTATAATGTTCCCAATGCTGGGAATGAGGTCTCCTCTCTAGGAAAGAGAATGGGCCGTAATCCACCACGGTGAATGTCACATGTCGTCGAATTTTTGGTTCTAGGACACGCCGGTTTCCTCACGATGTTGTGCTTCACTGTTTTGAGAGCAATGGTGATGAAATAAATTACACAAAATAATGCGTCTGGCTGGGTTTGAACTCGCGACCTCGTTAGTCGGGGCTGTTACTACTGGGCCACCACTGCACCATTGCTTTTCAGCACAATTTCGCCTGTAATAGGCGATAAATAAAAGTAAAATTAATGACACAATCAGAGCTTCTGAGCAATAAACAAAAGAACTCAATTCGTTTGCATAAACCCGACACGATTCCATTTAAAATGTGAAAACTTGAAAAAACTTTTATTTGCAAGTTGCAAATAAAAGTTTTTGCACAGAGCAGACAACAGAATAAAACAAAAATCCTAACTAATCTTTAACATAATGTAAATCCATTTTTTTTTGGGAAGTGTAAAATCATCTAATGATGTCTCGCTATTCTTTAACAATTTAAACTGAAATTCAGTAGATATTAAAGTATGGTTCATCAAGTTTTATTCGTGTGTAACCGAGGTACACAATTACGTGTAATAACGATAGCAATAAATTGTAATTAGGCCGAGGTTTATTGTTACGGAAAAACGGCGAGTTCCTTATTGACTACGAAAATAAATGATGGTTTGATTCGGTTGGTAGCTTTACTCGATTTATGGCGTTTGTGGCTTGCTACCTGTTTATGTATAGGTGTGGGTTGTTCTTCGGGCCTGCGCACACTTGAGACAAGACTGTCTTAGACAGACTTGTCGACAACGCGAAGTCTGCGACGTCGCGTTTTAAACGACAAGACGAACGACAAGACTGTTTTGTCTACGGCGGACACCATTAAGATAAAACAGTCTAGCGGCGTACGGCCAGTATTGCCAACTTAGTGGATTTTCCACTAACACTGGTGGTTTTAACCCCTCATTTAGTAGCGAATTTTAGGTTTTAGTGGCTAGTGGATTTTTCTATTTCTTTAGTAAAATGCAATTTCTTATTAAAAATGCGATCACTCAGGTGTAAATCAGCACCATAGAAATTTCCAATCTGATACCGACGATGATGGTGCAAACAAAAATGATTCGTCTGAAGACGAACTAATACAACAACGGCAACACTTGACGTCTCAAAACAGTCTTGTCACAGACAAGTCTGCGACGTCGTAGACAAGTTTGTCTAAGACAGTCTTGTCTCAAGTGTGCGCAGGCCCTTCTTTTCTATCGACAAGCGCTTGTTTCCTCGAAAAATAATAAGAATAAAAAAATATAAAAACCATTTACTTCAGATACAACAGTCCATAAGTCCATAAAAGTTGTAGGTGTGTTGTATTGTGTGTGTTGGTGTGTTGTGGTTGTTATGTCTTGTGTTTGTATTGTGTGTTGTCGTGTCGTATTGACGGTTATTTTTTAGTTTTTTTTTTCAAATCTTTTTTTATTTTACGGTTAGAATTAGTAAAAAACATGTTATTATTATATACCTACCTTCATTCTAAATACCGATTGATTGCACCATACTAGGAATTTATCCTGTCTTGTGGGTGTGTTTGCAAACATTTAAACCCATATACACAAGAAACTCAGACCCTGAGCAACCAGAACGTTGTTCCGGGGCCTACTGATGTAGACCATATAAATCCCATGCGGTAACCGAACCTTCGACACCATATTAGAACTCAATGAAACGAAATTTAAATCTTGTATTAAACGCACACTATGCAGGCATGTATATTATAAGTTGGAGGATTATATTCAAGACAAAAATGTTTGGCTCAATGCTGGTCCAGCTCCACTACCACCGGGGTGTACAAATTGATTAGTTTTGAAACTGTTATTATTATTCTTTAATGTTTTTTTTTTTAAATTTGTAAAATATTATTGTATAATGTAGAAGCATTTTTTTTTTTCAAAGTTTGTAAATGTGAGTACCATGGAGCAATTTTATGGTTTTTAGGTTATTATTGGACTTGTTTGACATAAATCAGCATGGCAGTTGAGAGTATGTCATGCTCACTCAAATGTCTCACTGATGGTGGCGCGTGTGAGATCATTCGGTTCCCTTCAAAATGGTTGAGCTGAGTGGTGCTAATATTCGCGTCAGGTCCGTGAACGGGCGCTGTCAGTTGAGACTGGTCATCTCTAGCTGCCAGTTGCTATTTTAATATCTATATTTTAGTTTTTATTTTTACTTTATTGACCTTGTTCTCACATGATAGCGACAAGAAACATGTAAAAGAGATATTTGTAATTGCAAAACATAATTGAAAAGAGTGTCCATGGAGTTTCTTGCACATTCTTCTCCATAGAGATCTACGCTTTGGAATGTGCAATTAGCATCATTTTTTCTGACTGACTGACTTCTTGACATTTCAAAAGTGCCTGTAAATGGTTCATTTGAAATAAATGCTTTGAATTTGAATTTGACATGCACCACAACACCTGATCATCCAATCACAACGCCAAGAGCACCAACAAACTTTGTATTTGCTGTGCCCTGATGAAAATGGAATAAAAACTTAGACCTAGATCTTCAACGACTACGACTTGTTCAACTTGACCTACTATTGCGTAGCCGATCAAGCTCTTCAAAGGTCTGAAAGCCTGGTTAATTAATAAATGCCAGCTGGAAATTAATTATTGGCTAACGAGGATCACAAGAGGTAGTGTGTCGGTGCTTTCTTAAGGCGTTTAGTCCATCTGGCCGGAGTTAAATGCACACATGCTCGTACTGCCGCCTGCGCCCGCATGACCTTTAAAACCATTTTCTTTGCGAAGTATTGATTAATTTACATTTATGCTATGTACATTCTGAAGAACACTTAACTAGATTTTTTTTAGTAAACGTATTTCTAAAGATCAAAGTCGTTGGAAAGGAGTAGGGAAAACCAGCGAAAGAATATCATGTTGTTAAAATATTTAGTAGCAAAAATATATTAGAAAAAATCATATGTTGATAATGTTATATATGTGTAGCGACATCTATGGCGTCACATAAGACTTAATCCTGCATCGCGTAATTAAAGTTCTCCGCGCGATTAGAACATAGGGAACAGCCCGAAATCATCTATCGGGCAGTTGCCCACCAGACATAACACCCGTCTGGCCGGAAGATCCTCCCTTTTCAACGGACGGTTTGCGGGACTTTACTCTCTGTTCAGCTTACCTCCAAATATGAATCTATAATTATTGTTTTTTTTTCAAATCGATTTACCCAGCCGTTACCGAGGAGTAGGATTCAGAAAGTTACTGTTTTATGGCACTAAATGAGAGCAAGGGCCTTAATTAAAAGAGCTTTGGATGACTTTTATGTGACGTCACTTGTTAGCATGCGCAGACAACGGTTTTTGTCAAAGAGAATGTTAGAAAGAGCTCCGATTATGGTTTCAAAGAATGTCGGGATTTCTGGGCTGAAAGTAGAGCGTGGTTATAGAATGTGCTTTGTAGCTTGGATTTTGCATTTTGTTGCCTGTTTAGAATTAAGCAAAATATTATAAGATGTGGAAACATGATTTAAAGAGGTACAGCAAACAGCTATAATACAAAATATAGATAAGAGAGGTCACAAAACATATAACAATATTGAAGCTCACAAATCTGTTCACAGATTAACTATATTACTCGATTATAACTATACAGCTTGCATGTAGCGGAGATAGTTTTTTTTTATATTGAAAACAAACTCAACTATACGAGCTAAGTTATATATATTATTCATCCAATGACATCTCACGCTCTTGGGCCGAGCGCGAGGGTGTGTAAAACTTTTACCGACTAAAAACCCACTCCTGTTCCGTCGTTGCCTTTCGTACCAGGGCCGAGTCCTCCTTTCCGAAGCAGACCCTTGGGCCCAATAGACTTCGACCCTGCTGGGCGTAGGGGCCCAGCAGGGTCGCAGGTTTGCTGACATTTCATAGAGGCGCGCGTAAGCAGTGATGCAATCGTTGATGGTGAAGTAGGTAGCTTAGCTTACACGATTGAGAGAGATAATAAAAAAAATATCAACATCACTAAATTAAATAAATAATTTAAAAAAAGAAATATAGAACGATGTAAAAATGCATGTTAAAAGTACAAAAAATAAAAAAGCAAATAGGTAATTAAAATAAACTGCTGCAGTTGAGAAGATAACCACTTCCAACTGACGGCAACGACATACAAAGCCAAACAAATCGTGGCCAGTGAGACGGGCTCACGTCCAATCACGGGTTTATTGTAAAGGACTAGATTTTTACGACATCTGTTCACATACATTGATCGAAACAAGTTTAGTTGATTTATCTTAATCAAAGGTTATGAGTTTTGTAAGAAAATATAATAAGATTGATATAAAGATACTGCCTCCCTAGCCAAGTTACGATCGTTTCGTTTGCGTCAAACGCCTCTAGTAGGCCACGCCTCCGATTCCTTTGTTCTGACGTCATCTCAACGCTCAGTCACGTGGTCAGAACAAACGAATCGGAGGCGTGGCTTACTCGAGGCGTCTTCTTGATATGGCCAACTAAAACTGTCCAGATCGTTTTAAACGTTAAAGTTTGATGATATTTTAATACTCGTTAATCTACTTTCTTTAGACCTTTTATTATCATAGAAATCCTACATCAATGATATGGCCAAACGAGGATTGACATATCATCAAATGTTAGCGTTTAAACGTTCTGGCTAGTTTTAGTTGGCCATATCATGAAGTGATCAATTTCTATGGTCTGGCCATGATATTTAAAAGACATCCAGACCCGGAAAAGCTATCTAAAAGTTATAACAGCGCGCTAACCTTGCCGTATTTTTTTTTTATAGCCTCACGCTTGATCTCTATCTTACTTGATGGAAAGCGATGATGTGGTCGAAGGTGGAGTGCACTTGTCTAGTAGTAACCTATTCACTTTTGCCTTAAAGATCCTCAGGTTGGTAAATATAAAAAGCGTTGATACAATTTTGGAGGTATGTGGAACAGAGAGTACAGCCCCACATACCTCCATTGAAATGGGAGGATCCTCCGACCAGACGGGTGTTATGTCTGGTGGGCAACTGCCCGACAGATGATTTCAGGCTTTTATGTGTATATGTTCTAAACGCGCGGAGAACTTTAATGGCGCGATGCAGGATTAGTTCTTATGTGACGCCATAGATGTAGCTACACAATAATTAAATTGGGTGAAGCTTTTGCGTCTCAAAGTTCTTTTTTCTTGGCACAGTAATAACCTTTCGTATTTTAATTTATTACCAGTGCTTCAAAAACAATAGAAGTAAAAAGTAGGAGCAACTTAATTACCACCGAAGCCTAGTTGAAGCTTCAACAATTTATTACTCTGAGTTCTTGTTCCATGTTATTTAGATTTCTTCGCTTTAGAATGAAAAGTTCCTAAATGTCATTTTAATAGATTTTTTTATATATGTAATGAAAACCAGAAAAAAAGCCACAACCACAAAAAAAGAATATTAGTAACCTTTTTTTTTTAAGGTGGGAAAATCATCTAATGACAAATCGCGCTCTTCGGTGGAACGAGAGATAGTGTCAGACTTTTACTGACTAAAAACCCACTCCTGTTCCCTCTTTGCCTTCATCCCGGGGCCCCGGGCTTCGCTTTCACACTACCCTGTAATGTAACACTATTATGAGAACCTCGAAAAAATTTGCAATGTATTTACAAAAAGTACACAAGTTTCATTTGACGTATGCATATATCATAAGCAGGCAGAGCTGTGGTGGACCAGTAGTAACAGCCTCGTCTTATGAGTTGCAGGTCGCGAGTTCAATCCCAGACAGGCGCATTACTTTGTGTATTTGATTTCATTATTACTGCTTTCCAAACGGTACAGGAAAACATAGTGAGGAAACCTGCATGTTCAATTCATGACATCCATGAATATGCATTGAGCGATACGGGATAACGTATCCATATTCCAAACTTAAATACCGATTTATAAATAAGTTGCAGTAATAATATTTTGCAGGGTGGAGATTTTCTTTCTACTGTTTTTTTTTTTTTTTTTTTTTTTTTCGGGTGGGAAAATCATCTCATGACATCCCCCGCTCTTGGGCGGAGCGGGAGATAGTGTCAGACTTTTACTGACTAAAAACCCACTCCTGTTCCTTCTTTGCCATTTGTTTTCCAGGGCCCCGGGGATCTCTTTCGCATCACCCATGGCCCCAGTAGGCTTCGACCCTGTTGGGCCCCTACGGTTGCTGACATCTCCTTGAGGCGCGCGTGGAACACTACGCGCCGTCGACGACTTGGGCTCGGTCCGGACGGTTACCGGACGATCGGACGGCGAGCCACCCATTGCTCGCCGTCCGCAAGCCCGCGCCTACGGTGGCCGGAAATCGGGATCGGAATCCCGGCGGCGGTTGGGGCGTAAGGACCGTTGCCGTTGCCTCACGCGATCGGCCGCCTCCTTTGCTAGCATTACTGCTTCGCAGAAGGAGGCGACCGCCTGCCACTCCTCCTCGCTCCGGACCATGGCCTGTACCAAGGCCCGGCGCGAGAGATCGCTGCCGCCGATCGCCCTCACGAGGACACGACGGTGCTCTGCCCAAGCGGGGCACACCTCTACCGTGTGCTCCACCGTGTCCTCCGGGCGGTCCACACAATGGTGGCACCCGGGCGTCTCTTCTGCACGGATCCGGTACAGGAACTTCCCAAACTTACCATGTCCGGTGAGGACCTGCGTCATGCGGTAAGTAAGGACGCCGTGAGGTCTTTCCAGCCACTCCTCAAAGAGGGGACTTATCGCCATAATTAAGGCGTGCCCAGCACTGGGTTGCGACAGTCGCCGTCGCCATTCCACCATGAGATCCCGCTGGAAGTTTTTCCGCCATGCCGCTACTTGGCGCGGCAGCGGAGTTTCGCCCCGGCGTTGCATCTCCATGCGCAGATCATGCATACGTGCAAGGTCTTTTGCCTGCAATTCCCACGGTGGTTGGTTAGCGAGGAGGCATGCTGCTTCGCGGGAAATCGTGCGGTATCCCCGCACCATCCGGATGGCCATGACCCTCTGGCTTGCGTTCAGCTTGGCTGCCGGTCGCTTTCGAAGAGAAGGCGCCCATACCGGTGCCCCGTAAAGGGCCATGGACCGAACGATTCCTGCATATAGCCTCCGGCAGGAGGCGTCTGGACCCCCTAGGTTGGGCAGGAGCCGCTTGAGGGCAGCCCCTGTGCGATCCAGTTTGGGAGCCAGACGTCGGAAATGCTCCTCGAAGTTCCACCGGCTGTCGAGGACAAGTCCAAGGTACTTCATCGTCGACTCGACGCCGATGTGAACTCCTCCTACCGTTAGTTGGGAACCCGATGGTGGCGCGTTCCGAGGGCCGTGGAAGCACATGGCTTCGGACTTGTGCAATGCCACCTCGAGTCCCAACTCTTGGATCCTCTCCACGACTGTCGCAACCCCGCGAGTCACTAGTTCGACCGCCGCCTGGTATGACTCTCCCCGCGCCAGGACCAGCGTATCATCTGCGTAGCAGACCACGCTGACCCCGTCAGGGAGATCACCGCGCAGCACGTAGTCGTACCCGATGTTCCACAAGGGTGGTCCTAGTACCGATCCCTGCGGAACACCGCACGACATCTCTCGCCGTTTCCACTCTCCCAGGTGACCAGGGTAGATAATGTACCTGTCCGACAGGTAGGCCTCGACAACATGAAAGAGGTAGTCAGGCACCCGATGATACCGGAGTGCCCTCCTAATGCTACTCCAGGGCAGGGAATTGAAAGCGTTGGCGATGTCCAAAGACACCACTAAGACACACCTGCCCTGGGACACCGCATCCCCCGTCGTGAGGGCTCGCACGCGCATGATGGCGTCCACCGTAGAGCGCGCCCTGCGAAAGCCAAATTGGCCGTCCGAAAGATCCGGCCCCACCCGTGTTAGGTGCGCGACGAGGCGGTCTGCAATTACTCTTTCAAAGAGCTTGCCCACCTCGTCGAGCAGCACGATGGGCCGGTACGCGGACGGTGAGTCCGCAGGGCGCCCCGGCTTCGCGATGAGGACCAGTTTCCCGGTCTTCCAGCGAAGTGGGAACTGGCCCCTCTCCATACATGCGCTAAAGAGCCCTCTTAGTCGAGGCCCAAGTTCCTCCATGGCCAGGACCCAGGCCTTTCCAGGCAGGCCATCGGGTCCTGGGGCGGTGTTTTTGGCACTGAGCCTACGTACCGCCACTCGCATCTCTACCTCGGTCACCTCTGGAGCAATGTCATCGCCGTCGCTGTCGTGGTCCACGTTGGACACCGCAGGTGGCGGAGCCATAGGCGGGGGAGAGTGTTCCCCTCGCGTGGGGAATAGAGCGCTAACCACACCCTCCACAAGCTGGGGCCGGAGACTCTGCGTTAGCGGGGGAGCCCAGGGGCGGAGCTTTTCTCGCACCACCTTGTAGGGGCGCCCCCATGGGTCTCTGTTCAGAGTTTCCAGCCACACGTTACGGGCCTCTACCTTCGCCCGCTTTATCTCCGCTCGGAGGGTGCGTCTCGCCTCTCTGTATCCCTCGTAGAGCTCCGCCTCTCTGGTCTCCGCATCCGGCGGACGGATGCGGCGCCTGCGGTGCCTGGCGTACTGGCGCCGCGCGGCATTGCACGCGCTACGCAGTGCCGCGATCTCTGGCGACCACCAGTACACCTGGCGCCGGGCACGTCCTGGCCGGACTCGGGGCATTGCCACGTCGCAGATTTGCGACATGGCCTCCCGGAACCACTCTGCCTCGACGTCGATGTCAACAGGCCTGTCCGGTGCTTGCACCCAGGCCTGTACCATCGCGGCTTCCAGGAGGAGCTCCCGGTCCAGCTGCTTCAGCGCCCAACGCGGACCACACGGGGTTTGTTGGACCGGCGCGGTTGAGGACTGGGCGGAGACGTCAAACCGGATGTATCGATGGTCTGAGTACGTCTCCACCCCTTCCATGACGCGCCAGTCAACGACACGCGGTGTCAGAGCGGGACTGGCGAATGAAATGTCCACCACTGACTCGCCCCGCATCCGCACACACGTGGGGACAGAACCCCGGTTTAGGACGACCAGGCCTAGCTCCAAAGCCCAGTCCTCCACCATCCGACCCCGCTGGTCTGTGTACCGGGAACCCCAAGCCAGGTTCTTGGCATTGAAGTCCCCGCAAACGACCACGGGGAGGGAACCAAACCCAGCGACGACGGCATTCAGCTCCAGAAGGGAGATGTGGAGATCGGCGAGAGTTCGGTTCGGGGAGAGGTATACACCTACGACTGCGATGTCCCCGAACCGTGCCGCTACGCAACCCTGCCCCCTCGTGACGGCCTCGAGGGACGGGGTACCGGCGGCGGCCGACGAAATTAAGGTCACCGAGCCGTTCAGGTCCTGCACCCAGTCGGCCCTGGGCTGGACGTAGTACGGCTCGGAGACTACGGCGATGTTTATCGACCACTGCGCCATGCTCTGGAGCAACAGATCCTGAGCGGGGGCGCAGTGGTTGATATTCGCCTGGAGGAGACGTAATGGAGCTATTATTGACAATCCATTACAGTCTCCTCCCGAGCCCCTTGTGAGGGCCCTGCCACTGTGGTCGCCGGGGCGGCGTCTGCGGAAGTGATGGCGGCGGTGGCCAACTTGGCGGCCGCAGCGGCGAGCACATTCGCGGGGATGGGCCTCGGGACCTTGCCCTTGGCCTTGGCGGGGGGATCACAGGACCTGCCCCCAGCCCGGTGTTCGGCTGGCTTGCCTGCCGCTGCACATGCGTAGCAGTGCGGCGCTGCACTGCAAGTGATGGCCTTGTGACCGGGCTGACCGCACTGAAAGCAGCGGTCACTGCGATCCACCTCCGCTGCGCAACAGGCCCCCACGTGGTGCCCCACGTGGCAGCGATAGCAACGTAGAGGTCTGGGCTCCAGCAGTTTTACCCGTGCGGAGACCCAGCCCACCAAAAGCCGTCGGCCCTCCCCGCTGATATTCCTGGCCGCTGACACAGGGCAGCTCACCGTCACCGACCCCATGCCCGTGCCGTCAGCACGGATGGCGCCTGCCCGAACCTGGTTGGCCAGGCACCCCCCTATCCTGACGACGGCGGCCACAACCTCATTTACCGTCACTGAGTCGTCCAGGCCCATAATGCGCATGTCAACGCATTTTGTGGGCCTGGACACTCGGGCCTCCTCCGCATCCAAGGACGCCCTTATTTTCTCGGCCAGGGCGTCTGCGGTAGGGCCGCTGTTTGCCCCGGGGACCTCTAGCATAAGGGCACCAGTCGCGGTATGCCGCATCCGGAAGCCCCCGGTGATTCCGAGCTCGGCAAGGTTGACCGCTCGCCTCGCCTTCCGGATGACCTCGCCGTAGGTCACGCCCTTTTTCTCCGCAGCCGGCTGCAGTGTAATCACTACAGCCGTAGAATCCGGGGCGCGACACCTGGCTTCGATGGCCCTTCTTTTCCGCTGCCGCCGCCGTTCTCGTATCTTTGCGGCCCGAGCCGCTCTACCCGCCTTTTCCTTGGCTCCAGCAACCTGCCATTCGGCTTCGGCCGGAGATTCCGTAGGCGGGGGAGGCGGCAAAGGCCGTCTGCTTGCTGCTACAGCAGGGGTTCCCACCGCCTTAGTGGCCGGCGGCGTTTTGCCCTTCTTGGGAGGGGGGGCAGCAGCAGCGGCTTGCTTCCCCTGCTGCTGTCTTCTGGCCAGAGGGGCTGACCTCGCGGACTGCGGTACCACAGTCCCGCGCTCGGCCTGCCCCGACGGGCCCGGCTTGGGCGCAGCAACCGTGGCCGCAGCAGTGGCAGCATAGGACGCCGCCTTTCGCTGGCCGGAGGCCGCAAGTGGGGGGCGCAGCACAATGCCCTCCAGTAGGGACAGCTGTTGCTGGATCCGCAACTGGAACTGCTGCTGCTGCTGTTGCACCTGCTGCTGAAAGGCAGCCAGCTCCCGCTGCACTAGCGTCAGCAGCTGGCTCTCCGGCTCGGGCTGGCGCGTTGGCTGACTCTGCCCCTGCCCCCGCTCGCGCTCTCCTGCCAGTCTGCAAGAGTCGTCCTTTGGCAGCTCTTGCTGGCCCCAGGCTTTCCGTAGCCGAGCGTTGTCGGCCCGAAGCCTGGCAAGCCCCCTGCGGATGGGGTCCACTACCTCTTGGAGAGAGGTCCTGGCCTGGGAGATAGCACTCCTCTTGGAGGACTTCTCCCTTTTTTTGGCTACGCTATTCAGGCCAGATGCCAGGACTAACTCTAGCCTCTCTAGCGCCTCATCGATAGCCGAGTCGCCTCCGGCGTCTGGCTCACTGCCAGACAGCCCCGAGGGGTCAGCCTCAGTGCTGGTCGCTCTGGGGTAGCGTCCCTCCACGGCGAGCCTTTCAGCTCGCTGGGTGGACTCTTGGACAGTGAGCCCCCTCCCCCTTCCTCGCGCTCGGCCCACACCGCGGCTACTGGTAGGGATTTTTGGGGCCGAGCCCTTCTCACCCTCGGAGAACGACCCGTCGTCCCCCGGTTTGGAGCGCTTCCGGTAGGAACTTGCGTTTCTCCCGGAGTCTCCCTCTACTCCACCGCCCTCCGAGCCCTTCGAGCTCCCTCTGGATGCCGCATCGGACTCCGACTGCGCATCGCTCTCCGTCTCCTCGTCACTTGGGGTTTTAAAAAATTTGGACATATTCATTTTTGTTCCCACGAGTAAAAAACATTCTGTACCGGCTCAAATTGAGTGGTTCGCACTAGAGACTAATTAAGCTACCCATTAGCCAAGCTAACAACCTCCCTCACGGTGCGCCGCCGCTTGGAGGTTTGGGGTAATTTTTTTTATAGAGGTTGTCTTCCTCGCGGCCCGGGCGGTTAAGCCAGGACCCTCGACCCCCATCGAAAGTCAGAAACATGACCTTGGACAATCTCTGAGGCTACGAGACTAACGGTGGCAGAAGGAAGAGCAAATCTTCCTCCTGCCTGCTCGGTGGCAGGGTAAGTGCACACCGAGCCCGCTCTTACTTCGCCACTGTGCCTTCTGCTATAGCAGAGGGACACGCGTTGAAGAGTTCCTTCGGACAGGATATTCGCAGGCGAAAATCGAGACCCCTTAGGCAGAAGTACCCAAGGGGAATCGTTGGCCGCCTCCCAGGGTGCACCGTCCCGCGAACTGGCCTTCGCTCTGGACGTATCCATAAGGGAACTACAGCCCGCGGACACGCGTGGAGGTTTCCTGTCGTAGCACCCCTTCTTTCTACTGTAAATTTACCTCTTGCAATTGTAAGGTTTTCACTAAAGCGATTTGTAGTTGTATCTAAATTTATTTATATCAACGTACCTAAGTGTATTGAAAAAGGTCGTTTGATACACGTGGAAATTTGACTTAAAACACTCGGCTCCACAACACCCTCACTACGGCTTGGGTGGACTTCGCCTCGAAATTTACTAGGTATTTCGTATTTCACAGGGCGCAGTTTTTCTCCCTCCTGTAAACTTACCTCTTTTGCATTTGTTAGGTTTTCATTCAAAGGCGATTTGTAGTTTTATTACCAACAACTTTATTTTCTTGTCATCCATTTTCTCAATATTAAGTTGTGTACTCACTTGGTAATCATTCTTACAATGTTTTCGACTATATTATGTTAGGGACACGTGTTGTGACTTTTATAGAGCAGTAGGGTATCGTCACTATGAACTGAAAGCCTCATAAATTCGAAAGAAGTAAAAGGAAGAATATATTTTTTAACATAATTATAAAATATAGACTTCTTGTATTGCCTGTAATTTATAAAGAACAAATTCCTGCATTTTTTAAACAAATTTTAAACTTCGGAGATAAGGTAAGGCAAAGTATAAATTTTCATAATTCCACTTGATTTAATTTAATTTTAATTAAATGATTTTATGTATAATTATATACTACTAACATAGATATAAGGAGAATTCGGGAGAAGTATGGAAAAAATATAAATCTATTTTCAACTCAACTTGGGTACTTAACTTATGAGCTACTCGTATAGCATAAGCATAGCATAATCAGTCTTTTAATGTTCCCACTGCTGGGACTCCACAGGGGGAATGGGCCATAATCCACCACGCGGGCACAGTGCGGATTGGTGAATGTCACATGTCTTCGAAATTTTTGGTTCTAGGACATGCCGGTTCCCTCACGATGTTTTCCTTCACCGTTTTGAGAGCAGTGGTGATGAAATAAATTACACAAAGTAATGCGCCTGGCTGGGTACTTGATACTCGTATATTCTAAGAGAATTTAACATAGCTACATGACTTGACGGACTTAAGTACAATACGTCGAAGCACCTTTGGCTTGTGAAACCTGCCTTTATTGTTAGTCAGAAACACGAACCAGCAGTGATTTGTACCTTGTCGTAAAACCGAAGCTTTACGAGTAAAGCCTGTATTTTTATTCTTTCCCCTTGCTTCAAGTTATGGGTTATTGATGGTTTCGATTTTCATAAAATATGTTACGTTACGTTTTGTATCGATATAAAATTGGGTCTTTGTAATTTTATTAAAATTTTTGCTTGATATGGGATATTGTGTTTGTTTTGTGGATTTTGTCTTAAAGAACGGTAAACTTAGGTATTAATACTTTACCTAATTAAGTTTGTTTTGCAGCCAGTAAGGAACGAACTTGCGAAGTTGTTGTTAAGAAATTAAATAAAAGTTTTGAGCCTCTGTTTAATTTCTATGCCTCAGGTGCGAGAGTCATAGGCTTTGTGCCATTAAAAAATATTGAGAAAGCCTGAGTTCCAGTTGTATTCGTTAAATAGCGAAAGCCATTAAAAACTAAGATAAATCCGGGAATGCCAGAATAATTGGATCATTAAAAAAGAGATGAATGATTTTACTACAGTGGTTCCAATATATAATATAAGACACCTATAGGAAGGATAAGTACCTGTAATTACTCAATTTGCATATTGCTTTGGGATGGGCAAATCGAATATAAATAATGGTATTATCATGGATAAATAAATTAAACCCAAAACAAAAATAATCATCAAGATCCGTTCATATACAAAAAAGTTATGCGCAAATTGATAACTACAATGACATGGAATTTGAACACAATTAGTGATGTGGTTTACCAGTGTAAACTTTACACATCTACATTACCTCTACAGAGCGTACTGGCGTGATGATATGTTATGAAATGGTGTTTACAATAAACAAACACGCAAATGCCGCGATCTCGGAAGATTTGCTATTTTTATTGTGGTATTGCATGGTCTACCTTCGAAATTCTTCACCAGATCTTCATCAGATTGAAATTGAACCACCTGGGGCAACATTCTTCTACACAAAAAAAAAAATACAAAATCGGTTAACATTTGACGAAGATATCGTTGAACAAGATACAAAAAACAAACATTAAAACGAAGTCATCATCATCATCATGATTTCAGCCTAAAGACGTCCACTGTTGGACATAGGCCTTCCCCAAATGTCGCCATAATGACTGGTCCTGTGCGTCTCGTATCCATCGGATTCCCGCGACCCTCACCAGGTCATCGGTCCATCTAGTGGGAGGCCTTCCTACGTTAAGTTTTCCGGTACGTGGTAGCCATTCCAGAACCTTTCATCCCCATCGACCATCTGTTCTGCGAGCAATGTGCCATGCCCACTGCCACTTAAGTTTGGCTATTCTTCGGGCTAGTCTGTAACATTGGTTCTCCTGCAAGATATCCCTTCATTTCTGACGCGAATGAAAGCGCTGTGCGCCATGATAACCTCCTCCTTTTTTGGCTGTCAATTACAAAATTAAACTCAAGTTAAAAATTACCCGCTGAACAATTAGATATAAAAGATACTAAAAATTGTTTGACAGAATCCTTTCCTAATATTTTATTGAAGACAAAAAAACAATGATTATACTTACCTTTACTTGGGCGTAGTTAGAACTACGCAAAAGTCAACCTCCAATTAAAAAAATGGTACCAACTTAGACAACTTCACTAATTAAGAGACCTTTTTTTTTTTTTTTTTTTTTTTTTTCGGGTGGGAAAATCATCTAATGACAACCCCCGCTCTTGGGCGGAGCAGGAGATAGTGTCAGACTTTTACTGACTAAAAACCCACTCCTGTTCCTTCTTTGCCATTTTTATTTTTCCAGGGCCCCGGGGGTCACTTTCGCATCACCCATGGCCCCAGTAGGCTTCAACCCTGTTGGGCCCCTACGGTTGCTGACATCTCCTTGAGGCGCGCGTGGAACACTACGCGCCGTCGACGACTTGGGCTCGGTCCGGATGGTTACCGGACGATCGGACGGCGAGCCACCCATTGCTCGCCGTCCGCAAGCCCGCGCCTACGGTGGCCGGAAATCGGGATCGGAATCCCGGCGGCGGTTGGGGCGTGAGGACCGTTGCCGTTGCCTCACGCGATCGGCCGCCTCCTTTGCTAGCATTACTGCTTCGCAGAAGGAGGCGACCGCCTGCCACTCCTCCTCGCTCCGGACCATGGCCTGTACCAAGGCCCGGCGCGAGAGATCGCTGCCGCCGATCGCCCTCACGAGGACACGGCGGTGCTCTGCCCAAGCGGGGCACACCTCTACCGTGTGCTCCACCGTGTCCTCCGGGCGGTCCACACAATGGTAGCACGCGGGCGTCTCTTCTGCACGGATCCGGTACAGGAACCTCCCGAACTTACCATGCCCGGTGAGGACCTGCGTCATGCGGTAAGTAAGGACGCCGTGAGGTCTTTCCAGCCACTCCTCAAAGAGGGGACTTATCGCCATAATTAAGGCGTGCCCAGCACTGGGTTGCGACAATCGCCGTCGCCATTCCACCATGAGATCCCGCCGGAAGTTTTTCCGCCATGCCGCTACTTGGCGCGGCAGCGGAGTTTCGCCCCGGCGTTGCATCTCCATGCGCAGATCATGCATGCGTGCAAGGTCTTTTGCCTGCAATTCCCACGGTGGTTGGCTAGCAAGGAGGCACGCTGCTTCGCAGGAAATCGTGCGGTATCCCCGCACCATCCGGATGGCCATGACCCTCTGGCTTGCGTTCAGCTTGGCCGCCGGTCGCTTTCGAAGTGACGGCGCCCATACCGGCGCCCCATAAAGGGCCATGGACCGAACGATTCCTGCATAGAGCCTCCGGCAGGAGGCGTCTGGACCCCCTAGGTTGGGCAGGAGCCGCTTGAGGGCAGCCCCAGTACGATCCAGTTTGGGAGCCAGACGTCGGAAATGCTCCTCGAAATTCCATCGGCTGTCGAGGACAAGTCCAAGGTACTTCATCGTCGACTCGACGCCGATGTGATCTCCTCCTACCGTTAGTTGGGAACCCGATGGTGGCGCATTCCGAGGGCCGTGGAAGCACATGGCCTCGGACTTGTGCAATGCCACCTCTAGTCCCAACTCTTGGATCCTCCCCACGACTGTCGCAACCCCGCGTGTCACTAGTTCGACCGCCGCCTGGTACGACTCTCCCCGCGCCAGGACCAGCGTATCATCTGCGTAGCAGACCACACTGACCCCGTCAGGGAGATCGCCGCGCAGCACGTAGTCGTACCCGATGTTCCACAAGGGTGGTCCTAGTACCGACCCCTGCGGAACACCGCACGACATCTCTCGCCGTTTCCATTCTCCCAGGTGACCAGGGTAGATAATGTACCTGGCTGATAGGTAGGCCTCGACAATATGACAGAGGTAGTCAGGCACCCGATGATACCGGAGTGCCCTCCTAATGCTACTCCAGGGCAGGGAATTGAACGCGTTGGCGATGTCCAAAGACACCGCCAAGACACACCTGCCCTGGGACACCGCATCCCCCGTCGTGAGGGCTCGCACGCGCATGATGGCGTCCACCGTAGAGCGTGCCCTGCGAAAGCCGAATTGGCCGTCCGAAAGATCCGGCCCCACTCGTGTTAAGTGCGCGACGAGGCGGTCTGCAATAATTCTTTCAAAGAGCTTGCCCACCTCGTCGAGCAGCACGATGGGCCGGTAGGCGGACGGTGAGTCCGCAGGGCGCCCCGGCTTCGCAATGAGGACCAGTTTCCCCGTCTTCCAGCGAAGTGGGAACTGGCCCCTCTCCATACATGCGCTAAAGAGCCCTCTTAGTCGAGGCCCGAGTTCCTCCATGGCCAGAACCCAGGCCTTCCCAGGCAAGCCATCGGGTCCTGGGGCGGCATTCTTGGCACTAAGCCTACGCACCGCCACTCGCATCTCTACCTCGGTCACCTCTGGAGCAATGTCGTCGTCACTGTCGTGGTCCACGTCGGACACCGCAACTGGCGGAGCCATAGGCGGGGGAGAGTGTTCCCCTCGCGAGGGGAACAGAGCGCTAACCACACCCTCCACAAGCTGGGGCCGGAGACTCTGCGTCAGTGGGGGAGCCCAGGGGCGAAGCTTTTCTCGCACCACTTTGTAGGGGCGCCCCCACGGGTCTCTGTTCAGTGTCTCCAGCCACACGTTGCGGGCCTCTAACTTGGCCCGCTTTATCTCCGCTCGAAGGGTGCGCTTCGCCACTCTGTATCCCTCGTACAGCTCCGCCTCTCTGGCCTCCGCATCCGGCGGACGGATGCGGCGCCTGCGGTGCCTGGCATACTGGCGCCGCGCGGCACTGCACGCGCTACGCAGTGCAGCGATCTCTGGCGACCACCAGTACACCTGGCGCCGGGCACGTCCTGGCTGGACTCGGGGCATTGCCACGTCACAGATTTGCGACATGGCCTCCCGGAACCACTCTGCCTCGACGTCGATGTCGACAGGCCTGTCCGGTGCTTGCACCCAGGCCTGTACCATCGCGGCTTCCAGGAGAAGCTCCCGATCCAGCTGCTTCAGCGCCCAACGCGGACCACACGGGGTCTGTTGGACCGGCGCAGTTGAGGACTGGGTGGAGACGTCAAACCGGATGTACCGATGGTCTGAGTACGTCTCCACCCCCTCCATGACGCGCCAGTCGACAACACGCGGTGACAGAGCGGGGCTGGCGAACGAAATGTCCACCACCGACTCGCCCCGCATCCGCACACATGTGGGGACAGAACCCCGGTTTAGGACGACCAGGCCTGTCTCCAGAGCCCAGTCCTCTACCATCCGACCCCGCTGGTTCGTGTACCGGGAACCCCAAGACAAGTTCTTGGCATTGAAGTCCCCGCAAACGACAACGGGGAGGGAACCAAACCCAGCGACGACGGTGTTCAGCTCCATAAGGGAGATGTGAAGATCGGCGAGAGTTTTGTTCGGGGACAGGTAGACGCCTACCACTGCAATGTCCCCGAACCGTGCTGCCACGCAACCGCGTCCCCTCGTGACGGCCTCGAGGGACGGAGTACCGGCGGCGGCCGACGAAATTAGGGTCACCGAGCCGTTCAGGTCCCGCACCCAGTCGGCCCTGGGCTGGACGTAGTACGGCTCGGAGACTACGGCGATGTTTATCGACCACTGCGCCATGCTCTGGAGCAACAGATCCTGAGCAGCGGCGCAGTGGTTGAGATTCGCGATATTGGAGACGTAATGGAGCAATTATTGACAGTCCATTACAGTCTCCTCCCGAGGCCCTCGAGAGGGCCCTGCCGCGGTGGTTGAAGCGGCGGCATCTGTGGAAGCGATGGCGGCGGTGGCCATTTTAGCGGCCGCAGCGGCGAGCACATATGAAAGAAAGAAAGAAAGAAAGAAAAAACGTTTATTCGTACCTCACACATACAGTAAAATTAAAAAACAGTAGAATACATTGGGAGTAAAATAAAAAAAAAAAAAAAAAAAAAAAAAAAAAAAAAAAAAAAAAAAAAATATGCGGGGATGGGCCTCGGGACCTTGCCCTTGGCCTTGGCGGGGGGATCACAGGACCTGCCCCCAGCCCGATGATCGGCCGGCTTGCCTGCCGCCGCACATGCGTAGCAGTGCGGCGCTGCATTGCAGGACACGGCCTTGTGACCGGGCTGACCACACTGAAAGCAGCGGTCACTGCGATCCACCTCTGCTGAGCAACAGGCCCCCACGTGGTGCCCCACATGGCAGCGATAGCAACGCAGAGGTCTGGGCTCCAGCAGTTTTACCCGCGCGGCGACCCAGCCTACCAGAAGCCGTCGGCCCTCCCCGGTGATGTTCCTGGCCGCTGACGCAGGGCAACTCACCGTCACTGCCCCCATGCCCGTGCCGTCAGCACGGATGGCGCCTGCCCGGACCTGGTCAGTAAGGCACCCTCCCGTCCTGACGACGGCGGCCACGACTTCATCAACCGTCACGGACTCGTCCAAGCCCATAATACGCATGTCAATGCACTTGGTGGGCCTGGACACTCGGGCCTCCTCTGCATCTAAGGACGCCCTGATCTTCTCGGCCAGGGCGTCTGCGGTGGGGCCGCTGTTTGCCCCGGGGACCTCCAGCATAAGGGCACCGGTTGCGGTATGCCGCATCCGGAAGCCCCCGGTGACTCCGAGCTCGGTGAGGTTCACCGCCCGCCTCGCCTTCCGGATGACCTCGCCGTAGGTCGCGCCCTTTTTCTCCGCACCTGGCTGCAGTGTAATCACTACAGCCGTAGAATCCGGAGCGCGAAACCTGGCCGCGATGGCCCTCTTCTTCCGCTGCCGCCGCCGCTCGCGTTTCTTTTCGGCTCGAGCCGCCTTACCCGCCTTTTCCTTTGCTCCGGCCACTTGCCATTCGGCTTCCACCGGAAGTTCCGTAGGTGGGAGAGGTGGCATACGCTGCCTGCTTGCCTCCACGGCAGGAGCTCCCACTGCCTTAGTAGCCGGTGCAATTTTGCCCTTCTTGGAGGCGGCAGCAGCAGAAGCTGGCTTCCCCTGCTGCTGTTTTCTAGTCAAAGAGGCTGACTCCGTGGACTCCGATACCACGGTCCCACGCCTGGCCTGCCCCGAAGGGCCCGGCTTGGGCGCAGCAACCGTGGCCGCAGCGGCGGCGGCATACGACGCCGCCTTTCGCTGGCCGGCCGCAAGTGGGGGACGCAGAACAATGCCTTCCAGCACGGAAAGCTGCTGCTGCATCCGCAGCTGGAACTGCTCCTGCTGCTGCTGCTGTTGCTGCCGAAAGCCAGCCAGCTCCTGCTTCACCAGCCTCAGCAGCTGGTTTTCCGGCTCAGGCTGGGGCTGGGGCTGACTTTGCCCCTGCTCTTGTGTGCGCTCCCCTTTCGGCGACTCCTGGCAGCATGCTCTCCGAGGACCCATAAGTTCGGCCCGGAGTTTTGCCGCCCTCTTTTCGAAAGAGGCGTCTATAGCCTCCGCGATGGAAATGGCCAGTTCTTGGACAGTCCTCTCTTTAGAGGACTTTTCCCTCTTCCTGCCCATGGTCCTTAGTGCGGAGACTATCAACAGCCCGAGCGACTTGCGCGACTCCTCGGCGGAGTCCTCCCTGGCACTTCGGTCGCTGCCAGACGGCCCCGAGAGGTCCAACTCAGCGTTGGCCGCTTTAGGGTGACGCCCTTCCGCGGCAAGCCTGTCAGCTCGCTGAGCGGATTCTTGGGCGGTGAGGCCCCTCCCACTGCCGCGTGCACGACCCGCACCCCGCCCACGTGTGGGGATTTTTGGGGCCGAGCCCTTCTCTGCGTCGGAGGACGATATGTCCCCCGATATGGGGCGCTTCCGGTAGAAACGCGAATTTCTGCCGGAGTATCCCACAGTCTCCTCTACCTCCGAGCCCTCCAAGCTCCCTCTGGATGCCGCGTCGGACTCCGACCGCGCATCACTCTCCATCGGGTGTTTGAAAAATTTCGATTTAGGTTCCATATTGTTCCCACGAGTATTTTTCATTCTGTACTTGCTCAAAGTCAGTGGTTCGCACTAGAGACTAATTAAGCTACCCATTAGTCAAGCTAACAACCTCCCTCACGGTGCGCCGCCGCTTGGAGGTTTGGGGTAATTTTTTATAGAGGTTGTCTTCCTCGCGGCCCGGGCGGTTAAGCCAGGACCCTCGACCCCCATCAAAAGTCAGAAACATGACCTTGGACAATCTCTGGGGCTACGAGACTAACGGTGGCAGAAGGAGGAGCAAGTCTTCCTCCTGCCTGCACGGTGGCAGGGTAAGTGCACACCGAGCCCGCTCTTACTTCGCCACTGTGCCCTCTGCTGTAGCAGAGGGACACGCGTTGAAGTGATCCTTCGGACAGAATATTCGCAGGCGGACATCGGGACTCCTTAGGCAGAAGTACCTAAGGGTGGTCGTTGGCCGCCTCCCAGGGTGCACCGTCCCGCAGACTGGCCTTCACTCCGGACGTATCCGCAAGGGAACAGCCTGCGGGCACTCGTGGAGGTTTTCTGTCGTAGCACCCCAATTAAGAGACCTTGGTCTAGCTCCCTAATGTTGATATGCTTATTAAAAAACTTGAAGTCTCATTAAAAATATTATTAAAAGTAAAACGTTTCTATGAAAAATGTTTGTACAATTAACAGGCTTGTTCACGAAGTTAATAGGGAACGGGAACTATGGAAGAAAAACCACTCGATCGGCAATTTCGTTCGGAAAAGTTCGGCTAGTTTCGTGATTTACGAAGATAGGTAAGTTTTCGTCGGGTAATATAGTGAGTGTCTTATATTAGACAGGATTGACAAAGTACTGGTGTAAGAGGTGTCTATTTTGATCTTGGTAATACCTGCCTGTAATGATTTGTTTGATAAGGTATCGAATTTAATTTAGTCAGCTATGAATTCGAGCCTTGAATGGCAATTAATTACATATCGCTATTATTTTTAGGGGGAATTCATCCAATGACTTCTTGCGGTCTAGGGTGGAGCGAGAGGTCGTGTCAGACTTTTACTGACTAAAACCCACTCCTATGTTCCTTCTTTGCCTTGCGTTCCTGGACCCCGGATTTCCCTTTCGGACTATTCATGGACATATCGTGCCTTGGAAAGCACATGCCGTCATTTGTATATCCTAAGTAAGTCCTAACCTTCCGCATGACGCAGGTCCTCACCGATCATGGTCAGTTCAGGAGATTCTTGCACCGGATTCGTGCGGAAGAAACGCCCGGGTGTCACCATTGTGTGGATCGCCCGGAGGATACGGTGGAGCATACGGTAGAGATATGCCCCGCCTGGGCAGAGCACCGCCATGTCTTCGAGGGGGCACTTGGTAGCAGTGATCTTTCGCGCCGGGCCTTGGTACAGGCCATGGTTCGGAGCGAGGAGAAGTGGCAGGTGGTTGCCTCCTTCTGCGAATCAGTGATGATAACGAAAGTGGCCCTCGCACCCCAGCCGGGTTTCCGATTCCGATTTCCAGTCACCGGACGCGCGGGCTTGCGGACGGCGAGCAATCGGCAGTTAGCCGTCTGACCGTCCGGTAACCGTCCGGACCGAGCCCAAGTCGTCGACGGCACGTAGTATTCCACGCGCGCCCAGATCTGATTGTATAACGAGCGTTTCTCGCCATCAAAATATAAATTTTGGCGAGCTAAAAATATTTAAACGAACGTTAAAAATGTATAAGAGAAAAAAAAAGTTTTGATGACATCTCTTGGAGGCACGCGTGGAACACTACGCACCGTCGACGATTCGGGCTCGGACCGGACGGCCGGATGGCGATCTACCTATTGCTCATCGACCGCAAGCCCACAAGCCTATTAAGATTGTGGGCTTGCCTACTGTACCCAATGAACCACCGGTGAATCACGTCTTTATATCCATCCTATATAAAATTGCAGTATGCAGTAAATGTAACATGTTTCTCACGTACTGTCAAGACAAATATTGTATTAGTTTCTTGAAACAGATTGGTTCCAACGTGCTCGCCGGCTCTCAGGAACTGCAGCGACAAAGGAACCGTATATTTTGTGTGATTTTGATATTTTCGAGTGGTCTTTGTTGCCCAGTTGGTTTACGTGAGGATGGTTACTTGCATATTTAGTTTTAGTAGTAAAACATTTGTATATCTTTGTAATTGATATTTATATTTTATTGATATACTCTTCTACTACCTGAATGTATTCAGGTAAAGAAACAGAATGGCTGCTTCTTCACGGAGTCCTTACTTACCTATCTTGTGTAATAAACACACACACTCATACACATACACACAACACACTTAATTTTAGTTTGGTTTTCCATACAGTATAAGGACACAGTCCACTAGAGATAAGTTTTTGTTGAAAATTGTAAACCTGACCGTAAACTACCTTCTAAATTACAGGTATGCTTAGCTTATGAGGTAGAGTATTATTTAATGTACAGATTTCCCAACATAAACTGTACAGTATTTTTGTAACCTCAAACTCTGTATGTTTATGGTAAATAAAGATTTTATTATTTATTTTTATTTTATTCATGCTTTGCTGATTTTACTAATCCTAAATAATTCTTGAATCAAACTTGGCACATGGGTCGACCATGTACGGATACATAAAGGACATAAAAAAATACAAGGAATTTTGCCTCCACAATTCCACATTCCATGGTGGCAGGCCAGCAAGGAGGCTCGCCACTTCCCCATATCCCCGTACCATCCGGATGGCCATGACCCTCTGGCATGCGTTCAGCTTGGCCGCCGGTTGCTTTCACAGCGACGGCACCCATACCGGCGCCCCATAAATGGGCACAGACTGCACGATACCCGAGTAGAGCCTCCAGCAGGAGGCGTCTGGATCCCCTAAAATATAAGTAAGTAGCATGCTGACAATATTCACAACTAATATCTTAACAGAACTTAATAGCCAATAACATTTCAGAGAAAAAATAACTATAATATAGACGGACAAATGTACGACAAACGTACTCAGCGTTTCACCGGCAGGTTTCCATTTTTATTACAGCTATCAATCCTAAAAGCATTTTTAGGGGGTGAACTTGTACATTAATTTTCATTTATCCATCGCATTTATTACGTGATTGTACCTTCGTACCCTAAAAGTTTATTACTTAGAACCTTTTGACCTGTGCCTTACTATGAAACCTTAAAGTTTTGCTTCCGATTGATTTGAGCTGCTGCAATTTTTGTGTTTATGTAACTAAGCCAACAACTATGTAGGGATTGGCTTCCAATATACGCTGATGCAGCAAATATCAGAATTTTAAATAGAACACTTTAGCTTTTACGATCCGGTTACTACAACAAGGTCAGTCCTTGGTCAGTCCTTCAGGCTTCGGTGTAAAAAAATTATTTGATAAAATCAAATTATTACTCAAATAAAACTTCAATTTGCAGCGGTTTGTCAAGGCAACAAATCCTAACACTCTTTTCATGCAGACACGGATATACATATTTAAAATATGTACGAAATATTATTAAAATATCCAGGTGAACATATTTCACGACTAAGAGCACTTTAATGGCACCTAAATGTTCCACTTTTCAGGGATATGTTACTGTTGAAATATACAGTTTAAAATATTTCAACGGTGCACGAAATACAATTTATGCGATTCGTAATGCTCCTCGTAGCAGTGTCTACGAAGTTGCTACGAAATTTCGTAGCGCTACGAAAGTTCGTAGACACAGAAAAAATCGTTTCGTAGGCTGCGAAAGGGTTTCCTAGGACGGAAATAAAATTCCTTTTCGCGTAGGCGTATTTAAGTGACTTGTGTCAAGTGATTGGGTAGTACCATCTTAAATTATAAAAAATGCTGACCGACATCGAAATGCAATCCTTGACTTGTAGTAAATATACCACTATTTTTTAATTGGTACGAAAAAAATGGGGCTCTGTCTGTACTCGTCAATGATGATTATTGGTGTAGTCAAAAGTAAAAAAAAAAAAACGAAATTGTTACAATTGGTAAATTCATAATTTAATCATTCATAACAATTGCTGAAAAAATACTACGAGCAGTGTTTTTCCATTTTAATCGTCATTAATACATTGATTTATGAATTTTCCATTTTGATCGTCATTGTGTGGCTTGTACAATATTTCCATAAATTAAGTGACATTTTGGGATATAAACAAACGCTAATAACTTTGTTGTTTCTGAATATTATTTATTGAGACTCTAATTAAATAATAATAAGACCTTTTCTAATAAGCCCTTTAAGTATTTGTACTAACTAAAAATTATTGGTGTATAAGTTTGAAATCGCCTCATTAGTGGCTTCTTTGTATAAGGCTTTTGCCTTGCAATGGGGCACTAGCAGCTTAGGCAGCTATTATTATCATTTAATAATATCTATCATTTATTTATTTATGTACACACAAACACTTAAAATCGAAAAGAACAAATACAGATAAAAGAGTACAAAGGTTGTGCTTATTTCTAACGAAATTTTGCTATTTGAGGGAGATCTATGTCCAACAGTGGAAGTCTTTCAGCTGAAATTATGATGATGAATAATATCTATGTATATAGTATTAGCCGAAAGACGTCCACTGTTGGACATAGGCCTCCCCCAAGCGTCGCCACAACTTCCGATGCTGTGCGTCTCGCATCCATCGGATTCCCGCAACCCTGACCAGGTCATTGGTCCACCTTGTGGGAGGCCTTCCAACGCTACGTCTTCCGGTACGCGGTCGCCACTCCAGAACCTTTCATCCTCATCGACCATCTGTTCTGGGTGCAATGTGCCCTGCCCATTGCCACTTAAGTTTGGACGTTTTTCGGCTGAAATGATGATGATGATGATGATATAGTGTTAACGAAGGTGGCGTAACAGGTATGCAGATTAGGATGAGATGCGGCACTTCTTTGCGACTTAACTTTGGCAGCGGATCTGTTTCTATTCTGAAAATCCGTCAAGCTGTGCGGATGCTGTATCCGAAGTGATACGTCAAGTTATGTAGTATTTCATCCCTTATAGCGACGTACCCATCGGTTTCTCAGCTCACCCATGGTTCAACGCCGATTGCGTTCAAGCTGAAGAGTGTAAGCATTCGGCGTTTCTCGCTTGGGTTGAAGCTCGTGATCGCAAAGCTCCGGATCTGAGCTCAAAGAAAGCCTTCAACCATGCTGTCAAGTCCTACAAAAAGGCACTAAAGAAGGCTCGCTTTGACTGCATTACCCATATTGGCACCTGTCTTTCAGTTTCACTTTCCGTTCTAAGACCACAGTGATTCTTTCTAACGTCGCCGAGCCCTAAGCCATCGTACATATAGATTTAAGTTAATTTAACTTTAATTCACTGTAATTTTATTCACATCGATCTAGTATTTAAGTCATGTTAAATGTTTCTGTATAAATCATCATCATAATCATCATCTTTCTGCCCACTTCCCGTTTTATTTGGGGTCGACGCAAGACGTTTTTTTTTTCATTATATAAAAGGAGAAACTGCCTGATTGACATATCAACGCACAGCCGAAACTACTGGGAATAGAAACGTAAAATTTTGCACAAGGCTTTTTTATGATGTAGGTGAGCACTAAGAAGGGATTTTTGGTAATTCAACTTTCAAGCGGGTGAAGCCGCTAGTTGGAACTAGCCTTTCATATCACTTCTCACACTATCACGCCATCCATAAAAGCTTAAAGGTTTCTGTGAAAATAAAGATTGTTATTGTTATATTATACAAATCAAGTTATGTATGGAGAGCTTAACCAAAACCAATATGTACGTTTGTAAAATGTTAAACATAAGCATCAGATTTCAAACCACAACACATTAAACGAATTCTGCGATGGTGCTCCCAAAGCAAAAATGTAATATGAAACGGGGACACGATGCGTTGGCCGTATTCCAGTTTATTGGGAAATCTGGCCTTAAAGTGTGCAGCGTAGCGCTAAAGTGCTAGTAAGTGGGAAGGGGGTGGGCAGGCGACCTGGCGAGCGAGACCTAATGGCGAGCGGACACGGTGTTTGTAGTGTTTATTTAATGCGATGTTTATTTCCTTACAAAGTGAATAAAGTACTTCCATACATACTCTTACAAACTAATTTCATATTTATTTATGATCATCGCTGTGAATGTGTGTGTCCAATGAATACTGTTTCTGAAAGACGATTGAAACAAAAACCTATTTTTTTTTTTAAACAATGCAGCTGCCACTTGTTCAACCACTGCGCCAACCATGCCGTGTATGGCCTTGGTACAGGCCATGGTCCGAAGCGAGGAGAAATAGCAGGCGGTTGCCTCCTTCTGCAAAGCAGTAATGTTAGCAACGGAGAAGGCCGTACGTGCACGCGCGAGGTTACGGCCTTCACGCCTCAGCCGCCGGGATCCCGATTCCGATTTCCGGCCACCGTAAGTGCGGTCTTGCGGACGGCGAGCAATGGGTACCTCGCCGTCCGATCGTCCGGTAATCGTCCTCTAGGAGATGTCAGCAAACCGTAGGGGCCCAGCAGGGTCGAAGCCTACTAGGGCCAAGGGTCTGCTTCTGAAAGTAAGACTCGGTCCCGGTATGAAAGGCAACGAAGGAACAGGAATGGGTTTATAGTCATTAAAAGTCCGCTTCGCCCAAGGGCGAGGGATGTCATGGAACATTTTCCCACCGAAATAAAAAAACATGCTGTCTATCTAGAATCAAATCTTATCGTCTAATTTACTAATCCACTGCACCCCAAAAGCTAACGCAAAGTATATAACAGAGTTGCTTTCTGCGACCATCAGTTCCTGCCCTAACTCCTAAACTACGTAACGTATTTTGATGCAGTTTTCATTAGAAGAAAGAATAATAAACAAGGAAGGTTCATGCATATATTATGCGCAGGACAAAGATGGGGTTCGGAGTTCCCTTGCATGATCGAATCAGGAATGAAGAAATCCACACGAGAACCAAAGTTATGAATAGAATAGAATAGAAATGCTTTTATTCGGGACAGACACAACACAACGGTTATAAACAAAAGGTAAAAAAAGAACAAAGTACAAAGTACGCCGAGCGTGCTCGCACCGAAAGGGTGACCACCTCAGCATTTGCTAGGTGTTAGACACCCGGCGCTGGTTTTCAGTTGGCACCCTGCAGTGACGCACGGACTAGGTTAAACATATATAAATATAATACTTGTATGTAATTTAAATTTATATTGATGTTGTGTACCTACTGAAGTACAATTTTATTGAATCAAAATACATAAATAAATATTTGATAAATAACAACACAATACTATATAATGAAATTTGTGCCACATTGGATAAATCGATAAAACTATAAAATTACGTGGTACCCACAATACTCTAATAAAAAACATCAGCCGACACGCGGCGCAATGATAAACGCCATGACGCATAATCATCGACCGCGCTGCACCGGCCGGGCAATTATCCGTCACCTAGGAATAATACCATAATTATAAATAAAAATAAGCCAGTAAAAACAAAGAACAAAAACATTGCCTTCTAGAAAATATTTCCAAGTGCCAGTAAATCAAAACTTGCAAGAGATATTTGAATAAACTACTATGTGAATTTTTATTGCAATTGAAAAGGAGTCGGACGGAAACAAACAAAAGTGAAGTGAAACCATGAAGTTCCCGGACACAGATGCGACGGGCTCACCGCGTCAAGCCCACCGACTAGACACCCCTTATAGCCAAGAAATAGGTACATAACGCAAAGGTGAGTTTTTATATTACGCGATAAAATTGGTTGATTTAAATAAATAATTAAAGTTGAAAGGATGTCATTAGATTGGTGATTAATTAGATAATATATTATTGTATTCTTAAGAATTAGCCTGTTACCCACTATTGAATTATATGAACGATTTATCAACATTAACTTCATCATATTGGATTTGTGAATTTAAAATAAATTGCTTAAGTCTAGTCTTAAAAGTACTTATGTTTTTTAGGTCCCTAATGGGTGGGGGAATATTATTCCAACATTTGGAGGCCGAGTATCGGAAACTACCTCGAAAAGCTGCAATACGGTGATGCGGAGTAGCCAGCTGCTGAGCACAACGCCTGGCCTTGCACTGCCGATGACTATTTACCCACGAGAGCTTTGAGTACAGGTATGACGGACATTTAGTCTTGATGACGCCAAAAAGAAGACAAGCCAAATGCAACTTACGACGCGACTTCATTTTTAAAATGCTATGCTTGTTTAGAAATGGTGTGATGTGACTTCTTGGTGGAACGTTAAAACAAAATCTTGCGCAAGCATTTTGAACCCTATGTATAAGTTTCGCGGTACGAGACAGAAGTCGAGGTCCTACAACGGTATCGGCATAATTCAACTTCGATAGAACCAGAGTTTCAACTAGCTGTACACGCAGGTCTTCACTTAAAAATGGACGCATCTTATACAAGACTTTCAACCGGTAAAAGTAGTTTTTTACGCAGTCTGCAATATGAAGCTCAAAACTTAGATCTTCGTCCATGATTAAACCGAGATTTTTCGCCTGATAAACCCGCTCAATACATTTTCCCATCACGATCACGTCTGCACGAGGAGAGGTTATTGTATTTAGTTGATTTTTTGAACCAAAAAGCATAAATTTTGATTTGGCTGGGTTAAGTAGTAGGGAGTTTTGTTTTGACCAGGTTACTATCCTATCTAGATCTTCATTCAACAATTTTACTGCGATATCATAATCTTCAGGCTTAAAAGAAAGGTACAATTGAATGTCATCTGCATGAATATGAAATTTAGAATTTTTCAGAACATTTACAATATCTGCACTATACAAAATAAACAAAGGGGGACTCAGTATCTATACTGGCTCTAGCCCTGTGGAACCCCTTTTACCACAGGAGTCATCTTAGTTACCGACATAGCCCGAAAAATCGCCAAACTGAGTGGTAGTGGGCAGGGCACATTGCTCGCAGAACAAATGGTCGATACAGCCGCAAGTACTGGAAGATGCAGCGTTGGTAGCCTTCCACAAGGTGGACCGGATGACCTCGTGAAGGCCGCAGGAATCCGATGGATGCGAGACGTACAGGACTGGTCGTTGTGACAACACTTGGGGGAGGTTTATGTCCAACAATGGGCATCTTTCAGCTGAAAGGATGATGATGAAAGCCGGGTTTGGTCACAAGTGGTAAAAAAAATGTGGGCCGTAGTTATTTATCGAAATATTTTGTGTCACTGCCCTGGAAATATTCTTACCTAACAGTGTACGTAGAGCGTGCACGGAAAGAGAACTGTCATAAGATTTGATGGCGCAGCTGTGTATAAATAGCATTTTTGTTATCTTGAAAGCACTGCTACGTCATTACAGCGCGATTGTAACATCTTGATACTTTGAAATTATGTCGGACTTGTACATACTCTAAACGTAGTGTGATTGGGAGACTGGAATTGAGATTGTTCTTTCAAAAATTGTTTTGATATCTGTGTGTGCAGTGCTTTCAGTGTTTTATTTGTTTCCATGTTACGAAAGAAGTGTTCACAGTTTGCATTGAATCTTATGTTACGTGCCAACGTCTGCCAGTAACAGCTATCTGGAACGCGGTTTCCATTGGAACAAACAAAATCATTTGTGACTAATATATTTTTCAGAAAATATATGTATCCAAAAAGTTACTTTGTTGGTTTAGGTTTTTTAAGAATGTTTGGGGTTTATGAGGTTTCATAACATGGCTTGTAATTTGACATTGTCGCACACAATGTCATAAATAATATGAGCCATATGCTTAACGAAATATATACATACATACCTTGGGTTTTTTAAAACATTGTTTCACACTAGGAATTACTCTTGTATCATAGGTACGTTTACAAACATTTCAAATCACATACACAAGACAACCAGACCGACAGATAGTGCAGGAATCGAACCCGTGACACACAGCATAGTATTCGATAACTTAACCACTGCCTCAAACATCTATTCTATATCATTAATAATTTATTGGGGTATTAGTATATATGTATTTATTGAACCTTTATGTACAGTACTAGTACATAGTCGGAATTAATTTTTATATTAATTCTTTTAATTCAAACATAGTCCATTCATTACATAAAAAATTAAAACATAAAACATTAAAATAATCAAAACTAAATAACATCAGATATCATCAATTACATAAAATAAAATTCAAATACAAATAAAATAACACATTACACAATCAACCACAAAATTAGACTTACACAATAATTACAATTATCTTCACACACACAATGTAAAAAAAATAAATTAATGCAACAGGGCATTCTCTACCAGTCAACCATCGGGTTAGAAAGACTACACTGTGGTAGGTATGCTATATTGGTGTAACTGTCAAAGATGAGATTGAAGACATGCTGACACTAAATTTAATTGGAGATAAGTACACGAGATTTAACAATCAATTTTCTTAGCCTTTTCTCAATTATGTTGGCTTCGGGATCCAATATAACCGTATAATAAGTAACAGTACGAATTTTACATGGAGTGACTGCCTATGTGGCCTCCACAACTCAGTAACTGAGGACACTATCTTGGCAAGACTAGATAGACAAGAAGATGATAAAATCTTGAAAACTAGCGACAAAATTATTTCCTATTTAAAGAATTATACGAATCAAGCAGTGGTAGCTCAAAGGTAACGACCCGCGAGGAGAAGTGGCAGGCGGTTGCCTACTTTTGCGAAGCAGTAATGTTAGCAAAGGAGGAGGCCGTTCATGCACGTGTGAGGGAGTGGCGTTCACGCCCCAGCCGCAGGGATCCCGATTTCCGGCCACCGTAGGCGTGGGCTTGCGGACGGCGAGCTATGGGTAGCTCGCTGTCCGACCACCGGGAACCGTCCGGACCAAGCTCAAGTCGTCGAGGGCGCGTACTGTTGCAAACCGTAGGGGCCTAGCAGGGTCGAAGCCTGCTGGGGCCAAGGGTCTGCTTCTGAAAGGAATCTCTCGGCCCTGGTATGAAAGGCAACGAAGGAACAGGAGTGGGTTTTTAGTCAGTAAAAGTCTGACACGCCCTTGCGCTCCGCCCATAGCGGGGGATGTCTTTGGATGATTTTCCCACCTACAAAAAGAAGAAAAAGAAAAAAAAAAGTAACGGCCCCGACTTACGAGTTCTACGTTGTAGGTCCAAACCTATGCAGGCACTTTACTTTGTTCAATTTATTTCATCACCATTGCTCTTAAAACGGTAAAGGAAAACATCGTGAGGAAACTTGCATGTTCTAGAATAAAAAATTCGAATACATGTGATATCCACCAACCCGCACGGTGCCCGTATGATAGATTATGGCCCACTCCCTCTCCTAGAGAGGAGACCACCATCTTACCATGACGTGTTAATATGTCAGGCGTGCGAGCGAGAAAGAGTTATCGAGCTGCATATCCTATATAGCTCCATCCCTTTAACAGTTCAGTTTAGGTCGTCAAATGGATTGCGTTAAGAGCTCGTGGTAGGGCTTATGAATCCCAGCAGTGGGAACATTATAAGACTGATACAAATCTAACACGATATTTCAGGCCTCGAGGTTGCCAAACGCGTCTAAACTACAGTAATTAGTCTCTTAGACATTTATGTATACGGAGGTGTGGTTTCGCGGAAAGTTGTCGAGATCCTGCTAATCAATCACGCGGATTGCGCTAATAAAATCATTGTAACAGGTGCTGGAGATCTGTTGCTGTGATTGATGATGCCGTCGTGGCTGTGTGGGGAGCGTTTTAACAGATCATACGTAGAAATGGAATTTTGCGCTTTGGGGGCTCCCTACTTCTGTTGCTGTTTGAGTTTCACCTGCAGAATAACACCTCTTATATACATTTCCGCCTCCAGTGCTTAACTCAAACCGCTGCCGGGATTACCAGTCACGGTAGACGCGGGCTTGCGGACGACGAGTAATGGGTAGCTCGCCGTCCGGCTGTTCAGAAATCGATTGGACCGAGCCCAAGTCGTCGACAGCGCGTAGTGATCCACGCACTCATCAATTAGATGTTAGTAAACCTTAGGGGCGCCTGCCAGCTAGGGCCGCGGGTATTTTCTAAAAAGGAGACCTTTGGTCTTATAACGTTAAGGGCAACTGAAGGATGGGTGTGGTTTTAGTCAGTAAAAGTCTGACCTCCCTCTCTACCTGGAGCGAGAAAAGTCATTGGATGATTTCGCACCTTAAAAAGAAGTGCTCCATACTACAAACTGCATAGATCATACTAGCATGGAGTGAAGATGCTGAGATAGATGCATACTAGTATACGCGACAACATACAGCGTTGGGAACATCGTCCTCCTTCACAGCAAAGCGTCTCCACCATACAGCCCTCTTCTGAGCACTCCAGCTGATGTATTGCAGAATTTCAAGTAAAAAAAATGCGTTACTTCAAGTTCCTATCTCCTTATTCCAAACGCAAAGAAAAACCAGGTAAAATACCTGGTTTTTGATGAACCTGAACCTTCTGCGTCTGAAGTTACGGTGTTCGGCTGATATTTCGAGCGTATTCTCTTATGAACCTAAGCGGTATAGCGACATTTGAGAGATTAAGACAATGTCAGTTCGACCCAATTTACCTATAAACATATGGGTAAATTTACAATTTACCCGTAAACATTTGGTTAATTGGGTTGAACTGACCATTTACCCATAAACTTATGGGTAAATTGGGTTGGACTGACCAAAACTCAAGCAAGACAAGTGGTAACACTGTCATCATACGCGGTTATAACTAGTATGCGGTTTCAGCGCATATCGGATCCAGCAAAATATTCTCACTGACTGCCGCTCCATGCCTTGCTAAGAATATTTTTTGCTTGTAGGGTAGTGGGCAGACATCTTAATTATTAGCTATATTTAGAGGTAATATAAGAAACCTTTGATTAAATGATTAATTTTATTATTTTTGTACACACATATAACAGATAAAAGATAATACATTAAAATATGTATTAGTATAAAGGTACTGCTTATTTCATATGAAATATGTTTCTTCCAACAGACCAGTGAGAGAGAGATTAAAATATTGTGCACAGAAAATCACGAAAAGAATAGTTATTGGCCAAAAAACAATGTAGAATACTGAGTCTATTAATAGATTCAATAAACTCGTGATAAACGATCCGTTTTCTTGAATATTATCTGGGGACCCTAAAATTAATATTATCTGGTCAATACCTATTGTACTCAAGATACCGTTCTATTATGTTCTCGATCCAATTAAACTTGAGAGGAAATACCGGGCGAAAATACAATTGATACCATTTGAAATACTGATACGATGTAATTTTGTTCCGTTTTTTTTTTATTAACTGGAATATCTTCGATTTTCGAAATGGTTCGTACCACAGAGCATCAATACGACTTTGAAGTCAGGGCTAGACACGACTTTGTAAAAAGTTCCCGTACAAACCTAGTGTCTGTGTCGCCTATTTTTTGAGTGGAAATTCATAAAATAATTTCTCCAGCTTTATGTATAGTGAGCGGGAGTGTAAAACATTTGCTGGTTAAAATCCATCCGTGTCCTTCACCTTGCTCTTTGCGATCCAGTGACTCTTTCGAACTGGCTTGTAAACCCGTGTATCATAGAAATTGGCAGCCAGTGACAATCTTGACGATAATTATGATAGACGAAAGTTGTGCTCAGCTCAATGACAAACATTCTTCGGAAAAATTAACCCACTCAATAAGCACTAATGGCGAGAGGTCTTCCACGGAGTTTGTGGCTGCTTTGATTATACGCAAATTGATTTCTACTGGACATTGCGATGTAAAATTAGTGTCGTTTTGTACCTCAAGTATCTGCACAAGTGGACAATATGTGAGATTATTGAAACATACTCGATCTCGTTAAATGGAGCTGAGAATTTTGTTGTAGCATTGACTATCTCAGACAATCTAGCCAAAAACAAGATAGATAGATATACTCTACACCATAAATAATTACAGCAGGAGCTTAAATTAAAACGGTGTAACAATGAGCGGGCTTATCTACATTCTAATCGAAAACATTTTTTATGTATAAAAAGCAATTATTAAATACTTTCTAAAGTGTTTCTAAAGTCTTTTTGATATCAATGTTTACTTTACTAAGTATTACGTTTTGCAAACTATATTTTTCCTTTTATTATTGTGAACGTGAGAACTATGTTGATTGTTTTTTTTTCCTTTTTATGAATTTTAACGTATTTCTGGCAATTTGAGTATTTTCTGTGGCCTACCCAAATGTCCTTTCTTTGGTATTGTTCGTCAAGTCGTTGAGCTCCTTAGTAGTCCCGAGTTGAGCTTTACGAATACTGACAAATGCTTGCACTGATTGGACAGATCCACTCAAACCTGTATGGTTCTTTCTTCAAAAGACCATCTCAGACAAATCTGCATGGTTCTCATGTGACTTGACCATTACATATTTACTGTATGGACTTTAATAGAGACTTTGACCCCTGAGTTTGTTTCGGTGTTTCTTCTCAGGTTAGTCAGCTAGGAAACGAGAGCCTCATCTAGTTTAAAAGTGACGAAAAAAAAATGACGTGTAAAAGGGTTTTTTAAACATACTTACAAAATAAATATCACTTATCATTTAAAATTGACACTGGCTAAATGCGCAAATCCGAAACATAAAAGAAAAAAAATAAAAAAACGTTAAGGTCTTCCACAACATTGACTTAAACATGACGTTGACGTCGATTTAGCTAAAACCAATAACAGAAACGTTTGGCTGTTAAAATTATAGAAATGGGAACAACGCAAACAGCGTTGTTCCCATTTCTATAATTATGACTATATATTTTTTTTATTTACTGTTTTTATTACTCGCTTAATATTCTCCAGCGTTTGACGAATTATTAGTTTGCACGTTTTAGTGGTGAAATTGTGGTGTATCTTCCACAAATGCCATTAATTAAGAGTTTAAGGTAAAGTCAGAAGCGTTTGACAAATGCTTGGACTTGACATCTCAGTGCTGCCACCTAGTGTGCGTCATTTCAGAGAACGCGGCTACTAATATTATTAGCAATGGCGTTCCGTGATCTATGGCCGGTACGTTAGAGAGCAGGCCTGGTGCTGTCGAATTCATTAAATTTAAACTTTAGGGAATTTGTGATCCGCTCTTATCATGTTGGCGCAGGCGGTACATCAGATTGTAACTTGAATATGAAGAGTTTGTTTCATTTTCGATATTGTTTGTCATGTACATATATTCAATTGCTAAACAATCGCGTCGGAGTTATTTGTGTAATGTTTGAATTTATACAATACACTTGCCTTTTTTTTTGGCTTGCCCTAGTTAAAGTATAAAATATTGTTATATTAAGTTAGTGTAAAAAGTTTTGTTACTATTTTGGTGTACAATAAAGTTTAATCTATTCTATTCTATGCTATGTGAGTGTTAAGAGTTTTCCAAAAGCCAATGCAAAATATTGACATAATTTACTTTTTTCTTTTCACCAGAAATGAAACCTAGGTTATAAGTTAGAGGACAATACGAGGAAGCAATAGCAAAAAGAACCAAGTCTTTAAACCGTAACCGAACGAGACCTTTCTAAAGGTATCTTCGTTCATGCATTGCTAGTACTTTTTTGTCAGGCATTACCTGTTTTTCTTATAATTTAGACGACTTGAGGACTCGAGTTCTTTACAACACTAAACGCCTTCTACCATACCCGGTGTTATATGCTCGTTAAATGCTGAAGCGAGGGACGCAGAATAACTCATAAGAGAAACGGTATAGTATATTAACAATAAAGAACTTGAAATATAAACACGGAGTATTTTTATTTAAGAAATTAACGCCTGATAAAAAGCAATAGCAATCTACTAAATAGTCTCTAACTTCGTTCGGTTATGGTTGGTAGAAATAGTTTTTTTTGCTTTGGGTTTCTCATACAGTCCTTGATATGGCCTAAGTTTCATTGTACTGTAAAGTTTTAATCCAAAATACAGAACTCGACTTGTTAATTAATAAATGTTCCTTTTTGGCGTCGAAAAGTTTGTGAACTAAAATAGCTACTTCGAAAAGCGGAGTTGTTACACAGTTCAGATCAATATTAATCGCACTACGATATTACATTGTTGAGAACTTTACACACGCGCCGACGTGTTTCTAGTAGAAGTTTCATATATTTTACACGATTTCCAATCCAATAAATAAATAAAATTTTCGATTTAAGTCCCTTTCTTCCACAGTTTATTTTCAAAGTTGTAAAAGAATTTTATAGAAATCTGCAATTACCACCTACCACCACCCACCATGTACCGCTACTGTACATTAAGTTTAATTAAATAATAATAAATGGTTACAAACAAAAATCCCACTGAGGCAGTCAAGTTTGTTTTCCTTTTTCCCCACGGTTTCGTCTTATATTTCATTTATGATTACAATCAAATAAAAAAAGAATACAGGCCGTATTCTCAAAAAAAAAAAAAAAAATGAGATGCCCGTTGACTAGCTTTTTAAATATTTTTGTTTTGTTTCACTAATGGCCATCGCCTTTTTTTACAGAAAATAACCAGTTACAAAATATTTGTCAAGTTTAACTGACAAATGGGTTTTTATATAAAAGAATATTATTGTATTTAAAATATATGAAAACATAATATACTCGTATATCGAATCGGGTATCTACTTTGTCTACTACTTAGAGTATCTAACGATGACTAAGAAATTGCAGTATTAAAGGTATTTCTAGAACCGAATTCGATAACAGATAATAAACGAAGACAGCACTATCGGAAAGTGAAAAGCCCCTTTAAAGCTATATCGAAACGACAGTTTTGCTTTTGTCCATAATCGTAGGAAAAAGCGGCGAATGCAATTTCACTTAGCGAGCGATATTAAACCGTTGCAGGGAGACAAAAGCTGCAACTGATTATGTGTTTTTTCTGTACACAATGGTGCTTGTTGGCTTTTTAACGTATACAATGGGCCATTTTTAGCCACTTCGACATCCATTTGCTGCATACAGGGGGTAAATGGAATAAAACCTAATGAGCCTATAAAGTTTTGACTGGCCTGTTGGTCTAGTGGTTAGAGGCCCTAACTGCTATGCCAAAGATCGTGGTTTCGATTCCCACCCAGGACAAATGTTTGTGTGATGAGCACGATCATTTGTTTTGTGTCTGCGTATCATTTATCTATAATATAATATGTATATAATATAATATGTATGTATAGTAATATGTATGTATTTAAAAATATATAAGTATATTTTTCAGTTATCTAGTACTCATACCATAAACTCTGCTTAGTTTGGGACTAGAAGGCGTTATGTGAAAGTTGTGGAATATTTATTATTATATATGTCGCATCATTAAATTAAATAAAATTAAAAATTAAAAATTATTTATTGTCTCATTAAATTTTACAAATTTAGATGAAGCCCTCAATCCCACACTAGGATTCCCTGTGTTGTGGGGTCCAGTCTCTTTCAATCCGTATTCGAAAGGTACAATAACAAAGACAATAGTTAACTAAACTATAAGATATGATAACAAAATTTTAGTGGTTTGTGTAGAGTGTGGTGTAGTGAATGTAGTGTGGGAAGTGTTATGTAATGAGTGTCGTGTTGTAGGTGAGAGTGTCTGAGTGCGTGTGAGAAGGGTAAGAGTGGTTGCAAGTGTTAGTGTGATACTCGTGCGTTTATTGATTATGCTTTTTTTTTTTTATGACATTATTTTTAAGACGGCCTCTGTTTTTTCGTAGTCTAAATTGAGTAGCCAAAGGGAAATTACTTTAGAGCAAATATTTTTTCTTAATTTTAAAATTTCATGGGTGACCGAGATGCGAAATAGGGTTTTCATCACGATCCGACGGGTAAGTAATATATGGTATATTTACAAAATCTCTAATATTTATAAGACGTAACAACTGAATATATTATTGATATAACGATCAGTTAGTATAATAAACGATTGATATAATTTTCATTTTTTTTTAATACATATTTAATGCATTGATTATAAAATCTTCAGATATACCACTCAAAAGATATAAAACTTATTTAGTTTAATATGAAAGAGCAAAAGTTTTATATATCATAATGGCTTTTAACTTAACCTAATCCAAATTATTCACTAACATTAGAAGGGGATCATCGGGGGCAGCGGCCGTCGAGCTCCATCGACGGCTGCTGCCGCGGCATTAGTTCACGAAACTAATTGTTAGATGTCGCTGTCCGTCGCACCATAGCGACATCAATCCACGACATATTTATTTATTTAAACTTCATGTACAGTAGTGATACATAGGCGGACTTAATGCAACAAGACATTTCGGTCCATATATATATTAAAGTGATTTTTAAAGTTAAGATTTCGTCAACGATGAAGTACCTACCTGGGACTCGGCATCGACAGTCGGTGGAATTTCGAGAAGCACTTCCGAAGACTTTTGGTTTTAAAACTGGAGCCGCTGCTGGACCGGGGCTGCCCTCCAGCGGCTCCTGTCCAATCTAGGGGGTCCAGACGCCTCCTCCCGGAGGCCCTATGCGGGGATAATTGATAAGATGTCTCACTATGGGGCTTTCATCATGTCTTTCAGCAATCACTTTCAGGAGGCTGTTACTACCGCTACGCAATCTCGCGAGAAGAGAAGCACTCTTTTTGCGTATGACAGCTGAGAAGCTGTCAACTCTGGCTTGGGTAAACATCTCTGAAGCACTGCAATAACGTGGCAGCCGCATCAGCGCCCTGAAAGCGTTGTTTTATTGAACTCGAAGCGCATAGCAAAGCATATATAAGTATAGTCGGCCTTATAATGTTCCCACTGCTGGGACTCAGGCCTCCTCTCTAGAAGAGGGAATGGGCCATAATCCACCACACGGACCCAGTGCGGGTTGGTGAATGTCACATGTCTTCGAATTTTTGGTTCTAGTACATACCGGTTATCTCACGATGTCTTCCTTCACCGTTTTGAGAGGAGTGGTGATGAAACGAAATACACAAAGTAATGCGCCTGGCTGCGGGTCTGAACCCGCGACTCGTAAGTCGTTACCGATACTCGTAGGCCGTTACCACTCGGCCACCACATTTCTACACGATGTGTATAATTTAATAAAAAATATTTTAATTTCTTCCGTTGCAGGTCTCCTGGAAGAAATTTCATTTGAAATAAGCAGTACTTATAACAAACAAATACTCAAATATTTATAATAATGTACCTACCTATATCTTTTTTTGTCAAATGTGTGTAGGTACATAAATAATAAAATAAATAAATGCACAAAACTCACAAATATTTATTTACAAACTAAGTTATTTATTAGTCCATGTTAAAGTGAATTCTGTTGCAAAAGAAATCACAAATAAATAGTAGCCACAGATCCCTGGACGCAACTTGAATAGTCACTCAAGTCAAGAACACTTATTGGCGGCCATTTGTCGTATTTTGGCGCGAAACCCTCGGGACCTCAATTCTTGACACTGGTCTCGAATAAAGAGTCTTTGACGAACGACCAAAGATTTAGCGTAATTCTAGCGACTCTTCTGTGATTTATTTCGGTGATATGTGATGATTTTTGACGGTAAAAAGGTCTATGGGATAACTATGACTTCAATCAATCTAGTGAGCCTTTGTTCGAGTATATTCGGATGGGCTTCTTGTGTAAACCGACTTTAAAAACCCATTAACTGGATAACACGATAGCCTTTGGCACGATTGGGAAAACAAAGAATTCGTTAACTTAAATATCTCACCGTATACGCATAACACGCTCAAGTCCACAGATTTTGCAAAAGGTTTTAAATAATGTAATATTAATAAGAAGAAATAACATACCTGCAAAAGAATTGTAAAATTTTTAATTCCTAAAACTACTAAAGTTTAAACGCTTTACAAAATGTAAATTAAAGTTGCGCCGTAAGAACGAATAGGAGCTTATCTGCACCAGTAAAGCCATTAAGACTACGGAAAAAACAAACCTTGCGTTCGAATTTTGAAACAACTGAAACGTTCCACGTTCGAATTTGAGTGTAAACTGTACTTTCCATACAACGTCCGAATTCCAATTGTTTCAATTTCGAAACATTCGGGGACTTGAAATTGAAACGAAGGACGCGAACCCTTTTCTCGTAAAGTCCTCTTATGCCGAATTGCATCGTCACTGTCCGGTAACTAACGACTCTCGACGTCCAAGTTATTCCCAGCGTGTTGCCAGTCACCAATAAAAATGCAGATTGATGAAACAAGGCACTCTTGAAGTTGTTTGTTTTGATTATCCTCCACATCGTATAAATGTATGAATAATGTAAAGAAATATTTCAGTACATTTTGATGGATTGGCTTTATGCAGCGTTACTGTTAAATCCGAAATGGTGCGACACCTGTTTTCCGGGTTTGAGGATTATTTGGGCAATTTGTCACAGTTTATGGCCGTGACAAAAATTGCGGGCATTAAGTGTTGCATAATTCGGGGTTTATTGTTTGAAATATAGCTTTGAGTATACTGGAAGCTTCTATTTAGAACTTATTTTTATATTTAACCTGTTTTAGGGGGGAAATTTCTTTAAATAAGATTAGGGCAACAACAGTACATAAACTCAAATAAAATATGTTGTTCTGACGTAAATAAATCGCTCCAACATCTGTGTAAATTATGCTTAGTGTCATCTAAATTATACCTATTGCGCCCTATAATATGTTACAGAATATAAGATAAAACCCTCACAGACAGGAGTCCTTTATTTGTGAATAGTTGGGTGTTCCCTAAGACGTATACGAGTATATTATTTTGTTCGGTACCCTTAACATTTTGTTAGTACCAATTGAGTTTGGTCTCGTAATTGGTGAGACAAGCTAAGCCCTAAATAGGCTTTCGCAAAAATTACTTTTATGGCCATAAGGACCTTAATAGTGATTGCTTAAATAGTGCTACGTCTGTAGACGTAAACTTGATAAAGTATATATATTTAAGGGGGAAATCATGAAATGTTTTCTCCCGCTTTGGGTGGAGTGAGAGGGAGTGTTAGACTTTTACTGACTAAAACACACATGTTCCTTCAGTTGCCCTTTGCGAGGGTCACGGTAACTCTTTCGAACGATCCACAGCACTGATAGAGATCAGCCTATTGGCTATTTTATTTATTAATCCATGTAATCCGAAATAATTTCTATCTTTCGCGATCAACTCAAGTATCGACTTTAGGGAGGTGGTTAATTTTTGACCGATGATGGTTGACTGGTAGAGAATGCCTTGTGGTATTAAGTCCGCCTATGTACCACCACTGTACATGAAGTTTAAATAAATAAATAAATATTGAACTTCGAAGATATGGAAAGGAACTCCTCATAGCATTACAGCAGAACTGTCGTAATAAGTAAAATTGCTTTTTTATTCTTGTTGTCGATAACTGACTGAAAGAAGAGGGGGAGGGGATAATTATATCAAACTGATCTGACGATGAAGCTGGAAGGTAGGCACACTTGTACACTATTTAAGTTTGGCTGAAGGGTACTTTTTAGTACCTAGTGTTTAATTTCGCAAAACGGTGTTAAATAAGGAAGAACTATTATTGAAACACCGACTTCCGAAATTAAAATTATTTTGCAATTTTTAGTGTTTTGTTTTTACATTTTTTTAAGTGACTATTTGCATTAAAAATGTCCTGAAAAAATATGGGTTACAATAGAATTTAAACTTTGTATTGTATGACAGATAGTTATTAGTTCCAAAAATGATAATCATTTTGAGGTCTGATATCAAATAAAATTCAATTATAAGGCCCTGTCACAAAATATAATAATAATAACCATTTTATTTTCAAGACCCGGAGGCCCATAGATAAAATATATTAGATAATTTTGAACAATAATAAACTATTTTTTTTTGTAAGTATAGTAACTTATTTGAAATTGGAAGTACCTATTAATAACTTCTAATTTCAAATAAGATATTATAAATATGTTATGTGAAGCCGTTTTTTTGTGCATGTAGTTTTAACCTTTAATTAATTGTTGCGCTTGTTAATGTTACCCTAATAATTATGTTTGAAATGTATATGTGTAAACAATTGTTGGTTAACCTTAATAAATAAATACATATTATCAAATAACATATTTAACTATAATTATACACGTAATTTAGTCGGCTTTGTGTTGCTTTGCGTGGTGTCGCATAACCGTCCTCGGAAACGTCAATATATTTTACCTTTCGGCCAGAAATCCTCTTCATATAAACCCTCATTAAAATTCGATGTTAGTCTATGTTGTATTGTATTGTACCTAGTCTTTACGCTCTAGTTATTTATACATTGCTTTATTATTTACTGTTGGTACTTCAGATGTCTCGGCTTTTGATCGCCCGCTTTGTATCGGACAATCTTCTCCTTACTTCACCCAACGGAATATGTAATGAAACGACCAAAGTCATATTGAAGGTTGAACCACCAACGTCTGGTGTCTTTTAGAAAGGAATGGTCTCGAGATAAGTTTATTTTGTCGTTGTTCGCATTTTTTTTGCATGCAACACTGGACTGAAAAGCGTGGCATTTTAGTTAAAGTGTAAAACGTTTCTGTTTTTCTTTTTAGACTTTTTGTTTTGAAAATTGGTACGTCTAGACTTTTTTTTGTGACTTTGCTCCCGTGGTATCGCTAAAAAAGTGCAATTTTCCAGAAAAGAAAGTAGGTTAGTTCCACGATGTTTTAGCTTTCTAATAGTGAAAAAATGCCAATGAAATAATTTTCGTAACCGGTTTAGTATAATACTTCCAGAAACCTTTATCAAGTAGTTATTTTAAACGTTGAAAGCATCTGCACAATTTTCGTAAGTTTAAAATGCTCGATTAAATGAAAATGTATGAAATCATCACAATGGAGGATTACGCTAACTTCAAGGATTATATATTGACGATTTTAATTACTTAATATACAATCACAAGCTCTTCTTAACGTAGGAAAGTCGTAGTTCTAGAACGCAAAACGAAAAACACAATCTAACTTGGCTAAGGGGGCTCCCTTAGCCAAGTTACAATCGTTTCGTTTTGATTCTCTTTTTGTTGATCGCCTCGAGTCGGCCACGCCTCCGACGTCATCTCAACGCTCAGTCACGTGGTCAGAACAAAGGAATAGCAGGCGTGGCCGACTCGAGGCGATCGACAAAAAGAGAATCGAAACGAAACGGTTGTAACTTGGCTAGGGGGCAGGTATGGTTTTAGTCAAAATAGTACAATAGTAAAAGTCTGACACACTTTCTCGCTCCACCCTTGCCGAGAGAAGTCATTAGATGATTTCTCAAGTCAAAAAAAAACCTCTTAACAGAAATGTTCACAGTTTGGCGGGTGCCAACCCTTGCCAGGCAATTTAGAATAAATCTAGCAACAGTTAATTAGGTAATGTGTTGCTTAAAGGTAGTTTACGCAGGTTTTTGCTTAGTAGCTTGTGGAATCATAAAGTGGTTGGTTGCATTAGGACAATTTCCGTGTACAAAAAATGGCTGCGGTATTAAAGTAAAACGTTGTTACCAAATGTTTACTTATTAATTAGAATTTATCTAAAATTATAAATTTTATTAAATGGCTCGTTATTTATATGATAATATATTCATAATATCAAAGAAAATTTTAGTTGTACACAATTTTTTCAGTTTTCAAATCGTCGAAAAGTAGAATGGCCCACCAGTTTAATTTGAAGGTGATAGGGGTGTTCAGAATTATCGCTTAGAATTCGACGATTCGACGATTGTGACGGAGATTTATTTTATTAAATTAAATTCAAGGGATCTTCTTCCTGTTCGGATATGTTTTGGTTAAGTGCGCTTGGTATTTTCTCACATCAATCCGCCTTGATGAGATAGAAGAATTGTAGTATCAAATTTGGCCTCAATAGCACCTTCTTCATTGATCGACCGGTCAATTCTGAGTTTGTCCGGTTAATTTAGATAACGTCCGTCAACGTAGCACCTAAGCTAGTTACGAGGGTACACAGTTTGTTCATGACAATGTGACCGGGAAAATTCGGGAATGTTATATTTTCAACCTTTTTTGTTGTCGTCAAAAAGGTTGGTTTATTTTGCGTAAAGGTATCAGGGAGTCAGCGGTCATAATGTAGGTAGGATAAAGTGCTTTTTTAAAACGGGTTCAGGACGTATTGTACAAACTGTTTGTTTATATTTACGTGATTCAATAAACAAAGAGATGCCTAAATTTTTTCAGTGAATCATTTCTGTCCAGAGTGTAGCAATCTGACAGGTTTAATGAAATAAACCTTTCTCATATCTGCACGTAAATATATCCAATCAGAAAGTTTTGAAAAAATATCGCAAGTTACAGATATACCGGGAAAATAAAATACATAAATAGCTACAACGGTGATCCAGTAATTTGAAATTAATTCTATTCGAAAAATGTTCATGCTACAAATATTTAAAAATGGATCGCGATTTTTCTAAATTCAAATTGTAGCTAAATTCAAATCTGACACAATTAAGCTAAATCTGATTGTCACGCACCAAGGGACTACTAGTAACTCGTTGAAACATGCATTGTTTCAAATAGTTTTACATGATTCTATATATTTTTCTAATATATAGCTCGCTGAACTAGTTCCGCATTAGTTTATTACTAATGCGGAACTAGTTCAGCAAGCTATTGGTATTGAACAAAAACAAATTCAAATTTCGAACGAGGTACTTTATGAACAATAAGTTCGGATGGTTCTTGCACCGGATTCGTGCGGAAAAAACGCCCAGGTGTCACTGTTGTGTGGCCCGCACGGTAGACACCCACCGTGCCCACCGGGCATACAGCATACGGTAGAGGTGTGCCCCGCCTAGGCAGAGCATCGCCGTGTCCTCGTGGGGGCCGGGACCTGGTACAGGCCATGGTTCGGAGCGAGGAGGAATGGCAGGCGGTCACGGTTTTGTGAAGCAGTAATACTAGCAAAGCAGAAGCTTACACCCTAGCCGCCGGGATTCCGATCCTGATTTCCAACCACCGTAGGCGTAGGCTTGAGGACGGCGAGCAATGGGTAGCTCGCCGTCCGACCGTACGGTAACCGGCCGGATCGAACCCAAGTCGTCGACGGCGCGTACTGTTCCACGCAAGCCTCAAGGACATGTCAGCAAAACTGTAGGGGCCCAGCAGGGCCGAAGCCTACTGGGGCCATGAGTTGTGCGAAAGAGAACCCCGGGGGCCTCAAACCACAGAGTACCTTTTTATATATAGTCCTGGAAAGAAGGCAAAGAAGGACAAGCGAGTGTATTTTACTCAGCAAAAGCTTGACACGCCTTCTTGCTCCACCCAAGGACGGGAGATGTCATTGGATGATTTCCCACTAAAATAAAATAAAAAAAAAAACTGTTATAGCAATGGAGTGCAGTATATTGGTTAGCAAAAGTGCCAACAGAATAAGAAACACCACGATGCGCTGACGACTGGGCAAGCATTTAATGTAAGATGGACAAAGCCAACGACGCCGATCTGGCAAGAGACGATCTAGATGCTTGCTGCAGTAGTTGGTTAGCCGTGGCTCGAGAAAAGATTTTTTTTTGTAGGTGGGTAAATCATTCAATGACATCCCCCGCTCTTAGGCTGAGCGGAAGATAGTGTTAGACTTTTACTGATTAAAAACCCACTCCTGTTCCTTCTTTGCCTTTAGTACCAGGGCTGAGTCTTCCTTTCAGAATCAGACCCTTGGCCCCAGTAGGCTGCGACCCTGCTGGGCTCCTACGGTTTGATAACATTTCCTTGAGGAGCGTGTGGAACAGCACGCGCCGTCGACGCCTTGGGCTCGGTTCGGACGGTTACCAGACGGTCGGACGGTAAGCTAGCCATTGTTCGCCGTCCGCAAGCCCGCGGAGAAAAGAATACCTGGATTTTACTTATGTTGTGTTATGTTTTAAGTGATCAAATCACACACGATGGTAAAGTCGATAATAGAGTTTGTAGCGCCGCATTGTTGAACCTTGAGTTATGAATTCAAGTATAACTTATAATTAGAGAACGATTGTGGTTGAATCAAAAAATCTAGTCAAGTGTCAGTTGGACTTGCACATGAAAGGTTTTGTACTGCAATATTAAAATCGAGCAAAAAACGCGTGATGAGCTGACAAACTAACGCTTCTTTTATGGGAACCAAATCTCTACCTGCTACGGTTTATCAGATACAGTTTACTGGTAGACGGACTGACAGACAGACGTACGGACGGACTGCGGAGGCTTAGTAATAGGGTCCCGTTGGCATTCTTAACTTGACTGTACATTTTTTTTTTAATTCTTACAATTATTAACTTTTTAAAATAAAGGTTTATTATTATTCATCGAGTACAGAACCCTAAATGTATGGAATTTATATTCGCTAGCGAAATGTCATGTGATCAATACCACACACTTTGGCGTTATGAGATAATGTCACAATTATTATTTATACATGCTATCGTCGATTGAATGACACTTTGTGTAAAGAAATGGTTCCCAACCCCGCACAAGAGCTAAACTTTACTACAATGTAGATACCACGCTCGTAAAGTGTATTTTAGTATGCATTTTCTAGATACAGCAAGGCTGAAGTTTTTAAAACTCTGCAGGGAAATTAAAAAAGATTATCGCAAAACTTGAAAGCGTTGCAGACTCTTGAAAATAGTTCAAGGAATTTTATAAGAAGCTAAAAATAGTTTTTATAAAAGTCTCAAAAATATTTGTGAAATTAAAAAGGCCAAAAGCACAAGTAAGCAATTTAAGTAAGAAAGTTGTTAGGCACACAGTTACCTAAGCTAACTGCTTTTGGGTTCTTTTTAGGGTTCCGTAGGTGTCTTACAAGACGAAAACAGAACCGGAGCTTAGGTATAGAATTATTTTGTTGTCCTTCTCTCATTCTGTCCATATGTCAAGACCTTTTTTCTCAGAAACGCGTGGAGAGTTTTTTTTAGGTGGGAAAATCATATAATGACAAATCGCGCTCTTGGGCGGAGCAGGAAATAGTGTCAGACTTTTACTGACTAAAAGTCACTCCTGTTTCTTCTTTGCCTTTGTTCCAGGGCTCCGGGGTTGTCTTTCGCATCACCTATGGCCCCCAGTAGGCTTCGACCCTGCTGGGCCCCTACGGTTTGCTGAGTAAGGAGTAAGGTGCATAAAGTCCCAACAAGTTGAAAATCAGTAAAATTGTTCAAAACATAATTATAAATAATATTTAAAAGTTTCCCATCATTCCCGTGTATGGATTTTTTTTATTCAAGGTCAAAGGTCAAAAAAAATGAGTTTTTCACGATGTTCAGCAAAACGTTAGGTTTATCATAAAAGTACCTTAGACAAAAATTGTAGATCATAAAATTATCTATAAAAAATGCCTAATACTTTTTTCCTACGAGCCACGTTTCTGAGATATAACGATTAAAAAAGTTATAAAAGTTGTTATCGTCATAATATGCACACGTTTCCACGCCACCTATGAGGTAGAAAATTTAGCGCATTTTTTTTAACGTGGTTTCCCCAGTAAGCCTACTCCACGGGTCAGTTGTGATCCTGTTTAATGTGAAACTATTGCAAAATTAGGGAAATTTTCAAAGATTGGGAAAGATAAAAGCGATGTAAATTTAAAAAAAGTGGTGATTTTCATTCACCTATTTCGTAAGTTTCAAATTCTTCTTGTTCTTTTACTTGATCTTCTTTTTGTTCTTCTTCTTCTTCTTCTCCTGCTTCTTCTTCATCTTCATTTTGGAAGCAAGTAAATTGCGTCAATAGCGATGTATCGCATGACACTTCGTCGGAATCAAACGAATCCTCTATTGTTAGTGATTCAACATTAGAGCACGACGGGGCTTGACAATTTGTACATGCCAGAGAACAAAACAGTCCGACTTTTTGCAACCACATTTAGCACTGCATCCCTTTTTGCAGTTGCAAAAAAATGTGTTCAGCAGTTATTCTGGCGCAGGTGGGAGTAAAGTTTAAACTGGCTCTAATATATTGTTGACCAACTTCCAACCCAAGTCTGTAGGGTCTAGCTGATAACCAAGCCACACTTGAACTTGGTAACATACCCGAAAAAGATGTTGATGAGCAGCAACTGAGGTTGGAGGAAGACAAGCTAATTGAACTTGTTTTTTATTTTTAGTACAGTGACAGTGAAAACATAACTTTTTGAATCGTTATATCTCAGAAGCGGTGGCTCGTAGGAAAAAAGCACTGAATAAAATAAAGTATCTTAGACAAAAACTGTAGGTTTTTGTCTAAGATACTTTTATGATAAAACTTACCGTTTTGCTGAAAATCGCGAAAAACTCATTTTTTTGACCTTTGCCTTGAATAAAAAATTTTCCATACACGGGAATGATGGGGAACTCTTAAATATTATTTATAATTATGTTTTGAACGATTTTACTGATTTTCAGCTTGTTGGGACTTTATGAACCATTACTCTCATTTTTTGGTCTAGATTGACCGGACTATTAAGAGTTTTTGTTTTTCTTGATTTAGTACTTTATTTATCAAATAATAGAATTGAAATTAAAAACTCTGCGAGCACATGTTAGCACTCGTATTTTACTTTAAAAATTGCACGATTGCCGTTCAACCAATACATATTAAGTTACGTCACACATTTCCCCCTTCCTGACGTTCGTATAACAAATCGTATTCCAATTTTGCAGCCAGCATATCCAATGACGACACTTGATATTCTGCAAACATGGCGGACTGATTTTGATCGTGTAGAGTAGGTTAAGATTTATTTTTATCTAGCCGCTGCAGACCACACAAAAAGCAATAGTTAGACGAAAATAAAAACGCTCTTATTCAAAATTCGAATTTCGAAATTTTGTTCTTTGATTCATCATTTTTGCTCACATTATTTTTGATTTGTCTCACTGTCGGAAACTTATTCCATGATTAGTTAATTCTACTATTTTTATGTTGGTTAGGCCTGCTGTCAACGGACGCATAGCTTGATAGACGCGTATTCGTCATTATATACTTGGTGTACCGTCCTGTCATTGTCGGTTCATCGATACAGTTTCATAGATTTGTAAGTAAGCTTCACGCAGGCGTACAGTCGTACACCAAGCGTATAATATTAAATACGCGTCTATGAAGCTATGCGTCTGTTGCCAGTAGGCCTGACTTTGTTTTATACTGTGAAATAATAATATAGTGGACTAGTTGCTGCCACCAGCTTCGCCCGCGTGAAATTGGCAAATTGGTAAATTGTCAGATACAGGCCATGGTCTACTCGTGTGCCAAATTTCATCTGAATCCGTTCAGCCATTCAAGCGTGAATAAGTAACATACAATCACAAAATTACGCTTTTATAATATCAGTATGCCACTTAGCTGCATCTTATTTTTATATTAAAACTAAATCAAGTAGTGAAAACCTGGTCCAATAAACTTAAATAAACTACTAAAACAATCCTTAAAACTATTTTTCAAGGCGTCAAATATAAAATGTAGAACAGTTCGAACCGTTGTTCCTGCTCTAACTTAGTTTGTATAACTTATAACTTTGTCGTCGTCGGCACAAACTTTTGTGCTCGGATTACCCGTGTTAGTGTTGCCAGTTTAATATGAGATCGTTAAAACCTATTTTGGGCGGTAAAGTGGCACCACTAATTTGACAGATGTTTCGGCGGGATTTTTTTGAGTGAAGTGGTGGTTTAATTATTCGTAATTTGATTCCTAGTACATATTGTGATATAAAGTGGATCCAGTTTTGTATCTCAAGTGTAGGTACACATCTGGACAATATGTGTAATTATTGATACAGGCATGATTTAGCTAAAATGGAGCAGAGAATTTTATTTTAGTATTGGGTACTTTAGCTAAGCTTGCCGAGAGAGGACTAACTCGATAAATTTAGGAGCCAAAAAGCTTTAGAATGAAAACTACTCGTAAGTAACTGTATTCTATATAAAAAACAAAATACTTTCTAAACTTGACACTTGCTAAATACAAAACCCGCACAGAGCGAAAAGAAAAAATAAAATAATATTGTTTTTTCTTTTATTTTCTTTTGTGTGGAAAATTGGGAAAGCTTTCGTCTTGTAAGCGTGACGTGTGAAAGTACATACTTACACAAGATACCTAGACCCGGAATAACTATCTGTGGGCCATACAAATATTTGTTCCGAGAGTCGACCCCGCGATCCGCAGCGCATCAGCCAGTCGCTCAACCATTTCGCACTTTGAAACATAGGTATCAGACACAGTGGCATGTATTGGAATAGTGGATGCTTTTTAATATTTATGTGGCAAAAACGCTGTCAAATACCCAGTAAAAGGCAGAATCTAGGTTATAAAGTTACTCTCATTATCCTCGACGCTAATTCAGGCCGTCAGGCTGTCAGACTAACTGATATGCCACAATTATGTTTAAATCGCGGCCATTTGAGGTAATGCTAGTCGAGTTGGTTTTAATCGCGTCTACTTATGAGACAGAAGGAATTATACATGCTCTTATCTTTCGTATACTAACTGAATACTAAGTAGGGTAACCAGTTACTGTGGGTGAATAACATGCCACGCAATATTGCAATATGGCGAAGACCTACCGTATGGTCTCCTTTGAAGATGGAAAAGCGCGTGGGATACCATAGCGTGGGAGGAAGTGATGATCACAAAGAAGGCGGCGTTGCAATCTCCCTCCCTATCCCGTGCAGTGACTCGGGAACGATCTCGGTCGCCATAGAATGTGGCCTGCAGGTCTTGGGAAGTTTGTTACCTGAACAGTCAGATGTCTGAGACGGCGGTGGTGCACTGTTTTCTGCACCTTTTTATCGGTAACGCAGCCATAACTATGCGTCCGCAGAGGACGGGGTCCACATGAATTTATGCGGACTGCGGGAATACCTTGCCGGGGCAGCGTGATCAATTGCGCAAGCAGTATGGTGGTAGTCAGTAAGAGTATGAAAAATTACCTCTATCTGCTCCAGGGTGGAGGACATCATGTGGACTTCCACATGATAAATAAGGGTAGTACTTATAGTGAATTAGCAGAGAGGTGCCAAGTTCAGATACATATGGTCTGAAGCGTTGCAGCTGAGCATGCGGACGAAGTGTTATTACATTTTTCCATCTCAAGAAACCTAGGGTCAACCGTGGTCGGTCGTGGTAAAATACAGACAGGCACTGTACTTTGTGTAATTTATTTCATTGCCACTACTGTAAAAACTGTGAAGGAAAATATCGTGATGAATCTGTTATATCCCAGAATCAAAAGCTCGAAAATATGTGACATCAATCAACCCGCTTTGAGCCGCGTAGTGAAGTATAGCTCACTCACTCTAATGTGGAACAGGCCTGTATTCCATCAGTAGGAAAGTTTTCGCTTCGATCATTGACTCGACACAGGTTCTAATTCAATTTTGAGTACAAGTCTATTTGGAACAATTCCTTATAGTAAGGAATACGTGTCCTGTTTTTTCAAGTAACATTTAGTAACTGTAACGATATTGCTTCGTTTTAGAGCACTTCACTCTCGAACTAAAATTAGATTCTATTTTTGGTTGATACTTTTTGGGAAATATCCTGGTTGGGAATAAATAGTCGAAGGCTTTATCTTTTGTAACAGGCTGTTAAAATATTTCCTGGGTATCTATATCTAATAACAAGGTACTCATTTTCCATTCTATAATCAGGTGTTTGAAATACGGGTCACCAATATTTAAAACCTGAGTGTCTTGGCATCTAGAAATGTGTATTTGTTGGAATACATTTAACAATAGAACGTTCTACGTTTAAATCTTCCAATAAATTCAGATAACCGAACGCGGTACATATTTTATGGCCGTAAATGTACTTGTGCAAACTGTGAAGAAATTAATAAACTGTTAATTTCAATATCTATATACTAGTTGGTCGACTGCTAAAGAGTTTTGAGTAGAGTTCTATGAAATACATGATAGTTCCGCGGGCCAATACAATCAACACCACAGACTAAAAACAAACGTCAAAACAGCTGATGACGTAACAGGAACACAAATCAGTGCGATCAGCAAATACGTGACTTTGCATTACATTATCAATTGTAGTACCCTTCATGTGCGTGGGCAGTTTTTTCTATTTTCTCCTAAACCGTACAAAAACACACAGTATATAGAAATTCGCCTTAACTACACGTAGGTACCTACACTGAGTCTTGGATCAATGAACTGCGTGGGAACATAGCACGTCGAGTCTGTTATACTAAACACAGGAATGTTATTCTTTTCTTATCATTGAATAAAGATTTTCTTTTTTTAAATATCTTTGTACAAAGAAAGTGTCACTATCACCCTACAGCACGAGCTATTCTCATGATACAAAGGAACTGCGGTAAAGTAAGAAGGCGAAACTCTCTTCTGTATTTTTAGCGTTTTCTTATAGGTACTCATATCACACTAATATTATAAAGATGAAAGTTAGTGTGTGTATATATTATGTATGTTATGAAAGGATTTCGATGAAATAAAGCTTTGAATGCACTGGAAAGTCCATGTCCTGGGCACATTGGATACTTTTTTTCCCGGAATTACTAACTTAATTGTCCCTTGGGACAATTTCCTACTTCCACGCGGGCATAGCCGCTCGTTTATTATAAGTGTGAGTCAAAGTATGAAACTCTTTGCTAGCGTCTGTGTTTACCACAATCCGTCAGATTTCAAAATAAGGCCCCTCACAAACGCGCAACTTTTTGTAGCTTTTGGTTGTCCTTGCCCACACTACGATTCTCAGTCGCGATGCAAACGCGATACTGTCGCTATGCTAAAGCGATTCAGTAACGGCACAGAAATGAAGTTTTTGTATGTGGAATGTTTCACTTACGCGACACCCTCCCTCCGTTCTCTCCCCAATGTCATCCAACATGGTTGCGCGTTCACATTAATACAGTCACGATGCTGTAGCGCGTTAGTAGCGCATTGACATCGCTTCTGTGGTGCGTTGCAAATGCGACTAACGCGCGTTAGTAGAAACGGCATCGTTACTATCGCGCGTAGAGTTTTACAATATCGCTACAAAAAGTTGCCATGGGTGAGAGGCCTGAGGGCCTGTGCATACTACGTGTTTTAAACGCGCCATTGACGCGCGTTTTAGAAACGTGCGTTGACGGCGCGTTTTTATCCTATTAAAGGTCTACAGACTGCGTCTGACTCACGTGCTTATCGCGTCTGTATCGCTACAAACGCGCGTCAACGGCGCTTTTAAAAACGTGGTGTGCACACGCCCTAAGATCGAACAAGCATCTCCTGAGTCGCCAATTCCATCGCAGGCTATCGAAGACCCATTCATTGCTTCCCATTAGGTGAGATTAAGGTCATTGAGAAATAAGAAATTAAAAGAGTATTAGAAAATAATACTTGGGTTAAATACAGCCTTGCTTGCTTTAAGTGTCCCAAATAAAATGATTAACCTAATCGAGAGCATTTATCTTGTTAAATGTAAATTGAATTTATCGCCAGCTCACATTTTGCTGTTTACACATTTTTTTTGGAACTGTAATTCGCTAATGTTAGTGGGAAACATTGTTCTTATTTAAAACGAGTGTATTTAAGATAATTTAATAAAATAAACCAACATGCTTCAATTCAATCTAACAGATTTACTAAAGCGAAAGTTTGTATGTAGTTATGTGTATGTGTATAATATGTTTGTTACACCATCACGCTCGAACGACTGAACATATTTGGATGACATTTGAACGATGGATGGAGAGGGAGAGGGAGGCCAAAGAAAAGATGGATGGATTGTGTGAGAAGTGATATGAAAAAAAGGGAGTTAGTGATCGCGTGACGAGTGACAGGACAGAATGGAAGAAAAAAACGGGTTGCGCCGACCCCAAATAAAACGGGACAAGGGCAGGAAGATGATGATGATGACGCTCGAACGACTGAACATATTTGGATGACATTTTCACGCGGTTAGATGTCCTAGAACACTGCATAGGATATCTTTTTTAACGAAGTATCATAAATCCAGATTTCAGTTGCGATATTTTTTATGTCAGGAATATGTTTCCCTGGGAGAGTTTTCTACTTTTACGAAGGAGAATTCACTGGTTGAGGCTAGTTTGTATTTGTCAACTTTGTCGTAACTGTACCAAGTAATACACTACCAAGATTCGCAGATCGATGCAAGTTCTACGATGTGTCCAATCTCAGGTAATGTCATGCAAGTTTGTATCCAATTTCATAGCGCATGACATGGATATGTTAGTCATATGTGGTACGTCGCCGCGTAATCTGCTTTATTAGGTTGGTACATCTTCCTTTTACCAAGATTCAATGTTATAAGAATTGAAATAATAAAATGTTTTCAATACACTTACTCGAAAACCCGCTCTTATCCCACCGCTTTTAGGCACGCATTAGACTGCTTTCCGCACTAGTGCAGAAATAGCGCCTGCTCTCCCCCACCACTATGTTATTACATTTATCGTATCAGACTGGGCGCGCGTCGACCCCCGCAAGTCGCCGGTCAAACCCCGTTTATTCATTTCTTCGTAAGTGTATTGAAAAAAGTCGTTTGAGACACGTGCAAATTTGTCACTGTAGCCGTCGGCTCCATAACACACTCGCCTACAGCTCGTGTGAATACCGCATTGGTTGCAATGACAAACTTTCTGCACTTGTATCAAAATGTACTATTTTAGGCTTGTTACTTTTCACTTCTACACGAGTACATATTAGATTTCTTTAATTTTGTATATAAAGTAACGCAGCGTCAGGCGTCGCGATTTAACGCGAATAATAAATATCTAATAATACCTATATCACAACTTTCACACAACGTCATCTAGCCCCAAACTAAGCAGAGTTTGTGCTATTAATACTAGACAACTGATAAACAGTTATTGATAAATTACATTCAGACAGATTAAATGATCGTGCTCATCAAACAAACATTTGTCTTGGGTAGGAATCGAACCCACGACCTCCAGCATAGCAGTCAGGGACACAAATCACAAGACCAACAGGCCAGATAAAATTAATGTGGTTGCGAAGCGATCCGATGCGTTTCTCGTGTTTTTAACGTGACACGGCGGCTCTGTCGTACATGCGCGCAAAGTCGCTGCTCCAGCCGCCATTTATATAAAACAAGTCACCGCATCGCAAGAGTTCGCGTAAAAATATCAAATCAACTAACGAGTCCACTTCGCTTTGCTCGTCACCGTATCACACCTACGTACGGTTGGTCACGTAGGCCACCGCAATAGCAACCGCATAAAAATTATGTTTTCTGAAATATAGAAGAGACCGCACTGCAAGAGTTCGCGCGAAAACATCAAATTAACAAACACATCCGCTTCGCTTCCATCGTTGCACCCACGTGTGGTTGATCACGTATCTTGGTCAATTGTTGGTTCCATTAGCGCCGCGTCGCTTCCCGTTCGCGTTCCCCTACGTAGGACGCCGCTGCCTACTAGGCAGGTACCGTGGAAAATTAAGTTTTCTCATGTATACAGTTTTCGTATATTTGCATAGTGATAGCGGTCATTGAACCACCTTTTAGGTTTGACATTTTATTTATAAAATCGGAATAGACATAGGTAAATCCCGTCCTGATTCCAATACATATCGTGGTCTCATTTTCTTAATAAAGGAAAACGATACGTACTTTATTGTTCGGGTCCCAACTAAGAAATTTAATATTAGGGAAAAAGGGGCATGTTCAAATGAAAGAGTTCCTTAAAGAACATTTTAGAAAAAAAATAGTTAAATACCTACTTATTTTGATTAGCTAATGATACTTAAAGTCCTTCTTTTTTCGAAATTACATTTAAAAAGTCCTTAAAGTCCTCTTTTTTTTTTCGAAATTACATGTCTTCTTTAAAAACAGTTGTCTTTTTTGACTGGCCTGTTGGTCTAGTGGTTAGTGGCCCTGACTGCTATGCCGGAGGTCGTGGGTTCGATTCCCACCCAGGACAAATGTTTGTGTGATGAACACGATCATTTGTTCTGTGTCTTTGTGTAATTTATCTATATATGTATGTATTTAGAAATATATAAGTATGTTTATCAGTTGTCCAGTACACATAACACAAGCTCTGCTTAGCTTGGGACTAGACGGCGTTGTGTGATAGTTGTGGAATATTTATTATTTATTTTCATAAGCAGAAGCAGTATCTTAAATATGACAACCCATAGCAGTTACACCCTCTAGAAGCTCGGTGAAATGGCAAAACGATAATGGCGTTTATCTTGGGCTCAACAAAGCTTCCTAGATACTATAATCGAACCCAATAAATAAATAGTACCCAGTTATTAAAAAAACCGGCCGGTGCGAGTCGGGTTCTGCACGAAGGATTTTGTACCATTATCAGACAACATTGACACTATATTATAACCATTTTTTTTAGTTTTTGTTTGTTATAGCGACAACAGAAATACATCATCTGTGAAAATTTCAACTGTCTAGCTGTCTAGGTTCATGAGATGCAGCCTAGTGACAGAATGACAGACGGACAGTGGAGTTTTAGTAATAGGGTCTCGTTTTTACCCTTTGGGTACGGAACTCTAAAAAGTGAATTTAGGTACCTAAGTGTCATCAATTTTCGGAAACTTGTAGTCATCTATTTGATTATGTTTTCAACTTAGATGTAGGTACTTAACAAGTATGTTGGCTTGGAGATAAAAAAGATCCACCGCAGCCTTGGAACGCAAAGGACAACTGAAGAAACATGGGGTGAGGTCAGTAAAAATCAGACATGATGAAATGCTTGACTGCGATCCCGCCTGATGGTAAGCAGTTATGCAATCGTTGATGGTGAGACGCACTAGTTTATTAAGAGCCTATTCACTCTAGCCAGAGGCGTAGCGTGGACTAATTTAGAAGTGGGCTAAGGCATATCAGCGAGGCCTTTTTCTTAAAACGAAAACGAGACAGCGACAGTCGCAACCCAGTGTACGACCACATTGTCGCTTACTATCTGGTGAAAGAGTGGTCAAACGCGAGTCTATCAATTATAAAAAAAAACCCTCGTTCTTAAAGATCCCTCGCTTGTGCGAGGCCCCTTTGGGTGCGAGGTCACGGGCGAGGGCCCACTTCGCCCACGCATAGCTACGCTCTAGCCTTGAATACACCTAAATTATAACGGACGGGAAGACTATAGCTGTCAGCAATTATTCCAGTCTTTCGATGTACGCGGTATAAACGATGAGGCGACACGCTTTGTTCAAACGGTAAAGGTGTGACCAAAATAAGTTGTAACTACGATGACAAAAACAGATCAATCCAATCCAGATCAATAGTCCAGATTAGATGATCTACTAATCTTCCGATAGTCCTCTTGTCTTGTCGACGAAACTTGTGAGTAGGGTCAGCAAACGAAATGGAGATGAATTACCTTAATCCTATGATGAAGCAACCCTATGTTGCCGACCAAAGAAAAACGGACGGTTCTGCTTTTTAATGTAAAATTGAGTTAGATATTCACGTATCCAGAATTGGCAAAATAAGATGAACTACTATGCAACTCTCCGTGTTTGAGTAAGACTACTGAAAAGTCTGTATATTTTCGCCGAACAAAAGTATATTTTCAATTCTTTAATTTTTTGTGTTTTGTTAAGATGCGCCCGTTTTGCTAATGGTGGTAGAATTGATACCAAGATATAGAGGTCAATGACATGGGCGGTCAATAACCTTACAATCAAGTTTTCCTCTGAAGTGGGTGGAACTGTAATTTAAAAATGGAACGCGTTTGTCATTTCTTTTGTTAATTCGGGCTGTTTAATTAGTAAATGATTTTCAGAATTTTGGCGCCGTTTTTAATACCTGTTGAAATTTAAACGGAAACGTAGGTACTGTTACATACTAACTATATATTTTATACATAGTATACACTATGTCATGGCTCGATCGTGTGCCTTTCATCAGTTTTTTTTTGTAAAATCATCTAATGATTTCATCCGCTCCGGGTAGAGCGAGAAGGAGTGTCAGAACTTTACTGGCTAAAACCCACAGTGTTCCTTTAGTTGTCAATATCAGCCTTGGCAGGCGTGTGCTTTTCATCTAAATCCGTTCAGCCGTTAGCATATAATTGACTTACAAAAGTACAAACATACAGAGTTCATAATTAAAATTTTATTACGATTAATAATACAATATTCTTGTTTTTATTTTAGATTTTCTTTTTACCTATTTTTCGTGTATATAATAAATATAATAAACGCTATAAAAAATATAACTCGGTGTAAAAATTATTGGAATCGATACAGTTACTGATTGTGAACAAACTATATTCAGGTTTCGCTTATACTAAAGCTAATGTTCTATCATCATCATCATCATCATTTCAGCCGAAAGACGTCCACTGCTGGAGATAGGCCTCCCCCAAGTGTCGCCACAATAAACGGTCCTGTGTTGTATATTACTTGAAAAATAATTATATTTTTCCCGGGAGAGGGCACTGGCTTCTGTAACACAGTTTAATCACCTAGCACAGGTGTAAGGGACTTCAATAAAATTGTAATAATGTCTTATGTTAATAAAAAACATTATTATTTAATGAGAAAGACATAAATTTGCGTACAATATAACCAGGTGAAACAAAATAATTAATCATATCTTCAAAGAAGACAGTCTTTATCTTATATTTAATATAATTTTATCCTCCAGCTTAGAAGCCGTGCACCATGTCAGCCTGCTTGGATTTACATGTCACAATCCTTGGGAGGACATACCTTTAAATTAAAACCGAACTTGTGTAAATCTGACAAGCTCTTTTCGAGTAATAGATGGATCAGTGGCTGCGTTCGCATGGAATTAGTACGTCCCCCTTTATAAATTATAGTCTATGTGGGCATCCTAATGTATCTCAACCTCAACGTCATTGCATCATGGCTTTTTTTTAAGGTGGGATATTATCTAATGACTTCCCCCGCTCTAGGGTGGTGCGAGAGAGCGTGTCAGAGTTTTACTGACTAAAACCACACCTATGTTCCTTCAGTTAATCTTGTGTTCTAGGACTTCGGGTTTCCCTTTCTGAAATCGTCCCATGGCCCCAGTAGGTTTCGATCCTGCTGGGCTCCCACAGTTTTGCTGACATCTTTTTAAGGCGCACGTGGAACACTAAGCGTCGTCGTCGGTTCGGATGGTCATCGGACGACCGGACGGTGATCTACCCATTGCTTGTCGTCCGCAAGCCCACGCCTACTGTCGCTGGTAGTCGGGGTTAGGATCACGGCGGCGGAGGCGTGAAGATGTCCGTTCCCTCACGTGAGCGGTTACCACCTTTGCTAGCCTTACTGCTTCGAGAAGGAGGCGCCATCATGGCAAGGAGAGAATGCTAGTTACAGCACTGTGTATATATGTAACTATTTAGTTTATTTGCTAATAAAAAAAAATGGAATATAATCTGAACCATATCGCAATTGGACGTTTGATGGATATACTCCTTGCGTCGTATTCCTCAATGCTGGGGTTCGTGACCTCTTTGCTTTATCACTTTCATTTTTATGATGTTCCTCCATCTATGCCTGTCTCTGACGGTGTGAAGGGCCTTGTATACCGTGGAGTCAAGAGCGGTTCGGATCTAGTCGGACCAACGTATAGGGCTGCGCCAGCGAGGCATTTTCCCATCTACTTTCAAGCCTTTCGAGGTTTCCACCGACTTTCTTTGCAATGTGACCGAAGTATTGCAAAATCATGCGAAGCCACTCGGATGACAACCGTGAGAAGAGTCTTAGTTCTCGCAGTATGGATACGTTGGTTCGAAATGCTGTCTAAGGGATACAGAGCATTTTTAGATAATGATGGATATAACTTTATCCTAATTAATAGATAGGCATATAGTGACAGTAATTAATGGCTAATAGCCAAAACGAGTTTCTAATCTGGAAAGTTTTAAAGCCAATCAATTTTCAAGGACGTTCGGGTTCAGATACTCAAGTGGGGTGATTGATCTGTTAGAGCGTAGGTTGGTTGTTACTCATGTTACCAAGTCCTTCAAACTTCTTCAACTGTTTACCTACAAGTAGTGTCTGATTGAAACTAATTTTTAAAGCCGAAACCGAATTTCAGCTTCGGTACAAGTTTCGGTTGAAATCGAAGTTTTTATATAAGGTCATGTATTTGTAGGGTGGAAAAATAGTCAACCTTTGGAGGTATGCGGAACAGAGAGTAAAGTTCCGCAAACCTCCGTTGAAAAGGGAGGATCCTCCGGCCAGACGGACAGGGGTGGTGGTGGTGTGGTGGGCAGTTGCCCACCAGACATAACACACGTCTGGCCGGAGGATCCTCCTTTTTCAGCGGAGGTATTTGGAGCTTTACTCTCTGTTTCACATACCTCTAAAAACCTTAATCAGTTAGTCGCTTTTTATTTTAAAATCACATATTTATATATACTTAATATTATACAGCTGAACAGTTTGTTTGAACGCGTTAATCTCAGGAAATACTGGTTCGAATTAAAAAATCTTTTTGTGTTAAATAGCCTATTTGTCGAGAAAGGCAAAAGAAAGACATCAGTAGCAATAAACCAAAGACGTGAGTAACGTGATTTTACCCAGGGACAGCTAGTTATATTATGTTAATAATAATAATAATTCAGTCTCTAATAATTTAGGTACAAAACAAAATTACGTCTTACCCAGTAAATAAGATGGAACATAACTTCCGATCGCAGCACGAAACCTCTCTTAATAAGTTTCAGTTTCGGCCGAAACTCATTTTTCGGCCGAAACTAGGACGAAATCGTTACTGAAACCGAAAGTTTGGTCAAACACCACCTACAAGTTGTAGTTGTTTTGATAGTTTAAGGGTTTTCGTACACAAGTGCAACGCGACGATGTAACGAGTCGTGTCGTTGATGTCTCTTCGTTCTCAAATTGTTTTGTGGCGTTTGTTTGTGGTATTTACCATCTGGAAAGAAATGATTATATTTGTAGCATAGCATAGTCGGTATAATAATGTTCCCACTGTTGGGACTCAGGCCTCCTCTCTAGGAGAGGGAATGGGGCGTAATCCACCACGCGGGCCCAGTGTGGGTTGGTTGATTCTATTTGTAGAAAATGAGAACACATTGTCGTATAGATGCGTCACATTTGTCTGTGGCAGCCTAAAGCGTTGGTTGTGTGGACATCCATTGCTGTAAAAGAGTTTTTTTTTGTGGGAAAATCATCTAATGAAATCTTCCACCCTTGGGTGGAGTAAGAGGGCGTGTCAGACTTTTGCTAACTAAAACACACTCGATGGTTCTTTCTTTGCCATTGTACCAGGGCCCCGGGGATCTCTTTCCCATCACCCATGATCCCAGTAGGCTTTGACCCTGCTGGGCCCCTACGATTGCTGACATCTCCTTGAGGCGCGCGTACACTCCGCACCGTCGACGACTTGGGCTCGGTCCGGACGGTTACCAGATGGTCGGACGGCAAGCTACCCATTCCTCACCGTCCGCAAGCCCGCGCCTGCGGTGCCCGGAAATCATCAGGATCTAAATCCCGGCGCCATTGCCTCGCGTGCGGCCACCTCATTTGCTGCTTCGCAGAAGGAGGCGATCGTCTGCCACTCCTCCTCAAGGCCCGGCGCGACAGATCGGTGCCGCCGATCGCCCTCACGAGGACACGGTGGTACTCTGCCCAGGTGGGGCACACCTCTACCGCATGCTCCACCGTGTCCTCAGAGCGGTCCACACAATATTGACACCCGGGCGTCTCTTCCGCACGTATCCGGTGTAGGAACTTCCCGAACTTGGTAAGGTGAGGACGCCGTGTCGTCTTTCCAGCCACTCCTCAAAGAGTGGACTTACCGTCATAATTATGGCGTGCTCAGTTTGCTGTAATAGGATATGTGTTATATCTTCATTATCTATTTTAAAATTACTTTCTGTTTCTTTTAAACCTTAGATACATTAGGGGACAAAATATTCTGTAACATAACGCACAACGCTCTATCTACGTAACACTGCTTTGGCCATTTTTCTGCAACTTGCCTTCCAACACTTTACGAAGCATTCACGTGACGCAAGACTTGTTGTCGAACAATTTAACAGCGTTGCGCGTCATGATGGGGGACAGTTTGTCCCCTTGTGTATCTGAGGCTTTAATATGAGAACAATAAATGACTATTTTTGCATCATTTATTTAACATTGTTCGTTTCGTTGGATGTTATTTTTTTACCATTTTGTGTGGAATGAAAGAGTAACAGGACAAATGTTATAAGGAAAAGATGTGTTGATATAAAATTTGTAAAATTAACAGTGTATAGTTTTATACCATTATTTTCCTATAATGTATGACAATAAAAGTCTGTTCGTTTTCATGGTATATATGGCTAAATATTTTTTTTATAAGTACATATTATGCGAACATACTGATTCTGGAAAGGGAAGGTTCTGGAGTGGTACTGGAAAACGCAGTGTTGCAAGGCCTCCTGCTAGGCGGACCGATGACCTAGTGGAGGCTGCAGGAATCTACTGGATACGAGACGTACATGTAACGGTATACATGTGAAAAGAAAGAAAGAAAGAAAAACTTTTTATTTACATATTACAAGGCGACATATTATATTACAAGGCGCAAATTTAGAACTTACAGATTATAAGCTTATGTGCTTATGTGGCGGCTGCTTGGTTGATACATGTCCAGCAGTGGACGTCTTTCAACTGAAATAATGATAATAATAGCATACAGTTAGATATATACTCTTACCTTATCGAAATGGGGGGCTTTCACTTTTCAGGCTATATTTTAAATTGATTTCAGTTCGATTAGTTAAGCGTTTGGCTTGTAAGAGCTCACAAGGAAAGAAAAAAAATGTTTCAAAAATATTTGTTAATAATTGAGAAGAAATAAGTGAAAAAGTACATACTTGTTGTTTGCGAATGCGAATCCATCGTAAATTATGAGAGTTTTAATTACTTCCTAACGCGGAAAGAGTAATTAAAGGGACGCTACAAAACTTCTGAGGAGTCTCTTCAAGATGCCTCAAAAGTTTTTTCTTCTGTAAGCGAATTGAATACCTCATAAATCATATTCTCACGAAACGGAAAACGAAGACAAAGGTACTTCAGAAAAAGGCTTTGAATAGTAACGAAAACATTTATCTGACTCAGATACAACACAATAAACACAAAGAATTAATAAAAACATATTAACAAAAATATGAAGGAAATGAAGAATGATGTGATAGTGAAGTGGTAGTGAAGTGATTGGGTTACGAGCGTTACTCGCCGTCAAACTAGATATAAAGTATGGCGACCTAAAATATGTTAAAAGAATGTTAAAAATGAATTAGAGAAACAAAAACATGAACTAAAAAAAAAACATAAATTAATAATTCTAATAATTATAAAAACTCGTATCAGTGTTTGCTATTGAACTAATGATTCAGTTAATTGTCTTCGGTTTTGTGTGTATCCATGGAAAATGTTGCACAATAATACAAGGGATGATACATAGCCACAATATAACCATAGGACAGCAGCAAGACGAATAGTGCGAAGTGAAGTGTTACTAACATAGTTTTAAATCATGTTTACTAACAAAATGATTTATTATAAGTAATTATGTATGTTAGTCTATAAGGTATTTATGATATGGGTACATGTTGCCAGAAATAAATTGATTATTATTATTATCTTTATTTACTCTTTACAAATATTTTATATATTTTTAAATATTTCTTAAAACACACTTTTTTTAAAAAAACATTAAAAAATATAAAAAAATAGTAGCCCACCGGCATCGGGAGCAGTGTCCAAGCTGCCGGTGGTCAGGGCTCCTGAGAGAGGAACCTCCGGACAATACGCACCGTGTTTAAGAGTACTGCTTTCTGGATCAAGCCCTTGATCCAACTGCCCAACGAGAGCCTCCTCAGATGTTGGTCGAGGCTCTTTGATATTGGCACTAGCCGGGGATCATGGATGGCGCATCAGCTCCCACAATCCCCGGTCCAAGTGTGGGAGGGAACACCGAGGTGGTTTTTAGTCAGTAAGAGTCTGACAGACCCCTTCGTCTGCCCCAGGCGAAGGACATCCATGAGGATTTTCCACCCCGGCAACAAAAAAAAAAAAAAAAAGGCTCTTTGATATTAATCTATTGGCCGTCACGACTATCGGCACAATGACTGCCGTATCCACTTCCCACATGTCGACAACCTCGACCTCAACCGCGTGCCAAGTCAAGATACTTAGTTTGCTTATCTTTCTCAGCTTTCACGAGGTTCTCGTCATGAGGGACCGCTATATCAACAATCACTGTGCGACGCTCCGGTCGATCTATCACCACCATATCAGGCTTATTGGCAACAATAGTCCTGTCAGTGATGATAGATCGATCCCAATATAACGTGATATTGCCATTGTCGAGAACTGAATCATTATTATTATTAATATATGTGTGTTAGAGATTCCTTGGGCGCGGTGTCCCGTACAGCTGCCTCGTTTCCTTGTGTCCGAGGCTCGGAGGTGTAGACGTGTCATGCGCGACACCGACGTTCACTAAAAGACCTGTGGGAAACGGAGAATGCGCTTTCTTCAACTGCTCCGAAACGACTTGACGATTTTTATTAAAAAAATTGTGTGTATTTGGCAGGTCTGAAAAAAGGTCACAGGTTATTTTTTACCCTCTTACCCCCACCCTCTCATTTTTCTTTTTGATTATATGCCAAATATGCCGAAACTTCAACTACCCTTCAAACTTGGCTATTTACTGAATATGTCAGCAGGATTCAAATAGGGCTATCCTTCAGAAAAGGCTTCGAAATCGGAAAGTTTATTTAGAAAATTGTCAGACCTTCTAAGAGACTGTAAAACTAGACTTTCCGCTCAACAAAATACTCAGCAGACTTCGTAAAAGTGTTGCTTTTGTGAAGACAAACAAGCGTCTAAAAAGTTTGTGTCTCTACAGAACCATACAAAAGTTGTTAGTATCCACAGGGTACGGAGACAGTATTGTTAACAGGTTTCTTGAAACTTAGCGAATCAGTGAGTGTTTTATAGAATCTGACTGGCTATTTCTCTATTGTATTTTTGTAAAAAAAAAAACTCTAAGAACTTCTCTTTGGTGTTATATGCTTTTCTCCTTATTTTCGTGTCGATATTTGGCAACCTGTACACCTCTATTATTGGCTTCGTATTATAGATGACTGACGCATATCTTGTGAAGCGATTCCACACTGACAATTTTGTTTAGGTGGTATATCATCTAATGACATCTCCTGCCCTTGGGCGGAGCGGGAAGGCGTAGAAGACTTTTACTGACTAAAACCCACTCCTCTTCATTCTTCGCCTTCGTTACAGGGCCCCGAGGTTCAACTTTCGCAACAACCCAAGGCGCTAGTAGGCTTCGACCCTGCTGGGCCCCTACGGTTTGATGACATCTCCTTGAGGTGCGCGTGGAACACTACGCGCCGTCGACGACTTGGGCTCGGTCCGGACGGTTACCGGACGGTCGGACGGCAAGCTACCCATTGCTTGCCGTCTGCTAGCCCGCGCCTACGGTGGCTGGAAATCGGGATCGGACTCCCGGTGGCTGGGGCATGAGCGGCGTTCCCTCGCGCGTACTACCGCCTCCTTTGCTAGCATTACTGCTTTGTAGAAGGAGGTGACCGCCTACCACTCCTCCTTGCTCCAGACCATGGCCTGTACCAAGGCCTGGCGCGAGAGATCACTGCCACCGATCAAAGACCGCTCCTGTGCGTTGGCTTCCCGCAATCCTCATCAGGTCATCGGTTCACCTTATGGGAGACTTTCCAAACAGCAGTTCTGCGAGCAATTTACCCTGCTCACTACCACTTAAGTTTGGTGATTCTACGTCCAATGTCAGTAACCTTGGTTTTCTTACGATAACTTTGGTATCCTTCTAATTTCATCCAATTATATAACAATAGTTACAGCAGTAACAAACACACACATTTATACAAACTTTCAATGCTATTATAATGATACGACTGCGTGTTCTAAAGTACTAATTTATTAAGATAAATAACTAAACTAATACTATGCAGACACACACACAGTCACGATGAACATAATAAATATAATATAATAATATTCCACAACTACCACACAACGCCGTCTAGTCCCAAGCAGAGCTTGTGTTATGAGTACTAGACAACTGATAAACATACTTATATATTTCTAAATACATACATATGATAGATAAATTACACCCAGACACAGAACAAATGATCGTGCTCATCACACAAACATTTGTCCTGGATGGGAATCGAACCCACGACCTCAGGCATAGCAGTCAAGGTCACTAACCACTAGAATAACGACCAGTCAAATGATACAATAATAAAATATCTGGGGCGGTCGTACGTCAGATCTAAAAGCGATAATATTGGTGTGGTAAACGAAATAAATTGGAACAAGAAAATCTAACGTCTTGTTTTTCAAGTGTAATAACGTTTGAAGGTTCAAAGTTTTCACTAACTAAGTCAAGAAACCATTAAAAACTTTATTCATAAGAAAATAAAGTAAGCACAGCACACCCACACAGATTTAATTCCCAGAAAACAGACTTTATCATTAGTTTTGAAGCACTAGTGTTTAATTAAGGTAAAAGCTTTTAGTTGTTCCAACGAAAAGCAGGTAATTATTAAATTGGCAACACATTTTTCGGGCGGGTGATTAGTATTTTGCGCTGGCAAGCCCTGCAGCGCTATTCACAATTAGGTAGATTAGGTAATTAATGTATATAACAGCGTTTTGTTAAGTGCCTTTGACTCAATTTGAATGCGAAATTGTATTGCGTGCGTGGTAATGAGAGGTGGAAACTCATAAAATAGCGGTACAGGACAGGTGAATTAAAATTCTATTGAGGCATTTTAATACTAGATATCTTGGGATTGTTTGAAAGGGTTACCGTGGCCCCGAAATGCAAAGGGCAACTGAACGATTCATCTGTGTGCGTTTTAATTAGTAAAAGTGTGATAATCTCTCCTGCTCAAAATAATTTGATGATTTCATGGGATAATTTTCTGCTATCACGCATGCAAAGTCACTTTCAGCAGCTAGTAAGTATATATTTTGGATCGACTAAAAAAAAAGGAGGAGGTTATCAATTCGGATGTATGGTTTTTTTATGTGTGTTACCTCAGAACTCCGTTGTTTATGGACAGATTTGAAATTTTTTTTTCCTCTTAAATGATATGCTTTCAGATTAGTCCCATGTTTTTTCAAAATCCAGTTCTGATGATGGGATCCATGGGGAATCGAGAGAAGTCCTCAAATATTATAGGCTATATAGTGATTTTGGTATTTTCATCAAGAACTTAAGAATTTACAGTCAAAAAGTAACATTTGATGAAGTGGAACTCGTAAAGAAGACCAGAAATGGCCAACGGAACTTCATACTCACATAGATATTATAAAGAAGATAGTAAAGCGACTATGACAATACAAATAAATAAATGGTTCTGAATAGAACATAACTATTCAGAACCATTTATTTATTTGTATTGAAAATGGAATCATCGAAGTGACCTGATGATGATGATGGAGCCGGAAGATAGGCACTGGAACTCTGCAATTAATCGATGTATCCTAGCCGTGTTTGTGCTTATTAGAATTGTCATGAGATTGCACTTTAGCTATTAAGTACTATCGAACTGATCTGATGATGGAGCCGGAAGGTCGAAGGTAGACACAGGAACTTCATAATAAAACAATGTAACCTAACAGTGTTTGGGTTAATTGGAATTGTCATGAGAAATAGGGTCACTGGTTCTAAGTGTATCGCAACTAAAAATTGTGAAACACAACTTAAAAAAAAATAAAATATAGTGAAGTCAGTTTTTTTTTGTAAAAAGTTTTTTTCTACTTTCACGAAGGCAAAACTGCTGGCATTTGTTAGTTCTCTTTATATTTTGGTCTATTTTCCAGTAAAATCAATTGGAACATATCGCTTTAACAAACTTGCGCTTATCTTCTTCAAAATCCTGCCATTTCATTATATGTCTGAATCCAATTAGGTTCGTACTGTGATATACGGGACACTAATTACTGTGGAAATCAAGCTTGATTAATAAGATGATTTATTAAGGTCGAGTGGTGGGCTCGTAAAACACTAAATTAGTGTCCTGCAGGCCTAGCCAAGTTACGACCGTTTCGTATCGAAACTCTTTGTACAATCGGGAACGCCTCGGCGCGTAAGCGATCTTAGAAAACAATAAGTTGGTAGCCATGATGACGCGCCTGAATCGATCGCTCTTTCTATAAAAATTGTAACTTAGCTACCGCAACATTGTAGAAACGATTACATATCATTTTATTATTTTGAACGATGTGAACTTGGCTACGAATTTTCTATTCGTTTGTTCTGATCATGTGACTTAGCGTTAGCGATTGTAGATTATAAACTTGGCTAAGCCTGCTGAAATCGTGAGACAGGGTAGCGGTAGACCACGAAAGAGATTACGGGTCGGCTTAGATGTCTTTCTTCAGAATTGGCAAGCGGTGGCCCAGAGACAGGAACAGTGGAAAAAATGGATGGAGGCCTTTGCCCAGCAGTAGGACAGTACAGGCTAGATACAATACTTATTTAGGTCTAGCTTTTGCCGGCTTCTTCTAGCGTTCACTAGCGTGCATTGGGCCTGTTGAGTTCCTACGGTTTGTTGATATCTCTTTGAGGAGGTCTTGGGCTCGTGCCGGACGACCGGACGGCGAGCTACACATTGCTTGTTGTTCACAATCCCACGCCTACCGTGGCTGGTAGTCGGAGTCCGTTCTCTAACGCGTACAGTCGTCTGCTTCGCAGAAGGAGGCGAAGGCCTGCCATTCCCCCTCGCTTAGGACCATGGCCTTAACTAAGGCCCGGCGCGAGAGATCGCCGCCGCATCGCCGATCGCATTCATCGATGGGTGCTTCGCCCAAGCGGGGCTCACGTCCACCGTATGCTCGACCGTGTCCTCTACTAGGTGGTCCACAAAATGGTGACAACCAGGCGTTTCTTCCGCCTGAATCCGACACAGGAACCTCCCGGACTTACCATGACTGATGGCGACCTACGTCATACGAAAGGCGAGGACGCCGTGAAGCCTCTCCGGCCAATCCTCAAAGAGGGAACTCACCGCCATGATTATGGCGTGCCCAGCACTGGGTTGAGACAGTCGCTGTCACAGCACACACACAGCACGATCCCCGCGTAACCATAAAAGTTTGTGTGCAGTTTACGGTCCAATTTAGGTATTTACTTATAAAAAAGTATTTTCGCAATTGATACTAATTGAAATTTCTGAAAGGCGAAGGCAATTAATAGTTTATCGATTTTATTTTATTTATGTTCTTCAGTGAAGTTTTTAGTTAAATATTATTTTAGAGCCAAATGAAACGCATTTCTCATGAATGAAAGGTAATTTAACCTATTTCTTTCTATAGAAAGTGGTTTCAGTTTTCTTTAGTAAAATACGAGGAATAGGAAATTACATTAACTATCGAGAAATAAGCATTTTTAATTATGAATGTTAGATTTCAATGTGCATGTTTGTAGAATAATCAGTTTTATCATGCTAACTATATTGTTAAGGATGAAAGTCTAAATCGATATCGATTTAGACTTTCATCCATAAGGAGGTAGTAAACCTTCCTTCTTGGGCTTTACTAATATTATAATCATTATCATCATTTAACACTGCTTAAGGTGCCCAAGGGTAACCCGCCGGTAAGTCCCCTCTTTGAGGAGTGGCTGGGGCGGCAACACGGCGTCCTTACCTTCCGCATGACGCAGATCCTCACTGGACATGGCAAGTTCGGGAGGTTCCTGCATCGGATTCAGGCGGAAGCAACGCCCGGGTGCCATCATTGTGCGGACCACCCAGAGGACACGGTGGAGCATACGGTGGAGGTGTGCCCCACTTGGGCGGAGCACTGTCGTGTGGTGCTCCGCCAATCAGGCAATTGGCGGCAGCGACCTTTCACGTCGGGCCCTGGTTCAGGCTATGGTCCGGAGCGAGGAGGAATGGCAGGCGGTTGCCTCCTTCTGCGAAGCAGTTATGCTAGCGAAGGAGGAGGCTGCACGCGTGAGGGAACGAAGGTCCTCACGCCCTAGCCGCCGTAATTCCGACCCCGACTACCAGCCACGGTAGACGCGGGCTTGCGGACGTCGAGCACTGGGTAGCTCGCCGTCCGGCTGTTCGGTAATTAACTGGACCGAGCCCAGTCGTCAATGGCGTGTTGAGTTCCTCGCGCTCCTCAAAGAGATGTCAGCAAACCGTAGGGGCCCAGCAGGGCCGTTGCCCTCTAGCTAGGACCGCGGAGAATTTCTGAAAGGGAAACCCGTAGTCCTAGGACACAAAGGGTAATTGAAGGATACAGGTGTGGTTTTAGTCAGTAAAAGTCTGGCACGCCCTCCCGCTCCACCCAGAGCGCGAGAAGTCATTTGGATGATTTCCCACCTTAAAAAAAGGGTAACCCGCGAAATTCAAATTATCTAAAGTATTTTTGCATTTTACAGGTCAGTGTCAAGTCAATAATAACAATATAATAAAACAGAAGAAATATAAAATAGAAGAATGAAACAAAATAGAAGAATGAAATACAAAAATAGAATAGAAGAGCAGAATAAACTATGTTGTAAGTACAGTCACGAGCAATAAGATCAATTTTTTTTTTCTATCTTAACTTCTGCCATTTAAGAAATAAGTGTACGACAATTTATTATAAATTAACTGCTTCATGTTTAAGTAATTAAAAACACAAACAAAAAAAAAAGACGTATTATAAAGGTTAGTGAGTTGTGAGTGTGTGTATGTTTATTACTTCTACACCCTCGAACGGCTGAACGCATTTTGATGAACTTTGGTACACGAGTAGGCTATGTCCCGGAACAGCATATAGAGCTAGTAGATAGTAACAATTAGCTATTAAGCTAACAAGTTATGGAAAAGAATCGAAAACCGAATAACCAGCGGATCAATTTAATGCTCTGTATACCTCCGTAATATTCGATTTTTTATACCTAAGTTACAAGTTATTTTGCAAGCGCCAAACCAATCATTGGGGCGCTTCACCTTTCCGCACGTCGCACGTTGTTTCGCATAAAAAAATATGTAGATTGAATCAGTTTTTCCATCGCTGGCTGCAAATTGTTATGTTCGGCGAAACTGTTCGCTGGACGAATGCGATAAGCATAGTTAGCAAACTACACTTGATATTGTGACTCTATATCGCTTATTGTAATGCTACGTGGCTTCAAAGAGCATTTTCACGTAGAAATGAGAGCGAGAATTGAATTTTGATTTTCTGTTAAGTCCGTTTTCGAAATGTTAGCTTTGTACGTGCTGTCAAGTTTGTTAGGTTAACGCGGTTTCGAAAGTTTTTAAATCCTTACATTGTTAACACCTCTAAGTTCTACTACTCCGCGTCGTTTATACCACGTACATCGAAGGGCTGGAACAATTTGCCTGCTGCGGTCTTCCCGTCCGATTATAATTTAGGTGTCTACAAGGCTAGAGTGAATAAGCTCTTAAGTTATTATTATTATTTTTTATTTTTTTATAAGTACATAATGCTACTATATTTTAATTCTAATGTATTCTACTGTTTTTTTTTTAATTTTACTGTATGTGTGAGGCACGAATAAAGGTTTTATCTTTCTTTTTCTTTCCATCATAAATTAGTGCGCTTCACCATCAACGATAGCATCACTGCTTACGATCAGGTGGGATTTTAGTCAAGCACTAGGTCATGTCATTAAAAAGAAGTTAGCAGTAGTAAGTAGTAAGTTAGAGCGAGTGACAATCGCTCTTGCTTCAATCAGAGCGAGAGAATTTATTTGATGAATTCCATCCAAAAAAAGCACTTCGACGCCTAAGTGTATTTCTATATACATAAGTATGTAGTTAGGTTAAAAATATTCGTTATTGGTTAATATTTAGGGCCATATTTATTGAATTTGCTAATAATTCAATTAATGATACAATTCGTAATGAAATACTGCATGCTGAAAAACTACGATTGTTTCCAGTTGCATTTCTTTATAATAACTAAACTTTTTATTTTAATTTTACGGGCTAGAAAATCATATATATATATATATAGAGGAAGATAGTGTCAAACTTTTACTGAATAAAAACCCACTCCTGTTCCTTCTTTGCTATATTTTTAGGGCCCCGGGGATCTCTTTCGCATCACCCATGGCCCCAGTAGGCTTCGACCCTGCTGGGCCCCTACGGTTGCTGACATCTCCTTAAGGCGCGCGTGGAACACTACGCGCCGTCGACGACTTACCGGACCGTTACCGGACAATTGGACGGCAAGCCACCCATTGCTCGCCGTCCGCAAGCCCGCTCCTATGGTGGCCGGAAATCGGGATTGGAATCCCGGCGGCGGTTGGGGCGTGAGGACCGTTGCCTCACGCGATCGGCCGTCTCCTTTGCTAGCTTTACTGCTACGCAGAAGGAGGCAACCGCCTGCCACTCCTCCTCGCTCCGGACCATGGCCTGTACCAAGGCCAAGCGCGAGAGATCGCTGCCGCCGATCGCCCCCACGAGGACACGGCGGTGCTTTGCCTAAGCGGGGCACACCTCTACCGTATGCTCCACCGTGCCCTCCGGGCGGTCCACACCCGGGCGTCTCTTCTGCACGAACCAGGTGCAGGAACCTCCCGAACTCGCCATGTCCGGTGAGGACCTGCGTCATGCGGGTGGTACGGACGCCGTGCGGTCTTTCCAGCCACTCCTCAAAGAGGGGACTTATTGCTATAATTATGGTGTGTCCAGTAATAACATACCTAATATTTACTGCAGTTTAGTTTTCGTAACGACAGAGACTCGATGTCTAATGAGACATTGACAAAATATCATTAGTAACTGTGGTACCTAAGAATTAAATTACTCCTAAACTATGCTCACCTACACGTTAATCATCATTACAGCCAAAAAAAACGTCTACTTTTGGACGTAGGCCTCCCTTAAGTGTCGCCACAATCACCGGTCCTGTGCGTATCGCAACCAGCGGACTTCCGCAATCGGGCCCAAGTCTGCTATTTTTATAAATTCGTCATTCCAACACGATCCCATTGTCATTTTGCTAAAAGTTCTTAATCTGCTATTCCATAATGATTGATCATTTATCAGTCATTGGTCTCGTAATAGAGTTGTGGTAGAATGAAAATATCGAGCTTATTAAAAGCAACGACTGCAAAATGATGTTCTAAGTGTAGGTTCAAAGGAACTGTCAAAATTTTAGCGGATTACCACATATGTCAGATATTCATTTGTCAGTATGTACGAGATTACCACCTCTTTCAATGGAATGTCAGGTTGATCATTGGAAAGTCATAATGACGCCATTATGTTGGGAGATTACCAAACTTGTCAAAATCAACAATTATGAAATCAATGATAGACCATTCTGACACTATTGTAATAGCAGACTTGAGGCCCTGGTCATCAGTTCACCTTGTGGAAGGCCTTCCAAAGATGCGTCTTCCGGTACGCGGTACTGTGGGCGGACAATTATTTTAACCAAACATTTCAAAATCTATTTTCAGTAACACGGCAAGCTTGTGGCATGGTCTTAAATAAAGCGGTTATTTAAGGCCAAGCCACAACAAAACGATGACACTTTAGTTTATTTGTGAAACAAAAGTGGTTTTCATTTTAATAATAGGTACTGTTTAATAATCATAAAAGGTTTTTGTGGGAGGTTAAGCTGCTTTTAGTAGCTAAATGTTTAAATGGAAAATCGTTGAGTTGAATGACAATTGAGGTCATTACTAAGGAAAAGCTTAATTTAATGAGTGCTTTTTTGGGCCCAGATGCGGTACTATTCTGTTAAATACGACTTTGCTTTCCTTTTCGAGACGTTGTTGTAGATTCCAAATTTAATGTCTTGTTTGCTAGGTAATAATTTCGTACTGATTTTGGATAACAAAATTATTAAAATTTAAATAGATGGCGCAGTGCATCTGCTGATGGCTGAATCAGACCTCTGCGCGCTCTTACCGCTGCTAGTACACGCGTATGATGCGTGAATAGACGTAGATTTCAATCGGAATGTTACAATAATTACTGTAAGGCCGCGTTCCCACTTGGTCGTGACGGTAATACTAATCGTGTAATTTTAAGTGTCGTGGCGTATATATTTAAATGGATGTGATCAAATAAAGGACGACACGATTAACTGTCGTCTTTGACTATATTTGAGTTGACAACAGATTGACATGATAATGGGAACGGCTAAAACCACCATCGTAAAACGATACAAGATTGTCAAACTAAACCATGACTGCAAATCTTTTGTAATTTTTGCGACAATCTATCGTGGCCACGACAATAAGTAGTTATAATGAGAACAGATAGAGACAAAGTGAGAACACGGCGTCAGTATATTAGATAGTGTTGAGTAATACATAAAAAAAAAAATTGAGAATTTGTGGAGCTGTGTTTCTAACCGTCAACCGATTATGCTATACATACCTGTTTCAGTCTTCTATAAAAGTTATTTTTTACTGTACCTACCGTAACTTGTAAGTTATTCTCAGATATTAAACAATAGTATTTTTTTTTTTAGTTGGATAATCATGCAATCTCAATGTGAGACTTTTACTGACTAAAACCTACTCCTATGTTCTTTCTTTTCCTTCCGTTTGACCACGAGTTTTCCTTTCAGAAGCGAATCCATGGCTTCAGTAGGCTTCGACCCTGCTGGGCCCAATAGGTTCTTTTTCTACCTGTTTGAACATTGATTTGTTTCATGAACTTTCTGGTCTAAAATAAATGTATTATTATTATATTATCATTGGATAAAAAAACTTGGATATTTATTGCCTGGAAATTTTGCCAAAGAACAAAAGTCAATGTAAAAGGTATACCAGGCCACTCATAAAGTTTTCGAAAAACGTTTTTATGTATAAGGCACTGGTCACTTGTAATTATTTTGAAAACATTGGTTTTTAAAAAATAAAAATACCATTGTTCGAATTTTGAATTTCCCTCCTTATTTTTTCGAGAGACAAATTAAATTATCGTGTCTCATTTAAAAATGGATCTGCATCGAGAACATTTTCGTGCGATGATTTTCTAAGATTTTAAATGGCCTAAAACTTGATGAGTCATTTGATCGACTTCAAATTGGTTTTATGCATGAAATACCTCCAAAAACAACGATCTACTGCTGGTATAGCGAGTTCAAGCGCGGTTGCCTTACTTTGGGGGATGAACAAAGGAATGGTCATCCTGCGACGGCTGTCACGGAATAAAATGTGCTGTAAAAAAAATAATTCAAGAAAACAGGTGAATTACATACGAAGAGATTCAGCATACACTGCAGATTGGTTCGGGAAGTGTTCAGAAGACTCTACACGAGCACCTTCGCGTGAGGAGGACAGTTTGCCGCTGGGTGCCGCACAACCTCACCGAAGCTCAGAAGAAGGCTCGTGTGGAGTGGTGCTGTTTAAAAATTTGAAGCAGACTCGTCTCGGCGCGTTTACAACATTGTGACAGGTGACGAACCCTGGTTTTATCAATACCATCTAGAAACAAAGCGTCAGTCGACAGTTTGGCTGTTTCAAAACGAACCAACGCCTACGAAAGTGAAGCGATCGAGAAGCTCAGGGAAAATTTTGATCGCTACATTCTTCACTTTGATACAGATACCCCGTGTATCTGATTTCAATTCCATTACGAGACTAAATCAGCATCAAAGCCGAATAGTGTACCACAAAATGCCTGCCAGAAGTTTTGTCTGCTATGAGCAACACGCGACCGAACACCGGGCTCCGAGGGGTACTACTTCACCATGACAACGCGCCCGCGCACTCAGCGCTAAAAACGAGGGACTTCCTGGACACCACACCGGTCAGTCTTGGGGCACCCTCCTTACAGTCCTGATCTGGCACCGTGTTACTTCTTTTTATTCCCTAAAATAAAATAAATATACAGCTGAAAGGGATACAGTTTTCATTCAGTTTTCAGACGCAAGAAACTTTGTATAGAGGTGGAGAGTTCTTTGAAAAGATTTAATAAAAATATTTTATCCACAGAAGTTCGTTTTCTCAAAACTTTCTGAGTATCCCACGTATTTCCTAATAAGTTTCAGTAGAGATAAGTGAGATAACACACTGAACATCAATTAGGACCTCGTTACTAAGTCTCCCGTAACACACACCCTTTATTACATTTTCAGTAGACTGCTTCCTTTCAGAATGTGAACTAATTCATTTGATGTTACAGTAAATAATGTCCATAGAAAATAAAATTAAGGGGAAAACGGTTTGATACTGTTATAATCAGTCCATATTGTCCTGCTACTGGATAAAGACGATTTATCGATTTACGGCTTTTTTGTTGGTTGTGTCTCTAATAAATTCACACTAGCTGACTCAGCAACCGTTGTTCTGCTCTATAAATTACTAGCTTCATTATTTTTGTCTTTATAGACATCGTAGAGCAGTGGTTGCCGAGTGGTAACGGCCCCGATTTGTGAGTTGTAGGTCGCGGGTTCAACCCCAGCCCAGGCGCATTACTTTGTGTAATTTATTTCATCACCACTGCTCTGAAAACGGTGAAGGAAAACATCTTGAGGAAACCGGCATGTCCTAGAACCAAAAAAATCGAAGACATGTGACATTCGCCAACCCGCACTGGGCCCGCGTGGTGGATTACGGCCCATCACCTCTCCTAGAGAGGAGGTCTGAGTCCCAGCAGTGGGAACATTAAAAGGCTGATTATGTTATGTTATGTATGTTAGACATCGTAGTAAATACAGACAAAGAAGAAACTACCTTCTTTTTTTTTTTAAGAAAAATCTTGCCCCATTCTAGGAATAACTCCTGTATCCTCGGTGTACAAACGTTTGAACTCACAAGCACAAGACACCAAGACCCGGAACAGCTATCTGTTACGACGCGGGCACTCCACGCTCTCAATCTCCATAGCTATTGAGTTCTCTGAGTGAATTTACAATAAATGCCTTATTTATAATACGTTATAAACTAATTTAAATAATATATATAAATGTATGTAGGTATGATAAATTAGCAAAAAATAATAACTTTATCGCATTAGGTTACTCTGTAATGATAGTTTTAAGTTAGAAAATAAATAATTAAAAACTATCTATAGGCCATAAAAATATTAGTTCCGTGCACGAATCGTACTGCGACACGCAGTGGCTCAAATAATACGAAATTGGTGTCAGATCTAACAAGAATCAACTTGCCAACTCTGAATAAATCATCCAAAAGAAATAGCCCCCTTTCAATCTTCGGTCACCATACTCCCCTCCCCCCCTAAAAGTTGTAGATGTGAAATATTCAGTTTCAATCAACACGGCCGTATCGTGAGCCCGATATGGAAAAACGTTGGAATATTTTATTGCGCTATACTAAAGTGTGATTCTCATCAGACTGCTGAATAACGTTGGAAGTTATTATTATGATTCCGTAGATAAGATTTAGATTAAGATTTTTTGCTACGTGATCGTCACTCCAGAACCGAGCAATTGTTCTGCGAGCAATTTAGGTTTTATCGCGATTGATTTTGAATTTAGTGATTCATTTATTCTTCAAAGACATTGTTAGCTGACCAGGTTATGGGCTATAGCAGTTTGCTGGGTACAAAAAAAAAAACTCATGACCGGTCGATGATTGGAAGCTTGGCTGAAGTTTTTATCCAGCAGATTAAAAATGGTACTATTACAATTCTAGTGCTCACGTAGGGGCTCCGCAGGGACCGAAGCCTACGGGGGCCAAGAGTTTACTTCCGAAAAGGAAACTCATGGTCCTGGAACGCAAAGGGCAAAGAAGTAACATAAGTGTGATTTTAATTGATAAATCGGACACGCCCTCCCATTCCGCCCTAGAGCGCGAGAAGTCATTGGATGATTTCCGACCTTAAAAAAAGGGCATGGGATTTTTTCGAAATAGCTACCGTGACCCCGGAGCGCAAAGTGTCACTGAAGGAACAGAGAAACATTATAATCAGTGAGTCTAACACGCCCTCTCGCTCTATCCATAGCGGAACAAGTTTTTTTTAATCATTTAATTCAGGAAATTATTCCCATATAAATTACAAATTACATACAAATACAAATTACATACAGAAATAAAATTAAAATTATGTCACTTAATAACATTATAAAAAAAAACATTGCAAATTAAAATCATTGCATCAAAACAATTAAAACAAAATCATTAAATAAAATAGAATAACATACAATAATTGAAAATTAAAATCAAAATAAATTAAAATCAAATTATAATTAAATCAAAATTAAATTAAAATTAAATCAATATTTGATGGATGGATGATCAAATATTTGATGGTTTTCCACCTAAAAAAACTGTTATAATAGAATTTTCTCCAAACCTCCTTCATTAAATAGGTATACTGCTGCTCAACCTTTCTAATAAATAATCCTCCTTTTTCGACACCTCTGCACGAGTTCCGGTCGTGATCCATTATTTACGCAACCAATCACATCACAAAAATCGTTATAGCTATTCCTATGTCTGTAATTCGTCTGCTGTAATCAGGTTCCCCATTAATTCGCGTCACGCCTTCTCAGAACGTGACATTTTCCTTCCTTAGCGAGCGGTAGAACGTGTAAGGAAAATATTGGAACTGAATAAATCAGCCTTCCCATGAGTATTTGTTCAGCTGCATCTATGTAGTTTAAAACGACAGCAAGTTTGTCTGCTTAGCAAAGTCTAAACTCGTCTAAACCTGTCTATGTCGGGGTGCCTTAAAATTACGTTACCTCCTTCCCTGCTCTCGTCTTCTACACACATTACCGGCTGCGCATTCGGTATTGTATAGAATACCTAGGGAAAGTATAAAATAAGTAATATTTCATTAATTACCTACACATTTTAGGTATTCTATACATTGCCTAGGTATTGTATGGAATACCGGATTATACAGATTGCCGGTAACATATATAAAATAATATCAATAAGTAAATTTATCCACAATCGCAAATGAGAAGAAATTTTCAAATTCATTCAATATTAATCAAGTTAGAAACCTTCCTAATCTGGTGGAAAAAGAAACTGTCAAATAATAAGGATGCACATACTGAAATGTGACGTCACCGTGAATAGGTTACGTGTGCTCAAAAGAGATAGCGAGATATTTCCACAACGCTCTCATATATTTGGAATGCTAATTACTGCTTCTTTTTTTGTTATTTGTTGTGTGGTATAAAATATTGTATAAAAGTTAGTTTATTTTAAATATAGGGTATTTGCCCTAGGTTTTGAAAGCTGTTGTGATTAAATATAATAACTCAAAATATTTTTAGGATTTGAATCGACGACGGGCCTGTGGCCACATCAACGACCTCTTACTATTTCACGACCTTCACAATAATATTTACTTACCTACTTGTAAAATTCCTCCATTAAGAACAAGAACTCAGTAATTCGTGAAGTACCCACTTCATTGTACTAAGTTTGCCATTCTCTTCACTTCATAAACACGAATCGTGTCAGTCTGTGTGTCAAATGTATTAGACACTCTAGACGTATTAAATGAGGTTGTCAAATACAGTTCGGGCCTATTGTCTAATATATTACCAGGCTTAACTTAATCTGGGGAGACAAGGTAAGATTGTAAGCGGTTAGAAATATAGAAATATGTAAATACGAGGATGAAAATCTGCTAACTTCGGTGGACCCACTGTGTTTCCTGATGGCTACAACCCGGGAATCTTTAAGTCGAGAGTGAATAGGTTACTTCTAGGTAAGCGCGCTCCATCGTCGACCGCATCGTCGCTTTCCATCAGGTGAGATAGAGGTCAAGCGCGAACCTATCAAAAATAAAAAAGGTAACGTTTTACTTTTGGAGACGTTTTGTTTTCATAAAAAGATTACACTACAAATGCTATAGAATGGTGCGGGTGACAGCTGTCAAACTCATACAATGTAGCTACCTATTCTTTTCTCTTATTTTTCTCAGATGCATGTTTTGTCTTGCTCTCATCCTACCCATGATATGTAAAAAAGACCTTATAATACAAAATATTTGTTTGCAACTACCCTCGTAATTTTTTTTTTTTTTTTTAAGGTAGGAAATCATCAAAATTACTTAAGTGTTAGGTACCGGTAATAATTAGTGTAGCACTCAAAAGTTTTGTATTTCTATCGGGAATTCCCGAAAATGCGATAAACAATTTCAGAAAAAGTTGAAATGTTGTTACAGAGTAAGTGCTTCAATTACGCTCCCGCTTTTGCCTGCGTTGTTACCGGGTACAACCGAGTTTTACTCGCTTCAACATTAAAATGCATGGATCAATTAAGGTCTCGATAAACTGGGTTTAAAAGCCAGCTTCGGAAAATGTTTTAAAATCAATCCTGAAGGTACGTGGTGGACAAAGTTACGATGTACCTACTTATACAGGGTTAATTTTTCAAATGAGCGTGGCTAGCATTATTAGTCTTGTTCGATTTTTTTTGTATTTTTTTCGATCGGATTTTTTGCGGTCTAGTGTATTTGTTGAAAAGGACGAAATGTAGATAAAATAGAGAGCAACATTGTCACTTTTGCCGCCAAAAATTGTACGCGCGTTCCATTTTCTATTTTTGAATGAAAATAAAAATAAAAATAGGCGTTGGTAAACGCACACTTGAAAAAGTACACTCGAGCGTCAATACCACATACAAATATAAATAATCAATCAATCTGTGAATAAATTAAAAATGTGATGAGAAATAGGTACCATCGTGATTATATGGATTTCTGAGCGAATAGTATGTAACTGATGAGCTGAAGGCGAGTTATATTTTGAAAAAAAGAGATTGTAACTGACAAAGTATAAAAAAGACGTTTTTCAATAACTAGAAGAAATAAAAATAAGAGATATTTTGTGTGACGTTTTTGATGCAACTGAATGCAGGTCAAAATATTTGATTTCGCTGAAGCCATGGACAGGGCACTTATAAAATATTTTTATTATAGCTAGCCTGTATTTTCCCACTACTGGAAAAAAGCTCCATTCTTTTCAACTATCACGGTTACTCGCTTATATAAAATATAATGATTGAATATTAAATAGGGCCAGGTCTCGACTTAGTGTATTGCACAGAATAATACTGTATACGTCGCGCGTGCTGCCAGATCATAGAAATTGATCACTTCATGAAATGGCCAAATAAAACTGGCCAGATCATTTTAAACGTTAAAGTTTCAATCTTCGTTTGGCCTATTTTCTTTAGACTTTTTATTATAATTGAAATCTTAGATCAATGATTTGGTCAAACGAGGATTGACATATCATCAAATGTTAACGTTTTTAAGATCTGGCCAGTTTTAGTTGGCTATATCATGAAGTGATCAATTTCAAGATCTGGCCACGACATATATATTCAAGAACGTTTTCGAAAGATTCGACTGATGTTACTTTATCAGAATTGTCTCTTTGAACACGGTTTTGCTTAAAAAACTATTATTACAGTTTATTTTAGAACCCTAAACTTTTTCAAGGTCTTTTTTTGGGTTGGTAAATCTTCAAATAACTTCTTCCACTCTGGGTGGAGCGAGAGGGTGTGTCAGACTTTTACTGACTATAACCCACCCGTGTTTCTTCAGTTGCCTTTTGCGTTCTAGGGCCGCGGTGACTCTTTCGACCAATTCTACAAGTTCGACTTCAAATGGGTGGCATGTACCTTCTGAGAAATAGTTGTTTTATAACAACTTTTACACTGCAACAGAGTTATAAAAAGATAGATTGATTATATTTAGATCAGTGGTGGCCGAGTGGTAACAGCCCCAGCTTACGAGTTGTAGGTCGCAGGTTCAAACCCAGCCAGGAGCATTTGTTTTTGTAATTTATTTCATCACCACTACTCGGTTTCGGTGAAAGAAAACATCGTGAGAAAACCGGCATGTTCTAGAACTAAAAAATTTGAAGCCAAGTGACCATTAACCAACCCGCACTGGGCCCGCGTGGTGGATTACGGCCCATTCTCCTTCCTAGAGACGAGGCTTGAGTCCCAGCAGTGGGAACATTAAAAAGACTGATTATGCTATATGGATGGATTATGTGCTATAAAAAAAGGAGAATGGAAATTAAAAATGTACTGCGCCGTCCTCGAGTATTATGGAACACGAGCAGAAAGATAATGATGACCCCTTTGAAGTCTTTAAATTAAGAGTGAATAGGTTAGGCAAGCGTGCTCAACACCGACTATATCATCGTGTGGGCCCGCTTCGAACTTCGCAAGGCTTTAGGTACTGTCTGATGGCAGTCGACCATTTTACCAGGTGGCCAGAGGTCGTACTTGTCGAAATAACTGCCGAGACAGTATCTAAATCTATACCTCCAAACTGGTGACCCCTCGATAATGAACATCAGCGCAGCCTTCGTGCAGCTACTACTTCGTGATGTCATCATCACGTCGGGGTCACCAGTTTGGAGGTATGCGGAACAGAGAGTAAAGTTCTGCAAACCTCTGTTGAAAAGGGCAGTTGTCCACTAGACATAACACCTGTTTTGTCGGAGGATTCTCCCTTTTCAACGGAAACCTCCGCATACCTCCAAACTGGTGACCCAGACGTGATGATACCTCCAAAATCGCTTAACATCAGGTGAGATAGTGGTCTAGCGGGAGCTTATTTATGACAAGAAGTAAAATATTATATTACTTCCTTTCTGGATTTTGTCTCCTGTTGGACACATGAAAACTATTTTTTTATCTATCATGGATTAATAAACTTTAACTCAAAACATTCAGTTTTCATTGTCATCTTGCGTGAAACGTTACGTGAGCACTACTGAGCATGCCTTTGACACCATATCTGGTGGGAAACAATAGATTCTAACGTTACGAACGTAGACATTTATATATGTTAGGTTCGGCTATTGAAATAGTTTCACATACGAAACATTGTGGTTCTGAGAATTGCATTTCACTAAACGTTAATTTTAGGAGAGATTGAATACCGCATTGTGGTACCCCAAATTCAACACGCTCCTTGGGTACTGCGCGCAATATGGCGGAAGCATAGTACCTATTGCAGTGTTACCCTGCGTAAAAGCCTCTATGCTTGAAACTCTTCAATTCTTTTTATCGACTTATTCTCTTTTTTTATCTATATTTGGGATATTGGAATTTTTGATTATTGAATATTTTAAGGGCCAGTTCTCGAGGTGTAATGAACAGAATAATATTATTTATTCAAGACTGTTTCCGATGTGATCTTACTTTACCATCAACAATCGTTGATGGTAAAGTAAGATCACATCGGAGTATCATCAAGTATCATCACTTCTTACCATGAGGTGGGATCACACACAGTCAAGGAATATTTTAAGTCGTATATAAAAAGGAAAAAAAAAGAATAGAAGCAGTGCAAAACGATGACTAGGACAGTATTATAAAAATATTGAAAACATTAATATTATTACTCCTATAATACTGTCTTCACCACTTTTCCTTTCAACTTACCTTTGGTCGATGTCGCTGGTCTCACACGTTATTTTTCCTTAAGTGTGGGAGCCAGTTGATAGGGCTGCCTTTTTTTTTCTTTTTGGCCTCCACCTGTATCCCTGCTGTTTGTCTTATCAACCCTTCTTGGGGTACCGGGCACCTGCTTGTTGCCTTTCGGATGAGTCCAAACTTGACACACAGAAGCACAGACCTGGTACAACTATCTATGGACCTTTTTTCTTTAAATATTTACCAAGGTATTCCTATCCATCATCAAGATACCGCACATCAATTACGCCAAGCGTGTCATCGCTCCCTTTCAAAGCAGTTCGTCGCGATATCGTCGTCATTGCACTTGTGTGCAAATCCATCTAAAAATCAATTTATAAATATTAGCTCCGACCGAACGCTTTTTACCGTTATACCAAGGTTTTTATGTTCATGCCTCATTTTATGGGCTACAGCGTTTTCGAGAATAAACAGGTAGGTAATGTCTTCAGGTACTTTAGCGTTGTTTGAATATCGGCATCGTGTTTATAGGGCATTTATTGGAAACCTAACATAAGCTTTAATGGTGCTCGGTTAGGAAGATTTAAGATTTCTTGAAATTTGTTAGTTTGTTGAAGATGATAGATAGAGACCGCCTTACGAGTTGTAGGTCGTGGGTTCAAATCCAGCCAGGCGCATTACTTTGTGTAATTTATTTCATCACCTAAAAGTTACCATATCGACCATAAAGCTGCCATAAAGTCAATAGCTACCATAAAGTTATTGACAGTTTTTTTTTTCTATTTATTTTGTATGTACTGCACAACCATTGACCTATTTTTTAATATTTTAATATTAATTGTTATTTGAATTTTTATTATTTTTTCTTGTTTTTTTTTTTTTAAATCTTATTGTCTTTCGACCTAATTTGCACACCAGCCATGGTCAAACATGTTGAGCCAAGAAATATTTTTTGTAACACCTATAATAAGCATCTTACCATGTATATTATTTACACATGTTTATGCAAATAAATAAATCTGAATCAAAAATTCGAAGACATGTGACATTCACCAATTCAATTCGCACCGGGTCCGCGTGGTGGATTACGGCCCATTCCCTCTCAAAGAGAGGAGTCCAGAGTCCTAGCAGTGGGAACATTAACTAGGTACTACATTTATTAATTTAGGTGTCTTCAAGGCTAGAGTGAATAGGCTCTCAATAAATTAGTGCGCCTCACAATCAACGATTGCATTACTGCTTACCATCAGGTGGGATCGCAGTCAAGCACTAGTTTATATCAATTAAAAAAAAGGCTAATTATGGTATGCTGTGCTATGATAGTTAGAGATCCTGGTGCACCAGGTGTAGGGCCAGCTACTAGCAGCCAATACCATCCTGGCAACGATCGCCCACAGGCTAGACTGTCCATATATTCGACTTTGCTGTGGTAGACATGTTATTGTCCCTATTCCTTTTAGAAAATTGTAATTGTCATTTAGACATGACATTTAGTTGTATTTTAATTTTATGCAATTTATTTTTATATATAATGTAATAAATATTACCTTTAACTAATAGCCTTATATCTATATATAGTTTAATGAATTTTGGAATTTTAATTTATTTAATATTTCTAAATTGTAATTTGTAATGATTTTAATTAATGGAATTTTTGTGTATTTTTAATTTTATTTTAATCTAAATGTTAATGATTTTTATATGGGTTATTATTGTACCTGAAGTAAATGAATTTCACCATGGAATTTGGAGGCAACAGTCTTTGCACGCATGCACGATTTGCGCGTGGAGATGCAACGCCGGGGCGAAACTCCGCTGCCGCGCCAAGTCGTGGCATGGCGGACAGAGTTCCGGCGGGATCTCATGGTTGAATGGCGACGGCGACTGTCGCAACCCAGTGCTGAGCACGCTACAATAATGGCGGTTAGTCCACTCTTTGAGGAGTGGCTGGAGCGGCAACACGGCATCCTCACCTATCGCATGACGCAGGTCCTCACCGGACATGGCAAGTTCGGGAGGTTCCTGCATCGGATTCAGGCGGAAGCAACGCCCGGGTGTCATCATTGTGTGGACCACCCAGAGGACACGGTGGAGCATACGGTGATGGTGTGCCCCGCTTGGGCGGAGCACCGCCGTGTCCTCATGGAAGCAATTGGCGGCAGCGACCTTTCCCATCGGGCCCTGGTTCAGGGTATGGTCCGGAGCGAGGAGGAATGGCAGGCGGTCGCCTCCTTTGTTAATATGGAAGTAATGTTAGCGAAGGAGGAGGCTGCACGCGTAAGGGAACGAAGGTCCTCACGCCCTAGCCGACGTATTCCGACTACCAGCCACGGTAGACGCGGGCTTGCGGACGTCGAGCACTGGGTAGCTCGCCGTCCGGCTGTTCGGTAATTAACCGTACCGAGCCCAGTCGTTAACAGCGCGTAGTGATCCTCGCGCTCCTCAAAGAGATGTCAGCAAACCGTAGGGGCCCAGTGGGGCCGATGCCCGCTAGCTAGGACCGCGGAGAATTTCTGAAAGGGCAACCCGTAGTCCCAGTGCGCAAGGGGTAATTGAGGGATACAGGTGTGGTTTTAGTCAGTAAAAACTCTGACACGCCCTCGCGCTCCACCCAGAGTGCGACAAGTCATTTGGATGATTTCCAACCTTAAAAAAAAAGTAAATGAATTTGATTTGATAGATATCCGTGTGCCAAGTTTCATTAAAATCCATTCAGGCGTTCGAATGTGAAGAAGTAGCTATAAACACGCACAAACTTTCGCTTTGATGGTATTAGCATAGCATAGCATAGTTGGCCTTATAATGTTCCCACTCTTGGGACTCAGGCCTCCTCTCTAGGAGAGCGAATGGGCCGTAATCCACCACGCGGGCCCAGTGCGGGTTGGTGGATGTAAAATATCTTCGAATTTTTTGGTTCTAGGACGTGCCGGTTTCCTCACGATGTTTTCCTTCACCATTTTGAGAGCAATGGTGATGAAATAAATTACACAAAGTAATGCGCCTGGCTGGGTTTGAACCTGCAACCTACAACTCGTAAGTCGGGGCCGTTATCACTCGGCCACCACTGCTCGGATGATATTATGGATATCATTATTATCAAGAAATTCTAACGTGGCAATGCCGCCAGCCTTTTGGGCACACTTCCAGTCGACAGCGATGCGGAGGAGTTTTATGACGCCATATTTTAGTTAGGAGTAGCCTTTAGTGTATATATATAGTTTAGTATTGTGTCTAATAGTAAAATAAATAACCCACTATAGAAATTATAAAAAGTTACTAATTTTATAGAATAATGTCAGTATCTTTATGTTTTAATTTCTTAATGTCTGGTCGAATAACGATTGAGACATCGACACGATAATGAATAAAGAATAATGTCTTTCTAAAGAACTTTAATTCAATTCTAATTTCTACGAACTTCAACCTTATAATTATGACCATTACACTCGTCAAGGGTAATTCAATTAGAACATTAGACACACTACCAATTCACCAGTTCTTACCTACATTTACAGACTGAAATCGTTGAATATTTAACGAGAGATAAAACGGCTTGAAAGTAGATCAAGCAGATATTTAATAAATACTATAACCTATAGGTATGTATATATTATGGACGTCTAAGTCATACACCAGACTTGATTAACAATAGTTTATTAATATCTGAGTGATTTGGAAAGCCTTTGAGCCTTGTTCTGGCAGTCTGAGAACTTCGAATTAGGAAGTTGGCTCGACTTTTTTTGTGTCAAAAAGTAATGATACCCAAAATCACAAGGATAAACCTTTCAAATCTGGTAAACGAGAAAACTGTCAAGTAACAGAATAAGAATGAAATAATGATTGAATGAATGACACTAAAATGTGACGTCCTATAAGAATTACGTATGTAATTTCGATTGTCGATTTCCCCTGAGTTTGTTTCGCTCTTTCTTCTCAGGGTAGTCAGTTAGGAAACACCGGACTTATCTAGTTTAAAATTACAAAATAAAGTTCACGTGTAAAAGTGTTTTATAAACCTATTTGCAGAATAAATATCATTTATCATTTATGTAAAATTTGAACAGGATTGGTACAGTAGTTTTTGTGGCAATTAATACCATAGCTCCACAATTTTACTGTTTTATTATATGTATAGATGTTCAACATTGTTAATTTGAATAAACTGAAAGTGCGTTTTTTAAAAGAAAGTGACGTAAACAAAAAATCCTGTAACTTCTGATTTAGCTACAATTTGACCTTTAAAAGCCTATCCCGAAACACAGTGAGAATTAATAATTAGAAAGAAAAGGGATTAATCAAGGAGCACTTAAATCAAAAACTGATCAAACCACCCTTTTCTCAGAAGCTTTTTAGGAATGGCCCAAAAATATTTAATAAACGACCTAAATCTATAATGACTTTAAAAGGTTTAAACTCCTTCAAAATTTCAACTACAAAAAGCATATTATAGTATTAATGAATATTTAGAAGATTTGAAATGACAAATTGTGCCTCACTCCATTTTCTCCGATTTATTATGTCAGCCTATTTTATTAGTTAAGTACGAAGGATTGTTAATAACTAAGTTTTGTTTGTTTTTGTGGTGTGTTGTCTAATGTCTATTATAAAGAGGAAGTATATTTTTCTTGGTAAACTCAAAAACTACAAGACCAATTTTAAAAATTCTTTTACCAATAGCAACCTGTGTTGCCACCCTTGCGCCATCCCATGTTCCAAGTACGGCGGGCAGTGCTGGACAGTTATGGAACATGGGATGGCCGCTGCGGGCCGCTGCTACGCTGCCGCTGTGGCTGCTGATACCCTTAAACGGCGCAAATACTGTAACCTTATTGGTAATTACAGTTTTGAGCCATTTGGGGTCGAAACGCTTGGGTCATGGGGTCCGAGTGCGCGTCTCCGTTTTAAGGAAATTTCACGCCGACTGATCGACACTTTGCGTGACCAGAGGGCTGGCTCAAACTTCGCCCAAAGAATGAGCATTGTCATTCAACGTGGCAATGCTGCCAGTCTTCTGGGCACATTCCCGGATGACAGTGATGTGGGGAAGTACTTCGACACCTGAGTGTACTTTGTGTTTTTGTATTATATTTATGTACATAGTTAGGTTTAAGTCATCATCGGATGGGACAAGGGCAGGTAGCCCTTTCCCGTTTTATTAGGGGTCGGCGCAACACGTTTTTTTCTTTCATTCTGTCCTATCACTCGTCACGCTATCACTAACTCCCTTTTCTATCATATCACTTCTCACACAATCCATCCAACTTTTCTTTGGTCTCCCTCTCCCTCTCCATCCATCCACATGTATACTCATAATGAATAGTAACCTAGGTTATAGTATAGTTTAGTTAATATTTAAGTCTTTTCTAAAAGATCTGATAGAAACCTATTTTATCACTGAGTGACATAGACTATCTACTATCACGCGGGCGTGATAGTAGATAGACATTACATTACATTAGCTTTTTCCAGTGACTTGGAAAAAGCTAATGTAATGTAATATCAGAAAAAATATATTTGTGGTTGTCTCTGGATGTAATGATACCATTACCAGAGTTATTTGTAGCGACATCTATGACGTCACATAAGAACTAATCCTGCATCGCACAATCAAAGTTCTCCGCGCGTTTAGAACATATAGAACAGCCCGAAATCATCTATCGGGCAGTAGTAGCCCACCAGACATAACACCCGTCTGGTCGGAGGATCCTCCCTTTTCAACGGAGGTTTGCGGGACTTTACTCTCTGTCCCGTCTACCTCCAAATATTATTTCACTTTAGAAAGATACACCATCATACTGACTGTGGACTTCTTTTTCGCTGAATCATGTGCGCCGCCTCACCGCCCGTCGTTCACGTCATAGGCATGTCTTGTATAGACAGTTAGGATTTTTTTAAGGTTTCTATTAAAAAAGTCACGGGAGTGGAGCCACGAAAATAAGCTAGTTTGGAATATTTATGCACAACTACTTTTTTACAGGTTCACTGGAGCATAGACTACAAAAGTGCTATTTCCTTTGATATTTATTCTAGAAATGTTTCTTAGCATTAACTTCGGAGCTATGTAAACGGCTATCATTCACGCTGTCTGACAGGACAGTCAATTAAGTTTTTCTTCTTTCACCAAGGGAAATCAGTATGAACATAGTTTTTTTGTTTCTTACAGTTTCATTTATCAGTTCTTAAGGCGGAAAGTTAATAAGCAGAAGTCAGTCAGCATATATACTGGAATGTAGTTAATACGTTAGATAGGATTACGAGAACCTATATAGGATGATCGCTAGTAGTATACTACATGCTCGAACTTGGTATGACGGACTTGGTCCGTCCGTACCAAGATCGAGCGTGACTCAGTGTAGTTAGAATTAACACATACGAGGACCAAATCCGGCGTGCCAAGTTCACGCGTGTGTTAGTACTATACTGTATACTACACCCTCGAATTTGGCTCGACTCACCAAATTCGTTTTCGCAACAGCAGACTGGATCGTACTATTGCTTTGAGTACGATGTCCAGGGCACGCTGTCCGTTAGCGGATCTACACGGACTCTAATAATACTAATTATGGTGGCTGGAATACTTTATAGATGGACTAATTTGGTTCAGAAGCAAACCACATTCGTAGTATGACTAACCGCTTTTGTAGTGGCGTAGACTTTCTAAGCAGATGAACGAAATTACTAATTCTTCGAAATGACTTGTCACTGAATATTGAAACTAAAATATTAAGTAGAAATCAGCTGCTAGCTCTCAACGATTGTTAAACTTAACTTGTGAAGGATAAAGTTGCAAGAAAAGGGTCATCTTTACAGATTATTTAATAATTTAGTACCTATCTAGTCTGATTATATGACTAATATTTTTTAATTATTTGTTTCTAGTTCCAGCCAGCGCTGCAGCGGTGTCGTCGCCGGCAGTTATACTCGTAGAATATGGATGAAATTAGAAATTTAATCCCAGGAAACATACACCCGAAATAAGAGTAGCTCTTAGGCTGGTTAGTGGCTCTTAATAAACTAGTGCGCCTATCCGTATATACCGTTAATACTTACCATCAGATGGGATCGCAGTCAAGCACTAGTTTATAACAATTAAAAGTATCTTTTTAACCTATGTGCTAGGACATGGTGTGCCCGAGCGCCGAAATTCAGCACACGGATAGACCATGTTCTGGAATCCAAATTCGTTCAGCCGCTTGAGCGTAAAGGAATAACAAACATACATACATACATAAAAACTTTCACCTCTATAATAATGTGTTGATACATATGTAAGTATATTTGATTATTTTATTTTATTTATTTATTTGCTGACATGTAAAACAATGGATATTAGGCATGCATTAAAATGTCATGACACAGTATTAAAAATGCACCCTGTAAAGTCTTACATATTAAATTATTAAATTATATTATATTATATCGATTCTAATTAATATTACTATGATAATTTATTAAATTATGCTAAGCATTAGTCAGTAATTAATTACATCTTGTTTAAAAATAAATTACTTAATTATCAATTCATTCATTCATTTTAATCATATAGGAAATGTAATATTAGTCATTTATTTGTTTCATATTTACATTATATTCTTCATTAAAGGCGACAGAGAGTAGCTTTTACACACGTTTTCAATTAAGATTATTCTGAAACATTTTCGTTAATTTGAACTGATAAGTGCCCTCATTCTGCCTGAATAACATTATAACACGAATATTAATTTAAAGTGGCTTTATTAAGACTAATTCATCATCATCATTTCAGCAGAAAGATGTCCACTGTTGGACATAGGCCTCCCCCAAGCGTTTCCACAACGACCGATCCTGTGCGTCTCGCCTCCACCGCATTCTCGCGACTCTCATCAGGTCGTCGGTCCACCTTGTGGGAGGCCTTTCAACGCTGCGTTTTCCGGTGCTTAGTCGCCACTCTAGAACCTTTCGGCCCCATCGACCATCCGTTCTACGAGCTATGTACGCCACTTTAGTTTGGCGATTCTTCGGGTTATGTCGGCGACCTTGGTTCTCCTGCGGATATCTTCATTCTTTATGCGATCACGCAAGGAAACTCCGAGCATAGCCCTTTCCGTTGCCCTTTGGGTGATTGTAAGACTAATTATATAATACTAAATTATTATTACATCGGGTTATTTTCATACCCATTGTCTAATAAATAGATACTCTTTATTTGTATAATAAACAATACCATAAAAAATTATAGTAGGAGCTTAAAATTAATGCGGTGTAACAATGGGCGGTCTTATCGCTTAAAACGATTTTTACAGACAACCTTTGGATGAAATTGTCAGAGACAGAAAAAAGCCAAGGTACATCGATAGTCTGTGCTGTAAGTACCGACTTTTTTCTTATTTATAACGTATATTTACAACTTCTATTATATGAGAAAATGAGAATCTCGTGCCACAGTGTTTGTTGATGTTTGTAAATTGTTTAGGGTTCAGTACCTCAAAAGGAAAAAATGGAACCCTTAAAGGATCACTTTGTTGTCCGTCCGTCTGTCTGTCTGTCTGTCAAGAGCCTTTAACTCGAAAACGCGTGGCGGTATTGAGTTGAAATTAAAATCATATATTAAGGTCTGCGGTCCCTCGAAGCTGTGAAAAAATCAAACTTCTAAGTTAACGAATAATAAAGATACGGCCGTTTATGTCGCAAAAAACGTGCATTTCGACACTCTCAAAGGAATCAAAATTCATAGGGTACTTCCCGTTGACCCAGATTTTTGCGATTCTAAAAATCTTCGAGAATTGAACTATTCACACATGTAGGTAAGTTTGTACGGACTCTTCGGTGCGCGAGTCTGACTCGCACTTGCCCAGTTTTTTGTAAATTTGATAGGTCTGAGAATAGGTTGTAGGTTATTGTTTTACCCTGCTGTCCCCACTCCCATTTTTTTTTGAGTATTTATACGGTACAACAAGGTGTGCCGAATCAGCTTACTTATAAATACGAATATGTGAAAGCAGAGAAATATATTTAGGTACTTTATGACTTTCGTGGGGAGAGGTAGTGATCCTTAACAATATATTAAAAGATCATAAAGTTTATGCTTGTCTTTCTGTTACGGGCAAAGCAGATAATTAAATAACTATATTTCATAGTCGTACTATTTGTACTGTGAACGACTTATCGTAAAAAAATGGAATGGAATGGCTTGGCATCTCTATTTAGATTTCTGTGCCTAAGTTGGCAAAAACAGGACTAATTTTTCAGGAATTACTTTTTTCTCCGTCTATCTGCCAAGACCCTTTTTCGCAGGAACACGTAGAGGTATGAAGCTGAAATAAATATTAAATATTAAGGTTTGCTAACTTAAATAACTTAAGTAAAAAAATCAAACTCCTAAAGTAATGCTATCTATCGATAAAGCCGTTTATGCTCCGTTTAGGCGCATATTATGACACTCGCTTTTTTTTCAGGTGGGAATTGATCTAATGACATCTCTCGCTCTTGAGCGGAGCGGGAGGGCGTGTCAGACTTTTACTGACTGAAACCCACTCCTGTTCCTTCTTTGCCATTGTTCTAGGGCCCGGGGGTATTATAAAACTAGCTAGGAAATCAAAATCTGTTGACCTAGAATCTTGAAATTTGGCATGGCGAAAGGTCTCCTAACACAAGTATACGAAAAAGATCTGAAATTAGTAAAATATTTAGAAGTAGTATTCGGAAAAATCTTTGAGACGCTGTTCGGGAATCAAACTATTTACATAATTGTTTAAGTTTGTACGGAACTCTCAGTGCGCGAATCCGACTCGCACTTGCCCGATTTTTTGTTTAGGACTTACCTTTGTTTTTTCAGTTGCCATTTGCATTTCAGGGCCATGGTAACTCACAGCTCTAGCAGGCATGGGCCCCACTAGACCCCGTCCTTTTATTTCTTGATATCTCTGTCAAATCAAAGTCAAATCATTTATTCGCATAATATGGGTAGATATATATGGTACATGAATGTTACATTATACAATATAACAGTAAAGATCCTCATATTCACCATTTCTGGTATGCGAAACTTAAAATAATAATTAAAAGGAATGGTTAGGTACCTATACATACTCTTAACATTTAATTACTTCAAATCACATAATATTAACATAACTAACTATTATTGCACTAATAGGAACATAGTGAGGTGTTACAGTAATTTTCTATTCTTATAACGTATTCCTGGGTATAAGGTATTCCTGGGTCGTGTAAAAACATTTATCGACTAACCAGGAGTGCAATTTTTTTCGGAATAATGTAATGGGTAAGTCTTTCAGGTCACTCGGTAATTTGTTAAATAATTTAATTGACATGGGATAACAGTTTCTTCGATACAGGTCGGTTTTTATATTGGGTAAAGGAAAGCTATTGGGATAACGGGTATTAAAATTACAATAATCACCAAAGGATTTGTATAGGTACTGATGTGTTTTAACGAAAACGCAAGACTCAAGTATATACATGGATGGTGCTGTCTCAAGTTTTCCGATGGCCTTAAACAAGTATCTAGTATGTGTCATGTTAGTATGTTGTTATGTTACTCGTGCATAAACATAAATGTAAACTGTGCAGTAGTTTGTGTAGTTTGATCCTATAAGTTAGCTAATGCAAGTTTAAGTTTGTACTAAGTCGTCCTCAGGGAATTACTTTGAAGTTGGTTTATATCCTAGTTTAGTGAAAACTTGTTGTTTATTTGTGTGAATACATAAACGGCGCGTTCTATACAGGTAAGTGCATTTCATATAGTATAGCATAATCAGCCTTTGAATGTTCCCACTGCTGGGACTCTGGCCTCCTCTCTAGGAAAGGGAACCGTAATCCACCACGCGGGCCCAGTACGGGTTGGTGAATGTCGCATGTCTTTGGATTTTTGGATCTAGGACATGTCGGTTTTCTCACGATGTTTTCCTTCACCGTTTTGAGAGCGGTGTGATGAAATTAATTACACAAAGTAATGCGCCTGGCTGGGTTTGAACCCGCGATCTTCAACTCGTAAGTCGGAGCCTTTACCACTTGGCCACCACTGCGCATTTCATCATCATCTTTATTTTCAGCCGAAAGACGGTCACTAGGCCTCCCCCAAGTGTCGCGTCAACGGCCAGTCCTTTGCGTCCCTCTTCCATCGGATTCCCGTGACCTTTATCAGATCATCGGTCCACCTTGTCGGATCTCTTCGGAGTCTTTCAACGCAGCGTGTTTTGGTGCGGAATCGCCACTTCGGAACCTTTCGGCTCCATCGACCAAGTGCATTTAGCAGGAGTAATATCAAAAGCCAATAGTGATGATTTTGATTTATACAGGACTTACGCGGCACAAGCCACAAGTGTACTGAGAGATACATAATTATAATAAAAATTAGTTATCTTTTGATGTATAAAAATGAGGTGGTTCTCAAGTCCTCTGAATGTTTTGTTTTGTATCTTATTCAGCTATATCTTTGTCAAATGATTTCGATGATTATTTTTTTGTTTGGAAAATTTTGCCGTATTAAATCCGGGATTGCTGCGATTGCATATGTTTTTTATAACAGAACATCATGCCAGTACGTTCTGAAGGGGTACCGCACCCTTAGTTCACCAATTATGTTAAAATTCCATGTTAAATGATATTTATTTTGTAAATAGGTTTAAAAAAACACTTTTTCAACACACTTGCTCAGAAATTGCCTCTTATTGCACTGCACTTAGGCACTCGTTTCCAAACTGTGACATTTTGATTACCATTATGCACTAGTGCTATAATGTAGTTAAAACCTTTTTGTTCAACCTCTTTGTTCGCAAAACAAATTTTGAATTCGAATAAAATTCCCATTAAGTTATTGCGTTCAGTAGTATGTAAATTAGTGTCTTACTTACTTATTTCATTCAATTAACAAGTTAAAATGGACAAATTTAACTTGTACAAAAGATTTATTTAATAAAAAACCTTTAGTAAATAAATCGTACATTCAAATAAAATTTGTTTTTTTTTTTTGGTCTATGGCCGCCATTTTAAGATGCGCGCGGTTTTCGGCGTGATTTTTTTTTATTCCAGTGAAGTTCAGTGGCTGTATTAATTAAATTAAATTAAATATTACAAAATCATTAGAAAATGTTACATCCGTGTTCTATTGTCACTACGAAAGACATTATCGTAAAAACTTTTCACGCAAGAAAACATAAACGTAAGACTAGGCAGTATGATCAAAATGCCTTCCTCTAGGGGTAAATAAAAAAAAATGATGCACGCGCTTATGAAAACTGATTTTTACCAACATGTCACAGAAAATTTGACTAGTTTTACAGTTGTTTTGACACACGTGAGTAATTAATGATTACCGTTCTTGGTTCTCTTAAGACCCTCGCCACGGCTCGGGTCTAATTACCGCCTCGACGATAATCACTAACATTACACACTTATAGCATCATTTGTTTATTATTATATTATATTATTTTTTTTTTTTTTTTTGTCATTTTAATCTAGATGAGGCCGGTGTTTCCTACCCTCTAAAGGAACACCGAAACAATTTCAGGGGTCAAATTCTCTTTTAAAGTCCATACAGTAAATATGTTATTAGGGTTATCAATTTACGCATAACTTTTTTGTTAATAGTCCGATATTAATGATACTTTTTTGTTTGGAAGAGTTTTGCCCCTAGGTGGTTCCACTTCAACTGGAATCACATGCTTACAGACCAAAACCTCCACAAACTCATCATAGCGGATGCAATACATATATGAAAATAAGGGTATTCCTATTTTCCATAACGAAATCAACTTATTGCGAGTTATTTCTCGGTGTCCGAGAACTGTGAAATAAAGCTGATGGCAGACGGAAGGCTTATTACTGCTGGGATTGGAAACCCGGCCGAGTGTGCACTGACGTCGAGCAATGTTCTGTTATCTGACCTTTGTTGCGAAGCCCCGGAGTGTAATGTTAAAAGTAAACGATATTAATTTCTTGGTTAGAAGTTGAGAAGTAAAAGTAATGGGTTATATATCTATTGCTTCTTACTTAATTATTTAAAAAACGTGGCGCCACACTTTTTTTTCCTTCCCCGCTCTTGGGCGGAGCGCGAGGATGTGTCAGACTTTTATTGACAAAAAACCCACTCTCTCACTGTTCCCCCGTTGTCTTTCTCACCAGGGCCGAGTCTTCCTTTCAGAAGCAGACCCTTGGCCTCAGTAGGCTTCGACCCTGCTAGGCCCCTACGTTTTGCTGACCTCTCCTTGAGGCGCGCCGTCGATGACTTGGGCTCGGTCCGGACGGTCGGACGGCGAGCTACCCATTGCTCGCCGTCCGCAAGCCCGCGCCTACGGTGACCGAAAACCGCCCTGCCTTTCTAGACGCCCGGGCGTCTCCTGCGGCGGCGGTTGGGGCGTAGGGATCTCTGTTTCCTCACGGTTGCGGCCATCTCCTTCGCTCCGTTTACTGCTTCACAGAAGGAGGCGGCAGCATCCCATTCCCTTTCGCTCCGGACCATGGCCTGAACAAAGGCCGGATGCAAGAAATTGCCGAATTTACGAGGAAAAAACGGTGCTGCGCCTAATCGGAGTTTTCACCGTATGCTCCACCATGTTCTTCAGACGATTCGCGCAATGGTGACACTCGGGCGTTTCTTACGTCGATTCCAATAAAAGAACCTCTCGAACTGGCCATATCCGGTGAGGATCTGCGACATGTCAAAAATAAGGACACTGTGCCGCCTCTTTAGTCACTTCTACGTCTTGTAAACAACAGTTAATGGGATACAAGAATATCTCGGCAAATACACTTTTAAATCAGCATATTTGTGGTCGTCTGTTGTCGGCATGGTTGTCGTAAGTCTCCACAAGATAGATATACTGACAGCTCCCACTGGCGTGATTGTCTGGACCTTCAGTACTCCTACCCTTTGTAATAGTAGCCATAGACATGGAGAATGGACTGAGCAATCACAAAGTTAAACATCTGTAGAAAGAGACAAAGTAACTGTGTGGCTAATATCCGTATATTTTCTTTAGGTCATAGTATCAAAGGCACTACAGGCCTGTATTTTTTTCTTTGATAGGAATCGTTGCCTCACATTAGGAATGACTCTTGTATAATGGGTGCGGTCACAAACAATTAAACTTACATGCACAAGACAATCAGATCCGGAACATCCATCTGTAGGCTATATAAATATTTGTTTCGTGTGGGAATCGAGTTTGCAACATATAATGCAGCAGCCAAATGCTCAACAACTACACCACGCCACCGTGCACATTTTTGATTCCGATTGCACCATATTGTGACGTAGCCTACGCAGAATTTTGAAAAACCACAACTACTGACCGCACGATCCCTTCGTCTCTCTCATACTTTTTTTTCTGTATTTTCTTTTTACCTTTGAGAAAGCTCAGTCCATTCTCTACGTCTGAAGCGTCAAATTCTTCAATACAAGAATGGCTAAAACAATTCGTTCCCAGCATTTGCAGTGTGGTTTTCTCTACAATACGAATGAAACAAATCTCTTTTATCTTCCGATAAAGACGATTTATATTAGCCGTTTCGCTTTACCATTGCAGCTGTGAATTCCTTTGAGTTTTCAGGCAGACAAAGTAATTGATATCGGGACTTAATTTTCTATCAGACTGTCTACAACGTGCTTTATATGGATTTTGTTTGATTCCTAACTTATTCATATAAATATATTTTAAATTCTTAAATGTCCTTACATAGTTATTATAAAAAAAGTTCCACACTACGTCTGTCGGTCTGTATGAAAGCGAGAAACTTAAAAACTCCTGAACGGATTTTTATGCAGTTTTCTCAAGCGTGAGCTTATCAACAGTAAAAAGAAAAAAATTTTGGTTTGGTAAGCGTTATTTACCCCTTTTTTTCAGTCGGAAATTATCAAATAATTCCTTCCAGTCTGGGTCGAGAGCAGTGGTGGCCGAGTGGTAACGCCCCCGACTTACGATTTGTAGGTTGCAGGTTCAAATCCAGCTAGGCGCATTACTTTGTGTAATTTATTTTATCACCACTGCTCTCAAAACGGTGAATGAGAACATCGCAAAGAAAACCGGCATGTCCTAGAACCAACAATTCGAAGACATGTGACATCCACCCACTCGCACTGGGCCCGCGTGGTTCATTACGACCCATTCCCTCTCCTAGAGAGGAGGCCTGAGTCCCAACAGTGGGAAAATTTTATGGCCGATTATGCTATGCTATGCTGTTCTGGGTGAAGGAAAAGGCACTGTCAGACTTTTATCGACTTTGGGCCGCTCTGACTGAGATCGGCAGAGCTGGCCATGAAGGGTCAGCCTTCATAGCCAGCATGGACACTTGCAGCCGCGCACGGCTTCTATCGCTCACGGCTTCCCGAAACCACGCGCCTAGTCTTCTTGTATGTTTGAAGTGAAAATGATGAAATTTGTTATTATAACACTTATTCCTAAAGAAGAAGAAACAAACAAAGGAAAAAAGAAAAAGACTAGTATCGCTTGAAAAGCCTTTATAGGGCGCGTGGTTACTGACATAAGTCGCGCGTGGCCTCGTAATACGCGCCTTTGCTGAACTTTCAAGTGATAGTGGTCTTTAAAGTATGTAGATAAAGTTTAAAATTATTTCACACTAAAAGTGCTCACCGTGTCACTGCCGGCCGCTGCCATTTCAGTATGATTTGGTCCTGACCCACTCATGTTCCGCTCTTTCAAAAAATCCCGCACCATACCCCCTTACAATCACTTCGCCTTAAAGACACCAGCCTTGTCTGCCATAAAAAAGATTATATAAAAGTTTATGAGCCATTTGGATTATTCAACTTTATCTTTCTCCATAACGCAGGTGCCTAAGGGCAAATTCTGAAACAAGATTTTAGTCAAGATAAGAAGGATTGAACTGACAGTTCTAACAGTGTTTCACGAACGAACACTGTTCTGAAATGCGGGCCCTAATAGCGATATGATGAATGCTTGGCTCAATGCTGGTCCAGCTCCACTACCACCGGGGTGTACAAATTGATTCGTTTTGAAACTATTATTAGTTAGTTATTAATGTTTTTTTTTTATAATTTGTAAAATATTATTGTAGTTAATTATTATTGTATTTAGTATTGTATAATGTAGAATCATTTTTTTTTTTAAATCTTGTAAATGTGAGTACAATGGAGCTATTTTATGGTTTTTAGGTTATTATTAGACTTGTTTGGCATAAATGAGCATGGCAGTTGAGAGTTTGTCATGCTCACTCAAATGTCTCACTGATGGTGGCGCGTGTGTTGGATCATTCGGTTCCCTTCAAAATGGTTGAGCTGAGTGGTGCTAATATTCGCGTCAGGTCCGTGAACGGGCGCTGCCAGTTGAGACTGGTCATCTCTAGCTGCCAGTTGCTATTTTAATATCTATATTTAGTTTTTTTTTTTACTTTATTGACATTGTTCTCACATGTTAGCGACAAGAAACACGTAACAGAGTTATTTGTAACTGTAAAACATGATTGAAAAGAGTGTCCATGGAGTTTCTTGCACATTCTTCTCCATAGAGATCTACGCTTTGGAATGTGCAATTTTCAAATTAGCATCATTTTTTTTCTGACTTCTTGACATTTAAAAAGTGCCTGTAAATGGTTTATTTGAAATAAATGCTTTGAATTTGAATTTGATACTTGGTCATCGCATCGCAAGTTCAGGTAAGTTAGTGCCTTGTCTAGACTGAGCTGAAACAGTTTTAATTATCTACATATTCTAAAACAGCATTTACTTGGAACATTTAGCCTTTAGGGTAGATTTAGGTAACTATAGAGTTATCAAGACTTTTATGGCTAAAATGATTGTTAGACAATAATTTCGACCAGTAGCTTCGACCACGTGATAGTAAAAAAATAATCTCACGGGAACATAGTCCCGGGATAAGAAGGATCCTATGTGCCATTACAGGATATGATCCACCTTGGGCACGCCACAGTGATGGCAATAAGTCTCCCTCTTTGGAGTGTGGCTGAAAAGACGTCACGACGTCTTCTGCATGTCGAAAGTAGGTCCTCACCGGACATGGTAAGTTTGGGAGGTTCCTGCACCTGATTCGTGCGGAAGAAACACCCGAATGTCACCATTTGTGTGCACCGCCTTGAGGACACGGTGGAGAATCGGAGGAAGAGTGCCCAGTTTGTGCAGAGCACCGCCGTGTCCTCGTGGGGGCGATCGGCGGCAGCGATCTCTTGCACTGGACCCTGGTACAGGTCATGGTCCGGAGGAACATTGGCAGGCGGTCGCCTCCTTCTGCGAAGCATTAAACCTAGCGAACGAGACAGCCGCACGCGTGAAGAAACGGACCCCGATTTCCAGCCACCGTAGGCGTGCGCTTGCGGACAACGGCCAATGGGTAGTTCGCCGTTCGGCAGTTCGGTAACCGTCCAGACCGGGCCCGAGTCGTCGACGGTGCACAATGTTCCATGCGCGTCTGAAGAGATGTCAGCAAAATCGTAGGGACTCAGCGGGGCCGTAGCCTACTGGCCATGGGTTCGCTTCCGAAAAGGAAACTTGGGGTCCTAGAACGCAAGACAGAGAAGAAACTTAGGAGTGGGTTTTAATCTATAAAAGTCTGATACATCCTCTCGCTCCGCCCTAGTTCGGGAGCAGTCATTAGATCATTTCCCACCTAGAAAAAAGGGCATAGTCCACCTGTGTACCAAGCTTCATCGAAAACCGTTTAGCCGTTCGAGCGTGAAAAAGTAATTAACATACACACAAACTTTCGTATTTGTAATACTAGCTACTGCCAGTGGCTTCACACGCATAAAAGTAGAAAATTGTCCCAAGGGAACATAATACCGGAATTAGTGTCATACTAATTTCAGTTAACGGCTTCGGTTGCGTGAAAATAGATAATTATCCCAAGTAATAAATATTCCCGGGATAACAAATACTATGTGCACGTGCTGTAGGTAATCCGTGTTCCAAAACCATTCAACCTTTTAAGTGCAACTTACACGCACACATGCAAAAACATATTTACAATCTTCGCCTTTATAAAATTAGCCTTCTTCTTCTTCTTTTCGTGTCGATGTACTCTAACTAAATTTTATCTGACCAGTATTTGGCAACCTCTACGGCTCTGTTATTGGCTCTTTTCAGGATCTTTATAAAATTTGTGTGAAGTGTGATTAGTAGAAATCACAAAGATTATTAAATGTCATTGAGGTATAAAACGAAAGAAATTAGTTTTAACGAGAAATCTCGAGAAATACGAGTATAATTGTTGCAAACTATCTGCATAAATTGAGAGAATTGCACAAAGCACACGATTTTTTGACGATATTGAATAATACATAATCTACGTGACTAGGGGTTAAAGCAGTGTCTTAAATTCACGGGCGGTATATTCAATTCTGAATGAAACGAATGTTGCTAAGTTTTAATCCCGAACGCTGTGAGAGATTCATATAATTGAGTCCCGAGTACTTCGAGGGAGTTCATATAAAGACCTGAGTGAAATGAGGGACTAAAAACCGCCCAATACCAAGACAGCTGTGTGTGTATCCCTGTGTTGTATACTCTTCTTTTCACACCTTCTGTGAGGTAATTAAAAGAAAATATGCTGAAACAAATTATAAATATTAAGTAGAGAAATATAAGTATTATTTACAAGTTAACTTTAATACGTGTTTTGAGATTTGAAATAAACAAAATTCGCTACTAAATTGAACTATAGTTTAAATTTTCTATAACGCTTCCGCTGACACAACAGTAACAACATTTTATTCTTTTTTTTTGTCAGTTAGTTGCCAGTTTGATTTTTGAATAAACTCATTTGATGCGCGTATATTTTAATTAGGGGCAAACTGAGTTGCTATATGTGTATGACATATTAAAGGGCAACATCGAACAGGTGGCGTAAAAATCTTTGTTATTAAGCGTATTTGCTTGTTCAGTTTTTTGTAGCAATTTTATGTTAAGTTTGATTATTGATATAATGAAACTAATCCCACTTCACAACTATCACTTCAACATAACACGCAAACCAATTTCCATCCAAAAGCGCAAAGTTAACCTTCATAACAAAATAACCGTAAAATACAAGTTACATGCCTTTTCATGTTAAATCTATGACAATAATAAGTTTGTAATAGGAACGGCGCCTATTATGCACAGTTCAGTTTCACCATCTTTGTTCAGTATAACATCACTTGAACAAGACGTATGAACTCCTGTCATAAAGGCATATTAATTAGGAAACCGAGTATTCGCACAGCATAGAAATTACTCTTTGATGAGAGAATAAGACCTGTACCATGAAACTAGCAAAACATCAAATTGGTATTTATGTGCTATTCGTTGCTGATTTTATTCAGTACTGGCTGACAATGTTTATTGTGTATGGCGCAATGGATATGGAATATTTGCGAATGATTTAGTAGATTTTCGAAGGGTTATGAGTATAAGTTTTGCTCTCGGCAACTTTGGATACTTACAATACTGTGTTCTGTCGATATTTTAGAAGTTGATAACCTATACGAAGATGTGTTTTACGGCGAGTATGAAATACTACATTGCGTAGAATAAATGAGGGATGTCGTATAGGCGACTTTACTCAAATGTAAAGATAATAAATGTTAAGTTAGTTAGTATAATGGCGGTAACTACAAATAAATTAAATGGGTTTTAGATAGATTCCCTGAAACAATAACAACAGATACATATCGACGGTTGAAAGGCTAATTGATCTAAACAAAATTTATACGTTATATACATATTCGGAATTAGCCAATTTTTCTCCGTCGTTTGAGTCAGGTTTCAATTTTTTTTGAAAAAATGTCGCTTAGATTAATTAGCCTTTCAACTGTCGATATAATTATGAAATAAATATACATATGTGTGTACATAGCGCACCTTTAAACCAATACCGTCACTAAACGAAATTTTTCAAAAAGACTTCTTTTAATACAATCTTTAAAGTTAGCACTCAGCAAACAGATGGCGTTCAAAACAGATTTTTTGAAAAATTTCGTTTAGTGACGGTATTGGTTTAAAGGTGCGATAGGTTAGGGAAAGAAACAGTTTTACACTATTCACACAAGCTACAAGATCGAAGTCAAATGGATCTGTATATTCTTCGTAAAAGTGAGATGGACGAAAGGCTCAACCCTAGCTTAAAGATCACGTACAAACTATAAAAGAAAATATGCTTGGTTTTCATAACACATTTTGTAACTCTAGACGCTGAAATAAATTACTAGATGTTTACATAGCAACAAGATTTTGAGAACAAATGAGTAAGCGCTGAGTTTTAAGTGGTTATCAATTTTCTTGAATCATTAATACATTCTTGAGTGACATTCTAAGATGTGGGCCAATTTCGTTGATCCCACTTAGGATGTTTGTTTTTGTAACACGTGTTACGAAATACTTGTAAAAACACGTGCAATGTGATGTTTACATTTAAAATACCCTTATAACAATAATCCACCAATGTGCAAATTAAAATGATGTCTTTTTTGGGGTTCTGTAACTCAAAAGGGAAAAAACGGAACCCTTATAGGATCACTTTGATGTCTGTCTGTCTGTTGTCCTTTAATCTTGCGAACGCTTGAAGGTATCGAGTTGAAATTAAAACCATATACTCAAGTCTGCGGTCCCTTGAAGCTAAAAAAAAAACAAATTTCTGTGTTAACGAAAAAAAAGAAGGCTGAAGAGTGTCAAAATGTATATTTCGACACTCTCAAGGGAATCAAAATTCATACACTTCCCTAAAATCCGGAAATTTGGCAAGAAGCAAGGTCTCATAGCACAAGTATAGGAAAAAATCTGGAAACTGTATATTTTTAGTTACGTCCAAAAAAAACTTTTTTTTGCGATTCCAAAGAATCTTCGTAACTTAATTCGGGAATTGAGCTATTTTCATAGGTAAGTTTGTACGGAAGTATGCGAGTCCGACGTGGTAAGCAGTCATGCAATCGTCGATAGTGAGGCGCACTAGTTTATTATGAGCCTATTCACTCTAGTTTTGAAGACACCTAAATTATAATCGAACGGGAAGATCACAACCGGTAAATTGTTCCAGTCTTTCCATGTACACGGTATCATCAATGTAAGGGTGCAAACTCACCATACGTCACATCGGGTTGTCCGATGGTAAAAAGATCTTAATCTACATTCAATATCTTAAAAGATATAGTTTTGGGTTGTGGGATTGTTTAAAAGGGTCACCACGACCCTGGAACGCAAAAAGAAACTGAAGGAATACAGGTGGGTTTTATTCAATAAAAGACTGAGACTCCATCTTGCTTCATTCAGAGCGGAAGAAATTATTTGAAAAATTTCAACTCAAAAAAAATAAATCGTTGGCCGTCATGGTACGCCTGGTAGACATTTGTATTAATATTAGAATTACGAAATAAGGAGAAAAAATAGAAATTTGCGTAGCAGACTTACGTACATTCATACACACACACATAAGTTAAGAGCGGTGGCGCAGTGGGACAATCACAGCATGACAGCATCATGCCATTTGCCGTCACGGCATTCAAGTCGTTTTTGATGACAAGACGCGCCAATAGATGTTTCAGATTAAGAAAATAAGCCATAAATGTGCTTCTGTCAGTGTCGTAACCAGGAGGTTAGTAAGATAAGTTGAATTATTGCTAAACATAAGCTTTAGCATAGCATTATGACCATCTGAACCAATGTTCTGAACTGATATGAGTGTCGTTTGAGTTTGACTAGATTAATATTTAGTCATAGAGTTTCCCACAGACAGCATAGAACCATACCAACCATAGACTACTCATCTTCCTGCCCCTGTCCCGTGTTATACCACCAACCCGTGTGGTACCATAGACTACTACTTTTGTAAAAACAATATTTAACAACCTGATATTTTTTCGCTTGTTTTCCTTACTCCTTTCAAACGGCAACGGCTTTGATCTTTAGAAATATGTGTTCATAAAATAACTGCTGGTTAAGTGTTCTTCAGAATGTACATAGCATATGTAAATCAATCAATATTTCGCAAAGAAAAATGTTTTAAAGGGGGGGGGGGGGGGGGGGTCAGCGGGGCTCCAAGCGGGCGCAGGTACGAATTTGTGTGCATATAACTCCGGTCAGATAGATATTCATGGGACTATACACTTTAATACAGTCGTAATTAAGTAAGTTATTCCATTGATGCATCATTCTGCGTCTCATTTGTGAACAGCAGCAATTATTTCGAGGTTGTGTCTCACGGGACTTGGCGGAGACAACAATACGGGTAGGGACGAAGGCAGTCTCAAGTTTATGACTACACGACCGAGTGGTGGTAGTAAAACTTGCCATATAAATGGATCTGCACTGTCTTACGATAAAGATAAAGGCTTACGAAAGGACGCACGGTACACAAAAGTACTATCGTGGATCGTGGATCGCATATTGGTTCGATGTATTGTCTTAAAAATAAACAATCATTAAAGAGTTACAACTCAAGTTTACCCAGTGTTTCAATACTCAATACTTTATTGCAATCCATATGTATACATAGATGGTGTCGAAATATTTTCACAGACCAATATGGACCCTGTCGGGCACAGCAAAGTTAGGAGAGAGGAAGAGAGTTAGGTAGTAATTTACGGAATTCAATAGAATTTTATTTTGAATGTGATGCGTTTAATTATGCATGTACATTATTATAATAATTATGTCTGTGTATAAGTATGAGTAAATTATGTCAGGTATGTTTATTATCTTGTAACGTCATTATTGTTAAATTATTCAAATAAAATTATGTATGCATATTATTTTATTATGTTTGTGGATAAGAAATAGGTTTACGTCAGATATTTTTATTAATTATTTAACATCATCATTATTAAATTATGTTCATATGTCAATTAAATTATGTATGTGTACTATTATTATGTTTCAGATGAGAGGGGCGAGGTACTTAATGGTAACGAGTTGTGTGGATACTAAGGTAGGTGCCAGATAAACATAGAATAACGCTCGTTGAACCTCCTACATTTGTTGACATTCTTCATTTCAATAAAGGAAATAAGGACATAAAGCTGTCTTGAATATAAATGTATTGTGATCCTTTACATGATCTAGTAATGAAAAACAGTTCATTGTTTGTTTTTCGGGTACCTACGCAGAGATATTAAGAAAAGGTCAATGTACTTTATTCCATATTTATCTGACACCTTCTATAGTTAGGAATCCACAATTTCCTCAGTTTAAGAAATACAATATCTTATTTAAATTCTAAGAAGGGTGGGTCACTAAGTTCTAAATTGACCTGAAAGCCATATTTAAGTTGAATCTGAACTGTTGGACATAGGCCTCCCCCAAGTGTTCCTACAATGAACGGTCCTGTGCGTCTTGCATCCTATCGGATTTCCGCAACCCTTACCAGGTCATCGGCCCACCTTGTAGGAGGCTTTCCAACGCTGCGCCTTCCAGTACATAGTCGCCACTCCAGAACCTTTCGGCCCCAACGGCCATATGTTCTGCGAACAATGTGCCCACTCCATTACCACTTAAGTTAGGCGTTTCTTCATGCATGTCGGTAACCTTAGTTCTCCTGCGGATATCTTCACTCCTGGTTCGATCACGCAAGGACACTCCGAGCTATCCTTTCCATTGCCCTGAATTGAATCTAAACTAAAAATTTCTTCAGCATAAAAAATATTTGTAAAAGAAGAACGGGGCCAAATATCTACAGCCGTTTTACAATTGTGGTCTTAACGTAGATCGTAAACATACAAAACCAGAACAGATGGTGTTTACCATAAATTGGAAATAAAAAGTCTGGAGGCCAGAAATTAAGGCACGTCTTTGAATTTTACTGTCTTTCCAAATGAGTCTTTAAAATATATTGTTGAAATCTACATTTTTTTATATTTTCCTTTTCTAAGAATTTGAGTTAACTGCTCTCTTAGTTTTCCTTTTATTAAAGTTTGTTTTTAAAGGCTAACCTTATTACCTACAACAAAGTCATACATTTAAAAAAGTATTGAAAAATGTTAATTTCAATTTTCAACACATAATACGTATCAAAATACATTTATAGAATGACTAGCTTCTGCCAGCGGCTTCGCCTGCGTGAAAATAGGTTTCTCCATACAAACTTTGGACCTTCGCTTCATCCCCTTAGGCGGTAACTTTTGGAAAATTCTTTCTTAGTGCTCACCTACGTCATAAAAGGTAACCTGATGCAAAATTTTACGCTCCTAGTCCCAGGGTTTTCGGCGGTGCATTGATATGTCAGTCAGTCAGTTTCTCCTTTAATATATATAGATATGAAGGTTTAAAGAATGTAGATTGTAGATGCTTTGGTGAGGTTAGACCAGTCGTTGTGGGATGCTTGACCGCAGACTACCACCTTATTTGATAAAACGAAACCCGGGGCCCTGGGACGAAGGCAACGTAGGAACAGGAGTGCGTTTTTAGTCAGTAAAAGTCTGACACTGACACCTAAAAAAAACCCCTTATTTAGTTTAATTTCTTAAAGTCCATCAGTTGTCTGGTAAACCGCCGATAAGCCCGCCATTTTACTCATAGATTTAAGTTTCTGTGAAATTGTTACTACGAGTATTTTGGAGTACAATAAAGTTTATTCCATTCTTCTTTATTACTAGGGGGAGATTTTGAGGGAGACGTCTTTCGGTCGAAATGATGATAACTTCTAGATGATTTAGTAAATCATCGGATAGATTCCTCAGGGAGATATTTTTGCCATAAACACATAACGGGCAAAATTACAAGCGAGTGAAAAAAAATGCCCCAAACTGAAAACTTGTGATATTTTAACTTACTTATTATGTTTTATTTGGGTAGCTCCTACACCACGACAGCTACGAGTAATAATATAAAATATAACAACATAGGCAAAACAGGTTGGTTGAATGGTTCATCCATTCACAAAGCTCTATATAATGTGAGAGTATTGTTGAAACCGTAACAAAACTAATTAAAGTAAACAAAGTTTAGTTAGAACTATGTAGGTATATAAGATACACAACATGCAAATATACATACGTGCAAATTACAAGACAAAGCTTTTAGACATAATAATGCTTATGGATGCTAAACTGTTTGTAATAATATCGATTCAGTCATGTTCTTTAATTAAATGGTTGAATAATATAATAATAAAATTATAATATTCCACAACTATCAACACAACGCCGTCTAGTCCCAAGCTAAGCAGAGCTTGTGTTATGGGTACTAGACAACTGATAAACATACTTATATATATTTCTAAATACATACATATATAGTTAAATTACACCCAGACACAGAACAAATGATCGTGCTCATCACATAAATATTTGTCCTGGGTGGGAATCGAACCCACGACCTCCGGCATAGAAGTCAGGGCCACTAACCACTAGACCAACTGGCCAGTCAAATATTATTACAGCGCGAAAGCTAAACATTTACTACTGAACCTTATGAAAATACATACCCAATGTTATTCGCAGACTCGACACCATTCTCCATGAATATTCACACTGTCAACCACCGTACACGAAACTCTAAAATTCAATAACTTATCAAAGACGTTACAGAACAGGACGAAGACACAAAGTATGACGAGTTGAGGAAATTAGTTCAGTAAGAGGACTTATAAACTAATTCCAATTGTTGTGAAGATGTTTCTACTAAGTGGCGAACAGTGTCACCCTGGTAAAGATGATTTGAGAATCAGTTTTGTATAAAACATGCTGAGATTCGAGTTGATTGGCTGAGTTTGATTGCTGGAAAAATTCGAAATTAGAATATGCTGAGATGAGTTGGCTGGCCGACTGAGTTGGACTGTAGGAAAAATATGAAATTAGAACATGCTAAGATTGAGTTGAATGGCCGACTGACAGTTGGACTGCAGGAAAATATGAAATTAGAATTTGCTAAGATTGACTTGAATGGCCAACTGACAGTTGGACTGCAGGAAAAATACGATATTAGAACATGCTGAGAATTAGTTGACTGGCTAATTGGCAGTTGGATTGTAGGAAAAATATGAAATTAGAACGTGCTAAGATTGAGTTGAATGGCCGACTGACAGTTGGACTGCAGGAAAAATACGATATTAGAACATGCTGAGAATTAGCTGACTGGTCGATTGACAGTTATTATTATTATTATATAACTTTATGGCACACCTTAACATAATATAGGACAAACATTTATATAAATAAGTGTAAAATAGGCGGTCTTATTGCACAGGGCAATTTCTACCAGACAACCTTTGGATGGACTGAAAGAAAGGAAAAGATTTCGGGCTGTCAGTGTACAACAAAATAGAGAATAATGCAAAATATTAAAAAAATAATAATACTTAAAAATATAATACATAAAAAAAAAACAAATAATATACTAATAAATATAAAAATAATTGCTATTTAGAAAGGAGAAGAAAAAACTAACGTGATAGATAATGTTCCTTCACCATTTTTTTGAACCGTTGCCGTTGTTAGCGTTTGGGCTCGCCTCACTTCTATGGGTAATGCATTCCACAAACGAGCTGCTTGTATCGTAAAAGATCTATCAAAGAACGAAGTGGAATGCATACGAATACAAGTTTTAGATTTTCCGATGACCTCAAGGACCTAGAATGTGTGTCACAGAGGAACTGAAAGCGTTCTTTAAGATGAAAAGGAGTCGAAGGATTAAAGAGTACATTGTAAAGCAAAGAAAGTATGTGAACATTCCGGCGAAGGCGAATAGGAAGCCATTTGAGCTGAGTACGGAATTCAGAAACGTGGTCATACTTGCGCAAGCCAAATATAAACCTGATACAGAGATTTTGAAGTCGCTCAAGCTTATCCAATTGTTCTTGGTTGAGATCAAGATAGCTGGCATCAGCATAGTCCAGGATTGGGAGAAGAAGAGTGTGTGCAATGGCAATTTTAGTAGTGATGGGAAGAAAATTACGAAGGCGCCTCAAGGAGCCCGCCGAAGCAAACAATTTACGACTAACTTCCTGCAATTATAATTTAATTAGTCCAGGAAAGAGTGCTGTCGATATAAATCCCCAAGTTCTTCACCGTGTGAGTTAGAGGAATTATGGTGTTATTGAAATAAACCTGGGGAAGTGTCGACCAATCTATCTTACATACAGTCCGGGAACTACCAACAACAATCACTTGCGTTTTGGTCGGATTGATCTTCAGCCCAAACTCAGTGCTCCAGTCACCTATTTGTTTCAGGTCTATATTAATAGTCTCAATGGCATCACACAGCTCATCGAGAGAGGATTGGGTGTATATTTGGAGATCATCAGCATACAGGTGGTAGAAAGAAGAAAGTCGTTGAGTGATAGCATTAATAAAAAGTGCGAAAAGCAGAGGAGATAAAACGCCACCTTGCGGCACAGCGGCAGATGTGTTACACCAAGAAGAAAAAGTTTCCTCAATGCAAATACGCACAATGCCGGCGAACAAACAGGTAACTCTTAAACCAGTCAATTACCGAAGGAGATATGTTAAAAGAGCAAAGGATGCTAAGCAAAATGTCGAAGTCAACAGTATTAAAAGCATTGCTAAAGTCAAGCAGAACAAGTACTGTTAACTTCCCCATCTCCATGCCTGACCTGATATCATCCATGATATGCACGAGTGCTGAGGTAGTGCTGTGTCCAGACAGTTGGACTGTAGGAAAAATATGAAATTAGAACATGCTAAGATTGAGTTGAATGGCCGACTTAGTTGGACTGCAGGAAAAATATGAAATGTTATGCATAATATTCGACTTTTACTGATTGAAACCCACCTTTCAGTTGCCCTTTGTGTTCCAGAGCCACGTTAACTCTTTCAGACGTTACCACAACTGTACTGAGCATCACCAGCCCTACTGGGCCCCATCAGTTTTGATGACATCTTCTTGAGCCGTATGTTGAACACAGCGATTAGTCAACTCGTACTTGGTCGTTACCGGACACTCAGACGGCAAGCTACCCATTGCTCGTCGTCTGTAAGCTCGCGCTTACGGTGGGTGGGAGTTGCTGTGTGATTCCATACTAGGGCGTGAGGATGTTCTCTGGATCATGGTTGCGGTCATCTCTTTTATTAACATTATTGCTTGGACCGTTTTCTATTACCCCTGGCTCCGGGCCATGGCCTGAACCAGAGGTGGAAACGTGAGAGGTCAGCGCAGCCGATTCCCTCCACGAGGATTAGGCGGTGCTGCACTTAAACAGGGCAGACAGCCATCGTACTTGTGCTCCACCGTGTCCTCCTGGTGGAAGTGACGTGTTGACGATAGACGTACCGGGAAGGGCTCTCTTAAAGGTCAAAATCACAAATATTTGCCTTTCTATGATCTATTTTTTTTTATATTTGTGCTCTACTGACATCCCACCTGATGGTAAGTAGTGATGCAATCGTTGATGGTGAGGCGCACTAGTTTATTAAGAGCCTTTTTACTCTAGCTTTGAAGACACTTATTATAATCGGACGGAAAGACCGCAGCAGGCAAGTTGTTCCAGTCCCTCGATGTTCGCGGTATAAACGACGAGGCAAAACGCTGGTCCGGACCGTGGAGGTTAAATGTAAGTATTGGAAAAACATTGCACAATTCCACAATCCTCTTTAAAATCAGCTCGCCAGTCTTAATTAAAATAAACATCATTCCTACAAACCTCGCTACTACCGTGGTTACTGGTTAGCATAGCAGAATTTCAAAACACAACATTCTCATCTCGGTTTTAATGAAAAGCAATTGAATACAATGGCTCTCGATAAACCTTGACTCATTGTTCCCCCGTCCATCTAAAATGCAGATAAGTATTCGAGATCACTTTATTCAGTGGACGAAATCCCTGTTCAACCAGATAGAAGGTGAATTGCAGAAGTTAAGTTAATAGGGAGGGGTTGGTGTTTGGGGGATTATTGGTAGGTTGTTGGGTTGAGTTTGTTGTTGTTGAGTTATTAGATAGCTAGTTGTGTTGTTGTTAGTTGGTTGGTTATTAGTTGGTGAAGTTAATTAGTTTTTTATCGAATGACTTCTTTTGCTCTAAGGAGGCAGGGTAGGCCGTTTTGCTGACCAAACCAAACCTGTGTCCTTAAGTTGCTCTTGCAAATATCTCTTCCAGCACACCCTGGGAAGTAATTTTCTTTTCTGCCAAGTCATAGTAACTGGTTAATATTCTCAGAGCTCCTTCTGGATCATCACGGTCTCACAAAAAGAAGCCATTTTCCTCTAGTTTTTCGTGTCGAACCAAACAGTTTATTTACACGAAATGATGCAATCTTAAAACTAGCTAACAAATATAATCAATAGGTAGGGAAGATATGCGTCACATCCGCGTAAAACGGCCGAACGCTCAGCATAAAGCTGCTGGTAGAGATAGGTCTCGGTCGATCTTGGCAACTAGGGGCGGATCCTAGTTGCCAAGATCGACCGAGACCGAGACCTCAAAGGCTCAGGCATGGCACTCCTAGAGCGTGTGGTGTAACAAATTCAATTCGTGGTCGCAAAGGTGGTAATTAGCCGTAAACTGTCGTCCAATCCTACTGAAACACAACTACAGTCAGATTCATAAAACGTGACTTCCCATAGCCAATAATAATAATAATAATAAGAGCAGTTCGTCCGTTGCCTAATTGGAAGTCTCCAGGTACGGACGGACTGCACAATTTTTGGTTAAAATGGTACAGCAGCTCACACGCGCCTCTGGCATCGCAATTCCAGTCATCTTTAGATTCTGGGTCGCTACCTCAGTTTCTAACAACTGGTATCACCCACCTGCTCCATAAAACAGGTAGTCCCACGGAACCCAAGAATTATAGGCCGATTACATGTTTGTCGACGGTCTATAAACTTCTTACATCCATTCTGAGAGCAAAAGTTAATGTACATATAGAGAAAAATTTGATAATGTCTGCCTCTCAGAACGGGTGTAGGAATGGGTCCCGTGGTACTAAGGAGCTACTCCTCATTGACATGGCCATAAGCCAACAGGTTCGTCGATCCCGCAAGGATCTGTCGACATGCTGGGTAGATTATAAGAAGGCCTATGACTCTGTTCCCCATACATGGCTCATGAGGGTGCTGGAGTTGTATAAAATAGATGCAACTCTACGCACCTTCCTTGAGTCATGTATGAGGCAATGGAAAACAGTCCTTTGCTATCCAGGATGTCGACCGATCCAAGGGAATGATGAACCAATATGGATTAAACGGGGAATATTTCAGGGCGACAGTTTGAGTCCACTGTGGTTTTGCTTAGCCCTGAATCCTCTAAGCACGTTGCTGGAGAATTCAGGTCTAGGCTATCGGTTGAGAAGAGGTGGTCAGGTCCTATCTCACCTTCTTTACATGGATGATTTGAAACTTCTTGCCCACAACAATTTTCAACTGATGGAACTACTGAAGGTAACTGAAACTTTCAGTAGTGCCATTAGGATGGAATTTGGTGTGGACAAATGTGCAGTCATGCATGTAAAGCGAGGGGAGATTGTGGAATCCGAGGGAATTCAACTCTCGGATTCCATACACCTTAGAACCCTCTCCTCGACCGAAACATATAAGTATTTGGGTATGTCGGAAGCGTTGGGCATTAACGTTGCTGACATGAAACAAACATTGAAGGAGCGTTTCTTTGGCCGCCTGAAGAAGGTTCTAAACAGCCTTCTGTCAGGTGGAAATAAGGTACGCGCCTTCAATGGTTGGGTCATGCCGGTTTTAATGTACTCTTTCGGCATACTCAAATGGACTCAGACCGAGCTAGACGCTCTGGATAGACGGGTCCGTACATTGCTGACCGCAAATCGGATGCATCACCCACGATCATCGGTGATGAGACTGTACATCCCGCGGAAGTGTGGAGGTCGAGGTTTTTTGAACGCAAAGACTCTACACAACCGTGAGGTGTGCAGCCTCAGAGAATATTTTCTCAAAACCGACGTGGGTATGCACCGCGATGTGGTCGCAATGGACAAGGGACTCACCCCGTTATCCATGGCTAAAGAGAACTGGCGCAAACCTGTGGTACTTACTACTGATGACCGCAAGGAAGTATGGAAAGGCAAGGAGCTCCACGGGCGCTTTTATCGGGCTCTTCATGAGCCTGATGTAGATTTCGCGGCGTCCGTGGCCTGGTTACGTTTTAGCGACCTCTTCGGAGAAACTGAAGGTTTTGTCTGTGCAATTATGGACGAAGTTATCTTAACGAACAACTACCGGAGACATATTATGAAGGACGGGACGGTTGACGTGTGTCGGGCATGCCATCGTCCGGGTGAGTCCATCAGACATATTATCTCTGGTTGTTCTCGTCTGGCTAACGGCGAGTACTTGCACAGGCATAATCAAGTAGCCAGGATTATTCACCAGCAACTTGCTTTGAAATATAACCTAGTGGATTCGGAGGTACCATACTACAGGTATGTGCCCGACCCAGTTCTCGAAAATGACCATGTCACATTGTACTGGGATCGGTCTATCATTACTGACCGGACTATTGTAGCCAATAAGCCGGATATAGTGGTGATAGACCGATTAGCGCGCCGCGCAATGATAGTCGACGTCACCATTCCACATGACGAGAATCTCGTGAAAGCTGAGAAAGAGAAACAAATCAAATATCTCGACTTAGCACACGAGGTTGTCGATATGTGGAATGTGGACTCGGCTATCATTGTGCCGATTGTTGTGACCGCCAATGGCCTTATAGCCAAAAGCTTCGACGACCATCTGTCGAAGCTGTCGTTGCGCGGTTGGATCAAGGGCCTGATACAAAAGGCAGTACTCCTCGATACGGCTCGCATTGTGAGGAGGTTCCTGTCTCTGGAGCCCTAACCACCGGTAGCTTGGACCCTGTTCCCGACACCGGCGGACAACTATTTTTTATATTTTTAAATGTTTTTTTTTTTTTTTTTAATATGTTTTTTAAAGAAATATTTAAAAATGTAAACGATATGGATAAAAAATAAATAAATGGAATAATAATAAACAACTACAACTACCGGAGACATATTATGAAGGACGGGACGGTTGACGTGTGTCGGGCATGCCATCGTCCGGGTGAGTCCATCAGACATATTATCTCTGGTTGTTCTCGTCTGGCTAACGGCGAGTACTTGCACAGGCATAATCAAGTAGCCAGGATTATTCACCAGCAACTTGCTTTGAAATATAACCTAGTGGATTCGGAGGTACCATACTACAGGTATGTGCCCGACCCAGTTCTCGAAAATGACCATGTCACGCTGTACTGGGATCGGTCTATCATTACTGACCGGACTATTGTAGCCAATAAGCCGGATATAGTGGTGATAGACCGATTAGCGCGCCGCGCAATGATAGTCGACGTCACCATTCCGCATGACGAGAATCTCGTGAAAGCTGAGAAAGAGAAACAAATCAAATATCTCGACTTAGCACACGAGGTTGTCGACATGTGGAATGTGGACTCGGCTATCATTGTGCCGATTGTTGTGACCGCCAATGGCCTTATAGCCAAAAGCTTCGATGAACATCTATCGAAGCTGTCGTTGCGCGGTTGGATCAAGGGCCTGATACAAAAGGCAGTACTCCTCGATACGGCTCGCATTGTGAGGAGGTTCCTGTCTCTGGAGCCCTAACCACCGGTAGCTTGGACCCTGTTCCCGACACCGGTGGACAACTATTTTTTATATTTTTAAATGTTTTTTTTATATGTTTTTTAAAGAAATATTTAAAAATGTAAACAATATGTATAAAAAATAAATAAATGGAATAATAATAATAATAATAATAATAATAATAATAACTTTATTTCGGGTGGCATAGACCCATAGAAAACTTAACCTATTACAAATTTTATTTGCCATGACTGGCCACACCTTTACAAGACATGACCCAATAATTTTGAAAGGGACAGTCAAAACGCACAGCAATTGCGTTCAGAATGCCGTTGTCGCTACTCCGTATACGGGCCAGCAGGGAAGCTGCTTTCAATGATTCACTGATACGGGATAACTGACACCGTTGTCCGTCAGCCATTTATTATTTACGAACCTAAACTAATGCTTCCGAACTACGTCCCACCGTAACCGCATCAAATGTTTTATTGATGAGTACTCCACTTCATATAACAGACGAGCGATGCTAAAACGAACCACAACACGCGGTTGGGGCAACGGTCTTCACGCCCCAGCCGCCGCCGGGATTCCGATCCCGATTTCCGGCCACCGTAGGCGCGGGCTTGCGGACGGCGAGCAATGGGTAGCTTGTCGTCCGACCGTCCGGTAACCGTCCGGACCGAGCCCAAGTCGTCGACGGCGCGTACTGTTCCACGCGTGCCTCAAGGAGATGTCAGCAAACCGTAGGGTCCCAGCAGGGTCGAACCCTACTGGGGCCAAGGGTCTGCTTCTGAATGGAAGACTCGACCCTGGTTCGAAAGGCAACGAAGGGACAGGTGTCGGTTTTTAGTCAGTAAAAGTCTGACCCTATCTCCCGCTCCGCCCAAGAGCGGGGGATGTCATTGGATGATGTTACCACCGAAAAAAAAACACAACACGTGGTCCTTTAATCTTTAACATCGAGATATAATAACTGAACGGATATTACGGACAAATTGACGGTTTTTCAGATTTCGGATCTTAATTATGGAAGAGCCGAAATCGGAGATTGTTACTAAGTCGTCTGAACATTTCTGACGTCTGATTTATTTTTTCCTCCGTTGCTATTCGTTCTTATTCTTTTTAGGGTTCCGTACCTCAAAAGGAAAAAACGGAACCCTTATAGGATCACTTTGTTGTTATCTGTCTGTCTGTCTGTCAATACCCTTTATCTCGGGAACGCATGGAGGTATCGAGTTAAAATTAAAGCCATTTACTAAAGTCTGCGGTTTCTTGAAGCTGTAAAAAAATCAGATTTCTAAGTTAACTGAAAAATAAGGACAAAAAACGTGTATTTCGACATTCTCTAGGAAATCAAAATTCATAGGGTACTTCCCGTTGACCCAGAATGCTGAAATTTGGTCTGAAGCAAGGTTTTATAGCACAAGTATAGAAAAAATGCTGAAAACGGTAAATTTGTAGTTACGTCACAAAAAAACCTTTTTTTGGGATTCGGAAAAACCTTCGTAACACAATTCGGGAATTGAACTGTTTTCATAGGTAAGATTGTACGGAACCCTCAGTGCGCAAGCCCGACTCGCACTTGCCCGGTTTTTTGTAACTGGTCATACTTGCTGAAATCGCGTGGCAATTAGGTATTGTAATGACCTGTATTCTTCTTGGAGCGTGTTTGTTGGAAAGTGGAATATCTTCTGTTTTTGCCCGCACTAGGGTTGAGCGTGAGGGAGGGTGTATCAGACTTTTACTGACTAAAACCCACCTTCGTTCCTTAAGTTGCCCTTTGCCTTCTAGGACCACAGGTTTCCTTTTCAGAAATACCCCATGGCCCTAACTGGCATCGGCCCTCCTCGGCCCCTACGATTTTGCTGACATCTCTTTGAAGCGCGCGTGGAATACTACTTTAAGTCAAGAGTGAATAGATAACTAATTGGTAAGCATGCTCCATCGTCAGCCACATCATTGCTTACCATCAGGGGAGATAGTGGTCAAAAGCGAGCCTATACATAATAAACAAAAATCTCCTTCGATATTACAGTATTTTCTACTAGATTTTTAGATAAATAAAGTGCAAAATTTATTATATAGTTCCATATTATAATACCATAGCAGTTATCAACAAACCGAAAACTAACAATCTGGATTTAAAAAAAAAATCTGGCAAGTGTGAGTCAGACTCGCGCACTGAGGGTTCCGTAGAAACTTACCTATGAAAACAATTCAATTCCCGAATTGAGTTACGAAGTTTTTTCCGAATCACAATTTTTTTTTGTGACGTAACAACAAATTTACTGTTTTCAGTTTTTTTCATATTTTTGTGCTATGAGACCTTGGTTCATGCCAAATTTTAGAATTCTAGGTCAACGGGAAGTACCCTATGAATTTTTATTTCCTTGAGAGTGTCGAAATACATGTTTTTTGGGACATAAACGGCCGTAACTTTTATTTTGTTGACTCAGAAGTTTCCGAGATAAAGGGTCTTGACAGACAGACGGACAACAAAGTGATCCTATAAGGGTTTCGTTTTTTCCTTTTGAAGTACGGAACCCTGAAAAGTTAAATATGTATAGTGAAGGTAATTAATTTTTGTAAACCGTGAGAAAACATGGAACATCAGTCTAAATATTTAAAAACATTATATTTCGAGGTATCTAAAATAGCTATTCACAATTTCTTATGAAAGTACCTTTGCCGACATTCATAAAACAGCTAATCGCAGGTATGGCCTCGGGCTGGCGATGTTTGTGCAAATACCTTCAGAAAATTATTATTTTTTGCCAAATGTGCGTATTTTTTTTCAACGTTTTGCTTTCTTTCTTAGTGAGACCGTTCAACTTCTTTGATACACTGTGCCTAAAATATTACCTTTTGATGACTGAGCTCTTTGTGCGAAAATATCCTTTCAGTCAAGTTATGAAAATTATAGGGGTTCACATGGCATGTTTTCGTAAGTTCTTTGGTACTTTTGAATGCGAAGACTAATTTTTGATACCCTGAATGCCAAGTATCTAATTGGAAGCACCTAATTATTTTTATTATATCAACGCTTTTCATGAAGAACTTCTCTTCCATAATCAAATAGTATTTATGACAATATCATTCTAAAAAATATAACTTATCTATATATATAAAATGAGAAACTGACTGACTGACATATCAACGCACAGCCAATACTACTGGGACTAGGAACGTGAAATTTTGCACGAGGTTTCCTTTCTTAGCGTAGATGAGCTCTAAGAGAGGATTTTCCAAAATTCAGCTTCTAAGTGGAGGAAACGGGGATTCAAAGTTTGGAGAAACCTCTTTCACGCGTGTGAAGCCGCGGGCAGAAGCTAGTTATTCATATAACTTCTGATCTAATAGAATAGTTGCTATAAGAGCGGCCAACCCGAGATAAATTCCCATACAACCGCTCCTATGTCTTACGTAAGTATGTTAATACACATATTGTGGAAACACAGATAGGATATCTTGTGTATCTCGGTGTCTATTGAAATCAAAACAATTTTTTGAAGGTATGCGGAACGTCCGGCATACCTCCGTTGAAAAAGGAGGATCCTCCAACCAGACGGGTATTATGTCTGGTGGGCACTGGACTGCCCGTGAGATGTTTTTTTTTGTGTGGCCTCTCGCAGGTCAACCTAGGAGGTTGTCGGTTGCTTAACCGGACTTGCCTGTGGCGGCCTCGATTCAAGAATCAAAGCCTCCAGCCAGGGCTTACTTAACTAACCTTAAAAACTAAGCGACTACACGCTAAGGGCACCCCCTTTGGAGTACGGACCTCGGCTTAGGGCGTCGCTGGGGGAGGGCAGCAAGGGACGGGCTGGATCGAAAAAGAGCCCGTTAGATGATTTCGGACTGTCGTATATATTCTAATCGTGCGGAGAACTTTGATTGCGCGATGCAGGATTAGTTCTTATGTGACGCAATAGATGTCGCTATAAATTTGTGTATAACTTATCCAGTAAAGACCTCTGAAAATCTGCTACTTTGTGTGAACTTTGACCCTTCATAATGTATCCATAAATTAAAAATATAATTAAAAAAACATTCCCATAAAAACCTTACATATTTGATAGAAAATCTGAATGACATTTTTTTTTTTCCAAATTCTTCTTGGCACAAGTTTTGGGAAATATTCGAGTAATTCGAATGCCAACCGATTTTTAAGGCGTTATCTCTCGTTTTTCGTCTTGCCTCTTAATCAGACATTATATTGGATTGCGTTGGATGCGCAACAAGCTTTTAAACCATGCTCACGTTGACCATACCCGAGTGGCAATCTTAACATAATTTATCATTAACGCAAATTGTTGCTTAAGATGTTCTTCCCGACAAGGCTTGATAAGTACTAGTACCTACTTTCTAAAACCGAGGATTTAATTGTTTAAGTTGGTATTTTAAACGCTACCTCCACCCGCGATTCAGCGTTTCGGATTTATTTACGATAAAGTCGGCGGTTAGTTGATCGATATTCGTCTTTTGTTTTTGATGAACCCCGGTCGTGATTATTCGAAAATATTCACACGAATTCACTAGTATGTAATAGTAGGTACCTACATTTTGATACAAGTGGCGAAAGTTTGTCATCGCGACCAAGGCGGAATTTACCCGAGCTGCAAGCGATGGTGTTATGGAGCCGAGTGCTGTTATGGAGTACGAGTGCCGTACGAAACCACGTGTATCAAACAACGTTTATCAATACACTTACAAAGATATAAATAAACGGGGGTTGACCGGCGACTCGTAGGGGTCGCTTAGCGCCAAGCCTGATACGATAAATAAAATCAATAATTGTGGCGGGGGTGTGTTCACTTTTCCGCTCTAGTTCGGAAAACAGTAAATTGCGTGCCTAAAATCGGTAGAGATAGGAGCGGGTTTTTGAGTAAATGTAATGAAAAACAATCATAACATACAAGGGCGTTTGATGAATGCTCTTTGTCCTGAAAATTGAAAAAACCCATTCTTCACTCCATTGCCATTTTTCCATTTAACGCCATTAAAACTATGCCAACAGGGCGTGCCCGAAAGAGGCTGAAGCCTAATAAATATTCCAATGGCGGCATGTTTGTATACTTGCCATATTCCCAATTGAAAATTGTCGTTCCCGCCAAAATGTTTGTTTCAAGTTTGGAACAGTTCCTAATCAAGACTTGCTGGAACTTAGATCATTTTTTTTTTTTCATTTCGGCGCTTTGTTTTTTTAATGGTAAATGAACTCGAGTCTTTTAGTTATGATTTTTTTAATTAATGAAGTTGAGAAGTGTTTTGAAGGTTAGGTACTTGTCTTTTTTTATTGTTTTTGGGATATTGTCCAAATATTTCTTGCCTTTTCTATGGTGGAGCGAGAGGCGTCCTGTCAGAATTTTAGTGGTTATAATCACACCTTCTTTTAGTTGTCCTTTGCGTTCTAGGACCACGGGTTTCCTTTTCAGAAATGCCCCGTGGCCCTGGTCTGGGCCTATAAGGTTTTGCAGATATCTCTTGGAACAAGATTTTTTAAGATCATCATCATCTTCCTGCCCTTGTCCCGTGTTATTTGGGGTCGGCGCAACCCGTTTTTTTCTTCCATTCTGCCCTGTCACTCGTCAAGCTATCACTAACTTCCTTTTCTTTCATATCACTCTTCACACAATTCATCCATCTTTTCTTTGGTCTCCCTCTCCCTCTCCATCAACCGGTCAACGAATACCATGTGTAAGTTTTTATGCGCACCCCTGTATTTCTCGCACAGCTGCCGTATAGCGAAAATGGCATCCATTATACCCCGACCAGGCATAAAACCGAATTGGTTCTGTGAAATTTCACTCTCTTCTCTCAACCACCTTTCAGTAACTTTCTCCCAGGCTTTCATAGTATGTGACATCAGCTTTATTCCTCTATAATTGTTGCACTGATGCACAAAGGACTGTTGCACCAATCATCAGGTATGGCTTCTTCCCGCAACAATTGAATAACAAAGCTAACCACGTTCATCCATCCACTCGCAATAACTTCTACACTTCAACTGGTATTCCGTCTGGACCAATTGCCTATTGCAGATATGGGATGATTAGTAAATTAAAGATTAAAGAGCAAAGACCTTTTTAATTAATCTCCAATTTCGTGGAATTTCACTTCAATAGGATAATATTATTCCCTCAAGGGCTACACAGCTTTTAACACAGCTCGTACTCTATTTTGTTCTAATTAGGTATTAGTATAAATAATAAATAACTGAAGGTGATCTAGCTCCAATCACAAATTCAGTAGCTGGAAAATTTATTTACGTCTTGTAAAAGACTCGGTATGATTGTGTTTTTTACAAGTACCTCGTCATCGTCATTTCAGCCGAAAGACGTCCACTGTAGGACATAGGAGCTCCCCTAAGTGCCGGTATAACGACCGGCCCTGTGCCTCTCATATCCATCGAATTCCCGAAACTCTCACTAGGTCATCGGCCCACTAATTTAAAAACCAGCGTTGAAGGTCTCCCGCCTTCCAACTCTGCGTCTTCCGGTACGTGGTCGCTACACCAGAACCTTTCGTTCCCTTTGACCATCTGTTCTGACATATCTTTATTTCTGATGTGATTACGCAAGAAAACTCCAAGCATAGCCCTTTCCATTGCCCTTTGGGTAACGAAGTCTTCTTCTTCTTGATAACCTACTTGATTGTAAAAAAAAACAACATCAAATAAAGTTTTCTTGCACGGTTTATCATGTATTAGCTCTAAGTAACATATAATGAAAGTGAGTCATAAGGGATATTATTTAATAACAACCCTAAATCTAGGACATCTCAAGGTTTTCCGATATAATACCGATCAGAATTATGACATCATTTCTGTGGCCCTAGTGTAAAGGGGTATAAGCCCGATTTTGTCGGAAATGAGAAAAAAATGCTCTATCATTTGGTGAAAACAGATTCAAGCTATCTCTGAAAATAAGGAAGTTAAGAGGTGACCAGACGGTGCAAACTAGCGTTCCAACCAAGGTGACCTTCGTTCATGTGTTTAGTTTGTGTTGCGGCTACATCGATGTAAACCACGCTCCAACATATTCGGTGGTTGGGAAAACGCGCCTCCCAACCAAGGGCGTTGAAGGTTATGGATTACAACTGCTGTCTACAAGGATTGAAACTAGCAAGGTCACCTTGGTTGGGATATTAGTTTGCAACCATCTGGTCACCTCTTTACTTTGTGTAAAAGAGTTCAACTGACAACAAAAAAACTACAAAAGTTGGTTTCAAGTCCATTTATATCCTTTTAAACGGAAAAATAAAAATGTAGTCTTGTTTTTTAATCTAAATTAACATAAATCACCCACGTTTTAATCTGGTTGGTGTTTATTGATACAACAACACTTAGTTCTTAAAATTAGTTTAGTCAGTAAAGATATTACTAGACTTATATCCGTTTTCACCAAAATAAAGGGACAAAATATTTCTTTGCATTAGATAATTGGTTATTTATTATAAAAAATAACCCTTTATTAATAAAGAGCATAAATAGTTTACTAAACCTACAAAAAATATCACATGTATTTCATTAGGTAGCGGTTTAAATGACACACGACGTGAAACATGAATTTGAAGCGCGTGTAGTGATTTTTACGTCTCTTGTAAAGTTGCATTTTTGGACTTAGATCCTTTTTCACTAAGGCCACAGATTTGTCATCTAAAGGTCGTGTAACGGTCGCTTAATCTTGTCTATGCCCACGTAAATGTACAAGAATAGATACTGTTCTGTTCAAACCTTCTTCTTGGAAATGTCATTATTATATTTTTTTGCTTCGGTTTGCCTGTTCTTAATTTAAAAATACCAAGTAAAGGGTATTAGGGTCGTGTTTCAATTTCGGAACAAATTAATGACTTGTTATTTCGCTAATGTTTGAAATGGTCCAATGTTGCTCAAAGATTTTTATTTAGGTCAAAATTTAATGTCCCACATTAAATTTGGGCGTGTCAGACTCTGCCCTAGAGCAAGAGAAGATATTGCATGATTTCCTACTTTAAAAAATATATATATTTGGATACATCAAAACTTTCTGATCCTAAGTAAAATTAATTATGCCCTTAAGAACTTGAGTAGGTACATCTATCCTAAAAATTATGCCATACAAATGTCAAAAAAGTCGTTAATAATTACAATTCGTAGCGAGTTCGTGAAACTGAAAAATATATTTTCTACAGTCCCTGACACTTACTGTTCGGATGGACAGCACCAGAAACAACAAAAATGGAAAAAAATAATTCAATATGCCTGAGTGCTGGGACTTTGGTTACAGGTCACTGAGTTTTCTATCCATATACAATTCAAGAAATATAGAAAGTGATTGCAACGCAGAGTTGAAAGAAAATATTGAGCTGATCCGTCTACAGTTGGCTGAATAATTACGATAATCTCAATTTTCCTTGATTATTTCAGCTCAGTAGGTTTGTCATAGAAGGGTCTCATTTCCTCGGCTGTAATACTCATCATTGTTATCAGTTGTTTTGTGAGAATTCTATTTATGTCGAGCAGAGGAGGAGTACCTAATGAAATCCTGGCAATTTAGTTTTTTTTTTAAATTATATTTTTGTCTATATTATATAGGGTGACTGGTTATTAGTGACCGATACTTAAACACGTGATTGTACTCATGATTACAAACAACTTTCCCAAAGAAACTTTTTTTTTATACTAATTAGTTTAATTACAATAACGAAACACCTGTTTGGAACTTTGAATTTCGCGCGCGCGTCTTCATCCGATCAGCTGTTAGCGGCGCGGCGTTATCGATGATGTAAGAATGTACCTACATGTTTCGGTAAATTAATATCCAAAGACTAGTTAAACTAATTAGGAATCGTGAGCTTTTAAATAACTTATCTAAGCCACGACACTTTAAGATACAACGTATATCCACATAATTAGAAATTATCTAGGAACGCACGCGCCCTGACATAAAAAGTAGGTACGATCTATCAGATTAAACTAATTAGTAAGTATAAAAAAGTGTCTTTGGGAAAGTTGTTTGTAATCATGAGTACAATCACGTGTTTAAGTATCAGTCACTAATTACCAGTCACCCTATATAGCTTTTTTCAGCAGCTTTGCCCGCGTGTAAGTAGAGAATATAGGTGTTACAGGATAGCATATGTCACTCAGTGATAAAGTGGCATTCTATTGGTGAAGGAATTAAAAAAACCGGTCCGGGGTACCCTTTCGGACCACCCATGGCCCCAGTAGGTGTTGGCTCTGCTGGGCCCCTACGGTTTTCCTGACATCTCTTTGAGGCGCGCGTGGAACACTAAGCAACGACGACGACTCGGGCTCAGTCCGGACGGTAACTGGACGGCCGGAAGGCCAGCTACCCATTGCTCGTCGTCCGTAAGCCGCCTATAGTGAAATCGGGATCGAGGTCCAGGCAGCTGGGGCGTGAGGAAGTCCGTTCCCTCACGCATGCGGCCGCTTCCTTCGCTAGCATTATTTGCAGAAGGTGGCGTCCGCCTGCCATTCCTTCTCATCCCAAACCATGGCCTGTACAATGGCCCGGCGCGAGAGGTCGTTGCCACCGATCGCCCCCACGAGGACACGGCGGTACTCCGTCCAAGCGGGGCCCACCTCCACAGTATGCTCCACTGTGTCTCACTCTGGGCGGTCCACACAATGGTGACATTGTGTTTCTTCACCCGGTTGTTTCTTCCGTACGAATCCGAGGCAGGAACCTCCCGAACTTACCATGTCCGGTGAGGACCTGCGTCATGTGGAAGGTGAGGACGTCGTGACGACTCCTCAAAGAGGGCACTTAATGCCATAAATATGGAGTGCCCAGCATTGGGTTGCCACAGTCGCTGTCGCCATTTCAACATGACACTTACATTAGGTGGGATCGCAGTCAAGCACAAGTTTATAGCATTAAAAAAAAAACCACATTCAGTGTTATAAGCGTTGCTCTCAGTAATCAAGCGAAGTGGGAAGTCTCCAAGACTTCATTTTCCCGAGCCGGGCGAGCCCGGTGTGTACTTATTCCTAAATGTTGACCAAACTGCTTGCAACCCGCCCAGGCAACCATTTCCCGGATTTATTTCCCACTTTCATACAAGACCCGCTTTTGGAGTCCCTCCAGATTTAAATGGAAAGCTTTATCGTGACGATTTATTCGAGATTTTCAACCTTACACTGTTTTGTTGACCTGGTTCACAACCTATTAGCTAATATATAAAAAAAAAATAGTTTATGCTACCAGTTTGGCTCGAGTTAATATATTTATTTATTTAAACTTTATGTAAAGTAGTAGTACATAGGTGACCTTAATGCAACAAGGCATTATCTACCAGTCAACCTTTGGGTAAAAATGACTACACTGTGGTCGGAGTGCACAATAAATAAATAAATAATAGATATTTGAAATAGAACAAAGTATGTATTGTAGTTATAGCCCATTTGCTGAGGAAGGCTATATATATATATTTTATGTTTCAATTAACAATGTACCCAGCATGTCTATCTATCTATCTATTTATCTATTTTAGGTTTCCGCACTTAGTCCTATGTGGACCATTGTACGTGGGCCATAGTGGCCATAACCTTAGGTGGGCGCATTCCAACCAGCCCACCTCTCTCCAAAAATAGATCAGGCCTCTTAGGTTTTTCAGGGCATCAGTACCCAGCATGTAAATAAATTGTAATATTTAATTAGGAAGGGAACTGTTTCCTGAGATACAGCTTAACTACCTATTTCAGAAGGCAGAGTTTTTATGTAAAAGTGATACTTGTTCAAATAAATAAATTGTTATTGTATAACATCACGCTATGATCCACGGAAGCGGATAAGTAACTAAAGAAGTATGTGAAGCCACAGAACAGCTAATCTTTATTGATCTGCTTATTTCTATAAAAAATTCTTCCAGCAGACCAGCGAAGGAGAAATTAAAAAGAAATGTTTCTAAACAATAATGAGTAACACTGTAACACAAGGAGAAGAGTAGGCAATTGTGTGTATGTGTTTTTGTTATTCTTTGATCTTCATGATGTTGAAAAAGGATGTGAAAAAGACTGGAGAGTTAGTAATAAGTAACTGTGGAATTTATGCTGAATCAAACTGATCAGTCCCATTTTAATAACGGTTCTCAAATATAAAACTTAAAACTAAAATCAAATTAACTTTCATTAATGCCGTAAAGACTGCCAGAAATGTAAAAATCATTCTTGTCAAGAAAATCGCTTTATCATCATGACGAAATTAGAATGCTATTCTTAATCGTCAGCATTATTTATACGAGCTTAAGGGACCAGTTAATTGGTCAATTACAGCAAATGGCACATAAAATTGAGGAAGCGATTTGATAATAGGCTTCCCTTCGTAAACGTAGGAAATAATCCTTGATGGGAGACTGATGGAGGAAACCTTGTTAACCCTCTTTCAGTAAAAAGTTTGGAGGTTAAAATCACCACCTTGAAAAGTTGTGAGTATGTGAGAGTTACCCGACTGCACCGGTAGGAGGGTTATGTTCTTCGAGTGGATGTATGTATGCTAAATGGCTTGTTGCATTTCAGCTTGAGAGGTGTCGTTAGATTCGTCTTAGTTGTGAAAGTGACTAGGCACATATAAATTATAAGAAAGTAAACGTTGCAGATTTTTGGCTCCAATTATTTATTTGTTTTCGGGGCCTGCTTGGCCTCCTGCTTCATACCCTGCGTGACTATGCAGGGTATTAAAAAAAAATTAAGAGATAAAATATAGGAATTAAAAGAAGTTGACAGTTTCAAAAAACCCAACTGCAAAACAAAAGGAAAATTCGAAACAAGTCACTTTAGACAGCCTGATGTAATTGATGACGTCAAATCTATAACTGAACTAAATACAAGAAGAAGGAACATAGGTGTGGTTTTAGTTAGTAAGAGTCTGACACGCTCTCTCTTCGCCCTAAAGCCGGAGAAGTCATTGGATGATATCCTACATTAAAAAAAACACTGGTAGGCCAGAATAAAAGCATGAGAGATAAGACGAGAGAGTTGTAAATTGTAAATATCAATACTTCAATTGATATTTTAATAATTTCAATTATTGTTCTGCACTTTGGATTGTATTCTAATCATAGTCTAACTTAAATTTAAAAATACTATAAATGTCCCCAAATTTGTGAAGGATGTGCATGTCTATGATTGTTTTTTTTTTGCACTGGACCTTTTTTCTGAATGTTATACGCAAAAAATCTGTAAACAGATTGTTGGTGTGCCTTAGTATTTGAAATTGAGTATTATTCAAACTCTACTTTAGCCTGTCAAAATTTGACATTAAAGTACCGTTTGAGACATTCTTAACTCAAAATACTCAATTTAGAAACCCACCCTAAGACACAAATTAAAAATTTGGCGCTTATAATTTAGTGCCTATCTGCCTATCTCGAGTCGGCCACACCACCTATTACTGTTTGTATTGTTCTGACCACGTGACTGAGCTTTGAGATGACGTCAGAATAAAAGAATCGGAAGCGTGGCCTACTCGAGGCAATCAACGAAAAGACAATCGAAACTAAACGGTTGTAGTGGCTAGGGGGCTAGTTAGTTTGTAGGTATGATGGCGATGTAAACTATACAACTCAATTTTAAAATTGTGTTACTTAATTTACGTAATTTTAAATACGTGTCTTAGTTTTACGAATGGGGCAGGTTACTGGCTGGGGCATGTATGGCTTGTTTACCCTGCCAAAAGGTAAAATAAAATAAAAGATTGCGAACGACATTAAAAGTAATAAGTTACGAGCTTTCTTGGAAACAAACATTTTCTAATATCCGAAGTTTGATTGGCATACATGAATCTGTGGGATGTAAATCGATTTTCAAGTAATTTGAACCTACATATATGTGTTATTTGGTATAAATTAGTAGTCCCATCCTTTCTTACTACGATGTCATTGGCCTGGAGGTTGGAGAACCCGTCTCTGAGCATCGAGGCATAAACACAGGTAGTTCGCCGTCCAGCTTAGACCAGGGCCCTGGATGACAGTCAAGCTCGGGTTGATGACGAATTGTGATCTACGCGTGCCTCAAAGAGATGTAGGCATGATTGACTGCGGAATTATTTGAAAGAGTCACCATGGCCCTGGCGCGCAAAGGGCAACTGAAGGAAGATGGGTGGGTTTTAGGCAGTAAAAGCCTTACACTCCCTCACGCTCCAGTGAGAGCGGGAGAAATTATTTGATCATTTTCCCCCAAATGAAAGGGTATAAACAATGTGAAAATATTTTTGTTTTTAAATATTCATTCACAGACTTTTAATATGAAAATTAAATTAAAAAACTGGGCAAGAGTGCACTGAGGATTCCGTATAAACTTATCTATGAAAACAGTTCAATTCCCGAATTGAGTTACGAAGATTTTTCCGCATCGCAAAGTTTTTTTTTGTGACGTAACTAAAAATTTACAGTTTTCAGATTTTTTCCTATACTTGTGCTATGAGGCCTTGCTTCATGCCACATTTCAAGATTCTAGGTTAACGGGAAGTACTCTATGAATTGTGATTCCCTTGAGACTGTAGAAATATAGGTTTTTTGCGACGTAAACAGCAGTTTGATTTTTTTACAGCTTCAAGGGTGTGCAGACTTGAGTATATGGTTTTAATTTCAACTCGATACCGTCACGCGTTCCCGAGATAAAGGGTCTTGACAGAGAGACAGACAGACAACAAAGTGATCCTATAACGGTTCCGTTTTTTCCTGTTGGCCTGGCATGGCCTACCATGACTACCATACAGCATATTTTCAATGTCATTTTTTTTTTTTTTTATGAAATACTGCTTACGTTTACAATCATTCCAATTCACGCACAGTATCAGTATTTAAATAGAACTTATTAGTCTATTAAAAATATGTTTTTTCCTCAAGTATTTTCAATCTTCCTGTCATTGCTCCCTAAAGTCTCAAAGCTATCACTTGCTAAACCGTCGGCAAAGGAATTTCATTTTCATTTTTCCCTTATTTAATATCAGGTTGTACGCGACCGTGTTTTTTTAGTTCATTAATTTTTAAATCGAATTTGACAAGCTATCTCAGATTTTAATTATACTACGGAAATAATAGGAATATGGACTTGGGGGATACCATAACTGGATTCGGTGTAAGAAAGAAATAGTGCTATACGGCTTACATAGTTGCGTCTCTCTCTCACACTGGAACTATGATGATTTTGAGACGTCACGTTTTGTACTCACGTAACCTTATGGCGGTGACGTCACATTTCAGTTTGTGAAATGTACAGTCAGGGATCAAAAGTGCAGTTGCACTCTACGAATGCCAGTGTCTAAAATTTCTATTTTATCTATTTTATTTAGTTTCCGAAGGTGGATGAATTTTTTGGTAGGTAGTTCAATAGGGTTAGGGGTCATTCGGCCCACTATGGGACTGGGACCGCGGACCAGTTACCCCTTTTAATTTTTTTTTCGATAATTGTTTCGCAACCACGTTTGTACAAAATAAACATTAAAGAAATCAATTTTGGGGTCCCTCTCACTTTCCCCTAAGATATAGAGCCATCCATCATTCACATAGTCTTGAGGTAGATGAGAAAGTGCTATACACCGTTTTACGTGTTTTTAAGGCTTGAAGGGCCAGATGTGCCAGTTTTTTGAGCATTTCTCCATAAAGCTCTAGCAAAATAAAAATAAACACCCTTGTGTCTTTGCTTTTAGAAAAACTGCTGCAATAGCTTGTATAGCACTAGCTTCAAAATCTGTCATAAATGTTTCTGGGTAAAACTCCGGAACTCTGCTCGTAATGAGCCTAAACATAATGTCATACATTTTTAATGCAGCCCCTAATTACCAATTGTGTGTTATGAACTCGATTTTAATAAGGATAAAGATTTGATAAGGGTAAAATTTATTTGTTTTTTTTTAATATACATTTTTTAAGAAATAAATTTTAGTACGTTGATTATTAAAATGTTGATTTGACTACTTAAATAGTCTTGTTTTTCTTAAGGCGATTAAGGCGAAAGCGCCAGGGTCGCCCGCGAAAATCAAATTTTCTTCAATTTTTTGCAATTTGCAATGTATGACATAGTAATAAAAACAATAATGTATAATATTTATATATAAATGCTTGTACAAAATCTATTGTATACTTAATAATATATAAACCATTTTAAGCCATCCTTCGCTTGACTGAAAGCAAAACAGATGTGGGCCAGTGGGCCGAATGACCCCTAAATTTTTAGTTCAATAAGAGGTTATTAGCAAACCTCTTATTGAAATACCTACCGAAAAATTCATGCAGTTTTGGGGGTCCCCACGAGCTTGGCGGCCCCGAGGCAGTGCCCCGCCTAGCCAGTGTTCACATTATTATGGTGTCGTTTTTGTCTTTTGGGTTGGTAAAAATTTAGATTATTTTATTAAACCGGTATCTACTTACTAGATCTTGTTCGATAAGGTAAAAAGAGCAAAAATAATAAAAACAAGTGAATATGAAGGGAATGACTTTTTCGTTTGTATTGGAAACTGTATTCCCCGAATTATGTTCGCGGAAAATCCATGAATTTAATTTAATATTCGATAAATTCTTGTCATAAAATGCGACTGCGAAAAGATTCCAACAAATGAGGAAATTTGTTTCTGTATTATTCCATTTTGGAATGCATTTTTCATAACTTTCATATGCACGAATGTTTTTGACGTTACGGATCAACAGTATTATATTTAAAACTATGTTATATACACTTGGGAGCAAATAAATCGAGCCACTTCCTTTTTCACGCATTATGGTAATTATTTTTGGTATTAAGGAACGCATCGATTCGAAACATATATCGCCTAAAAGGGTATTTAATAACCTTTACAATGAGGGTAGTTAGTTGTCAAAATTTCATTTTTATTCAAGTTTAAAGGGTAGAATAAAATTATCGCATTTAATTTGCTTATGACATTTTTATTGTACTCTGTTAAGAAAAGATTAAATTTGAGGTTTTTGTTAATCATACCCATATTACTTGTTATTGTTGTCTTTATCTGTGTCTGTGTAATCAAAATAACCTGATAAAATGGATACTACACCGACGGAAGCTGCCCAAGTTGTAGCTTTACTTGAGGTTGGACACGGACAACGTGAAGTGGCACGCAGACTTCATTTGAGTCGTTCAAAGGTACAGCGGGTATACCGCAGGTATCTGGAGACTGGTGCTTTTGTTCGGCGACCTGGAACTGGCCGACCACGGGCAACAACAGAACGTGACGACCGCTTTATTGCAACCAATTCGTTGCGCGACCGTGGACTTAATGCTGTTCAGCTACAGCAAGCGTTACGTGACGTTCGAGGAGTCGCAATCAGTAGGTGGACAGTGAGACGAAGACTAAAAGAACGAAATTTAACATCACACAAACCAGCAACTGGCCCAAAATTGACTGTAGCTCATCGCCGATCTCGCTTGGAGTTTGCTCGAGAACACATTAATTGGACGTTAGAAGACTGGAGGTCAGTTTTGTTTTCTGACGAGTCAAGAATCTGTCTTTTTAGCAATGACGGGAGAAACCGAGTGTATAGACGTCCTGGTGAAAGATTTGCCCAATGTTGCATTCGAGAAACGGTGAGTTTTGGTGGTGGTTCTTGTATGGTGTGGGGAGGAATTTCTCTAGACGGAAAAACGGAACTTGTCTTCGTCGACCCCGCCAACGATGGCAGTGGTAGACGTGGATTAACAGCTGACCGATACATAACTGACATTCTTGAAAACCACGTAATGCCGTATGCTGGTTTTGTCGGAGAAAATTTCTTGTTTATGCATGACAATGCGAGACCTCATACCGCGCAGATCGTTACGGAATACTTGTCTGCGATCGGGATTCAACAAATGGTATGGCCAGCACGAAGTCCCGATTTGAACCCGATCGAACACCTATGGGACGAGCTAAAACGGAGAGTCCGAGCCAGGGTTCCCGCTGTTTCATCCATTCCCGAGCTTAAAGTCGCTGTGCTTGAAGAGTGGGAGAACATACCACAATATGTCATCGTAACGCTGATCAGATCGATGACTAATAGGCTACAAGAATGTATCAGGGCCCGGGGGGGTAATACCAGTTATTAAGAATATTTTTTTTGCAATAATTTTGTTTTTTATTGTTTTTATGGACTGTTTTAGCCCTACTAAATTTTCTATCAAAATTACCATTTTTCTTGCAGAGCCAATAATTTATCATTCAATAAGGTTATTATTCAATAATTTACCCTCATTGTAAAGGTTATTAACTAAACTTTTAGGCGATATATAGTTCGAATTGATACGTTCCATATTACCAAAAATATTTACCATTTTACGTGAAAAAAGGTAGTGGCTCGATTTATTTGCTCCCAAGTGTAGTTACATAACCTAGGGGTCTTTAAATCAAGAGTGAATAGGTTGTTTCTAGGCAAGCGTGCACCATCGTCGACCATATCATCGCCTACCATCAGATGGGATAGTGGTTCAGCGTAAGCCGATCAATAATAAAAAAAATGTCTAGTAATATGTCATAATCATAATTCGAATACGCTTTAAATAGTACATTTTGACACAAGTGCAGAAAGTTTGTCATTGCGACCGAGGCGGAATTCGCACGAGCCGTAGGCGAGTGTGTTATAGAGCCGTGGGCTGCAGTGACAAATTTGCACGTGTATCAAACGACTTTTTTTCAATACACTTACGAAGAAATTAATAAACGGGGGTTGACCGGTGACTCGTGAGGGTCAACGCGCGCCCAGCCTGATACGATAAATGTAATAAAATTGTGGCGGGGGAGAGCACGCGCACTTTTCTGCTCTAGTGTGGAAAACAGTCTATTGCGTGCCTAAAAGCGGTGGGATAAGAGCGGGTTTTCGAATAAGTGTATTGAAAAAAAGTTATTGAGTATCAATATTGAGCGAATTCAAATTAATTTTTTTGAAACCATAGAATTCACTTTGGTAAACTTTATGGATTCATATTAACTTCACTAGCCAGTACCTACGAGAACTGTACGCAGAGAACAAACATAGTACGAATACTGTTATTTTGTGGCTTTTCTTGAGATTTTCAATTGTGTCAATGTTGGATACCGCTTGACTGATTCATGGGGGTTTAGACTTTCAATATGTGTGGCCATTGCATTTAAATGTTAAGCAATATAGTGCAGGATTGCAAATGGAGATATATAGATAGCAGCTGCGGGTATATTCAAAAGATTTACCGTGGTCCTGAAACGCAAAGTCTAACTTAAAGAAAACGGACCGTACATCGAAGGACTGGAACAATTTGCCCGCTGCGGTCTTCCCGTCCAACTATAATTTAGGTGTCTTCAAGGCTAGAGTGAATAGGCTCTTAATAAACCAGTGCGCATCACCATCAATGATTGCATCACTGCTTACCATCAGGTGGGATCGCAGTCAAGCTCTAGTTATGGTTTTAGACAGTAAAAGTCTGACACTTTCTGTTGAATACCGGACGCGGCGGATGGTCAGCTTTTACTATTAATTTGATCTTAATGAGTATCTAAGTGAGTTTAAGTGTGAAATAAAACAATCGAGTACTAGATACTGATCTAATTTTATCCATTTATTGAACTCTATATATGAGAGCAGTGGTGGCCGAACGGTAACGGCCCCGACTTTCGAGTTGGTCGCGGGTTCAAACCCAGCCAGGCGCATTACTTTGTGTAATTTATTTCAACACCACTGCTCTCAAAACGGTGAAGGAAAACATCGTGAGGAATCCGGCATGTCCTAGAACCAAAAATTCGAAGACATGTAACATCCACCTACCCGCACTGGGGCCGCGTGGTGGATTACGGCCCATTCCCTCTTCTGAAAGGAGGCCTAAGTCCCAGCAGTGGGAACATTAAAAGGCTGATTATGTTATGTTTATTATGCTATTGAACTCTATTGACAGGACCCTAACTAAACGGCGGAGAATTTTAACACCGACTTCTAATTCGACGTCAACGACATCTAGTTAGGCAATGTGTAACTAATACATTTTTTTTTAACTTAAACCTTGGTGAGCGTAATTTGAACATGCATGTTTCTAAACATTCACTCTCGCTCAACCCAGAGCGGGAAGAGTTATTTAATGATTTACCACCTCAAAAAAGGTAGGTATATAGATAGCGTATAGGTGCCCTATTCTTGTATATTAATTTCAATATTTACTCAATTTGTTTCATTCACTCTTTTTCTCTGTAAAGCTTGTGAGAGACCGAGAGACCGTGTATTTAACACGGTCTCTTCATCATCTTCCTGTCTTTGTCCCGTTTTAGTCGGGGTCGGCGCAACACGTTCTTTTTTTTCATTCTATCCTGTCACCTTCATGCTATCACGAACTCCTTTTTCTTTCATTTCACTTCTCACACCATCCATCGATATTATCTTTGACCTCTCTCTCCCGTTCCATACACAGTCTCTTATATTATATTTAAATAAATTGTTAACAGTATCATAGGCACGGTTTTATTTTTCATATTAAAAATTAAAATTTATAATGCTTTAAAGGTTATTACAATTTGTATTTCATAAATACTATATTTCGTCAGATCTTATTACATTATTTAATAATAAAAATACGAGCTCTTTATTTGAAGAAGCAAACATGGTTTTCGTATTTTTGAATGATTTAAGTTTTTCACTTAACTTGTTTATACATCGCATTCCTTTTTGGGCAGTCGTGTATTAGACCTGAAACTTTTTAATAACCGACTCCTTAAGACTCTGTTTAGATCTCTTCAAAGAGCCAGCCGAGGTAGAAGTCAGTGGCTAAAGAACTTACTTTTCGGAATGTGTACGTTAATGATATACTTACTTTTCAGTTATTTTTTCTATGAAATCTTTATCTTAGTGTGAAAATTCGTATCTTTCACGGTCGGGTCCCAAGACGTCTGAGATTTTAACTATACTTATAGTATCAATTAAAATATACCGTTACTTATATTATTACATTTTTCTTCATATTCATATTCTTTATTGTCATCGACCCTATTCTAGAGATAGACAAGCACGTTCATGGAAAATATTTGTCAAAATATTGAAAAGCTAAAAATTAAAAAAAATACTGAAATTATGCCGTTTAATTGAACTATTAAAAAATACAGCGCTAAGATAGCTTTTAGAGGATACTTTTTTCGCGACCAAAATGTCTTAAACGCCATGAATTTCGTGGCACTTACGCGTTTCGTTCAACATAGTGTAATGTTCAAGGTGTATGGATCTACACCTGAGTCGATTGTAGTGAGTGTTCGGCACGCGTAATCTAGTGCGTAGTACATATATATCGATGTTTACTGTACACACAATTTTTATAGGTACCTAAAAAAATAAAAATAGGACAGCTGATGTACATGAGCTTATCTCACAATTGGGTTTTCTTACAGCAAACCTTATATAAATAAGAGATTTATGTTGTTGTTGATTTCCGTAAAAGAAATTCTTCCGTTAGTAACACGAAATATTAAACTTCACAACTTTGAGATAACAAACACAAGGAAGCATTATTTTATTTAATTTAATTTCTCAGAACTAATTGACTCATTTAATGCATTTGAATATTATACTAACGTACGTTTAAGTTTCAGTCACAACATAATATGGACATTGAAATTAGTCTGAAATAATTTTTATTTTATTATGTATTGAAGTAAATTGTATTTTAACGTTGGGATTCTAGGACAGTTGACATTTTGGTTGTTCTTATAATTACTTAACAATATAATGCTAACGATAAATTAAAGTGTAATTTATTAGTAAGATATCATTACGTTCTATGAAACATCAGCGAAAGAAATACCTAGTCTAGTCTCATGACAGACCCATCTTCACAAGTTTGAGTTGACAAACAAAAGTACATGTACTTTAAATAGTACAGCCAAAAGTTGATACATAACACGACTTATTTATAAAACAAATCTAAGCATTTGATGAGTTCAAATACGGAATATGAGATTCTTCATTCAAACTAAAGAGCTTTTGAACTTAGAATTTGATATTCCGTATTTAAAAGATTTAAAATAATTATATCTGCTTCTTCTATTATTATTTATTATAATGGTTATTTTATTATTTAAGGTTGATGAAAACATTTGGCAAAAGCAAGAGTATTTTCCACACTAATCATTTGAGCCGAAAGACGTCCACAGTTGGACATAGGCCTCTCCTAAGTGTCGCCATAACGAACGGTTCTGTGCGTCTCGCATCCACTCCATTCCCGCGACTCTTACCAGGTCGTCGGCCATTTCCACAATAATAAGACGTTGTATTGGGTCATTTTTTTTTTCAGACGAACTAAGCGCAATAATAGTTTGTATGATAATTAAAAATATTGATGCTTTGTTTAGGTATACTCGTGAATGTAATATCTTCTAATAATCAAGCTAGGGTTGTCAGATTGTTAAAGGCCATAGCATGAATACACCAGTAAACGTGACGTATATTCAAATAGACTATGAATTAAAAATCCAAATAAAAAACACTACATAGTCTAAAATAACGAAACCAGAAATAGCGAACACGAGTGGTACCCCATACCCCCTAGCCAAGTTACAACCGTTTCTTTTCGATTCTCTTTTCATCGATCGGCTCGAGTCGGCCACGCCTCCAATTCCTTTGTTCTGACGACATCTCAACGCTCAATCACGTGCTCAGAACAAAGGAATAGGAGGCGTGACCGACAAGAGGCGATCAACGAAAAGAGAATCGAAACGTAACGGTTGTAACTTGGCTAGGGCATAACTTACAAAATTACGTTACGGTCTATTTAGCGCATTCGTGTTAGGCCTACTGATATCGTCTTCTGTGCTACTTCCATTGATTATATAAAGACAGGGCGGACCGCGTGTGTTTCTGATCCCACATATTGGTCCGACATTGGTCCGACTAGACCCAAGTGAATTCTAGACGCGGTCGACAATTTTCCAGAAGAGGTTGTGTGCTCGAAACATTAAGTGCCATGTTCCTTATTGTATGGCTAACAACTAGACGTTCGCTCGGTTCGGCTTAAAATAAATTTCAAACGTTTTGTCTAATATTACATTTTAATGATATCCATCGAGTTGTGACATTTTGCTATTGGTAAGTCCCGGGAATTCTACACAGCGGTAAAGGTTCGCACCCGGAACACTCGGGTGGTATGTACACTATGCACTCTTCATCTCCGAGGCAGACGTGGTCTTCACACACGTCCATTGTTGATAAGCAGGATCTGTAGGCTGGAAGAAAAAATGTCAGGTTAATACATGTAACCTACATAAATTCACGTCTTTTTACCAGGGAGGCAGGCAGAAACTAAAGAACGGTGACCATTATGTTTCGTTTACATTCATACAACTATTACCCTTCTTTTTGTATGAAAAATCATCAAATAACTGCTCCCGCTCTGGGTGGAGTGAAAGGGGGTGTTTGACTTTTACTGACTAATGTCCACCCGCGTTCCTTCAGTTGCCCAGCCAGCCAGTTGCGTTCCAGGGCCGAGGTGACTCTTTCAATCAACCCTGCAACCCACATCTATGGCCTTAGTTCGTTTTTTTTCAAGTACTCGATCGCATAGCTTGAAAGTTAAGTATCAAAATGATCATTGGCAATTATTATTTTATTACTATTATTATCTTAATATTCTTTTCTTTTATTTTAAGTTAAGTATTTATAGATTAAGTTGTTAGTTTTTATTTTATTGTTGTTTGTCCTGTGCGAGTCTCAAATAAATTTTTTCTTTCTTTCTTTGAGTCAAAATTTCAAAGTCTGGAGTAGTGGCGCCGAGTTTTTAGCCTGTCGGTTTTATATCGTTTACATTCGCCGAAATGAATGTGAATCGGAACCGCATAAATTTAATTCCGCCAAGTCCGTTTCATAATTAGACCACTAGATGTACGGTGTTCCTGTGCGAGGTCTGTCCTCGAAGCAATGTACTCCTCCACCACGACAACGCATCCTTACATTCCGCCAAGGTAACAGACGCCTATTTGAAGGTTTCAAATGTGGAACTGATGGCGCATCCGCCTTACAGTCCAGACCTCGCACCCTGCGACTTCTATTTGTTTCCAAAAATTAAAAACAAACTTAGAAGCACACGTTTTACAAGCCCTGAATCAGCGGTGAATGGTTTCCATAAAGCCATTGAAGAGGTCCCTAAAGAAGACAGATCCAACTGCTTTATACATTGGAGGGAATATACTTTGAAAAACAATAAATGTAAGTCTTACATCTATACTCCATCTGTTTAGGTAATTAACTAAAGGTAAATGATCTTGACATGTCTTTTATCTAAAAGTTGTTTATAATTTTTATCTTAAATTTTTTACAATTTGTCATTTACCTATACCGATGTTTGGTAACTAACTAAATTTAAATAATCTTTGTATGTCTTTTATACGATTTTTTTTTAACAAAAATACATATTAAGATTGTTTACGTTTAGTCAACTACCTAAACCGATGGAGTATAGTCTTATTTATCAGAATCCAGAAACTTTTAGTATGCCCTAAATTCAAAACGTTTTGAGAACACATTTAATATCCGTACATCTTTTTTTTTCGGTGCGAAAATCATCTTATGACATCCCCCGCTCTTGGGTGGGGCGGGAGATAGTGTCAGACTTTTTCTGACTAAAAACCCACTCCTGTTCCTTCGTTGCCTTTCGTACCAGGGCCGAGTCTTCCTTTCAGAATCAGACCCTTGGCCCCAGTAGGCTTCGACCCTGCTGGGCCTCTACAGTTGCTGACATCTCCTTGAGGCGCGCGTGGAACAGCACGCGCCGTTGACGACTTGGGCTTGGTCCGGACGGTTACCGGACGGTCGGACGGCAAGCCACCCATTGCTCGCCGTCCGCGCGTACATCTAAGGAGTGGAATTCCCTGCTGGAGTCTGTGTTTCCTGATAGCTACAACCTGAATAGGTAACTTCTAGAGTTCTAGGCAAACGTGCTAGAGCACGTGTGGTGGTGTGATGTGGTGTGATGTGGTGTGTGTGAGCACACCGCTTAATATCAGGTGAGATAAAGGTCAAACGCGAACCTATCAATAAAAAACAGTAAACGTCAATGCGTAACTGTACAAGCGCCGTCTAGAAGCAATAACGGTAAACCTCTTTTATTCTACGATTGATATAAGTGAACATAAATAAAAACGTAAACCGTTTACGCGACCGAGAACGTTAAAAACACTCGCACTCTGGTTTTACACACATGCCAGTTTTTACACTTTTTTTTTTTATTTTTTAATTTTTTTTTTTTAGGTGGGAAAATCATCTTATGACAAATCCCGCTCTTGGGCGGAGCGAGAAATAGTGTCAGACTTTTACTGACTAAAAACCCACTCCCGTTCCCTGTACCCGTGGCCCCAGTAGGTACCCGTGGCCCCAGTAGCATTTTTTACACCTGGCATTTCTGAAAGACACCACCAATGAGGTCTATGTAAGCTCTGTTCTGGTGGTAAGTTAAGTATGGCTAATAAAAGTGAAAGACAAACAACTTTTTCGTTGTGTGACCGCGCAGTTTATTATGTTCTACCATTTTCGGCATGCAAAAATAAATATAAAATATTACAAAAAAAAGACGGGTTGCACTCCGGGAGTGCCGGCAGAAGTGAAAACTTGATTATTAACGTTGAGCATGTTTGATATTTTGGAATGGTTAGGGAATAATTTTGCACCAATTGCTTTATCAGTATAAAAGTACTATCATTTATGTGGTAGAATACAATATTCATTTATTGCGCTATCGTACACAAACATGACAATTTATATTACATTAAAAATTTAACACTTTAAAACTATTACAATTATTTTACATTAAAAAGTTTATCTCTCCGAAATCCGTCTTACGCTTTTTCGATCAGGTCACGTGTCCTGACGCGAGTTTAAGATTTTATACCCATTACAGAAAAAGTGCTCAACGCCGCTAAAGAAGTTTTCACTTCAAAAAACCGGGCAAGTGCGAGTCGGACTCGCGCACTGAGGGTTCCGTACAAACTTACCAATGAAAACAGTTCAATTCCAGAATTGAGTTACGAAGATTTTTCCAAATCGCAAAAAGAGTTTTTTTTGTGACGTAACTACAAATTTACAGTTTTCAGATTTTTTCCTATACTTGTGCTATTAAACCTTGTTTCATGCCAAATTTCAGGATTCAAGGTCAACGGGAAGTATTCTATGAATTTTGATTCCCTTGAGAGTGTCGAAATACCTATACGCGATATCGCGAATAACTCGCGATATAAACGGCCGTATCTTTTTTTTTCGTTAACTCAGAAGTTTTATTTTTTTCACAGTTTTATGGAACCGCAGACTTGAGTATATGGTTTTAACTTCAACTCGCTTACCTCCACGCGTTACCGAGATAAAGGGTCTTGTCTGACAGAGAGACAGACAGACGGGCAACAAAGTGATCCTATAAGGGTTCCTTTTCAGTTACGGGACCCTAAAAAACTAAATAAAATTAAGTTATGTGTAAAATTATAATGTTAACGTAAAACAATAACAAAATAAAAAATATATTAGGTAAGTCGGACTCATAAATTAATAACCATGATATTTTATTATTAGGACTCAGGTTAGTTTTGTTGATCGAACAACATTACATTCATCAGTAAACAGCGTTTCGAAATTCAGATTCAGAATTTGCTAAGTTACGTATGATTTTTCCAAGCTTTTTGTTTCAGAGAAAAGTTAGCCATTTCAGCGACCGCTAAAAAAATTCATAAAAGAATTTCTGTGTTGATTATTCTATTGTTTGCAGACCTCGAGACCAAATTACACTAAAGCATGCGACACAAATGTTTTTAATGAGCGCTCTAATGCATAATGCTAGGATAATCACATTATCTAACATGAATGCATAATGCCAGACTGTCAGCTTGTCACTCAGGAATCTATCACATATATCATACTCATTATGGATGGGTGGGTGATTATCAAATGAATCACCTCATTATATCTGGTTTGTAACCTAAATTCTGACTAAATTTGTACGATATAAGATATGGAATTTTTGGTTCTAGGACATGCATGTTTCCACATAATATTTTCTTTTACCGTTTTGTGAGCAATGGGGATGAAATAAATCACACAAAGTAAAGCGCTAGCCTGGGTTTGAACTTAACACTGGGCCACCACTTCTCTGGCTATCAATAACAGACGTAAATTAATCTCTTTGAATGGTTTTATCTGAAATGGCTTCTTCAGGGACCTCAGGAGAAACTGTTTTTATTTTGATTGCTTTAGCAGTCAAGCTACGTTCAGCAGACAATATAACATGGGATAAGGGCAGGTAACTAATGATAGCGTTCAAGCGTTATTGCACAGACCCAGATTGCATTATGCATCTAAGGCTTGAAGACAATGACTTTACTACCACTTGACTGCTCATACGTGCGACTCAGTCTCTCGACACTTATGTGCAGTTTCACTTATATTAGCTGCCAATATTAGTGCCTTTTTTAGTTCTGACCAGTTATTGGATCTGTTCAAACGCGAAAATTTTTGGTAACTTAACATTTTCCCCCGTCCCCCGGCCCGCAATGGTGAATCGTGTGCCTAGTCGAAATCCGTCTATCAGCTCTTTAGTGGTTTAATTCTCTTTGCCTGCAGAGCTGAGCATGGGACGCAACTACCTTCTGCAAAGCAGTATCGAGAGCGAAGGAGGTGATGAAAAGTGTGTGAGAGAGAGGTAATCCTCATGACCCCGCCGCTAAAGGAATTGAAGAGTGGGTTTTAGTTAGTAAAAGTGTAGCACTCCCTCTCGCTCTAACCAAACCGGAACAAAATTCCCATCTTAAAAAAAAAAACTGGGCAAGTGCGAGTCGGACTCGCGCCCTGAGGGTTACAAACTTACCTATGTAGAGTTCCTGATTTTAATCTCGTTTTTTCCAATACGCAATTTTTTTTTTTGACCTAATAACAAACTTTCTGTTTTTAGATTTATTCCTATACTTGTGTTATAAGACCTTGCTTTATGCAAAATTTCAGGATTCTGGGTCAACGAAAAGTACTCTAGAACTTTGGTTTCCCAATATACGTTTTTTGCGACATAAACGGCCATATCATTTTTTACCGTTAACTTATTTTCTACAGCTTCAAAGGACCGCAGACCTAAGTACATGGTTTTAATTTCAACTCGATACGTTCACGCGTTCCCGAGATAAAGGGTCTTGACAGACCGACAGACAGACAGACAGACGGACGGACAACAAAGAGATCCTATAAGGGTTCCGTTTTTTCCTTTTGAGGTACGGAAGTCTAAAAAGGTCTTATGGTATGCATGCAGGTGATGCGTGTACCTATGGAATCGTGGACGCAAATAAAGAAATAAATTTTTTCTATTTGTAATTAATTAGGAAGAAAATACATATTTTAAATTATATCATTTTGAATGGAAAAATAAAAAGAAAGAGTTTTTTGTGACTGGCAATAGACAAACAATAAAATAAAATAATATTCGTTGACTAAAATAAAAACACAACGCAAAAAAAAACCTGTGAGAGACCGAAAAAGTGAAAGGTAAGGTGAGATAGCGGCCAAGTGCGAACCTATCTATAATAATAAAAAGGTCTCTTATTTCAGCAAATACCTGCTGAGATATGTAAAAAAAATTACGCATCTCTGTTAGGAGGATAGGGCCTGTGATGCCTTTGGCTCTTCGTCTTTTCATCATCATCACTTCAGCTGAAAGGCGTCCACTACTAGTTGTAGGCCTACCCCGAGTGTCACCACAATGACTGGCCTTGTGCGTACCCCATTCATCGGATTCCCGTGACAGGCCGTCGGTTCACTTTGTCAGAGGCCTTCCAACGCTGCATCTTTCGTCATAATAATATTACATAAACACGTAATACATACTGTCAACACATTCGCCATAGAAACAGCATCCTCCGCAGCATTGTTCGTGGTCGACGCACTGTGGAAGTAACGTTTTGTGTTAGTATTTGATTAGAATCTATATTTGAATTCAGAATTCAAGATAATTATCAAATTTTGGAATAATTAACTCTATATCGTGGATCTAGTTTTTAGTGATATAAAACTTTATACTGTAATCATCATCATCATCATCATCATTTCAGCCGAAAGATGTACACTGTTGGACATAGGCTTCCCCCAAGTGTCGCCACAATGAATGGTCCTGTGCGTCTCGCATCCATCGGATTCTCGAAACCTTTACCAGGTCATCGGTCCACCTTGTAGGAGGCCTTCCAACGCTGCGGCTTCTGGTACGCGGTCGCTACTCCAGAACCTTTCGGCTTCAACGGCCATTTGTTCTGCGAGCAATGTGCCCTGCCCATTGCCACTTAAATTTGGCGATTCTCCGTGCTGTGTCAGCAACCTTGGTTCTACTGCGGATATACTGTAATGTTATCACGAAATTCCTCACAATGGCGCACATTTCGTAACTTATCAGCAATTTTGGTTTATTGTTTAGATAGAGTTTCAGGTAGGCTACCGTTTTAGGTGATTAGCAGAAATCCGTGTAACTGCAGTTTCTTACGGCGCCTTTACGTTTCTGCTTACATATTTGAGGTGCGCACGGAATACTACTCGCTGATCGACGACTCGAGCTTGACAGATAGATAGACAGACAACAAAGTGATCCTATAAGGGTTCCGTTTTTTTTCCTTATGAGGTACGTAACCCAAAAAAATGTGCAGGAAATTGGAAAATTTCAGAAAAGTTAACGACTATTAATTTAACCTTGGAGCGCTTGACACCAGTTCGAATTGAATATTCATGTCTAAAACACGATAAGTTCTATCGGTTCAGCTAGTTCATTATAAAAAAAAAACTGGACAAGTGCGAGTCGGACTCGCGCCCTGAGGGTTCTGTACAAACTTACTCGTAGCTATGTAAAGAGTTCAATTCCTGCTTTCTCGAAGTTTTTTACAAGTCGAAAAAAAAATTGTGACGTAACATAAAATCTGTTTACAGATTTATTCCTATGCTTGTGTTATAAGAACTTGCTTTATGCAAAATTTCAGGATTCTAGGGTCAACGGGAAGTACTCTAGAATTTTGGTTCTCAAAATACAGGTTTTTTACAACATAAACAACACAGCTTCAAGGGACCCCAGACCTAAGTATATGGTTTTAATTTCAACTCGTTACGTCGCGCGTTCCCGAGATAAGTTTTATACTGCCTTGTTTATATATATATCTATGCATTTCAAATAAGAATAGGATCGACTTAGCGCCATATTGTGACGTCATAGCTGTCAAATCGAATTAGGTAAGGTGAATAAAACAAAATATTTTTTAAATTCAAGTTATTTACGAATCATGAATAAAAAAAGTTTATTTAGAATGCAGTTCTTCAATTTTGCCCATCTCTGCATCACAGTGTGAAGTTTCTGAGCAGTCGCGAATAGAAGAAGGCGAATCGTTGTTAACAATGAAAACAAGAAAGATAACAGTTTTAATTTAAATTAAGAAATAACGTTTTTCTTCACTTAGATTTAACTAAGACACGTAAATAAGTTTTCTTTGCAAACCGTACTTTTCAAGTAACTTTTGACAGATATACGTCATTGACGTTCCTATTCTTAGTTGAATCACATTGTACAGTCCGGAGTTTTTAATTTTAACCAGCTTTATACAGTTTTCATTTTATACTGCCTTTCCCGACTGATTACATTTAGATGTCTACAAGGCTAGAGTGAATAGGCTCTTAATAAAATAGTGCGCTTCACCATAATCGATTGCATCACTGCTTACCACCAGATCCCAGTCAAGCACTAGTTTATATCAATTAAAAAACAGTTTTAACTTTTGGGATTGGGAAGGGGTCGTTTACTTCGTTCTGCGAAGCTGTAATAAGAGTTAAGGAGATGGTCGCAACCAAGACGTAACGGATATCCTCAATCCTCAACCGCTGCCATAGGAGTCGCCCGGGGCGTTGGCAATGCCATGGCTTAGTTTAGGTACCAGTCTCCCACAAATTAACATTGTTATATCACATCGATATTCTAAGTTTTAGTTTCCTACTGTTATCGTTATTTGTGTCAGATAAATAAATATTATTATTATTATTATATCTTCAAGCCTCAGCTGCTGCCATAGGGAGTCACCCCGGGCGTTGGGAATCGCAGGGCGATTTACGGCCACCGTAGGCATAGGCTTGCGGGTGACGAGTAATGGGTAATGGCTCGCTGTCCAGCCATCCAGTAAGGAGGACTAAGCCCGAGCCGACGGCGTGTAGTTGTCTAAGCGCGCTTCAAAGAGATGTCAGCAATATTGCTACAGCCGGAACATTTAAAATAGTTACCTTTCAATCGAAAAAAAAAAATCATAATCGGTCCACAATTGACCGAGAAATCGGTGAACATACATAAAAAAAAAATATAATAATAATAATAATATTCCACAACTATCACACAACGCTGTCTAGTCCCAAGCTAAGTAGAGCTTGTATTATGGGTACTAGACAACTGATAAACATACTTATATATTTCTAAATACATACATACATAGATAAATTACACCCAGACACAGAAGAAGTGATCGTGCTCATCACACAAACATTTGTCCTGGGTGGGAATCGAACCCACGACCTCCGGCATAGTAGTCAGGGCCACTAACCACTAGACCAACAGGCCAGTCAATATAAACAACATACATTCAACCGAACATATAACCCCTCCTTTTTGAAGTCAGTTAAAAATAGCGGGAAATCTTACACAGAAATACATCAAAAGTATACAGTATTTGAATGAATTAGCCTCGTTCCAAATTTAAATTTGGAAAAAAAAGGATACTTTTTTAAGAAATCAGAAACGTTTATTTCAAATAGACCAATTACAGGCACTTTTGATTTGTCAAAATGTCGGTCAGTCAAAAAAATACAAGTGAAGCTAAATTGCACGTTCCAAAGCGTAGATCTCTATGGAGAAGAACGTGCAAGAAACTCCATGGACATTCTTTTAAATCATATTATGAGTTACATAAATCTTGATTACATATTTCTTGTTGCTTCTAATATGTGAGCACAATGTAGATAAGTAATAATAATTGAAATAAAAAATTAAAAAAAACTAATTTAAAAAAAAATAGAAACTGAATTAAGTCACTGGCAGCTAAGAGATGACCAGTCTCAACTGATGGCACGCGTGTATCAGCCACACTCAGTTCAACCATTTTGAAGAGAACTGAATGACCCAATAACACGTGCCACCATCAGCGAGACATTTGAGTGAGCATGACAAACTCTCAACTGACATGCTCGTAATGTCAAACAAGTTGTAACCTAATTAAAATGATCCATGGTACTCCACATTCACAAAACTTGAAAAACAAAGTGCTTCTACATTATACAATGCTATTGTTTCTAAATACAAAAGGTATACGTTATCATAAGCTCTACTGAAATAAACAAATAAATTAAAATAAAAAACATTTTGAAAACAACAATACCAAAAGGGGAATAGTATCTCTTCCAATATATATATATATTTATTTAAAAAAAAAATAGAAATTGAATTATGTCACTGGCAGCTAAGAGATGACCAGTCTCAACTGACGGCACCCGTTTACGAGCATGACGCGTGCATCAGCCACACTCAGCTCAACCATTTTGAAGAGAAATGAATGACCCAATAACACGTGCCACCATCAGCGAGACATTTGAGTGAGCATGACAAACTCTCAACTGACATGCTCGTAATGTCAAACAAGTTGTAACCTAATTAAAATGCTCCATGGTACTCCACATTCACAAAACTTGAAAAAAAAGTGCTTCTACATTATACAATGCTATTGTTTCTAAATACAAAAGGTAATACGTTATCATAAGCTCTACTGAAATAAAAAAAAACTAATTAGAAGGTAAAAGTGACTGTGGCTGCGGAGCAGGACCGGCATTTAGCCAAGCGTTTTTATTAAGGATATAATCTTCCAGTTTATAATACGCTTGTGTACATAGTGTGCGTTTAATGCATGCTTTAAATTTGGACTCATTTAGTTGTAGAATCTCAACTGGTATTTTATTATAAAATTTTACACAGTACCCCATGAAAGAACTATGTACTTTAGCCAATCTGAACCGAGGTTGATCTAATTTGTTCTTGTTCCTAGTATTAAAATTGTGCCTGTCACTTATCTTAGTAAAAAGATGAATATTTTCCGAACATACATAATGTTTTCATAAATGTATTGACAAGGGACCGTCAGGATGTTTATTTCCTTAAATAATTCCCTAAGAGAATCGCGTCGGCGAAGATTATATATCAGAGCCATATATAATTTAGCTCTTTTCTGCAGAATAAAAACAACAAAAACACTAATAGACTCTAGTAGACTCTCTAGTAGACTCTATATCTGCAGCTCGTCCCCATAGCAAAATACCGTAAGACATGATACTATGAAAGTAACCAAAATAAACTAGTCGCGCAGTATCCACATCAGTAAATTGACGGATTTTTCTGTCAGCATATGCTGCTGAACTAAGCCGACCTGCCAGACATGTTAAATGAGGACTTCATTTTAGCCTCGAGTCAAGCGTGATCCCTAGGAAAACCGTATTCTCGACGAATTCGAGTTTCTCCTTGTTCAATACTATGTCGGAGTAATTACTTTTAACATTCGGTAACGTAAATCTTATGCACTTAGTTTTTTTTCCATTTAATACTAAATTATTAACCGTAAACCAGTTTTGGACTTGCTGTAAAGCATTGTTTACGTCATCAAGATTTGTGGAACGTCTATTGATCTTAAAAATTAAAGACGTATCGTCAGCAAACAATACAATATGTGGTTGTTTTTTTAATAGATGTAGTAGATCATTTTTATATATACTAAAAAGAGGAAACGACCTAATATTGAGCCTTGTAGAACACCCATTTTGACTTTCAAACCCGGAGAATTGACACCGTTTATCTGAACTTGCTGTTGCCTGTCAATTAAATAAGATTTCACCAAGCTGAGTGCAAGTTTACCTAGTCCATAATGTTCTAGCTTTAAAAGCAAGGTTTCGTGATTAACACAATCAAAAGCCTTTGATAGGTCACAAAAAATTCCTATCGCATCTTGGGCTTCTTCCCACGCTGCAAATATATGTTGCAATAAAGTGACACCAGCGTCAGTCGTACAACGTCCTTTGGTGAAACCATACGGCTGATCACAAAAGATTTTATTGCTGTTAAAATGGTAAAGCATTTGATTAAGCATAACTTTTTCAAACACCTTACTGAAAACCGGCAATACTGATACAGGTCTGTAATTATTAGTGTTTTTATTAAGTGTAACAAAATTTATGGCGAGGCGATAGTAAAATTATGTTGGAAAGCTTGTCTAATTTTAAGAAAATGCCATTACTGAGTCGTTTAAAGTTGAAATAAAAATCTAATCTGAAGTCAATTGGCAATTAGTAAAGGAATGGTCCGTGCTCTCATTAATTGATTAGTTTTACAATTGTTCGTTTAGTTTTATTTTCACAGTAAACAAAAAATGAAAAGACATTAATACATATTTGCAATATTATATTTCAACTTATTGTCATACGAGTGACTAATATGAAAAATGCTCAAAAATATTCAGTATTTTTTTATTGTCATTTTGTTCGTAAAAATAATGATTTTTTATTATTTAAATTGTTAATATAATACAATCGAACAAGATTTTTTTTTCCAAAACACCGGCAAATGAAAAGTGAAATTACTGAAAAAATGCAGCCAACCTTTTTCCCGCCAACTTTGCAATCCTGCGCACCGGCAAACACAAGCACACAGCCAAATAACAACACTAATATAATCCTCATTTTTTTTTGTCACATGTCACTTCACTACAGCTGTCAAGTCATGTATGAAAATATAAATAGAAGAATTGTCACGAGGTATCGTGTATGAAATTATGTAAAATGGTCGTATCGGTGCGCGCGCGCCGACCTCGGCCATTGTGACCGAGTTAGCTCAGTCGGTGCACTGCTCCATTACGTGTAGGAATGGCAATGGAATCTAGGAATGTCAGATTGACAGTTGCGATTGTGTAATTAGTTAATTGAACCCTGAGACATAATAGGATGATTTGAGATGCTCTTGTGATTTAATTTGTTTTAAGTTTTTCTCAACTGTTTACTAACCTATATGGATGTAACTAATCCGAATTAAAGATTATTTTATTTTATTAATCTATTTATTAACTGTCGTATGAGTCTTCAATTTTCTTAGTTTTTTTCTATATATGTTGGGTTCAATTTCCAGTTTAATCAGATGCAGCTAGTTCTAAGAATCGTTTGACCTGGTGTGGTCATGTGAAGACAAGCGAAGAGACGCATGATACTAAAAGGGTTATGAGTATACATGTACATAGATAGAGAAGGAGAGGGAGGCTAAAGAAAATATTAATGGATTGTGTGAGGAGTGATATGAAAGAAAAGGGAGTTAGGGACAGATTGAAAGAAAAAAAAGTGTTGCGCCGACCCCAAACAACATGGGACGCAGGAAGGTGATGATGATGATGATCACTTTAACGTAAAAGTCAGTTTATATTAAAACTGGACAAGCACTGTTTAGTGGATCTTATAAGGTGGTAACTGAAGGAACACGAGTGGATTTTAGTCAGTAAAAATTTGTCGAGAGGAGCGGGAGAAGTTATTTGATTAATTCCAAAATTAAAAAAAAAAAAATCTTGGCAAGTGTGAGTCGGACTCGCGCACTGAGGGTTCCGTACAAACTTACCTATGATTTTTACTTATGATTTTCCGAATCGAAAAAAAAGTTATTTTTTGTGACTTAACTATAAATTTACAGTTTTCAGATGTTTTCCCATACGTGTGTTTTTTTTTTCAGTTTCAGTTACAAAAAAGCACTGAAGAAGACTCGGTTCGACCGAATTACCCATATTGGCACAAAGCTCTCTGCACAGCCGTCCGGAAGCAGAGCTTTCTGGTCTCTTGCCAAGTAGGTCGAAGCGAACTTCTGTTGGCCCACATTGCCTCCGCTGGTTAAACCTGATGGAACACTGGCTCACTCGGTGAGACAGAAAGCAGGTCTCTTTGCATCTCTCTTCGCCCATAATTCTCGTCGTGATACTAGCAGTGCTACTCCACCGACTCTGCCTCACTGCAACACCTCGATGCCCGAGGTTCGCATAAGAAATAAAGAAGTTTTGAGAGCACTGTGTCGTCTAGACGTGAATAAAGCTAGTGGACCAGATGGTATACCAGCAATAGTGCTCAAGGCATGTGCGCCCGAGTTGTCTCCTGTATTGACGCGCTTGTACTGCCTCTCATTTAGGACTGGTATAGTGCCCAAGTCCTGGAAGCTTGCCAACGTGCAACCCGTGCCCAAAAAGGGCAGTCGTGCCGCTCCTGCCAACTATCGGCCAATTTCAATAACCTCCATACTCTGCAAGATTATGGAGCGTGTATTGAACTCGCGCCTCATGGCATACCTGGAAGTTAACGATCTCCTCAGTGACCAACAGTACGGGTTTCGCCACAATCGGTTTACTGGGGACCTACTAGTGTATACCACTCACATGTGGAGCGAGGCCCTCGAGAAGAATGGAGAAGCGATTGCTATCTCCTTTGATGTCTCGAAGGCCTTCGACAGGTTATGGCACGCCAGCCTTTTGAGTAAGCTTCCAGCGTACGGCATTTCCCCTGGTTTGATTAACTGGGTAAAAGACTTCCTGAGTGAACGGTCTCTCCGAGTTGTTGTCGATGGATGCTCATCAGAGCCCATGACTACTAATGCTGGAGTTCCCAGGGGTCAGTTCTCTCTTTACACACTCTCTCTACAACTCTTTTCCTGCTGCATATTAATGATCTGCTGATGCCCGGTATCTATGGGTTTGCAGATGATAGCACAGTTGTAGAGAGATCACCTTCCAGGTGCTCGGGCTAGTAAGAGAGGCTGTGGTGGAGCGTACGAATGTCTCACTTCAGGCAGTCTGCATTCAACGCCGCCAAAACACAAGCGTGTCTGTTCACCGACAAAAGGAGCCCGTTCACCTTGGCTCCTGCTTTTCGGAATGTATCCCTGGAGTGCACCGACCGCCTTCAGCTCTTGGGAATTGAAATTTCCTCAGACCTCAATTTTGGGCGGTTCATTGAGTCCAAAGCCAAGGTAGCTGCTAGAAAACTAGGCGTTCTTGCAAAGGTCCGACGGTACTTCACCCCGGTACAGCTTTTAATGTTATACAAAGCACAGGTCGGATCGTGTGTGGAGTACTGCAGTCACATATGGGCTGGTGCTGCAAAATGCCATCAAGCAGCTTTGGACTCAGTGGAAAGGCGTGCGAAGAGGCTAATTGGGGATCCAGATTTGGTTAAGTCCAAGCTACAAAGCCTCGAGCACAGGCGCAGGGTAGCCAGCCTATCGGTATTTTACAGGTTGCATTTTGGAGAGTGTGCGTGGGAATTGCATGATTTGATTCCGCCATCTCCTTTCTACCATCGGACAACCTGACGTACGGTGAGTATCCACCCTTACGTTGTTGAATCTTCAACGGTCCGGACTAAGCGTTTCGCTTCGTCGTTTATACCGCGTACATGGAAGGACTGGAACAATTTGCCCACTGCGGTCTTCCCGTCCAACTATAATTTAGGTGTCTTCAAGGCTAGAGTGAATGGGCTCTTAATAAACTAGTGCGCCTCACCATCAATGATTGCATCACTGCTTACCATCAGGTGGGATCGCAGTCAAGCACTGGTATATATCAATAAAAAAAAAAAATTGAAATGATTTTTAAATACTTTCCTCTACACGTAATAACTGCAACAGGTAAGTGAGATGTCGAAACGAAAACCACGCTACCAAGATCCCTGAATATGTATGATGTTGTCCTTTCTATTTAACAATTACTTAGCGCCTAGAGGGGACACAGGTCAAGCGACACTGGTTTTTACTTAGCAACGCTTCAATAGTTTGGTTAAATACGGGTATTAAAATATTCGATGGTTTTTATAACAATAGTGAAAGTTGTATTGTGGGACAATTTAATGAAGTCATGCTAGAATCACAGAGTAACGTTATGTTTTGTTTGACAGTTTTATTGTTCGAAATTCAAATTATTGAACCGTTCAAATAGGGCAGTACGTAATTGATAAAATGATGTTTTAAGGTGTGGAGAAGATAAATATTAGGTCTTTAACTATGAAATTGCCGTTTTTTAAAACGGGTTGCTTTGAAGTTCGATATTACAGAAAATACAAAACACAAAGAATCCAATAAATACCTAATTTCGGAAAAAGAATAATGTACCTTTAATATAAAGTTTATTTGAACTTATAATTCCAAGTCAATCCATCACTTCGAAGCAACCCATTTTAAAAACCGGCATATTCATACTTTAACCCCTATTAGATAAAACGTTTACCAATAATAAAATAATTTTAACAATAGTCTAATAAAGTAGTGTGAAGTCGTGAATATAGTTATTACTTAAAACACATGTTTCCAGTTATACTTTCATTTATTGAATGAATCAAAATTAATATAACATAATTCCCACAGACTTACTTACTGAACAATTTACTTATTCAGCGCAATGTGAATGGTGTACGTGTATTTCTAAGGAAATACATTTGATGCTACATTACAGTAGTATTATAATAATACTAATGGTAGTATAGTATAGTATGGCAACTGAAGTGCAGCTAGATAAGTTTGAGCGACTTCAAAACTTTTGTATTAGATTCATATTTGGATTGCGCAAATATGATCATATTTCTGAATTTCGTATTAAGCTCAAGTGGCTGCCAATCCGCTTTCGCCGGAATGCTCATATTTTATCGTTGCTTTGCAGTGTTTTGTTTATTCCTACAACCCCCTCTTATCTTAAAGAACGTTTCAAGTTCCTTCATGACACACATTCTAGACACTTGAGATCATCGGAGAATTTGAAACTTTTAATGCCCTCGCATTCTACCAAGTTTAGTGACAAATCTTTCACAGTCCAAGCTGTACGATTGTGGAACGCGTTGCCGATGCCAATTAGGCAAGCCCAGTCACTAGCTTCTTTCAAAAATCTATTCAAATCTCACTTCCTTTCTTCCGTCACTAACTTCACTTTATTGTTCTCTTCTTTTTTCCATCTTTTTGTATGAAATTGTGTAACTTATAATATGTATATATATTTAATATATATATAATATCTTTAATATATAATAGCTTTATTATATCTATGTATAGTATAGTATAGTATGTTATGTGGGATGTGGATCACATACGGTGTCTACATCTCTATTTTTCCAACTCTCCTGGATGTGGATCACATACGGTGTCTATATCTCTATTCTTTATCGTGGCAGTATGTGGGTTGTGGATCACATCTCTGATTTTTATCGTGGGAGAGTGTGGGATGTGGATTACATATGGTGTCTATATCTCTATTTTTTATCGTGGGAGTATGTAGGATGTGGGATCACATACTGAGTCTACATCTCTATTTTTCCAATTGTCCTTTCTCATAGCTGCGACAGACCATGATGGAAGATATTCCATTAAAAATAAGCATCACTTTTATATTAATTTTCCTGTTTACTACTTGTATGTTCTTTTTTTAACTTCATGCAACACCAAAGTACAAAGGCGGACTTAATGCCTTAGGCATTCTCTACCAGTCAACCAAGGGTGAAGAAGAGAGGACATGGCAAGTGCTAAAAACATAAAAGATTTTAAAGAAAATAGAGGTATATAGTATATTAAATATATAAATACTTTTGTAGTATGTATATATTCAAAATAAACATTCATATATAATTTAATACAATATATATATCTATATATCTGTCTGTTTTTATTTATTAAAACCTTTTGCACTATAAAGAAACACTAGACAGAGGCGGATTAAGTAATTGTTAATCTTTTTAAATTAAAAAAAATTAATAACAAATTAATTAATAAATTACTTACTGTCCATTGGAAACAATAACATAGGTACATTAAAATAACGCTTATTATTAGGTAACGTTATTTAAAATATATAAATCAATTTAATATCCACTCACAGCATCGCCATAGTCGTCACAGTCCAACTCTACTGCAACCACAACCATTAAATAAACAATAAATAAAACAACCGCCTTCACACAAACAGACATGTTTCCTTTGATTTACGATCAACACACAACTCGAAATCGATCACACAGCTCCATTTATTATCTGAAAGCACCAACCCTGACCGCCGCGAAATACACTTCTTTGAACTCTACCTCCTAACCTTAAGGTTCATTTTTACTTGAATCAAAGGAATGTTTGAATGGACACTTCAGTCGTATGGCAAGGATGTCACACCGTGTTAGTGAACAATTCGTGATAAATTTTGAACAAATCGAGGTCTTCGATTGTTGCAGGATACAATGCATCGTCATTGGTTTGTAAAACAATTAAGATTTATCAATGCAAGGGTAAACGTGTGTCTATACTTGTTCCGTTTTAACATGGCGATATCGGTCGTCGCCGAAATAGTACATTTTGATACAAGTGGAGTTTGTCATAGCGACCGAGGCGGAATAAGTGGTGGTGGTGGTGGTGTGGTTGTAGTGGTGGTATGCGAGCCGAGTGGTGCAGTGACAAATTTCCACTTGTATCAAACGACATATTCAATACACTTACGAATAAATAAATAAACGGGTGTTGATCAACAACTCGTGAGGGCTGCGCGGCGACCAGTCTAAAACGCTGAATACAATTAATTGTGGTGGGATGAGCGTACTAGTGTGGAAAACAGTAAAATGCGTGTCTAATATCGGAAGGGATAGGAGCGGGATTTTGAGTAAGTGTAATTTGACATGAGTATTTATTTTAACGTATTATTTAGTTTTATTTTATTTACTTTTTATTTTGAATTGGTTGAATTCTTTTTTTCGGTAATTTTAGTGTTTGTTTGGCAGTTTGAACACTTTATGCAGCCTGCCCAAATGTCCTTTTATTTCATTTTCATTATCATTACAAGTCCTAAGTATTGAGCTACACAAATACAACAAATACTAAAAATCCTTGCACTGCAATAACATTTTAGACAGTAATATGCATGGTTTTCATGTGATTTGACCTTTACAAGTGTGCGTTGTTTTGGTGTTTCTTCTTAGAGTAGTAGGAAACACCGGCCTCATCAAAGTTGACGTGTAAAATGGTTATGTAAAACCAATTTGCAAAATTAACATAATTTATAATTTAATCAATATTATATTGAGGATCACAATAGAATTCGATAGGGGACGACTTTATGTCTTTGTTTCGGTTTCAGAAATTAAGGATGTCAATAATCGAAGGGTCAATGACCACTATTACCTTGCTAAAACGCAACATGTTTATGTCAGTGTGAGAAGGTCGGCAACGGTGCCTGTTTGCATCTATTCAGTAGCAGTTCAATCCTGCTACTGTCGCGATGCTGGCGTAGTCTTATACCTTCACCTTCGCAATTAATCATGATTTCACATCGCTACTATCACGCGACTGCCTCGATACAGACACGATACAGTATCGATAAAGTCGTGCGCTTTAGTGATCTAAATTTAAAGTTAAAGATCGAGCGTCTTGTTACACTATTATGCGTACGTGATAAATCAATTTAATTATATATTTTTAAATCTTTTGTATTATTTCAGTGTAGTCGTTTTAATTGATCATTGATTCCATTGGTCAACTTAAAGCCAAGAAACTGCAGTGACAGTTGCTTACGACGACGTGACCTGATACCACATTAACCCACTTATTCAAAAATAATAAATTATACTTCTTAAACACTCAATTTTGTAAAAAAAAAATGTGAGAAACGGCCCGTGGATTGTTTAGATCCGGAGACCAATCAATATCATCAATTGTGGGGGGCATGATCTCCGCACTTTTCTGTATTAGTTTAGTTTATCGGGTTTTTGGGCAAATCTGTTGAAAATTCGATTTACAAATTTAATGAGATCTTAAATTGTGAAACAAAAATGCGTAAATCCTTCGCGCTTTTAAGTCGTAAATAGATAGATTAGCCTTAGGGAACAAGGGAAGGCGGATAAAAATACCTGAAGAAAATATGTTTTTAATGGAAGCTACTTATAAACTATCCGCCTTTTTTTTACTACTCAAAATTTTTACGGACAGGTCTAATCAAGGACGCTAGTGTCCGGCCGAATATTTGGTTTCGGTTTCGTTCGAGTTTTGATTTAGTTTTGGTTTGGGCGGAAAATCTGCCGACACTACGACCAAAACCAATACTGTATTCGGGAGTTCTCGTCCTGTGATCGGACATGTTTGGCGCGTTAAATTCCATCCAAGCGAGTATGCGACGAAGACATTTTCTGCGCCCACGTGTGTGTTGTCGGTATTAGTGTGATTTATTTTGATTTTGAAACTACTATGTTGATTGCTTTTTTTCCTTTTCAGTAACTTTAACGTATGTCTGGCAGTTTGAGTATTTTCTGCGGCCTACCCAAATGTCCTTTCTTTCGTATTGTTCGTCAAGTCGTTCAGCTCCTTAGTAGTCCTGAGTTGAGCTTTGTGAATACTGACAAATGCTTGCACTGACTGGACAGGTCCTCTTAAATCTGTATGGTTCTTTCTTCAAAAGACCATCTCAAACAAATCTGAATGGTTCTCATGTGATTTGACCATTACATATTTACTGTATGGACTTTAAAAGAGACTTTGACTCTTGAGTTTGTTTCGGTGTTTTTTTCGGGTAGTCAGTTAGGAAACACCGGCCTCATCTAGTTTAAAATGACAAAAAATAATTGACGTGTAAAAGTGTTTTATAAACCTATTGCAGAATAAAAAAAATAAAAAAACGAACTAATACATAGATTATAGTAGAATCAAGTTTAACCTAATTATCTAAATATTTTCTTGGTTGATTTAACTTTCTCGCTAATATCTAAACAAACATTAGTTAGGTATTTACATTATAGTTCAATAGTGATGATAATTTTATGGATTGAGAGTTTCAAAATTCATTTTAAAACTTATTACCAAGGTGTTCAAGAGCAAGTACAGTTAGATATTTACCTACGTAATCATTTTTTTTAAACAAAATTAAAACACTTAGTGTTGTATACAGGCCACCGGCCACAACCACAAAACTCCACCAAAGGCATATTTATTATAGTTCTCATACATTTTTCGCCGCTCACGGTTGACGCCGGTGCCTTTATTACCTACCCCTAAACTAAAACTAACGAATGTAAATACCTAAATTAATAACGTTTTCTTTATTTTCCCCACAAACATGATCTTTGTAAGGAAGTTTCGGTTTCGGCCGAAACTGACACTATTGCCGAAATTCGGTTTCTGTAGTAAAAACCAGTTTCGGTTGGACACTAAAGGACGCGATATAAATGACGCAAAAATTGAACTGCTGATTTTCTTTATATTGTAAGGTTTATTTTTATATTAATCGTATGACTCAGGGCTCTCATTCGAAACTGCGACGCGGGGCGATGCGTCACCGCATCGCAGAAAAATCGTTGCGATGCAATTTCGTGCGACAAAACATTGGTTCAGGTGCCAATACAATCAGAAACCAGAAATGATTATTTCAAATAGAAAATTTACAGGCACTTTTGAATTGTCAAAATGTCGGTCTGTCAAAAAAGTGAACCTAAATTGCACTTTCCAAAGCGTAAATCTCTATGGAGAAGAATATGCAAGATTCCCCATGGACAATGGAGGAAGGTGTTTGGTCCTTATACTTGAAAAAAAAATTTATGGTGATAGAAACATTAAGTTTTATAAGTACAGTTAGATAAAACATGATCGCCCATCCTTTACCCATCTGTTTGCTATACAAAGGATTCTGGATTCTGACAAAACAAACATTTAATTCGAAAAGTTGTTTCATCTAAGTCTTTAGAAAAGGCAAGGGTATCTTCGGTAAACTTCGGCAATCATCGGCCATTGTCGGTTTACACGTAACCTTCTGTCGAAGCTCCTGAACGTAAAGGTCTTGACCGGGATCAGTCTCAGTTTGTCTTCACTTTACAAAGTATAAATGAAGGCTGTATGTGGATGAGCTTGAATTTTAATCGTATGTTAGTTTAGGGTCACCCTCCACAAGAGACTGCTTGTGATAGTGACATAACGGTTTAGTGAAGTTTTTGGATAAACGATGGTTTATTACACACACTTGGCTACGACCTCCTGGAGGCTTTAATCCTCGAGGAGCTTGTAGCTAAACAATAACATCCGCACGGGTCGGTTTTCGAGGTTAAGCATCACCTGCCGAGGTCGGTTTGTAGATGGGTGACCATCCACTACATATAGAGACTCCTCCGTGCCTCAGAAAACATGTCAAGTCGTTGGTCCAAAGAGTTGGTTGCTCAAAGAGAGAAAGGAATTTTTGAGTATTACCGTGGTTCTGGAACGGAAAGATGAATGACATAGTGTGGATTTTAATCAGTAAAATTCTGACACGCCCTCTCGCTGTAGAGGTCAAATACTGGTCATCATCATCATCATCATTTCAGCCGAAAGACGTCCACTGTTGAACATAGGCCTCCCCCGAATGTCGCCACAACGACCGATCCTGTGCGTTTCGCATCCACCGCATTCCTGCGACACTCACCAGGTTGTCGGTCCACCTTGTTTGAGGCCTTCCAACGCTGCGTTTTCTAGTGCGCGGTCGTCACTCTAGAACCTTTTGGCCCCATCGACCATCCGTTTTACGAGCAATGTGCCCTGCCCACTGCCACTTTAGTTTGGTGATTCTTCGGGCTATGTCGGCGACGTTGGTTCTCCTGCGGATATCTTCACTCTTTATGCGATCACGCAAGGAAACTCCGAGCATAGCTCTTTCCATTGCCCTTTGGGTGACTGTTAGCCTTCTGAGGAGGCCCATTATAAGCGATCCTGTTTCAGTGCTATACATCATCACTGGCAACATGCACTGGTCATAGACTTTCGTCTTGAGACTGCGGTATGTTGGACGAGAAGATACCGCGCAGCTTACCGAACGCTGCCCAGCCGACGATTCGACGAGATTCGACGATTGACCTCTTAACAAGTCTCTTTAGTCTCAAATACTGGTACTTGGCTGCATTTGGTTTGACTAGAAGCCAACCCAGTGGCAGTGGGCATGACATTGCTCGCAGAACAGATAGTCGATGGGGCCGAATGGTTCTGGAGTGGCGACCCGGTACCAAAAGATGCAGCATTAGCCTTCCATAATGTGGACCAATGACCTGGTGAAGGTCGCGGGAATCAGATGGTTGCGAGACGCACAGGATCGTTCATCCGTCCAGCAGTGGACGTCTTTCGGCTCCAATGATGATGATGAGAAGCCAACAAAAAATTTGCTCTATGCAACTGCGCAGTGACTGCTGTTGAGGAATTCTTGTGATGTAATGTTGTTTTTATATTTATTAGATTGCTTAATATTTTTTCATGACAGTTTATTTATTTATTCATTTAAACTTCATGTACAGTAGTGGTACATAAGCGAACTTATATAATGCCTCGTTGCATACAAGGCATTCTCTACCAGTCAACCTTACTACCTTACGCATCTACGATCTATGTAATGTACGGTTAATTTTTAGTGTTAATTAATTTCTGAAACTACTGAACCGATTTTAACAATCCTTTCATCAGTAGAATGTTAATTTATCGTGGAGTGACATAGGTTATATATTCCCTACTTTTACGCGGGCGAAGCCACTGACCGAAGCTAGTGGTAAAGTTACTAGCGAAGCCATTGGAGGTGGTGGTAAGTCAGTGTGAAAACTATCATACATGGCTTGAAGAAACTGTTTTATGTACGGCTCCTAGTTAATGGATTGACAGCATAGCATAGCAAAGTCGGCCTTAAATGTTCCCACTGTTGGGTCTCAGGCCTCCTCTCTTGGAATAGAGAGGAGAATGAAGAGGAATGGAGAGGGAATAGGCCGTAATCCACCACATGGTGGATGTCACATGTCTTCGAATTTTTGGTTCTAGGACATGTCGGTTTCCTCACAATATTTTCCTTCACCAATAAATTATACAAAGTAATGCGTCTGGCTGGGTTTGAACCCGTGACCTAAAAATCGTAAGTCGGGGCCGTTACCAGTCGGCCACCACTGTTCTATATACTGGATGGACACTGCGAAAAAAAATTTAAATAAAGAATTAAATACCGAAACACTTTTTATAACACATCCGTGTTCAAAAAGCAATAAAAAAAAAACATTGATGAATGAACGGGCAAAATCAGATGATACATTTAATAAAAACACGAGCGTTAAGCTGAACAAAATAAATGGTTTCCCATGATCGATGCGGTGTCAAAAATATTTGGCAAACATATTTTGCAATTTTGTTTGGCAAAACTCTTAACACAACGCCATAGAGCGGATAATGCATTAAATCAACTTAGATTACTTTGTAAATCTGTGAATTAATCGACCAATACAGTGACAACTTATCAAGATTGATATTCAATACTCGGCTGTAAAATCCATTAGCTTGTTTCCCTTATTTTTTCGGTAAAAAAGGGATAACAACGAGTTTCCAGATCCCTTAGGAACGATGATGGGTAGCGTCGCCGCGTCGTTAAGTAAGGGATAGGGAAACCAGCTTTATTTTTGTCTAAAAGAAAATAAATTGCTTTTTACTGAAAAAAACTGTTAAGTGAAAAGGATTAGGGTTCCGCTATCTTTGTGTGGAATTATTAAATGTTTAATTTGGAATATACTGTCGAAGCGCTTCAGATTCGCACGAGAGTTAGGAATCTTTGAAATTCTTAGGTTTCTCTACGCATGTATTAAGCGATTAGGTAAGAGGGTCCTTTTCCACTCGCCTATCGTCAACATCGAGCATGGTTTAAAAGCTTTTTACTTCATCTAACGCCATCCAACGCAATGTTTAACGAAAAGGCATCGCGAAAAAAGAGAGATAACGCCTGAAAATTCGTGATTTACTCGAATATGTAACAAAACTTGTTCCAGGAAATACGTGTTTTTTTTTTAAACTCTTAAAAGTTTATGAAAAAAATTGTCGTCATTCAGAATCTAGATTAAATTTGCAAGGCTTCTATTGTTATACATTTTTGAGTAAACTATGAAGTGTCAAAGTTCATGCAAAATACAGATTTTCAGAGATCTTTACTGGATTAGTTTTACACAAATTTGTAAACTCATTTTGATAGAAGCCTAGGTAATATCCACAAGATACTGTGTTTTCAAATATCTAATGAAAAATGTGTATTAACGTCATAATCGCGTAAGAGCGGTTGTATGAAAAACAGTGAAAATGTATGTCGAGTTGCTTCTCCTTAAACCTACATCATGAATTACTTTGCCTATTGGTAAAAACCGCATTAAAGTCCGTTTCGTAGGTTTTTGAGTTTACTGAACAGACAGACAGACTCTTGAGGAGAATAATTCACAGTGCTTTAACTTATCTTGTGTACGCCAGGTGCCAATATCTGAATCTGCGCCCCTCAAAAAAGTTCATGTTGCGTAAGTTTTATCCAACTAACGCAGGTCCTCACAGAACATGAGTGTTTCGCGAGGTATCTGTTTCGGATCTGGCGGGAAGAAATGCTTGGGTATCACCATTGTGCGGATTGCCCGGAGCTCACGGTGAATTATATGGTGGAAGTTTTCTCTGTTTAAGAAGTTTAGTCCGTCTTCGTGGAGGCTATCGACGGTGAGGACCTGAGCGTCCGGCCCTGGTTCTAGCCATGGTATGGAGCGAGAGGTAACTGGAAACAGTAACCTACTTCTGATGAAATTAATCTCAGTATCCCATCAGGGATACTGATTGGCGGGCGGTTGCTTCCTTCTGCGAAGCAGTAATGCTAGCGAAGGAGGCCACCGCAAGCGCGAGGGAACAGGACCCAATATCTGTTTCGTATTTCGACAGTTGTTGTACGAAGCCGTATTTCCTCCTTAATTGTATTGAAAGCTGTTTCAAAGCGTTGTTGCAAGTTACTCTTATGTGACTTAGTCACAATTCTAGCGAATTTTCAAATTTATTGCAGTTGTTGTGAAGTAATGATAGTTGGAAACTAAGGAGGTACTAGTTCAACGCATTGAACACAAAAAAGAATTATTAAAATTGGTCCAGACGAACAATTAAGGAGGAAATACGACTTCTTACAACAACTGTCGAAATATAAAACAGATGTTGAGCCTGCATTCACAACAGAGGCCAACAATTTAAGCAGAATTTTTAAAAATTATGAAATAAATGTTAAAAATGCAATTTAATTTTTTTATTTCTAGTAAAACCCACGAAAAGAGAGTTACGAGAAAGATTTTTCCTTATAAGAGTGAGATAACATTTTTAATAGATTTTTCGCGCTGTAAGTAGATACATTAGTTATTTAACGTTAGTAAAAACATACCGAAGATTTATAACAAGTAGTTTTGTACATTACTTTAAGTATTCTTGAATGTTTTATATAGGCGTTATAGTCTGCCGAAAATACATATTCTTTATGTTTAATGCTTTTAGAATAAGATCTAATTGTCGTTTAACTGTTTTATTTATGTGAAAATAAAGAAATTTCAAATCAATCAATCAGTAGTTTCACAAAGTTATAAAAAGATTTTTATGACATGTGGCACCTCACTAGCAAGAGGATAAACTAGAGAATTTTTGAGGAAGTTGGAAGAATCCAGTCGCTTTTGGTTTTTTTTTATCACCAAGTAAATAGCTGTAACATCACAGACAGCTTTAATTCAAGTCCAAAACTTTGCAAATAAATAAAAAAAAAAAATAGATAGCTAATGTAACAAATATTAAATTTAAAAGTACTGTAATACAATACACATCTAAATAAAATTAAAATTCAGAGTCTACGCCTTATATTTTTTTTTAAATTTTTATTTGAATGATAAATTTGGGCCTTATTTTCATAAAACATCGATGAAAAAAATCCACAGGACATGAGAAGTGTTTAGGGGTCTGAAAGGATAGCAAATGTCCCGTCGACCATTTCAATTTGGCACACGATGCACCAAACACCCTGTATAATTTATTTATTTATTTAAACTTCTTGCAACAAGGCATTCTCTACCAGTCAACCTTTGGTTAAAAAAGACAACACTATGCAACATAAGTTCCTAAAAATAAAAAAGGTGTACCTACATTGTTAATCACAAAACATTTTCATAATGACAGAGCTAACGGTTCAGGAGCACACTAATTGTAATTGTCGGGCTGGACTTTTGCCAAAGTTAATTTTATTGTTCTTTAATCATTTTTGAAATGAAACTGAAATGAAGTTGATAAAACGCTAAACACAGAAGGTAAATTTGAATAATGAATTGGCATTTTTTGACAAACGATTTCCTATTTTAGACTGAAATTAAAGATTACCTTACATGTATTTAAAACATACTGTATCACAAAACCAGTTCATCGGTCCTATACTAGAGTGAATAGGCTTTTAATAAACTAGTGCGCCTCACCATCAACGATTGCATCACTGCTTACCATCAGGTGGGATCGCAGTCAAGCACGCAGTTTATATCAAATTTAAAAAAAAGTCAGGTCCACCTTGTGGGAAGCTTTCCAACGCTGCGTCTTCCGGGACGTGGTCGCCACTCCAGAACCTTACGTCCCTGGTGAGGATCACGGGAATACGATGGATGCGGGATGCACAGGGCCGGTCATTATGGCACCACTTGGGGGAGGCCTATGTCCAACAGTGAACGTCTTTCGGCTCTGATGATGATGATATCACCTTAATATGTATTACTAGTAACCCAACCCACAATATTGGGCTGAAAAAGACTGATAAAAAAAGATCGCATGTAGCGGAGATGATGAGATGGATGTGTGACGAGAATAGAAAATGAGTATATTAGAGGAAGTTTGAAAGTGTCGGCAGTGATTGAAAGTTGAAGGGAAATCGTTTGTCTCGGTATGGTCATGTAAACAGGAGGGATGAAACGCATGTTACTAAAAGAGTTATGAGCATACATGTGGATGGATGGAGAGGAAGAGGGAGACCATAGAAAAGATGGATGGATTGTGTAAAGATATGAAAGAAAAGGAAATTAGTGATAGCAAGACTGGTGACAGGGCAGAATGGAAAAAAAAAACGTGTTGCGCCGACCAAAAATAACACGGGACAAGGGCAGGAAGATGAAGACTAGTAGCTCACTCCGGGTTCGCACGTATCTTCTAAATCTTTAAAATTCTTGGCATGTGACCACTATAATATGCATGTAATAAACACCTATACGATCATCTGTCTACTGGTGAAAACTACATGAAAATTCGTGCAGGAGTTTTTGAGATTATTGCGTCCATACAGACAGACAGAAAGACGCGGTTCAGAGGATTTTGTTTTGTAACATCACATTTCTATTATAAAGCTGGCTATTAGTGAGTGTATGTGTGTTACTGCTTCACACACAAACGGCGGAACGAATTTGGATGGAACTTGGCAAACGTGTAGACCATGTCCAGGAATAGCGCATAGGAATACTTTTCATCCCGAGAGTATATTCCCTTAGTACAAGTTTTCACGCGGCTAAAGCTGGCAGAACTGTACATAAAACATATTTTGGTCTTTTAAAGAGTACCAACAATTACTCTATCTGTAATTATAGTCCCTCATTACTTAAGTTTGACACATAAGGGTGTTGTTTTTAGTAGTTAGACCGACATTAAAGTGACATTTGTATTTAGGTTCTAAGTCCAAGGTTCTGTACAAGGTCTGTGAGAAATGTGGAAGATAGCTGAGCGGTGCTAGGATGCGTAGCTAATACAGTAGTAGTTGTGAAAATGTATGACTCTTTCCACCAAAGCTGGGACCTTACTCAGCTAAGTTGCGCGGTGCGAAGATGCGTGTAGTGAAGCTGTGAAATGGTCAGTAATAACGTCGATGCGTTGCTAATATTCTTCAGCTGCGTGCACATTTTCATCGCCCGTATCGCTCGCACACATCTCTCGTTTCTTTGCGTGTAAAAATACCTAGCTCTGCTACCCTTTTTCCACCAAAGCTGCGCTAAGACTGGATAGCTAAAAAAATTAACACATGCAGACCAGCGTGTTCCTATGACGTCAAATTTGTATGATTTGTTGTTAACACAACGTCTAATCACGTCCAATAAAAATATGTCATTATTTGGTCTACGTCTCATAACGCCAAGCATCCATAGTAAATTTTACTAATTAAACTTTTTCGCCGCAACACTTGCAAATATCAAACATCTAAAGCTGCTTGTAGAGCAGAACGTTTATCGACGTGTAGCGACATCTATGGCGTCACATAAGAACTAATCCTACATCGCGCAATCAAAGTTCTCCGCGCGATTTGAATATATACGACAGCCTGAAATCATCTATCGGGCAGCTGCCCACCAGACATAACACCCGTCTGGTCGGAGGATCCTCCCTTTTCAAAGGAGGTTTGCAGGACTTTACCCTCTGTTCCGCCTACCTCCAAAGACGTATGTCCATTTTGTATGAGAAAATATTTTGTCATAACATGCACAATGCGCACCTCACGAGAGCGGCGCTGAATCGAACGAGTTTGGTAGTTTTATACTTCGGCTACTGCCTCGCTACTTCGCACATCGTTAGTGTGAAAACAATCTTAAAATCCAGTTTTTCACAAAATGTGCTGACATTACAGCTGGAATAAAACTTTTGCAACGTACAAACTTTTAATGTGAAAAGTACCTAAATGTAATGAGTTAAAGTTGCAAATTGCAAATGACTGAAAGTTTTGTTAGATGTTTGCATAAAAATGCGATTTTACATGTGGACGAGCTTAGCAAATATTAGTTGGAATATGGGTGTTCGTTTTTTTTTGGTCATATGAATAAAATAAAAGAATTACTACAGATATGCGAGAAAATATAGCATAAGCATAATCAGCCTTTTAATGTTCCCACTGCTGGGACTCAGGCCTCCTCTCTCTAGGAGAGGGAATGGGCCGCAATCCACCACGCGGGCCAAGTGCGGGTTGGTGAATGTCACATGTCTTAGAATTTTTTGGTTCTAGGACATGCCGATTTCCTCACGATGTTTTCCTTCACCGTTTTGAGAGCAGTGATGAGCCTGGCTGGGTTTGAACCCACGACCTACAACTCGTAAGTCTGGGCCGTTATCACTCGGTCACCACTGCTCTTAAAAAATATAGGTAATGTAAAATGAATGATGAATGATGTGTAATTGATCAGAAGTAGCGCAGTAAAGTAGTGAAGTAGAACTTATGAGTTGCTGGTCGCAGGTCAAACCAACCCAGACAGGCTTTACTTTGTTTCTCAAATCGGTAAAATAAAACATCATGAGGAAATTGGCATGACTCAGAATCAAAAAATTTAATCCCAATTTTACAATGCTTTTTGTAAAAAACACTTAAGTGGTACTTGCCGAGACGACCTTCCGTTCTCTACTCCACGTGAGATCTCGCCTAAACATCTAACATAATTAATGGATACCCCTTAACATCACATGTTTTTGTCTGGATGTACGTAATAGATTCAGTTAAACACAAGTGGGTACTAACTACCCACTTGTGTTTAACTGAATGTATTTCATCAATTAACTGAATGTATTACGTACACGGGTTTAATTGAATTACGTTACTAACGAATATTAGCAAATATTACCCAGACATGCCTCTCCGGCTTTATTGGTTGATCAATTAATTTGATTGTACTTCGATAGATCTCGAAATGCTTCCCTACATTGTCAGTACAATTTGAACTAGTTAGTCAGTATTCTAATAGTACTACACTAGTAAGAAAGCAGATAAATATTATTATTATTTGGTAAGACACACTAGCAGCTATAAACTGATGCGTGTGTTTCATATGGTTTGGAGATGTTTAGTCTGTCAAACCGAGTTTTAAAGCAGTTTAATGTGGGAGCTTTCACAACACTTTCCGGGAGCCTGTTCCATGCCGTTACAACTCGGTTAGGTAGAAATGGCTTGAAAGGTTTTTTTTTGGATGCATTTCTTCATAACTTGAAGGAAAGTCCTCATAAATGTTTGTTGGCATTCATTGTGTAAAGGTCTTGAAGGCGGGGCACATAGTAGTATTCTGTGAGTATTTTATAAGTTTCAATAAGTCTACCCCTTTGTCTACGTTGTACCAGTGCGATAAGGTGAAGTCCTTTAAGGTGCTCTTCGAAATATATATGTACCCCTTTTTTCTGAGAATCCATCAAATTGCACAGACTTTTACTGACTAAAAATAAAATCCACCTGTGTTCCTTCAGTTACTTTTTGTATTCCAGGGCCGCGGACACTCTTTCGAATAAACTCCAGAGCGTTTTATTGACATCTTTTTGACCTTATCAGACGGCGGGCTTTTTTTTTTTTTTTCGGTGGGAAAATCATCTTCTGACATCCCCCGCCCTTGGGCGGGGCGGGAGATAGTGTAGACTTTTACTGACTAAAAACCCACTCCTGTAACTTCGTTGCCTACGTCCCAGGGGGGCCATGGGACGTAGGGTCAGGGTAAGGTAGGGTGTCGTTTTCACACTACCCATGGCCCCAGTAGGCTTCGACCCTGCTGGGCCCCTACGATTTGCTGACATCTCCCTGAGGCGCGCGTGGAACAATACGCGCCGTCTACGACTTGGGTTCTGTTCGGACGGTTACCAGACGGTACGACGGCGGGCTACCCATTGCTCGCCGTCCCCAAGCCCGCGCCTACGGTGGCCGGAAATCGGGATCGGAATCCCGGCGGCGGTTGGGGCGTGAGGACCGTTGCCTCACGCGATCGGCTGCCTCCTTTACTAACATTACTGGTTCGCAGAAGGAGGCGACCGCCTGCCACTCCTCGTCGCTCCGGACCATGGCCTGTACCAAGGCCCGATGCAAGAGATCGCCGCCGCCGATCGCCCCCACGAGGACACGGCGTTGCTCTGCCCAAGCGGGGCACACCTCCACCGTATGCTCCACCGTGTCCTCCGGATCAGACGGCGGGCTACCCATTACTCGCTGTCCGAAAGCCCACACTTACGGTTTTCGTGTCGTGGCTGCTCCTACGGGATATATTAACTTTCCCGAGTTTATCAAATAGTAGCTTTACTTGAATTAGAATTTATACTGCAATGAAATATTATTGCAAAAACAACTAGTAATTCAGTGTTAAAACCTTTTTGTATTAAAACAGTGAAACCTTTTTGAATTACTCATAATTGCAGCAAGGTTCGTGGTTCACCACAAACAGATTTGAAAAGGATAATGAGTACTTGGGGCCGATTTACACCGGAATGGCTGCTGTGGCTGGCAGTAACGTGAAGAACGATCACGGGCGGCTGCTGTAAGGACGCGCGCGGCCGCTTGACTGCACGAGGCGTCGCGAGCAGCCTCATGGCACTGCGGGCGTCCGCGTTCCCTTTTTATAAAGTCTTTCAAGCAATACTGATCTTTTAAGGATGTAGATAAAGTTTAAATTTATTTTACTCTGATAGTTGTTACTGCGTCGGCGTCGCTGCCATTTCAGTATGAATTGGCCCTTGGATTGTTAAATTGAGTACTAGGGACGGATACTGAAAATATAACGTACCTGCAAAACGTGGGCAATTTATTTATATTTGGAGTTCGAAATCATAAAAACTGGGCAAGTGTGAGTCAGACTCGTGCACTGAGGGTTCCGTACAAATTTACCTATGAAAACAGTTCAACACCCGAATTCAGTTACGAAGATTTTTACGAATCACAAAAAAATTGTTTTTTTTTGTGATTCGTAATTTCTGATTTTTTCCTATACTTGTGTTATGAGAGCTTACTTCATGCCAAATTTCAAGATTCTAGGTCAACGGGAAGTACCCTATGAATTTTGATTCCCTTGAGAGTGTCGAAATTTATGTTTTTTTGCGACATAAACGGCCGTATCTTTTTTCGGTTAACTCAGATGTTTGATTTTTTCACAGCTGCAAGGGACCGCAGACCGGATTTAATTTCAATTCAATACCTCCACGCGTTCCCGAGATAAAGGGTCTTGACAGACAGACAGTCAGACGGACGGACGGACAACCAAGTGATCCTATAACGGTTCCGTTTTTTCCTTTTGAGGTACGGAAGCCTAAAAAGGTCTGCCTTCCCAATCAATGAAGAATTAATCAATCTGCCTAGCCTTTTCAGAACTATATTGGAGTTGCTACAGCTGAGTACAACACGACCCCTTGGCAAGACTGCTTTCAGATAATTCTTTCTTTAAATAACCGTGAATTTCCTGTAACAAGTTTCATAGTAGGTGGAACGCGTTTATAGGGGAGATCAAGGAGAGTTAACACAGAGATGAATGGACACACTGCCTATAACTCGAAATATATAACCGTTAGAAGTTTGGCAACAACACACTTTGAACCACGCGGGGTCACTATCAAACTCTCCAATACATGTCACAGTTGTCCGACAAGCGATTGTGCCGCTATGAACTCTGTGGCCAAAAATTGAACCAAAGTAATAAACATCATTTAATAAACATCATTTCTTGGCCTAATCCTCCTCCTCGTCAGCGGCAGCTCCAACGCTCTGTCCCTTGCGGAGGTTCTTCCTCTTAACGCGTCCGGGCCGGCCGCCGCCGAAGGGCGACTTGAGCGAGAAATTGATGTGCTTGCCGCTGTCCAGGCGGAAGATGAACGACGGGATGTTCAACACCTGTTTGCGGACTCAGATATGCCTCTGCCTGAGTAAGTTATCACGAGTGTTTTCATTGCATGCGAGTACTAAGTATTTAACATAAAGAATAAAAATTAAGCATAAAGAATGAATATATCCGCAGGAGAACCAAGGTCGCCGACATAGCCCGAAGAATAAAACTAAAGTGGCAGTGGGCAGGGCACATTGCTCGTAGAACGGATGGTTGATGGGGCCGAAAGGTTCTAGAGTGGCGACCGCGCACTAGAAAACGCAGTGTGGGACACAAGTTGGACTGATGACCTGGTGAAGGTTGCGGGAATCCGATGGATGCGAGACGCACAGGATCGGTCGTTGTGGAGACGCTTGGGGGAGGCCTGTGTCCAACAGTGGACATCTTTCGGCTGAAATGATGATGATGATGATGAAAAATTTTTGGCATATGTGTAATCTTAATTATGGTTATTTATTAAACTATAGTTAGAATAGTTTCACCCCTGAAAGATTACCCATAGAATTATAGTGCACCTTGTATAAAGAGAGATAAAGGGTTTATATAAAGTGACATTCCCTGGTCCGTATAACTTGTATAAAACTGTTGTTCGAGGTCTCACAAGTGCACGTTACTAAGATAACATTGCATGCCCTCAGGGAGGGCTCATTTACGTTTTACTGTGTACCTGATGCTGTTACACTAGTAAAGCAATATTCTCACTGTGTTGTTACAAAAGAAAGAAAATAATCTACTTCTTGACTCAGACATTTTTCATGACCTTGCCACTCGGATCAGATTAAAAAATTTGAAAACCAAAGTGTAATCTGCACTCGCGCAGTATTTTTTTTTTACCTATCTAATTATGTTAAATTGTTATTATGATTTTCTATGTTATTATGTAATTGTTTGGAATTCGTAATTTTTATCAATTTTATTTTAATTTTTAATTTGTTTAATTTTAATTATGTTAATTAGAATAATCTGAAAATAGATATGCTCTGTTGAAATTATACCGGACAACGGAAAAATATATAAATACTTCTCAATAGTAGCGTAAAGTCAGCGTTCCCCGCCGTTGAGTCGTTGGCCTTACGCCTGACTCTCCATTCCGGTAGGATTGTTCCTAAAGACTGAGATTGAGAAAAATTATGTGTCTGTGTTTGGCCATACATTTGTGTACCAAAATATTAATAGTTAATGGCCACTACGGCCAAAATTCAGTCAGAAAGAACTTATAAACTACAAAACAGTGAACCCAACGCTATATTCTAGTCGTCACGATTTGGCCAACTTGCTCCAGTGTTTCTAGAACAGTAAATTATTATCTTCAATACGGCTTTGAAGAGATTGTGGTCATGTTTATTATTCATTCAAGATCCGCTGTCAACTTAGAAGCCACAGTCAGGCAGGAGATGGATCAATCTGATGGCTGGTTTCTAGTTGGGCAGACATTGAGAAATACATTCGTGACTAAAGATATAGAGGTGTGATTTTTTAATTATTTTGTACTAATTCCTACCAGCAGCTTCACCCGCTCTAAAGTAGGGCTATTCAAACTTTGAACCCACATTTTTTCCCCATTAGGAGTGAATTTTGAAAAATCCTTTTTTATTCTTTGTATAAATCAGGTGCAAGATTTTGTACTGGGCGTTAATGAGTCGGAGAGTGAGTTAGGAGTTTGTCTTATTTAACCGACTTCAAAAAGGAGGAGGTTATATGTTCGGTTGAATGTATGTTGTTTTTTTTTATGTATGTTCACCGATTTCTCGGTCAATTGTGGACCGATTTAGATTTTTTTTTTTTCGATTGAAAGGTAATGCTTCAGAGTTGGTCCCATAGAAATATTGTTATGATCTGATCATGAACTTCGAAGATATGGAACAGAACTCCTCATAGGATCACAGCAGAACCATCGTAACAATTAAAATTGCTTTGTTTATACGTGTAGTCGATGACTGACTGAAAGTAGAGGGGGAATATATCGATCTGATCTGATGATGAACCCTGAAGTTAGGCACTGGAATTGTGTAATAAATTAATGTAATCTAACCGTGTTTGGGATTCTTAGAATTGTCATGAGATGCACTCTGGCTATAAGGTATTTGAATATGGCTGAGGGGTACTTTTTATTGGTGGTACCGTAACTAAAAAGTGTAAAATAAAAAACTTTTCCAAAAAAAATATAACCGACTTCAAAGTAGGTAGCAGAAGTCGGTGTTTCTATAATAGTTTTGTCTCTTCGTTATTTAACATCGACTTCCGAAATTAAAGTTATTTTGCACTTTTTAGTGTTTTTTGTTTTTACTTTGAAGTCGGTTAATTTTTTTTTTTAAATATATATAGACAGGTTCGCCTTGACCTATGTCGTCTATTGGTAAGCTATGATTTGATCGATATTGGAGCATATTTACTATTCAATCGTTGAACTCTTTTCTGATGAATTTATAGTTTGAAATTATGTTTTTTCTGAGGTTTTACCCGCGTCGTTGGTTAATGTTCTGTTCTGTTGATGATGAAACAATATAACTCATCTATATATATAAAAGAATAAACTGACTGACTAACATATCAACGCACAGCCGAAACTACTGGGACTAGGAGCGTGAATTTTTGCACAAGGTTTCCTTTTATGACGTAAGCGAGCACTAAGAAAGGATTTTCTGAAATTCAGCCCCTAAGGGGATGAAACGGGGGTCTAAATTTTGTATGGAGAATCTTACTATCACGCGGGCAAAGCCGCTGCCACAGGTTAGTTTTATATAAAACTAAAATTCGATTTTGGCACTCGTTGACACAGAAAGAAAGAAGAAAGAAAAACATTTGTTTTGCGGAAAATGACGCAATCTTAGGACTGGTTCACAAATTATAAACAATATCAATCTATATCGAAAATATGCGCCACGTCCGCTACACGCATAGATTACGCTGTCACAAGTCGTGGCCCTGTAACGGTGTCGACGTCGGAACGGTACTGAGTTCTAACAGATTTCAGTAAAATTATGAAAAATAAATTTTTGGATAAAGCCATAAATGGAATAAATAAATAAAGAGAAAATATAATTATATATATATAAAGTGTCAACATTAGGTCGCGTCGATGCCATGGCTGCATAGATGCGACGACGTAAAAGTGAATGATATTCACTCTTTGAGTGAATGGAAAGGATATGACACAGTCTTGAACATGGCGGTTGCGTGTTTAGACTGCGTCGGATCAGACAAGAGTCTGTCAGTTCCTTTGATGCTAAAACCCATTATTGTGTCAACTTCTGTTCATTTAATCTATCAACGAACTCTACCTAAGGGACTTTAAAATATACAAGTTCTAAGATAACACGATATACAATCGCTCCCCAGGTCGTGAGCTGTTACTGCTAGTAACTGAAGCTAGACTAGGAGCGCAGAATCCTTGGGGAGACCTGCGTTAAGAGTAACCGTCACATCGTGTAAACGTTGCACGGCGCTCCGAGCTGTTCTATAATTTAAATAGTGCAGGGAGTGGAAACTTTCTGTGTTTACACTGTTGTTGAAAAGAGTTATGTCATCGGGTGAAAATAATGTTTTAGGCGAATTGTATGGAAGTTAAATTGCACGGAAGGACGTCTCTGTCCAGATTTCAACGCTGACTGTCACTGGTTTGATTCCCATGTGGAGCAAATAAATATCTTGATGGCATACAGTTACTTGTACTGGGTCTGAAGTCCTACTACGAACTTTTAACGCAATCTATTTGACGACTTAAACTTAACTGTGAAAGGGATGGTGCTATATAGGATGTATAGCTCCATCCCTCTGTTTCGCTCGCATGTATAATATTTTATCACGTCGTGTTAAGGCCCCTGGTGTCTTGTGTATAAAATTTGTGAGTTTAAACGATACAGGAGTAGTTAAAATTATTATAAATACAGCTTCCTTTTTTTCCCAGGGCTGGAGATAGTTTCAGACTTTTACTGACTAAAAATCCACTCCTTTTCCTTCTTTTCCTTCGTTCCAGGGCCCCGGGGTTCTCTTTCGCATCACCCATGGTATCGACCCTGCTGCGCCCCTACGGTTTGCTGACATCTCCTTGAGGCGCGCCTGGAACACTACACACCGTCGATAATTTGGGCTCGGTCGGGACGGTTACCGGACGGTTGGACGGCGAGCTACCCATTGTTCGCCGTCCGCAAGCCAGCGCCTACGGTGGCTGGAAACCGGGATCGGGATCCCGGCGGCTGGAGTGTGAGGGCCGTTTTCTCACGCGTGCGGCCGCCTCCTTTGCTAACATTACTGCTTCGCAGAAGGAGGCGACCGCCTGCCACTCGCCGTGGCCTGTACCAAGTCCCGGCGCGAGAGATCACTGCTGCCGATCACCCCCACGAGGACACAGCGGATCACACCTCTACCGTATGCTCCACCATGTCCTCCGGGTGGTCCACACAATGGTGACACCCGGGCGTTTCTTCCGCACGAATCTGGTGCGGGAACCTCCCGAACTTACCATGTCCGGTGAGGACCTGCGTCAAGCGGAAGGTAAGGTCGCCATGTTGTCTTTCCAGCCACTCCTCAAAGAGGGTCATTCCGCCATAATTGTGGCGTGCCCAACAGCTTCCTTGTGAGTCTTTTCTTAAAAAAAAGAAACTAAATAAAAAAGTAATGCTATATAATTTTGAGTCTATTCTAATAGTTTCCAATACGAAATTAATTTGCTCGACGTCGGTCGATTGTAATGAATTTCAATGATGAAAATTAATTTCAATTCGGTATTATCAATGTCTCTTTGTTACTCGTATTAAATTCAGCCGCCGCCGCCGGGCCGTATCCACAATTGGCAAGTGGCATAATTCTAAATCTTCAAATTATTTCACAAATTGTATCAAGAAATGAGAATTGTGTCGGCTCTTAGGAAAAGGTTGCTATGAATGGACCACTTAACGACTGTTGGACCTGCAGATGACCAGCCAGCCAGGGACCGCACAGGGCTTCGGAAGGAACCAGGGAGCCCCACATGAAATAAAAGATTGAAACACTGTTCCAACTGTATAATGTTCGCAGAGAGTTTTCACTACTACATAGTGTCGCCGGAAAATCTTAACACCGCGATGTAGAAAACGGTACAACGCCATCTATCGATTCAAGCTAAACTAATAATTCAATAATGATGCGAACATGCTTAGTATGACGTTAAACAACCTCAAAAAGTATAAGTGTTATATTGAAACCAAGTTACTATCTCAATTAACCGACTTCATTGAAAGATTTTTAATTTTTTAGGGTTCCTTACCCAAAGGATAAAACGGGATCCTGTTATTAAATTTCACTGTTCGTCCGTCTGTCTGCCCGTCTGTCACCAGGCTGTATCTTATGAACCGTGATAGTTAGACAATTGAAATTTTCACAGATGATGTATTTCTGTTGCCGCTGTAACAACAATTACTAAAAACAGAATAAAATAAATATTTAAGTGGGGCTCCCATACAGCAAACGTAATGTTTTTTTGGCCGGTTTTTTTATATTTTGAAAATTGAATTATGAATCTTCTGGTTATCAATAAATCGAGTTAGGAATAGTTTTACCACATAAGTAAGTTTCCGCTAAACTTCCCCAAAATATGTGAATGGACGATGTCGCCTAAATTTACGGACGGTCTGGGTTGGGTTGTCAGAAATCTGATTGAGAAACTTCATCAATCTATTGGGAAAACCTAAGCGTAATATAATATTGAAGAACTCTATTTCTGTCTCACATAACAAGTCCAAGATTCTCATTTTTTTTAAAGGATCTTCAAAATAGCAGCAGAGGAGCAAATCCAGGATTTTTAAAGAACGATTGCATTCGCATCGTAATGACAGTACGAGTACCTATGTCCAAATACCTCTGTTTTAAGGGTTAGGGTTCCGTACCTGAAAATGAAAAAAGGATCACTTTGTTGTCCGTCCATCTGTCTGTCAAGACCCTTTATCTCGGGAACGCGTGGATGTATCAAGTTGAAATTAAAACCATATAGGTACTTAGGTTGGTAGTCCATTGAAGCTGTGAAAAAATCAAACTTCTAAGTTAATGGAAAAAAAGATATGGCCGTTTATGTCACAAAAAACGTATATTTCGACACTCAAGGGAACAAAAATTCTAGAGTACCTACTTCCCGTTGATCCAGAATTCTGAAATTTTGCATAAAACAAGGTCTTTTAACACAATTATAGGAATAGGAGATTTATTAAGTTTCTTGATTATAGAGCAAAACAAGTATCTGTTAACAACATTCACCGATGCAAAAGATACCATTTTCTACCGCTTGACCAGAGACGTGATATTAATGATGTGTGCTACCTGATTAATATCGCAAATGGTTCAATTGACTGTCCTGAACTTGTCTCAAAATGATCACTACGCACTAATCAGATGGGGCTAAGACAGCGGCCCCTTCTGCATGTACCTAGTGCAAACACTAATTATAGGCGTAATGCATTTTTTCTGGGAGCCAGTCGCAGTTTTAACAGGTTTTCATGTGAACCTGGCGTTGACCTATTTTGCACCAACGCGAGCACAGTTAGGAAACTCGTAGCAAAGCCATTTTTTGAGCAACTAGCACCTATTTGCACCTGAAATTTACATTATTATTGTTTGTATAAATTAATTTACTGACAGCAAGGTATTGTGGACACAATTTTTTTTTTTTTGTCATGATATATGTGGGAGTTTGTAATTAGCAATTTAGTTATTTACCATTGTCATTATGTTGTTATTAGTTTGTAAGCTTTCCTAAAATGTGAAAAAATAAAAAATAAAATAAAAATAAATAAAATAAATCTGAAAACAGAAAATTTGTTGTTACGTCACAATAAATTGTTTTGGTTTTTTTTTACGATTTGGAAAAAACTTCAAGACTCCAATCAGAAATTGAATTCTTTACATATTATTATGTAAGTTTGTACAGAACCCTCTGGGCGCGAGTCTTACTCGCACTTGCCCAGTTTTTTTTTTTTAACTTTGGTTCGTTTTTGACTTTGACAGTCAACTTCAACTCTTCATGGCATTTGTGGAAGAGACACCACAATTTTACCATTAAGGCCGCGTTCCCACTATGTCGTAACGGTTAATTTATCTTCGGACGACTATCGTCTCTAGCTGTTCCCATTATAACAACTGTTTGTCGTGGCCACGACATAAAGTCGCAATAACGACACAAGATTTATGTCACGGTTTAGTCTTGACACAAGATTTATGTCAAATTTTTATCGTTTTATGACGGTCGTGCTAGAGCTTTCCACTTTCATGACAATAAATGTTGTCACCGCAAAAAAGTCGTAAACTACAGTTACTCGTGTCGTCCTATATGTGAACACCTCCATTTGAAAAATATATAAACCACGACACTTAAAACTTCACGATTTTTTGTCGTCACGACAAAGTGCGTACGTGACCTTACACGTTCGAACTATTTAACAGACCTTCAAACGCTGGAGAATATTTAGCGAGACATTTCATAGTAATAGAACTCGTAAGAATGAAACAGAGAGAGAGAAAAAAACTGGGCAAGTGCGAGTCGGACTCGCGCATTGAGGGTTCTGTACAAACTTACAAATTTTAAATAATTCAATTCCTTAATGGAATCGCAAAGATTTTTCCGAATCGCATAAAAGTACTTTTTTTTGTGACGTAGTTACCAACAAATTTACGGTTTTTAGATTTATTCCTATATCTGTGCTGTAAGACCTTGTTTTATGCCAAGTTTCAGGATTCTGGGTCAACGTAAAGTACCGTATGAATTTTGTTCCCTTGAGAGTGTCGAAATATACGTTTTTTGCAACATAAACGGCCGTATCTTTTTTTCGTTATTTTAGAAGTTTTATTTTTTCACAGCTTCAAGGGACTGCAAAATGGAGTATACGGTTTTAATTTCAACTCGATACCTCCACGCGTTCCCGAGATAAAGGGTCTTGATAGACAGACAGACAACAAAGTGATCCTATAAGGGTTCCGTTTTTCCTTATGAGGTACGGAATCCTAAAAAAGAAAGCAGTTACAACTTAATTTTAGACATTGATAGTCGTCAAGATGAGATCGCAAATTGAAATTTTAATATTTATTAAATACGAGAATTTGGTCTTCTATTTTTGAAAATCAGGCCATGAAAAGTCTTATGAATGCTACAAAAATAATATACTAACCCCACTACATCAATATGACGTCACACACATTCCCATTTACATAATTACTGCCACAGAGGTCGAAGCTGTTCCCTTGTGCTTCTTAGTGGCTCGGGCGTTGTAATTAGCGCCTAATGCTTTAGGCTAAATGCCTCTCATTGGGCTTATTACGTTAACCAGCTCCCCACGTGGTAAGTACGACCTTGACATATCGTCTGAGACTGGAAAATATTTGAAGCTTTGATTATAAGTATGAAGGTAACCTAGGTTAGTTACATGACGCATCATATTTTAGAAAGAGATTTACAATGTATACTTTTTCGAAACACTCTGGAACTTGCTGGTGCCTGTAAATTTACTACCACTTGACTTCAGAACATAACATCATGCCTGGATTCACTGGAGAGTTAAACAGAGGTAGAAAATAAAAGCAAAGGACTATACAGCTTCAGTGGTTTAATTATTTTTGGTAAAAGCCGATTATTCTCACCAGGGTAGGTATAGGTGCTACGGGAAGGTGGCGGTGGTGTTCCACGCCCGCCTCTTTTAGACGTATAGGGGAATTATGACATCGAATTATGACATCGACCTACGATGCTACTCACAACTTCAGGTTCAGTTGGAATATAATATCAAGCAATAGTTTGGCATTTATACTGAACTGGACTTATTTTGGTATTGCTGTGAGTCACACAATGTTATTTGTGCTTCTTTTTTGTTTTGTTTATATTTAACTAGTGCCAAATAAAACCAGTATTTTCGCAAAAAAACGTGTATTTCAACACTCTCAAGGGAATCTCTCAAGGGAAAATTCATAGGATACTTCCCGTTGACCTAGAATCCTGAAATTAGGCATGAAGAGACCTAGCACAAATATAGGAAAAAAAAACCGAAAACTGTAAATTTGAAGTAACGTTACAAAAATAACTTAGGACTAACTACAATAAAAATAACTTATATTATAATTTAGGTGCCTTCAAGGCTAGAGTGAATAGGCTCTTAATAAACTAGTGCGTCTCACCATTAACGATTGCATCACTGCTTACCATCAGGTGGGATCGCAGTCAAGCACTGGTTTATACCAATAAAAAAAAATATATATATAAAGCTGACTATGAATTCAGTTTTATGAGGCTTTTTTATATTATTTTATAGTTTCTGAAGTTCGAAGTTACTGAGTTGTTATCAACCACTATCATGTGGTTGACTTTGGCTACATTTGTAATAGTTTCAGAATAAGACTCGGAGAACTAGCGCCAAGCAACTACCACGTAGTTGTCTGTCATTTATGCTGAATTACTCCTATAAAACGCAGCCGTAAGATACACAATAACACACAATACACACACGCAACACAACAACACACACAATATAAGTATATTTTTTTAACCTTTATTCTACATAACTACTTATTTCTACACTATGTGTATCTGTGTGTGCCAAATAAATATGTTTTCTTTCTTTATTTTTTTAGGAATTGTTGGATGCTAATGAAGACGTAAAAAAAAGCTCTGGCCGATTCTGGGCCGAGTTCGTTTCGATTGCGAACGATACGTCAAGAAGAATCAGAAAAATACTTAAAATTATGCGTTAGATGGCATCCGTCTATTCTCTATTTTGTGACATGGGAAATCGTCATATAACAGGTCTCGCTCTTGGTGGAACGACAGATCAGTGTCAGATTTTTAGTAAAAGAAACCCACCCATGTTTCTTTAGTTGTTCTTTGTTGTCTAGGGCTGCGGTTAGTTTTTAGAAAAAACTAGCCCTCGCAGGTCTTGGTTTATTTTCTAATAAGTTCAGTCTTTAAATGGGGTGCTTGGCAGTTTCAACAGAATTTCAGCTAAATTCACAAGCGGGTCCTACACATTTTGTCTAGTTCAGTGTGAATATTCAATCCTTTTGAGTATTTGTTAAGTGACTTCCAAGTGTGCAAACTCACACAGTGAGCATACATAGTATTAGGATCACAGATCTAATGGCGCCTCAGGGATACACTGCCGGGTAAACCTTTCTTATTTGTTATTCCAACTTCCTTATGTTTTAGTCGTTTGACAATTATTTGGTTAACTTCTTATTTTGAGTCAATATGAAATTGTTCTTTGGGATTAAATTACATGTTTTTACATTTATTTTACAAAAGTATAATAATAATATCACAACACACACACAACTATCACACAACGCCATCTAGTCCCAAACTAAGTAGAGCTTATGCTATGAATACAACATTCAATTGATAAACATACTTGTATATTTCTAAATACATACATACTGTAGATAAATTACATCCAGACATAGAACAAATGATTGTGCTCATCACACCAACATTTGTCCTAGGTAGGAATCGAACCCACGACCTCCGGCACAGCAGTTAGGGCTACTAACGACTAGACCAACAGGTCAGTCAAATTAGTAGTTTACAAAACTAGCGATTGTCAACGGTAATCATACTCCCAGAATAAATAGTGTCTTATGTTAATTTCTGTGAAAATTTCATTCAGATCCATTCAACTTATTTCGCGCGAAGGATTAAAAAAATATACAAAAATACACATTCATATAAACTACACTTCTATAACTGTTTTTTATACTATCCTGATTACAAAAGTGGCCTTTTTAATTAAATATTGCAAAATGCTTAGTGAAAATTAAGTAAAATTTTTGGATAAAATTTTACTGTGCAAATTCGGTGTGATGTAAGTCATCATCAAACTGCAACAATTCTTTCACAAATTCTTTATAAATACAGTTGTGGAGCAATATGACATCGTAAGTAACTCTGTAGTGTCTTAATAATCGCTAGCAGCAGTGGACTATCAGTGCACGTTATCCAGCTGAAGATGGGTTGAAGCCGATTATGCTCCTTCGAAATTCACCTCCGCCAAAGTTGCATAACGGGACCCGGCTAAAACTCTGCAGAGAAATATCATCGAGGCAAATTCTTATGGGAGGTAATTCTTTCGAAAAGTCACATAGCTTTAGAAAGCGTTGGCCCTAGAGACCTGCGTCAGCCGGAAAGAGAGGACGCTGTGGTGTCTTTCTAATCTTTCCTCAAAGGAGGGATTGGCTGCCGCGCGGAAGTTACCATAGCTCTAGAACGCTAAGGGCAACTAAAAGAACACAGGTGGATTTCAGTCTGTAAAAGTCTGACACAAACTCTCGCTTTATCCACAGCGGGGGAAGGTATTTGATGATTTTCTTCCTAAAAGTAAAAGGTGCAGACACTAAAAACTGTGGGTATCGATCTCTTTATACATTTTGGCAACATTTGGCATTTTGAAAACTACTTTATCCACTTCTTTTGATAGCCTACGTTAAATAAAATTTATTTAGTGTTGTTAAAAGATAACAACGGCTTAATACACTTTTAGTATACTCTAATGAACCAATCATATTAAAATCATACAGCGTTGTTTCATCATAGCATAAACCAAAATCAAACTTAAACTAACACCTTTTCTTTTTAGGGGTAGGCAGAACCTCAGAACATCAACTACTACGACCTCAACAGGTTTGTTTCTGTTTATTGACGTTCAGTTTATTAGATGTATATCATGTGCGAGTATTCAACTGGTGAGTCAAATAAATAAATAAAATAAATTATTTATCTGGACCTAAGAAATACATTTTACATAATATATTTACGGGAATTAATTTCCGTTAAATGAATTAGATGTCTTTAGCATGAATCATAAGCACAGAATTATTAATTACGTTTGTGCATTTTTACAACTTGACGCAGACAAAGTCGCGGGTAGTATATATATATGTCGGTGATCATAATTATAAAACATTTTCTGCTGCATAAAACATGAAATAGTTCTACCAAACCATACATGCCTAAGGGAGCCATGTATGGTTAGGTAGAAGGCTACGCAAAGAAGAGAAGGAACGAGCTCAGTAAAATAATAATAAATCATTTTCTTTCAGCTTTGCTCCATAACTCATGTGATTCGGGGGTCGGTGCAACACATTTCCTTTTTCATTCCGTCCTGTCTACGGTCACGTTATGTGTCTTCAGACTTCATATTTAACAAACTTCAAAAAAGGAGGAGGTGCTCAATTCATCGAGTTTTTCATTTGTTGACCGATATTGAAAATTATTTTTTCGTTTGTACACTTTCAAACGAAAAAATAATTCCTGGTTTCATGGTCACCAAACCAAGATCTGATAATAAAATCCTGGAAAAATTGAAGAAACTGTTCAAATATTGGCCCACTTGTTTATGATCTGGATACCTTATTAAAGAACTTGCACACTATTTTACCACTCGCTGTTTAACTAGAAAAATCAAATTTCAAAATTAAAGTTATTTTGGTTAGTTGGTTGTATTTTTTTGTAAATAGTAGATTATTTACCAAGGAGATAAAACAGTGCAGTCAAATAGCGAGCGCAGCAAGGCTAGCAAGTGTTAACTCCCGAGCAAAGTGAGGGAGTTAAGCTAAGAATCCTGAGTGTAGCTAAGAAATCAAGCTAGCTCAAGACGAAGGCGCCTTTACCCCGAGGAGAGTACTCTACTTTTCATATCTACTGTGAGAAAATAATAAACCAATAGTATCAAAACTATAGTAAATAATAAACAAATAGTATCAAAACCATAGCAAATAATAAAGTTGGAGTTACAGTTAGGTAGTTAACTTAGTATTATATTATAGCAATATATTTTTTTATTTTGATTTTTCTTTGAGTAAATTGTTAGCAATGCCGACAGTTTCGGATCTAATAAACTTCGAAGTCAAATCACTCTCGTCACTCGATAAGTTATTAATATATTTTTTGCGTATTATTTAAAAAAATATGATTATAAAAATGTCCTGCTTATAAAAAAAATAAATAAGTCAGTCACAAATTCATTTAAATTGTAGTAAGCTTTATCTGCTAGGAAACTTTTAACCTTTTTTATCCCAGGTATATGTTCCCTTGGGACACATTTCTACTTTTACGCGGGCGAAGCCGCTGGCAGCAGTTAGTAGACAATAATATTTAATTATTAGTTTGATTCGGTCTTTATTAATATCTCAGCAATTCTTGAGTCATCGAGAAAGATATTGTTTTTATATTTCTGATTCAGATCACTCATCTTTCGCCTGATCGTATTTCTTACAGAAACAGATGGGATTAATTATCACTGTAATTATTTGTTTTTCTCACCTTAGATTCTCATTTAGATTCTTAGAAAGATTAAAAGTAAAGTCGATGCATTAATTTCAGTCTGACAGCAGATCTCATAGGTATATTTGGACAACAGCAGAATGCTGATCCTATTTAATAAATTAATGTTATAAAATATAATTAAAAAGCGTTTTAAAAATGAAATCCAATATGGCATCATATTGGGTTTTCGTAAGTATCTTTTTCGTAGTTTTATTGTAACGTAAGTATATTTTTCATATTTTTCTCAACAAAATCTTTTAATCCAGAAGATCTTCTCATCTCCAGAAGATGGCAGACTAATTATTCAATATGGTAATACCCATATTGAATAATTAGTCCGCTATCTTCTGGAGTCCGCCATATTGGATTTAGAATAATGTCACTTCTTCAGCTAAACCATGCATTGTACAAACTGAACATTTCTGCATAATTTCAGCTCATTCAGTTAGGGTTTTTTTTAAGGCGGGAACACATCTAATGGCTTGAGTGTCAGCCTTTAACTGACTGAAACCACACCTATGTTCTTTCAGTTGCCTTTTGAGTTAAGTAAGGCCGCTGGTAACTTTTCAAAAGTCGATCCATGGCCCCAGTAAGTTTTGGCCCTGCTGGTTTTGTATGGTTTTTCTGACATGTCTTTGAGCTCGGGCTTGGTTTGGAGGGTTACGGGATGGCCAGACGGCGAGCTACACACTGCTCATTATCCGCAATCCCACGCCTACGGTGGCTGGTAGTCGGGGTCGGGGTCTCGGCGGCTGCGGCGTCACGTCCGTTCCCTCACGTTTGCGGCCGTCTCCTTCACTAGCATTTCTGCATCGCAAAAGGAGGCGATCACCGCTTATCTCCCTCTCTCCGGACTATGGCCTGTATCTGGGCAAGGTGTAAGAGGTTGCCGCCGCCTTTCGCCCCCACGAGGTCACGACGATACTCCGCCCAAGCGGGATATACTTCTACCGTATGCTCCAACGAGTATATCGAATGTAGGAATTGAGGACGCCGTGACGTCTGTCCAGCCACTTCTCAAAGAGGGTCTTACCGCCATGTTTATGACGTACCCAGTGCTGAGTTGCGACAGTTGCTGTCACCATATCGCCATGAGATCTCATCGGAACTCTGTCCGCCATGCCGCAACTTGTCGCGGTAGCGGAGTTTCATAAGTCGTGCATGCGTGCAAGGAATGTTGCCTCCAGATCCAATGGTGGTAGGATGGCAAGGAGGCTATCGGTTAAGGGTAACTAAAGTTTTTTAAAATGACCGACGTAGGTCTAATTTGTTGCTGGTCAATTTATTCCCCTTAGTTTATCTAATTAGCCCGATTATTCCATTGCTTGGCGAATACTTCTACTACTAATCAATAATTAATTTAATTTCAACTGCTATGCTTTATATTTGCACGCCGAAATTAAAGGCAGAATAAGAGATCTATTTCATTTATGTTGTCAACCTTCTGTACCTTATTTACGCAAATAAACGATTTATTATTTATTATTTATTTATTTACTACTTTTTTACTTTTGCACTGTTCTTTACTGTGAGCCATGTTTTTGATGGGAGTTAAGTTAGCCTCGCCAAAGACGAATATGTTTTTGATACACCGCCACGTCACCCGACAATTAATAATAATAATATTCCACAACTTTCACACAACACCATCTAGTCCCGAACTAAGCAGAGCTTGTGGTATGAGTACTAGACAACTGATAAATATACTTACAAATTTCTAAATACATACATATTATAGATAAATTACACCAGAAACCGACAAATTGAAAATGCTCATCACACAAACATTAAAATTAGTCTTGCAAAGCAGTCAGGGCCACTGACCTTGGTTTTTTCAGCTCACAGCAAAACTCCACTTAAAAGAACTACTATTTTAATCAAGCTCAGTTGTAATCTGACGAGACATCAAATTCATCAGAAATAACTGATAATATCTGCCAGTCTAGATAATGCAGGCTAGAGGCAGATTTCGGTGGACAAAGCATCGTTTGTTAATGAAACACTAGCCTGCACTCCCGGTGGAAATCTACCGCGCGATCGAAAGAGGCCTCCGCCAGCTCCAACGTCAATGCTTCGTACAATCTTAAAATTACTGTCTCTAAATTCAAATGCTTTTGTTGTTGCAAACAAAAAAGCTCGACAAGAAACAGGAAAACAGTTTATATTATAAATTAAGAAAAGACTATGTCTTTTTTTATGTTTTTCTGTTATTTAATTACTTTTGTAATGGCTTCAACAATATTTCCAGAGGCTTGTAAATGTCTCGTCCTGATTGTCTGTATGGACGCAATAATCTCAAAAACTCCTGAACGAATTTTCATGCAGTTTTTACCAGTAGACAGATGAACGTATAGGTGTTTATTACATGCATATTATAGTGGTCACATACCAAGAATTTTAAAGATTTATAAGACACGTGCGAACCCGGAGTGAGCTACTAGTCTTCATCTTCCTGCCCTTGTCCCGTGTTATTTGGGGTTGACGCAACACGTTTTCTTCTTCCATTGTGCCCTGGCTTACAGCTTACAAATATAATAAAATAAATAAAATAAATTTAATGGTGACGACGGAAGCATACCCTTTGTGTCGGATGCTGTGTCAGCTTGGTTGACCCTCAACTTAGGTGCAACAAATTCCGAATCAGAACATGTTTAGTAGGCGTGAGATGTCGCAGGGGTAATGCTGCTCCAAGAGCAATAGTTCGAGGGTACATTGTGAGTAGATAAGGCCAGACTACGAGCAGTTTCGCAACCCAAGTCCGGGGCGTTCCTTCGCTTCACGAGGGTACTCTACTCGACGATGACACTTTGCGTGTGGCGGTGGTTCTCCGCCTGGACTTTAAGGTGTGCGAGTCTATATCATTACATCAACATTTTTAGACGATGACAACGCTCATTTTCAGACAAACACTGAGTGACGATTGGTACATCTATCCTCAAACATCCTACGTGTGACCCACTTAGTCCAACAAATCGAGCAGGAATTCATACCAGACAGCTTGGTAAAACAGCAGCACGTAGTCAGTCGAGGTAGGCAGTCGGTAGTCCTGCATGTTACCACCGATCTATTTAACGACCTGAACTGAACTGTTAAAGAGATGGAGTTATATAAGGTATATAGCTCCATTCCTCTTTCTTGCTCGCACGATTGACATTTTAACACATCATAGTAAGGTCCCTGATGTAAAGAGGAGGGATGAAACGCATGTTACTAAAAGACTTATGAGTATGCATGTGTGTGCGTATGTATATGTGTATGTATGGATGGGTGCAGAGGGAGGCCAAAGAAAAGATTGATAGATTGTGTGAAGAGTGATATGAAAGAAAAGGAAATTAGTGATAGCATGACGGGAGCAGTGGTGGCCGAGTGGTAACGGCACCGACTTACGAGTTGTAGGTCGTGGGTTCAAACCCAGCCAGGCGCATTACTTTGTGTAATTTATTTCATCACTACTGCTCTCAAAACGGTGAAGGAAAACATCGTGAGGAAACTGGCATGTCCTAGAACCAAAAATTCGAAGACATGTGACATCCACCAACCCGCACTGGGCCCGTGTGGTGGATTATGGCCCATTCCCTCTCCTAGTGAGGAGGCCTGAGTCCCAACAGTGGGAACATTATAAGGCCGACTATACTATGCAGGCGGGCAGGAAGATGATGACGATGATGACAGTGAGGCCCCTGATCACCAAATACTGCTATCAAGTTTTCATCATCCATTTTCTCTGTCATTGATCACATAAGACGATATTCAAAGCCATATATTTTCGTCGGGAATTTTGATGATGCAACCCATAGCATCCCAAAGGAAATCAGCCGCGTGATCAACATAGGCCTTACTAAGCACTGACGTCCATGTTATTGTTAGGCCTCAATGTACTACCGCTTACAAACGCTTGAATGTACATAAAGATTTTATTAGATTTTTTCTTTTATCCCTGTTATTTTCACGTTATTTACTTTTTTGTTGATTCATGTATGTTTTTATGGTTTCTTTTGAGAGAACAGAAAACGGCGATTCCGATGCTTAGTGAGTAATTCTCCGATTTATTACCAATTTATATCACGGGTCAGGGCCATGTTCCGTCCCGCTGGAGATGTTCCATGCATTTGAAGTGGCAGGGCGATTCCCGGTCACCGTAAGAGCGGACTTGCGGACGGCGAGCAATGGATAGCTCGTCATCCGGTAAGAATCAGGGCCATGTCGACGGTGGCGGTGGCGGCGGCGGCGCGTGCTGACATCTCTTTAAGACGCGCGTGGAACATAGCATTTCAAAGAAATGTCAGCAAGATTGACGGGGCCTGTTAGGACTGATGCCTGCTCGGACTGCGGGATTGTTTGAAAGAGTTACCCTGGCCTCAGACTGCAAAGGACAACTGAAGGAACACAAGTCGGTTTTAGTCAGTACTCTGACATTCTCTGTCACCCTCAGTTATGACTTACGCTGTTATGATTACGCTGGCTATAAGTTATGACTTACGCTGTAGGTGACAGAGTCATAAGTCATTTATTCATTTGTTAAACATAGGTACAATAATAACGGTGTAGCAAGATAATAAAGAGAGCGCGTTTGTGAGAAATTTACAATCAAGCCGGCCAAATCTCAATACTCAAATAAAAATAAGCCAAATAATTATTAATGAATAGCAAAACTAAAATCAATGTCAAGACGCCTAATGTTAATTCACAATACTAATGTCTAATAAGAATTAAGAAAAAATGTCAATATTCAATACAAAATCGCGTGACAAGTATTTGATGATTTTCTACGTAAAAAAAGAGCCACGTTCCATTCCACTTATGAAAAAGTAATCCTGTAGCTTTACTAAGGGTTACGATTGCACTTCGGGGAGTGTGCGTTGGAATCGCACAATTTAATTCTACCAAGTCTGTTCCATCATCGGACCACTAAACGTACAGCGTTGCGCCATCGATACATAGTGGACATCCCACACATACGTACAAAGCGTTTTGGGAACACATTCATAGTGCGTACAGGTAAGGAGTGGAATTCCCTGCCGGAGTCTGTGTTTCCTTATAGCTACAACCTAGGGGGCTTAAAGTCAAGAGTGAATAGGTTACTTCTAGGCAAGCGTGCTCCATCGTCGGCCATATCATCGCTTACCATCAGGTGAGATAGTGGTCAAACGCGAGCCTATCAATAATAAAAAAAGGGTATCCAAATTACCCTATGAAGTACGGATCTTAAAGTTTTCATCAATAGCTATACTGAACTGTACGAGGCATGACTAGCCATAGCCATTTTTTTTTTTTTTTTTTCGGTGGGGAAATCATCTTATGACATCCCCCGCCCTTGGGCGGGGCGGGAGATAGTGTCAGACTTTTACTGACAAAAAACCCACTCCTGTTCCTTCGTTGCCTTTCGTACCAGGGCCGAGTCTTCCTTTCAGAATCAGACCCTTGGCCCCAGTAGGCTTCGACCCTGCTAGGCCCCTACAGTTGCTGACATCTCCTTGAGGCGCGCGTGGAACAGCACGCGCCGTCGACGATTTGGGCTCGGACCGGACGGTTACCGGACGGTCGGATGGCGAGCCACCCATTGCTCGCCGTCCGCAAGCCTGCGCCTACGATGGCCGGAAACCGGCGGCGATTGTGGCGTGAGGACAGTTGCCGTTGCCTCACGCGATCAGCCGCCTCCTTTGCTAGCATTACTGCTTCGCAGAAGGAGGCGACCGCCTGCCACTCCTCCTCGTTCCGGACCATGGCCTGTAGTAAGGCCCGGCGCGAGAGATCGCCGCCGCCGATCGCCCCCACGAGGACACGGCGTTGCTCTGCCCAAGCAGGGCACACCTCCACCGTGTGCTCCACCGTGTCCTCCGGGCGGTCCACACATCGTAAGGACGCCGTGTTGCCTTTCCAGCCTTTCCTCAAAGAGGGGACTTACCGCCATAATTATGACGTGCCTAAGCCATAGCCATATTTAACCTAGACCGTTACTTCAGCCTCTTAGGAAACGGTCCACATCATTATCAAAATGGCCCACATATTAAATATTAATTCTACACTCGGGTAAACCTCTCATTTGATTTGTAGGCCAACCCTACAAATTGGTTGGTCCGTTGGTCCTGACTCGGGGCTTTTTACATTACAATATTACACTTTTCTATTAGACCGGTTTGCTTGTGTTTCATTAAGATCTTTCGTTTCAGTATTTGGGTATTTTTTCATTAAATTAAATCAAAGACAAAAGATTCGATCAGTCCATATTTATAAAATGTGTGGAATTTTCAATATTTCAATTCCATGAATTATCAATAATTTAATTCCACAGATTCTGTGTTCAATCCAAGATGGCGGCGATGTATTTTTTTTTTTTGTAAATGTTTTTGGTTTGGATACTAAGTCCTTTAAGTCATTTCTTCGTATGACTAGTTCATTAGTTTACCGTTAAAATGCAGGTGCAACATATTTTACGGTTCTTGTAGTATTTGGCAGCAAATGCTTCGCTGAGATAGCCAAAACTATAATAAAATTCCCAGCTCTATTTTATCGAGATGGCGCCTGTTTCAATGATTCACGCAGACACTTGAGATACAAAACTACACCAATTTTACATTACAATATCCACTAGGAAACAATTTAGGAATAATTAAAACAGCCACTGAAATTCACTCGAAGAAATCCCGCCAAAAACTTCGGCGCCGATGTATGGAGGATGGAGATAATGTTTAAACCTCGGAAATTGAGACTAATATAGAGGTGCAATGAATCGAGTAAGTGGATTTTCAGTTATTTGAACTATTTGATATAATTATGTAGATTTATGAAACTCGTATTTTCCTGCTCTAATTATCGATTCGATCGTTGTGTTTTAAGCGTCGACAACTGGGGTTCGGTCTTTACTGGAAGGCCGGACGGCGAGCTACCCATTGCTCGTTGTCCACAAGCCCGCACCTACGGTGGAAAATCAATTTTAAGGCATTTGTGGTGCGAGTACCGAACTGTTTTCTGCACCTTGTTATGAAAGAAGAGTTTTGGCCACAGGGTGTGGTGTTCCGTAGCTTCCGTGGACAAGTACCACAGGACAGCACCAAGACAAAACAGTGCGAAGTGAAGTGTTACTAACATAGATTGAAATCATGTTTACTAACTCCTATCTAAAATATGGCGTCAAAAATTCATCCGCATCGCTGTCGACTGGAAGTGTGCCCAAAAGACTGGCGGCATTGCCACGTTGTATGGCAATGCTTAATCTCTGACCGAGGTCAATGTAATGTATATATTATGTAATTTTAATTAGTTAAGTGTTTTTATTGTTCTTGTTATAGCTATTTTTTGTAATATGTAATCTATACATATAAAAGGAGAAACTGACTGACTGACATATCAACGCACAGCCGAAACTATTGGGACTAGAAGCGTGAAATTTTGCACACGGTTTCATTTTATGCCGTAGGCGAGCACTAAGAGAGGATTTCCCAAAATTCACCCCCTAAAGGGATGAAACGGGGGTCCAAAGTTTGAACCCCCGTTTGCGAAAGCTTCTTTAAAGCGGGCGAAGCCGCTGGCAGAAGCTAGTCTATTTATATAAAAGGGGAAACTGACTGACTGACATATCAACGCACAGCCGAAACTACTGGGATTAGGAGCGTGAAATTTTGCACAAGGTTTCCTTTTATGACGTAGGCAAGTACTAAGAAAGGATTTTCCAAAATTCACTCCCTAAGGCTATGACGTGGGGGTCCAAAGTTTGTATGGAGAAACCTACATTCACGCGAGTGACGCCGCGGGCAGAAGCTGGTTAGTGAATAAGTCGTTGGAGTACCTTAATATAAATAAATAAATAAATTCCCCTGTTTACTAACAAATTAATTTAATATAAGTGGTTTTTTTATGTTAGTCTATATGGTATCTATGATATGGGCACTGTTGCCTGAAATAAATGGATCTTTATTAATAACAGGTTTTTTTTAGGTAGGAAATCATCCAATGACATCTTCCGCCCTTGAGTCAGACTTTTACTGACTAAAACCCACTCCTAGTTCCTTCGTTGCCTTTCATACCAGGGCCGGGTTTTCCTTTCAGAAGCGAACCCATGGCCCTAGCTTAAAGTTAACTTAAGTTTTTTGAAACATAAATTTGTTTTTTAAACTTAACAACAGGTAAGTTAACAACCAGTACTCAAATCAGACACTTTCCCAAGAATTCCAACTTTACTAAAAGAGCCACTTTACAGTTCCCAAGATCCCAGCATACTTTCAAACTCATAGTTTTAAAGATTGTAGCACTCACGCAGAGGTAGGTACAGCTAGGGGATCGAACAGAACTTGCCAACTGTTAAGCTTGCTAAGTTCGAACTTGTTAGGAAAAAGTAGTCTAAGTTAAAATTTATAACTGGTTAAAGCAATGAGAATAAGGTCGTACTTGCTAGGTGCTAATTTGAAGTTCTATTTTCTTTTCTTTTTTTGACTTGACTATTCTTGAGAGTGTTTAGTGATTTAAAATGTGCAATAACAGCTCGTAAGTGCTACTAATATCTTTATTGATACCACTTGCCTCATCAGTGAGCGGTCTCAAGTCTACTGCTAAGGGTGTATACAGATCTGGTGAATGTGACGCAAATGCGCCATTAGCGACTCGCTCACGAGCGTCGTATGTGTGTTTATGTCAAGATCGCGTCACGTTCCTGTGGACGCCCGAGCACTGACAGAGCGCCCTTTGCTTGCCAGCTTCACGCTCGCGAAGGCCCCACGCACTGCACTTATTTTCTCCCAGCCGCAGTTGTACAAGAAAGAAAGTTATTTGGATTTTTGCATCTGAAGTTTCTTTGTAGCAACGTACTGTCTCGATTTGTGCACAAATGATGTCAACTCTTCACGCTTTAGCCATCAAAAACAAACTAATCGCGAGTTTTAAAATGTATATAATCCACTGCAGTAAACGAAATAACAAAAATATACCTATGTTATTCTTCATGATAAATGCTAGCAGATAAGGTGCTTAAAACATAATACAGTTAATTTAGTACGATATAAAAAATCACGAAAATACCTTTAATAAACATACATTCATTCGAACATAACCTCCTCCTTTTTGAAGTCGGTTAAAATTACTTTTATCGATTAAAAACCGGACTATTAATAAATGCGATTATTCTGATTGTTTATAAGATTATTCTATAAGCAACGTTTTACAGTTATAGTGTTTTAATTTTATAATCAAATCTGTAGATTTTTAGCAAATCGCTAAAATGCTTCAACTTTGCAAGCATTGTGCCTTTGTGCATGTTTCTTTCGCATGCAGTCCGAGAGTGACTGCGTTTTAGGTGCTATATTAGTGGCCAAGATGTTGCTAGCCGTTCAATGACTCGTCGACGACGGCTGGCGCTGAAAATCAGCTGTGGCTCTGTTCAGTACATGAGCCCCAGCATTTTGCTGAGCGCTGGCCGTTTTGCGCGGATGTGTCGCGTAACTTCGCTCTTTGGTATTGATTTATTATATACATATATATATATATATTAGTTTTTCTAAGTTATATGCCATGTTTGTGCAAATAAACTCTGTCTTTCTTTCAATACTGCAGCCTTATATTACAGAAAAATATTCCCCGTTTAGAAGCCCCTTATTGCTTCAAACTTGCTAGCCATATTTCTTAAACACAACCCTCTCTCAACACAACTACAACTGTGCAAACTAACCTATTACAAGCTTATCCCTTCAGTGTGTCCTAAGCCATGATATGGGGCAATCTACCTTTAAACATCTGTGTATTACAATGAGATGGGATTAACGTATGGTCTCGAGTTTCAGAAACGTTTATGGATTCGTTTCTTCTTTTTTTTTTTTGTGAGGACATCTTCTTTTTTGAAGTGGAGATACTTCTAATAACTCCTACTCTGAGTGGCCTTTGGCGAGCTACCCATTGTTCGTCGTCTTTAACGGCACGGTGTCAACCGTGGCTAGTAATTGGGGTTGCAGTCGCGGCGGGTGGGCCTGAGTCTGTCCGTTCCGTCGCGCGTGCGGCCGTCTCCTTCAATAGCATTACTGCTTCGCAGAAGGAGAGAACCGCCTACTATTCCTCCTCGCTCTGGATCATGGCCTGACTGAACCAGGGCCCGGCGCGAGAGATCGCTGCCGCCGATCGCCCTCACGAGGGCACGGCAGTGCTTCTCCCAAACGGGGCACAACTCTACCGTATGCTCTATCGTGACCTCCACAGTGGCTTACACAATAGTGACCTGGGCGTTTCTTCTCCCTAACTTACCATGTCCGGTGAGGACCTAAGTCATGTGGAAGGTGAGGATACCGTGACGGCTCTCTAGCCTTTTTTCAAAGAGGGGACTTACCACCATGATTATGGCGTGCCCAATGGTCTATCCGTGTAACAAATTTAATCGAAATCCCTTCCGCGGTTCGAGAGTGAAGAAGTAACGAACATACACATAAACTTTCGTCTTTATCATAATAGTGTGAAACCGTGCCATAATAAATAATAATAATATTTCACAACTATCACACAATACCGTCTAGTCCCAAGCTAAGCAGAGCTTGTGCTATGAGTACTAGACAACTGATAAACATACTTATATATTTCTAAGAACATACATATTATATATCAGTTACATCCAGACACAAAACAAATGGTCGTGCTCATCATAACAATCATAAACATTTGTCCTGGGTGGGAATCGAACCCACGAGCTGTTAGGGCCAACTAACCACTAGACCAACAGGCCAGTCAAAAAAAAGAATAATTAATTAGCTCTTGCCTGCATTAATTCAATGGTCATAAGCATAATTATTATTATATAATTACTAGTGGTCCCGGTCCCGAATGCCGGCATTACGTCGACGAACCCTATTGCAGCGCCACCTACCGGGTCCAATTGTATTTTCAAATCATTCAGAAACCCACTCAAATATAAACACAAAATTACATCCAAATCGGTTAAACCGTTTAGGAGGAGTTAGGTGACAACCACACGTACCTACAGAAAAATTAACATCATCATTTCAGCCGAAAGACATCCACTGTTAGACATAGGCCTCTCCCAAGTGTCGCCACAATGAACGGTCATGTACCTTTCGCATTCCATCGGATTCCCGAAAAATCATAGGTATTTTGTATAAAGATGTTTCAATTTCACTAAAAATTGGGTGGGTAAGTAAGAATAACAGCTCGACGTCAATTTCAGAGGAGGTACTTTCACGACAGTCAATATTCTGACTTTCACTTTGTTATTGCTGGGGAAGCAGTTGTGGAATATAAATATTTTGTTGTGGGCGCAAGTGAAGAGCTGTAAGTGGGACATATTAAAAAAATTCTCACTCAAGTAGCACCCACACGGGGAATTTCTGCTAGAGAAACCGTTTTGTAGGTAGACGGGACAGAGAGTAAAGTCCCGCAAACCTCCGTTGAAAAGGGAGGATCCTCCGACCAGACGGGTGTTATGTCTGGTGGGCTACTACTGCCCGATAGATGATTTCGGGCTATTCTATATGTTCTTACCGCGCGGAGAACTTTGATTGCGCGATGCAGGATTAGTTCTTATGTGACGCCATAGATGTCGCTACACCGTTATCTCAAAAGACCGTGGTCTTAGAACGCAAAGGGCAACTAAATGATACAGGTGGGTTTGAAACCTCAGATACACTAGGGGGCAAAATTTCTCCCAGCATGACGTGCAACGCTGTCAAATTTCCCAACAACATGTCCCGCGTCACGAGAATGCATTGTACAATATTGGAGGAAAGTTGCGGGAGGTTGGGCAACGTTAAAGCGTCACGTAGAATGAGCGTTGCGCGTAGAGCTACGTCATAAAAACAAATATTAAAAAAACGCGACTGCTAAGTCAAAAAAATAAACTAAAAATCAAAAAACAAGAGTTAATTTATAGAAAAGTGAAGAAAGTATTCACTCTGACTAAACACGGAATCTCGGAAACTCCGACTGCGATGAAAATTTCAGTTTTGTAAGTCAAGTCTACAAAACTCCACCGTAGGCGCGGGCTTGCGGACGGCGAGCAATGGGTGGCTCGCGTAGTGTTCCACGCGCGCCTCAAGGAGATGTCAACCGTAGGGGCCCAACAGGGTCGAAGCCTACTGGGGCCATGGGTGATGCAAAAGAGATCCCCGGGGCCCTGGAAAACAAATGGCAAAGAAGGAACAAGAGTGGGTTTTTAGTCAGTAAAAGTCTGACACTATCTCGCGCTCCGCCCAAGTGCGGGGGATGTCATGAGATGATTTTCCCACCCGAAAAAAAAAAAAAGTCTACAAAACTGAAATATTCATCACAGTCGGGGGACCACTCTGTAAAATACTTTCTTATAGTATAAGAAGTCCCCGACTGCGATGAAATTTTCAGTTATATACAACATACATACATTCAACACACCTTTTTTTGGGCAGTCGTGTAAAAAGGAAACCTTGTGCAAAATTTCACACTTAGTTCCAATAGTTTCGGCTGTGCGTTGATATGTCAGTCAGTTTCTCCTTTTATTTTATAAATATGATAATAATAATAAATTTTTCTTGTCCACGTATTTATATGGCTTATTCTATTCTAAAAATAAACCGACCTAATAATTTAATTGACCTTATTTAATTTCCAAGGATTTAATAACGAAAGCAAAAAAAAAAAATACAAAGTAATAAAGGCGTTATCTCCGCTCGTAAGTCGTAATTTACGACTTTTAAAGTCTACGGCGGCAGTCATTGAGGCTTTTATGTAGTCGTGGGCGACGCGTTTGTGACTTACCGTAATGTACCATGGACTTTATATTCAAGTGTTTTAAATTGTATATTGGATGAGAAATGAGGTTGATTATTGGCACTGCTACCGGAAAATTGTTTAAGATGTATTTTAAAATGTATATTTTTCTTTTTTCAGACCGTATTTTTAGGATTGTGATTTATCACCATATCTTTACGATTGTGATTATAATTTTATTCAAATTAAATCTTAAGAGGGCCCTTCCCGATCCGTCTATCGTAAACGAGAGCATGGTTTAAAAGCTTGTTGTTTCATTCAATGTTTGGTAAAGAGGCAACGTGTATAAACAGAGACAACGCCTGAACGCTTAGTTGGCATTCTGTAATTCCGTCACTCACTCGGAATGTTTCACAAAATGTGTTCCTGGAAATACGTTCATTTTTGAAAGAATATTTTTTTCCCCAAAATCTTTTAAGGTTTTGGGAAAAAAAAATCGTTATTCAGAATTTATATTTTTGCAAGGTTTCTATGAACATTCATACTAAAATATTTTCTTTACATTTTTAATGTATGACTAGATTATGAAGGGCCAAAGTTTACGCAAAATAGTAGATTTTCAGAGGCTTTTACATAATTAATTTTACACTTTATGTTTTAATTTCAATAGAAACCTAAATAATTTCCGAAAAATATCTTTATTTCCAAAATATCTAGAGAAAGATGTGTAATAACATCATAATCACATAAGAACGGTTGTATGTGATTGTGTCTCGGGTTGGGCGGTCTTAAATGTCTGATATGGCATCTGTAAACTTGGAGAAGACCTACGAGAATGTAAAAGGGATATTAAGATGATTAAAAAAATACATGATGGACTTCCTTACTTATACATGCTGTAGAACCGGCCTCATCTAGTTTAAAAATGACGAAAAAAAAAAATTGATGTGTAAAAGTCTTTTTTTTTAAACCTATTTACAAAATAAATATCATTTATCATTTAGGACGGTTTTTGTTTTATTTACTTAATAATACACATATAAAATAAAGACAAGAAGAAGGAAACAGAAAAACGTATACAAAGGTGATGCTTATTTCTAAAGAAATTGTGCATCTTGTGAATCATCATTCAGGATATTACGAATAGCTACTGTGAAAGTATACTAACATTATCTCCCTAACCTTTTTCCAACTAAAGTTTGAATAGGCTTCTAGTCTAATTTTACACGTAACGAACATCTGGCCAAATAGGGCTTCCTCGATCCATCTGTAAAACAGTGCCCCTACTGTCCTGTACATGCGCAACTTGGTAAGCAGCCCGCCCTGCACAACCACCGGCTTTTTTCAGGATTTATACAAGAGCAGAGAGTTACCAAATACAGGTCAAAAACAAATCCATCCAATCAATCAATCCATAAAAAAAACCATTCAATCGGAATTTGAGTCCATCGACACGAAAAGAAGAAGAAGAACATGGAACGAAAGGTTACTAACCAAACAGAAATCGCTGTCTCTTATGCCATTTCCCACACTAACCACTGGATACATAATCTAACATGCGACGCGAGAGCCTCATAATACTGTTATCATAATCATAACTATTCCACGTCAGCCACATCGAAGCAGCTTTTCAATTTTCCTATCCATGAAGATTTTTTTAAAATTATGTTAAACAGTTTAAAACATCAAGGCAGGTTTCAAAACATAGATTGATTGAGATAAGATTAATACTTACCTACCTACCCCAATAGAGATGCCTCAGGCATCAAGAGTCACAGGGCGATTCCCGTACACCTTGGGCGAGGGCGTGTAGACAGCGAGCAATGGGTAGCTCACCGTCCGACCATGCGATGCGCGCGTTAATGAGATGTCAGCAGAACCGTAGGAGCTCAGAAGAGCTGATACCCACTAGGGAAAGAGACATCGTAGAGGGTCACGATAATTTTTCCTAACGGTAATGGTAACTCTTCTCTTTGCGTTCCCACTAGAACGCAAAGAACAACTGACGGATGCAAGTGGGTTTCAGTCAGTAAAAGTCTGATATTTCTCGCTCAACCCTAGAGCTTGCATCTCCCTAGCCTGTTCTCAACTGGTTTTGGGTCGACTTGCAGTCTCACAGTCAAAGATCTACGAATGACAACCGGGACCAACGGCTTTAGGTGCTTTCCGAGACACGGGGTGTCAGTAATGTCCTTGATAAACTTAGAAAAGTACATATGAATTGAAAAAATCATGTTGATAACTTGCCTGGTTTCGAATCAGCAAGCTTACGCATGAGAGTCTTTTTTTTTTTTTTTGTTGCCGGGGTGGAAAATCCTCATGGATGTCCTTCGCCTGGGGCAGACGAAGGGGTCTGTCAGACTCTTACTGACTAAAAACCACCTCGGTGTTCCCTCCCACACTTGGACCGGGGATTGTGGGAGCTGATGCGCCATCCATGATCCCCGGCTAGTGCCGGCCCGCCTACGCGGGCCACCTCAAGCCCGCGGGGAGTGTGAGGTGTCCTCCCCTCGCGACGTCCAATAGGGGCGCGCGTGGAACACTACGTGCCGCCGCCTCGGGTCTTGCTGGATGGGGGACGGCGGACGACCCCGAGTCCACCATCCCTCCGGACCTCTTTATGGGGGCTGGAAGAGGGCGTTGTCTGCCCTCCGCCGACGCCCGGTTCGCCTGCTGCGGCACGGAAGAGTGGCCACGGCCTCTCTGTCCCTCTCCGCAGCCTCCTTCTGCGAAATTACGGTTTCACAGAAGGAGATCACCGCATCCCACGACTCGACGCCTCCGACCATCGAACGAACGACGGCCGGCAGCGACAAGTCGGGGCCCACTTCAGATACAAGGACACGGCGCTGCTCCTCCCATGCGGCACACTCTGCCAGTGTGTGTTGCGCCGTGTCCTCCCGACAGTCGGTGCAGTGATGGCACCGAGCGTCCGGCTCCCTGTTTATGCGACACAAGTACTTCCCGAAGCAGCTATGCCCCGAGAGCATCTGCGTCGCCCTAAATGACAGGGAGCCGTGCTTTCTCCCGAGCCATTCGTCGAGCACTGGTCGGTACGCATGAGAGTCTGCCTTAACCACTGGGCCATCATGACACTCAAACACAACAAAACTCCATACTTAGTATTATAAAAGTGAAAAGAACTCTGTTTGTCTGTTACACTTTCACGGCTATACCACTGAACCGATTTTGATGAAATTAGGCATGGAACAGTGTTAAAGTCCAAGGATGGACATAGGCTACTTTTTATCTGCATTCAACTTCAACTTCGCGACCGCAATAACCCAATCTTCACGCAGACAAAGCTAATGACAGAAGCTAGTAAGTTTATAACATGACAATCGTAATCTTCTGTGCTCATAATTGCACCGAAACACAAATGAACTTAAGCACAATTACTTAACACACTCTCCCTATCTATGTCTACCCACAAAAGTTTTCTCTACAAAATTGCGGTGATAAAAACTATACAACGTGTTGCTAATTACTACACGAAGTTGGTACGCAATAGATAGAGGGTGTGTGCGAACGTGAACGTTATAGTCGGGGCTATTGTTTGCTATGTGAGTGGAGGAACAAAGTTTTCCGCAACCTCTAATTGGTTGTTGAACTTTCCGGTTTTGGATAGTTTTTTGGTGACAATCGCTATCTTTGGTCGCGCGAACTGTTATTGAAAGTTTAGACTAGTGGGACATCATCATCAGCATCATTTCAGCCGAAAGACGTCCACTGTTGTCGCCAAAATGACCGGTTCTATGCGTCTTGCATCCATCGGATTCTCGCGACCCTCACCAGGTCATCGGTCCACCTTGTAGGAGGCCTTCCAACGCTGCGTCTTCCGGTACGTGATCGCCATTCCAGAACCTTTCGTCCCCATTGACCATCTGTTCTGCGAGCAATGTGCCCTGCCCACTGCCACTTAAGTTTGGCGATTCTTCGGGCTATGTCTGTAACCTTGTGGGAAATGCGTTCAGGATAAATTGCAATGGGTTTTCTATAGCTATAAATAGTAATATCTTTTCTTCTTGAAAATACAAATGGTAACTGATAAATGAAATTTATTTTGAAAATTCATTATATTAATAGGTACCAATACGCTTCACTTTGTTCGTGCGTCAACTAGGTCAGTGTGTTTTCCCGTCGACTAGCCTGAGAAGAAATATCAAAACTAACCCAGAGGTCATGGTGGATATCATACCCTTACGCATTTAAAACATTTTGAGAACACATTAATTGTGCGTACAACCTAGCTAAGGAGTTTGATCCCCTACCGGAGTCTATGTTTCATGATAGCTACAACCTAGGGGTCTTTAAGTCAAGAGTCTCTTCTAGGTGAGCGTGCTCTACTGTTGACCACAACATCACTAACCATCAGATGAGTAGTGGTCCAACGCGAGCCAATCATTAATAAAACAGGTGAGAATCTCTTTATAGGTCATACACAAAACTTTGACAGTCTACAGGTAGTGAGACGCCAGAAAGTCTGACCATCAGTCTGTCCAAGGAGTACTGTGTTACCCAGTATCTGGATTGAGGATGTCTGATCGGCAGTCGCTTCATGTAAAACATGGGTACTTAGCCGCATCTGGACTGAAAACCGCTCCAAGATAGTTGGAAAAAGGCTAGGGAGATGACAGCAAACATGTATCTAATGGTAACATCATAAGATCGCTATGTATCTACGTCGTCTTTCTTGTGTAGCGACATCTATGGCGTCACATAAGAACTAATCCTGCATCGCGCTGTTAAAGTTCTCCATGTGATTTGAACATATAGAACAGCCCGAAATTATGTATCGGGCAGTTGCCCACCAAACATAAAACCCGTCTGGTCGGAGGCTCCTCCCTTTTCAACCGAGTTTTGTGAGACTACTTTCTGTTCCGCTTACCTCCAAATTGGTGACCTCGACGTGATCTGAACACGCAACCTTCTGATCTATCTAGGTCATGTCTTTCTTGTTTTGGGAGGTGAGAAATCATCCAATGACTAATCTCGCTCTAGGGTAGAGCTGGAAGATGTGTCAGATTTTTACTGACTAAAAACCACCTATGTTTCTTTAGTTGCCCTTAGTGTTTTAGGACCACAGGTTTCCTTTTCAGAAATTCATTGTGGCCCTAGCGGGTATCGGCCTCGCTGGGCCTCCACGGTTTTTCTAATAATTCTTTGAGGTGCGGGTAGAATACTACGCGCTGTTGCGGTCGATGATTCGGGTATCTAGGTTAATGTCTAAGATGTTCCTTTGAGGAAAGGACCACGCAGATTTAAGTGGACTTGTCAAGATAGAGCAATCATTTGTTCTGACTAATACATACCGCCCCTATTGTGTAGTTCAAATGAACCCATTTCCTCTACTTTATTGGGTACATAGTATAAAAAAACATCGTTTCCCACATTTGTCTGTTTATCCGATGATTTCTCTTACACTACACAGTGGTTTTTGATGCGGCTTTCATTGACAGAAAGAATAATAAGCGAAAAAGGTTTATAAATATTTTCAGGGGTTTAAATCATCTAATGACAAATCGCGCTCTTGGGTGGAGCGAGAGATAGTGTCAGACTCCTACTGACTAAAAACCCACTCCTGTTCTTTCTTTGCCTTCGCCCAGGGTCCCTGGTTTCGCTTTCACACTATCCATGGCCCCAGTAGGCTTCGACACTGCTGGGCAACTACGATTTGCTGACATCTCCCTGAGGCGCGCGTGGAACAATACGCGCCGTCGACGACTTGGGCTCGGTCCGGATGGTTACCGGACGATCGGACGGCGAGCCACCCATTGCTCGCCGTCCGCAAGCCCGCGCCTACGGTGGCCGGAAATCGGGATCGGAATCCCGGCGGCGGTTGAGGCGTGAGGACCGTTGCCTCACGCGATAGGCCGCCTCCTTTGCTAGCATTACTGCTTCGCAGAAGGAGGCGACCGCCTGCCACTCCTCCTCGCTCCAAACCATGGCCTGTACCAAGGCCCGGCGCGAGAGATCGCCGCCGCCGATCGCCCCCACGAGGACACGGAGTTGCTCTTCCCAAGCGGGGCACACCTCCACCGTATGCTCCATTGTGTCCTCCGGGCGTTCCACACAGTGGCGACGCCCGGGCGTGTCTTCCGCACGAATCCGGTGCAGGAACTTTCCGAAATTACCATGTTTAGGGGTGCAATTTTATATACATAGGTGTTCAAATCCGGGGCTAATTATTTCTTACTGGAAAGTAACATAATTATAATAAAAAATTTCTAAATTCAATATGTGGGTATACTATCACCAGTCATTAACCTCTTCCAATTTGAAGTTTTTTTTTTTGTGTAATGGTTCCTTATGCATCGTTACTCCAATTTTCGAGTTGGTTACTTCAGAGGAGATAAATCTAAGGCGTTTTAGCCCTATATTTTTCAGTTCAGCAAATAATAACTAATGGATCTAGTTTAATATTAACCAAAATACTTATAGCCCCTTATCAATAAACAGCATAACCTAAATCTTACATGTCTTATCACAGAGCAGTAAACGCAACATGCACTGCCACCACTGTAACGCGTAGACAATTTAATAGCATTACGTCGACACCATCTCTGGGACATAAAACGTCAAAATGTGTTGCTTGAGGCTCAAAGTTACTGCGGGAAATATTCGCTTCATACAATGTTTTGTCTTATCTGTTTGCGTCAGTTCTTTGATGAAACCATGTAATCGCTGTGGCCTTTTTTATTCGACAGTTTGAGCATGCGTACTTTACGACTATTACTAGATTATGATTTTTGCTTTGGTGCGGCCTCCTTTCATAATTCCTTCAAGCCTCGTCTTTATTTGAAAGTAGCTGCTCCAACCTTCGTATTACATGAATAGTATTATATATTTTACTGAAGCTTAGAAATATTACTAAAGATGAATTACTTTTTTTTTATTGTTATAAACTAGTGCTTGACTGCGATACCACCTACTTATAGACAAACGTTCTCCATTGACTACAGCATCGATTATAGGATGGCATAGTGATCATGCACAAGTCAATCAATATAAGGTAAAAAAAAATAATAAATAAAGCCATTTGATAGCAAAATTTAGTAGATATCTTTACATTAAATAGAAATCGTTTTGCAAAATAAATGTTCTAACCTCGAAATAAAAGTTCTCAGGTTCCATTTGATTATTTTGTTAGCAATTAGTCTTGTAACAAAAACGATTTACTATTTTCCTGAATCTAGAATCGATCCTTTTATCGTTTACCTTAATTATTTTATTGTATCTTCCCTTTATTGGATAAACTTGCCAGTAGTTTATCTACCCTAAAGGTATTATTAGATTTAGTGATCCGTTTACTTGAGTTACCTTTTACATCTGTTATGTTCAGGTTTCGTAAGAAATTCCGTATTCATTTTAATATTTTGGTTTATGTATTTTGTACCAGTAAATTATTAAATGGAGTCTCGATTTAAATTGATAAACTGGGATGACCACAATACTCTTGTTCATGAGCGAAAGAGAATGGGATGCGGTTGCCTCCTTCTGCGAAGCAGTAATACTAGCGAAGGTGATGGCTGCAATCGTGAGGGAACTGAGACTTTCACACCCTAGCCACCGTAACAGGTGACGCCTCGGGCATCAGGAGTCGCGGGCTTTTCGAAGACGAGCAATAGATAGCTCGCTGTCTGGCTGTCCAGTTTCACGCACGCCTCAAAGAGATGTCAGCAAAATTGTAGGGCCGATGCCCGCTACGGCCACAGGGAATTTCTGGTCGGACGAGAGTCCACCGTGGTCCTAAACGCAAAGGGCAACTGAAGGAAACATATGACTTTAAGTCAGTAAAAGTCTGACATGCCCTTTCTCTCCACCCTTGAGTGAGTAAAGTAATTGGATGATTTCTCATATAAAAAAAATGGCTTCTTATTAACCGACTTCATTTATAAAACATAGTACTTTAACAAAGTTTTTTTTTGAACCTGCAAAAGATTGCCACAAGAGAGTGGAAGTAACACAACATTATAATATGTTTATGCCCGTCGGCAAAGTCGGGCTAGAAAGTTATGTCAAAGTTTAACCCCGAAAAATACGTTGTGTCCTACCAAAGGTGATGACTGTAACTTAACTGTTTTTTTTTTTAATAAAAACTTTGCTTCACACCTCTACATTCCTGTATCATGGGTGTGTTCACAAATAAATAAATTCATATACATGACATTGAGAACCTTTACAACTATCTGTAGACCAAGCAAAAAATTGTTCAATCGCATAAGCTCTATGGCAAACATTGATCATGTCATGCATTTGTTTTTCTTCCCCAGCAAAAACAACAAAAACTTTGTTCATCCCCATAACCAATATAACCAGCCAGTTACACATTAAAAAACAATTTCACACGTCGATCAGTCGTATAAATCCGTCAAAGAGTAGCGTTGAAGCGAAACCGGAAGTCAGATAGCGGCCATGTTGTCTCTCAGCGGATGTGACGTGCCAGTTGTAATGCGACCATGTGGATATTGCAACACAGTTTGTTGGCTGGAAAACCGATATAGGTACTGTGATTGGTGTCCGTGTCCGTATTTGCCGATATTAAATTCGCTAGACTTAACTGTTTGTGAAATGTTGTATGTGAAATGGAGATTAAATAAATATAAATAATTCATACCATTATTGTCGTGATGGGATTGGTTGAGGTTGGTTAAGGCACCCACCTCTCATACATGAGCTTGCGGCTTTGTAACCAGGCAAGTTATTATGTGATTTTTTCAATTCATATGTACTTTTATAAGTTTATCCAGGACATTACCGCCTACGTCAGTGCCACGCCCTACGTACCTACGATCGAAAACGGAATCGTAATAGGGTCACTCGTATGTCTGCATGACTGTACATCTGTCATAGCCAATTTATTCTATATCTACCGGACCAATAAAGTTTTTTTTTTGACACCCATGAATATTTGTGACGTAAATTATATGAATTTTGAGGATGGGGCGACTTTTGATGGCCAGTACTTATAGTATTAACAAAAGAAGAGTTTGTGAACAGTACTGTAAATAAAAGGGTTTGTATATTATTATTTTTTTCATCATTTTAGTGTAAATGTTTTCTAAAATAATAATTTATTTTTTTGTTCTAAAATATTTCTTGATTATTGTGGAACAAAAAAAAACCTATTTCAAAATCGCTGAAATAATCGATTCTATAGTCGATTCTGAACAAACTACTTTCAGGGTGTTTGTTTATTATGATATATTGTATATGTAATACCTACAGAAGACAAAAGTCCTGACTGACCCAAGCGCCCACGCTAAACACTTAACATCTATTCACTCTAACCTTGAAGACCTAAATTATAATCGGACGGGAAGACCACAGCAGGCAAGTTGTTCCAGTTCCTCAATGTACACGGTATAAACGACGAGGCGAAACGCTTGGTCCGGACCGTAGAGGTTTCAATAACGCAAGGGTGGATACTCGCCGCTTGTCAGGTTGTCCGATGGTAGAAATGAGATGGTGAAATCAAGTCATGCAATTGCCTGCCGGAGTCGGTGTTTCCTAATGGCTACAACCTATGTTCCATTTGTTTAGTTACTTAACTAAACGTAAACAATCTTGACAAATCTTTTTATTAAAAAAAATATCGTTTAAAAGACATACAAAGATTATTAATATTTAGCTAACATCGGTATAAGTAAATATCTAATTGTAAACAGTTACAGATAAAATTTTTAGACGACTCTCTCTTTTATCTTAAATAAAAGACATGTCAAGATTGTTTACTTTTAGTTAAGTACCTAAACAAATAGAGTATCTCCTATACTCTTTTAGTCAAGAGTGAACAGGCAAGCGTTTTTAAGGTTCCGTAACTCAAAAGGAAAAAATGGAACCATTATAGGATTACTGTCCCGATTGGTGTTCTGTCTGTCTGTCTGTCAAGATCTCGGGAAGGCCCACGCCTTCCGGGTATATTAGCTGTTCAGTACATTAGGCAAACATAAATGTACTGAACAGCTGATTTTTTTTCGCGATTTCAGGTTTGTTCCCGTAGTAAAAGTTGTTGGTTATCATGAGCACAATCACGTGTTTAAGTATCGTACACTAATTACCAGTCAACCTATATAGGTAAATTACACCCAGACACAGAACAAATGATCGTGCTTATCACACAAACATTTGTCCTGGATGGGAATCGAACTCACGACCTCCGGCAAAGCAGTCGGGGCATCTAACCACTAGACCAACAGGCCAGTCTAAATAGATATGTTTAACTTATCCTATGTTCTACATAAACTATGTATTACATTGTGTTTTCTTTATTTCTTATCGAACCACCATAAAAAGACTGGTCTCCACGACACAGGGAATCCTAATGGTTACATTTCTGAAAATCTGACAACCAAGTCCTTTATGCCTTGGCTCGTGACTTCGCCGAATACAACGAGTACAAGTACTGCTGGACTGCACACGGTAGTATCTATATACGCAAGCAGGACGGCGACACTGCGTGCAAAATTAACAATGAGGATAGTTTGGCAATCTTGATGAAACAGTCATGACTAGTTTCAGATAGGATTAGATTTGGTCGTTTTACATAGTTATAAATTTATTTTAATCGCAAATGTAACTTCTAATGTTTTGTTGAGTAGGTACTTCAAACTAATTTTCCATATGTTACTCATACTTTTTTATTATTTTATACTAAAAAAGGTCACCCAAATAATTGTAACAAATTCAAACACTACACTCAGCTAACACTTCACACACTCATTCACACAGGTCACACCATATTCCTAACCTTCCCTCATAAAACACTCATATTGATACACTCTATACTCATAAATCTTTCAATTCCTAATATACGTTGTCATAAAAAAACAGCCTACATTGCAATAAAGTTGCTCTGGTGTCTGGTTTATCAAAAGGCCAATACTAGTTTAACAAAATTCCTGTGCTCTGTGTTACTATCTTACAAAATTCAACCCTGATAGCATCACCATAAATAACGAAATAGAATTAAGTTGTGAAATTGAGTGCTCTGTGGTTGACGATCCATCTACCTGCAAAAAGCTGTTTAATCCAACTCTTACCAAAATTTCACAGACTATTCTCGCGGTAAATATTCGTAGCGTTAAGAAACACTTTGATACCTTAATGCTATTTCTCTCTAACATTGACATTATTGTTGACTGCATTGTGTTGACGGAATGCTGGATCGACGCCAGCTCGACTATTCAACACATTGATAACTACAATGCGTTTTACACCACTCGTAGCCACAACCAAAACGATGGTCTCATAGTATATGTCAGGGATTGCTTTAGAAATGTACGAGCCCAAGAGCCAGAAGTGGCAGACGGGAACTGTCTTATAATTAACATAGATAATTACACGCTCATTGCATCGTACAGACCTCCTTGTTACGCGAACCCGTCCAATTACTTCACTTCTCTTAACAATCTGATTACCAATATTCACTCTGAAAATATCATTTTTGCGTGTGATATAAATATTAAAATTCTACCAGAAACAACCACTGGTTATGCTGCCGAATACATCACTATGCTAGCTACTCATAACTTAAGACAAGGTGTTGACAAGCCCACCAGACAAGGCAACTGCCTTGATCACTTTATGGTAAAAACTCGAAAACTCGCTAAATCATTTGTATTCAACCCACTTACCGATCATAGTCCCATACTATTGTACATAGAAGACATATACATAAAAAAGATTAATACGGAGCTCCACAAATTAACTATGAATTACGATCAAAGTGGTAAAGACCTAGACAACATCGATTGGAACCTCTACTAGAACTCTTAAAACGTAAACGAAAACGCCGAGTTCCTGATCAATACGCTGCGAGACATCATCACAATAAATACCACGAAAATAAAAATATCAAAGAAAAAGAAACCTATTAAGCCGTGGATCACAGTTGGCATAGTGAAATGTATACGTAAAAAGGATAAATTGCATCAAAAAGTTACGAAATCACCTAATAATGACGAACTCCGTGAACAGTACATCAGATACAGAAATACCTGTAATAATTTAACAGTAGCGTTAAAGCGCTCCTACTATGAAACTGAACTACAACAATATGGAAACAACCTGAATAAGACCTGGCACGTTATTAAGGAGATGTGTAACATCGAGAAGAATAACAGCGGAGCAAATGAGCTGACTCATATCAAAGCTGACCCTGCTGACGCTCTTAATGAAGTTAACTCATATTTTACATCAATTGGAAAAGACTTGGCAAATGCTCTTCTTGATAAACTCAAACAGGATGAAGTTACGCTAGCAAAACTAGCCAAGAAATCGTATGGCTTGCCTAATTCAATGGCATTTACTTCTACAGATGAATACGAAGTAATTCAGGTCATAGCTGGTCTTAAAAATGGCAGTGCTCCCGGTTTAGATAACATATCCTCTGATATCCTAAAGAAGTATAAGTTCAAACTAGTATCCCCCATTACACACCTTTGCAATATTAGTTTCTCTAGCGGTGCTTTTCCTGCGGCATTCAAGAAAGCTTGCGTTGTTCCAATATTTAAGGCTGGTGTTAAAAGCCTAGTTAGTAACTATAGACCCATCTCGCTTCTTAGCACATTATCCAAAATATTGAAAAAACTTGCAAACGTAAGACTCGTAAAATATCTAGAGATAAATGTCGCCATACCAATTTGGTTATAGAGCTAACAGATTCACAAATGACGCTATTTTACAACTTACTGAAAGTGTAACTAAATATATAGACAAGGGAGAGAAATGTGTCGGTCTTTTCCTCGATCTCCAAAAAGCTTTCGACACTGTCTCTATTCCCATTCTTATAAGTAGATTAGAAAACGTCGGAATCAGAGGAGTGCTACAGCAGTGGTTATTAAGCTATCTATCTGGAAGAAGCCAATGTGTTCGACTTGATAATATGACTAGCAATGATGCTCCATGATGAACATGGAGCATCGGAGTCCCTCAAGGAAGTACGATGGCTCCAACGCTTTTCTTAGTGTGCATCAATGTGCTGTGCAATATGAATATTAATCAAGCCGATGTTATGATGTGTGCTGACGACACAGTTCTTCTGTCCCATGAGAAATCTTGGGAGAGCCTGAAAACTGTCTGTGAAGTAGGTCTTCTACATTTTTAAAACACTGCGGCAGGCGGCCAGTCCCAAGCTCCTGATCCAAACTTACAAAGCACTATGCCACTGTGTATTGGGTTATGGAATTTGCGCTTGGGGTTGAGCTGGTAAGACCCTTTTGATTGACTTGGAAAGGGCACAACGTGCGGTGCTTGAAGTCCTTCTCTCACTAAAGTACCGGACGCCCACTACTGTAGTTTATGAAGTAGATAAAGTACTTAGCGTCCGAAAAATCTTTATATACGAATGCCTGAGAAGATTCCACCGTTACACCGTTCCAGGTCTTCCTGTTTCGTCCAGGAGAACTGACAGATGCCCTGTTGAACGGACTAAGAGCAACTTTGCCAGAAAAAACTACTACTACGTAGCTCCTCGGCTATATAACAAAATCTGTCAAGACAAAGGGTTCAACAAACTACAACTTAAACACTTACGCAACTTTCAATTAAAACAATCAATAATGCACTGGCTTGAGAATTATGACTACAATGAAACAAAAAACTTACTTGACAACATTAAATGACACAATGACTAGTACACTTCTCAACACTCACGTACATACACTACTCACCTTCATGCGCACACACCCACACCCACACAGACACTACCCTCAATTTAACATGCCCTACACATGGAGTACCTTCTTATTTCTTAATTATGATATACTTTTTTTCTCCTTTTCTTATATTTTTAATTAAAAAATTACTCCTCTTTTTATAATTCTGCAATCCTGTAATTGCCCTTTGACCTTGTCTATTGTACTTCTGGTACCCTGTATATTGAGAGGTCTGGCTCTTGTGATACAGGAAATCCTAGTACAAGAGTCAGAGCTACACTGATAACTATGTCCTGAAGAATCAATAAAATATTATAATTATTATTACTCTCTTTATTCTTGGTAAATACATATAAATTACATTATTAAATATTTTTTTTAAAAAAAATCATTCCAAAAAAAACATAGGGTCCAAGCTACGGGTCAAAGGTCAGGGCTCCAGAGAAAGGAACCTCCTAACATTGCGAGCCGTGTCCAGGAGTACCGCTTTCTGATCCAGCCGCCTAACGCGAGCCTCTTAAGGTGTTGGTCGAGGCTCTTGGCTATTAAGCCATTGCCCGACACGACTATCGGCACAATGATCGCCGAGTCCACATCCCACATGTCGACAACCTCGCGAACCAAGTCAATATATTTTATCTCAAGTTTATCTTTCTCGGTTTTCACGAGGTTCTCGTCATGCGGGACAGATGTCAACAATCATTGCACGCCTCTCGCTTCGGTCCACCACCACTATATCAAACTTATTGGCTACAACAGTCCTGTCAGTGATGATAGACCGATCCCAGTACAAAGTGATATGACCATTATCAAGAACTGGATCGGGCTCGTACCTATAGTACGGCACTTCCGATTCCACAAGAGAGTATTTCAGAGCAAGTTGCTGATGAATAATCCTGGCTACAAGGTTATGTCTAAGCAAGTACTCTCCGTTAGCAAGACGAGGACAGCCAGAGATAATGTGACGAATTGATTCTCCCGGACGGTGACATGCCCGACAGATGTCAACCGTGCCGTCCTTCACAATAAATCTCTGGGAGTTATTCGTCATGATAACTTCATCCATAATTGCACAGACAATTAAACCTTCGGTTTCCCCAAAGAGGTCACCGAAACGCAGCCAGGCTACGGACGCCAATTGGTCTACATCAGGCCCGTGAAGGGCCCGGAAAAAGCATCCGTGAAGTTCCTTGCTCTGCCATACTTCCCTGCGATCGTTAGTGTCAAGCACTACCGGTTTACGCCAGTTCTCATTAGCCAGGGAGAGCGGGGTGAGTTCCTTGTCCACTGCCACTACATGTCGATGCATACTCACGTCGGCAGCTAGGAAATATTCCCTAAGACTGCATACCTCGCGGTTGTGTAGGGTCTTAACATTTAAAAAATCTCGACCCCCATACTTTCGCGGGATATACAATCTCATCACCGACGATGGGTGATGCAGTCAGCAGTGTGCGGATTCAGGGCGTCAAGTTCCGTTTGAGTCCATTTGAGTACGCCGAAAGAGTACATCAATACCGGCATGACCCAACCGTTGAAGGCGCGCACCTTGTTTCCGCCTGAAAGAAGGCTATTGAATACCTTCTTCAGGCGTCCAAAGAAACGCTCCTTCAACGATTGCTTCATGTCAGTGATATTGATACCTAGAGCTTCCGACTTACCCAAATACTTATAGGTTTCGGTTGGAGAGAGGGATGTCAGGTTTATGGAATCCGAGAGTTGAGTGCCCACGGATTCCACAACCTCCCCTCGCTTTACATGCATGACCGCACATTTGTCCACACCAAACTCCATCCTGATGGCGCTACTGAAGGTTTCAGTTACTTTCAGTAGCTCCATCAGTTGCAGATTGTTGGGGGCAAAAAGTTTCAGGTCATCCATGTAAAGTAGGTGAGATATTACTTGACCACCTCTCTTCAACCGATAGCCGAGACCTGAATTCTCCAGCAGTGTGCTTAGAGGATTCAAGGCTAGGATCAACCAAAGTGGACTCAAACTATCACCCTGGAATATACCTCGCTCGATCCTTACAGGTTCGCTATTATATTTCGACCCTACCGCCGTGCAGTGGTTCCGCAGCTACCTCACAAATAGAAAGCAGTTTGTCGATTTGCGTTTGGGTGACGGCACTACTCTAAGATCGGCACTCATTGCAGTAGAGAGAGGAGTCCCACAGGGCTCCATCTTAGGTCCAATTATTTTCATCTTGTACTGTGCAGATATCATTAAATGTCTTCAAAAATGTAAATATCATATATACGCCAATGATGTTCAGATTTATATATCAACAAGTCCTATGGTACAGCTGCTTTTAGGGGCAGCTTTCGTTATGCATCTTCCAAAGTGTGGAATAACGTCCCGCCACCTATTAGAGTGACTAACACGATGGGGACGTTTAGAAGACGCTTGCGACAATATCTGATCGATGCACAACGAAAGCTGGATATGGTGGCACAAAATATTTCAATTATATAAAGTAGCTTTGATTGATAATACTTTTTAGTGCTTGGTGTTCACCCTCTTCTCTACCATCATCTTTATCTACCATCTACCCACATTTTGTATCTTTATTCTACCGTTTTTTTTCTCTCTCTTGTAACATTTTTGTTTTATTCGTGTATTATTTATTTTTCACACTTTAAACAAACACATACATTACATACATTGCACATATTTATTATAATTAACACAACACTATTTGAATAGTTTATATTATTTAAGTATGCATCACCGATACATTTATATTACACTCCAAAACAGTTTTACGTCCGTTGCGTCAGAACCACAGGTTCAGTTGAAAATCAGCGTCAGGCACTAGTTGTCTGACATTCATGCTGAACTGGACCTATTTTGGTGCAGCCGTGAGGCACACAAATGCATCTTTTGTTACTTCTTTTTTTTTTATTTTTTTTTTTTTGTTTCGTGTTTACCCTATATTGTGTTTGTGCCTTGTGCTGTACCAAATAAATTCTTTTTCTTTCTTTCTTTCTTTCTATTCCTCTGGGTATGTCGACATCCTGGATAGCGGAGAACCATTGCCTCATACATGACATCAGGAAGGTGCGTAGTGTTGTATCAATTTTATACAATTCCAGCACCTTCATGAGCCATGCATGAGGAAGAAAGTCATAGGGCTTCTTATAAACTATCCAACATGTCGACAGATCCTTTCGGGAACGTCGAACCTGTTGGCTAATGGTCATATCAATGAGGAGCAGCTCCTCAGTACCGCGAGACCCATTCCTACATCCATTCTGAGAAGGTGACATGATTAAATTTTTGTCAATATGACTGTTAATTTTGCTTCTCAGTGTGGATGTAAGAACTTTATAGACCATCGGCAAACACGTGATCGGTCTATAATTTTTAGGCTCCGCAGTACTACCTGACTTATGGAGCAGGTGGGTTATTCCTGTTGTTAGGAACTGGGGTAGCGACCCTGACTCTATGGCAGACTGAAACTGATATGCCAAGCGAGCGTGCGATCTTGTAAACCACTTAATCTAGAAATTGTGCAGCCCATCCGGCCCTGGAGATTTCCAGTTTGGCTACGGACGGACTGCACGAGCTACGTCTTGGGGGCTGATGTCAATTGCCCCATTTGTGGTATTGGATCGCACGCACGCTCGACCTCCCGAGTCCAGTCACCCTCGGTGTGACTGATAGGCACCGACCAGACGCTGTGCCAGAATGAATTCATGGGGTCATCATCCGGCAGGCGCGTATCATTCACACCTTGGTCCAGTCGCTCCCAAGCCCTATAAACCCACCTTTCATTACTTCGGAATGTGCGATTCTGGGTGTACCGCTCCACCCGCCGCTTATACCTGCGGATACGGTTTGCCCATGCATTCACCTTCTGCTTCAGGAAGTCGATGCGTTGGGGCTGATGTCAGTCCCCGAAAATGCCCGTCTCACAAAGCGCATCACTCTTGGGCGAGTGTTGCCCTCCCTGAAGCAGATTTGCTTGCCGATGAGTGCTCTGACCCCACTAATACGACACTCGATCCTGCACTGCCAAGACGGCACGGCTGGTTTCGGTCGTGTAGCTACGTCACAGTTTGGAAACTTGACGTGAGCTACACGACATGCCGCTACAGCCGCGCAGTACATTATCCTTATTATTATTACTAGTGAAATAATTGATGTAAAAGAGTCATCATCATCTTCCTGCCCTTATCCCGTGTTATTTGGGGTCGGCGCAACATGTTTTTTTCTTCCATTCTGCCCTGTCACTCGTCACGCTATCATTAACTTCCTTTTCTTTCATATCACTCTTCACACAATCCATCCATCTTTTCTTTGGTCTCCCTCTCCCTCTCCATCCATCCACATGTAAACTCATAACTCTTTTAGTAACATGCTCTTCATCCCTCCTCTTCACATGACCATACCAAGACAAACGATTCCCTTTCAATTTTTCAGTCACTGGCGCCACTTTCAAACTTCCCCTAATATACTCATTTCTCACTTTATCCATTCTCGTCGTAATTGATGTAAAAGAGTATTTTTCCTAAAACTAAAGTAAATATAAAACTCCTCGCCAAGCTCTTGCAATGCAGTGATTGATTTGTATAAGTATTTATTAAACGACACAGTACAAGAACTTTTTAGATTACATCGAACATTGCTGCAGACCGTATATTATGGAAGCCAATTTGAAACTTTCCCATTGCGGCTGTGACAGATTTTTTAAAAGAAAAAATAATTCGGTTAACTTGTACATTGATCGCTGCACTATCGTCTCTGTTTCCAATTACTGTACGTACAATCCAATCCAATTACTGTCGTTCGACGGTACCGTTTTATTCTTTTGAGGTACGGAAACCAAAAAAACGCTATTTTTACACACTTACTATGCCAATAAAACCTTATCAAATGTTCAAGGTCAACGCGTGCTACATACGACCATTTTGAATAATTACACATGTAAATAATTTAATACGTCGTGACAATTTTCTTCTAAACATAAAGATACTCGTATTTATTGCGTTACTGTGTACATTGAGATCTTACTTATAAACATTAAATTTTTAGTTTCAACAGTCTACCCAAGTCGGTTATGCAATAATATTTTTACAAAATTAATTTTTTATCAAAAAAAAAAAAAAATACATACACACAAATATTATTTTTTATCAAAAATGTTTTTAATTTATTTTTATACATCATAATTATTGTTGATAACTGGAAAATTAATGTCATATTTATATTGTTTCCGAATGTTTCTCTTGGACTTTGATTTACAAAAAAAAAAAAGAAAAAAAAGTAAAGTATTGCATATTGTTTTTAACAAATAAACATAATTCGAGTATATAAATAACAATCAGTGTCCGGAAACCCTCCATTTTGAAACCAAGATGGCTTCAAAAAGGAGTTAATGATTCGGTACTATGCAGGTAATATATTGTGTTAAGACATTTTTTCTGGAGAATGAATGTAGATTGTACGTTTGTCGAGTTCCTCATGTCTTGATAGTTATAGTAAGGTGACCTGTGATAACCGATCCGGTTGCGGGAGTCCGATGGATGCGAGACGCACAGGACCGTTCATTGTGGCGACACTTGGGGGAGGCCTATGTCCAGCAGTGGACGTCTTTCGGCTGAAATGATGATGATGATGACCTGTGATAGAAAAATATGAAGATTGTTACTGTTTTATCTGGTTGTGTTTGTGTTTGTATAAAATACAACACAAAAAAAAAGAATAACATACCTTTAATATATAGTAGTACGTATAGTAATACGACCAGTTATCTAAACATCATCTAACTAGTTTTTGGTTATTCTCTAGTACATTTTAAAAATCGTGATAACTCCCATATGGATTGTCCGAATTGTATTATTCAAATAGCAATTATACAGGCACTAAACCAGTCTTAAATATGAAATAATTTATTTTGATAAGAGTTAATCCTAAAGAAAAAAAAAAGAATTTTTTTTAGAGATGGTTTTTAAATTATTTTATTTGTTTGGTTTTTAATCAGTTATTGTGACATAACTATAAAACTTAGACTTAACTTTTTTTTCAGGTAGGGCTTACAACATTTATTAAATTGTTTATCATAACAAGGCAAAAAAGAAAACTTTGAAACTGAAAAAGTGTAAATAAATAACTCATTAACTTCGTTCTTAGCGCCTTCATAATCAATGGAGTTACTATAGGAGTTAATTTATATAACTTTTTTCGGTTATTATTTTCGCTGGGCAGTCAGCAGCGCCCGTGTCGTGCTTGTCTGGCTTTTGGAAAATGTAAGCAAGTAGTGCATTTGGGTTTATCTGACTTTTCAACACTCTATCATGATAATTCTTGGAGACATGTCACGCGTACACACTACCACACACACACTCTCACATTCACGCACCATAATCACACGACTCGCACATTTGCATACTCTGCAAGATGCCATGTAGGTACATTATTGATTATTTGTTTAACTTATCCTATGTTCTACATAATCTATGTGTCACATTGTATTTTCTTTATTTCTTATTGAACCACCATAAAAAAGACTGGTCTCTACGATAAAGGCAATCCTGGTGGTTACCAGTGACGTATTTGATGTAAAAGTGTATTTTTCCTGAAAAATAAGTAAAAATCTCCTCGTCAAGCGCTTGCAATGCAATGATCGATTTGTTTACCAACCGTTTCCATTTAATTAGAAAAAAGTATTTATTAAACGACACAGTACAAGAACTTTTTAGATTACATCAAACGTTGCTTTAGACCGTAGATAATGGAAGCCAATTTGAAACTTTCCAATTATGACTGTAACAGTATTTAAAAGAAAAGAAAAAACTCAGATAACTTGTACATTAATCTGTATCTATTACATCTGACTTTTCAACATAATATTAGCTAGTCAAACACTAACACAAAATGTTTTATCAACAGTGTGGTTTCGGCACGGAATGCTGCGGAGGACGTTGCTTCTATGGCGAATGTGATGGGTGTAAAGACAGTATGTATCACGTGTATTTGTAATAATCTGATAGTAGACGAGGCCAAAGGTCGTATCACAAGCCCCATAAGAATAAGCACTTTCATACTACCCGTGGCCCCAGTAGGCTTCCCAGTAGACCCCTACGATTTGCTGGCGTCTGCCTGAGGCACGCGTGGAACAATACGCGCTGTCGACGAGTTGGGCTCAGTCCGGACGGTTACCGGACTGTTGGACAGTGAGTTACCCATTGCTCACTGTCCGCAAGCCGGCTCCTACGGTGGCCGGTAATTGGGATCGGAATCCCGGCGGCTGGGGCGGCAGGGCCGTTGCCTCGCGCGGTCGGCCTCCTCCTTTGCTAGCATTACTGTTTCGCAGAAGGAGGCGACCACCTGCCACTCCTCCTCGCTCTGGACCATGGCCTGTACCAAGGCCCGGCGCTAGAGATCACTGCCGCCGATCGCCCCTACGAGGAAATGACCTAAACCGAACTACGACGAACGGGTGCATAGCTCCATCACTCTTTTTCGCTCGTACGACTGACATTTTAACATTATCATGGTAAGGCCCCTGGCGACCTACCGAGCGATAGTTAAATAATTATAAATTTTGACAAATTTAATTCGCGTGTTTGCTATTCAAAGCCTATCATATCACTGAGGCATAGGATGACAGTTTTTCTAAGACATTTTTTCTGAAAGGCCTTCTATTGTACGTCATCGGCAGCGGGGTACGGAGACGCGGACGGCAACACGGCTGTCCGGCGCACCGCGGACACTCGCTTCCACGGACACCGCCGCGACGGACGACACCTCTCGAGCCTAATTTAATAATGACTGTTTGTCCGGGATCGTTCTATTTTTGAAAGCATTGGTTAACGGCAATATACCAGCACTTATAAGATAAAGTCCACTTATTTACACCCAACCCCAACAACTGGGCACATTTGAATTTGAAGGCTGTTGATAGATCTAGACAATAATTAAGGACTCATAATCACAAGGACTCAATTAAATTTTTCAAATTTGATGAACCTCTACATCAATTGATTATTCTGTCCTTAATAAAACTATTGTCACTCTAAAGAGGATTAAACAAAACGAAAAAGAAGAAATTATTAATAAATTGGTAACTGATGCCCGAGACAAGAAAAGGTCTGTTGATTTGGTAAATGATAGGCAAATGTCTGCATCCGAATAGATTTCGCAGGCGACATAAGCCCAACATTTATTTGTTTTTTCGGGTTTCGTACCTCAAATGGAGAAAACGGAACCCTTATAGGATCACTTTGTTGCCCGTCGATCTGTCTGTCTGTCAAGATCCTTTATCTCAAGAATACGTGAAGGCATCGAGTTGAAGTTAAAACTATATACTCAAGAAGCTGTGAAAAAATTTGGTATTGTTGTCTTGGTTTGGTTTTCCGATTTCCGAAAACCAACTCAGCCCGGCCCGAGAGATCGTTGCCGCCGATCTCCCCCACGAGGAGACCATGACTTAGATTGGACGCATATTGTGATACCTACTTACTAATTTTTTTCTGAAATTATTTCGTTATACGACTTCAGCTAGTAGGGTTATATAGGGTTTGTAAATAAAACAATGATCAATTGAATAATTCAGTTTATTAATCAAAACTGTGCAAGTGCGAGTCGGACTCGCGCTCTGAGGGTTCCGTACAAACTTACCTAGGAGTATGTAAACAGTTAAATACCAGAATGAATTCTTGAAGATTTTTCCGAATCGGAATTTTTTATTTTTTTTTGTTACGTAACAACAAATTTACTATTTTCAGAATTATTCCTATATCCGTGCTATAAAATTTCGTTTTTAGACCTTTCAAGGGTTTTGAAATGGGACAGCCGATGATATTTTGGACAAGGACTTTAGTGAGGCGAAATGTCTTAATAAACGGTGACATTGTAGAGCACACGGTGGTGGTGTGCCATGCTTGGGCGGAGCACCGTCGTGTTCTCGCGGGAGCGATCGGCGGCAACGACCTCTCGCGCTTGGCCCTGGTACAGGCCATGGTCCGGAGCGAGGAGGAGTGGCAGGCGGTCGCCTCTTTCTGCGAAGCAGTAATGCTAGGGAAAGAGGCGGCCGCACGTGAGAGGGTATGGACTTACGCCCCAGCTGCTGGGATTTTCTTATTTTCATTTATTTAGAATAACGCCAAGTAGGTGTTAATCTTTTGGGTGGTAGTACTTCACGACAAATCGGGGATTTATTTGAGCCAGTAACCGCTCAGAAAGAAGCTGCATATAGTGGAGCCGGCATCTGCTTACGACGCGTGAAACAGCTAGTTTGTGATGAAAGTACTTGCAAAGAGGATGCCTTAGGAGATAGTGGACTTATTTCATGTGATAAAGGTGGTTCTGGACATCATCATCTTCCTGCCTTTGTCCCGTGTTATTTGGGGTCGGCGCAACATGTTTTTTTCTTCCATTCTGCCCTGTCATTCGTCATGCTATCACTAACTTCCTTTTCTTTCATATCACTCTCTTCACACAATCCATACATCTTTTCTTTGGTCTCCCTCTCTCTCTCCATCTGTAAAATATAAAAATACCTATAATTTAGGCTATCTGGCTATGTATCAAATATTATATACTCGAAAAAAACAATATATTACTTACAGTTAAAATGCATTTTCAGTCACGGTAGTATTTTTTTCAATTAGTAAATAGATTAAACTTTTCGAATTATACCAGTTTTTAACATAAACATGGCAAAATGTGGTTACATTATTAAAATACAAGGTTAAAATTATTTGTTTTTGATTAAAAATAACCTAATACACCTGTTTACATATTGCAAATGGTAAAAGAGTATCTTTGGTAGAGTTATTATAATTTTGTTAGCAAAGAAAACAGTAAAATACGTTTCTTTACGTCCCCTCACATCTCTTTTTTATTTATTTGGCCTATACTGTCCCACGGTTGGGCAAAGGCCTCCCCCAACTTCTTCCAGGTATTCTTTTCTTGAGCCACCTCGAACCAGTTCTAGCGGTAGGCATCTAGGTCGTCTCGCCACCTCTTCCCAGGTCGGCCTCGGCGGCGTCGTCCATCTTCAGGTACCCACTTTGTGGAGACTCTTGCCCACCGGGCAGTGTGCATGCGGCTGATGTGAACCGCCCAATCCCATTTTAGCCTGGCAGCCTTTTTAACCACGTCCATAATCCCCGTCTTTTGACGCAGCGTGGTGTTCCTCACTCTGTCGGCCCTCTTGAAACCCAGAATGCTGAGCTCCATTGCTCTTTGGCAAACCCCAAGGTGAAACTTTTGTGACTCGGTGAGCGACCATGTCTGGGCACAGTAGGTTAGGATGAGCAGGATACACATATCAATGAGTTTTCGCTTCAGGGACAACTAGATTTTCTAAAAAGTTAACGTATTATATATAAGACCGTGCCAAGAATAGTTTTTCTGTGAGGCCCATCTAAATATGTATATAAAAACACTTTAGTTAACGTTTTGATCAGCAACCCATCAGATATATTTAAACGTGACTACACAGCAAAATATTGCATTATCGGTTTAATAATTTCATTTTAAACGCATCATTGCATTTTGTCCGCTCGCTGCGTCGGATAATTTTAAGCGCGGCTGGCCAATAATTGTGTTGTTTTAAAGTAATAAGCGAAAACATGTTTTTTATTTCAGAGTAAAATATCGCGGTAATTTAATTATTTGGTGTGTGTTGCTGTGTATCCAATGTGCGGAGAAAATTAAACACACGGTATGAATGATAATTATTTGGATATAATTTTATATGAATACTAGCCCACGGTTTCACCCGCGTCTTTACTGTTTTACTGTTGCGCTCCTTTTGGTCGTAGCGTGTTGTTATATAGCCTTCTACTATTAATGGGCTATTTAATAATAAAATATTTTTTATTATTGTATGTAACATTTCGTTACACTCGTTGATAAAAAGAAGTCGAAGTCTCTTTCGAGTAAAAGAAATTCGAATTTATCTCAGCTGAAGTGTCATAGAGACCTAAGTGGTTCTGTGGGAAATTAATCTCCCCCAGCAACATTCTCCGAACACAGAGAAGCAATTAGCTGCGCAATCTGGAGCAATATCTGTCGGTATCAGATACTCTGGCGGTCCCACAGAACACAGGACGTGGTTTGCCGCGGACCCTTGTCGCTGTATCTGGGCACCAATCTTACGTTTTACGGGCCCTCAGCTCGTTAGACATGTGGCAGACATATCCTACCCAGTCCCATTTAAGTTAGACTGCTTCTTGAGCCACATTGACAGTGTGACAGTTTCTCATTAATTCTGTATAATCTTTCTGTAAATGGGTAAATTAGACCTAAATAAAAATTATTATTATTATTCCATTTATTAAAGATTTGCGTGATCTGCTAATTCAAAACCTGGTATGCTGCGCTCCATAACACGTCGGATATCCTTGAGTTTACATTTTTGGATGTTAGTTAAATACCCAGTCTGCACAACATAGATCAGAATGGGTAGAATACGCATATCCATCACAAAGTAAATCAAAATAACGAAGAACTATAAAGTAATAACAACAATAAAGTAACTAGTAATACAAAAAAATATTAGAAAAAAAAAATAGATCGTCATCTCTAGACTGCTAGAGATGACGATCTATCTTTCTAATATTTGGCCGTAAAGGCAGCGCTGTACTCTGTGGTCGATATTCTAATCGCCCACATTACAGTATTGGAGATAGATTTATTTGGTACTATGGCCATTTAAGTACCAGTCCAGGTTTCTTAGAAATAACAAAGCATATTATTATCTCGGCGTCTCTCTTACTTCTCAATATGGTAGGTAGAAGAACTAGTACGTTTTATTCTTGCTGACACGTTTAATTTGAGTATGGAAAACTATGACAAAGCTATAAAAAATAATAATCACTTAGCCCTGCTATTAAGAAATTAGAAGCTAGTGCACCTTTGGAGGTATGCGAAACAGAGAGTAAAGTCCCACTTACCTCCGGGGAAAAGGGAGGATCCTCCGAACAGATGGGTGTTATGTCTGGTGGGCAACTGCCTGGCAGATGATTTCGGGCTTTTCTATATATCCAAATCGCACGAAAAAGTTTAATTACGCGACACAGGATTAGTTCTTATGTGACGCCATATTTGTCGCTACACACGTTTCCACTTGGTCGGGTAAAATGGAGAAAAACCGGCAATACTCTCCACGAATACTCTTTTAGAATTAAATATATTTATTGGACACAGACACAGCACAACGATAACAAGCACAAATTAAAAAATTATGAAAGTACAGAATTATATAGCAAATGTGCTCTGAGCGTACCCGTACCGAAAGAGTATAACCAAGCAATGAACCTAACCTAACCTAAGCATTTGCTGGGCATCAGACACTTAGCACTAGTTTTCAGCTGGCACCCCAAAATGACGCTGTTTGTTATGCAGGAGTCGATCGAATACCTATTAGATTTTGATGTCCTAAAAAATAAACGTACCAAAACTAACAGCTACTAATCTGTAGGTGCCATTTGTGGAATAAAATTTTAAATAATAAATTATTCCAGTAATGGCACCTGTGAAAAATATTGATAGGTGCCGCCTATGGAATAACTCAGGTTCCATTTACTCAGGTGCCGTACGTCACGTTTTCCAGATTGGTTCCATTTTTTTCAAGATCCAGTTCTGAGGATGGGATCCATGAGGAATCGAGGGAACTCCTCAAATATTATAGCAAATATATGGTGATTTTGGTATATTCATCAAGAACGTTGACTGTAAATGTTAAAAAGTAACATTTTTGTGAAGTGGAACTGATGAAGAAGACCTGAAATGGCCAACGTAACTTCATTATCACATTGATATCACAATGAAGATAGTTAAGCGACCATGACAATATAAATAAATAAATGGTTCTGTATAGTTATGTTTAAAATGGTATCATTGAAGTGATCTGATGATGATGATGGAGCCGCAAGATAGGCACCAGAACTCCTTAATTAATCAATGTATCCTAGCCGTGTTTAGGCTTATTAAAATTGACATGAGAAGCACTTTGACTATAAGGTACTATCAAACTGATCTGATGATGGAGCCGGAAGGTGGAAGGTGCACACAGGAACTTCATAATAAAACAATGTATCCAAGCAGTGTTTGGGTAAATTGGAATTGTCATGAGAAATAGGTACTCTGGCTATATATGGTGTATTGCAACTAAAAAGTGTGAAATAAAAAACTGTTTTTATAAAAAATAAAATAACCGACCACTAAAAAAAACACTAACAATACTGTTTACTAAACTAGTGTTTTTTTAGTGAAGTCGGTTACTTTTTTATTGTAAAAAGTTTTTATATTATCGTACATAATAAAATAATAATAATAACATTTATTTTTTTCTCTTCCACAAAGGTGCCTTACAAACTAACACTACATACGTAGATACAAGTATTTCTTTGTGGGAGACTGGCATCTGCACTAGGAAATCCTATCACACAAATTACCAGGCCCCCCCACAGACTGTTTTTTTTGTTATAAGGTCCTTTGAAAAAAAAAAACTACTAAAATAAAATAAAAAAGAGAAACAACAAAAGAAAACGTAGTTGTGTTTGTTTGTGGTGGTAGTTGTGGTGTGGTGTGGAGGTAGTTGTGTTTGTGGTGGTAGTTATTATGTGGTGTGGAGGTAGTTGTGTTTGTGGTGGTAGTTATGGTGTGGTGTGGAGGTAGTTGTGTTTGTGGTGGTAGTAATTATGTGGTGTGGTGGTAGTTATGGTGTGGTGTGGGGGTAGTTGTGTTTGTGGTGGTAGTTATTATGTGGTGTGGTGGTAGTTATGGTGTGGTGTGGAGGTAGTTGTGTTTGTGGTGGTAGTTGTTTTTGTGGTGGTAGTTGTTTTTGTGGTGGTAGTTATGGTGTGGTGTGGAGGTAGTTGTGTTTGTGGTGGTAGTTATTAGGTGGTGTGGAAGTAGTTGTGTTTGTGGTGGTAGTTATTAGGTGGTGTGGAGGTAGTTGTGTTTGTGGTGGTAGTTATTATGTGGTGTGGAGGAAGTTGTGTTTGTGGTGGTAGTTATGGTGTGGTGTGGAGGTAGTTGTGTTTGTGGTGGTAGTTATGGTGTGGTGTGGAGGTAGTTGTGTTTGTGGTGGTAGTTATTAGGTGGTGTGGAGGTAGTTGTGTTTGTGGTGGTAGTTATGGTGTGGTGTGGAGGTAGTTGTGTTTGTGGTGGTAGTTATGGTGTGGTGTGGAGGTAGTTGTGTTTGTGGTGGTAGTTATTAGGTGGTGTGGAAGTAGTTGTGTTTGTGGTGGTAGTTATTAGGTGGTGTGGAGGTAGTTGTGTTTGTGGTGGTAGTTATTAGGTGGTGTGGAAGTAGTTGTGTTTGTGGTGGTAGTTATTAGGTGGTGTGGAGGTAGTTGTGTTTGTGGTGGTAGTTATTAGGTGGTGTGGAGGTAGTTGTGTTTGTGGTGGTAGTTATGGTGTGGTGTGGAGGTAGTTGTGTTTGTGGTGGTAGTTATGGTGTGGTGTGGAGGTAGTTGTGTTTGTGGTGGTAGTAATTATGTGGTGTGGTGGTAGTTATGGTGTGGTGTGGAGGTATTTGTGTTTGTGGTGGTAGTTATTATGTGGTGTGGTGGTAGTTATGGTGTGGTGTGGAGGTAGTTGTGTTTGTGGTGGTAGTTGTTTTTGTGGTGGTAGTTATGGTGTGGTGTGGAGGTAGTTGTGTTTGTGGTGGTAGTTATTAGGTGGTGTGGAGGTAGTTGTGTTTGTGGTGGTAGTTATGGTGTGGTGTGGAGGTAGTTGTGTTTGTGGTGGTAGTTATGGTGTGGTGTGGAGGTAGTTGTGTTTGTGGTGGTAGTAATTATGTGGTGTGGTGGTAGTTATGGTGTGGTGTGGAGGTATTTGTGTTTGTGGTGGTAGTTATTATGTGGTGTGGTGGTAGTTATGGTGTGGTGTGGAGGTAGTTGTGTTTGTGGTGGTAGTTGTTTTTGTGGTGGTAGTTATGGTGTGGTGTGGAGGTAGTTGTGTTTGTGGTGGTAGTTATTATGTGGTGTGGAGGAAGTTGTGTTTGTGGTGGTAGTTATGGTGTGGTGTGGAGGTAGTTGTGTTTGTGGTGGTAGTTATGGTGTGGTGTGGAGGTAGTTGTGTTTGTGGTGGTAGTTATTAGGTGGTGTGGAGGTAGTTGTGTTTGTGGTGGTAGTTATTAGGTGGTGTGGAAGTAGTTGTGTTTGTGGTGGTAGTTATTAGGTGGTGTGGAGGTAGTTGTGTTTGTGGTGGTAGTTATGGTGTGGTGTGGAGGTAGTTGTGTTTGTGGTGGTAGTTATTAGGTGGTGTGGAGGTAGTTGTGTTTGTGGTGGTAGTTATTAGGTGGTGTGGAGGTAGTTGTGTTTGTGGTGGTAGTTATTAGGTGGTGTGGAAGTAGTTGTGTTTGTGGTGGTAGTTATTAGGTGGTGTGGAGGTAGTTGTGTTTGTGGTGGTAGTTATGGTGTGGTGTGGAGGTAGTTGTGTTTGTGGTGGTAGTTATTAGGTGGTGTGGAGGTAGTTGTGTTTGTGGTGGTAGTTATGGTGTGGTGTGGAGGTAGTTGTGTTTGTGGTGGTAGTTATGGTGTGGTGTGGAGGTAGTTGTGTTTGCGGTGGTAGTTATGGTGTGGTGTGGAGGTAGTTGTGTTTGTGGTGGTAGTTATGGTGTGGTGTGGAGGTAGTTGTGTTTGTGGTGGTAGTTATGGTGTGGTGTGGAGGTAGTTGTGTTTGTGGTGGTAGTTAATATGTGTTTTGGAGGTAGTTGTGTTTGTGGTGGTAGTTATTATGTGGTGTGGAGGTAGTTGTGTTTGTGGTGGTAGTTATGGTGTGGTGTGGAGGTAGTTGTGTTTGTGGTGGTAGTTATTATGTGGTGTGGAGGTAGTTGTGTTTGTACTCACCACTCACAGCCTTTAGGGTTCGCATCTACTTCTTAAGGTAGATAAATCACTAAATACCTTCTCCGACTCTGGGTAGAGCGAGAGAGAGTGTCGGACTTTTACTGACTAAAAACTCAACTGTTTCCTTCAGTTGCCCTTTGCGTTTCAGGGCCACAGTGAGCACGCCACAATCGCAGCGGTAATACCTGTCTTTGAGGAGTGGCTACAGAGGCGTCAAGTCGTCCTCTCTTTGTGCAGGATTCAACGGAGGTGGGTGTTTCGGGAGGTATCTGTATCGAATTCAGCGGGAAGAAATACTCGTGTCTCACCATTGTGTCGACCGCCCGGAGAATACGATGGAGCATACGGTGGAAGTCAGTCCCGCTTGGTCAAAGCGCCACCGTGTCCTCATGGAGGCGGTTGCTGGAGAAAATGTCAACCAGTAGCCTCCTTCAGTGAAGCACTACGATCGAAAAAGGTGGCTGAAAATACGAGGGATAAGACATCCTCATACCTCAGCTGTCGGTGGCGCTCCGGGTATTAAAAACCGTATGGCGATTCCCAGCTATCGCAAACAATCGGAATCGCGTGGTGCCGTCCGGCCATCTGGTCAAAGCAATCCTGAATCGACGGCGCGTTATATTCTACGCGCGACTCAAAGAGATGTCAGCGAATGGATAGGGCCCTCTAAGGCCGATGTCTGCTAGGGCTGCGAGATTGTTCGAAAGAGTTACCTCCCGTAACAATTTTCGCCTCAATAATGTTTCACTGAAGAGTTTAAGCTGTTAGACAACTTTGGTAGAGGTAAACGAAGGAGCATAATCAGGACACCGACCTTCAGCTGGATAATATGCACTGATAGTACAAAGCCGGAAGTGAATTATAAATATACTACCACCATCATCATCTATCTTCCTCCACAACAGTACTTATGAAGAATTTGTAAGAGCATGCTTGCATTGATTGTTGCAGCTTGATGATTTTGGGGGTTAAAATTACTTGTTCATATACCTAGGATTTTTTTGGTGTGTTTTTGACTGTCGTCCCCGTATGGCAGACAAATGTTTTTTCATAGTGGGAACTACCCTATGAAGAGTCTCCAGCTTTTAAATGAATTTCGGCGAAATCTTGAGCGCGTGTATCATCCCCAATCGAACTCTCATATTGATGGCCAAACCGAGCGATCACTGACGCCGATTGCTTCTATGAGAATACGGCGGTTCACCCAAGCGGGATAGATCTCCACCGCATAATACACCGGGTCCTCCGGGCGATTCGCAAAATAGTAATATCAGGGCGCTTTCAACCGAATCCGTGAAGGAAACCTCTCGAAACACCCATAACAATCCTGAGCTTGTCTCCATAAAACAATGAAATTACGGTAAACAAATGTAGCAGTCAATTAGTGTTATCGCTGAGACTGGCCTCCCTCTGAGGGTTGTTCCAGTGTTGGTCACCAATCACTGCAAGGAGGCAATGTCCAGATATCAACGTAAGGCTGCAAGGAATCTGAGATACATCATACGTTGTCGAACTGTGATCAGGGACGCAAACCACATTCGACCCCGTATTATATGAAGCATTGACGACAAATAACAAAACACGCCATTATTAGACCGTAAAGTGTCATCATCCCGGAGGACACGGTGGAGCATACGGTGGAGGTGTGCCACGCAAGGGTGGGACACCGCCGTGTACTCGTGGAGGCAATCGGCGCCAGTGACTTCTGTCACCGGGCCGTAATGCTAGCGAAGGAGGCCACACGCGTGAGGGAACGTCCTCACGCCGAGCCCGATTCCGACCCCGACTACCAGCCACGGACCGGACCCAGTCATCAACAGCGCACAGAATTGTGTAAATTCCTGATATCGAGTACTAACGGAAATCCTAATAAAACTTTGCTATCGAAAGAGGAAAGCCTAGAATTACAAGTATCATACAATTGTTATACTACAGTACTCTTAGATAAACATAATCTTAGATAAATATAAGTTATCACAGATATTATTAAAGGTGAAAGTTTAAATCCTAATAAATATGTATATGTTGCCGGCAATCTGTATAATTCAGGTATTCTATACAAAACCATGGCAATTTATAAAATACCTAAAACGTGTAGGTAATGCATGAAATATTCCGTCCGTCCGTCCGCCCGTCCATCTGTCCGTCCGTACAAAAACATGGAACAAAGAGTTTGTCTTAAATTTTGCATCGCCAATGGAATTTCGTGTTAGGAGTCACTGAAAATCGACTTTATCAAAAACACGTGCTCATGAAGTGGTAAAAAGCGTTCAAAAGCGGTTGAGATGTGATGGAAGATTTGCCTCGCTCTGGTAGGCCATCAACATCTTCAACTAAAGTTAAAATCGCAAAAGTGAAGAAAATAGTGACCGAAAATTCTCATTCAACTTTGAGAGAGATAGCTGCCGAACTTTCTGTATCTCATGAGTCGATCCGTATCATTTTAACTAATCATTTGGGTATGAAATATGTTACCGCTCGGCTAGTCCCAAAACACCTGAATTTTCTCCAAAAACTCAATCGTATGAGAGTCGCTAAGGACATGCTAGAACGAGTCAATTCTGACCCAGCATTCATGAAACGCATTGTTACTGGTGACGAGACGTGGTTTTACGAGTTTGACTTGCAAACTAGTCAATAAGCTTCGGAGTGGCGCCTTCCAACCGAACCGAAACCGAAAAAACCACGCCAAAGTCGATCAAAAGTCAAAGTCATGTTTTTTCTTTTTATTCATTGAGTTGGTTTCTCTTAAGATACATTTCTCCATTCACACAGGCGGAGCCGCTAGCAAAAGCTACATTAACGCTTTATTTAACATAAATTAAACTGAATTAAGTCCTTCATCACGCGTTGCCTCAGGCTCACACTCTGAATTATGAAATTTTAATTAAAGCTAGAATAATAATTAAAAGTTGAGTGTTTGTAAATGAGTCACGTACCTATTTTCTGTAACTTTCAAATGAATGTTTACGGAAAAGTATTCCTATATTACAATTACCGGCCATAAATACTTTGCAGTTACACAAACCCTTAAGCAATTTCCTTGTAAAATAACGATGATTACTTTTAAAATTTATTTTATACAGGTCTTGTTTCTAAAACACTGATAATAATTATGTTCGTAACGCTAGCGATTTTATAGAAGATTTTTTTTTTGCGGATGTACGCATATTTTTCCAATTTGTATAAGTAAGACTCTAGGATCACTTCTGTGTCTCTGAGCACTTGTGTGTACCTACTGTCACAGCCAATTTGCAATTTGCTTATAGACTAGCTTTTGTCCGCGGTTTCACTCGCATATACAAAATATAGCCTATGCCACTCAGGAATAAACCAGCTTTCTATCGGTGAAAAACGTTCGGACCAGTACTTTCAGAGATTACCTCCTACAAACAAACAAAAAAAAAACAAAATTTACTTCTTTATAATATTAGTGTAGATATAAATGTGTTGATTAGACCTATAAGGATTATGTATGCAAACATTGAATAGAATCGGTTTAGTAGACTTTGCTCCAATTAAAAACATCACTCCATATTTTCACAGTTTTATTATATGTATAGATATGGCTATTATTACAATTTAAAGATATCCAACGAGTTGTTACGTTTTCTTATAAGTGAGCCCTGGGAATTCTATCGACAAAAAATGCCTATAGGTTCGCAAGTGGAACAATTAAGCAGCGCAGGGCGCGGATCTGCCGCGTCACATCCTTCCTCTTTGTCCTCTGATGATATGCAGGGTATTTTAGCTGAAAAAAATATAAAAAGTTAACATACATACATTGGCTCACGGTTTTAAAAAAAAAATAAGGCAGTGCTGATATTCTTATGGGGCTTGTGATACGACGGACACACAAATCATTTGGCCATGGTTACTATCATAATATTACAAATACACGTGATACATACAGTCTTTAAATTTATCACAATCGTCATAGATGCAACGTCCTCCGCAGCATTCCTCGGCGTGGTAACACTGTGGATATAACGTTTTGTGTTAGTGTTTGACTAGCATATATATATTATGTTGAAAAGTCAGATGAACCCAAATGCGCTACTTGCTTGCATTTCAAAAAACCAGACAAGCGCCACACGGGCGCTACTGACTGCCCAGCGATATAAAACCGAAATAAGTATTAACTCCTATAATAACTCCATTGATTATGAACGCGCCAAGAGCGCCATTAATAAGTTATTTATTTAGACTTTTTCCGTAAGTATTAAAGATTTTTTTTTTATTTGTAATGATGATAAACCAGATAAATTATTTTTCTGTACCCGAGTCTAAATAAGTTTGTGAAACTGAAAACTACAAACAATATCTTTCCGGTAACAAAACTACGGTTTTGCAGAACACATCATTATCTACAACAAATGTCGTGACAGCATATGTCTAAGTTTTATAGTTATGTCACAATAACTGATTAACAAGATATGCGCGAAAAACGTAACCCTTATTGCAGTCGGGTAAAAACAGTATAATTTAAGCACCGTCTTTAAAAAACGCTAACCACTTTTTTTGTACTTTAGTTCCTATTAACCCTTATCAAAATAAATTATTTCATATTCAAGACTGGTTTAGTGCCTGTATAATTGCTATTTGAATAATTCAATTCGGAGATAGATTCTCCGAATTGAATTAATTCGGGAGATATCACAATTTTTAAAATGTACTAGAAAATAATCAAAAATGTAAGACGACGTTTGACTGGTCATTTTATTATCAACAATTTGTTAATACTTATAAAAATAAGCAAGTTTGTAGGCACAATTACTAAATACATGTGTTTTTACCGCATATTAATTGGACAAATGGTTAAAAAGAGAATACGAAACAAAATCTAATAAAGCTCAAGAGTTTGTTTGATTGTTTGAACGCGCTAATCTAAGAAACTGCTAGTTCGAATAAAAAATATATATATTAGTGATGGACAGCATTTATCGAGAAAGGCTATATGCTATATAACATTACGCTACAACTCACGGGAGCGGAGCAGTAACTAAAGACGCGAGTAAAACCGTGGGGGATAGCTTTTTGTTATTACAATCAGACGCGATATCGAACAAAGAAGTTATTTCTTAAAACAGCGGATCGAAAAGTGTTTAAATCACACATACCAGATTTTCCCTGGCATCACCGTCTTGCAAAATGTTAAACACGAGCACACAGACAAACATTAAAACTGTAATAATCTTCATGTTTTTCTAACATACGTCACCTTACTACAACTCTCAAGACATGTATGAAGAGAATCGTCCACATACATCGAATTTTATTTGCACGTGTAATTATTCAAAATGGTCGTATTTGCGCTCGCATCGGCCATGACTATAAGATAAAAGTATTCATAAACGTAATCATTTCTATTCAACGAGTATATTTATAGAATAACAAGTTGAATCAAATGACACTGTTGCTCGGTTACGTAAAGTTTTTGTTTATTGGCATTTTCAAATTAACAAGTTTTAAAAATTACAATAAATTAGGTCGAAACATTTATTAATTAATTATGATAATTAAGTGTTACAGCTGATACCTAAGCCAAGATAACTTAATATCTTGTATTAAGTATCAGTGCCCACCTTCATAATTACTAGCAGATATTTAAATATCCTCATAATCACAACCAATTGATGCAAAAATTAAGACTAAAAAAAGTAATATGGTATGGGCGTTCCAGCGAGAGCTAAGGGCATAGGACCAGAGAGACCACCGAAATCGCAGAACAAGTATTCGGTTTACGTTCTCCTCAATTTTAAGCCAACACTCTTCAGTCTGTGCCACCACACCTCTAATTTGCTCTGGACCTCTAGGCCACTCTAGGGAGTCTCTTCCTGGATGTCCGACGTCAGAGCGTCCATTATCATCAAGAACAGGTAAGGGCTGAGGGTCGATCCTTGCCGACGACAGCCACATTGAAGCTGCCAGTGTTGCCCACTGTAGGCAGGACTTGGGTACTGCATTGACTGTACATAGCTCGGATCAACTGCACATACTTCCCAGGCACACCTTTCTCCTTAAGGGCCCACCACAGAACCTCACGAGGTACTCGGTCATATGCCTTTTCGAGGTCAACGAATACCATGTGCAAGTTTTTATGCGCACCTCTGTATTTCTCGCACAGCTGGCGTATAGCTAAAATGGCATCCGTTGTACCTCGACCAGGCATAAAACCGAATTGGTTCTGTGAAATTTCACTCTCTTCTCTCAGCCCCCCTTTAATAACTTTCGCCCAGGCTTTCATAGAATGTGACTTTAGCTTTATTCCTTTATAATTGTTGCATTCAAGCACATCACCCTTGTTTTTAAAGATGGGCACCACGGAACTGTTGCACCACTCATCAGGTATGGCGTCTTCCCGCAACAACTTATTGAAGAACAAAGCTAATCACATCCATCCATACACTCGCAGCAACTTCCACACTTCAACTGGTATTCCGTTTGGACCAATTACTTTACCATTCTTCATTCCATTTACAGCTATTCTGACTTCATCCATACTAATCATTCTCACTAAACCCACATTCACTGGTTTGCACTCTAAAATCCCATTCTAGTTGTTTTCCTCATTCATCAGAAGAAAATAGATCTTCCATAAAATTAAACTACACACGTGAATATTATCTTAGAAGACTTGTACAATAAGCGTATTATAATTATGTTTTGTTATTAAGATCACTTTGTTGTCCGTCTGTCTGTGTGTCAAGACCATTTATCTCGGGAACGCGTGGAGGTATTGAGTTGAAATTAAAACCATGTACTCAAGTCTGCAGTCCCTTAAAGCTGTTAAAGAATCAAACTTATCAGTTAACAAAAAAAAGATGCGGCTGTTTATGTCGCAAAAAATGCGAATTTCAACACACAAGGGACTCAAAATTCATAGGGTACTTCCTGTTGACTTAAAATCCTGAAATTTGGTATGAAGCAAGGTCTCATAGCACAAATATAGAAAAAAAACTGAAAACTGTAAATTTTTAGTAACGTCACAAAAAAAAAAACTATTTTTGTGATTCGGAAAAATCTACATAACTCAATTCGGTAATTGAACTGTTTTCATGGTAAGTTTGTACGGAACCCTCAGTGCGCGAGTCCGACTCGCACTTGCCCAGATTTTTTATTTTGTTTGTCTTTGTGTATTGATCAATATTATGTATATGGATTCAGTTCAATTGTGTATAGCAACTTTGTGAAAATTAAAATAGCGGCAGAGACGCCAGATTCATTTGAAAAAAAAACTCATACCTCTTCTATGTTTTTTTTTTAATTAAAAAATCATAGGTCGGGAGAAGTCGCGCTCTAGAGTGGAGCGAGAGGGCTATCTGACTTTTACTGTCTAAAACCCGCCCGGAATATAGGTTGGTTTTAGTTATTGTTTTTACTTACGTTATAGGAGTCTGGTGACTCTTTCAAACGTTCCCACAGCAAAAGATTCAAAAGATTCAAAAGCATTTATTTCAAATAAACCATTTACAGGCACTTTTGAAATATCAAGAAGTCAGTCAGTCAGAAAAAAAAAATGATGCTAATTGCACATTCCAAAGCGTAGATCTATGGAGAAGAATGTGCAAGAAACTCCATGGACACTCTTTTCAATCATGTTTTGTAATTACAAATATTTCTGTTACATGTTTCTTGTCGTTATCATGTGAGAACAATGTAAATAAAGTAAAAATAAAAACTAAATATAGATATTAAAATAGCAACTGGCAGCTAAGAGATGACCAGTCTCAACTGACAGCGACCGTTCACGAACATGACGCTAATATTAGCACCACTGAGCTCAACCATTTTGAAGGGAACCGAATGATCCAACACATACGCCACCATCAGTGAGACTGGGCACGCCACAATTATGGCGGTAAGTCCCCTCTTTGAGGCGTGGTTGGAAAGATCTCACGACGTCCTCACCTTCCGCATGACGCAGGTTCTCACCGAACATGGTAAGTTCGGAAAGTTCCTGCACCGGATTGGTGCGGAAGACACGCCCGGGTGTCGCCACTGTGTGGAGCGCCCGGAGGACACGGTGGAGCACACGGTAGAGGTGTGCCCCGCTTGGGCAGAGCAACGCCGTGTCCTCGTGGGGGCGATCGGCGGCGGCGATCTCTCGCGTCGGGCCTTGGTACAGGCCATGGTTCGGAGCGAGGAGGAGTGGCAGGCGGACGCCTCCTTCTGCGAAGCAGTAATGCTAGCAAAGGAGGCGGCCGATCGCGTGAGGCAAGGGTCCTCACGCCTCAACCGCCGCCGGGATTCCGATCCCGATTTCCGGCCACCGTAGGCGCGGGCTTACGGACGGCGAGCAATGGGTGGCTCGCCGTCCGATCGTCCGGTAACCATCCGGACCGAGCCTAAGTCGTCGACGGCGCGTATTGTTCCACGCGCGCCTCAGGGAGATGTCAGCCTACTGGGGCCATGGGTAGTGTGAAAGCGAAACCCGGGGCCCTGGGACGAAGGCAAAGAAGGAACAGGAGTGGGTTTTCAGTCAGTAAAAGTCTGACACTATCTCTCGCTCCGCCCAAGAGCGAGATTTGTCATAAGATGATTTTCCCACCTAAAAAAAAAAAAACCATCAGTGAGACATTTAAGTGCGCATGACAAACTCTCAACTGCCATGTTCATTTATGTCAAACAAGTCCAATAGTAACATAAAAACCATAAAATAGCTCCATGGTACTCACATTTACAAACTGAAAATAAATGCTTCTACATTATACAATACTTATAATATTTTACAATTCCCAAAAAAAAAGCATTAAAAATAATAATAATAATTTCCAAACTAATCACCTCAGTGGTAGAGGAGCTGGAACAGCATTGAGCCAAGAATTTTTATCTTGAATATAATCCTCCAACTTATAATGTGCCTGCCTGCATAATGTGCGTTTAATACAAGATTTAAATTTCGTTTCATTGAGTTCTAATATTTGTGGAGGTATTTTATTATAACATTTCAAACAGTACCCCATGAAAGAAGAGGCCACTTTAGTCAGTCTAAAACCTGGTTGAACTAATTGGTCCCTATTTCTTGTAACATAATTATGTCTATCTTTTGCTAAAAAGATGCAAGAGTTTTTAATTTAACATTAATTAGTAATTTAACATTATATGATATCATTAAGTTTTTTCTACAACCCAGGAATCTTTAAGTCAAGAATGAATAGGTTACTTCTAGGTAAGAGCGCTCCATCGTCGACCGCATCGTCGCTTTCCATCAGGTGAGATAACTTTCAAGCGCGAACCCATCATGAATAAAAAAAAAATATATGTTAAGATGGTTTTTAAAGTATGTATTTTTGCCACTTTCGTATACTTTAATATAATAATAACTACATGCAACTGGCTGGCAATAGATTTAAGCATGTATTTTGATTTAATGTGGTAAATAATATACCCCAAGTAGTCCAACATGGACTTTAACGTCAAAGTCCATCACGCCCATATGAACACGATAGAAAAACGTATAGCGACAGAGGTAGATAATTGTTATATCTCGTTTGCTTTTATTTATTTATTTTTAGATCAATTTTATTTTGGTTTTCACACTTAGCATTAATTTTTTTTGCAAAGTTGATCCAAAGTTCAACAATACCTAGCTATTCCGACGTAGTAACACACATTCCTAGCTATTGGAAGGTGGGACCAGGATTTGGTTGATGAACTGAAAATAGTAAATGTCTTTTAAGCATTTTTACCCCCATTATTAAGTGGATTTTTGTGAATTTAATTTCAACATCAATTATTAGATTTATTTTTTTGAAAAGTTCAAAACCTTTAAATTGCTATCTCTATCGTTACACATGGTAAATTTCTTGGCACTTAATATAAACATACATTACTTACAATCATAAATTACATTTCAAATCACTGACCATTTAGCTTATCTACCAAAATGAATCGTCCAACTTGAGGCTAGCATTATCTTGGGCAGTCTTCCTCAAACTTTTGCCAGCTAGAACCAGTGGCGTAGCTTGGTGACTAACGGCCCTGGGGCAATATAAAACTAGGGCCCCTTTTTACAGGACTTATACTGACTAAAATGAGTTGCCATTATTAAAGTAGTGATGCAACTTATTTTATCTAGATTTCAAATTTCGGGGAATTTCTTGGTAGTTCAAAAAGAGGTTTGCTAATGAGGTTTTGGGGGTCCATTAAGGGCCCCGGGGCTCCACCTAGTTCTTCGGTAGCTACGCCATGGCTAGAACGTTCCCAATACTATTACAGAACAACTTGTTTGCTAGTCATGTTCAACATGTTATTACTTGAGAAACTTTAACTTGTAAGTCAGATAAGTAGGAAGGTAAGTATTTGCGTTCTTCTTGCGAAGTTGTGATTTAAAATGGCGGATCAAGTTTGTTTTCGGAGAAGTTATGCTGTTCCTGATTGTAACATTTCTAATTCATTGGGATTCTTGTTTTCAACGGCAAGACTATAAAGGTGTTTCGGCAAAACTTTTTCAGTACAGCGTACAAGAGGTCGTTGACATCTAGATACTGCTAAACATTCATCATCATCATTTCAGCCTATAGACGTCCACTGCTGGACATAGACCTCCCCCAAATGTCGCCACAATGAACGGTCCTAGTGTGTCTCGTATCCATCGGATTCCCGCAACCTTCACCAGGTCACCGGTCCACCTTGTAGGGGGCCTTCCAACACAGCGTCTTCCGGTACGCGGTCGCTACTCCAGAACCTTTCGGCCCCAACGGCCATCCGTTCTGCGAGCAATGTGCCCTGCCCATTGCCACTTAAGTTTGGCGATTCTTCGTGCTATGTCGGCAACCTTAGTTCTCCTACGGATATCTTCATTTCTGATTCGATCATGCAAGGAAACTCCGAGCATTTCTTTGCCCTTTTCATTGCCCTTTGGGTGACTTTGAGCCGAAGATGAGTGATGTACTCGCCATTGACATTAATGCCCAATCCACTCCAGTCCAGAACCTTGAAGACATCCTCCATTGCGGCCGTGACTCACACCCCGCTGCAGGAGGATAGGTTTCGAGGTCTGTTCCTGCAGTGTGACTGACATCGTGGCGTTTTCGTACAAACACTTCAGCACGTCGATGTACCGATAGTCAATCTGGCACCGTTGAAGAGACTGCAGCACAGCCCAAGTCTCGATCGTATCAAAGGCTTTCTCGTAGTCCACAAACGCTAAGCAGAGAGGCAGATTATACTCCTCGGTCTTCTGTATAACCTGCCGTAGCGTGTGTATGTGGTCTATGGTGCTGAAGCCTTTTCGGAATCCGGCTTGTTCGGGAAGCTGGAAGTCGTCGAACCTGCATGCGAGACGGTTCGTGATGACTCTGGAAATCAGCTTGTAGACATGGCTCAGAAGTGAGAGGGCCTGTAATTCTTGAGCAGGGCCTTGTCGCCCTTCTTAAATAAGAGTACAACCACACCTCCGTTCCATGCCTGTGGTGTTTTTCCCTCGAATAGCACGGAATCAAACAGCTTCTGAAGTGCCTTACGGATCGATTTCCCACCCGCCTTCAGAAGTTCGGCTGTAATTCCGTCATTACCCGGTGCCTTGTTGTTACTAAGCTGCTTCAGAGTCATCCTAATCTCCTACAGGCTGACGTCCGGGATATCTTCGGTATAGTGTAGGGTCAACCTAGCTCTTGGGTCGTTTGCTAGATTCGTAGTGGCTTTTGTGATTGACGTGTACAACTGTCCATAAAAAGCCTCGATCTCTCCCAGAAGCTCGGATTTGGCGGATATGACTCTGCCATATTCGGTCTTCAGTTTCGTGAGTTGGCTCTGCCCAATAGACAGATCTCTTGCAAACACCTTAGAGCCTTTATTTCGCTCAATCGCGTCCTTAATTTTCCCAGTATTAAAGTGACGGAGATCGTGTTTCAAGGACTTAGAGATCCGTTTATTGAGCTGCCGATATGCGCACGCGTCGTCTGAAGACTGCAGAAACATCTCACGCCTTTCCTTCATAAGCTGGAGAGTTCGATCTGTGAGCCTCTTGCTACTATTTGTACGAGTCTTATAGAATTTAGACCCGACCGTATGGACAGTTTCCACGAACCCATCGTTGTATTCGTCCACAGAGCTTCCTAGGCATTCGAAACGATTTTGAAGTTCGAGCTGAAAGCTCTCGGAGTTTTGGATCTGGATCGCAGGACGGAGCGTAGACTTCATCAGTCGAGATCTTTCAAGCTTGACATTGATATTCAATGTGCCTCTTACCATGCGGTGATCACTTCTGGTTTTCACCGCATTGATCACAGAAACATTATTGAATATTTGCTTCTTCGAAGACATGATGAAGTCAATCTCATTTTTTGTAACACCATCAGGGCTTTGCCAGGTCCACTTTCTATGCTCACGCTTTCTGAAGAAGGAGTTCATCATGTAGAGGTCCTCCTTTTCCATAAAGCTGGCCAGTAGGTGTCCCCGATGGTTCCTACGTCCAAATCCAAATTGCCCCACTCGCAGCTCGTCACCGACTCGTTTGCCCAGTTTCGCATTAAAGTCCCCCATGACCACGGTGAAGTGAGCCTTATAACCATGCATGGCTCTGGAGACATCCTCATACATGGTCTCTACTTCATCATCGGGGCGTGTCGAGGTTGGAGCGTAAACCTGTATGACCTTCAGCGAATATCTTGATGATATTCTTAGTATAAGGTACGCCACCCTGGTCGACACTCTCTCAATCCTCACCACATTTTTCACAAGGGACTTGTGGACGATAAACTCGACACCACCTTGGGACTGCTGGTCCTCCTCCCGAAAATAGAGCAGGTTACCAGATTTTAAGATTATCGTGTCCTCCCCCTGTCTTCGGACTTCGGATAATCCCACAATACTCCATCGTAACGTGCTCAACTCCTCCTTAAGCTCGGCAATATTCTCATCGGACGTACGCGTGTTGTACGTCGCCAGGTCCAGTCGTCGACGGTTGATCGATCCCACCCGGAGATTCTTAGCACCCCAGACCCCAGGGCTACGCCCACGCCCGTCCACGCTAGCACAACCGCTGGAGTCGGCGGGCACTTGGGGCCTGTTTTTTGTTGCATTATGCATTTTGGGGGTTTGGACCATAACCCGCCACGCTGTTCCAGTGCGTGTTGGCGGGTCGCCATAGCCTCGTGTGTTTGTCAGCAGGGTGCATCGTGCAGGTGAGGTTGATTGGGTCCCGATAGGTGTTGATTGAGACCCCGTGTACACCCGTGCTAAACATTAATGTGTTGATATAATGAAGTAGTGGTGACAAGTTGAACCTCATGGTTTCAAATTCAAGCAGACGTTCTACTTTTAAAATAACCTCAAAAAGAAGGAAGTTCTATGTTCGGCTGTATGTATTTTTTTTAATGAATATTGCACCGATTTATCGGTTAATTCTGGCCCGTTTTGAAAATTATTGTTTGAATTGAAAGGTTATACTTCCGAATTGGTCCCATAGAAATACTGTTATGATCTGATGATAAACTTCGAAGATATGGAACGGCACTCCTCATAGTATCAGAGCAGAACTGTCGTATTAAGTTAAAAAAAAACTTAAAGTTTTTCTGACCTTTATGTTCATCATCATCTTCCGGCCCTTGTCCCGTGTTATTTGGGGTCGGCGCAACACGTTTTTTTCTTCCATTTTGCCTTGTCACTCGTCATGCTATCACTAATTTCCTTTTTTTTCACTCTTCACACAATCCATCCATCTTTTCTTTGGTCTCCCTCTCCCTCTCCATCCATCCACATATGAACTCATAACTTTTTTAGTAACATGCGTTTCATCTCTCCTCTTCACATGACCATACCAAGACAAACGATTCCCTTTCAACTTTTCAGTCACTGGCGCCACTTTCAAACTTCCCCTAATATACTCATTTCTCACTTTATCCATTCTCGTCACACCACACATCCATCTTAACATTCTCATCTCCGCTACGTGCAATATTTTTTCATCCGTCTTTTTCACAGCCCAACATTCTGATCCATATAGTATGACAGGCCGTATCACGGACTTGTAGATTTTACCCTTCAATTTGATGCTCAAAACACACAAAAAATTAGCACAAAATAACTTATACAAAATTGGGCTATTTTTGTAATGGATGTTTATGAAGCAATTTTAGCAGCATGGTATTCTTTATTTATTTTATCACCATCTACATAAAACAAAAGTTTTATCAAATTCAGTTTTCTTTTATTCTATGCCGAAGTAGAACCTGTCATCATCATCATCATCATCATTTCAGCTGAAAGATATCCACTGTTCTGTGTTCTTGTCTGGACATAGGCCTCCCCCAAGTGTCGCCACAATGAACAGTCCTGTGCGTCTCGCATCCATCGGATTCCCGCAACTTTTACCAGGTCATCGGTCCACCTTGTAGAATTCCTCCAACGCTGCGTCTTCCGGTACGCGATCGCCACTCCCGAACCTTTCGGCCCCAATCGCCATCTGTTCTGCGAACAATGTGCCCTGGTCATTGCCTTGGGTCTCCTGCGGATATCTTTATTCCTGATTCGATCACGCAAGGAAACTCCGAGCATAGCCAGTATAGGAGCATAGATTCTCGAGTGTGTATCTTTGTTTAAGGAATCTTTCTTAAACAAAGATTTATCCCTCACAAAAATATGGTTTGGACAGAGATTTTTGAGAAAATCGAAACATATTTTTTAAGTATATTTAAAGAAAGAAAGAAAAATATTTTATTTGGCACACGTACACAGATACACGCAATGTAGAAACAACCTGTAACATTTAAGATAATAAAATAAGAAAATAAAATAACTAACATTGTGTGTCTCGCGTCTAAACCAAATAGGTCCAGTTCAGCAAAAATGCCAGACTTTTTCGACACAGATTTCTCGAAACCTCCACCCAATTATGTGTGTGTAGTGTGTCTTTCCACCGCACTCCCGCGACCCTCACCAGGTTGTCGGTCCACCTTGTGGGAGGCCTTCCAACGCTGCGTCTTCCGGTGCGCGGTCGCCACTCTAGAACCTTTCGGCCCCATCGACCATCCGTTCTACGAGCAATGTGCCCTGCCCACTGACTGTGGACCGACGACCTGGTGAGGGTCGCGGGAGTGCGGTGGATGCGAGGCACAGGATCGGTCATTGTGGCGACGCTTGGGGGAGGCCTATGTCCAACAGCGGACGTCTTTCGGCTGAAATGATGATGATAATGATGAGTGTGTCTTTAGACACTTATACCTCTCAATCGATTAATCACAATATTTATTTGCTAGAATATAATCCCCTCAATCAATCGATCACAATAATACATAAGGTGTTACAGTAAATTGGTTCTAGCATATCCTGCCATGACATGGCGTGCAAATTCACAGTCAGTGATGTAAAATACTGTAACTAGCGAATTACTGGTTCGATCGACTTAATGTCATTCTTACTCAAATCCTTACAATCTTGAATTAATATCCTCATACCCTACACATATTGTCACAATATTCTCACGTCCATATTAGGCCGCAAGGCAGACACTAAATGAATCTTCATTTAGTGACTGCCTTGCAGATATATTTAATGTCTTTGCCTTGCAGCTATATATATTACAAAGAATTATATTTATGTCCTGTTATGAATATCTATACCTATATTCCGAAGAGGAAAAATTCGCATTTTTGTATGTAAATACTCAATAACTACTGGACTAATTTTAATAATTATTTCACCACTAGAATGCTACTTTATCATTCAGTGACATATATCCCTTCTATATGTTTTCTGCTTTGACACAAATGAAGCGTTTGGCAGAATCTAGTCTTATATAATTGCTACGTGTCAATAATTGAATAACTTGGTACATGCCTGGATGGTATTGCGTGTGGTCGTGAGTTATTCCCAGTTCGGATAAAAAGTGCTATTCGGGTTTTGGCTCTAAGCTTTACTCTGTAGCAACCCAGAGTTTAGAGAAGTTGGGGGTTGGACACCCCCACAGGAGAGGGATCAGCCCCTCCTGGCCAAGTTACAACCGTTTCGTTTTGATTCTCTTTTCGTCGATCGCCTCGAGTAGGCCAGGCCTCCGATTCCTTTCCGAACTTAGCTGGGGGGGGCTGATCCCTCCCCTCGGTCGTCATCCGAAGATGAGAATCAAGGAACAGGTAGTGCTCCTGTGTTTGCGCATAATATATCTCCTGAAATTAAATAGGTTTTTTTTTAATTAGTTCCTTAACACAGTCGTCGATACCAACACAATTACGCTCTCTGTACCTATTATTTCGCTTGAACTTTGGTTCTAAGCCGACTGTTTTTTCTGTTTGAAAATCATCCAATGACATCCCTCGCTCTTGGGCGGAGCGTGAGATAGTGTCAGACTTTTACTGACTAAAATCCCACTCCTGTTTTTTCTTTGCCTTCGTTCCAGGGCCCCGGGGTTCTCTTTCGCATCACCCATGGCCCCAGTAGGCTTCGACCCTGTTGGACCGCTACGGTTTTGCTGTCATCTCCTTGAGGCGCGCGTAACACTACGCACCGTCGGCAAATTGGGCTCGGTCCGGACGGTCGGACGGCGAGCTATCCATTGCTCACTGTCCATATGCCAGTGCCTACGGTGGCTGGAAATCGGGATCAGGATCCCGGCGGCTGGGCCTTTCTCTCGCGCGTGAAGCCGCCTCCTTTGCTAGCATTAATAATTCGCAGAAGAAGGCGACCGCCTGCCACTCCTCCTTGCTCCGGACCATGACCTGTACCAAGGCCGGTTCTAAGGCGACTGTGCTCATAACAGAAATCAATTTGCTATATACTTGAATGTTCCGTAATTACAGTGACTCATTTAATATTGAAAACAATTTATTGCGTCGTTGATTCAACCTACATATTAAAGCTTTAATTAAACCGAGTCTATACCAATGAATATTTAAATTTTGTTTCAATCACGAAGTGTTTTCATAAGGGATTCCAACTTTTGGGTGTGATTGTGGGGTAGTCCCCCTAGCCAAGTTACAATCGTTTCGTTCGCGCCAAACGCCTCGAGTAGACCACGCCTCCGATTCCTTTGTTCTGACGTCATCTCAACGCTCACGTCACGTGGTCAGTATAAAAAAATCGGAGGCGTGGCCTACTCGAGGCGTTCGACGCAAACGAAACGATAGTAACTTGGCTACAGCCCCCTTAGCCATCGTATCTATATGCTTAGATTGTCGTAAGCAACTTAACTGTTCATTGATTTCTACTTTCGATATTTATTTTAACTTCGATACTTTTTTTAAGGTCGTAAATTGTCTCTTGTTATGACTTGGGGTCATAACAAAAGATACATAGTTGGGAAAAAGCTGGTCCGATAGATATGATTGATTGCAGTATAAAACTTAGTAGGTACTACACAGTTTTCCCATCAGGATTACGTCACTTCATCGTTAACAGGTAATATCAGTTATTACTTTGGTGAAGCGTCAATGCCTTTTCTCAATGTGTATATGTTTTTTAGAGAATAAATAATATAAATTAGTTACGTTTCCCGCATTCTCCGCACTTTAATAAAAACATTACTTAGTTTAGAAAAAAAGTAAGTCAATTGAGTCTCTGTTGAGGATTCCATTCACCAATATCTACGACCGCAGCGCCCATTGGTTGACGTATCGAATGCTCCCTTGAGACGCTCGCTAAAGACCGATAGAGGGCGTCTTCCCGCAAAAAAAAAAGTTCTCCGCTCCGCCGCCATACGACTTGTGTCGATTGCATTCCGCTCCGCTATAGAAATCCCATATATGTTGAAAACCTGAGAATTCTCGTGTGATAAGTGTATCTGCTACTGTGAGACATTGAGACCTTATAGTGCAGTGTTGATTTCACGAGTTCTGACCAGTCCACCGGTGGATGAACCAAGTTAGCTCGCCGGCCGGCAGCCCACCAAGCAACCACGCACCCGTAAACGAGGCGCCTTCCTACCTTCAAGTGAGGTCCCTGGATTAGCAAGGTACGTGGGCTTTATTTCTGCAAATAGATGTTGTGGGTATTGGTGTCTCAGAGGAATCGTCAACAGGGATTTAATTTTGCGTAATTTAAATTTGCTTTCACCGCCATATTGGTTGTCTTAAAACACCTCCCTTTCTCAGATGAGGCTATTTACACGCCTTATCACCATTATTTGGTCCATTCGAGCCTGGATAGGTAACCGCTCCCTAGTTAGATTTTTACGTAATATTTGGTGAAAATCATAATAGATATATATAGGTTATAGATATTTACGTAAACCTTTGGTAAATTATTCTTGCCTATAAACCGCTCTCCGCTATAACATAAACATATTTGACAATAGATTCTACGTAGGTTTTGGTAAATCTGTCAATATTGTTTCATAGAATTTAATGTGTTACGTATTTCACTTTGGTAACATACAATAGGAGGTAATTACCCATCATTTCGGCTTTGTGCGTATTAGTTATTTTTATTCAGATACCGCCACATAGTTGGTAGGTACTTCACTATTGCAAACCGCCTGATAAGTTTACCCGCGCATATTTTTAGATATTGCTCTTGATATTAACTTATCAAAATGACTGAGAAACAATTAAAGCCGGAAGATTTGCTGACTATCCTTCATGAAAAGAAAGGATTGTTATTTAAACGCCTTAATCGATTATATGATTTATCGAAAAATATTTCGTCGTTCGATTCGAGAAATAATGAAAGTTTTATGACTGAATCGGAAACTATTGACGACATTCGTGACAAATTTGAATCTTATGTCGATCAAATTCACCACATAAACATTAATTTGAAACCTGGTTCGAGTCCCGACTATGCTTGTTTAGGATCCTTTGAAGATTTGTTTATTCGCATTAAGCGTATTAGGAATAAAATCGACAGTAGTCAATCTCAGTTATCACAATGTAGTAATTCGAAAACGCTTTTTGAACCACTAAAAATAAAACTGCCTCCAATCGCATTGCCATCTTTCGACGGGAAACCTGAGAATTGGCCTGTTTTCTATGAGTCGTTCAAGTCGAATATTTATAACAATGAACAGCTGACTGACTCGCAGCGTGTGCAGTATTTAGTAGGTAGGCTTACACATAACGCGTTAAAGATTACAGCCGGTATTGTACCTACGGCTGATACCTATCATTTTCTATGGGACAGCTTAGTTAATAAATACCAGGATAAGCGTACATTAGGTATACACTATTTAAATAATATATTAGATTTAAAAAGTTGTTTGTGTAACGCAAATAGTCTCGATTCTTTCATTGAAACATTTAGTGCAAGTATTTCTGCCTTGAAACAACTTGGTATTCCGGATCTTGCGGATTTTATTCTCTTGCATTGCGCTATGAGAAAAATAGATTCACAGACTGGTCAATCGTTTGAACTTTCCGTTCGCGATATTGAAATACCTACAACTAAATTGTTAATTAGCTTTGTTCAAGATCAGGCTAAGATATTAGCACGCTCGAATTTATCTCATTCGAACGCGAAAAATAATTATAATAAACCTCATAGTTCCACATCTCGCGAGCCTCGCACGCGAACGAAAGCGTTTGTTGTGAGTCAATCTCCCGCTCCGCTAAGCTCCGTCTCGAGTTGCGCGTATTGTAAAGATAACGCTCATGTTCATTTGTATAACTGCGCTAAGTTTCAATCCGCGTTGACTCCTAGAACTAGGTTTGAGTTTATTAAATCCGTACATGGTTGCGCAAATTGTCTGAGCACGTCGCACGGTTTGAGTAATTGCAAGTCGACCTCAGTCTGTAAAGTATGTAAAAAACGCCATCATACTTTATTACATTTTGAGAAAAATAATAAACAACCGCATATAGCTGATGTTAAACCGACGAATTGCAATGTAGTCGTCGCGTCCAGTCTGGCGGCGCCGCTGTCCGCTGCGCCTCCCGCGCTCCTCCCGCCCCGCGCGGCGTCTTGTGGTTCGGGTGATGTTACTCAAACATTTCCGACCCATAACACGGCCGTATTATTAGCTGCAGATACGAAGACTAAGTCAGCAGTCTTGTTATCAACCGCTCAGGTTTATGCGCGCGCGAATAATAATAGTTCGGGCCATAAAACAATAGTTAGGTGCTTAATTGACAATGGTTCGCAAAATAATTTAATAACTACAGATTGTTGTAGGAAACTCAACTTAGCAATAATTCCTTTGAATAATTCTTTTGTCAAAGGAGTTGGTTCTGTGTCGCGGCCGATAATAGGTTATGTGAATTTAGATATCGAGTCTCGCGTATACTCGCATCAAAAATATACTATTCACGCGTTAGTAGTTGAGTGCATTACGGACCAGCTACCTTCGCACCATATTAAGTGGGATTGTCATGTGGACTTCCACTCGCTTCCGCTCGCTGATTTAAGCTGGAATATTCCAGGAGATATTGACATAGTGTTAGGCGCTCAACTGTTTCCGTATATTTATTTGGGGAATAGGGTAGACTTAGGTTCAAATGCGCCACCCGCATTATTGACCACATTCGGGTATGTCCTTATGGGTGATTTTCCGCATAGTAAAGATAATTTAAATTTACCTAGCTCTTCTTTCACAGCATTAGCCCTTAATGATTTATTACAAAAGTTCTGGGAATTGGAAGAAGTTGAAAATAAACGTTTTTTATCTCCTGAGGAAACCGAATGTGAGAATATTTTTTCCTCGACCGTGTCACGTGACGATGCGGGACGTTACACTGTCGCGTTACCCTTTGGTAAAGATCCCGCCGAGTTAGGTAACTCCCGCACCGCCGCGTACCGTCGACTAGTTGCGCTGGAGAGAAAACTCCGCCAATCGCCGACGTTGCGGGAAAATTATAACGCAGTGATCCAAGAGTACATAGATAATGGATACTTAAGTCAAGTCGACGAATCCGCCATTTCGGAGGACGGGTACTACATCCCTCATCACGCTGTCGTTCGGCCAGACAAACCGATGCCGCGCGTTGTATTGGATGCGAGTGCCAGGACTCATACCGGTTTATCTTTAAATGATGTACTCCATATTGGTCCAAATTTAGAAACAGATTTGTTTCTTCTTTTAATCAATTTTAGATTATTTCCTATCGCTATAAATTCTGATATTAAGAAGATGTACTTATGAATTTGCGTACCTGTTGAGCAGCGTAAGTACCTACGCATTTTGTTTCGATTCAGTGAGAATGATCCTGTGTTGACATTCGCTTTTAACCGCTTACCTTTTGGACTGAAGTCGAGTCCTTACATAGCTATGCGCACTGTGCGACAGCTGGCCTCGGACAGTCCGCATTATCCCGAAGCGGCTAAAGTAGCAGAGACCAGCTTGTATATGGACGATCTGGTCTATTCGGTGAATAACGAAGAGAACGCTATACAGCTATCGCATGATCTCATAAAAATGTTTAAGTCGGGCGATTTTGACCTTGTAAAATGGTGTAGCAATTCACCCGCGCTTTTAAACAGCCTACCTGATTCACATCGTAAGTCACTCGAGTTTCACGAGGGCAATGATGTGTCCAGGGTTCTAGGTCTTTCATGGGAACCTTCTCAGGATAAGTTCTTCTTCACGTCCGCTCAAGTAGCCGAGAAATGTACTAAGAGAAATATACTCTCGATAGTTGCCCGCTTATTTGATGTTCTTGGTCTAGTCGCTCCCGTGATCTTTTACGCCAAGCTGCTCATCAAAGAGTTATGGCTGAGCAATATCGGTTGGGATGATGACGCTCCTGACGAGATCGTCAAACGTTTTTCGCTTCTCATGCAGGAGTTTCCCTTGTTGGATTCCTTACGGATACCACGTCATGTGGGTGTTACCGATGATTGTTGTGTTCGTATAGTCGCATTCGCCGATGCCAGTATGGGTGGGTACGGTTGTGCCATTTACATACACTGTACTAGCCCGTCCGGTGTCGTAGTTCGCTTGCTTTGTGCGAAGTCAAAGGTTTCACCTACCAAGGTCACAACTCTTGCACGTCTGGAGCTGTGCGCAGCCGTGCTCATGTCAAAGTTGGTGAAGACTGTTCGCGATACTTACGCTTCACGTGTTCCAATTGTAGGGATTTACGCATTTTCAGATTCCACGATAGCCTTATCGTGGATTCATTCTTCTCCGCATCGCTGGTCAGTCTTCGTCAGCAATAGAGTAGCTCAATGTCAGGAGAACCTGGGCTCTCAACATTTCTACCACGTAGCAGGTGTTGAGAATCCAAGCGACTGCCTATCTCGTGGTTTACTGCCTTCACAGTTGGTGTCACATGATCTTTGGTGGAGCGGCCCTTCTTGGCTTAGTTGTGCTCCTGAAGATTGGCCTGTCAAACCGTTCTGTCCCACTGACTGTGGGGAACTCCCCGAGCATAAGGTAAATGTCTTAACTGTGACCACGCAAGTAGAACTGCCTCTTCTTTGTCAACTTGCGCAACGCACCTCATCATGGGATAAGCTGTTGCTCATCGTATCTTATATACTTAAATTCGCTAGACCGAAGGTTCATTGTGAACCCCGGTCGCCTCAGGGATTGTCAGCGGCGGAACGAGTTATGATCCGTGCTGTGCAATCTGTTCATTTCGCAGATGACATTAAGCTCATCAAATGTGGTAAATTGTTACCAAAGAAACTTAACAGTTTATCTGTCTTTTTAGATGAAGAGGGTATATTACGCATTGGGGGAAGACTTTCAAAGTCATACCTTCCCTTTGATGCTAAGCATCCTTTTTTACTTCCCAAACATGATCCTGTTGTGGATTTGATAATTCGTCATTACCATGTGATGAATTGTCACACTGGGCCTGGGCTACTTATGTCTATTTGGATTATATGGACAGCGATTTTGGATACTAGATGCCAGGACTGTCATTAGGTCCAAGTTGCGACAATGCAACACATGCTTTAGAGTTAATCCGACGCATCCCACTCCAATGATGGCGGACCTTCCTGAATACCGTGTATCGGAATCAAAAGCATTTGTCCATACTGGAGTGGATTATGCTGGTCCCATACGCATAACTCTCTCTCGTCGCAGAGGTCAACACGCTCAGAAGGCTTACATCTGCTTGTTTGTGTGTTTGGTAACCAAGGCTGTCCGTGTAGAGTTAGTTTCTGAACTTACTACCGACGCCTTTTTAGCCGCGTTTAAACGTTTTATCTCGCGTCGAGGGCCAGTATCCTGTCTATATTCGGATAACGCTACCAATTTCGTTGGTGCTAAAGCTCAACTAGATGAACTTTATAATTTTCTAATGAGGTCAAACCTCAATTCATCTCTTTTAAATGAGTTATCAACTCGCCGCATTAAGTGGAAAATGATTCCACCTCGCTCCCCACATTTTGGCGCTATGTGGGAAGCCAATATAAAAACATTAAAAACGCATCTTTATCGAGTGATTGGAAATCAACTTCTCACTTATGAAGAGTTACAAACTGTACTCATCCAAATAGAGTGCATTATGAACTCACGCCCTCTGAGCGTGTTGTCTTCTGATCCGCATCCTGAAGTTATTACTCCCGCTCATTTTTTGATGTCGACTCCATTGCAGTACTTGCCGGCAGCCGATTTGTCTGGTCAGCGCATGAATCTGTCCCAACGTAAACAGTTGTTAGATAGTATGGTACAATCCTTCTGGAAGAAATGGCATCTAGAGTATCTGCATACGCTGCAAGTTAGGCAAAAATGGGCAACTCCGGACAAGCCTGTAGAAGTTGGAACTGTCGTACTCGTGGGACAGGACAATTCGCCTCCTCTGTGTTGGCCATTAGGAGTCATAATTGAGGTTTATAAAGGGACTGACAATGTCGCTCGCGTTGCAATGGTGAGGACAAGGTTTGGTAATTTTAAACGCTCTGTCACAAAACTATATCCTATTCCAACGCAATAAAATTTCATTTTAACGATATCGTAGTTTTTAAGGTTTAGGATTAGTATTCTAAATAATTTTTATTTTCCGCATTTAGTGATAAAGCTTAGACTTTCTGATCATGATCTAGGTCAGTAAATCTTTACAATTTTCACCTTTCCCTTTGAAAGCACTTGCGTCCTTCCAAGGGGGGGAGCATGGTGAAGCGTCAATGCCTTTTCTCAATGTGTATATGTTTTTTAGAGAATAAATAATATAAATTAGTTACGTTTCCCGCATTCTCCGCACTTTAATAAAAACATTACTTAGTTTAGAAAAAAAGTAAGTCAATTGAGTCTCTGTTGAGGATTCCATTCACCAATATCTACGACCGCAGCGCCCATTGGTTGACGTATCGAATGCTCCCTTGAGACGCTCGCTAAAGACCGATAGAGGGCGTCTTCCCGCAAAAAAAAAAGTTCTCCGCTCCGCCGCCATACGACTTGTGTCGATTGCATTCCGCTCCGCTATAGAAATCCCATATATGTTGAAAACCTGAGAATTCTCGTGTGATAAGTGTATCTGCTACTGTGAGACATTGAGACCTTATAGTGCAGTGTTGATTTCACGAGTTCTGACCAGTCCACCGGTGGATGAACCAAGTTAGCTCGCCGGCCGGCAGCCCACCAAGCAACCACGCACCCGTAAACGAGGCGCCTTCCTACCTTCAAGTGAGGTCCCTGGATTAGCAAGGTACGTGGGCTTTATTTCTGCAAATAGATGTTGTGGGTATTGGTGTCTCAGAGGAATCGTCAACAGGGATTTAATTTTGCGTAATTTAAATTTGCTTTCACCGCCATATTGGTTGTCTTAAAACACCTCCCTTTCTCAGATGAGGCTATTTACACGCCTTATCATACTTGTTATGGCATAACGTTTGTTTTACCACATTGTAACAGTAGATAATTATGAGTAAAATATAGTTAAGAAAATTCGAAACACAAACACCCGGGTTTGGTCCGGACGGCGAACTGTGCACATATTTTTGTTCCACACTAGAAATTACTCCTGTATTGTGTGTGGTTTACAAACTTGTAAACCCATATACACAAGACATCCAGACCCAACCACTGCGCCTTTTGGTTGTTGTAAGTTAAGGATTAAAAAGTCTCAATATAGATGACTCGGTTGCCCAGTGGTTGAGCGAATGACTGATGTGCTGCGTGTCGCGGGATTAAGGCTCTTGCTCCCATTTAGTGCCATAAAACAGTGGCTTTCTGAAGCCTACTCCTCGGTAACGGATGGGTTACATACAACATATGATTTTTTCGTATAAATGATACTTTACCAAAAAAAGAAACATTTTAACAACATGATATTTTTTTGCTACTCTTTTCAAACGACTTTGATCTCTAGAATTATGTTAACACAAAAAATGCTGATTGTGTGTTCTTCAGAATATACATAGCTTAAGTAAATAAATCAATATTTCGCAATGATTTTAAAGGTCAGCGGGGCTCTATGCGGGCGCAGCCGGCAGAACGACTATGTGTGCATTTAACTCCGGTGAGATGTTCACAGGACTGTACGCCATAATTTCTGCACGGAAAAAAATATTGCATGGCCTAGAGATAACTGTTTTGACACCAAAATACATTAGTACGCACAGGATCGGTCGTTGTGGTGACGTTTGGGAGAGGTCTATGTCCAACCGTGGACGTCTTTCGGCTGAAATGATGATGATGAATACATGAGTGATATATAATGTATGACAATATCCAAAAAAAAGTGTAGTCAAGAATTAATGCCACTGATTAATGGAACGCATGTTATTGGATTATCACGCTAATTAATTGATATATATTGAGCATTATTAATTGGTTAAATGTATATTGGATATTCAGTTGATTGATTAAAGTGTGTTTATTAAAATAACTCGCACATTGTGATCGTTGTTTCCTTCTGCGAGACAGTATTAATGGTAGTGAAGGATATGGCCGTAACCGTTAGGAAATAGACATACTCACGCCCCATCTACTACGTCTTCGGGGCTTCCGGAGTCGCTGAGTAATCTCCAGCCACCGTAAGCCTGGACTTGTGAACGACGAGCAATGGTTAGCTCGTCGTCCAGCCGTTGGATAAGGACCGAGCCGGGTTGTCAACCGAGTTTAGTGTTTCTTTTATGCATACCTCAAAGAGATGTCAGTAAAACCATCGGGGCCCACTAAGGCCGATGCCTGAACGGGGATTTCCTGAAACGGAAACCGTGCTCCTAGAACGGAAAAGGCAACTGAAGGATTCAGGTGGGTTTTATTCAGTAAAAGTCTGATACGTCTCAGAAATGTCAAATTTTATATCAAATAAAAAAAAATAAAAACATAAAAATCATTGGATGATGTTTCACCTCTAAAAAAGTTTTTGAATGTTGTGCGACCATGCTTCTCCTCAAGTAAAAAAAATAAAACAGGGCAAGTGCGACTCGGACTCGCGCGCTGAGGTTTCCGTACAAACATACATTTGAAAACAGTTCGATTCCCGAATTGAGTTACGAAGATTTTTCCGAATCAGAAAAAAGTTTTTTTTATGTCGTATTTATAATTTGTTAGCACTCACAAATTGTAAAAAGATCTTTCGAAACCGCCAAGATACAGGCTATGCCCAGTTTGGGGCCCATGGCTACTTCTATTGTGTTCTCTGTTTTTTTAATTGATATAAACCAGTGCTTGACTGCGATCCCACCTGATGGTAACTAGTGATGCACTAGTAGAGGCGCACTAGTTTATTAAGAACCTATTCAATATAGCCTTGAAGAAACCTAAATTACAATCGGACGGGAGGCAACAGGCAAATGGTTCCAGTCCCTCGATGTACGCGGTATAAACGACGAGGCGAAACGCTTGGTCCGGGTCGTAGAGATTTCAACAACGTAAGGGAAGTTTCGACTCGCCGTTTGTCGGGTTGTCTGATGGTAGAAATGAGATGGTGGAATCAAGTCATGCAATGCCTGCGCACACTCTCCAAAATGCATCCTGTAAAATACCGTGTTCTACATTTTTTTTTTTTTTTAATTATTTGATTGCACACAAAAGTATAGAGGCAGATTAAATGCCTTAGGCGTTTTCTACCAGTCAAACTTTGAGTAATGCAGAGACAGGTGTAACTGATAAAAACAATATAATCACACGTAAGTTATATAATAAATAATAAAATGAATCAGATGAGTACAGTTAAATAATAATTGGTAAAAACAAATAAAAGGAAAACGAATTAGCGCTGAGACGATTTTATTGCCAAATTCTTACGAATATAGTCGCGAAATTTAACTTTAAAGGTTGGTTGCCAACCTGATTTTTTCTTATTTGAGTATATATTTGCTTTCCACAATTAAAAATGAAATAATTGGTATCCTGTCAGTTCACCAAAAATTGAGTTACATATCACTCATCATTATACAACAACAAGTTTTTCAAATTATAAACTACCAACTAAGTAATTAACTATTTTAAACTAGTGCGCCTCACCATCAATGATTGCATCACTGCTTACCATCAGGTGGGATTGCAGTCAAGCACTAGTTTATATCAAATAAAAAAAAATATTTACAAACAAATTACCATTTACCATTACTTTTGTCTAATAATGTGTTATTTGACAAATGTTTATTTCTATTCCTCTTATCTCACAAAACAACGTTTGGAATATAAAAAAGCGATTAATTTTTAGAACCCGGAATCAAACTAGTTGGTTGTTTGACTTGTTTTTGGTTATTATACGGGTTCTTTAGCAGAGTCGTCAAAACTTTTTATGTTCTAGTTTTTTTTTGTGTTATATCATTCAATATTGGTCTACACTGCCATATTATTCCCAATACTTATCCACTTAGTGAAAAGGCACAGAGAACTCAAGATTCTGCGTCTGAACGCTAGAGCGAGCGAAGCGAACTAGGTTAGAAACGAATCGAAAAAGAAGGGAGGGAGAATCTTCCTTCCACCCGTAAAACAACTCAGAAGAGCCAATTTTAGTGCACTGTTAGTATTTTTTGTGGAACAAAGGCATAATTTGCAGTAGAAAATAAGAATCGAATGTGTAAAGGGACAGGAAATTGAGAATCAGTCAAATACTACCCATTATAAAATAAGATAAACACGAACAATTAAAACTTAATATTATCAGTGTTAGGGCGGAATTCAACAATAAAATCAATCGCGTTTTAATGTTTGGCTCGCATAATCGCGTTTAGCCACTGTCACTAGTGTCAGTTGTAAAAATACAAAAAATTAAAAAATACAGACAAGTGACGCGAGTGAAGCCAGTGTTTGTAATATAAATATTTATGGAATGAATTGATTGTGGAATCGAAACGTCGAGTCTACGAAACGTTGTTTGTTAATTAAAAATTTGCAAATAAAGTTTTGGTGAAACATTATTGAACCAAAGAATGATTTACTGCGTCTTTTCCAAAAAAGTTGGAGACAGTTTAAAATTTACTAAACCGATTAGTTGGCTACAACTATGACGTGAATAATGGTTAGCACTGTCTTGTACTGCTTTATCTCCCCTACTATTTAAGCATTACACTACTCGATATTCAGACAGTCTTAGTCGATGTCGCGTAGTGTAATAAGGGTTAAACCGGTTTTACTCGGAACAAAAAATAAGACAGTCTGAATATCGTGTGCTGAATATTGCGTAGTGTAATAGGCCCTTTACAGTGGAATTGTAATGGTTTTAAGAGGGTTCTTCCCGACCCGTCTATCGTCGACGTGAGCATTGGTTTAAAAGCTTGTTGTTTCATCCAACGCAATGTTTGATACAGAGGCAATGCGAAAAACGAGCTATAACGCCAGTACGCTCTGTTGGCATTCGGTAATTCCGTGACTTATTCGAATATTTCACAAAACAGGAAATACATATATTTTTATAAAACCTTAAAAGCTTTTGGTATTAATTTTCGTTATTTTGAACCTCGATTAATACGCCAAATACTTAAAAAAAATATGAGTTCTTTAAAAAGAGCCAAAGTTCACGTAAAATAACAGATTTTCAAAGGTCTTCATGTAAAGGCTGCTACACACAGTGCCGGCGGCAGGGCCGCTAGGCAAGCCAAGCCGCCGCGCACCCGGCGGCATTCAAAGCCGCCGGCTTTGCCAAACAAAAAAGCCGCTGGCATGGCCGCCGGGGTGTGCCAGCGTCTGTTCGTTCCTGGCATTCGAGCGGTAGTGGTGTGCGGTTTGTTTGTAGGTATTAAAGAAATTAAAATGTCGTTTCATTGGGACAACGAAACGGTGTTGCTATTAATAGAAAAAAATCATGAAAATGATATATTATGGAATCCCGTTCTATGTGACTGTCACAACCGGAATGATGCTTGGCGGCTTTGCGCGGCTTGTGTTGCCGGTGGCATAGCCGCTCGGCATAAACCCGGTGGCATTGCCGCCGGCACTGTGTGTAGTAGCCCTAAGAGTGGTTGTATGGAATGTATCTTAGATTAAACGCTCTTAAGACGTCATAGTAAAGTCCCTGTTCTCGAACAGTTATATTCAAAGTAGACCATACAGCAAATATTACGGGTGTAGCAAGCAATAAACCGCTACGTTCCGGCGGTACAGAGGTAGTACATGCATGTCATTTCAACTCAACGAGCCTCGAGGGACCTGCAATAGCATCATGCATTTACGTGCAGGTTCTACTTTTCAACTATTTTTAACTTAAAATGCTTCCCATTTTAAGTTAAAAATGGTTGGAGTATGCTTTTTTGCATTTTATGAAGTTTGCGGAGATATAAGTAATTACGAGAGAAAGATAACAAATCATACTGCTTTTCCACACTTAAAAAATTTCACAAGTGCCTAAAATAATAAAGTGGAATTAGTGATAACCAAATTTAACGTTAGTTCCATTATTTCCAGATTTTTTTTAAATGGAACTAGTAATTTTAAAAACTGATATTTTTTTAAATTACTGTAATGGAAAAATAATGGAACTAATGTTAAATTTGGTACTAGTGAAAACTAACCATTTCAAGACTATGATCTACCCTTGTGCCAAATTTCATCTAAACTTTTTCGGTCGTTTAAGCGGAAAGGAGGAATAAACATAGACATATAAACTTTCGCCTTCATAAATGATAAATGATAAGAGTATTTATTTTGCAAATAAGTTTAAAAAACACTTTACACGTCAATTTTTTTTTAATCGTCATTTTAAACTAGATGAGGTTGGTGTTTCCTAGCTGACTACCCTAAGAAGAAACACCGAAACAAACTCAGGGGTCAGTCTCTTTTTGAGTCCATACAATAAACATGTAATGGTCAAATCATATGAGAACCATGCAGATAAGTGTCTCAGATGGTCTTTTGAAGAAAGAACCACATAGATTTGAGTGGACCTGTCCAGTCAGTGCAAGCATTTGTCAGTATTCGTGTAGCTCAATCTTGGGAAGGAGTTCAACGACTTGACAAACAATACTGAAGAATGGACATTTGGGTAGGCCGCATCAAATACTAAAAACTGCCAGTTGTTATGTTCAAAGTAAAGAAAAGGAAAAGTAATCCACATAAGGGAACTATGCATATAACTATACATTCACAATAAAGAATAAAATTAAAAAAAATTAACACTTTACAAAGTAGCTTAATGCAAGTCGTAAAATATAAAAGAAATAAATAAATCATAATAAATGTTATTCTGTTAATGCATTATTTAATATGTCGATGTATAATGTAGGTACCTACTACAATTGTACATTACCTGTTTAAACGTAAAAGCCGTCTTCTTCTTTCAATGGTGAAGTGCTATTGAGGATTTGAAATAAATCGGGTGAGATTGTAAATTAATTTAAGAATTTGTTGTTTCGTGATAGTCATGCATTTCATCTAAATCTCTCATTACCACATACAAGGCAATGACTGTTTTTGAAGTTCCTAAAAATGCCATCCACATTAACACATCCAATAATTACGATCTTGAAATCTTAAAAAACACGTGTCTTAACATTCTAACAGAAATGTAAGTAAACTGGAATCTAGAGCTAACTAAATACACCTTAATTCATTTAAAGAACTTGTAATTTAATTTGTAATTGACTGGGTTCCTAGTACGCGTGGCGTCTTGATTGAGTTTTTTGAGAACAGATGCCCTTTTCAATGTTTAATTGATAAGGAGAAGCGATCAATTGCTTCGTTTTCATTGTTTAATTTTATCGCAAAACTCCGCGTCAATTATTTCTTCTCAAGAAAGGACATTGTCTTTTACTTATTTATCAAATTAACTGTTACCCGCGTTTACAAAGTATTTCAAGGGAAATGAAAATTGGGAAAAATTTATTTCTGTTTATTTATGTCATGGTTTATTTGTGTATCTGATTTCAATAAAAATCGATCAGGTAATCGATAATATCTATACAATATTTTTACAAGCTTCAATCAAACTAAAATAGATGTACACACATTCGGTATCTTTTTATTTTAGGTGGCAAAATCATCTTATGACAAATCGCGCTCTTGGGCGGAGCGCGAAATAGTGTCAGACTTTTACTGACTAAAAACCCACTCCCGTTCATTCTTTGCCTTCGTCCCAGGGCCCCGGGTTTCACTTTCACACTACCCGTGGCCCCAGTAGGCTTCGACCCTGTTGGGCCCCTACGATTTGCTGACATCTCCTTGAGGCGCGCGTGGAACAGTACGCGCCGTCGACGACTTGAGCTTGGTCCGGACGGTTACCGGACGATCGGACGGCGAGCCACCCATTGCTCGCCGCCCGCAAGACCGCGCCTACGGTGGCCGGAAATCGGGATCAGAATCCCGGCGGCGGTTGGGGCGTGAGGTCCGTTGCCTCACGCGATCGGCAGATCTGGAAATTGCGTAGCGAATCCAGTCGCCGGAGCGTCTCCTGTGGTGGTGGCTAGAGCGTGAGGATAGATAGATATATAGATAAACCGTTTATTTATTACAATACAAAACGTACACAAAAACACAATTAAATTACAAAAACTAAGTATCTATAATGATTATATAATGGCATAATTCGCAAGTCGACTGTGATCACTACACATTCTTCATCATATAGGTCAGAAACAGCGCTTCATCAAATTGCCCACAAGGTAACTTCACTTTAAGAGGCAGGTTCACTGTACTCCCATAATCGCAAGAGAACAACATCAACAAAGAAAACTATTATAAATACATGTAGGTACTTAGAGAAAAAAAATTACAAAGATGAGAGCCATAGTGCGGTGTGCATCCCAGTGTTGCACCAAATGGGAGTCCAGCTCAGCATATGTCAGGCAAATGAACCTGACGCTGATATTCTGCTGGATCCTTGCGCTGACGTTCGGACGATCAGCAGGTTTTGAGAGAGAAGTCTTATGTGCGGAGTGAATTTAGTAGTTGGTGATATATTAATAAAGTTGACAAAATGAATAATGTATATTAAAATAACGCGTTTATTCAAATTATACATTTGAATAAATAAAGCGGCCATAAACAGTGCTTTCATTAGCACTAAATATATAGATAGATATAGTCTTTATTGTACGCCAAAAATAGAAATTACATTAGGATCTAAATCATCAAGCACAAACTACCAAACGGTATAATATATGTAGGTACGTCTAGCTGACTGTTTCAGAAAAAAGAACACACAGCCATTTATATGATGGACGTGTTCCAAACAAGCATACCACGTTCTTTCTGCGAGATTATGAGAAATTATCGTAGCCGTTTGCTGTAAGTGTAAAGACATTTAACATTCCTTATCGGCGGGGGAAAAGTTGTTCCAGCATTTGGATACCGCGTACTGAAATCTGCCTCTGAAAGCAGTTGTTTTGTGCAGTGGACAGTAGTTGCGAGCACTGTCTGCTGGCACATTGTCTTCTGCTATTGATGCAGCTCAATTTATTATACAGGTAAGTCAGCTGATTATGCCTTATCACCTCAAACAGTATTACGGACTAGGCAAAACAGCTTTAAGCTTATTAAAATCTTATTTGATTGACAGACAGCTACAAGTTCAAATAAACGGTGTCAATTCGTCGGGTTTAAATGTGAAAATGGGGGTACCTCAAGGTTCAATTTTAGGTCCTTTTTTATTTTTAGTTTATATTAATGATTTACCCTATTTGTTGGAAAATAATCTTAATATGGTGTTGTTTGCCGACGACACTTCTTTGATTTTTAAGATAAATAGAAGGATTAATAATCTTGACGATGAAAATTACGCCCTACTGCAGGTCCAAAACTGGTTCACTGCTAATAATCTAGTTTTAAACGAAAAAAAAACTAAATGCATAAGATTTTCCTTACCAAATGTCAATAGTAGTGATTGTGACAAAGTATTAAACGATGAAAAGCTAGAATTTGTCGAGAAAACGGTTTTCCTGGGGATTACGCTTGACTCAAGGCTACAATGGGGTCCTCATTTAAGATCTCTTGCAGGACGGCTTAGCTCAGCTGCATATGCTGTTAGAAAAATCCGCCAATTTACGGATGTTGATACCGCTAGACTAGTCTATTATAGTTATATTCATAGTATCATGTCATACGGTATCTTACTGTGGGGACGGGCTGCAGACATCGACTCAATTTTTATACTACAGAAAAGAGCTATCAGAGCTATTTACAATCTTTGCCGGTGCTATTCTCTAAGGGAACTGTTTAAGGATATTAACATCATGACGGTGCCTTGTCAATATATTTATGAAAACATCATGTACGTTAGAAAAAATCTTCAACTTTTTAGCAAAAGAGGCGATAGACATAATTATTTTACAAGAAATAGGGACCAATTAGTTTAACCAGGTTTTAGACTGGCTAAAGTGGCCTCTTCTTTCAAGGGGTACTGTTTGAAATTTTATAATAAAATACCTCAACAAATATTAGAACTCAATGAAACGAAATTAAAATCTTGTATTAAACACACACTATGCAGGCAAGCATATTATAAGTTGGAGGATTATATTTAAGATAAAAATGCTTGGCTCAATGCTGGTCCAGTTGATTAGTTTGGAAATTATTATTATTATTTTTTAATTTTTTTTTTTTTGGGAACTGTAAAATGTTATAAGTATTGTATAATGTAGAAGCATTTATTTTCAAAGTTTGTAAATGTGAGTACCATGGAGCTATTTAATGGTTTTTTATGTTACTATTGGACTTGTTTGAAATAAATGAGCACGGCAGTTGAGAGTTTGTCATGCTCACTTAAATGTCTCACTGATGGTGGCGCATGTGTTGGATCATTCGGTTCCCTTCAAAATGGTTGAGCTGAGTGGTGCTAATATTAGCGTGATGTTCGTGAACGGGCGCTGTCAGTTGAGACTGGTCATCTCTTAGCTGCCAGTTGCTATTTTAATATCTATATTTAGTTTTTATTTTTACTGTATTTACATTGTTCTCACATGATAACGACAAAAAACATGTAACAGAGATATTTGTAATTACAAAACATGATTGAAAAGAGTATCCATGGAGTTTCTTGCACATTCTTCTCCATAGAGATCTACGCTTTAGAATGTGCAATTAGCATCATTTTTTTTTCTGACTGACTGACTTCTTGACATTTCAAAAGTGCCTGTAAATGGTTTATTTGAAATAAATGCTTTTGAATCTTTGAATCTTTGAGTAGGCAAGCTAAGTGCAGCTTACGACGCAACTTCATCCTGAGAATTGCGTAAATAGCGTTACGTGGGTTCTTACTGGGACGTTGAAACAAAATCGAGCACAGTCGTTTTGCACCCTCTGGATCAGTCGATCAGTTCTTGCCAGTAGTCGAGGGCCAATACGGCATCTGAATAGTTTAGATTCGAAAGCACAAGCGAATCCACAAGCCGAATTCGTAACTTCTCGGACAAATGTGGCCTTATTTTAATAAAGAACCTTTAGCCGATAGAAGCACGTACGAAGTGCCGATTGCCACGTGTGCTTCGTATCTTAACCCAACGTTCATGTTCAGACGCAAATTTCGTGCCTCACTGACTCGACTGACCGACTCACCCAATAGGGTAACATTGAGTGTTGCCGGCACTGCACTGATTTGATATTTGGTTCCAAACAGTATGTATTTAGTTTTAGTAGGGTTAAAACTAAACCGTTGTTCTCAGCCCAACATGCTATTCTATCGAGATCCGGATAATTATGTTACTTACATCGCTTCAAAGAATTTACATTGTCCGCACAATACAAAATAAAAAATATAGGGCCCAATATAGAGCCTTGCGGAACTCCCCTACTAACAGGGGTGAGTAACGAAACAAGTGACGTGATATTGCTCAAATGGATTTCCACACGCTGATGTCGGTTGGTGAGATAACTGAGGAACCGGTGTATCGTATCCTGATCGAAACCATAATAGTTTAGCTTTGAAAGAAATAAATCAATATTTATACAGCCAAAAGCCCTAGAAAAATCAAGTAGAACAAGAAGCGTATAAAGGCTCTTATCCTGTGCTGCCAAAATATTATCCGTGACGTTCAGAAGAGCCGTAGCGGTACCGCGCTTTTTAAGAAAACTGACTGTAGCACAGGCAGTATATTTTTTTTTCTAAATATTTTGACAACTGCTCGCACACAACCTTCTCAATAATCTTGAATAGACAAGGCAGAATACTAATGAGGCGGGGATCCTTTAAGTTTGTTGGATTAGATATTTTCGGTAACGGTCTAACTATTGCCATTTTCCAATTGTCAGGGAATGTTGCAGAGTGGATTGAACTATTTATAATATTGGTGATTATAATATAATAATAATAATAAGCTTTTAGTGTGTGAGGGAGTGTGAGCAAAAGCATATTTAGGGTCACCTTGCCTTCAGCGTTAGATTGCAGCTCACGAAAGTATCTCAGAACCTGACTTGGGGTTACTGGTTGTAACGCGAACATGAAACTATCATCCCTGAAACGAGGATGACCTCTCCCTCACGGTTTCAGCCACCTCCTTAGCTCGAATTGCTGCTTTACTGAAGGAGGTGACCGCTTCCCATTCCTTCTCGCTCTATACATGGCCGGATTAGGGCTAAACGCGAGAAGTCACTACCGTCGATCAACTCTACGAGGACACGGTGTGTGTTCCGCCCAAACGGGGCAGACTACCACCGTTTATTTCAGGCGATTCGCAATGGAGAAACCTCGGCGTTTCTCCCCGCCGAATCCAAAACAGGTACTTCCCGAAACACTTAGGTCCGGTGAGGACCTAT